>OX030976.1:5000000-6250000 GCA_943735965.1 Eupithecia abbreviata
TACCAAAGACATCCTACTAGGTATTTCCGTGTGTTATTTACTCTGACCAAGATTGTTATGATACAAAAGGGACATATGTAGGTATCTCATTCTAAGTTACAGGTTTTTAGAACCATAATCAAATCACTCCAAAACTATTGAATAGATTGCGCGGATGCATACTGTTCTAAGCCTAGACTAAAACATAGGGTAGGTAGTCTTTACCCCATAAATCATAAAATAGGTGGCGGCGCTAGTGTGCCTCGGGGAACCGGCTAATCAGAATGCTACCTACCTACCAAACGAGGTATGGTGTCCTTTCGACCTCATTTAAAAAGGCATTGATCAAAATTTCTGGTCTAATGCGGAAATAACTTACCCTGTTTTTACAAAATTTGCCCATAATGTCCTTAGCGTAGAAGACATTTTCTTGGAATCGTCTGTAGTTTTCGAAGGGTCATGCAATAACAAAGGCGAATCAGCAACCGCAGTGCTCTGGGCGCAGTGCGTGGCACCTTTGTAGTCTGTGGACGGAACCACCGGCGTGTTTTCATCCACAAAGGAGTATTCATACAAATATATCTGATCATGACCGTTTTCCACCATCAGCTTGATTCCACGTAGTGTAGGATACGTGAATATAACATCGGAGAAGTAGTCAGCGTATGCCAGTATATCCTCGCTTACTGCTTTATCACCAAAATAGAATTGTTTTACTGATGCTGCTACTTCCTCCTTTTGCTCTTCGCTTTCAAACTTCAAATCGGCTGGTAAAAAATCGGAATACTTCTCATTCATTCTATCTTTCCAAAGATCAAAATAATTAAGTAATAAGCGTAAAGATCCTTCCATATTGGCAAATCCATGAAGAATAGGCATCATTTTATAGGATCCTTTCGTCAAAATATCAACAGGGGATTCAACAAGAAAAGCATCTCTTGAAACTCGCTCTACGCAAGGTGAGAATACAAAAGTTGAGTCTTTTCTATCGAAAAAAGGATCATTTGTCAAAGTTTCAAACGGTGTTGTCTTATAGAATTGTTCCAGAGCGTAGATGTCATCCACGTCGGTAAAATTATTCACTTTTGCAAACCATTTTGCAACTTCAATAGGGTCAGGTTGAATGGTAAAAGCCGCGGCGCTAACACCACTCTCTGGAATAACTTTATTAAAAAGCCCTTCATGTGATTTAGCAACCATCAGGAGGTCTACCGCAGCGGAACCAGCGCTGTATCCTGCTATAGTGACATCATCAGGGTTTCCGCCAAAACTGGCAATATTTTTCTTGACCCAGCGCAGAAGCGCTACTTGGTCTTTCATGCCGGCGTTGCCCGGCGCATCTTCCGTGCCAAGACATAGAAAACCGTGAATTCCAAGACGGTAGTTGAAGGTGACGACAATAATGTCGTGCTCAGCGACGAGTTTATTGTATGACGCCATAGTACCCCAGCCCATCTGGAATGCCCCTCCGTGAACGTACACCACGACAGGAAGATTTATTTCCTGAGTGTCAGGAATGTAGACGTTGGCAATCAGGCAGTCTTCTTGTTGTGTAAAGTTGGTTTCTGGCATAGGAATTGGTAATGTTGCTTGAGGGCATATAATGCCTTTGTCTTTTGCGTCGAGCGGTTTCAGCCAGGCGGGTGGTGGTAAAGGTGCCTGAAAATTTTAAAATGCCTTTTCGATTAGATATTTAAGTTTTTTTTACCTATCTTGTCCCATTGCTAGACAAAAGTTCAAACTTATCCAAAAACTGCGTTCGTTGGTTGTCCCACCAATCTACCCAGAAAACATCAAAATCGTGTCGCCAGTGTCTCCTAGGCTAGTCTCGGCGGGGCTTCATCGTAAGTAGGTAAAAGATATTGTCCAGCATTATATGATGTGCTAGGTTTTAGTAGTTACTGGTGCAATCAAATACAAACTAAAACATCAAGTCTTTTATGACGAGATATAAACGATGATTTAATTTTTCAATCAATGTTCCATATCCCGTTATAAATGACTTTCATGTTTAAATACCATGATAGTTTCAAAAGTTTTAATTCAAAACATATTTTCAAATAGATGGTCTTCCTAGTAGGAAGGATGTCATTAATTTTACCTTGAACTTGTTAGGTCCAGTCGGCGCGGTCGCGTATGGAATGCTGAGGAAGGCAAACGTGCCATGGTCGGGATCCTTGTACCCCCGCACCACCCCCTGAGCAATCTTCACCAGCTTGCTCTCCTCATCCCCCTTCACCCAAGCAGCCAACAGACACAAACACAGTACACTACTTCTCCACATCATGTAAACAAGTGAAGTTTATCAATGCTCTGCTGTACCTACATACATACATAAAAGACAGTGTATGATAAAAACTGATAATCGAATTTAGCTAGTGTATTTTGCGATTGTGTCGCGACGGGGCGCCCGGCCGTCGTCGTCGCGGGACGCGACATTGTATTCTGTTCGTGAGCCATTTGATGTTTTGACCTTCACCAGATACACAACCTACCTATTTATAGCTAAACAACCATATATGTGTGTTTAGGCTATTAACTGTGGTAGGTACCTACATGAGCAATAAGAGCAAAGAATTTGTGCAAGTAACGATGACTGGAGTGACGTTGTAATGACCTACCGGAATTAGCAATATTTATCTATGGGCTATGGATGATGATAATGGATGTACGAATGAGCTGCAAAATTTAGAGGACTTAGAAATTAATTATAAGGACAATTAAATATTTTAAGTGGATACATTTTTTAACGTTTAGGCAATAAAATGTTGAGTACCTATGATAAATCCATCATCAGAATCTGAGGACGGGTGGAGAAATAACCAATGCCATTTGTGAGAAATCTCATCTAGTTTTTCGAAATTTGTTCAAAAAGTATAATAAAACACTAGTCATGGTGACTAGATTAATTACTATGCTGTCATGGTTATTCGGGTGAGATTATTTTATTATTAGCTACATACAAGTAGACCACGGATTATAAATATATTTTTCATATCTTTCTAGGTAGGTACCTACGTGGTTTCAGTTTTCACCAATTGTCATTTTATGAAATTTGACTTCCGCTGATTAGATTTTTTTCATTTATACAATGATTTATACTTACATGAAACGGAGATAGGTTATTGAAATTTAGGAAGGTTTATAAAATTTGTAATATAAATACGAACGACATCCCACACCTCCAAAACGTAATACCTACCATCGGCACACCGTTCATCCTAAAGACGGCCTCGCCGTAAAATGTCTATTTTTACAAATTTATATCCAGTTTGTCCCACGATCGACCCTGATGAATATTAGTGGGACGAACCAATAAGTTTGGGAAAAAATAATGGGCGTTTTTAAATACTTTCGTACTCTTCGATCAAAGAAGTTGAACAAGAAGTTGATCGAAGTTCGTACTATTTTGTTTTCGTGTAAGTATAGCGCTCTCGGAATGCACAAGACTACATAAATCATGCAGCATACCAACATTATAGTTCTAAATAGGACTTCCAATAACCGCAGGCGGCGCCTGAGGAGCCCTATAGTGCTTGACAGCATCCCACAGGACTCTCCGTCGCTCCAGAAGGTGATCCTTCAACTGGACCTCGCCCCCCAGGGAGCTGTCGGCGCCCGCGGGGGGCCACGCTGGTAATGATGACCCAACGGGAACAGGCTTCCTATGGGACATAAAGTAGGTTTGAATCCCAACGTGGTTAATATAGGTCAATGATATGATGATGTCAGCGCCTGCGGGGGGCCACGCTGGTAAATCTTCTTTTGGATAAAGTGTGGTTTGCAGCTTTCTCGCGGAAGAATATTTACAAGCATACGTTTTTTTTTTTTTTTTGCGTACAAAGTGGTTCGAAGTCCGTACTGTCACTCCATAGTACTCGTATAACACCGTAGTGAGGCATGAGCATGAGCATAGTAGGCAGTTAGGGCAGTTTAGTAGTTTGTATTTGATAATAAAAAATACTAGGTGTTTTTTAATATTTTATTTTAGCGTAAGTATAGCGATCTCGGAATCCACAGAAGACTATATAAATTCTGCAGCATACCAACATCATAGTTCTGAATGGGACGTTCCAATGACCGCAGGCGGCGCTTGAGGAGCCCTATAATGCTTGGCGTAGACACCATCCCACAGGAATCTCCGTCGCTCTAGAAGCTGTTCCTTCAACTGGACCTCGCCCCCCAGGGACATGTAAGGGGAGCTGTCGGCGCCCGCGGGGGGCCACGCTGGTAATGATGACCCAACGGGAACAGGCTTCCTATGGGACATAAAGTAGGTTTGAATCCCAACGTGGTTAATATAGGTCAATGATATGATATATGTAGTAAAGTGTTAAAACAAATCAATAAAGAGTATTTATAGTGTATCGATAATTCACACAGACGACCGCTGCGGCACAGAGGATGAAGTTCTGCCTGCGACACGGGAGGTTCCTGTCGGTAAGCGTTGACGACTAAATTATTCAAAATTATCTTTCATAATTTATATAGGTATTTTAAAAAGCTCAATAACGGTGTATCATAAATGAAATAACATTATGAAATAGTACCTAAAAACCATAAAAAGTACATACCCCGTTAGAATAAAATTATGCCACAATTCTTGAACCACATTCCGGATATTTTTATATTCCTCCGAAATATTGACAGCAAGTGGGTTGAGCATTCGTCTTGCGTCAAGAACAGTCAGTGTTTGGGCGCAGTGTTTTGCGCCTCTCACATTCGTGCCAGGCACTACTGGAGTATCTCTATCAGTAAACGAAAATTCATACAGATATATTTGATCATGCCCAGACTCAACGTATGACCTCACCGATCTTAACGTAGGATAGGCGAATAAGATATCTGTAAAATAATCTATAAATGGGAGTATACTTTCTTCGGTAATATCTTTTTCACCGAAATAGAACCGTTTGATAGTTTCTGCTACTTCTTTCTTTTCTTCCTCACTATCAAATTGTAAATCGGGTGGTAGTACATCCGAGAACTTTTCATTCATTTTCGATTTCCATAGAGAGAAAATTTCTAAATATATCAAGCCTTCCATATCAGCAAAGCCAAAAAGCATAGGTACTTTTCTGTAGTCACCTTTCTTTATTACATTGATAGGCGCATCATCTATGAACACATCCTCGTTAACTTGATGGCCTTCTACACATGGTAAGAAATCAAAAGTACTGTTTAAGTTCATAAATTTAGCTGTTCCTTTATAAAACTCTTCGACTGGTACACTTTTAAGAAACTTTTCCAAAGCAAAAATGTCGTCCACGTCATCAAAGCCCAGCGTCTTCGCATAGTTCTTAGTCATACCAACTGGATCCATTTGCATCGCAATATATCCCGTAGCAGCACCACTTTCAGGAATAACCTTATTGAACAGCCGTCTAGTTGATTTCGATAACATCAAAAGGTCTACAGAAACAGAGCCAGCGCTGCCGCCTGCTATCGTCACATCATCAGGGTTTCCCCCAAAAGCTGCTATGTTCTCTTTCACCCAGCGTAGAAGTGCCACTTGGTCCTTCAGACCTACGTTCCCAGGGGCACCCTTCGTTCCTAAGCACAGAAAACCATTTATTCCCAGACGGTAGTTAAACGTTACAGCGATTAAGTTCTTCCCTTTGATAAATCTGGTCGGTGGGACCATGTCTCCGAAGCCAATTTCGAACGCCCCTCCATGAACATAGACGATTACAGGAAGGCCACTGTCTACAGCCATGTCTTTGTCAGTTTCGGAAACATAAACATTTGCGATCAGACAATCCTCTTGCATAACTTAATTTTTTATAAAGTAATTTTCTACTTGAAGGCATACGATTTGTTTATCTGCTTCCAACGGCTCGGTCCATTTCGGTGGCGGTAAGGGTGCCTGTAAAACGAAAAGCCCTGTGATAACAGTTATTTACAACTTACTACGTACTTACAGGAG
Source organism: Eupithecia abbreviata (assembly GCA_943735965.1). Lineage (NCBI taxonomy): Eukaryota > Metazoa > Arthropoda > Insecta > Lepidoptera > Geometridae > Eupithecia > Eupithecia abbreviata. Next base: position 5,005,906 of record OX030976.1, read on the forward strand.
TTATATGTAGGTATGATTATGTGAGCTATAAATGCTTAGTAAACCTTAGTAAATATAAAAAATCAATTGTTATTTTATGATTACTTATGATAGAGTTTATCTAGGTAGATCATTCTATCCCATTACTATTTGACGACCGATGTGGCGCTGTGGACGAAGGTCCGCCTGCGACGCAGGAGGTTGCGGGTTCGATTCCCGCCTCGGAACAATTGTGTGCACGATCTGCAGATATTTGTTCCGGGTGTTCTGGTCGTTTTCTATGTATAATAAAAAATATCTATGTATGTAATGTATTGTATTATGTATATCAGTTATCTAGTACCCATAACACAAGCTCTGCTAACCATGGGGCTAGATAATGCTGTGTGAATTGTCCAGCATTATTTCTAAAGTAAATAAATACGCAGTTACTACCTACTTATTTTGAGATCTAATCTTATCATCCACTTTGTATCAAAATTACCTGATTGTACGTACACACCTACATATGTATATAGAACCTTACCTCGGTCAGAGAATCATACTAATATTAACAATGCGAAAGTTAAAAGTTTGAAATGTATTACTCATTTTTTTGCCTGTTATTTCAATTTCAGTGTACATTTTTTTTTACTGAATCTTAATATTTTGAAATAAGTTACACCATCTCTGTTCGAAATGAGTTTAGGACGTATATTTTTTTAAAATCAATAAATGATTTAAATCTAATGTTATGAACGTTATGTATGATGCAGATGGTTTAATATAATGCAAAATCGATGTAGAGTGTAATGCAAAATAGATGTAGAGTGTAATGCAAAATCGATGTAGAGGCTAATGCAAAATCGATGTAGAGTGTTGACAAATATTGGTCAAAATAACAGCTTAGTTAGTATATTTTTGTCACTACCTCAAATCTGTGTGCCTCAGTCGGTGCTGTGGCATACGGAATACTCGGAAACACATAAACACCAGTGTGAGGATCCTTGTGGCCAACCACGGGACCCTGCTTTATATGCACTAGGCGAGACGCCCTGTCTTCACCCGAGCAAATGCACGCGGTCACCGCAAACAGAACCAACTTAGTCCACATTTTTAAAGCAACTGATATAATTTTATCTGTAAATTATTTATATTGCACGCCGAAATTCATTCGATTCAATGTCATCGTCATACAAGTTTATTTACTCCTTGAATTGAATGATTACTTTCTGCTCTTATCGAAGGGGCAAATGCAAATATAATCTCCCTAAAATAAATAATGCTGGACAATTCATACAACATTATCTAGCCCGAGACGGAGCAGAGTTTGTGTTATAGGTAGGTATGTACTAGTACTAGATGACTGATAAACTTAATTCAATAGATTTATATTTTTTATTATACCTAATATCTAACCAACAATACCAGACCCGGATCAAATATCTGCAAATCGTAGGCACAAACATTTATTGCTGCGGCGGGGAACAAACACGAACCCTAAAATAATTTTATTTAGATTTAGATAAGCAAAACAAACATTATTATTAAACATTATTAATGTGCTAGTTAGTGGTGTCTTTTTTGCTTATCTTCCACTAGTGAATAAAAAAAATTAAGTGAATAGGAAATCAAAAACACCTTTTTTCTTAATAAAACTTTTGAAGCTATCATGGTTATTAACACTAAAGTCACCTTAATGACATTTTTTTCTTATTTGTTAATAATTTATAGTATAAAATTCGATTTGTAAAGTTGCTTTTTTTGAAGCCTTAAGAAATAAAGGAATTTGAATTTGAACTCCTTCGTCGCAAGCGCGGTTTACTGCGCCACTGAGGTTATTCGTTACTAGCGCACCTTCCCGGCTTCGCACAGTTTTAGTACGGATCCCTAACTTTTTGAAAATATAATAATAATAAAATCATTTATTTCAGACCATAGAAAAGTAACAGATCTTTTTTAACTTATTCTACAGTCCATATTAATATATACCTTAAAACTAGCATACATAAAATATGAAGAAAATACTAAATTAATAACACGCTTATTATGATAATGCCGACAGCGTGTAAATGTCGAAATCAGGGAATAATATAGCCTATGTTCACCGGGGATAGTGTAGCTTCCCAACGGTGAAAGAATTTTTCAAATCGGTCCAATAGTTCCGGAGCCTATTCATTACAAACAAACAAAAAATCAAACCATTCCTCTTTATAATAATAGTATAAATAGATTCGTCGAATAACCACTTGATAACCTGAAACGTTGGTGAAGCGGAATAGACAAACAAAATTCATGATTCAAATTCATGAGCCGATTGTAGATCTGGAGCAACGCGAATCCGAATACCAAAGGATTGATCTTTGTTGATTCATGAATGTAGACCGCTTTTATTACGTCCCTGTTTATACCGCCCGGTCTTGTCTCACCACACTCGAAATGAAAATTTTGTCGTATTCTGTTTGTAACGGTTCGTTGAAATATTTTGTAAGTGTTTGAAACCTTCGTTGGGGCGGCGAGTAATTCATATCGATATTTGAGGCATTACTACAATAACTAGGTATAGGTTACTTAATTTTTTAGGATCACTGATCTAATATCTACATGTATACTAAAAACTAGTAGGTATTGTTTAATAAGTCAAGTGATCGAAAGGTATTTGATCCATGGCGAAAGAATTGATATTGGTAGAAGGTGGCCTACATTTTTCGTGCGTCTCAAAACACAAAAAATAGCTAGTATCGGATACAGAAAAAAACAAAATAATGATTAATTCGATTTGCTGTTTTGTTTTCTAATACAAAAAAGTGTCTTCTTGTTTAGGTCGTTACTGAAATTCTTCTGTAGGCCACCTGCTACCAAATAGGTATTGGTAGCAGGTGGCCTACAGAAGAATTTCAGTCTTTCGCCATGGATCAAATACCTTTCGATCTTATATAGATGTTAATATGTAACCTATCTGGTAAAGATGCTACGCACTCCTTATGTGTACATGCTCTTAGAAGATGGATGGATGAATACTACCCTCCCCATGTAGGTCAGGTGTAAGCGAGTAACGGTGCAGTTAACTCAATAGTTTCCCTCAGGTCGCGCGCCACTGCACATATGGGACGTTGTGATTGGATTCATGAGCTCCGCTAACCAGAACCGTGTATTATGTATCTAACTAAACCGTAACCGAGCTTTCATTAGGTACGTTCCTGGCACACAATTATAGTCCGAGTCTGCTCCTACCTCTGTGAACAACTCCGTTGGTTAAACGACTCCGTTGGCTAATCCTCTGTGAACAACTCCGTTGGTTAAACATTATCCAGTATTGTACGTAGTAAATAGAAAATATACCACAATTTTAAGGTAAACCTAACTTAGAAAATTTTGAAATTTTGGTTAGTTATCGTAAAACAACATAATATACACAAATATCTCAATAAAATTATCGTAAACATTTCCTAGGAGCAGCGTAGCACTCTACGATTCGTAGCAAGATCGAGAAAATCAGTTTTCTCACATTCTACGAGAGTCTACGCCGTAGACTCTGCGTTGTAGCACTCGACGAATGTAGCAATCGCCGTAGCTTGTAAAATGTCTACGAGCGTCGCATCAGCAGCGTAGCAATCACTACATTTGCCGTAGCATGTAGAATGCCTACGAGCGTAGCAAGTGCTACAATTGGCTTGTAGAATGTCTACGAGAAGCGCGTGTAGCGCCAAGTGTAGCCAGCGTCACTCGGCGTAGTTTATAGAAACGAACTAAAATTAAAATGTAAAAAGTCTATACTTAAAAATCACATAAAAGCGATGTTTTTACTTTGACGATATAAGTTTTCCATCCCAACCCATACGTGCCTCAATCAAAGTGTCAGATGGAACAAAAGCTTCAAAATGCAAAGCTGAAAAACATTTTCGTTCATTCTCTGGCTAACGTCGATATTGCATTTTGGTTTTTAGATTGGACCAGGGCAGTATTTAGGAATGAAAGTAAGGTAAAAAGCTATTTTTTAAGACCTTATTCTGAAACAAGGACTAACACTGCTGACAAAAGCAAGTTGTTTCTTTGTGGTCCTGTTTATTATTGTATGTACTTGTAAATTTACTATTTAACTAAAATTTTCTTTCTCATTGAAATTAGAGAACACCCAAATTACAACACGAAAATCTTACGAGTAATTTAAGAATAACGTAGGTAAGGGTTCTTCGAATTTTTTGAAGAACGGGTGGGTCAGTTGGATTAGGTATAGACTTCGGAGGACATTTTAATCATTACCCTAGGATAATTTCTACCAGCCCTGAACCTATATTTATGCCCATATCATTTGTTGGTACTGATTACAGCCCTGGTGGACAGCTTTCGTAGCTCTGACGGGCCGTCCGGATTTTATTTCCTGATAATTTGGGCTTTCCAATTCAAAAGCAATTTGATACGTTTATGCTCACGTGGGTTTGTTTATAAAGGAGCCACAGATAAGAACCGACATTTTACTTAGTTCACGAGAAATTTTTCAAACCTCAATCTGGTATAAATATTTTTAAAAAAATGGACGATTCGCACACACATCATCTAGCCCCAAGCTAAGCAGGGCATTCGATAAGGGTTGGTAAGGTAACTGATATTTTTTTCAATACATTACACAGGCAGATCTGTATTTTATACTTTACTAGCTGCGCCCCGCGGCTTCGCCCGCGTGCAAATAAATGTCTCAATTGGTTTATAAATCTTCCTCTTGAATCACTCTATCTATTTAAAAAAAACCGCATCGAAATCCGTTGTGAAGTGTTTTGCCCAGCAGTGGGAGTGGGGGTAGTCATCATCATCATCATCATCTATGATAGTCAAGGCGTCCCCTAAAAAGCGTCATAGCATAGCGCCCTGTCTTCAGATTACCGCATCCAGCATCTGCCTGCCAGTCTTTCGTCGGGCGTCCTACACTACGTTTACCGAATCGCAGTCTTCACTCAAGAACGCGTTTGCCCCAGCGGATGTCAGTTCTTCGCGAGATATAATTATGCTTCAGCTTGCTAATTCTTTGAGCTATAAATATTTTCAAACTTACGCGTTCAGAACACATAATTACAATTACTATTAAAGTGTCTTCATAGCTTTTATTTACTTATTATAAAAAAAAACGATAAATACCCTTTAAAATAGTACTTGTAATCTTTGAGCTATGTCGATAACTTTGGTTCGCTGTTGGATGTATTCGTTACGGATCCGATAGACTCCAAGCACAGACCTCTCCATGGACTCCATTGGTCGCTGAGAAACTTCAGCCTCACAGTGAGTGTCTCATGTCTCAGCTCCAGGTCATGACGGGTTCGAAAACTTTCGGGCCAGTAGTACCTAAAAATAATCCTACTAATATTATAAACGCGAAAGTTTGTATGTATGGATGGATGGATGTTTGTTACTCTTTCACGTAAAAACTACTGAATGGATTTTAATGAAACTTTACAATAATATAGCTTAATCATCAGAATTACACATAGGCTACAATTTATAAAGATATATTGTATATTATCCAAATATCACCACGCAGGTGAAACCGCGGGGCGCAGCAGTTTATTACTAAATAAATAATAGAAGGGAGGATGTGCTTCTTTGTATTGATTTCTATTGTACTGGATTTATTCGTTTCTTACCCACCGTCCACCTCATGAGACCACCTGGGTGAACCGTTGAAAGTTTTTTTTACAACAGCTCACCTCTCATATTAAACTTGTACGCGCCTAGTTTTATATTGGTGACGGTACTGGCCGTTTGGTGCACTGGATTAGCATATCTGCCAATGCCGATGCCTGGCGTATTGTTAACCCTAGGCGCATTCAGTTACTGACATGACGCGAAGGAATAACATTGTTTTAGTAAAACTAGTAAATGTACGAGTCAACTGTATCTACCTTACTTAATCAGGACTAATGAGGCTTACGGACAAACAGAATTAACGCTTAAGTTAGCTTCTAGATCAAATATAAATGTAGTTATTGTGAAACATAAACTAAAGAAAAAAATCGATGCCGTGTACGTTGCGTACGCTCCGATTCCGATCGTGCGGACGTACAGCTTTATAGAGTCCTACATAGTCTACAAATATGTATGTTCTGAGATAACGAACGTGCTCATAGTAGCATAAGCCCTCCGCGTAAGTGCAATACCCAATGACCCGTAAGCGAGATAGCCCAGGGTCATTCCATTGGTCACACTAGGAGCCAATTCTGCTAACCAAGAGCTTAATAAATATGACAATACCGCAGAATCCTTACGTAGAATCCATAGATCAAAGAAACTCCAACGAGTTTCTTTGATCTATGGATTCTACAGTACCTACTCGATAGTGCGTGCTATCCAATCTATCAAATTCTCAGTGCAAAAGCACCTATGATGATTATTTGATAAAGCTATAGATAATTTATTTCCAAAAAAACACGTGTAAAACAAAGATTGTAAGTAATTGATGTATGACACAACGTGTTTGACCAATATAATATCGGTATCCAAAAAATATGTTGCGAGTATGCATGCAAATTTATATATAAAAACAAAATGATTGATGTTAACATTCGTTAAGATTTAATACATTATTATTATTAGGTACATTATAGACACATTCGTTTTATTATTGTTTTTTATCGTTTAAAATAAAGTTTAACTTTATATACAAATCATTTAGAAATTCGTCAATTTCATAATGGTAATTCTGTCTGGTTGGAAACTTTTCTGCCTGTGTCAAGTCATGGAAAATAATTGTAAATGAAATCAAATTATGAAGATTGTTTGATATTTTCACCAGAGTTCGTTGTCTAGCAGGGTGTACCACGTGCAGGTTGGGTGACGAGAGCACATATTAACACAGAGAGTTTGATAGATTTGATCCAACCTTGATTCTTTTCACGCGCGTCCGTCCATTTGTAATTTCTTTCATCTAAGCCAATAATAATTGTAACATGTTTTTTAAGTTTTTATTTTACATAGTTCTTATATAGTAAGTGTGCAATAAAGTATTATCTATATATCTAAGGTAGAATGCTAAAATATGTCACTCTGGGACCAGCCATTGTCATAGTGCAGCGATTAGTTTAGCAGAATAGGGCCTCAGGTATATTCTACGACAAAATGACCCCGAGCCGATCCAGTCTAACCCGTAAGCACCCTTATATCGAATGCGATAAAGTTGAATTCAGTACCAAAAGATAATGATAGTGAGTAATGAAACTGGCAGGTCATGTGTTAGTAGAATAGAAATGAACGGATGACGGTATGAATGACTTATGTATGTTCTCTATTGCGGCTCTTTCGGTACATTTGGTTGCTTTATCGAATGTGTGTAAAATATTTCCTTGTTCATGCAGTCCAAATAGCTTTTACACGTTTTTTTTTTTTTTTTTCATCCATTTTTGTCTACAATCGGCTGTTCAGCCATAATTAGACGCGGTCTCGGGTGGGATACTCAGGTGCCATTTCCAATGAAAGGCACCATCTCTAGACTTGAATACTTTAGTTCCTTCGGTCAAGCTCAAGAATATTCCATCTCTTAAGGCGTTTTATATTGTCTTGGTTCTGTAGCAGGTGTCTTGCTAGTGTGTTGCTATGATTGTGCAGTCTTTCCTTGTATTTTGTATTTGTTTCTCACAAACCAATGTGCGCTGGAGATGGTTCTTAATGTGATGTTTTGAAACCGCTGTAGTATCTCCAGATTAGAGTTGCTGGCGGATCCCCAGAGTTCTATTCCATAGGTCCAGATGGGTTTAATTATTGCCTTGTATACAAGTAATTTGTTACTGAGAGATAGTTGTGATGTACGGCCCAACAACCATGAAAAGTTCCTGAATTGCATGTTTGCTTCTGTTCTTTTGGCTTTAATGTGGTTTGCCCATGTCAGCCGTCTATCTAGGTGCAGGCCTAGGTATTTTACCGTATTGCTGGTTGGCAGGGTTCCTCGATCCATATGAACGGGGGCACAACTGCCTTTTCTCAATGTGAAAGTGACCTGCGTGGACTTTGTTACGCTAGGCCTGATTCTCCATTTTTGAAGCCATTCGCCGATCTTATTCAACTGTACCTGCAGTTTAGCGGAAGCCGTTCGGGGTCGGTATCGCTTGCAAGACATGCAGTATCGTCTGCATAGCTTTTACACGTGTGACGACCTCTGTGGTGCAGCAGGCGGCCTGCGACGCACGAGGTTTGATCCCGCCTCGGAAACAAATGTTTATACGAAGCTGGTATTCATCTATTTTTGATATTCATAAGAAGCTATCATGTCGTATAAGATGTGTATAAAGGTGTTCATCAAAAACCATCTTATTAAAAATGAAAATAATTTTATTCAAGAACGAAGAAATCTTTTAATTGATTAAACGCTGTACAGCATCAAACGCGCGTTACATTATGTTTTAAATAGCATGGTAGCACTCTGTACAATACAAACTGGGATAAAACATCTACATATTTGTGATGATTTTATTTAACTTTACCTAATAATTATGCAATAAGCATTTTCCCATAAATTGAACCCTTTCCTTTAACTCTTATGGTTTTAGATTTTGCAATCCACTACCAAGACCAACACAAGTCAGCCAGTTTATCCACCAGCATTATTTATTTATATGACTTTATTTTATAGTTAACAGAAATAAATGTAATTATGACGATTACGTAAGTGTGATTCGCTTTCACAAATGCCAGATTGGTTTACCGCCATCTCCTAATCAATGCATATTCCATTCGATAATTCCAATCCGGACCATTAAGTTGGATTCCCCGAAGGTTGAACTCCCATTTAGTTGGATTCCCCGAAAGTTGAATTCGCAACTATTAATTTTAGAGTTGTAAATTCACAACAGTCTTGTAGAATTAATTTTTTCAATTTTAAATATACTAATTTACAAGGGGGACAGCGCGTACGCAGTCCCCACTACCAAAAATAACGCACCCGAGTTATCCACATTAGGGATAATCGCAGAGGTCAACCCGACCGCAGTGCAATGGAGGGGCCTCGCTCTGGGGGAACCGCCTTTGTGATCACGGTGTCCCCTGTGCCAGGTAAGTATGATTTCAACGAATCGACGCGAGGAGGTCATTAAAAGCCGTGCGTTCTCGTCAGCGCGATCTAGAGCTCGTCCACTTTTACTAGCGACATCTAGTTAAGCGGCGGCTGGATTTGTTTGGGTGACGTCAGAGTACAATGACGCCACACGTCTCGATCGTGGCAAGTAGTAACTGTATAGTTATTCTGTGTCTTGGCTGACTGCCTTTATCCCGTTTAGGTACTTCTATTGCGGAGATAATGTACTTCATTACCTACCTTTGAAGAAAGGGAAGATCCGCTAGTATTATAATGTATGGGAATTGTACCACTGTGAGCTGCAATATCTTGTTAAAGGGAAGAAGGTTAAACAATGTTCAACCTTCATAGAAAATAATAATTTCGTTCGTTCGCGGTTTGAAAGAGTTTTATAGCATCCTTAGCCTCCACGGTTATTGACCAAAATGAGTTTCCGTCATTCGACCTCTTTTATACATGCCAAAACATCTTCTCGTCAGTCGAGGTTGAAAGTTTACTCGTATGTTTAACTCGAGAGAAAATGTGTTTTAGTTTCGTGCCTTTTAAATCCCTCGCCAAGTGGGAGAAATACGTTTTGCCCACTTGTTGAACCATAACTATTCATTCATGTTTGATATTTTGTTTGTCTGTATGTATGGAGAAATGGTCGGGTGTCCGGGGTGATTACTTATCAGTTATCAAAAAATCGATAAAAAAAATAGATTTGATGACCAAAACCCATTTTTATCGGTAATTGGACTCGTTACTAGTCGGTCAAGGGTTTGACTTTATCGTATTATCAAAAACTGTTGATTGCCACTTGATATAATTTATTTTTAATGTTACAAATAAGCCGTTATACATGTCATACGCTTTCATACATTTATTATACATAATTAGAGATCAATTTATGCCTAAATATTACTTATTTTACCGGAATTTGTACATCTAATACAAACTTAATTTCACATCATAAACTTAATTTAAACTGTCATAGTTCTATCTAAAACACATTGGATGTAATTATAATAATGGTAGGTATAAGTCGCGTAGATTAATACTGAGTTTGACAATAACCGCCTCTCTCATGTGCCGCTTATGTCATATTTTATCAAACATGGTCGAACTGGGATGGCATGAGAGGCGCTCATTTTGAATCCGGATAAGCGTTTGAACGGAATTTTGAATTGTTTCGCGTAAATGTGATTTTATACATTAAAGGGTAATAATGCAGCCAGCGTCTTGGGGACGCTTCCGACTGGTATTGATATGGATCACTTGAGTTACCTGTAGATTTGTTTGCAACAGTCTGCAGTTAGCTTAATTGATTAATAAAAACTAGTTCTAATGTGTCCATTTAATTTGATTGTATTTTTAATAAAGATTAATTCATTCATTATGTATGAATAAATTAATTATCAGAAATAAATATTATACAATTAGATCTGTTGAGCAACCTGTAGATTGTTTGCAAAAGTATAAAGTTAGCTCAATTGTTTTAATTGTAAACACTAGTTCTAATTAGTTACTATTATTTGATTTTATTTTTCTTTTAAGATATTAATTCATTTTATCATTATCTGAAATAAATATTGTACACTACATTAGACACCATTTTACAAAGAAATATCTACATGTTATTAAACATTTGTGGGTGACATTATCAGTTATCAATACCTATCAAACCTATCTAGGATTATAGTCGAATGATATTCCTTCATTGTAGGTCTTACATAAAATGTAGGTCTAAAACCTAACACCAACATTGAAATATATATAAATATTATGATTTTAAACAGTAATTTGACATAAAATTCAAAAGGCAGCAACTAGCAAGAACTAAGTTTATTTTTCTCTTTCTATATATTATATAATAGGCAAAAAAACACTTTTTTGATTAAATGCAAGTTTTAAATTCAGCACATTCATGAGAGCAATGTAAAGCTATAAGCTTAACAAATAAGCTCGAGAATGTTATATGGATTTAAATATCATTAGAAACACGTTCAAGATCTTTAATGGTAAGTACTTAAGTATTATTTCTTTCATAATTATTGATGATTTCAAAGATTCAATCTTCCGTGCAAGTAAAAATATTTTTTATTTTTAACCCACATGGTCCCACTGTAGGTAAAACACCCCCTTTCCCCCAGTTTCCTCTGACTGATCAGCTAGCAAGATAGACGTTTTACTAAAGCACTGCACATACAGCAGCCATGATGTAAAGATGTACAATATAGCACGATATATCATCATTACATCGTTTCATAGAAATCATCAGGAAACCACACACAACAGCTACCTATAATGTATATTTTTACATCCTCGTATCTTAAGATAGAGTGCGATAGGAAAATATACATTTAGCATATACACCTTAGCAGCTATAAAGTGCGTCAATCGAGACGTATACCAATGGAATAAAGGGAAATATACATTACATTACCTGTTGTGTGTGTGATACAGTAAGGTAATTTATAGCTATACACCCGGGATGTAATGTACATTAATATACATACATTATAGCTGATATGTGTGAAGCCCTTAACAGCTCGTTTAAATTAGGCATCTGAAAATATAAAATACTACCTTCTGCGCGGCGCTTCGCACGCGCTTTTCAAATAGCCTATATCCGTCTCGGGATACCGTTTACTATCCTGCCAAATTTAATAAAGATCTGCTTAAGAGCCGTTTAATAAAGAGCCATTTAGGCGTAAAAAGGTGACACACAGACAAAGTTACTTACGCTTTTATAATACACACACTTTATATGACAATTTATGTATATTTTGTAGTACATTTTTCACATATCTAGCTAATTCACTAAAAAGGAATGATTTACACTGGCAAGAGCCGCGAATTACACAATACAAGAAAACACAGCGATATTGAAGTCATACCCTAACACTGATAGATACAAGTCACAAATACACTGAAAACTATCGCAGTTTCATGAATTCTATACAGATGTGAGTGGGTAACTACGAATCTTATTTGTGTTGGAAGAACACTCAACACAATCTGAACACATAATTATAAGCACTAATACAACGGGTATTTATCGCTTTTATTTACCTATTTTTCCCGACGTTTCAACAGGTTTACACAGTGTCGTGGTCACGGAATGGTTGAATGGGATGAATTACTGGGAAAAAAAAGTAAATTAACGCGATAAATACCCGTTGTATTAGTGCTTATAATTACGAACAGTAATCATTAATTTAATTAATTTGTTCTATGTATTTAAAAATTATATTTAATTGATTTGTTTGTTAAATCCATGTATTTGCAAGGAAGAGCGGGACATCCTGGCACAAGTATACTTAAAAGGATGTCCTAACAACTGTCTAGCATGTAAAGCAACATACTTTTATACAAATAAACAATTTTCAAAATAAGGTTAAAGTTAATTGGTGGGTGCTCGGAGGGATGCGGTATGAGCGCCGCGCCCCGTCTAGAGCCGCACTCATCCTAAACGCCCCGTTAACACTTTGACTGCGATTTTTTTTCGATGACTGCGGTCTTTTTTTTAACCTAAAAAATTCGTGCTGCCGCTCTACACAGCGGTTGTGTTGCGCCGCACATGCGTTTCGTTCGAAAAATATTACTGCTGTGCTGAGTCACAAATATCTGAATATTCTCAGCCGCTGCGCTAGTGTGGATTTACGCATATTAACACATAAGGTGTGATTTCAGCAATCAAAGTATTAAGGGATAATGTTGGTGTTCTTCCAACACAAATAAGGTTCGTAGATAACCCACTTACATCCGTAATAAATAAACTGAAGTTACGGTACTGACACACTCACATACGAAATAGTTAAGTATGGTTAGGCCTGTTTTTATTACGAAATAAGCCAGCGTTCAAAAGCAGATGAGCTTCTCTATAAATTAACTATGCACGTTTATTCGCGTTATTTTACCTATTTTCTTGACATTTCAGTAGTTTTTCGCGATAAATACCCGAGAATAGTCAAATTATAACAATGTTTCATTCAATTTAAACTTTTACCACCTTATTCAAAATTAACTGTTAACTTATAACAATTGCTAAGCAGTGTAACTTCTTACTCTTACTTATGTCAATAGAAGAAGTCAGAGTGAGAAATGACACTGATATAGGCCAAACACGAGGATTGTTCTCTAGGGTAGAATGGACAATAATGACATCGCATCGTCATACATTGCGTACATCATTGAAATTGAAGGAATAAACTTCAAAGAATTTACGCATTCGATGAAAAAGTGACGTAATTATTCACCACTCTACCCAAAACCATAAGAACAGACAATATCATTATTCTCTATTCTTATGCCGAGACATCCATTCCATGCTTGCGTTACTAAGCAACTTCTAAGTTAACAGACCATTATGATTATAGGGGGTTATTAGTTACCTTGACATAAAATGTCAGTTAAACTTTTAATATCCATTGGTTAGCTAACTTGCCGTTTAATCGTCCAAAATATTCATTGGTTAGCTAACTTGCCGCTGCCGTTAGTAATCGTCCGCAAAGCACAGCCACAAGTGTATAGCAACTTGTCTTGGACGAACGAATCGCCCTTTCACACACCCCGTTTGAAGCAAATGGTGAAGAGGAAACACATTGGTGAGATTGTAATTGTGACATTGCACTTGTGTCGTTCTTATGTCCCTTTAGCACTCGATAAACACAGAAGTAACACACAACACGTTATGTCCATTGTATTATCCGTGTTGCTTCAGTAACGGTCCATTGGTTAGAGAAGAGATTGCTCTACCATGATTTTCTCGTAGCCAGTTGGTGGTGGGTATAAGAAATTGTCCAATATGATATCTAGGATTGCGCCGTCGTCAACTGAAAAAGAAGGTTTTCATTATTAGAATCAAATTCAAAGATATCATTCAACTAGGGGCTAGCTGATGCTGTGTCGATTTTGCATTTTTTACAATACAATACAAAAATAATGTATTGTACAGCAGATGCAGATTAACACAAAAACTGACATTACATGCTATTCCATATATTTAGCATTAAATTGTTGCGGAATCTGGTCTACTTTAAATAGTTTTATTTATCTAATTTATTAATTCTCTTATTTTGACGACCGATGTGGCGCGGTGGGCGAAGGTCCGCCTGCGACGCACGAGCTCGCGGGTTCGATTCCCGCCTCGGAACAATTGTGTGTACGATCTGCAGATAATTGTTGTAATGTAAAAGTATGAAATAACAAAGCTTACCATACAAAGCAGGATAAACAGTTCCCTTAATATTTCTAACAGGTATCTCCATATTCTGCCCGTTCAGGAAGAAGTTCAGTTCCACATGGTCATAAGCTACCCCTATCGTGTCGCCCTCTTGCGGCATTACAGCTTTAATCTCCTTTTCCTTGTCACTCTCAGATTTCTCATTCTCTCTGTCCTGGGTCTCTGTGGACACGAGGAGTTCTGCTGTGGGGGATTCCCGGGGAGCCGGTGACAGATGGTAGAGCTCGTTGTTAGAATGCCGGACTGTACCGTCGCTGTTAAGGCACCATGACTCTTTATCCATGCCACCTGGAACGATTTATGATATAGATGTTAGCTTCTTTTCATATCTTTGTTAAATAACTTCGGTGGGCTGAGATAGAAACTTAATTGGGCAATAAAAGATAAATAAATAATGCTGGACAATCCACTCAGCATCATCTAACCCCAAGCTAAGCAGAACTTGTGTTATGGGTACTAGATACTGATATACTTAATACTATATAGATAGATATTTTTGTATTATACATAGAAATACCCAGAACACCCGAAATAAATATTTGCAGATGGTACAATTATTTGTTCCAAGGTGGGAATCGAACCAACAATCTCCTGCGTCGTAGGTGGACCTTCGCCCGCCGCGCCCCATCGGTCGTCAATGGTGCTAATAAAATGTACAGAATACAGTTTTGTATTGTGGTGGTTGGCACTCTGCAGGTAGAGAATACCTTGTCATGCACCTATGGTGACATAGTTCACATGCATCTCCGGCAATAGGAGAGCTTAGAATCTAAAGTTAAGACAATAATAAATACTAAATAACACTGTATTTATTTAAGTTTTAAACCAATAAATTATGCTGACAAAAATGCTTATACTAGTATTTCTTTGCATTATTTATCTTACAGAATGCATCATTTGCCCTCATTTCCAAGTGACAATGAAAACGATTCTATTGTAACATTTTCTATTCTTATACTTACTTACATAACTGAGATTGACCCCTGACCATACTAAGTAAACATGATTCACACAATGCCAATTCCATTGAAGGTCAGTAGGTGAATCGGTTATAACTTTGTGCCAACAGTTTTCCATTTCTGGAGGTCATGTCACACTAACTTTAAGGCCAGAAAGCAATATACAGTAGTGAATGTTAAGTAGGGTGCAACTTAGTATTATACAGGATGCAGCACAACATTTGTCATATGGAAACTGGAGGTAGGTGGAATCAAGTGCAGATGTACCTAATTTGTAAAACTATTATTAATTGCTGAGTGACTTTTCACTTGGTTCCACTTATGAACATTATGCCGAACACCATGTATTATAAAAGGAAAGGAAGACAATAGTAATACTGTTATTTATCCCATATTAGTACTCAATAAGCGAATGATTGCAGAAATGGTTTTGATCAAAATAAATAATAGTATTATTAACAAATATAAATAACTACTGTGCCCCGCTGCTTCACCCCCGTGGAATTGATGTGTCAAATGGTTTCATTAAATGATAAAAAGTATCTTCTGTTAGACTCCTGGTTCTAAGCTACCTCTACACCAATTTTCAGCTAAATCGGTTCAGCCATTCTAGAGTTATAAATAGTGTAACTAACACGACTTTCTTTTATATAGATAGATATAAGATATGAAATTGTAAATATGCGATTGTTTCATAGGTAAAATCTGGAACTCTTAAACAGAAAGTTCTTTTAAAGGTCCATAAGCACTATATGAAATGTTCCGTATCAATAAGCACTATATGAAATGTTCCGTATCAATAAGCACTATATGAAATGTTTTATTCAATCCAAGAATAATTGGAGGAAAGCTGTTATTTACAGTTTTTGACCAGGCACCTAGCTGCTGAATCCCATTTCGCCTTACACTTTCTGAAATTTGACTTAGTTCAATCTGAAATGTGAAGGGTTCTTACCATGTACTCTATTTAAATCAGTATCTCTTGTGGCAACACCGACAGCCCAAACTCCACCTTGCTGTAGTTTCACCTCAAAGTAGGATTTATTTTGGACTAGCGGAGCATTGCCAAGAGCACAACCAGACCCGCACACTCTCTGCCCGCCTTTTATAATCACCATTTCATGTCCTGAATAATAACCAAAATAAATTATTAACTTGAAAATTAGGGGTATCTGCAAGAAACCATTAGTTAAAAGTACCAGCTACAGGAAGATGTTTGTTGTAAACCATAAACTTTTAGTCCAAAACGTGTCAAGAAATTGATGATACTGCAGAAATACTATCTCAATACAAATCAGGTAAGGTAATACACAAGTTATGAATTAAAATCATTGGAACCCAGCGTTTAGTGTGGTACAACATGTTAGGATGGACCAGTTAACTGAACAATCGATTTCCAAGGCATTGAAATTAAAATATGTAAATAAATATTGACCCATATGCAGTGTGTCTAGTTGCACTGGATTTTCCTTGATTCTTATGGGCACACTCGGCGTTAGAGTAAACCCATTCATGCAACTTTTTAGACAGCAAAACATTTTGAACTTATTTTGTACACTTAAAATAAAAATTTCGCTATTTTAGAAACAAATCAAATCAACAAATTGTCAACAAAAACTATTGAAGTGAAGTGATGAATGAATGAAATTAAATTTGAATGAAATGACGTCATCAACTTCATGACAATTTGTTTGTGACTTACTATTACTGTCAGATAAGCAGATCTTCTTCTTCTTTTTTATGTCCTCAGAGGTTCAGTGTGGGCGCTGAAAACTATTTCAGCGCCCACCCAGTGGCGTATCTAGGTGGACAAGGGCCCCGGTGCATAGAGAAGGAATCAGGCCCTCACCGCCCCTCTTTACAGTTTCCACGTAGCAATGAACATCATACATTAGAATAGATGCAACAACGTAAGAAATAATGAAAAATTAACTAAAAAGTTGACGGCGTCAAGCACGTGAGCTTATCGCTGTTACAATGTGCTACGGACGTACTCAACCAAACTACCAAATAACAATAACAAATAATAGAGAATTCTGTGATTGTTGATGTTCATTTAAAATCATTAAAAAAACACTTATGAGCAGGCTTGAAGCCTAGCTTCGGAAGCTGGCTGACCCTATCTTTTCAAAGCTTAGATTAGAGGGACCCCTGAGCTCCAGGGCCCTGGTGCACTGCACCGCCCAGCCCTACGATAGCTACCTACGCCACTGCGCCCACCCCAGAGAGTACCAAGAAAATACCTGAAAATAAGAAAAAACAGAGAAAATGGATTGCTTCCGTAATTTCGATGTTCAGTAGAGCTTGTACTATCTGGTCAGAAGCCGGGGTTACCGACAAGTTCAATGTAGATTTAAGCTTGCATCAGACCCCACTAGCGTAGGATAAGGACTGTAAGATGATGATGACGCTGCTGACAAGGCTTAAAATCGCAAACGTTCTCTAAAAAAATATTGTTTTCTTTTTAGGAGGCGCTAGCTAGGCTGCGACAAATACCTGTCTCGTTCTAATTTCAGAATTATTTTGTTTAAAATTACTTATCTTCAACACTTCGATATAGAACTTCATTAAGGAAAAAATGCTCTTTCGAAAAATGCAGAGTTTTTACTGTAAATTCCGAAGAAAAACATTCTTATTTTTCGTATGGAGGCTTGCGAGTGTTGCCCATAAGACGTTGCTATGCTTGCTAAAAAGTGAGTCTGTATGAAAATGGGATTAATGATTTTAAGTTGGACGACGTTTGCCATTTTTTAATTATTTCGATGACGCTGCTGAGGCCCATACAATTTTGAGAGTATCTAGTTATCAGAGAACCTAATCTACCTACAGTTAAGGTGTACCTACCAGTTTACCTATTACTTATAAGATGGGTACCTACCTACCTAATTCATAGTAGGTACCTAATAAACATATACTGCAAGCACTTGCTGTTTACTTATTTGATCAATTCTAACTCACCGATGAGTATTTAATACAAATGTTTGTCTAATGCCTAATTTGATGACAAGCCAATATTTATTAGGATATAATTTGCCTTGAATTTTTATTTGATGAGTTCAAATCTTGGTAAAGCTTGATAGATCATTAAGTAGGTTAGGTACTTAGATGTTTTTAGTTAGTACCTACTTAGAAAACTTTAGATTCGTTAGCTATTTTCACTATTATATTAAAATACGTTTATTAAGTCCATTTATGTAGATAAGTACCTCAGGTAGGTACTTATATATCTAAATCTTATTCTCATAAGTACCTACCTCTCTCATAGGTAAGCAGGTAAGGGACCTATTTATGAGGTCACTGCTCTGTCGAGCAAGTTTGGTATTTTTCATATAGGCTATGAACAGGAACTGCTCGTAATAGAAAACTGGTTTGATTGCCAAAAATGTATAGTGTAATCCTACTTACGTAGATAGTAAGGCATATAGGTAGGGTAGGAGAGCCGTGTTGTATAAGAAAACATTTATTATATTACTAGCTGCGCCCCGCGGTTTCACCCGCGTGGTGATAGATATTTTGGATAATATACAATACCTATATCTTTATAAATTGTAGCCTATGTGTTATTCTGATGTATAAGCTATATTATTGTGAAGTTTCATCAAAATCCATTCTGATTTTTTTGCGTGAAAGAGTAACAAACATCCATCCACACTTACAAACTTTCGCGTTTATAATATTAATAGGATTATTTACCTTAAAACTTTTGAAACTATCATGGTTATCAACACTAAAGTCATTTAAAACAGTTATTCCGTGATCATGGCGCATGAAACTGTGCCGAAATATTGGATAACTCAAAAATCTAATCATGGTAAATATCCCGTTTTAAATGACTTTAGGATTATTTACCTAGTCTAAGTCAAAGTCGGCTTCATCACTAGCTTTAAAAAAATTAAGATACCTACCTATCTATACCTCTACCACGCTCTACCTAACCGACGACCGATGTGGCGCGGTGGGCGAAGGTCCGCCTGCGACGCATGAGGTTGCGGGTTCGATTCCCGCCTCGGAACAAATGTGTGTACGATCTGCAGATATTTGTTTCGGGTGTTCTGGTCGTTTTCTATGTATAATAAAAAATATCTATCTATTTAATGTATTGTATTATGTATATCAATTATCTAGTACCCATAACACAAGCTCTGCTTACCATGGGGCTAGATAATGCTGTGTGAATTGTCCAGCATTATTTATTTATTTAGTTATTTATTTATTTAAAAAAAAAAAAAAAAAATGACGGTTCCGTACACAAAGTTAGGCACCCTTATTAGTTATTAATTATAGATATTAATACAAAGCCTCCGCTGTCTGTCCGTCCATCAGCGGGCTGTCTCTCATGAACCCTAAAAGGTAGACCGTTGAAATTTTCACAGAATATGGATTTAGTTGCCCTATAACAATAATTAAAATAAAATCAATTTAATAATAAAGGGATCTAATCTGAAATAAATGAATGAACCAAGTTGAGTAAACGTCGGGCGCGGTCACTACTTGGATGGATGACTGCGGAATGATAGCTTTTTGCTATTATATTTTTTTAATAAAACAGTTTTTCAGGGTTCCTTTTCTTTTGAGAAATAGTTATGTACGATAATATTGAACCATCCGTGTGCGAGTCGACTCACACTTGGTCGGTTTTATTTTATGTACGTTTGTATACCCGATAGAATCGTCTAAATCAATAGATACACGAACCTAGACCAACTGTTTGCCGATTACGAATAGCACACAGGAAACCACTCACGCTTTTATTACCCGCCTACTTTAATTTAAAAAGTGACTCGGTAAAATTGGTACCTTTAGATGCTCTTTTGACGGATCTCCATTTATAAGACGAACTAGCGTCCGCCCGCGGCTTCGCACGCGTATTCCGAGTTAAAATTATAACGTAGCCTAGTCCGTCCTCGGGATACCGTCTATGTCCTTACCGTTTACCGATTTAGGCGTGAAAAGGTAATAACAGGCAGACAGACTTCACTTACCTACTTTTCCATAAATTACAACACAAAAATATTTTATTGTACCTACTCCAGATGCTGATCATTACAAAAAATATATTATATGCGACAAGTATAATGGGCGGCCTTATCGCTTAGAAGCAATATTTTCCAGGCAACCTTTGGGTAGAAAGAATTATGTGAATTTACCTGATTCTAAGAATAAATAATTCTTATGTACTTGCATAGGGTAGGGAGGGACCACAGGTAGAGACGGGGGCGGGACGTAGTTCAATCTAACAAAAGGTTGTTGATTAGGACATTGAAAGACACTATAGAAGAATATACTAATTCTAGAAAAGAAAATTTCACTTTGAACCGATGCGACGCGACGACCTTATGAAACTATGTCTTTATAATCAAAGCCGACGACATTTAAACAGCTGTACCGATTTTCTTGAAACAAAGCTAAGATTGTATTGATCAAATCACTTTACAAATGAAAACAAAATCTGAATCGGTCTACCCGTTTGGGAGCTACGATGTCACAGACCGACAACCTAATTCTAACACGTCTCAGTGCTAGAATGAGAACCAACATACTTAAACACAAGAAAACAAATACCTATCTAATCTTAGAAAGACAACTAAACCATCAAACTTAAAACATTGTAACTTGAATCGTATTTTTTTTAAATAAATTCCTGCATCATTATTCTTTGAATATTTTCAGTCATTTACTAAAAATATTCACTTATGGTTAATTGTTTAGTTAAAAGTGACTGTTAGTTTAAAATGTATAACCTATAATGTATAAGTATAACCTATCTCGGAATAATAATGAAAGAATAACATACATTTTTATTTACATGCACTGGCTAAGGCTAATTCTATGGAAGCTTACCTACACCCCGAATTTTCTACGGGAATTTTAATATCCTGTAGCTATAAGGAACCTATTCGTTTACTACAGGATTTTGTGACCGCAGCCGCCTAACGTAAGTGGTGAATAATACATTTAGCTGCCTAAAACCAAGAGAAAGCTGTAGGAGGCTGTAGGTATGTTCAGGTGATTTCATTGTAAGTTACGTTATCTCTGGAATTTTCTGCTTTTGTTTTCTGGCCCTGCGCGTCTCGCCGTGCAAAGATAGGGTGCGCTATCCACCCAAACTGATGCGGTACTTCCTCCATATAAAACGTTGTGGCTGCGCGCACGCATCAGTTAGTGACGGACTTACGGAAGATACACACGCAGTAAGTTCTTTTTAATAATTATTATTGAAAACCATAATACCTATATCCTTTATTAATTTCAATACATATCCAATACCTACTTCATATTTACACTTCACATAGTTAATGTTTCATTTATAAAAATAAATAATAGTGTTGGACTTTTTTTCTCATATCGTTCTATGCCGGTATTTATATAATATGAAAATATCAGTTTAACAAGCCAAAGATTTGTCAACAAGTATTTAAAATTTCACCACCCTATTGAAACGTTTAAAACCACTCTAAAACTCCTTGCTACCAGTGAATCAAAAAATATATGTTACAGTTTTACGTAACTTCGAAAGAATATACATACATGAGAAAACTATTTTCCAAGTAGATACGTAAATGACAAATATTTTTATTAAAAATGGACAGTTTTCTGTACCTACCTAGAAGTACAAATTTTTTAAATTTCGGGATTTGATAAAAAAAAGTTACGCGATAAATAGATACTCGATAAATAGTCTAGATAATAGTATATAAATAGACGTATTAAAGTCATTTAAAACGGGATCTCCGTGATCTGATCATGGCGCATGCAACTGTGCCGAAATATTGGATAACTCAAAAATCTAATCATGGTAAATATCCCGTTTAAAATGTCTTTCGTGTTAATAACCATGATAGTCTCAAAAGTTTTAATAGACGTATTGTGTATATTTATCCTAATATCTACTTATAACTTAACTAGGAACCATAACCACTAACGCGATGTCATCTTCCATTTAATAAACAGCCAACTATTACGTCGACAATGATACTATTTATTAAAATAAGAACTTTAACGCTTTCACTTCCCATTTGTTTTCGTATTGTAGTAAGTACGTTTACAAACACGAGTAGGTAATAATTTCTGGCGATCTCAAACAATCGTTATTATCTTTACGCGCAATAAATCTCTACTTTTGCTTGTGATACACGGGTTTTTTATTCAAATGAGGACAGTTGAATAGTAAAATTTATAAATAATTGATGAAATATTTGGAATTTATACTTAATCGTCATGTTATGGGGTCTCTCTGGCCTCTAAGACCCCGGGATGAACGAACTCCTTTGTCCGGGACAAGGTCGCTTTCTATTCTTGGGACCGGTCGGGTGATAGGGATCAGGAAAATCTGAATAATGTTTGTAAACATATCTTACACTTTCTGTTGAATGTGCTCAGCAGTGTTTGTACAACGATAGAGGAACAACCCACTCAGGTTTTTTTTTCTTTTTAAAACGGAGAAATGATACTAAGAACCGCCTTCGATACTTAGTTTTAAACTACATTTTAAGGTTTGCGAGACAAATAATAATCTTCGAGATTTTTTATAAAATATTGCCTCTGGATTATTAAAAGTAAAAGTAAAAGTAAAAAAATCATTTATTTCTTTAGACTTACAAAATAAGCACTTAGACAAGTCATATTTTAAATATAAATTATTATCAAATAAAATTATTTTACTGTTCACTTCAATTTTTTGTCCACTAGTGGAAGAAGTGAATTTTTTTCATTCTCTAGATAACTGCAAAAGAATCATGCAAATCGGTCCATAACTATTATAACGGAGAAATCGACGCGCACATGTATAACAAACATAGAATCACTTGCTTTTTCGAAGTTGGTAAAAAATGATGGTGAACTGTATCATATCTGGCTTTTTGAGAACAAACCTAAGTCACTCAAGTCTAGTCATCATCAACATCATCATCATCAGCCTATAGCAGTCCACTGCTGGACATAGGCCTCCCGAAAAAGTCTAGTCAAGTCACAAGTAATCACAAGTCCATCAGACGAGACAAGACAGAAAATAATAGGTTAGGTACTATCGTTTTAATACAGAGTTCATGCCATGACCTTTTGACGAATCCTGTTCTACCTGATATTACTAGAAGCACTAGAAGTAAGATACCTAAGACACTAAAAACATCAGTGATGCCTAGGTATTTAAGCATAATCTCATTTAATTACATTTATAAGATATCCTATGGGTAGTCCCGTGGACTTATAGAGTGCTGCGGCTACTAGGTAGGTACCTATAGCTTTCTTAATTCTTTAAGATATGTATGTTTGTGGAAATAAATTCTATGGCATTCTTTAATTTACTTAACAATTTGACTGCGATTTTTTTCGACGACTGCGATCTTTTTTTTAACCTAAGCCATTCGTGCTGCCGCTCTACACAGCGGTTGTGTTGCGCCGCACATGCGTTTCGTTCGAAAAATATTACGGCTGTGCTGAGTCACACAGATCTGTATTTTCTCAGCCGCTGCGCTAGTGTGGATTTACGCATATTAGTCACTTGTAACACATACCGTGTGATTTAAGCCATCAAAGTGTTAACTGTAAAGGCATTGTAAATATTTTACCAATAAATAAAAAATAAAAATTAAATTTATTGAAATAGGCAAAGCACCTCATTGAGGTTGACTATTATTAATAAAATAACTAATATATTTATTTATTATTATAATTTTAATTAAAAGGAGATGTGAAAGCGATCACTTGGCGAGCATCAAAGACCAAGGTGTGTTCCAGGCAACGTAATCATTGCCCACTTTCTTCGGGGTATGACGCGATGTTGACTTCATACTCGTATTGTGCCCATTACGAAATGTCTTAAACATGTTCATTCCTTTCGTTATTCCTTTGTTTATTAAAATAATTCATATAACTTACATTTATTGCATTATTAGCATTACATTTATTAGCTTTTCTATTGTTTGGTTTATGTAAGTTATTTTGCATAATCTGTAGGCCTTCCATTTACAGATTAAATGTACACAAATATGCTTTGATTATGTTAGATGGGTTAAATAGATATCTTTATTATAATTTTAGGTCACGGAAGCAGAGCTTGTGTTATGGGTGCTAGGTGACTGATATACTTAATACAATACACTAGATAGATATATATATTTTATTATACATAGCAATACCCAAAACACCCTAAACAGTTATCTGCAGATCGTAGATAAAATTGTCCCAAGACAGGAATCGTACCCGCAACCTCTTCTCACCTCCTGTGTCGCAGGCGGACATTCACCCACCGCGTCACCACAGAGATCGTCATTTTGTCATCGTATTTTAACCCTACCAGCATCTTTACATAGGATAAGACACCGCTTCTTTAATTTGCTTATGATATGGGAGCTAAACAGGTGACCTCTTTGCAGAAAATGAAACAGTTCAGCATAGTTCTGGTGGCGCTGGTGGCAGTGGCAAGCGCGCAGTTCCCCAACGGACGTATCCTGGAGCCCCCTGTACCCTCACAGTGTGTGCAGAGGAATATTCACGAGAGATACGCTGACAGTAAGTATCTTATATAGTTTACATAGCTGCGCCCCGCTTCGCCTGCTTGGAAATCTATGTGTCAAATGGTTTATAAACCTTCCTTTTGAATCACTCTATTTAAAAAAACCGCATCAAAATCCGTTGCGTAGTTTTAAAGAACTACGCATGCATAGGGACAGACAGCGGGAAGCTACTTTGTTTTATACTATTTATAGTTTAAAGGTACTTAGTTTCTACCTCGATATCCACTTCCAGTAAACGTTATCTATTCATTTCATTCCTCTGATATAATCTCTAACATCGATCCTCACCTTCACGACAACTCGGCGTAGATCGTGGTAGAGCCCTCAATAGACACTACCCGTACAAGAGGCAATTGTCACGATATACACTTCCAGTAAAGTTATTAAGCTCCCTATGTTACGTTCCAATCTCTAACATAATATCCTCACTTTCACTATAACTTAGGGTAGAGCGTGGAAAAACCGCCATACTCCGGCCGGAGCCTCTGAATCTATCTTCGCCTTCACGATAAGTTAGGGTAGTGCCCTGAATCTACTCTTCGCCCTTGATCTAACTTTTTCTTAATTATAATTTTGATGGCCAATAACTGCATGAGTAACCTGTTCGGCTCGAACGTTCAAAACTATTAAAGTTTATACGGATCTGAAAGCTCACTGATACTGCACGTGTACAGCCCTTTTTTATTATTTTCATTTTAGCTGTCACTTTTACAATTATTTCTCCTAGACATACCTAACCCACTGCTAAAATATAGCAGATATCTACACAATGTTAATCTAGACAAGTTAGCAAATTTAGACAAAGTTAGTTTTAATCATTTTAATTCTTTGAACTTGGAATACAAAGTTCAAAGAACTGATTAAATCGCTTAAAGTTGTCCCACTTAACTTACTACTGTAGAAAGGTGAGCGTTTTATTGCATAAATTCAAGTCCAAGATCAACACATAATATGACATAATATTTTGTAGCAAAACGAGGTGTTTACACAGAATCTGCATGAAGTCCCTTACTTCCTTTCTCTTCATCATAAATCAGTTACTACTTTACTACAACCTTTGTAGTATTGTACTATAGATATAACCCGGTACATAGGTAGGTACTAACCTAACAAAGCATCTATATTTGAACTTTATAGATTTGTGATTTTTCTTCTTATAAGTAAAATATGATGGAAATTTTCACACATAATATTTAGCTCCTAAGTAGACCTCTTAACCGGAGTTAGTGTTATGCGTACAACAAGCGTAACAAGCTAATTAAAAAAAAACTAAAAACAATACTGCCACTTTTTTCAACAAAATTAAAGCCAGTTAAAATTTTCATCGTAAAAAACCTACTGATGTAGATGTGTAGCTAAAGCTATACCTTATCCTAGCCTTACTTATTACCCCTGCTATTACCATCTAATACCTACCTTCCGTCGTAGAGCCATGAAGGACGGATCTTAGTTCTGTGGATCTATGATTAGTTATCTAACTATTCACAAAAACGTCGCCACAAAAAAAAACAAAACAAGATTTTTTTTTAACCAGGAAAGTTGCTGACAAATCTTTATCTCATACTACTATCTACCTGTAGCTATTTGTTTAAGTTAGAGGAATAAGTTAGGAAGATAAGTCTTTTAAGTTACTCGTAGATAAGAAAAGGTAGTGTAGCCGTCTAACGAGTATTTTTAGATATATTTAGTAGGTAGGAATATTAAATAATACCTACATATGAAGCTTATGATATACTGCAACTTTTGAGCTAACTTTCTTAGCTTAGTCGAATACTTTTCTTACGACATGCAAGCCGTTATTCTCCTGTAAAATTTGTCCCGGGTCCCTTACTACGTTTTGCTTTAGATCAGCCGAGATGTACATATCTAGACTTATCTATAAAATCGTCATCTTGACATCCCATAAAAATTTTTTTTTTGCTAAATTCTTACACCTTCTGCCTATTTTATTACTTACCTCGCTTATTATATTAGTGATGGCAACTTAAGCTATAAATTAATAACTAAATTATGAGATTAGCATAATTTATAGCCGAATTAAGATGTCCGTGGGTGGTAAATTCTCTGAATAGTCTACAGATATTTTAATTATTCGAATCCAATAGCCGACCTCTGACTAACATATACCGATATTTGCAGATAGGATAGGATGATCTTCTGTCTTTGCTATTCTAATAACTTCAGTCAGCCTTCGACTTTGCACGCATTTTACCAATGCATTATATGTCATTTCCCAGGCTTTTCTCCCGTATATCGTCGTAAAAATAAAAATCGAAGTTTCCGATTCGAAAACGTACAAACAAATTATATAATAATATATTATTATGACATAGAATAGGTTTTGCAAGAAAACGAATGAGAAACTTCGATTTCAGAGTAGACCGCCAGGTTACAATCCTCTGCCAAATTTCGTTCAGTTGCCGCCGTTATAAGCAAAACGTTTAAAACAGACAGACAGATTTACTTTAGCCTTCAGGTACAATATTAGTTCGTATGGATCAGGTTGCTTAGTCTGAATAGCTATTAATTCACACATTCCAATTTTATTAACATCATCATTTTTAATTAAAATTGAATAGGATGACTCACTAAAAATTCGCTTCTGTATTAAATAAGATTACGTTAAACATTATTAACACTTTGAGTGCTGAAAACGCACGGTATGAGTTTTCTACAAGTGACTAACATGCGTAAATCCACACTAGCGCAGCGGCTGAGAAAATACAGATCTTTGTGACTCAGCAGAGCTGTAATATTTTTCGAACGAAACGCATGTGCGGCGCAACACAACCGCTGTGTAGAGCGGCAGCACGAATTTTTAAGGTAAAAAAAAAGATCGCGGTCGTCGAAAAAAAACCGCAGTCAAAGTGTTAAGTAACTTTTTTATCGTGAACGACCTTCGTCGATCCGTGTTAGAATTTGCACCACCCCAACTCTTTCCGCGGGCGTCATCGGAGGGCGGGCAGCAGCCCCTGCTGTATAACAATTTACCACCGAACTGCGATCCCCAACCCGCATGTCCAGCGTGTGGACTATGGGCACAACTAAAATTATTAACTTCAGCAGTTTTTAAAACTTTCATTGACCAAGCTGAGACAGAGGAACATCACAGCCCCTTCTGCAACTCGTTCCAGCTGCAGCAGTGAATGCGATAATTCTAATAATTATTAAAGAAGCTTTCATACTATTTGCGACCCGCATATCTAAAACCTACCACAATTCTTCGTAGAACTAGTTTTCTGACATCGCATTCCATTCGTTCGCTTGTAGGTAACATTATCGAAATTGTCATTTTCCGCTACAATATCAGTTCCCACGTGGTTGTCATTGCTATAAAATAGCTTCGCGATCTTACACTATGAAAGTTCCAACTTTCCCTGTGATTATTAACAACCGTTAGGTTCTAGCATGCTCACATGTTATTGTTGACTAGTTTGAAGGTGTCTAATTGCTTCCAAGTGGCACTTAAGTAAATTATTATGGAAGTATAAATAGTAAGCTTAAGTGGAACTTGATGGGGCTGTAAAGCTATGACGAATTACTTTTACTTCCTTTAACAATTATCTGTCTGAGAATAGTAATTATCACTTCGCAAAAATAGAAGATATTCGTTATTTTCTATTTTGAGGCATTTAACAAAAACGACAACTTTTTAACCAAGTTTTTGGGTCCAAAAAAAGGTCAAAATTTAGATCGATTTCCGCCTTACTTGGTTGAAGCTTGTAAGCAATTCTCCTTTGCTTGGTATTGTGAAGCTATCCGCAGAATTTAATGTAACAGCTGTAAGGACCACTAAATTGTCTGGGTAATTCGAGAAGCAAATAAACATGAATACGCGAAATATCCTTATTGAAAATAAATATCTTCTCCAGACAAAGGCTACTTCTTCTCATGGCGGGACCCCGCGCTCCGCGGCGTAGAAGAAGATTGGCTGACAGCCAGGAACTACTGCAGACAGCGCTGCATGGACCTCGTCTCTTTGGAAACCAGCGACGAAAATGAATGGGTCAAATCTCGCATCGTTCAGGACAAGGTAAGACTCAGTAGGATCATAGACAACAGCCTTAATCGTCGAAAAAACCTAGGTTCTAGTACAATAGTAAAATCAAAAAACTTGATTACATTCTAAAGGTAATTTATAATGTCGTCTCCGAGTCTACAACAAAAGAAACAGATTCGAAACAATGTAACGCTATCATAAATTTCCTCTAGTTTCACTACAGGCGTGGAAATATCTTCGTCACTATCCGTGGGAAATGTGGGAAGGAAATTAGCAATATCGAAGTAATTACTATCTTGTTTAAGACAAGATGATAGTTGCGGGAATGATGCGATTGAAAGAGCGGAGAAGGTATCTCCCAAGGGACCATGCTGTGCCAACTGGTTGATAAAGATTATATGGACGATATGGAAAACTAAATGAATAGGTACAAACAACCAACCATCAAATGATGAGACCATGAACATTTAACACAGGTCATAACCCACGCACGTACCTAGGTCTGTAACCAGCATAACATTTTCAAAAAGTGCCATTCAATTCAAATAAGCTTGCAAACACATAACAGCTTTCTTCCACACAATCCGCATGAACAAGTGCCAGAAACATAAAATAACAACCAGTTCAAACTTTCCTTATCATTGTCAGTCGTGAATAACAATTAGCCTAGGTATCTCAGAAGATACCAAATAAAGCAAAATTATTCACTTTGTCAAGATAGCTATTGAACAACTGGGTACGAATACAACGTTGTACCTATAATAAGAAGAAGGCTCGTGACAAATTGCAGCAGTAACCTTCGTATCATTCAATCTTCACGGCATTGTGATTGTGCGAATCGCGAAGATGTTTGGACTTATCTAATAGTTACATTAACAAGGCGTTTAGTATTGTTAGTTTTTCTATAGAATACATTTGTTATGCCTCTAGGATTTGTTGAATAAACGATAAGATCTGAGATGTTTGGAATAAGACCGGGCATAAGTATTTAAGAACCAGTTTCCAGTTTATTGCCTCAAGATTGATTGGATATTGATATTTCTAGGTAAAATACATCTGGACATCCGGCCGTCTCTGTGACTTCAAGGGCTGCAACCGCCCCGACCTTCTGCCCAACGATGTAAACGGCTGGTTCTGGACAGCTGAGCTGCAGAAGCTGGCACCCACCACGAACCGCCAGCAGAACGACTGGTCTGAGGGCGGCGGCATCGGCAAACCTCAGCCTGACAACCGGGTAAGTTACCAACAGATCCTTCAAATCCCAACGCTCCTACATTAATTGATTAGGATACTTAGAAGACCGTCGGAATATTTCGTGGTTTTTTAAAAAAGACGACAGAAATGTAGAACTTCGTACAACAGAAGAGCTATGCCGATTCTCATGCCAACGTAATTTATGGAACGAGGTAACGTGGCTTTTCCTTCGTTTGTCACCTGGAAACGCACAATAGGCGGCAACAAGAAAGCATGACATTATGAAATCGGTCATACACTGTGATGCAACTATTCCGCGAAGTTAAGTAATGTTTGTCATAAACCAGCTCCGTATGAAGCATCCGCGGATGTGCGCAATGAAAACGAAAGCGACACGTGAATATTTATGGGCCTGCGAAATATTCGCCGAAGGGCGAACCCGCATTCATGTCGCATAACACTTTCTACAAACAGCCGGGCCACCAAGCTATAACAAAAGCTCATCTTTATTCGGCTTGCGTTCGGGAGTTGTTTGCATGACTTTCCCCACGTAGGTACCTACCTGTCTGTACAACATGGTTACTACGTAACTTTTCGCGGTCACGTTACCACCTTAAGCATCCGTATATGCACAGACTCCTTTTGCGTTCAAGGCCTCGTGTGCAACGATGTAACAACTTAATAGATGCAAAGAGCAATGGCATATTTTACTGCGTTCGTGATTCATTTGTGTGTTCATTACACATAGGGGACAAGGATGGAAGTTTTGATAAAATGCGCATTTCCGACCATTAATGTAATTAGCGGGGTAACTTCGCATGATTTATGATCTTAGTTGAATAGGACGAATGTGGGTTAACGATGATTCCTAGCCCGACAAAGCACAATGTCCAATTAGCAACCCAGCTCTTTTGAAAGACCTTTTGTGTCTATAGAGAAAAAAACTGCTTCTGTTAACAGTAAAAACGTTCTATAACAAAATCCCAAATAACAAGCGATAGGTAGGTACGTATTAGCTAGCGTTATTTTGGTGCGACAAAGATTCCAAAATATTTTTATAGAACATTATGAATAATATAGGCCGCTGTCGTGCGGTCACAGCGAAAGAAACCCCACCAACTCAGCCCGTGGATGTCTTAAGAGCCGATTTAGGAAACCTAGGAAGGCAGCTGCTTTCTTCGTATTATTATGCATATGTGTAAGTAAAGTATGTTTTCTAATAGAAGATCATCCTCTTTATTAGCAAACATACTTTACGTACGTAATTTGCCGCCAATTCTGATCATTCTCTTTCTCCCATAGGAACTGCACCAAGGTGGCGCGGCCGAGCACTGCGTAGCGATCCTGAACAACTTCTACAACGACGGCGTCCACTGGCACGACGTGGCTTGCCACCATCGCAAACCCTTCGTGTGCGAGGAAAACGACGCTCTACTCAAATACGTCAGATACACCAACCCCAACTTGAGAGTTTAAGCTTACTTATAGACACATTATTTATGAAACTTTAGTCAGGATTCAGCAAGGCACAAATAGTGGTAATAGCACAACTAGGCGATACCGTCCATTACTTCAATTTCTAAAAAAAATCTTGCTAAATCTTCAGCTATGGAATGTTACCACTATTTGTATCCAGCATTTTATGAAATAATTTATGTCGAGTAGTGATTACCTAATAGATGCTCCATCCAAATATTACAAGTAACAATCACTGCCAAAAGCAAGATTCTATTTTAAAGTATATTTGTCTCAAGTACATACCAATTTATTTATTGTATACCTATTACTAGTTCAGAAATTCCTGTTTGTATTTCTAGTGTGTTTGTGTTTACAATCTTTTATTAAAGACTGTATAATTATTTTGTGTGCGTATAATTAAAAAATTAAGTAATCTACCTACTTGAGTCCTTCTTCTGTGTTCCTAGTAGTAATAAAGGCTCTTAAGAAACAAAGTTCATAGGACTTGTTACCCTTTCAAATGATAGTATCAATAGCTTTTAAACTTTATTTAGTAATTAGTAACAAACATTTTGAAATTTAATTCATTGCATCCTTTGCATTTGTATAAAAATTAGGGTAAAGTTATTTTAAACTGATACCTCATGGTTCTGGGCGAAATTCTCTTTGTCATTATAAACCATATACAAAGGTTGAAGAAGTATACTAGGGACAGCAACATTGAGATGTGGCTGAGGCGGCAAAGACGGAGGAAACCCAGCTGAAGGCCATGACTGAAACCAGATCAGCTTTGAGCATGCATACATCAAATAACTATACATAGGTACTTCAACATATTGAAGGTGGAACAGATAATACAGTCTAATGATACAAACTCATTACGAATGTTAGGAGATTATTCTACAAACCTTTTTTGTGTTTGATGAACACCAACGTGAATGTGATGAATGACATTGTCATCTAGAATAGTTTTTAATGTAAAATAATACATACTCTCTGTTAGCAAAATCCTCCATTTCAACATTAAGGGATTGTATAGATCTTTCAGGGTCAGGTAAAATGCAGAAATCTTTATCAAATTGCTCTTGTAAACAGCAGATTCTTTCCATTGTAAATAACAAGAGTATCGCCCAGAAGTACTCGAATTCAAACACCATGGCCTTCATTTTTTCCCTTCTACCATAATTATGTGGTACCCAAATTTAGTTTTGACTGGTGGGTTAGTGTAAACTGGATTTGTAACAGATGAGATGGGTAAGGCAAATGCAGCATCCTGGAAGGGCCCGACCATAGATCCTCGCGTCATCCAGCCCAGATCACCGCCAGACCGCGCTTTATCTTCACTGTAGGTAGCCGCTACATCAGGAAATTTTTGGCCAGCTTTGATTTTTTCTAGAGCCTCCAAAATTTTTGACTGTTTCTCGCACAAAATGTGCCGGACCTTGACAGCTGTCCCACCTTTTTTCTCTTTGCTCGCTGATTCTAAATTCAAAAAGTTTCCATGGTTAGAAAAAGGTTCTCTAATAGATTGATGAATATTTTGTATGTCCGTCATCATTCCCATAACCTCACAAAATGATTTTAAAATACCTTTTGCATCCCCACCAGATTTTCCACCTGCAGATTTAGCATTTCCACCTTTAGCCTTTTCAGGTTGCTTTTTCGGAGGCATTTCCCTATTACTTTATTTATTCAAATTTGCAACAAAAACATGTAAAATTTCGCCGCCCCCTTTTTGATTATAAACAAACTTCACAAAAAAATAGGAAAAATATTTAATTTTATGTCCTATACTAGTGTAGTAAAGTGCAATTTTCTTCAACAAACTATCATTATCACAGCTGACTTGACATATCAGTTTCTGTATTGCCATTTTATCATTACAAATCAGTAGAAACAGAAAAACCGGTAACTGTTTCTTTCATCTACATCACTATTTTTGATAAAAAGTGAGCTGGCAGCCCCGTTCTTCTCGGATGAGTCGTCCGTAACCATTCATAATTAATTTCATTCATTCATATAATCATTCACCATTCAGTGTTTTGTTCTTGCTTGCTTTGCTTCGTTTTGTAATTTGTAATGTAAAGTCCTTGTTATCATTAATTTTCTTCGTTATCCGTTATAAACTGTAAATAAAAACATGTTGTTATTCTATAGATTGTAAATGAAAGGTATGTTCATAATTTCCAAGTCGCCAACTTGGCATAGACCTTGTCTGCCACTGCTCGATTTAACCCAGATTCATTGCAGATATCTATCATCCTGAAATCATGGGGATTATGTACGAAAAGCGGCCTCTAAAGAGGCCTAGACTAGGTCCTCCAGACGTTTACCCTCAGGAGCCACGGCAGAAGGAGGACGAACTTACATCAACAAACGTAAAACAGGGCTTCTCTACAACTCCCCATTCAGGTGATGAGTTTGGAACTGCCAGGAACTGCAATTACTCTGCAGCTAAAGTAAGTGGAAATTGTGGCTATAAAACTTGTAAACATTGTTTTATAAGTTTCTGACCATATCTCACTCACAAAATATACCTATCCAATACATTTTATATTTGTCGCTTCATTTGCGTGTGTTTTCAACCAGATTGGACAATTCTTCTCTGGCATACTATCCAAGAAAGAAGAGCTAAATACACTACCTGACTGTGGTAGAAAAAGGCAGCAAGTGAATCCCAAAGACAACTTCTGGCCAGCTACTGTTCGGACCAAACCACAGATTGAGGCTTGGTTCAAAGATTTAGCAGGTAATGCTGCATTTACATTAAAATATAGTAAATGGGATTAGAGCTAAAGTCTGCAAGCTACATTTATAGATAGCCAGAACCATAAGCCAGCCTTGATAAAGGCCAATAAGGTGCTTATCAGAGGTGGCCTTTGTTCAGCAATGGACTGGTAAAAGCTATTTATGGTGATTATAAAAGTTTCCTCATTTATAAAACAATGAAATTGCAAATGACTGATTTAATAAAATCGTAAGAATTGAATCAAATGAATCGTTAAGAGTATAGAAGTTACTCAAACCTTACCACTGGTAATTCTTGTTGCCACCTGATTGAAATGTAAAAAAATATTTTCAGGCTACAAACCTCTTTCCCAATTGGCCAAAAAAGCTCCAAACTTCAACAAGAAAGAAGACATATTCATCTCATTGACTGAGTTCCAAGTATCGATGCCCCGTGCTGCTTGGTTCATAAAACTAAGCTCGGCGTACACAGTTGCTGTATCGGAAGCCAAGATAAAGAAACGACAACTACCGGATCCTACAACAGGTAAAACTACTCTTATGATTTAAATAAAATCACAGCCAACCTATGTCATCGGCAGAACTTAGAAAAACACTTATCTATTGCATTATGTATATATCAGTACCAGGTACTGAGTACCTATATCACAAGCTCTACTTACCTTGAGGCAATTCGCTGTAGATTATGTTGTGTGGATTATCCATCATTATTTTTTTTATTAGATCTCGTCATAGTGGTACTAACTTGCCTATTATTTTACAGAATGGACCACAACTCTCATAAAGTTCTTAAAGGACCAAATACCAAAGTTATCAGAGCATTACCAGAGTGGAACACAAGGAGCAGTGGTCGACAAAACTCCACCATCACAATCAGGCAAGTGTCTTCATTTGATTGATTTGATTGATCATTTGATTGAATCGAACTCACAGAGGTCGACACAATACATCACAAAATAGATAGATAGTCTCTGCAAAATGCCGGCATTTTGTCAAGTCAATCATTCACACAAGTCTCATTTCTACATCTCTGTTCTACAGGACAAGGCACCCCAAACCACAGCTCTTCAGGAAACCCACCAGGTGGTTCCACTCCAAACAGTACTGTACCAACTTCCATGCATTCTCCGGGCAGTTCTAGCAGTAAGTATTAATTGCGAAAAAGTGGGTTTTTAGGGAATGGGCCGAATGTGGTTTGAACCGAATAC
The DNA here is from genome assembly GCA_943735965.1 of Eupithecia abbreviata. Lineage (NCBI taxonomy): Eukaryota > Metazoa > Arthropoda > Insecta > Lepidoptera > Geometridae > Eupithecia > Eupithecia abbreviata. The sequence continues at coordinate 5,041,228 of OX030976.1, forward strand.
GAACTTCGGCCGAACATTGGCATTGGTTAAAATTAAAAAATCGGCCACAGTTCGTTTTTTAGTTCCGCGCTTTCTCGAGATTGACACATCATGACTTGTTACCGCACTTACATGATTTGTTGATAGATAATGTTTTAGAAGAATACTAAGTTTATTTAATTTTTGTTTTAATTTATCGTATTTTTAAGTACCCAAAGAAGAATTAATTTATTTTTTATCACACCGCAAGTTAGGGTTTACATGTTCCTAACTTAATGAATTATTAAAAAGGCCTAATTTTAGTTGTGATTATGATTTATTTGATTTCTATTCATTTCAGTCAAAATAGTGCATGTAGCTATTTTACTTTTTTGTTGCACCGAATGTTTGGCATTTAAACCGAATTTTGACCGAATGCCGAAGTTCGGCTCTAGCTTCCGTAATTCGGTCTAACCGAATATACTCGTGAAACGAATTTGGGCCCATCCCTAGTTTTTATTGAAAACTTCTAGGCTTCTGCTGTACTGCCAGCTTTGTTCACGAAGTACTGACGTACAACAATTTGTAGCACTAGCAACCCGCCCTAGCTTCGCACGCGTAGCATCAAATTTAATAGCCATAGTTTTAATAGCCATTATGCATAGCGCTGATCTTCTGTCGGGCGGGACACAAGTAATAAAAGTTTTAATTTTGATTGTTACAGTTGTAAATACAGAAAGTACGGACTGGCGGCAATCGTTGAAGCTATGGCACTACTGCTGCCGATTAGCTAAATACATGCTGGATGATGGCTTGTTGGATCGACACGACTTCCTGACTTGGATTATTGAGCTGCTGGACAAACGGACGCCTGATGATGGTCTTTTGAGGTAGGTAAATCATCACTATCAGAGTGAACTTGGCCACTAGTGGGCATAGGCCTTCTGAGGTGTTTTTTGCCCGTCATTGCGAAATTAGCTATAACTTTTTTTAAATGTCATTTCACTACTGTCTCTCAAATGTAACTACAAAAATATCGATAACACGAAATATTTTCGTAATTATAATCATGACGTTCGCATATTGAGCATTGAGCAAGTTTTGTCGAAAAACATGTTAGAATCAAAAAGAATCAAGAATCAAAAACTCTTTATTTTCTTCAATGCTATAAATATACACTTACATTCTTAAAATTAAACACTGACACGGAAATAAAGTGGTATATTTTATTTCTTTTTACTCCTTTCGTTTCCGTATATACATACTACTAAAGTAAAGAAGCGACGAAAAACCCTTTAGCCTGTTAGTTACTATTTTTCGAATGATAGTGTCTCTCCAAAGGTTGGTCGAAAGGTGCCTTGATTGTGAGTTCTTAGCTATGTTTGCTGAAAATTGATACAGTTGTATTCCTATCTGTACTCGAGTTTCATATAGAAGTCAGCGAAAGTTCTCGAATTTTTGCTTTTATTTTTTTCAGGTTATTCCTACCACTTGCCCTACAGCACATGTGTGAGTTCGTGGCTTGCGAAGGTCTGTCCCGCCGACTGGCGACCACCTGTGCCAAGAAATGTGCGGCGATATGCTCCGTACTCTCTGATGCCACTCTACGCACTCTCAACCAGCCTGCTACGTTTGTCAAACTTGAGAGGAATGATGGTAAGTAATTGTACTACTTTCGATGTCATAGTCCTAATTTATTTATTTGTAACGTTTTCTAGGGAGCATCCGACTAGCTCAAGACCTCCAGGGGTGGTAAGATAAGGAAGAGGCCTATACTCAGCAGTGGGTGTTAGACCGGCTGAATAGCCTTCCGGGTCATGGCTGCACACATGACAGAATGTTCAAATTGTTCGATTAACTATGTGCTAGATAATATGAGAGTCAAAATGCACAACAGACATATAATACGATTGTTTGAAAGAACGATTGTTATATAGTTTCTGCTTCGCACGCGTTCTTTCCATGAAAACGTTTTAAGGTTAATTCTATCCCATATGAACTGATGTATGGGATATAAAGTACCCTATGTTTTAATTCCGGGCCTGCAACTTCCTGTATGCAATTTCAGCTCGATCCGAGTTTTTGCATGAAAGAGTAACAAACATCAATACATACAAACTTTCGCGTTTATAATATAAGTAGGATTTGAATTATTTGCATTGTTTGAGTAAAGCACTATACAAAACAAAAGAAAAGAACACCAACGTTTCATATCCCTTCACAAGAGACTAGGTTCGTACAGTTTGACCGAAACCGCTGTACCGCTCCTTAGGAAAGTGCGGCGAGGTAGGGGGCAGGGAAAAAAGAGCAAGAGTACGCGTTGACGGCAAACTGATGGATCGGAGCGGCTTCCCGGCGGCGTTTTCCCCCCCCCCCCCCCTTCTCGCCGCTCGCATACCTCAGGCGCGGTACAGCGTTTATAGTAACATCTACATTTCTTGTTTTGTAGAACCCACCGTGCCAATGTCACCAGCGCCGGACCCTGCCAACGGAGCGGACATCAAACCAAACATATCCCAAATCAAGCGCTCCTCCACCCCCGCGGAAAACCCCCGCACACCCAACCCCAACCATTCCCTAGGTACCCCAAACCCCAACCATTCTCTAGGCACCCCCAATCCCAACCACTCTATAGGCACACCTAACCCAACGCCAATGGATGTGAAGGAAGAACCCAATGCGTCACCGGCGAGGGATTCAAAGACCAATCTTCAGGCCGTGTTGAACGCGTCTTTGAATCCGGTGCAGTCTGGTTTTGGAGAGATCCTGAGCTGTTCTTATCATAGGGATGTGATTATACAGCTCTCGACTATACTGCAGGTTGGATCTATTTTCATAGGCATTTTCCAAAATTGGGAGGTAACTTTTGAATATATCTATGGCTAATGTCTGAATGCTAATGCTGGATGCTGAATCTAGATGCTGGATGCGTCAAGCTGAAGACAGGACGCTATGGCGCTCATTGGGGGAGGCCTATGTCCAGCAGTGGACTAATATAGGCTGATGATGATGGTAATGTCTGAAAGAAATAATAAAATGTCCTTATGTTCAGTCCTGTTTGCTTTTCCAGATTATTACAATACAATACAAAAATACTCTATTGTACACCAGATACAGATCATTATAAAAGACAAATGCGACAAGTACAATGGGGCGGCCTTATCGCTTAGAAGCGATCTCTTCCAGTCAATCTTTGGATGGAAATTATTTTGATGATTATTCCTTGTGGGATCGTAATCACTCTTGATACAGTCTGTTTGTTATTTTACTACTTATGGCTACTGAAATCTGCTCTGATATCTCTTTCGCATAGAAGGATATTGTGCATATTCGCATTATGCACAATACATCGCACTATACATCTTCGTTGTTTTTAAGTAGTCCACAAGAACTACGTTATGTACAAAGCTCCAGTCTTGTCTTGACTATACAAGCTTGTTTTTGTCCGCAGATAATCTGCATAGAATGCCCCACGGCTATGGTGTGGTCAGGCTGCGGGTCTTCATTGCAAGGCTCTCCGTTGGACCTGCTGCCGCTCCCGCCGTCCGCATTGCCAATGCCACATATGGAGTCGACGGCCACAGAACAGCATAGAAGAATGGTAATTACTAGGAAAACTACCTCAAAACATAATTTACTTTTAAAAAACTACCTCAAACATAACATATCATCATCATCAGCCTAAAGCAGTCCACTGCTGGACAAAGGCCTACCCTAATGAGCGCCATAGCGCCCGGTCTTAGTTATTGACATAGCTCTAAGAATTAGCAAGCTGAAGTGGCAGTGGGCCGGCCATATCTCGCGAAGAACCGGTAACTGCTGAATGATAAAATGAATGAGCCGCAAAGTAAGCAGAGATTGTGTTATGGGGTACTTAAGGATTTATTGATATGATGAAGTATGAATTGATTTTTATAGAGTAAGGCACAAGCTGTATTTTTTTTATTGTTAACCTCTGATTTGGCTTTTTATTTGTAGGTTTACGAAGCTGAATTAGAAATAGCAGCGAGAAGTAAAAAAGCTGAGAGCAAATGGTGCACAGACAAATGGCAGACAAGTTCACAAGGTGAGACTGAATCTATTTTCCATTTACGTTTTCTGAAAAATGAGATGGCGAGCGCTTTGTTGTAACTCCTATAACTAGATGGCGCTGTTAATAATGCTTAGTTATATTTTACTCATTACAAAGCAATAAGAAAGGAATTCCGTAGTAGCCCGGCCACACACCCCGTCTCTCCTCTCTTGCCTGCGGAGCCCAACTGCGCAGTCCACTCTTCAGCATGGTAAGACTGAGCATTCGGCCCGGCTATAAGATATTGCTTCCTTATAACTGGTTTTCTCGGCGCAAGCCAGCAAACTCTCAAAAAATCATGTGAAACTACATGATTTTTTCGACATCTTTATCAAACATGGTAATATTTCAGCCAGTATGCATAAAACCTTAATGAATTATGCACCTAAACCTTCCTCATGAATCACTCTGTCCATTGCTGTAAACCTTATGCAAATCCGTTATGTAATTTTTTGGTTTATCGCGTTAAGACCTTCGAACATAAAGGGAAGGAAATGCTACACTAACTCGCTTCCCCTCAACGAAATCATAGCTACAAACGTTCTCAACAGTGCTATGAACTGTTAAGCATGTATATTTTTCTTTGCGATTGCGAGCCTTATGCTGTCTCTGTGTGCATTCATGTTAACCAGAAAATCGAAGCGGGGTGTTCGGGCAATTTTTTAATAGCGGTTCCCTCTTTATGCTCGAAGATACTGACAGAGAGACGATGCGGGGGACTTTGTTTTTATTGTAATGTATTTTGCCAACAGCTCGAGTGTTATCAGTATTAGAGGCATTGGACAGGCACTGTTTCGATCGCGTAGACACAAATAACAACTTGGACGCTCTCTACAAAGATGTGTTTGCTAACTGCTCGCCGCCGAACAAAGATAACCTAGATACCAAAGACCCGGTGAGTATTTTACTTTCTCTTGACAAAATAATTATGTGATTGGTTGATGTTTGTTCTGGGTCTTTGCTTTAGTTAAATATACTATTTTGATTTGACTTGACACCTTTGTTGGTGGCAACATGTCAACATGTATATTTTCAGAGTTGTTATTGTACAAGTTATCCCTTAAACGGTATCGGCAATGATTAATGACAATTTGAACAGGAATGGGCGTGCTCGTACGCTGTTGTCCGAGTTTTGTGCGAGTGGGCGGTGTGCGGCGCGCGATGGGGCGAGCACCGCGCCCTGGCGGCCGCCGCGCTTTTAGACATGAGGCAACACCACTTGCAGCACGACCATCACATAGCAGGTAACTGACAATGGGCATTCTCCTACGCTGTTGTCCGAGTTTTGTGCGAGTAGGCGGTGTGCGGCGCGCGATGGGGCGAGCACCGCGCCCTGGCGGCGGCCGCGCTTTTAGACATGAGGCAACACCACTTGCAGCACGACCATCACATAGCAGGTAACTGACAATGGGCATTCTCCTACGCTGTTGTCCGAGTTTTGTAGGAGTGAGTGGAGTACGGCGCGCGATGGGGCGAGTAACTGTCATAGGGTGCCGGAAAGTTTTATTACATTAGTTGAAATACACGTTTGGTATTTACTTTGGTCCAGTGGTTACAACCTTACCGAAAAGTACAGTTGTGCCTTAACAAAGATCTGAGTACGACCATTTTACTCTAATCATTATTAGTCATACGTCCTTGTGTCTTAAGTCTGAACAAAGATCTGAGTACGACCATTCTACCCTCAGGTTCTGATGACAAGGAATCCATCAACTCTGCCTTGGGGATGTACAACGGACCGCCCATCTTCCAAAATCTACTGCTTCGGTTTTTAGACCATGATGCACCCACTTTGGGTAAGTTAAATTGGAGTTTATTATAAATGATGGAAGCAAACTACGATATCATCTTCACATTTGCCACATACCCCGAAAACAATGGTTAAAAAAAGACATAGATCTTCGCCTCTTGTTTTTAATAATATACATTATCATACCTCGTCAGTGAGGCTATGGGTCAGCTCACACCGTGCCGCGACGCGACACAATCCTGCGGGCACTTTGATTTCAAAATATAATTTTATTTACTACACAAAAAGATATCAATTGGCGCGGTTTCGTATTATGTTAAATTAAAATAAAAAAAAATAAACCCTTTTCCGTAGTAAATAAAGTTATATGTATTTCGAATCAAAGTACGCGCAGCGTCGCGTCTCGGAATGAGCTGACCCTATGCCAATTCTTTTCCTTGTTGATTTGTGATGTAATCACCTTCACTAATGATCTCTCTCGTGGATGTATTTCATGAAATATGTATTTTTGCAGAAGAAGGCCCGAACGCTTCACCAGGAAACCGTCAGCAGTTCGCCAATTTAGTGCATTTATTCGGAGAGCTGATTCGACGGGACGTTTTCTCTCATGATGCGTATATGTGCACGCTTATTTCAAGAGGTATGTTCATCATCATATAAGCCCATACACGTCCACTGCTGGGCATAGGCCTCACTTCATATGGCGTCACAAATAGCGGTCCTGAGCCTGAGAGATGTATGTATGTTACAGCTTAAGAACCCTATACTCTAAATCAATAGCCTGGATATTTATTGTAACCAAAAGGGTTAAAGGGGCTAATGATCTCTCATTCGTTTTCAATTATATTTATAACATCCTGGACTCTACATCACCCCGATTTACCACTTGAACCAAGGTTATTTATATCATAGACAATTTTTTGTCATTCGACTTTGGTCTAAAACTCTGGTATTGTATTCTGAGAAACATACCCAGATCATTCGTTCCAGTCTTTATGGGTTTAAATATACCCATATGGACTGGAACTCATACTCTGGGAAACGCGAAGGTAAAGCTGAATCTTTTGTACCGGACCAAAGCTGCTTTGAAAAGTTGTGTTTATTGTGTAGGTGATCTAATATCCCCAACGGAGCCAACTTCGACCGGCGGCGGCTCGGTCGCACCACCGGCATCGATCGCCTCCAATCACAATATGGACGACGATATCTTCGCCGGAATCGATCTCAAGCCGAAAATGGAGGTAATCTTAAGCCCATATTAAGAAATCCTGCTCAGTCATAGTCATAGGAGATTAGAAACACATAATGAATTCACCCTTAACACAGTAACTCATTGAACTTGCAACTGCAATTATTTCTATGTCGTTCTATCGTATGGGAAGTTTCACTATGTTATAGCGTTCTCTCATTTTCAGTCTTTACTTAACTCACACACCTGTTAACAATTAGGGAACTACATAGGCGTGCATCTGTCAAAACAAAATCAATCGGTGGACGAAGTAGGTATAACAAGCGTCACTGACACTAAACTAGCGTTACTGATACACTACACTATCGTCACTGACACACTACACTAGCGTCACTCTCACTACACTAGCGTGGCGCATTTTCACCAGAATGACTATCACTGCGCGATGGAATCAGCCCTTAAACCATTTAAGGTCCATTAACTGTAAAGATTTCGCAGGAAAACGTGCGGATGGATTTGGACGACTCAAAAATAGACGATGACTTAGATAAACTCTTACAACACATAAAAGAGGACCAACAGAATTCAATGGACGCTCCCGACAGTCCAAAGGATCCTGGGGAACCTTCACATAGGTAAATTTTACGTTTTATCATTACTTTATACTATTTTAAACCCTATATCAACTTTAAAGTTGAGACCATGATTGCTTAAGCAATTACGTCGTAAGTAGTTGTTTGTTTGTTTATGTTGACATAAAGTCGGAGAAATCCAAAACGCTACCTAGGATCATCGGAAAAGAAAATATTATAATTAAAAAGGTTAAACGCCACATAAAGTAAACCATAGTATCCGTAAAAAGTATTACCCATTTTTCTTGATTTTATATTAAAGTTCAAATACTAATTTCAGTGTAAACTCTCCAATGATGGGACCAAGCGGTATGAGTATACCAGGCATACCGTCCATGGGTATGGGACCGATGTCTGTGCCAGGTAACTTTACAATTTACTTTTTGTGTATAGGTTACATTTTCCATCAAGTTGTCACTTTTGTCATGGCTTTAACTGTAGCTCAGCAATGGTGGTTTCCCTAAGCATATCTGTCTAGTTTTTGCCTCTTCTTAACACATTTATGTAATCAACTTATGAGATTCGCATATTATTCATTATAATCAGTAATATTTCAAATCTACAATTTTTGCTCCTTGTGGTAAGTATGCATTACCCAATATTCTCCATTTCACTTTGTCTGTCTTTGATTGTTATATCTTTCTCTCTACTTTGTTCATCTATTGTTATTGTTATAGGTAGATCATATTATTATCTGTCCAGGTATTCGGACAGCGAGCTCAACTAATAACGCAACAGTCGGTACAACCACAGCCGCCGTTTCGCGTCACTACCACTACACGATGCACTTCCCTCTACCGCCGGCGGAGGCCGAGCACACACCGCACGACGCGAACCAGCGACACATCTTGTTGTACGGCGTGGGCCGGCCTAGAGACGACGCTAAACACGCCGTCAAGAAGTGCACCAAAGGTATCGCTTCACTAGCGTCACTGTCACTACACTAGCGTCACTATCACTACTCGATGCACTTCCCTCTACCGCCGGCGGAAGCAGAGCATACATCGCACGACGCTAACCAGCGACACATCACAATAACCAACGTCTCATCGTGTATGGCGTAGGCCGACCAAGGGACGACGCTAATCACGCCGCCGTCAAGAAGTGCACGCAAGCGTTACAGTCACTACTCTAGCGTTACTCTTACTACACTTAACTCACTATCATTACATGATGCACTTGCTTATAAACATGTGCTTCTAGTAACTACAAATATTCCAGTCTTTTTGGGCCTGATGGAAAGACTACACAGTTGCCTACTAGATCTTGTTTTTTTTTTATTGCTGGTACAATAAATTATCTTCTATTCTGCTTCAACTCTTTTCACTTTGAATTGAGTATCGATTTGTTTTCAGATCACACACACTACATAGTATTTAAATTACATTGTTTTCAGAAATCTGCAAGTTGTTTTCTAAGAAGTTTTCGATCGACGTTGCTGAAGGGGGGAAAATAAAGAAGCATTCACGGAGTGAATTCAACTTTGAAGCCGTTACGCAAAAGTTTCAGGTTTGTTGCTCGTCATACAGTAATGTTAAAAGCAAATTTTATTTTATCTCTTGTACTAATTGTCATTCCAAGTACAATTATACCCTTTATTTTATCCCCAACAAAGTTTTTATCTTCAATTATATTTTAATTACTCAATAATGCTGGACAATTCATACAATCTAGCCCCATGCTAGGTAAAGCTTTTGTTATAGTTTAGATGACCGATAAACATAATAGAATACGTTGCATAGATAGATATTTTTTTATTATATATAGAAAATACCAGTACAAATACCAATACCAGTTCCGGGTGGAACAAATATTTGCAGATCATATACATATTTACCCCAATGCTAGAATCGAACCCTAAAAAAGCCCCGGAGGTTGCCTCCTGCGTGGCAGGCGGGACTTAGCCCGCCGCGCCACATCGGTCTTAATCAGACATCAATTATTCGCATATTTTCACACAAATAAGATTACGATCTTAATTTCAATAGCACTTTTCAAACATTTTCCGTGTTATAAAATAAAAGACCTCAATTTTCCTCATATTTCCTTCCAGGCTATGTCAATGTACGAGCAAGGCGCAGTCTCGTGGGCGGTAGGTGGCGCTGTCTGCGAAGCGCTAGCCGCTTACGCCGCGGGGGCCACCACTTACTTACCGCAGGCGGATCATGTGGCCTTCGCTTTAGATCTTATGGAGATCGCGCTGAACGTACACGGGCTTATCGAGACTTGTATACAGGTAAGATTAGAACACAGATAAGATTAAACTAGCTATCGCAACCAAGTCTTCATCGTAAATCATATCATAGTAATATTATAGATGCGAAAGTATGGATGGATAGATGGATGTTCTTACTTCTTCATGCCAAAACTACTGAACGGATCGGACTTTTGCATACAGGTAGTTCTAAGCCTTTCTGGAATAAAACAGGTACTTTTTATCCGATAAATCAGTTCTCATGGGATAGATATAACTTTTAAACGTTTCCGTAGAAACAACACATGCGAAGCCGCGGGTAGAAACTAGTACCTTTTATGCAAAAATAATAAATTTACGTACTTATATCATTCTTTTTTTCATTTTCATATCATTTTTTATTTTTTTTTATTTTTTATTTTTGATATCAACTTTAGATCCAAAATACAAACTGTAGCCATAGAGGTTATGTTTCATAAATATAACACCACCGATTGACCTGCACCTGCATATCACAAAATCCAAAATGGCGGCTTAGACAACCAATCAGAAATTCATACTTCATTTTGGTGCAACTTCGAGGCTATATGATGCTCTGCTGAAATATAACCAGCATTATCAATTAATTATTCTTTCATACATAAGTTCACAAAGGGTTCTCCTGTTCTAGATTCTGAAAGAGCTATCAGAGGTGGAGGCTGCGTTGATAAGCCGAGGCGCGCCGAGCAGTGGCTTGGCCGCGCCTAGGGTTTACACTTCCGCCTTAGCCCTTTACACTGTTGGTGCCCTAAGACGATACCACTCTTGTCTGCTATGTGAGTACTATGTATTAAAGGCTGTTGTTGATAATGATGTTGTTCTAAACGAATCTTCCGAAATTCATTCGTTCATGATACCGGTGCCGGGTCATGTTTTGCTATGTATTTAAGAGTAAGAACAACTTCGGCTCTTCACGATCACTCCAATTATTGTATTTTATTTCATTTATTTGGACTTTGTTCAATTATTTGAACATGCTACCCTTGAATAATACACATTTTTTATTATAAAAGAAACAAATCAAACTAACTATAAGTACACCGATTTAGAATCCTAGATATTTTGTCAACAATGACATTTATGAATGAAAACGTAACAAAAATCGATAACAATAACAGAAAACGTCAAGGTGACAGCAGGGTTATCACTAAAAACTGCAACGCAAACTTCAACAACACATAATCTCACATGTGGAGCGTAAAGGATTTAAATTTGTATTTGAAAATGAAAGAGAGATCAATTAAATGATAAATGAAAATTTTCAAAATCAAAAACTGTTTCGAGTTTCTATCCTTTGCTTGGATGATACTAATATCGTTTGTATACAAAAAATATCCAGGTTTTTTAATCGGAGTATAGGCATGTATTTACAATAGTTAAACACGTGAAACAAAACAGTAATCGCGTTCTTTACAATCAAATTCATTGCTTGTGAAATAATTCCTAACTTTTATTAATTTTCTAGTATGCGTAGAACAAACATCAGCGGTGTTCGAGCAACTTTGCCGGCTAGTAAAATGCGTAGTAAACCCCGGAGACTGCGGTTCCGCAGAGCGTTGTGTCTTGGCGCAACTTCACGACCTGTACAAAGCGGCCACGCATCTTTGTATGGCACCGCATGACGTCACCTTCGCTAATGCTTATCCGAAGATCAAGTGAGTAATCCTGGAGACTACAGCTGGGCAAACGTTGTCTTGGCGCAACTTCACGACCTGTACAAAGCGGCCACGCATCTTTGTATGGCGCCGCATGACGTCACCTTCGCTAATGCTTATCCGAAGACTGGAGACTACAGCTGGGCAAACGTTGTCTTGGCGCAACTTCACGACCTGTACAAAGCGGCCACGCATCTTTGTATGGCACCGCATGACGTCACCTTCGCTAATGCTTATCCGAAGATCAAGTGAGTAATCCTGGAGACTACAGCTGGGCAAACGTTGTCTTGGCGCAACTTCACGACCTGTACAAAGCGGCCACGCATCTTTGTATGGCGCCGCATGACGTCACCTTCGCTAATGCTTATCCGAAGACTGGAGACTACAGCTGGGCAAACGTTGTCTTGGCGCAACTTCACGACCTGTACAAAGCGGCCACGCATCTTTGTATGGCGCCGCATGACGTCACCTTCGCTAACGCTTATCCGAAGATCAAGTGAGTAATCCTGGAGACTACAGCTGGATAAACGTTGTGTCTTGGCGCAACTTCACGACTTGTACAAAGCGGCAACGCATCTTTGTATAGCGCCGCATGACGTCACCTTCGCTAATGCTTATCCTAAGATCAAGTGAGTAATCCTGGAGACTACAGCTGGGCAAATTTTGTCTTGGCGCAACTTCACGACTTGTACAAAGCGGCAACGCATCTTTGTATAGCGCCGCATGACGTCACCTTCGCTAATGCTTATCCTAAGATCAAGTGAGTAATCCTGGAGGCTACAGCTAGACAGAATGTTGTGTCTTGGCGCAACTTCACGACCTGTACAAGTGTCTCGCGTCATGCTTAAAAGATCAATTAAGAACTTTAGGGACGACGTATAAGAGGTTGTACTGAGATATGTATTAGATTAAGTAAAAGAAATAAACTATTTTGATTTGATTTGATCAGAAGTGGAAGGTATAACATAGTAGTTTTATAGATTAAAACAAACAAATTGAAAAACCACTTTGTATACAATATTAAGCAATACCGGTCTGGCGCCAGCTTACAATACAAAAATGCTTTATTGTACACCATCTGCAGATAATTACAAAAAAGACATTAAATGCTACAAGTACAATAGGCGGCCTTATCGCTTAGAAGCGATCTCTTCCATTCAACCTCTGGGTGGAAAGAATTATGTGAATTACCTTTACCTTAGTGAATGCTTGCAATCGTTGACCAGACTAGAAAAAGCACGTAGTTTTAATATTTCCTTCCTTTTCAGACAAGCTCTCTACTCTCCGCTTCAGCCAATTCCATCACAATACACATACAACCCACAGTTCCTCAGCGAATTCTTCAATCATCCACGCAGAGGTAAATAACATTTGTAAAGTACTGTGTTATACATATGTATAAGTTGTTTGTACATAAGACCCAATAAATATGTTAATGTAATTAGATATAACATCGCCTTAGGGCTTAATAAAAAAATGTGTAATGATTTTACTGTCAATTATTATCAATATTTATAATAAATAAATGTTTAGACAACCGCTGGGGTAAACGTGTTAGGACAGGTTACGGAGACCACGACTCGGTATACTTAGTGTAGGACGCGTCAAGCCAAAGACAGGGCTCTGTAATAAAAATATTTAACTTTAAGCACACATTATGCAACACTTAAGCTTAGCTATGTTGCTCATTAGGGGACCCCTATGTCCAGCTGTGGACTAAGGTAGGCTGATGATGTTGATGTTTAGACAAAAGGTATTAACTGAATGTTAGTACAACTCTAGCCTTCGTTTTCCATGCTATGGTGCTCATTAGGGGCGCCTAAAAATTAATTAAATGTGCTATTACACAATTAATTACTTTTTAGTTGACAATCTGAAACTTTGACCATTTAAATGTATATGAATAATTTACATAATACAAAAATCTTAATATTTGCATGCCTAATTTTAAGGTAGATCATAAATTGAAACCTACAATATATTTAAGATCTACAACTGTAACCTACAATAAGCTGAATCAAATAAATGAATCTTTATCATTATATCCAGCAGTGGACTAAAATAGGCTGATGATAATGATGATGTTTAGACAAAAGGTATTAACTGAATGTTATAGTTTGACCGAAACCGCTGTACCGCTCCTTAGAAAAGTGCGGCGAGGTGGGGGGCCAGGAAAAAAAGCAAGAGTACGCGTTGACGGCAGACTGGTGGATCGGAGCGGCCGATATTTCCCCCCCGTCTCGCCGCTCGCATACCTCAGGTGTGGTACAGCGGTTTCGGTCAAACTATAGTACACCTCTCGTCTTTGTTTTCCAGCTAAAATCGAGATAGCGTGGGCCCGGCAAGTGGCAGAATCTCCCGCGAACAGATACAGCTTCGTTTGTTCCGCTATGCTCGCCGTTTGTCGAGAGGTGGACAATGATCGGTAAGTCATTCCAAATTACACTTATAACCTGCGTACTTAAAGAATGGGATGAAAATGACGTCAACTCTCATGCTGTCCACACACTAATCCCCTGGTACTGTCCATGATCCTATCCATCCATGGTTGTCAGGTAGAGATTTGAGCTATAAGACCGCCAATTGTAACTTAGTTTTTAAGATTTTATTGTACATAGTTGCTTATAAGTGTGCAATAAAAATATTTCTTTCTCTATCTGTCTCGCTAAGATCCGATTCGAACTGAGCAGGACAGCATGAGAGATTACTTCATTCGCAATCCCTATCTATAAGTACACAGTTTCACCAGCATCGTAACTTTACCTTGCTTCTTTTGATTTTTACACCTTGACAACCGTCAAGGTGTAAAAATGAGACTAGGCTAAATCTGATCCGAGTATCAAGTAGATTATGGATCGGAATGCATATCAAAGTGTGAAACTATACCCTGTCCGTCCACTCATTTATTTGCTGTTTGGTACATTCCGAAGGCGAATGGCAGAAGCAAGTAACAAATAAAACATCATAAATAAAATACTATTTTACACTATTTAATATTCTGATTCCAAAGTCATTTAGGCGCCTGAGTTTGGTCTGTAAAATAATATAAACGTTGAGCAAAAATAACAAAATAGGCTATTTGATAACATTGAAAATATGCTACAAATTGTGGTCATCCTATCAGATAATAGCCTAAAAAAACATTTTTCGCTTTATTTCAACTAAATTATGTATATTTTTTGCAAAAATACACGAAACAAAATGTAATAATTTATTGAATTTTATCTGTGACGAAAATGCCCTGTTATTGGTTACAACTCTGGTGACGTCTCATGCCAGTAAATATACATTCTTCGATTGTTGTTCGCGTTTTGCGTTTTCTTGGTGTTAAATTCAATCTGTGAGCTACTTCTGAAGCATTTTCTGTCAAATTTTGATAACTATTATAACTAGTGGCATAAATATTTGTTATTGTTTACTGTGTGTGACGTCACACGCCGGTAAACAATAGCGCCATTACAGAAACATCGTTTTTGGCGCGGTTTGGAAAATTTAAACTTTAACATTGTTTTTTATAAATAATACAGTAGATCGCCCGGAAATATTAATGTAGTGTAGTGTGTTTATAATGTAATAAAGAATAATTTAAAACGATTTCCGAAATTTGTCAAATAGCCTATTGATCATATTTATTACTTCTCTATATTTATTACTTCTTCATACGAGTATAAACTATTTCGATTGTCATAAAAAATCTAATCGGTGAAGATTAGGATAAGACTATTTTTTAATCATTTTTGTTTATTTTAGATTATTAAAAAATAATGCTGGAAAATTCACACAGCATCATCTAGCCCTAAGCTAAGCAAAGCTTGTGTTATGGGTACTAGATGACTGATATACATAATACAATACATTACATAGATAGATATTTTTATTATACATAGAAAACGACCAGAACACCCGGAACAAATATCTGCAGATCGTACACACAATTGTTCCAAGGCGGGAATCGAACCCACAACCACCTGCGTCGCAGGCGGACCTTCGCCCACCGCGCCACAGAGGTCGTCGAAAATTTGATTGTCAGTTGAACTACCAAACAGCAAATCAAAGAGCCTTATGATAACTGAACCTTATATTCTGATATTACTAGATATCTTTGAATTTGTTTGATTGTTCTTTTACAGGCTCGGAGAATCAATAATGCAGTTTGTACATTTATTTTATAACATTTGAGAACATTCTAGGTATCACACAAAACCATTACTGTCAGCGTTATGCTGGGTGATCCCTTCTGTTTTACTTAATATTTGTAAAGAAATTAAATAATATCCAAAAATAGACAATTATGACAAGACTTTTTGGAATTTTTGGGATATTATGTAATTTCTTCGAGTGCGAGGGTTTTGCGCACTATAATAACAAAAACCTTAATATTTGTTTGTACCCATTTTGGTTTTTGTGTAATATGTGTGATATATGAATGAATACTTATTACTGTTACTTACAAATTACCTCTTGTATACTAAAAACAAAAAATCGCTAATCCTGATTATCCTAATATGATAACGGGTCCAACTGTTTAAAATATTGAATTGTCATCAGTGCCAAATTTCGATTACCCCACGGGGGTTAAAATCCTGTTCAAAGTTTCCGTTACATATATAGATACATACGTATGAAGCTAATAAAAGCGTATTAAAAAGATAATTCTAAACTGGCGTCTATTTTCAGGGTAAACGAGTTAGGAGTCCTATGCGCGGAGATGACAGCCTGGTGCAGTGGCCTAGCGGCCGAATGGCTGGGAGCGTTAGTGGCTCTATGCGGAGCTCAACATTACCCGGCCGGCACCGCGCCTCACGCAGCCCCACCGCCACTTTACCCTGATCTGCTGCATCATAGGGACTTGCATGACGCCGCGGCTCACGATGCGCTGGCTGTGTTCACTTGTATATTAGTTGGTGAGTTATAAGTTAACTTGAGTGTGGACCGTTAGACATCCAAGGGTCTCTATGCGGAGCTCAACATTACCCGGCCGGCACCGCGCCTCACGCAGCCCCACCGCCACTACCCGGATCTGCTGCGTCATAGGGACTTGCACGACACGCCGCGGCTCACGATGCGCTGGCTGTCTTCTTTACTTGTATATTAGTAGGTGAGTTCACTTTTAGAGTGTTCGTTGGACATCCAAGGTTCCACACTTTAACCTACTAAAATGTTTCCAACGGTATGAGTTTGAAACTTGTCTATATAGACCATGTATGTATTTGCTACTCAAACTCCACTCCATTGTCAGTTGAAACAAATGCTAAGCCATGTCGACGCAGATGGGGCGTGTAGGTTTCGATCTATAGATTCAACCAATCACATTTGTTTGAATTGATTTACATTATCTCTTCTCCCGTTGGTGCTTGATTGATTGATTCCTACAAGT
Organism: Eupithecia abbreviata; assembly: GCA_943735965.1. Classification (NCBI taxonomy): domain Eukaryota; kingdom Metazoa; phylum Arthropoda; class Insecta; order Lepidoptera; family Geometridae; genus Eupithecia; species Eupithecia abbreviata. Next base: position 5,058,094 of record OX030976.1, read on the forward strand.
CTGCGATCCGCTCCGCTTCTATAATCTAAATCGTCTCTTATTGATGTTTTGACGACCTCTGTAGCGCGGTGGGCGAAGGTCCGCCTGCGACGCAGGACACACGCTGGTTCGATTCCCGCCTCGGGACAAATATTTTTACGATCACCAGATATTTGTTCCGGGTGTTCTGGTCGTTTACTATATATAAAAATATCTATCTATGTATTGTATTATATGTATATCAGTCATCTAGTACCCATTACACAACTTAGCTTGGGACTAGATGATGCTGTGTAGATTGTCCTGCATTTTTTTTTTTCATTTTATTCCTACAAGTCTCCGATCCGCTCTGGATCCGATCTAAAGTCTCTTATTGGTCTTTATTCTGTTTTAGCACGACACTGCTTCTCACTGGAGGATTTCGTCCGTCACGCTGCCTTGCCTTCGCTGTTGAAAGCGTGCGGCGGCGGCGGCGCCAGCGGCAACCCCGCCAACGCGCCCTCCCCGGACACCGGCGCGCGGCTCACCTGCCATCTACTGCTGCGGCTGTTCAAGACTGTAGACACTCCTCAGCCAGGTTACATACTCTGTTACTATTATTATTCACAGAAAAATCGGGTAGATTTGAAGGGGGTATTCTCGCTAATTGAAATAAAAGATTTCATTTCGACTATCACGTGTATTTACAAGGTGTACAGGCTGAAGATAGAAACATGGCGTGTCGTATGTCAATGGCAGAAGGTTATTGACCTAATAGGCTATACATAACGCGGGAAATTTGAACTTCATATTCATATTCTTAATAGACTGTATCAGGGACTCCCAAGCCAAAGCGGAGTTCGTAAAATGTCTTGTGCGCTACTGAGCAGTGTGAGAGTTTGCCGCTCGCTTAACTCATTGCTCTGGCTCTCACATCAGTACTCAACACATCGCGGCTCGCTTCACTTGACATGGGTTTGTGGCTCTCTTCGCTCGGTAATCGTTAGCCCTATCCAGCGCATCTACTCCCGCTCTTATCAATCAATGTACTGCTGAGTAATCAGTAAAAACATAGCCGGTAAAATAGTAAATATATTTCCGAATGCATCATAGTGCGCACGATTTCTCCGCCATTTACGCCATCGACATTATTATTATTGTTTTTATTCATCCCTGGTTTCTTGGATGTTTTCGTCTACCCGTGTTAACTCTGCCATCATAACTCTCCAGGTTTATACTCAGTCTCGACGTCGCCGGGTCCGGGCGGCGCGGCGGCGGGCGTACGGTTGTCCTGCGACCGTCATCTGTTGGCCGCCGCCCATAAGAACATCGGCGTTGGCCCTGTGCTGGCCACGCTGAAAGCTATTTTAAGTAAGTGATGTTAGAGTATACTTTGTCTTTTAGCTAGCTGACGCCGCTCTCTCGGTAATTCGAAATTAAATTAATCTCTGTAGTACATAAATAAATTGTATAAAACGTAGCCAGAAGAACTCAAGGGTTATAGTGGTTACGTTTCTTATTTTAATTTATTAGTGAACATTTTTTGTTGCACACCATACAAAGCAAGTTGTCTACAATAAAATATAGAAAAATGGCAAACAATGCATTCATTACTAAAGTTGAAATAATTAAGCGTTCCGCGTAATTTTAGTGTATTCTACAAAAATCTAATTGCTGTCTAGGGCGATAATGCTAAGCCTATATTTTTTTCATTTACTCCATAAAATTGAAAAAAAATTGTACAAATTTTGTATATCGTTCCGGAGCTGGAAAAACAAATCATTCGATAACATAAGAATACTAAATTTAATTTTAAGCAAAACATTTCCCTGACAAAAAAAAATTATAATCTGGGTGTAAACAGTAAATATGATGACTTGATATTAGTTTTGTACACAACAGTGGTAGGAGACTCGACAGCTCGCGACGGCGGCAAGCCCGGCGGTAAGAAGTCGTGTGAACTGTCGCATATATTAGGCACGAGCGACACTGTCCCCACTGACGCTCAGCTGGACCATATAACGTGAGTAATCTTGCTACTTCTATAGTTTTTTACTACTTCTTCAGATTATTAGTTTTAGGTTAAGTTATATATATTGTGTTATATCAGTTTTTGAGGAGCGAATATCCAATGGTTAGCATGAACGGTGAAGTTTAGGGAAAAATATTGTAAAATGTTAGGATTCTCTAAGAAATTAAAGTGTCATAGTCCGAAGGCTACGCACTATATTCACAAAAATATAAGAATGTTTGGATTTTTGTATAAGTATAGAATGCTAGACAAGTTCATTATTCAATCAGTGAATAAATTCCTTCTGAGAAAGCGTTCTCTGCCTTAGACCACATATTCGCTTTCTTAAGTGTGATGGTGATCAAACGTTTAATCTTTATCAATATATAAAAAAACATTAAAACGCCCCAAAGTAATTACAGCTTATTCTATGGGCTGGTTGATGAATGAAGTGACCAGCAGATAATATATGACTGGACAGGATTCTAATTCATTTCTAAGAAATAAAAGTAAGTAATTGGTTTCAAAAACTACCAATAGAAAACGCCCAAATCCGGCCCGGGTAAATAATGAAAAAAGAAATACATTTTCTTAATCTGATAACTGTTTTAACTTTTCGCGTACATGCTAACCCAGCTGGAGTAAAAAGTAGCGTATCTAATTTTACTTTTCTTTTGATAAATAATTTTAATATGTAAACAGTAACTGTAGATATCGAAAGCACTGTAGGATATGTCATAACAATTTACTATCTCGTATATCGTCCGTATATTGAAAAGTGTTAATTGTTCATTCCATATAACGTAAGCATTTTTACATTTCTACTGATTATATTTGTATAGTAAAATATTGATTGGCAAATGTGTTTTCTATTCTTAGGATCGTAGAATCTGAGAGTGGGGGCCATAGAACTCCTAGGTTTGTTTATTTTGTTACTGAGTTACCTTGTTTGCACAACTTCCATCCCTCTCATTCTATATGTGCTATTGCCTTCGTACTTCCATTGTATAAAAATTATTATATTGTAAATAAATACTAACAGAACCGAGTTAATTAATAATCGTGTCTAAAAACCAAAATATCTGAAACGGTTGCGTAAAACTAGCTTTCTCTCTCTAACATCACAATAATCTGAGAAAGGACGATGCCGCCATTTTGGATTTATTAATGGAAGTACTGATTTGATGTTCATAACTCCACAATTATTTATCGATTGGGGTTTTCATGTCACGCTTCGCTTTTCCTCATAACGGTCCACGTCCCTTGGTCTTCTAAATGAATGTCTGTGTTGTATCACTGTCTTTACTATGTATACTATGTTAATTCTTGAGTGGATAGAACCACACTCAAAGAATAAGACGCAAACATCACGGAATCACTCCCATAACTTAACCAGAGGTAGAGTTAAATGTGATTAACAATCTAGACCCTTGCTCCACAAACCTAGTCTACTTTTCGGTGGTAAGTGTACATACGTGTAAATATCGCTTACCCTGTGTTCCTTTGGTGTCCTTTCATTGTCATTTGATGTTTAGGGTAAGTCATTTTACATCTGAAATGTCTCATGTACTCAGTCGGATGTTTCAGAATGTGGTCTGTTATAACATTCATTATCTAACGAAAAAAATAACCCTCTTACTTATAAATATCTCAAAGCAATCGCTTATCCTTTTATCTGAAGTCATAACTTCGATTCTCTCGACTTGAAATTGCCTGAGGGTACCTCAAATAAATATAGTATACTCGAGTCTATTTTATAGCACCCAATCAACTGTCAACTCAAGGCACGGTTTGCTTGATCGTAAAATGAATAAAAACAAACTTTTACGATCAAGCATACCGAAACGCATCACGGAGGTTGACTCGGGTCGAGTAAGAGTCGATGTCAAAACCAAGGATATCATGGTTAGCAATTGCTAGACGTTGAAAGAGGTTTATAAGTAAAAAGGTAAGAATATAATAAAACAGTTGAGCATAGTGACTGGTGGTATTCCAGGAGCAGTGGTGGCGTTGGCTCGACGCTACTCGATTCATCGCAATCCCTCTCGTCGCTAGCCAGAAGGGTTCTCGCAGAGATTTGCTCTGAAGAGTGGGTTCTACAGAAATGCCTGCAGAACCCTGATGAGCTCTACCAGAATGATATGTTGTTGGATTCAATGCTGACTCCTAGGCAGGCGCAGAGGTATGGTTGATTTTATTTATAAACTCCTATTTACAAAATAAAATACAAAAATATTTATTTTAAACAAAAAACGTATGGTTTAGACGCTTTCTATTGTGTTGTATTTTATTAAACTGGCTATAAGGTCTAATTTAGGTCATGATTTATTATGAACTTTATTGGTCTGTTTATAAAGTCTTATTTGTATTTCCTTGTCTAGATTGCTTCATATGATCTGCTATCCCGATTCAGCGAGTCACACGCACCCCGATTTGGATCAGAAGACTATGATAACTCGGTTATTAGAGGTAAGCATTAGCTTTAACTAGGACGTGATTGAAGATCTCATGTGAAATAATAAAAAGAAAATGTTTCGTAATAGCTTAAGGTTCTACATAAGTACAGCCTAATGATGAGCTAACTAATCTGACAGTTGGTGTTATGTTATTTATTTGCCAATTTAAACTTTCAGTTTAACAAAAACACCTTAACTAACCAGCACATCGACCTTGTAACGCTAATACTATAATATATGGCCGGAACTCTTATAGTTGTTTTATTTTGCATTCAATAATTCAAAATTTAATATATTATAATATGTTTTCACTTATCTTTCTTTTATTCTTATAAATGGGTTGCATAAACCTGAATAATATAACTTCAATAAAGCGTCAATAATTCATCAAAATACATAATGTACAAAAATATTTTGAATGTGTTCCATACATTCAAATACGTGACCTGACCGGTATTTCCTTACAGAACCTAGAACAATGGTCCCTACGAATGTCCTGGCTGGATCTACAGCTGATGTTCAAACAGTTCCCGAGTGGTTCATCAGAACTTAGCGCGTGGTTGGACACGGTCGCGCGCGCAGTTATAAACGTATTCCAACAGCCTGCGCCGCCGCCGCCTGATAAAGACAGGTTCGTTTCTTTTGAAACTATCATGGTTATTAACACCAAAGTCATTTAAAACGGGATATTTATCATAATTAGATTTTTTATTTTTCCTATATTTCGGCACAGTTTCATGCGCCATGATCACGGAATAACTGAAGGCACTGCGAGTATGGTAAATATCCCGTTTTTAATTACTTTAAGTTAGTTTCATTCCTCAGCACACAATTATTATGCTACTACTGATCATGCGTCCCCTAAACATGGGGTTTTGAGTTGGTGAACACAGTAGAGATATTAAAACATATATAACATATATATAAAAACATATACTAACAGCCTGTTAGGCGTCGGTTGCGCCATCAAAGTATTCGCGTTTTTCCTTAATAAGAAGTCTTTTTTTATGGAAAAATCGTCTAGAATCTACGTCACATACCTACTATGTCGGCTCGGTAAAAACGGAAACTTTCACAAGTTCCCATATTATTTGAGTCGACATATTCGCTCTATGTGTCAAAAGTAACCGTCTATGAAATATTTCATTCACTTACCTTTTAACATTTAGGCAACTTCATAGTCGTGCAAAGTAAAACTTTTGAAACTATCATGGTTATTAACACTAAAGTAATTTATTTACCATGATTTGATTTATGAGTTTTTTTTTTTAAATATTGGAAAACTCAAAAATCTAATCATGGTACCTAAATATTCCGTTCTATATGACTTTGGGGTATAAAGTTTAAGTGACGTGACATTTTAATGCAGCTGTCTGTCTATAGATATGTCATATCCTTCTCTGTCAAGGCTGCAAACGGCAAAAAAAGCCTTGCTTAAGAGGCCTCCGGAGGGACGAATTCTTCATACAAACGTAATACCAAAATGATTTCCAATTCAAGCATATTTCCACTATAATATTGTATTATTTGTATTCGAATAGTATTTATCTAAGGTCCTAAATAGTTTTTTTTTTTCAAAATACTTACCTAAAATTAAATGAAAGCCAATGGCATTTTGCACATTTTTATGCGAAAATGGACAAGTTTTCTTGCTATTTGTTTCGTATTAAAAACATCAATATCTTACGTGTTATTTATTAAGGAACATAGCTTATATTGTCTAGTTACAGAATAACAATACTTTGTGAAGAATACAAAAAGTTTTTTGTCATAATTTATGGTATTACAGAACAAACCAAATTTTGAACGGCTAATATTGCTATCGCGCACGCATGCGGCGCGGCGCAAGGGTTAAACAGGGACAGCGATATTCGGAGCGATTTTTGCAAGCGAGGGTCGCCGGGCCCTTAACAAATAAGTTTGCCTTCAAAATAAATAAAGCATGACATTCTAAAATCCCTAAGTGAAGGTGATAGCATATTCTGTGGACTTGTAGATGAGACAATGCAAGAAGGTGTCATAAAACTCTATTTATTAATATTTCAGAATGGGTACTGACAGAGGCGTTGTGAGTACGAGCAAATGGTCCCAGTCTGTATGGCTGGTCGCTCCGTTAGTGGCCAAGCTACCGGCCGCTGTGCAAGGCAGGGTTCTCAAGCAAGCGGGACAGGTAATTTATAAATTGTATTTATTTGATCACAAATATTTATTATTATTATTATTATTTTGTTTCAGATTTTTTTTCTGCTCGGGAAATAACTAATAGACACGGGCCTAAGCCAAGTGTGTATTACTGGGGTTGATTTGATTTTGGGCACTAGAGGTTAATTGGTTTGTTAAATGCTCTGTTTGCAAGAACTTTCGGACAATCCGACAAGTGTTCAGAACAGCGGCTTTTTGGGTAAATCTATTATTATTATAATGTTATGTATTGTATTAAGTCTATCAGTCGTCTCGTACACATGACACAAGTTCTGCTTATATGATGCTGTGTGGATTATCCAGCATATTTTTATTATCTAGTCCCAAGCTAAGCAGAGTGTTACTAGATGTACTTGTGTTATGTTACTAGATGACAAACATAATAAAATACATTACGTAGATACATTTTTTCATAATACATAGAAGATATCCAGATACCCGGACCATTTTTTGTACATCGTACAAATATTTGTCCTGAGACGAGAATCGTACTGTATATTGTTTGATGGTATTGTAGTTATAACTTTAGATTCTACACACTTGGGCACACCTATGTACCTCTAGATGCGAAAAGGCACCTTCCTGAGAGAGACCTAGGGAAGACAGAATGGGCTGGCAAGGGTCGAAGGAACCTGTACTCAGAAGTGGTCGGAATTGTGTTCCTACTTTAAAGCTCTCTTCTAAAGACATGGTGCATAAGATATCATTATGGGCATTACTATGTATATTGTATTGTCTCTTGTGTATCAGATCTTGGAAAGCGGCTGGGGCGCGGGCTGCAGCGGCAGTTGTAACAGCGGCAACAGCGGAGGCGGCGGCGGCCATCGCGACTGCAAGAGCCACCAGAGTCCTAGCTATAAAGGGTAACATTGCCTTCTTTCTCTGCACACTCTTATTACCAGAAGCTGCTAGTAAACTAGTAAGTTTAGGTTTATTTCGAGGTTTTATGGATATATTTGGAAAACATCACAAGTACCTACTTCATCAGTAGTATTTTTCACACAAAAATACTACTTCGGGGATTGGTGATGCTATAAAATATTCAGAATTTTTGCTAGTATTATTCCTAAGCGGTAAAATAACTTGTCGGGCTATTATTTTTACGTGGTGAAATGGTTGGACTAGCTTTAATGTTTCCTAAAAAAATCTGACTCTAATAGAATCCAGAATAGGTCAATAAAGCCTGTGTCGAAAACAACTATGGTCGTCTCGTGGGTCACATGATCCTAGCGTAAATACGGACTGGCGACGAAAATCTCGATTGTTTTGTAATTATTTTATGTTTTTTTTTTTAATTATTTACGTCATCAACGCCCTCCTAAAGGAACAGAATCACCACAGCATTGACTAATCGCACATTAAATGAAATAACTAAGGTCTTCCGGCGCCGGTAGCGGTGGCAAGCGCGGCGTGAGCGGCGGCGGCTGCGGTGGCGGCTGCAACTGCGGCGGCGGCAGTGCGGTCAGGCTGGCGAACGAACCACTGCTGTCGTTGGTGTTGACGTGTCTACGGCATCAGGACGACCAGAAGGTAAGAAAGAAATTTTTTTTTTTTTTTAACTACAACCAATCACACATACAAGATCTTAAAACTAACTATAAAAGTTTGATAGCTATACTATGTGGATTGTAGCTAAAAAAATTAGGAAATAGCTCAGCATGAATGCTACGGGTACTGGTAGAACCAATACACGCAGCGCTGATCTTCCGCCGTACGTAAGGTACGTACGTTCATGTCTTTAGTCTTTCAAAGGGTGGTGGTGAGGCTCGCATATGAACCGCTGCTGTTGTTGGTGACTTGTCTACGGCATCAGGATGACTCATGTTCATGTCTATAGTCTCCATGTGGTGGTGGCTGCGGCGGCGAAGGGACGGCCTGGCTGGGATATGAACCACTGTTCTTGTTAGCGACTTGTCTACGGCTTGATGCCAATGACGAGAAGGTCTTTTTATAGTTCTAACTCTCTTCACTCCTAAAGACTTCCGTTGCTTCGCGTTTGTGGTACTCGGATATAATCAAGATCTCGCGGAAGCATACAACTTACCAAGTGTGACCGAGCAGGGTTATTTTATAATACTTCCTTCTCTGTCTCATATTATTATTGTAACTACGCCTCCATACCATAACTACAAAATTTCTATGGACACTGGCAGAAAAGTCGCAAACCAGACACATATTGCCAATATCAAAGAAAGTTAAGTCAAATATCAAAGTGCTTTATGTCCTTTAGACCTCACGACTCTTGGACACGTCACAAGATTCTAATTACATAAGTAAAACTAGGAAATAAAGTGAACACTTTGAGGTTTTGTTCACTTCAATCTTTTTAAGGGAAAGTAAAGAAGCGAACAAGAAACCTTTACCTTGTTAGGTTGTTAGTTTTCGAGTTTTCAAGTCCTTCTCTGTCACAGGAAAGTCTACTCAGCTCTATCCACGCGCAACTTCAACACTACCTAACGCACGCGCGCGACCACGAGCGCTCAGCTTGCAACGACACGTGGCAGGACGAGGTCGCGCCCGAGGCGTTGCAGCTGCGCTTCTCATTGGCTGGAGGCATGTTCGACGCGATCCGACGGTCCTACCAGCTGACCTCAGACTGGTCTATGTTACTGACGCAGCTAGTGGCGCATCAAGTTGTGGACGCGTATAGTAACAAGTAAGTTGTACCAGCTATGCTGTGTTATCTAGCTATAGTTTGGCTTCTCATTGGCTGGAGGCATGTTCGACGCGATCCGACGGTCCTACCAGCTGACCTCAGACTGGTCTATGTTACTGACGCAGCTAGTGGCGCATCAAGTTGTGGACGCGTATAGTAACAAGTAAGTTGTACCAGCTATGCTGTGTTATCTAGCTATAGTTTGGCTTCTCATTGGCTGGAGGCATGTTCGACGCGATCAGACGGTCCTACCAGCTGACCTCAGACTGGTCTATGTTACTGACGCAGCTAGTGGCGCATCAAGTTGTGGACGCGTATAGTAACAAGTAAGTTGTACCAGCTATGCTGTGTTATCTAGCTATAGTTTGGCTTCTCATTGGCTGGAGGCATGTTCGACGCGATCAGACGGTCGTACCAGCTGACGTCAGACGTGGGACGAGTTAGGTGTTCACCTACTAGACTGGCCCATGGCATTTGAGGAAAGGAAATGCTTGAAGAAAGGGATGGAGCTCTTTGCCCAGCAGTGAGACCAGGCAGGCTGTAAATGAGTAAAAGTAATAAACGTTAGTTTTCAAATTAATTCCCTAAATTGTAGGTACTTCGCATGCATTACTAATCTACACACTTTATAGCTGTGCAAGTAGAGGCATCGTTTGGAAAACTACGCTGAGTCCTCTCATCATACCGCAATGCTTGAAAATGAAAGTACAGTTGTCGGAGCTGAGACGTGGCAATCACGGTAGGGCTGGTCCCCTAGTTCAAATTCGCTCTGGAAAGAGCTATGCTCGGAATATATTATGTATGTCGTAGTATGTCAATACTGTGTTTCGGCAAGAGCTCAGGACCTCGCATGGAATATGGCCTACCAAACAGCGTACCTACAATAAGTTAATATAGTTTGTCTCGCAGCAATCTGTTCACCACTTTGATCGACATGCTCGCGACCCTCATCCACTCGACCCTGGCGGACGGCGGCGACGACAACAACCGGAAGCATTTCCAGGCGCTGATGAAGAAGTTGAAGAAAGAGATTGGAGATAGGCAGGGGGAGTCGGTGACCTGTGTCAGGCAGCTTCTGTCGCTGTCCAAAAATACTATTATTGAGGTAAGATCTAACGTGCATTTCTAGATCACCGTCTAAGAGCCATTCTCATTACTGGTATAATACAATACAGTACAAAAATGCGTTTAAAGTTCACCAGATGCATCATCACAAAAAGGCCTTATTGCTTAGAAGCGATCTCTTCCAGGCTACCATTAACACACCAAACCATTTTGTGCCAGCAGATTCTGAGAAGAATCGAATACAAAAGTCATTTATAACGGTATATGTACCATGATTTGATTTTTGAATTCTCCTAAATTTCGGCACGGTTTCATGCGCCATGATCATGGAATAAGAAAACAGATTAAGAATCGAATAGACAGAGACAAAAATATAAATAAATACATAATGCTGGACAATCCACACCGCATAATCTAACCCAAAGCAGAGCTTGTGTTGTGGGTACCAATCAAGCACCCGCAACATATCTGCAGATCGTACAAACATTTGTCTCAAGGCGGGAATCGATCCGCAACCACCTGTGTCGCAGGCTGACCTTCGCCCTCTACACAACACCACTGCCGTCAATATTTTTAAGTATGTAATGTATTCTAACGTGGTTTTAATATTTTCTGTACAGGTGATAGCGTGTGAACCACTGGGCTGCATTCTGGATCAGAAGGGGAACAAGATATCTGGTTTCGACATTGACAAGAAACAGGTAATGTTTATGCACCAATTCACGTAACAAAATATGACCTTTTAGAACAAAAATGCACCACTTCGGGTCATTCAACATTCAAAATCCTTTATTTCTATATTTATTATTATTTATTTTAAGCCATTACTGTCCCACTGCTGGGCAAAGGCCTCCCTTTTCTTCTTCCACTCCTCGCGATCCAACGCTGCAACAGGCCATGATGGAAGATGTACCTCGAGCTCGTCGCGCCATCTCATCCTGGGCCTTCCACGTCGCCTCTTAGCGTTGGGTGGGCTCCACTCTGTGGTGGTCTTTGCCCACAAGTCGCTGGACATACGGCATTTATTTCTATAGGCTTACAAAAAAAGCACGTAGAGAAGTCAAATTTTTATACTATAAATTATAATTACAAAGTAACATTATTAACATATATCAAACAAGGTGTTTTTGATTTTCTGTTCTTTAAATTTTTTGTCCGCTAGTGGAAGAAGTGAAAAAGCACCCACTAGTACATTCATATATGTATCTTTCATAAACTCAAATTGGCCAAGTAATAAAATTAACCGTACGCCAAACTGTAGCAGGCACGGATTCTACCTCAGCAACTGATAGTCAGATTTTGTTCCTTTTTCGGCCACTTCACATAGACTTTATCGGTGGGGTTGTGGTGAACACATTAGGTGATAGTTGAACATTACCACATGCCTTCTGCTACAGTTTGGCGTTGAGTTAATTCATTACTTGATTTTGGTAGTTGGATATTATCTCATTGAGTGCAAGTCCTCAACCACGTCAGTCACTTAATAAATGAAGAGGTGACCTAACCACGCTTTCCCTTAAGGATCCTATTCACTTGTGATTTTATCCAGTCTTCTCTTCTTCTACTCGAGCAATTTATAATTCAATGTCTTTTTTTATTTAGGGTCTACGTCTAACAGACAAGCAGCGGGTCTCAAGCTGGGAGCTCATGGAGGGCGGGCGGAATCCGGCGCCGCTATCCTGGGCCTGGTTCGCGGCCACCAAGATTGAGAGAAAACCTCTCACCTACGAGAATGCACATAGGTCTGACTGCCTTCATCTTAATATATTAAAACAAATATATATAGTATATACTTACGGAAGCTGGTAGCTGATGGAGGGCGGGCGGAATCCGGTGCCGCTGTTCTGAGCCTGGTTCAACCGAAGAGGAAGCTACATACGTAATGTCCTTATATTTTGCAGATTACTGAAGTACCACACGCACAGCTTAGTAAAACCACTTAGCTATTACTTGGAACCGCTGCCGCTGCCACCTGAGGATCTAGAGACAGCTGACACCAAGCAGGTAAAGTATATGCCACAAAACAGGTAAAGTATATGTCACAAATGGGTATGGTGGTAGCACCCATAACAACTTAACATCAGGCGAGATATCTCATCTTCTACAGTCATAAAGACATGTACTCATAGTAAGTATATATATAATAAACAAACATATTCACCATAACTACTATCTACACTACTATATCTTATCCCGCAATTTAATTCAGGCCATGTGAAGTAAATCAAAAACATCGCTTAAATACCTCTTGTCTCTTTTATTTGTTTTAGCCAAAGAAAGAGATGGCATATTTATAGTTCATTCATAGTTTTAAGGTATACTATTGACCGTAGAATAACTTAAATAAGATCACTCACGTTCTTCTATGGTCTGAAATAAATTATTATATTAACATTCCATATCGACTCATTAGTTTTCGATTGCTAATCAAACAGTAGCTTTCTTATTCTTAAACTTTAAATGTAATCTGTATTAATGTTCTGCAGGAACCGGATAGTCTAGACTCAAGTCCGACGGGCGCGGGCAAGCGGGCTCGCCAAGCTGCGTGCAAGGGCATGAAAAAACCAAAACCAACAACTCCGGTAAATCCTAACCTTAAAAATAAGTTAACTTAATACTTATATTATTTAACTATGTGATGGAATTATATTTGACTTCTCTCTCTCTCTCTCTCTTTCTCTCTCTCTCTCTCTCATATCTAATAAACATAATTTTCTATAAACTCTGCTCACTTCCACTCTTAGTACCTATAGCCACGCCCAGGTTGGGTACCATTGTGTTTCATATACATTACCTAGATACTAAGACCTACAGATGCACACAATGATGCAATAAAATAAATTAGAATATGAACCTCATCGTATCTTAAGAAATTCAGGAAGCATACACAAGCGCCATCTTTAAATTATGATGTTAGAATTTTAGATGATTTCATCTAAAATTGAATTAAATTGCTGATCATCGAAGGGACTTGAAAATGTACATCTGATTTAGACGACCTCTATGGCGCAGCGGGCGAAGGTCCGCTCGCGACGCATCAGGTTGCGGGTTCAATTCCTGGCTCGGACAAATGTATATACGATCTGCAGATATTGCTCCGGGTGTTCTGAGTGCTATCTATTTATAATAATAAGTGTATATCTATGTAATGTGGATTCAGTTAACTAGTAAAAAAGCTTAGCTTGGGGCTAGAGTTAAAACAGCATTATTTATTTAATTTGTTTACTCGTAGGTTCTACTTTCAATATTCAACTTTATTAAACAAACAGCTTTATTAATAACTTTGTTATCTTCTCCAGACGAACGGCGTAGGCGTCGGCGTAGGTGTTGGCATGGCGCAGCAACAGCCTCAACAGCCTCAGTTCATGCAGCAGCCGCAGCAGTGGTATCCGCAGCCCGGACAGAATTACTACAACCCACCAGGTATGCTATTGTCAACTCTATTCCGATGTACGAACGATTTAGGTCGTTGACAAATAATCAAGCATGCTAAATCACAGTTAAAAATAAAAAAGTTGTTGGTAATAATTCCGTGCAAAACCTTCTGTATATATCTGTGTAACATTATTGAATATAACTGTTGTGTATCAGGTGTGAGTCCGCGAGGCGTGGCGCCTCCGCCCTCGAACACGCAGTCCAAGCAAGCGCTCAGCCAAATGCTGCGCCAGCGCGTGCCTACCTTCGGCAACCAAATGTCGCAAATGCAACAGGTTTGTTATTATCACAATCTATAGAATAACATAAGATTATAAAACTTTTGAAACTATCATGGTTATTAACACTAAAGTCAATTAAAACAGAATATTTACCATGATTCGATTTTTTAGTTTTCCTATACTAAAACTTACTCGCAGTGCCTTCAGTTATTCCATGATCATGGCGCATGAAACTGCCGAAATATTGGAATACTCAAAAATCAAATCATGGTAAATATCCCGTTTTAAATGACAGATTAGATTATGTTTAGTATTGTAGTATATTAAATAAGACGGTTAAAATTTAATCTTTTGTCCTATTTTATTATTAATGCACATCTACCCACTTCTATAACTCTCTCTCTCTCTCTTCTAATAAGGTTTGCAGGAAGAGAGAACTCTTTAGGGTCAAGCTCGCGTTGGTTATTAGTTTTCTAGTAAAATGTTTTGTGTATATTTTATGGTGTAAGAATTCTTGCACTCCATATACATCAATAAATAATAAATTATCTCTTAACGTTCATCGCCATGGCATGGCTATTTTAGGAATAAGAATAAGATAATCTTTATAGCATTAACAAATTTACTAAACTAGTTCCTTAATATTTCCTATCGTGTATTGTCACTGGATAGAGGGCAGGGAGGCCTTTTCCCTGCAGTGAACTAAAAAAACCGCGGTGCTGTGTGCTGCCGGCTTCGAATTTGCACCACCTCTACTCGCGGATGTCGTAAGAGGCGAATAAGGGATATCCACCGGAGTGCCGGCAGCATCGCCTTCTGCAGAACAATTTACCTCCGAATTGCGATCCCCAACCCAGTGTGAGGTTATTAGGTTGGTATGGGCATTTGTGTCCAGCTGTGGACCAATATAGGCTGAACCTGTTCGTATGTAACACAGCTACATTGTAGCTACCACAGGAGACAGTGTTACAACTCCATTGTTACACATATTTTTGAAATAAAAGTTTTTTTTGTTTTTGTTGCTGTTGATAAACTCGCAATAATAACAGTTAACTATTCTGGATATGTTACAGAGACTTAGCTAGATCCTATGAAAATATATTGTGCTATGATAATCCAATAAGTAATACACAGACAAGTGATTGTTTTTCAAATCTACCTATGTATATTTTAGCAGCAGAGCGGTGGATACCCCGGCGCGCCACACAGAGGGCCTTTCCCTCGACAGGGCATGCGGCAAATGCAGCCCAACCAGATGGGAAATATGCAACAGTGAGTAAACTTTGACATAACCTTAAAGGAATAAGTATTGTACTCTCATTGGTAATCCAATAATCTTTTTAAACTTTATATAAATAATGCTGCACGATTCACACAGCATTATCTAGCCCCAAGCTAAACAGAGCTTACGTTATGAGTACTTAAAACTAAATTCGATGCTAGTGATTAATTAAGTTGACTACACTATTGTATAAGGTGATACCTGTGAAAATAGTTGTAATGCTTTGAATAAATACATACGTACATACATACTTCATGGGGTTTCCAATATTCAATCTATCTCAGGTTTAGCCTATCTAAGTTTATTTAAAAAAATTGGCCAACATTCGACTGGCGGTTGTTTGATTGGAAATTAATAAAGTTCATCTCTAACAGTAAAATTCCCTTTCAGGCAAATGAACCCCATGGGCGGAATGGGTGGCATGGGACCAATGAGTCAAATGGGCGGCGTTCAAATGGGCAGTCAGATGGGAGCCGGACAGATGGGCGCGCAACAGATGGCCGGGAGTCAAATGGCGGGAGGACAGATGGCGGGGGGTCAGATGGGAAGCATGGGGGGACAGATGTTCCAGAGTCAGTATGGTGGGATGCAACAGGGGTATGGATATGGTCAACAGATGATGCAAGGCGGGCAACAGCAGATGATCAACCAGGTTTGTGATATAAGAATCATTTATTCGCATAGTAAAAAACACTAATTAATAAACAAAAACATGCTTAACATGTGTAATTTTCTTGTTTTGACTGTCCCACGAGAATTAATAATAATAATAAATAATGCTGGACAATTCACGCAGCATTATCTAGCCCCATGGTAAGCAGAGCTTGTGTTATGGGTACTAGATAACTGATATACATAATACAATACATTACATAGATAGATATTTTTTATTATATATAGAAAACGACCAGAACACCCGGAACAAATATCTGCAGACCGTACACACAATTGTTCCGAGGCAGGAATCGAACCCGCAACCTCCTGCGTCGCAAGCGGACCTTCGCCCACCGCGCCACATCGGTCGTCTGAGAATTGTTTCTTTAATGGGCACATCTTGGAATAATTTTCTTTACAAAAACAACAAAATCATAAATATGGTTTTATAATTGAGAAACGTCGTCGTTTCTTAATGGGTTCGATTTCTTGCAAAAGTGACAGATAACAAAATCGAAATATGCAGTTTATGCTTTCTCATAAATTGACGTCATCCATCATGACTCCTGTCACCACTTATATACTCTCTAAAAAAATCTGAACAAGGCTTGTAACTATTGTGTTTTTGTATTTCTAAGTCCGGAAGATTGAAATACCATGTCTGCTCTTATCCAGAATATAAAGTAACACATCACTTCAAATTCCAGGGAATGGGCCAAAGCGTGAACCAAATGGGCCAGCAAGTGAATCCAATGAGCCAAGGCGCTATCACACAGAACGTCGCCCAAATGAGCCAGGGCGTTGGGCAATCCGGCCAGATGCCACAGAGCATGGGCCAGATGAACCAGGGCATGGGGCAGATGACACAGGGGATGGGTCAGATGGGACAGATGAGCCAGGGTGGAGGCATGGCGGGGATGAGCAGTCAGGGAGGGTCTATGGGTCCTCAGGGAGCGAGTTCTATGGGTGGGTTCCCGGGACAGCAGTCTTTCCAACAGGTATGTTTAACAAAATTACATTAATAATGTATAAATAATGCTGGACAATTCCCACAGCATTATCTAGCCCCATGGTAAGCACAGCTTGTGTTATGGGTGCTAGGTAACTGATATACATAATACAATACATTACATAGATAGATACTGTTTTATTATAATTAAAAAACGACCAGAACAACCGGAACAAATATCTGCAGATCGTACACACAATTGTTCCGAGGCGGCAATCGAAACCGCAACCTCCTGCGTCGCAGGCGGACCTTTGCCCACCGCGCCACATCGGTCGTCTTTTTTTTTTTAATAAATGCTGGACAATTTACACATCATTATCTAGCCCCAAGCTAAGCAGAGCTTGTGTTATTGGTACTAGATTACTGATATACATAATGCAATACAAGAATAAATATATGTGAATAGTCCAATAAGAGGCCAGCGGAAGATGCATTTCTCAGGTTTAGGTTGTTAGTTCTCAAGTTGGAAAGAGTGCGCAAAAGAGTGCTGCCATTTCCCCATTTCACATTAACGATAAGACAATTAATAGACCGTAAAGGCATTATTAATGCAGTTTAGTAACGTCAAGTGTGGTGTGCGTAAGCAATAAATACTAAAGCAGGTCAGATGTCGCCCAATTAATTATTCGTTCATTTATCGCAGGCCAAATATTTTTATTGTATAGATGAATATTTGAATTTAAAATTTTGACCTACTTATTAATAATTTCAATATATTGTCTAACAATTATTTAAAAACTTTTAGATTACTAAAAACGTAGCTACTAAAACTTAAATGTCTAAATTAACATCAAATATTTGCACGACTATCAAGTCAAATATAGTGATACATACTATATTTTAAAACCTTTACTGTTAATCTATATTTTAGCAAATAAATACTATATTATTACTATTATATATTATACTACTATACTATTTAATTTCATGTTTTAGGTGTAATTTGACGTATAATGTTTCATTACAGAATATGATGACTGGACGAGCGAGCCAAGAGGCATACCTACAAGCGCAGCAGAGGCAAAATGCAAGACCCGCGTACATGCAGGTAAAAAATTAGTAAAAATATTGCCAGTAAGTTTAACTTCCATAATTAAGCAATTACAACGAACAAATATTTGCATCGTTCACACTTTTGTACTAAGATTGGAATCGAACCGGCAACCTCTTGCGTCGCGGAACTTCGTCGATCAGTCGGCTATGATTAGCAATAAAAGATGGAATATACTCGAACTTGACAACAGGAGCTAAAGTGTTCAAATCTAAAGATGGTGCTTTTCACTGGAACGGCATCTGAATATCCTACCCAAGATCATTAGATGTAGTCTTGGTATGGCTAAACCGCCGATTGTAGATAAAAATGGAGGATTTTTTTTGCAAAGACGTATTTCGTTGACATGGTGGGGAGTGAGAGTACGAATGGTCCGGGAGCCAGTGACAGATTTTCATGACCAAGTCCCTCCCAAGCTAAACTTCGTAATATGCATTAGGGATTAATATTATGAATACTCGTGACCGTCAGCTGCGACTCCGTGGGTGGATTGGGCAATGGGCAGTGGCAGCGATGACGACATTTTTCCCATGCAATAAGGTTCACATCAGAAATTAAAATTAGCATATTCCAGAATTCTGATTTAAACCTTATTCCATGGGAATAATGTCGTCATTAATCCCTCATGCATTTTACGAATTTTCGCTCGGGAAGAAATTTGTACCTGGCTCCCGGACCATAAGGCTCTAGCTAGACAGACGGACCGCATTTCAACTGCAATCCAACCGCAAATTTGCAGTACAACTGCACGCTGACTGCAAATGAATGCAAATTTGCATTTGCAGTCAGCGTGCAGTTGACACGACTTGCAGTTCTATTGCAGTCGTGTCAACTGCACGCCGACTGCAAATGAACTGCAAATTTGCTGTTGGATTGCAGTTGAAATGCGGTCCGTCTGTCTAGAGCGTAATAGAGCCTGTCATCAAATGCTGTGTTCTGTATTTCAGCAAGCACCAAACGTGACAATGGGCGCGATGGCGGGCCCTGCTCCGCCCTACCCGCAAGGCCCGCGCGGCATGCAGCCCCAGAGCCAACAGTACCAGCAGCAGATGACGCAGCAACGCATGCGGCAACAGATGCTGGCGATGCAGCAACAACAGCAGCAAGGGCCGATGGTGCAGCATTTGCAGCGGCAGCAGTATCCGCCCTACTAGGCATAGACACGTGTCTTGTTAGCAAACTAGTTAAGAATTTTATAAAGCCAAGGCTATCAGGTAACACATAACGCAACGCGCGTTATCAACGTTCTTACGCTAATTTTAGCGCGAATAACGCCATTTCACGAGTTATTCACCTTAAAATGCGCCTTAACATGCGTTATTCGCGCATAGCTCAATATAACGCTAATAACGCGCGTTACGTTATGTATTAAATAGCGTGCTAGCCTTGCTGACAAGCATTGTTCTTATCGTTCAAGATGGAACTATGTATTTAAGGCAGTTTATTTGGTTGTAGAGGTGTGTTGGCTTGATAAGAGATCTCACTGTAATTATTACCAACAAGGAGTATTTTATTTAGATATAGGAGAGTGCCTAGAGAACCAAACCTTCGGTTTCGACATCAGGGAACAGAGAGGTTGGGAGCACTGTAAAATAATGTATAAAGTTAAGTCGGACTACCTTGACGTGTTGAAAAATGGAGCAAATCTTGTAAAATCCAAGTTTGAACCAAGCTTTTGGTTTATTAAGATGTGAAGATTTACGACAAAAATTAAATTATTAACAATATCATCAAAGTCATCTGGTGACACAGTATGTAAACCTGTCGAAACGTCGGAAAAAATAGATAAATAAACGCGATAAATACCCGTTACAATAGTATTTGTAATTAATATCAATATCATTTATTTATATGATAATGTTATTAAATAATTTAAAGCTAAGAATTGTAGATATGAATATTTTTATAAAATCAATTATATTTATGTACCCATTTGCTAGATATAAATTAATTATGTTGTAAATAGGGACTTAATTATTTCAAGGAATAAATTATTTAAATGTACATTAGCTATAAGTATATTCTCAAAGATTAATGTCGTCACAAATCTGCAAGGTGACGTTGCTACTTTAATATTATTTTAAAGTTTTTTTTCCTTTCTCATAAAATATTCTTTATAGAAATTACAATTATAACAATTGAGCTAACTGCAGACAAATAATCTATGATTATGGATCAGTTGAGCTGTAGATTATTTGTCTGCAGTCCAGTTGGAAGCGTCCCCAAGACGCTGTCTGCATTGCCCCGCTGTATGGCAATGCTGATGCGCCAGATACTCACCAGCTCTCGGGTCACGCGTCGCTTCGACCAGACGCTCAGATAATTTATTTTCTCATTGTATATTTTATAATAATGAGAATTTAAATAATAATTTATTTTCTGTCCATTCACAAGTCTAGATGCTTGTATCCTAGATGGTGAAGGTATTGGTATACCTATTGTGTATTGTATTTAAAATCAGGTGTATTTTTTTATGGTTTTGACAAGATATTTTTGTATAATTTTCAGGAAGTTTGACTAGACATGTACCAAACATCATTGTTTTAATTATGGAGCTACTTATTTATCAAATAAAATGACTGGTATTAGAAATCCTGTTTTTGTTTAATACTGAAAATCCCCTCTCCCTTACCCGTATAAAATGGACCCTAAATATGTAGTTGGTAAAAGCTTTTTTAGGTTCACTTACATCCCCTAATATTTTTTTTTTCATTTTCAACCCTTACATACGACTCGCCCGTGACCCGGGTCGTGCAAACGATCAGATTAACATACGTACATTATTAAAAATACATAGGCCATTGATGCTATCAATATCTGACGCGCTCGAGTATGTCCATGCAACAGTTTTTTTTTTTTTATATATTTGAAAATCTATAGCCGATCCGCGCACCGAAAAAAGGTATACATTTTATAACATTTTTTTTCTTATCATAATAAGCTTTGCCACCCAATAGGTCACAACTAAAACACACTTGCTTGACGTCGAATTTTAGATATAAAAAAATTATAGGAAGAATCTCAAATAGACAATTTTGTTGCGTACGCGAACGTAAAATTGCGTATTTAAATAAGGTTATATTTATTGAGAACATCTCGTTCTGCTTACGAAAAATATCCGAACGAGTTTTTTTTCCCGGCTCCTTCGATAAGTATGTCATGTAATGGTTATTAGTCAATGTCAAAAACATGAGGTAGTGTTTGTTTATGTTTCAATGTTTTTAAACAGATGCTGGCGATGCAGCAACAACAGCAGCAAGGGCCGATGGTGCAGCATTTGCAGCGGCAGCAGTATCCGCCCTACTAGGCATAGACACGTGTCTTGTTAGCAAACTAGTTAAGAATTTTATAAAGCCAAGGCTATCAGGTAACACATAACGCAACGCGCGTTATCAACGTTCTTACGCTAATTTTAGCGCGAATAACGCCATTTCACGAGTTATTCACCTTAAAATGCGCCTTAACATGCGTTATTCGCGCATAGCTCAATATAACGCTAATAACGCGCGTTACGTTATGTATTAAATAGCGTGCTAGCCTTGCTGACAAGCATTGTTCTTATCGTTCAAGATGGAACTATGTATTTAAGGCAGTTTATTTGGTTGTAGAGGTGTGTTGGCTTGATAAGAGATCTCACTGTAATTATTACCAACAAGGAGTATTTTATTTAGATATAGGAGAGTGCCTAGAGAACCAAACCTTCGGTTTCGACATCAGGGAACAGAGAGGTTGGGAGCACTGTAAAATAATGTATAAAGTTAAGTCGGACTACCTTGACGTGTTGAAAAATGGAGCAAATCTTGTAAAATCCAAGTTTGAACCAAGCTTTTGGTTTATTAAGATGTGAAGATTTACGACAAAAATTAAATTATTAACAATATCATCAAAGTCATCTGGTGACACAGTATGTAAACCTGTCGAAACGTCGGAAAAAATAGATAAATAAACGCGATAAATACCCGTTACAATAGTATTTGTAATTAATATCAATATCATTTATTTATATGATAATGTTATTAAATAATTTAAAGCTAAGAATTGTAGATATGAATATTTTTATAAAATCAATTATATTTATGTACCCATTTGCTAGATATAAATTAATTATGTTGTAAATAGGGACTTAATTATTTCAAGGAATAAATTATTTAAATGTACATTAGCTATAAGTATATTCTCAAAGATTAATGTCGTCACAAATCTGCAAGGTGACGTTGCTACTTTAA
Organism: Eupithecia abbreviata; assembly: GCA_943735965.1. NCBI lineage: Eukaryota > Metazoa > Arthropoda > Insecta > Lepidoptera > Geometridae > Eupithecia > Eupithecia abbreviata. The sequence continues at coordinate 5,080,320 of OX030976.1, forward strand.
TATTATTTTAAAGTTTTTTTTCCTTTCTCATAAAATATTCTTTATAGAAATTACAATAATAATAGAAACAAATTAGAACTAGTATTTACAATTATAACAATTGAGCTAACTGCAGACAAATAATCTATGATTATGGATCAGTTGAGCTGTAGATTATTTGTCTGCAGTCCAGTTGGAAGCGTCCCCAAGACGCTGTCTGCATTGCCCCGCTGTATGGCAATGCTGATGCGCCAGATACTCACCAGCTCTCGGGTCACGCGTCGCTTCGACCAGACGCTCAGATAATTTATTTTCTCATTGTATATTTTATAATAATGAGAATTTAAATAATAATTTATTTTCTGTCCATTCACAAGTCTAGATGCTTGTATCCTAGATGGTGAAGGTATTGGTATACCTATTGTGTATTGTATTTAAAATCAGGTGTATTTTTTTATGGTTTTGACAAGATATTTTTGTATAATTTTCAGGAAGTTTGACTAGACATGTACCAAACATCATTGTTTTAATTATGGAGCTACTTATTTATCAAATAAAATGACTGGTATTAGAAATCCTGTTTTTGTTTAATACTGAAAATCCCCTCTCCCTTACCCGTATAAAATGGACCCTAAATATGTAGTTGGTAAAAGCTTTTTTTAGGTTCACTTACATCCCCTAATATTTTTTTTTTCATTTTCAACCCTTACATACGACTCGCCCGTGACCCGGGTCGTGCAAACGATCAGATTAACATACGTACATTATTAAAAATACATAGGCCATTGATGCTATCAATATCTGACGCGCTCGAGTATGTCCATGCAACAGTTTTTTTTTTTTTATATATTTGAAAATCTATAGCCGATCCGCGCACCGAAAAAAGGTATACATTTTATAACATTTTTTTTCTTATCATAATAAGCTTTGCCACCCAATAGGTCACAACTAAAACACACTTGCTTGACGTCGAATTTTAGATATAAAAAAATTATAGGAAGAATCTCAAATAGACAATTTTGTTGCGTACGCGAACGTAAAATTGCGTATTTAAATAAGGTTATATTTATTGAGAACATCTCGTTCTGCTTACGAAAAATATCCGAACGAGTTTTTTTTCCCGGCTCCTTCGATAAGTATGTCATGTAATGGTTATTAGTCAATGTCAAAAACATGAGGTAGTGTTTGTTTATGTTTCAATGTTTTGTTATAAATTTTGATCTCATTCTTAAAACTAGGGAAAAATGTTAACTTATATTAGAAGACAAGTGTTACTAAAGCCTCTCCAAAACTTCTATAAATGCGAATGTTCTCAAAGAAACATACAAAATGTGGGCATAAATATCCCAAAGATAACAGTGGCCGATATTCGAAAAACGCTAAGACAAAAAGGATTTGCAGTGCAAGAGGGATTCACTTCTATATCTACAAAGTGCTCCATGTGTTCTGAAGATCAGAAAGCCTCCGATAGCAAAGTATTCGTCAACAAAACCACTGGTTCGTTCACATAACCTCCTAATGAAGACAAGTACTAATTCTCTATGTTTTTACAGGTTTCTTTATTATTCATGTATTTTTTTACATCTATATCAAAATTTCAGGGTACTTTTTATGCCCAAAATGCAATGTCCATGGAGATTGGAGCATACTGGAAAGGCTTGTCAAGAAAACAAGAGTTGAGGCTTCAGTAAAAGAATTTATAGAGAACTGCGCAAAGAACTCTGATCAGTTTAATAAAGACTGGCAAACACTTATGAAAGAAACTACCTCATTAGCAATGCTTGATGAAACTGATGTGATAGATTTGTTTAGACTTTTTGAATTCCCTGTAAGTTTTTTTTGTGTCTACTAGCTTCTACCTGCAGCTTTGTACATATTTTTCATGTAGTCCCAGGGATATTGTTTACATCCCTGCCAAATGTTATTAAGATCCTTCCAGCTGTTTAGGTGTGAAAAGGTAACAGACAGAATTACTAATATTATTTATATGGATTTTATAGTACTTTCTACCTACTTTCATTTTGTATCTTTTTTATTTACTTACACAATCATATATCAACTTTTAATTTAAAAAAATATATTAAAATTCTATCATTTATGTTTACAGTTTCACCATGAAGCAGCTAAAACATTAGCAGACGTAAGAGTGTCTGCAAACCATACAGTATTATACTTCCCCCTCAAAAACTCCCTAAACAAAGTAGTAGGTTACCGCAAGTTGCGAGCAGGTAATGAGGAAGAAGAAGAGAACCATGGCTTACATACAGCTGGCCTGTTCTATTGCAAGGTGCCTAAAGTGGGCAGAAGTGATCAGGCTGTGATTGTGCCCAGTATACAGGATGTACTGAGATTGGCTGCTGAGAAAGTGCCGGGTAAGTTACTGACTGTAATGTTTTTATCAATAAAATGAGTATATCTTCATTCATGCATTCACTGGCCAACCTATAAGAATTGGCAATAACCTTTATCAAACCTACATACAATCCCTTTACCTTCAGAATGAAACTTATACTGATATCTGCTCCATTCTCCCCCTCTTGCCCTTGTCCCCCAAGGTCAATGGTCAATGACCGGTTCGACAAATGTTGTGGCGCGGTGGGCGGAAGCCCGCCTGCGACGCATATGGGTTCTATTCCTGTCTTAGGACAAATGTTTGTACTATCTGCAGATATCTGTTTTGGGTGTCTTTTCTATGTTCAAATTATAAAAAATATCTATCTGTGTAATGTATTGTATTTAGTATAACAGTCATCTAGTACCCATAACACAAGCTCTGCTTAACCATGCATAGAACTTTTAAAGTAGACCTTATTTCTGAGGGAATGAATTTTCTTTTTTCCAGGGACAATAGTTTGGCTCAGTAATTGCAGTCTGCCTCCAATAGTGCTGCCAACTCTGGAAGGGTATCAGAAGCTATGTTTATGGGGAGACTGGGACAACATGCGCTCCGTCGCTGATAAACTTGGAGAGGAAAGATGCAGATTTGTGAGGTATAAATAGAGTGATACAATTCGCTGCCTTATTATTTATTTATTGTTAATAATAGACGACCAGCATGTGGCTGATGTGTCTATATCACACAGTTTTGAATTTATTCATTTTATTTGTGTTACTTTTGTGCGATTTTATTCTTGAAGGCGTTTATTGATGTGACTGATATAATGTCATCTGGCAATAGGTTCCAATTGTGCACCAGTCTATTAAAATTGAATTTTTGGAAGATGTGGGTCAAATAATTCCTTATTGTTTGCTTGTTCTACAGACCAACGGATGGCCTGGTAACAGCCACAGAGGCAGCCAATGCGGGTCTGTCCCTCAAGAGTTTGGTATCGGAGGCCAAACCAGCCGCGCACCGCTCCATCACGACCTTTGCAGCGCTCAGGGACGATGTCTATACTGAACTTACTAATATTGATAAGGTAAACATTGCTACTATCTAGCTTGACCAATACAACCTGATAACAGCCATAGAGGCAGCCAATGCAGGCCCTCAAGAGTTTGGTATCGGAGGCCAAGCCGGCTGCTCCATCACGACCTTCGCAGCTTTCTGGGACGATGTCTTTACTCAACTCACTAACATATGCCTAATAACTCCTCCTAAGGTGCCTTGCTCGCTACATATTTTGAGAACTGTGCGTCCGTATGATTCCATCCTGTGTTTCTTTTTTAATCGTGTTTAAGTGAGAGTAATCCTGAAATTCGTATATTCTTGCAGGTCCGCGGAGTGAAATGGCGTCGTTTCCCCACGCTCTCGAAGCTGATAGGCGGGCACCGGCGCGGCGAGCTCACGGTCCTCACAGGCCCCACGGGCTGCGGGAAGACCACGCTCTGTGCTGAGATGTCACTGGATCTGGCGCAGCAAGGGGTACGTTGATTATATAATCCCACCAAAAACATAAATGTAAAAAAAGAGAGCCAAGTTCAATACAAAAATTATGGTTGGCTGTGGGCTTCGCCGCAAAAAGAATGGAGATCTAAATGAGGCCCAAGTTCTATGCACCATCGAAATATGTATTTATAGGAACAAAATAACATTATGAACAAGTATTAAACTCTATTTCTTTGCTTTATTGGATACCTATAACAATTGCTGCAATTAAAAAATGTGAGATGTTAAAGTAGGTTAAATTTGACTTGACCAGTTTTCATAACATCAGTAATTTTATAAAGTTTTCAACATTTTAATTCTGATAAAAACTGGCCAAGTCAAATCTAACCTACTTTAAGATCTCACATTTTTTAATAACAGCAATTGTTATAGGTATCCAATAAAGCAAAGAAATAGAGTTTAATACTTGTTCATAATGTTATTTTGTTCCTATAAATACATATTTCGATGGTGCATAGAACTTGGGCCTCATTTAGATCTCCATTCTTTTTGCGGCGAAGCCCACAGCCAACCATAATTTTTGTATTGAACTTGGCTCTCTTTTTTTACATTTATGTTTTTGGTGGGATATCATTACTTTTTGTAAAGAAAACTAGGCAGGTATTGATATTATTTTTTATTTTTACAATCTTAGAAAAACTTACAGCTAGATAAAGATTAGATACAAGAATATTTAACTTAAGGCCAATTAGAAGTTTCCACAAATAATATTGATAGATTTAATATTTTTTCTTGCGTTTCCGCTGCGTGGTTTTCTTTTTTATGCTATTGTCTACATTCTCTTGAATGTTAGAGATTAGTGCGCATTGCCTTCCATTGCGACTCGGCGTTTCGAAATATAATTTCTACTTGACAATAGATGGCGACACTTTGTATCATGGGAAATAAACATTTATAGGTACGTAGGGCTCAGTATTAATCATATTTTAAAAATCAAATGTACTGAAATTTGTTTAACTACACAACTGACCAATATAATTCTTTTTGGATTTTTCTGAATACCGCATCATATTTTAAAAGTTCTCGAACATTTCCATTACAACTCGGCGTTTCCAAATATAATTCTACTTGACAATAGATGGCGACACTTTGTATCATGGGAAATCAACATTAATAGGTACGTAGGGCTCGGTATTAATATATTTTAATAATCAAATGTACTGAAATTTGTTCAACTACACAACTGACCAATATAATTCTTTTTGAATTTTTCTGCTTGACAATAGATGGCGATACTTTGTATCATGGGAAATAAACATTTATAGGTACGTAGGGCTCAGTTTTAATATATTTTAATAATCATATGTACTGAAATTACTTCAACTTAAGTTCCTAAAGACTTTTTAGTCGCCAAAATTTTAATTTTTTAGTTTTTATAGTCATTTTTAAACAAGCCGCCATCTATCGTCAACCATTAACTTATAAAGAAAAACAGGGCCAGGGCCGTATTTAGGATCCAATTATTTTACTGAATGTCCCACGGCTATGTTGAAACATAGCATGTATGGAATGCACCTATGGAATGTTTTATAAATATTCTATATTGAAAGTACTTTTCCTCCGTGGGACAACTACTATAATAGTAGTTGTTTAGTAAATTTAATGAAATTGAAGCCCACCTATTAATGCAATTTTAAATTGTGTATATTCTAGATTTCCATCTCAAGATAATATAAGACAGCAATGGATCACAAAAATTAATAGACAAGACTGGACTCCGAGGAAATATACGAAGATTTGTTCTTGTTGATAATACTGATAATCATATTATTCTTCTGATTAAATCAATATCTGAAAAATATATAGGTATTCGTTTTAAGCATTTTGCAACCATAGAAAATGATAGGGCAACCAACCGACAACAACTAATCAAAACAGTTATTTTTGCTGGAAAATAAATTTTGTGAATAAAATTTTAAAGATTTTTTTAGTTAGTTATGATTTGTCTATTATTTGCACTGACTCTGAAATTAGTATAACTTAATCATATCAAAAGACTTTTTATGCTTCGTATGCATGCATACGTTTTACTCCCCCTTGGTACGAAAATTCTTAGTACGTCCCCTACACTAGTGACATCTAGTGTGAGGTAGTAAAAATATGTAGTTACTTCGAAAACAGAATCTATTATTTGCCGGTCCCTAACAACTACGCTGTATTCTATTGCGCAATCGGAGACGTTAGTACCTACTATTGCTTATTCTATGCAATGCGGATTCTATTCGAATTTAAACCTTATTTCATTGACATAAGGTCGTAGTCGCTAACATCACTTATTTTTTGACTTTTTTTATTTTTTGATTTTTTCCTACGCTTACACACAATTACCTAGCTGGATTCCAAATTTCATCCTTCTAGGTCATCTGGAAGTAGGTTAGGTTTAGGTACTATATATATGTCAGTCAGTCAATGTGAATTTTTACGACTTTTTGACCTTCATATCTTTGTAACCGTTTGAGCTAGCTTCATGAAATTTGGGCTTCTACATGTCCTTATAGATATAATTAAACACACGTAGTTTTGTGTGTTTACGTTCAAGACGTTTTGAGTTATAGAAGGGTCAAAAGTGGCACCAAGTGGTTCGTGTAATGATACAAACGCTGCCGCGTGTTCTAATATAATGTAATTGAAGCGGAAGACCATGCTCTAGGATGAGATTATTTTTAATTATTATCTTACTACATACATACTTTTGCGGTTGTGGTCTGCGATCACAAACTATCCAGATGTCGGTCGGGTCGGCGCAAAAAAATCCGTCTCCGTAAATAAGAGCGCACTTGTAATATGAGCTCTTATTTTGTTTAGTTTGATTGTAACATAGCCAACGTAAACTCGTGTCACATTGCCACAATATGTATTCAAAAGTTGCATCAAAAAAATTGTTAGATTAAAGCTAAAAATTTAACTTATTCAACATTTACTTACCTCAAGTGCGCTCTTATTTACGACGATGCTTTTAGCTTTGATTTTCTATGTGACCCGAAATCTAGATAGTAGTTGTTATCGTAGGTTGTGGTACAATAAAGTATGGTCTATCTATTATAATCTGCGTTCCAGGTCAAAACTCTATGGGGCAGCTTCGAGATCCGCAACTCGCGCCTCGCCCGCACGATGCTGCAGCAGTTCGCAGGCGTGCCACTGGAGCAGAACCTCCAGGACTTCAACACGTTTGCAGACGACTTCCAGAAGCTTCCTATTTACTACCTCGCCTTCCATGGACAGCAGCCTATTAAGGTTGTTATGGATGTAAGTGATTTTGGTGTTAATAAATATAGAGTTGCTCAAAGACACGTCCATCCAACCTTCAAATGATAGGCCCGCAAAACAAAGGATTGGTATGCGTTCTAGTAATTTGTTTAAAAAATATAGTCGGTTTTACACAGTACACGTGTTACTAATACCACTGTCGGTAGGTATAGGAGCCTTGACTGTTGTGGCGTGTTGAACGAAAAGCTTGTTGGACGAAACACGTGTTCGACGAAACGCGTGTTGGACGAAACGCTTATTGAGCGAAACACTTGTTGGACGAACTATTACCAAAACATTCTAGGCACACAACTTCATCAATGCCAAATTTCCATTCCCGATCCATTCAGTAGTTTTGGCGTTGTCTTCGCGCAATCATTTCACAACGGCACTAACCATTGCCTCCATAATATTAATAGGAGAAATAGGATGTGGAATCCATCTTAGGGTGCATGTTCAATTCACACTTAACCGGCTTATTCCAATGTCGGAATAAGCCATCTAAGTGCAAAATTATTCGCCTACTTATTATGTACCTATCGTGATCTCAACCATTTAAATATATTTTATCGCCAGGCAGTAGAGCACGCTCGCTACATGCACGACATATCTCACGTTGTGATAGACAACGTCCAGTTTATGTTGGGCGTGGCGGAGGATCGAGACGACAGGTTCTATCGACAGGACGCCGTCATCGCTGCCTTCCGGACCTTCGCGACCGCGAGACACACGCATGTCACTCTAGTCATGCATCCTAGGAAGGTAAGACCCCTATATCTTATGAGCATGGGTCTTAGGTATGGTTTTATTTGTTTTGGCGTGGAAGAAAACACCTTTCTGTCTCATGAGACTGTGTAAGACAAGTTTCAATTTACTCGTATGTTAGGCATGGCCGAGCGAAACGGCAGGACTATCGCGACCGCAAGAAATACCTACATTACGAAGAAGTAACGAAATAACTTGGAACAAAAATAAGCAGAATAAAATTCGTGTCTATAACAAAATAAAAATTATTTACTGCGTTACATTTTTGGTAGAGTCACCCTGAAACATCACACATAGAACACACGAACGAGGTAGTAATCGCACTTTTGGATCGAGTTATCTGAATAAAATATTCGATTTAGAATCTTCAAAATCACTCAAGTAAATTCTAATTTTTTTCATTGTAAACTCAAATGTGACAATAAATACGCGCATGTGCTGTTTTCACATGATTTTTGAATTATTGTTACGAATACGGTAGTGGCCGATACCACCGATACTATATGGCAGATTCGAATTAGGTACAAACATTTAATACGACACCTGTGAGTAGTGTACACATGTGAATTACCTAATAGAGAACATACCTACATGTTGGCAAGGATTACATTTAAAGAATGCTTAGTAGTGCCAGTATGTATTATATTATCTGTGGTAGTGCACAATTTTTTAAGCTTGAAGATGTATGTCCTGTAATGTACCTGTAACTGCGTGCAAACTTCTTCTTTTAGTGAGTATGTACTTGACCTACGTACCAATTGTATTCTTGTAGACTGAATTCAACTTTTTTTACAGGAAAAAGATTCCGAAGATCTGTCCACAAGTTCAATATTTGGCAGCGCAAAAGCTTCGCAGGAGGCAGACAACGTACTTATAATTCAGGTTTGCAAGCATTGTTTATAGTTTACTAGCTGCGCCCGGCGGCTTCGCCCGCGTGGAAATCTGTCTCAAATCGTTTATAAACCTTCTTCTTGAAATACTCTATCTATTAAAAAAAACCCGCATCAAAATCCGTTGCGTAGTTTTAAAGATCTAGCATACATATATCAATCAATAGTTTTCTAGTGTGAACTGCTGCCCTGTTTACTAGTCTTGATTAATGGTAATTCTCTTTTGTAATTCGGCCTTCCGCGATACAGGTTCTGAACCTAGTGCGGGGACCACCAGTAAATTGTAAGCATGTTTTGTATTTTGGTAAATAAATGATTTTGTATTTGTACATAGGGACAGGCAGACAGCGGGAAGCGACTTTGTTTTATATTATGTAGTAAATGAACCTACTGACAACTAATAGATAGGTAGGTAGTCTCCGTACTGCGTATGCAATCTGCGTTTATTTGCGCAGCAATTATACATTATTATGTGGGTATGTACTTATGTAGGTACTAGGTACCCGCCTATACTTGTAGATAGGTATCATTGGTTTACAAAAATATACATTTTATCGAAGAAATAAGTAGGTTAGGTGTTCCAGATGCATAATGCTGTAGGTACCTGTACCTACCGCTATCTAATCTAGTGCCGAATACAAGTACCTACTACGATTGATGACCTATAAATATCTAAGTACGTACATTAAGATAATGAGCACGAGCATACTTCTCCAACAATAAATATAGACTTGTTTTACATTGGACAATATAATATCTTTCTAGTCAAGTTTACATAGCCTTTCCGAGTCCAGAGTCCAAAGTAAAGGACACAAGGACGTTTTCTTACGTATTTTAAATTAGACAATGATCTCTGCTTTTTTATTCGAAATAATACCTAATTTATTAAAAACAATATAGAGATTGTTTCTTTTGCAAGAACAATTTTATATTGAGTCGACGACCGCCGGGCGAAGGTCCTTGGAACGGAACAAATGTTTGTACGATCTGCAGATATTTGTTCCAGTTGGTTTCTATTATAGGTATAATACAAAATAATATATCTATGTGGTGTACTATTAAGTACTTATGTCAGTTTTGCACACCAAATAAAAACAGATACACAAGACAGGAAAAAGACAATACAGCGAATGTGTTGTACAATGGGCGGCCTTATCGCTATGAGCGATCTCTGCCAGGCAACCTTTGGATGGACATGAAGTGTTAGAACAAATCTAGTACCCATAATACAATCTCTGCTTAGCTTTTGGGGCTAGATAATGCTGTGTCCATCATTATTTATATATTTAAGATCACTACATAGTATAAAACAAAGTAGCTTCCCTCTGTCTGTCAGTCCCAATGTATGCTTCGATCTTTAAAACTACAGAAATTGATTCGAGTGATTCATTAGGAATGTTTAAATGTAAGTACACATACATGCATTTGCACCCGTGCGAAGCCGCGGCGCGGGTCGCTAGTTTTGAGATAAATAAAAAAAATGTTTTAACATAACTCTGTTATTTCAGGATAAACGCCTCACAGCAGTACGAGGCAAGAAATACCTGCAAGTCGCCAAAAATAGGTACAGTGGCGATCTCGGAATAGTGGCCCTGGACTTCGATAAAGATACACTCAGCTATCAAACGAAAAAGAAGACTAAAAAGCAAGAGGACCCTGAAAAACAAGTCAACCCTTTAGATGAATATTCTCTTGATGAAACTTATTCTGAAGACATTTATAAAAAACCCATTAAGAAAAATGAGCGCATAAGTAAAAAAGTTGATTCCAAAAGTTATCTGAGTGATATTTTGGATTTGGATTCAAATAGGTAATAACTAATAAGCTGAGCTGTTCTATAGTTGTAAGTGAAAAGAAATTCAATGATATGTAAATACTTACAAACGGTAAGAGGAAATTTTGATTAAATAAATTATTCACAGATAATGCTGGGTTTTTATTAAGGAAACACAATATTACTGAATCACTTTATATTTACCTGTTAATTGTGATAGAATAGAACATAGTATGGTATGGAGGATAAATCAAAAATGTTAATAGGTACATTTTATAAACTATGCCTAGCCTAAACTAAGTTCAACTGCTCTTGTATCTTGCTTATAAAAATATTTATTGTTTGCATCGCCGAATATCAATTGAAGATAATTTAGTATAAAAATAAACATTTGAATCACATTCATTTACTGATGGAGCAGTGTTTGTCTAAAGACTAATAGTAAATTTGTGCATAAATATTAAATTCAAATCATTTGATGACACAGCAAGAAAAAAATATTTTTGGTTTACAGCATAATATCTTTATATAATTGCCCTCGTTAAGGTTACTTCACGAAGTGTAATTAAATAGCGCATTTGGTCAATGTTAATAGTGGTATTAGCTGTGGTTGCGATAAGGTATCACTTGCTATTTCGTCGACCCTTTACAGAGTAGTGTTATTATCACGAGTAAAACAAATTACTCGTAGTAACACTGGTGGAACAAATCGGTATGACCACGAGTCCGCCGTGTGTATGAATACAAAATACGAGTCCAATTTCGAGGCGAGGCAGAAACAGTAAATACCGACCTTTCCCACTGAGATATGTTACAATTGAATTGTGTAATTTGATTATCCCTATGGCCAACTGGCCTTTTATATCATGCATAAGACTAACATTTATTGCAAAATAGCTTACCATCATGGACGAAAATAATGCCATTATTTCGTCCATGCTTACCATTATAAAATTATGTAGTTTATCAGAATTATCAGTTATCTAGTACCCAAGACAAGCTCTGCTTAGCTTAGGGCTAGATGATGCTGTGTGAATTGTACAGCATTATTGCTATTATTAATTACAATATATAAAATTTTTACTAAACTATCATAAGATCAACAATAAAATGCCTTTTTGTACTAATTTCTATAAATTTTCTTATGTACAACAGCCCTGTAACTACTGCAGGGTAAAGGAGCGTTAATAGAGCTATTTTAGCTTTTAAATAAATCACTACTTCGCTTACTTACAATGATCAAATTTAACATGTTGAGGGCGAAAAAAATGCTATTGCAGCGCCCCTTCGCTGGGATCACATCGATGGTGCAGGGCGGATCGAGCGAGCTCCGTGGCGCGGAGGGTGGCTGCAGATAAATCGTGGAAATTACCGTAAACAGCATCCGCAAACGAGGACTCACTGGTACGATTCTGTATCCTTTTGCACTTGGGGCAGGGTATGCTGGAGTTGAGGCATTTGGAGTGAAAGACGCTCGAACAGTCGTCACAGCGGTATGTACCGGTCGTCTCAAATGGGTACAGTATTTTAGGATCTCTACAAACTTCGCAAATAAAACCCTTCTGACTGCAGGGCCAACAATCCATCACATGTGCTTTTGCAAAGTTTACCATCTTTTCTAACTGGAGAACCAATGAGCCGCTTGGTATTTGAGCCAAATCTGCTATGGTATATGAATCGACATGTTCATACAAATACTCTCTTGGCCAGACGCGCTTCTGCAACTCTTCGATCACGGGCTCCCGGCATGAGAAGATGTAGGCCCTGAGGTAATTGAGTTGTATTCTCAATTCCTGTAAATGTGCCATATCTGAGACACCGCAATAAATCTTAGGATTCAATTTTTTCATGTCTATCCATGGATGATGTTGAAATTCTAAGAGAAACAGTGCAGACCTTTTGGATACTGGATATCTTTTGAAGTCCCAATTGTGGATAACCCTTGCAGGTATGATAAAGACATTTGGGTACATACAGTTAGAGCAGTAGTATTCTCCAGTGTAGCCACACACTTTAGCTTTGGATATTGTGCTGCCCAGTAGGTCCTGGCATCCTTTGCACTTATAATTCTGACTGTCAAGTCCTTGTTCCCGAGAGAGTGTACCCAACTGATGTATCATTTTCTGCAGCTCTTGTGCTGTGAAGGATCCCGTAGTAGAGTTTGGCACAACTTCGAAATCAAGATCTTGTAGAGTGGGGTCTTCGGGTGATGCAGTTTCAACCTTATCCACTATAACCGTATCAGACTCAGTGAGTTTCAGCTCTTTATGTATATCTTTCATGATATCCCTCAAATTAGGAGTATTTGTGTAAGTTTCACCGTAATTAGTGGAGTTGTCGACCAAAGAGGACAAGCTTTTTATTTCTGGTGTTTTTATCATACTGCTGCCATGTGAAGAGTTGGAATGCATAGAGGCATTCATGTCATCATTGTTGTCATTTAACCAACCTTTGCCAGACAAACAGTTGCCGCTGGCCAAAATATCTGCACCTATAAAATCCTCAGAAGTCAAAGAGGAAGGTGAACGTGAATCCAACTCTTTCTGGTCTTGGCTAGTAGATGCTTGGTTAATATTCTGAGAAAGTGATGGCTTGTTTTCCGAAGTAGTTTCTACAATTTCTTTGCTTGAAACTTTACTTTGATCATATTTATTTTCATAACTGTCCTCTAAGCCTGTTTTCTGTTGTGTTATCTCTTTAGCATTTTTAGCAAGGATGAAATTCAATGCCTCATCTTCATTAAGGCCTAGTCCTAGACCAGTAATCTTGGGTGCAGCAGGAGTAGCAACTTTAGGTTTCACATCTTCATCAGTTAAAGTACTTGCAACATCTAAAGCTGTGCTGATGGGAGCAGTCCTTATCTTCGGCACCCAGAGCCCAGCAAGCATTAACACATGTTCCGGCCAGTTGTTGAGTAAACTTGAATTTATAGGCAAATTGAACTGTATACATGTTTCTATGCCCTCCACAAGTTTCTGTGCTACCTCAAGTATTTCTGCATCACACACAAAAGCAGCTCGACTGTAGAAAGGTTTTATAGCTGATATATTTCTAAGAAGAGTTGACATATAGGAAGATAGTAAACACTCATTGAGGGCAATTCTTAGCCATGCCCTGCACTGGCCAATTTCTGTATTGATCTGAGGCAAAGACGATATTTGGTCAATGTTCTGCCTGTGAGACAACACAAGCACAAGAGGCCAAAAGTTAGGTTGTGGTTGATTGTCAGAATCACCAGCAATTGCGTTCTTAGCTTTTCGCAAAAAAGTATCCTTGAGGCCATGAAGGAATACAGCTTCTAGAGCCATGCACAAAGTATTTGTAGAATCGGTTGATCCAAGAACGCTATGGAAATTCTCTTCGAACTGATTATTGTACTGAATGTCCTTTACGCTTTCAGATAGATTTTTTATCAACGCTTCCTTGAGAATTGTATCACGACTTCGGATATTGAAGCCAGAGGCTACATTCTTGAAAAAAGACATAGTGGCCCACAAAAATGCTTCTTGGTTTTTATTTGTCTTTATCTCGACTCTATTATTTGTAGGTATCCAACAATATAGAACAAACAATCACAAAAATGTAGTGAACGTCAATCAGCACAGCGAGATTGTAGTAAACACAAAACAAAACACAAACACAGTACAGAACAGACACTGACTGTTAGATACGACATGTCAGTCACTGACAGAGAGCACAGCTGCCAATTTTCTTTTAGTTTTGTATGGGTGCCATGCCAAGTTATCTGGCCAATAAAAAAACAACGGATCTGTACATTAGAGCCTATCCAGATGGAGCGTTTTACGCGCGCGTAATCATTTGCGCGTTCTCCAGATACTAAAGCACTGTCCATCCCGTTCAGAAGATGATGCCACGCGATTCCTCATTCGCGCATAAGTAAAACGTGAGCAACGCGCCGTGCGGCGGCGCGGTGCGGCGGCGCGGCGGCGGCGGGGCGGCGGCGCCTCACCAACAGCACCGCCGCACAGTGGAACGAAAACGTACGGTAGTGGACTTAGGGGTGTGTTGGAACAAAAATCTTATTTTTAATAATGTTATGATTGATATCGATTCTTCGCATCAATACAAACACAAACTTCTCTATTCAAATTTCTGATAAATTAAGTATTTTCATAGTTATAGCGATCTTAAGGTTTTTTTTGTATGGGGCAAGAGCCAAATTGGCTTATTACGTGCGTGCCTTACGGTGCCTCAGAGATTTGTGTATTGATTACTATAGTCATAGTGACGAGCTACAAAAAGGGCCTACAGCCAGACTGCGAAAACTTGCGCTTTGATTTTTAAATTTTTTCTTATTGGATTTTTGGGTATGTTGGAACAAAACTTTTATTTTTAATAATGTTATGATTGATATGGATACTTCGCATCAATACAAACACAAACTTTTCTATTCATATTTCTGACTAATAAAGTATTTCGTAGTTATAGCGATCTTAAGTTTTTTTTTTAATTTTTCCTAGTGGGTTTTCTAAATATGTATGTACCTATATTTAATAAAAGAAGGATGGATAAAAAAATATTCTAAATTAATTACAATGAGCGCACAGTTGGTATTCGTTAGCTGTTGTTTACCTTTAAACAGGTAGTAAGTAGGTAGGCAGGTAGTAAATGTAGGCAGGTAGTAAATGGTTGGTAATTTGGTGACAAATTTAGATCTGTTTGTGAAATTAAAGGAAAGTGGCTTCGAAAATGCTTTTGTATTATATGACGTAATAATATCGAGAATAAAAACTAAATTAACTGACGAAAATATTAAAAATTTAAAACGGTTTTGTTAAAGATACTGCTCTAACCTAAATAGGAGATGGAACAGTGCCTATAGGAAAGAAGAAATATTTAGAACTAAAAATAGTGACTGGTTAGATGCAGAGGTTTTGTGGCCTGATTTTATTATGAGGTCTTCCGAGGTAAGCACTCCTGATATAATTGATCATGAAACATCTATGCCCAGTACATCTAATCAACCCGCAACACCTTCGAAAGTAAGCATAGGAACATACTAACATAAGTTGTGAATTACAACAATAAACTAAACTAAGTTTAAACTCTTATGCAAGTAAAAAAAAGGGCATTCAAGAGTCTTTCAAAACCCGATTTTAGTTTCTAAACATTTATTTATTTGTCACCTATCTAGATTATTTTGAATCAAGGTTTATTAATTAATCTCGAGCAATCTCACTTATTACCGTTTCAACCATTAAAAAGAAAGATATTTCGAAATTAAAATAATGTACTGTTCAATTAGTGGATTAGGCCTACTGGGGATACCACTGCAAAAAAAGGGGCCTAGTTCTGGGTGGTGAGGAATAGAGAAATTAAAAAAAAAACTTATCTAGTCTCTATTACTATATTAATCTATACACGAATCTCTGAAAATCTCGGTAAGGTTTGCGCGTGATAAGCCAATTTGGCTCTTATACCATACAAAAAAAACCTAAGATCGCTATAACTACGAAAATACTGTATTAGTCAGAAATATGAATAGAAAAGTTTGTGTTTGTATTGATGCGAAGTATCCATATCAATCAAATATTATTAAAAATAAAAGTTTTGTTCCAACATACCCAAAAATCCAATAAGAAAAAATTTAAAAATCAAAGCGCAAGTTTTCGCAGTCTGGCTGTAGGCCCTTTTTGTAGCTCGTCACTATTACTATATTAATCTATATACAAATCTCTGAGGCACCGTAAGGCACGCACGTAATAAGCCAATTTGGCTCTTGCCCCATACAAAAAAAACCTTAAGATCGCTATAACTATGAAAATACTTAATTTATCAGAAATTTGAATAGAGAAGTTTGTGTTTGTATTGATGCGAAGAATCGATATCAATCATAACATTATTAAAAATAAAACTTTTGTTCCAACACACCCCTAAGTCCACTACCGTACGTTTTCGTTCCACTGTGCGCCGCCGCCGCGGAGTCGACATAATCGGGCGTCAATGCTGCGTCCAGAGTGGAATTCACGCGCGAGTGGACATATTTCAAGCGAAAATGAAGAGTGATAACTTCGATACGGAATTTTTATTGACGAAATTGAAAAAAGATTACCCATATGGGATATGGAATCTTCAGATTATTCCAATAGAACGATGTTATCATGTTACTAGTATCCGTAATTCCGTAGTATAAAGTAGTCAAAAACTTTTCGGGTATAATCTTATAAACATACTATGCGTGCGCGTGCGTCATTCTGTCACGTAGAATTGGATGCACATTGCACAATAAATCGCTGACTTTTGCTTTGTTTACGACGACGTTTCCATCGACAGTATGCAAGCCATAGCACAGCAAAACTTCTTTTACTGTCTCCATGTTTATAACATTTTGAATAGCTCTGGGTGGGAACCCAGTGCTATTTAAAAATTCAAAATGCAACCGTGTTCGATTTGACTCTTAACGTCCTGTTTTCGATTTCCTACCGAGCGAATCCAAATTCAATTCGCGATTCTAATAATACTCGGTTGATAGGCCCGTCCCAAACATATCGCGCGTAAAACTTGGCATCTGGATACAATAAAAAAATTCGAGGCCTACTCATCGCGTAAAACGCTTCATCTAGACAGATAAGACAGACAAACAATGGCAAATTCTGCCATAGGCAGAAATAAAACAATACCTAGGTAGATACTTAAAACTCTTAAAAGTTATGGGAAAACTGTGTGCACGGAATCATGACGCATCATCGCAATAATCAATCGCGCCTGTGAGGGTATGGCTTTATGTAGGTATGTAACCTAGTTATCCGCCGAACGTAACAAATCAATCAAAGTCAAAGAGACATACAAGTTAAGTTTATTTCATTTCTTCCGTCCGTACGTCCATTCTCGCTTATTTTATTTTGGGCCGGTTTTATTATTAATTATAATTAGGTACGTACCTGGGCTACAGGTACCTGAGAATACAATATCTGTAACTCGTAATCCAAACATTTTAGCATTTAAAACAGTGGGGTAGCTCGTGTTGATCTCAACAAATACCTACGTAAATATGCGATTTACATTAACTTATTTACTTATAGCAACTAATAAGTAAACTTCCACAGGGGTGCATTATTATTTTCAAGCAGTTCAGTTCAACATTACCTCTAAACGGCATGTTCTGTCACCAAATTTTGCTTGTTTTTGTAACTCTTCTGTCAAATCTAACAACCTACGCTGACTATGTCCCCAAACCGGAACGAAGTGGACAAGGTACGTATTTAAACCAGGCTATTTTAGCCAGGGACACGTTTGTAAATATATAATTTTTGAGATACCCAATCAAAACATTCTGGCTATTTTCAGAAATAATACTATGTCGCAAATGTGGAGCAGATATAGCTGATACTAATTACCTGTTCACTAAGCTAAGTCCAGGAGCTACAAAAAAAGAGAATAGAAATCTATTTGGTAAACAAAATCTCACAGTACAAACACTTGTCAACCCATATGGAGTTCAATTTGAAATTGTTACTTTTGAAAAGGCTAGATGTGAAAATATTGGACATGTAAGTTTGATATTGTTGTATTAGTCATCTTTATCTAAAAATGTTTTCATAAATGCTATGATTTTGCAGGATCAAGGTGCAGACTCCTGGTTTCCAGGATATACATGGCGCATATGTGCATGCCAGCATTGTGGTCAGCACTTGGGGTGGACATTTAAAAAATCAGAGCATTTACAAGACCAAATAGAGTCATTCAATGGATTGATACTCAGTAATATTCTCGGAGAAAATTGTGAGTAGGCTTTGATGAAAATAATCAAATCTTAAATTCTTTTTTGATATACAATTTAAATTTTTCTCTTGTTTTAGTTACTGATTCACTGATAATGATGCCAAAGATGTACAAGATGTAATGAGCTGAGGCTGCACTGAAGCTAAGAATTATTTGAATAAGGAACACAGGACTTTGTGAAAGGCTGTAAATATTTATAAATATAAAATGCAATACACAAGCAAAAAGTTATTTTTATTCTGTGTCACAATTTACATGTTAGGTAGTAGGTACTAACTTTATGAAAAGAAAATCAGCCTTATGCCTAAAAAGTAAAAAAGATCATTTGTGTAAAATAACAGTTTAAATATTTAAGTCTTAGTTACTTATATGTATAAGTTACATAGGTTGCGAGACATGAGTCAGAATTGCTTAAACATATGCATAAACTTATTTCACCAAATGCCACTTTCCAAGACATTACACAATGTAGCTTAATATTTACAGGTAGCATCATGTAGAAAGAATCTATTTTCTTGCGAAGTTCCAATTACTGTTATGTTGTACATGATTATGTCCTTACTGAATTCAGTATATAGAGACTAGCCATTACTCCACTATTAGAAAAGTAGGTAAATTAATTTTAGTGAGCTTCAAAGTATGACAATGCAACAAAAGATTTTAATCCAATTACATTTTAAACTAATAAAACTGACTACATTGTAACCTTTAACAATTTGTAAGGAAGTACTAAACAAACTTTGCAAGAATATGGACTGCAACTGCAATCATCTTCTCAATATTGTTAGTTTAGATTAATCTTATGGCTACTTTATTTCTACAAATTCAAATTTCTTTAGTACCTTAACTAAGGGCTAACATTTCAAAAGTCAGTACAGCAGTGCTTATTATAAAGCTGATAATTCATTGTTGGTCATGCATGAACAATGATTTACAACCTTCAGAGATTTCTATTAGTAGTCCTTTACACAAGTTTCAGTTAGAGCCATAGATAAAAGTAGCATGTTGAACCTATGCTTGTTTTTGTTCTGGAGCTATTTGTACTGTACACCTAGTGAACAAACTCTTAAAAGAGTCAACAAATCACAATGTGGTTATAAACACACAACCTAATCTGACCACTAGAAGTGACTAGTGTAGTGAAAATCTTTGTGATATAGACATGTCATTTAGTCATTCAATAATATGTATAAGTACGACGTACACGAAACACGAACGCCGCGCCGGCAGCGCAGTGGTGCTCCACTGTCAGTCATGGGCGGGCCAACTAATTAACCTTCCACTTTAAAAGCTAGTACCTAATGTCCCCATTTTTACGTTCGTAAGTTTTCAACAACTGACTTTTGAAAAATTGTACCTTGGCACTATGAAATCACAATAAAACAATTTTATGAAATAATAGAACTCCTTCTCACCTCATATCCCAAACCTTTGATGTAGAGTTTGACTTGTAGAAGCTGGTGTCGGTGAAAAATCGTTATCAATGGACGTATCATGTGCAGAGGCATCTTTTTTGTTCTTACGTTGCAAAATCGCAATTTCCTTTTGTAAATTGATATCAAGGTACTGTTTACTGACAAATTTTCGGCCAACGCCGCGTCCTCTTCCCCTTCCCCTTCCCCTAGATCTGCCAGACCGGGTGCTGCCGTTTGAATTATTTGATCTGTTGGACGTATTGGACCTGTAGGATCCCATAGACTTGACACTACCAGGACCTCTTTTGGGAGTATAACCCCTAAATTGAGTATTCAGCTGTGCCAGGCTTCTCTTGTTCAAATAATTGTTACTGCCCATGCTGTTGCGTCGCTTTTTAACAAATTCATTTTCAACGCTCACTGTAAGCTGTGATATATCATTGAATGAATTATTTCGGGAGCGAGAGCGAGAGCGGTTAAATGTCTGGGATTTGATTATGTTGTTTTGGTACATCAGGTTTTGCCTTTGTTGCTTAAGGATTTGATCAGATCTCAAACCCACTGCACTGAATCTACTGCCTGTAGTTAGACCACGTCCACGTTTTGATATTCCTCTTTTGGGTATAGCCAGAGGCTGGTTAGCAGCTCCACGGCGAGTTACAACACCCAGTCTGCTATGAATGCTTTGAGATTTTTGCTGCCATCCAATACGGTTCAAGGAGTTTCCACGTCGCAGTCTATATTGACCACCTGAAAATGTAAAGAATATACAGTCACTACCATAATATTAACAATTTTGTAGAGTATTTGATTATACTTATGTAATGTTCTCTGTATCCACCTCTATTTCCTCTGCTGACAATGGATTGGTGAGGTTGTTGATTTTCCAAGCCAACTCTGCCTTTGGGGGTCAGAGCGCGCAGTCGGGAGCGCGATCTTGACGTGCGAGAGGTGGATCTACGTTGGCGGGAACGGGACCGCGTTCTGGATTGGAAACGTGCCCTGGATTGAGACCTAGCTCGCGACTGTGATCGCTTCCCTCGGCCCTGGCCGTTGAACTGCAAGCGCGTTTCGACGGGCGTCCCCGGCCGAGAGAGCGGCCGCCCACGCCCTCGGACTGCACCGCGACCACCTCCACGACCACCGCCGCGGCCGCCCCCGCGCCCCGGGCCACCGCGACCTCGAGACCTACTTACTCGATTTCTTCTAATTATATCATCTGTAAAATATAAAATGCATTTTATGAAAATTAACAAAGATAACACCTATGTCAACATACGTTCAAATGATTCATCTATATTTATATCGTCGAACGTCATGAAAGAGTTTGTTCTTGTAAAATAAAAGTAAATCAATTTAGAAAATAAAGATAAACTTGCTGAATGTAATGCTCTTAGATTATAATAAATTGTGCTCATCATCCCAAATTACTATATTCTAACTAAGATTGGGAGGTAAAAAAATTATGCTAGAACATGGCATCGGAAACGAAATAGAACTTACCCAAAGCCATATCCACGGCATCAGCCATCGTTACGTATTTTTATAAACTAGATAATATTAGAAAGCTAGTTGTACGAACTGTATTTTGAAATACGAAGTGAATTGGTTATTTATTTTGGAAAAGCTTCCACCTCTCAGACAGTTTCAGGTTATTTTTATGTAGTAGTCGGTAAATAAATGTCATAAAAGAAATGTCAGTCTAGTCTAACTCAAGCAAGTCAGTCAGTCAACTCAGTCAAGTCTAGTGAATAGTGATGTGAACCATAAATAGTGTTGCCCTTTCACACTACGCCCCACGCCCCGCTACGCACTTTTTTTTGCGTGTTTAGGTGTAAAACATGGTGTAAAATTAAGACTCACAAAATCCTTCCTGACCCTACACTGAAAATTATCTTACAATTTCCTCTTCTCATCCATAGATTAAGTAATCATTCCGTTCATGTATTCGTTCATGGTGTGATGATGTGTGACTAGGGATTGCTAGTACCCCAGCCAGTCAGTACCTATGTTGCGAAAGTTTGTTGTTTCTACAAATCACGGATCACAAATCAAGTAGGTAGCTATTATTTAAAAAAAGTCAATTTAAATTTTTCTTTCATACTAAAAAAAAGTAGTGTAATGCTTAAGTCACATAAATGTTATATTTTTTATTAGACCTACCTACTATGTAACATTCCTATGTTTATAATTATTTTCCTTCCGAACGACTAGCTGGTTTTTCTACTCGAAAGAAACCAACTATACGGTTTCTTTCGATGGAGGTTTCTGGGGGAGCAAATGTCAAAAAATCGTAATTTTGCTTATAGTTTGACCGAAACCGCTGTACCGCTCCTTAGGAAAGCGGCGAGGTGGGGGGCGAGGAAAAAAGAGCAAGAGTACGCGTTGACGGCAGACTGATGGATCGGAGCGGTCGAAATTTCCCCCCGTCTCGCCGCTCGCATACCTCAGGCGCACTACAGCTGTTTCGGTCAAACTATAGGTCACCTTGACCCCCTTTAAACGATTCCGTAAAAAAAAAATACCTCCATCAAGGAGAACAATTATGTCAATCGATCAGTCAGTAGTACTTTAGCTTTATATAATAGAATGCTTAAGTAATATCTATTTAAATTGTTATTTATATTAGATAGGCTACCTACCTAATTCCAATTTTAAGTATTGCAGTATAGGCAACATCTGACCACACAAGAAGGCATTTTTAATTTTTCGATCTAAGTTACAACAGAGTCATTCTGTGGGTGTCTAAAGCGGTAATGGCGGACGAGTGGTCGATATGATTGTCCATGTGTGGGTGAGCACGCGAACATGTCGAGAATCGGTGCATCAGTGAGTGCTTCGTTCTTCGGTTGACTGAGACTCCGTCCGAGTATTATTTCGTTCATGTTCTCATCTTCCAGAATGAATACCTACAAATGACCTAAAAAATAAATAGAAAGCTTGTGTTTATATGGGTACCAGATAACTTATTATACATAGAAAATGACCAGAACACGCGAAACAAATATTTGTAGATCGTACACATTGATGTAAGGTCACTTAAAAAACGGATCGGCGGCGGCGGCGGCGGCCGTCCTTCGTTTTATGCGATGCGAAGTCATCCGTCAACTTCGTTCGTTTTTCAAAGTAGACCTCAATAGACATGTGATCGCAACCATAGCCATCAATTTATCTTTAAGGAAGGTAGGTCGGTTAAGGCAGGGTACCGACATGATGTCGATGGGAAGACCCCTAAACATTATCGGCGAACGGAGCGAGCCGCGAAAAATGAGTGTTTTTTCTGATGGTAATCTTAGATGTCATCTGCGAGCGGAGCGAGTCTAGCTAGATGATGTGCTTTCGCGATGAAATATTTTTATTTTAGACCTCGAATAGATGGAATAAGAAAGGACGTTATTAAAATGAAATCGAGCTCAGAGATTGGTACGGGTCACTAATCTGGTCGATACTGGCCGAACATTAGTGGGCGTGGATTTTTATAAGATCTATTTTCCTTATGTGATGTCTGAATACGTTCGCCCTGTATTAGGAGTCTATAGGGTATGTCTGTATATGTCGATGACTACCAAACTCAGTAAATGGTTATTAATATAGCTCGTACCTTTCTATTACCGGTCCTTTTAAAAGCAAAAAAATACTTTGCGCCTACTAAAACGCTTTCTACACTTTCTCACGAACGTTTGCTCGCAAAATATGAATAGGCAATGTTTGCAGGCAGTGAGCGACCGAGCGAGGGCGCGGGACAGCGCGTGCTAGGCAAAGACGCGACGACGACGTTGAAAGCTCTACTAATGGTGGCCGCCGCGGCCGCGTGCGAGCCGGCTTGCGCTATGTGCGACAGGCATGTGTAATCTCGGCTTTAGTTTTTTTAGCAGCATTGAGTCGAGGTGAAGTCCCATCCGTTACACTGCCACATGCCATGCCGGCCGCCTCACGTTGCAATATGGATAGTCGTAGATTTGAATAAAAACCACCACCAACGCATAAATAATTCGCAATAAAAACCACCATTTATAGTCTGAACTTACGAGAGAATTTATTAACAAAATGATAAATAACGTATTATTATACTTTAAAGAATTATTAATTTGTACATTAATTTATTCTTACATTACAATGAAATAATCTACAAAACGACAACAACATACATAAATAAAAAATACAAATCGAGTTTCTTAGCTTTTGATGGTGTTACAAAGTCATACAATAACTTCACATGCACTTTTTGTCTGTGCGTGTAAATATATTGGAATATATTTGAGCAGAAGGCATGTTTCAATATTAGGTAGGTACATTGTATAACTTTGTATCAGCAGCAGAAGATTTTGAGAGTAATTTTTTTGCTTTATACATGTAAATTAGTAACTTAGTATTAACATCTCCAACTTTAATATTCGAATATTTATTTTGTTCTCTCAATAATTCACTAAAGTATTTATTTATATACAGACTAACAGTATAGTTAAAATACGAGTTGAGTTTATAAGTTAATCACAGTTTAAATAAATGGTGTTCATAACCAGAAGTCTGTGACAGGAGGCATCGCAATAAGGCCATCTTTTGACATCATCCACATACATTTACAATAATTTATTATAATTAGAATAGTAATAGCACTTTCATCAAACACAAAAATAACTTTAATATCAGAACCTTTCAAAACTTAAGTACATTACAATCATAGTGCGACATTGTCATAATAACCACGGGAGCTGTGCAAAATAATTATAATCATAGTTAAACGCCAACCGTAACAAGCCGTAGTTTGTCTCAATTCATTTTACATTTTCTAGTTAAGATTAATCAGGAAAGTTACTATCTATTAAAATGTATATCTATACAAAAATACAATACGCACCAAGGTACTGTCAGGTCACTCGGACGACAACATTTTAATATGGAGAAAATATGAAGAATTTCAAAATACTATTAGCGCTAGAGGAATGAAAGGTCGAAGCCGGCGCGCATCGCGGCCGGCGCAGCCTTCTGAGTATTCACGCTATCCACTAACTAAGGCGGGCGCGCCGCTACGCTTCGAGGCACTCGCTTCAGGTCGACGAAAAGGACTTCAAAATATTAAATAACAAACGCGAACCGAACGCGGGTCTCAGGCCAACGCTGGCTACAGTCTAATATCATTGGTGGCGGCTTCGGCAGGCGAGGTGGGCGGCGGCGGCGGCGCGCCGTAGCGGTGCAGGCTCAGGAACTTCAGGTTGAAGGAGGAGTTGAGCGCGCGCGGCTGTATGTTGACGGCGGTCTGTGAGCGCTCGATGCGGCGCGGTGGCTCGCTGGAGGCCAGCTCCAGCGACCGCCCGCGCCCGTTCAGCCGCGACTGCCCGAAGCGCGGCGTGAGCCGCCCGATCAGGTTGTCCGAACGCGGCGGAGCGCCCTCCGCCTCTGGCTGCTTCGGCTTGCGCTTCAGGAAGAAGGGCGTCAGACGCTCGGCCAGCGGGCGCGGCGCGGCCGACTCGTGCACGTTGGACGTCGAGCTGGACGCCTTCAGCGCCTTGCCGGCCGCTGGCAGCGCGAGTCCCTTCGTCGGGTTAGACTTGCGGTGCAAGCTCAGCCGCGAGAAGGGCTCCACATCCGGCGAGGGCGAGGGCAGGAGCGCGGACGGCGGCTCGCTCTCGTCGGGTGACTCGTCCTCGCAGACTTTGAGCACGCAGTATGTGTCGCGCTGCAGCTCGTCCAGCAGGCTGTCGTCGGTTGATACAGCATCGGCGGCGCTTGGTGGGCGCGGGGCGGGGGAGGGTCGCGCGCGCGGAGGCACCGCGGGCGCGCGCTCCTCGTCGCAAGGGGGGGAGCGCGCGTGCGACATGAAGTCCGCCATAAGCTCGTACTCGCGACAGCGTGGCTGGAGCGGCGGGTCGGGCTCGAGGCGGTCGGGGCGCGGGCGGCGGGAGGGTGGTCGCGGCTCCACGTCCACGTACTCGCAGGCGGGGGGCGCGGGTCGCGGCTTGGGGGGTCGGCGCGGTCGCTCAGGATCGTCCTTGAGCGCGGACATGGCGAGGTACCCGGCGGAGGCGGAGCGCGCGCTGCGGCCGGAGGACCGTTCTGCCGCGCGACGCAACGACTCGGTGCTGGAAGCGAGGTCGGCGGGGGGCGCGGAGGGTGTAAGGGGCAGCTCGCCGGACCCGCGCCACGTGCGCCACAGGAACGCCACGCAGTCACCGCCGCCCGCCGCGCCCGCCAGGTGTAGGTAGTTGTCGTCGCCAATAGGGGCTTGTCTGCAACATAACCATACATTACAGAATGCTCTTAAATATTCGCTCACAGCAGTACAACTTGCTACATAGGTAGCCACTCACTTGCTGCCGTATTTGGTCTCCCTTGCGAGCGAGCGCCGGTAGATACGATGTCGATGCTCCAGGTCGAACATCGTCTCCTGTAGCTCACGTAGCGTCGTCGCCTCTGCTTCTTTATCCTCGAGACTGATGCTTGGATCTAGAATAAAAACGCATGTTTTTATTTAGTGTGATTACGAGATGACTTATTAAATGTTAGAGTGGAACAGTTGTTGCATTGTAATATAGCTAGGTCCAGGTATGCAGTAGTTACCGTGGTGTCTGTGCAAGCGGCCCTCGAGCGCGGGCGCGTGCGAGACCAGCAGCGCGTGCAGTCGCTGCAGGTCGCGCGCGGGGTCGAGCCGCAGCGCCAGCGCCGCGCGCCCGCTGCAGCTCTCGGGACTGTCGGTGCCGCCGCAACCCTCCGCCTCGGCTTCTGGACGACGGCAGCTGTTCGTAAACAACGCATAACTTAGACACATATAACACAGCTATGGGCAATAGCCTCATAGTAACTCGTACACCCTCAAACACGAAAATTGCTCATCACTTCCGAGTTATGCACAATTATTGGAATGGGCTTCCTGAAGAAGATGTTACAGCTCCCTCTGTGAACAGCTTCAAAAACATACTCGACCACTGGTTACGAACGCACAATCTGACTGCTATAACAGACAAAGTAATGTAGTCAAAAAATTAGCACTGTGATATAGACAACACATACACACATCGCCTATAATAAATAATAATAAGATATCAAGGTAAGCAGAGACATCATTCATCCTCCTACACTGGTGGTAAAGTCGGTATGTTTTGTGTTACGTACCAGGTCCAATGCGTGTCTGCGTAGTAGCCGGCGTGGGGCTGCGCGGCGACGCAGTGCCGGCACAGCGCCGACAGCAGCCGCACCCACTCCGCGCGCTCCACGCAGTTGCTGGCTTGCACGAACAACACGCGCTCGCGGTGTACTGAAACAATGCAAACTTATTGAAAGCCCCTGTTTGAAGGACTCTAACATTACCAGTATTTGGCTCAATTTAAGGGCTCATTAAAACGGAATCGCTGCGAGGTGTGTACACACATCATATACCCTGCGATTTCGCTACTTTTTGCAGTACCTTGCCGTTTACAAGTGACTTTCGTGGCCAGTAATGTATCACAAAATATTTGAGATTTTCCGTGCTGACGATGCGGTCTGAATGGGTCTGCACTCCGGACAGAGAAAGTTTGTGGGACGATGTCTTAGCGTCGCGTCGCGACCATGTTATACAATGAAAAATGTCGTTGTACAATACTGACCTATTTGGAAATGTTGTTAGCTCCGAGCGGCGCGCCGGCGGGCGGACAGTCGACCGCCGCGACCGCCAGCACTCCGGACAAAGATAGCTTGTGCGCCGAAGACTTAGCGCCGCATCGCGACCATGATATAGAATTTAGGATGTCGTTGTACAATACTGACCTATTTGGAAGATGTTGTTAGCTCCGAGCGGCGCGCCGGCGGGTGGACAGTCGACCGCCGCGACCGCCAGCACTCCGGACAAAGATAGCTTGTGCGCCGAAGTCTTAGCGCCGCATCGCGACCATGATATTTCACCGCTGTAATAGAATATTTGGCTTGAGGTATAGATGTTGTAAAGAAATACGTACCCAAACAAACGAGATTGATCGCAAGGGGACAAAAATTACTTTGGTTCTTAAACGTTTTTTGATATTTTTTAGAGCAGACAAAAGTAATGTCTCTCAAGTATTAAATTACCTTTTAGCAACTACGAAAGAATTTTTAAACATACATAATTAGGAGATAATCGATGTTATCATAAGTTTGGAATAGTCAGCATCAAACAAAGTAGTTACCCTTCCACGTTTGTATGGGAAGATGAGCTACTTGTTTTACCTTATGGAGAACAGTTGCTAGAGGTGTTTTTATTTGCATTCATAGGCAGGAAATTGCGTTGACGCAAAAATGACTGAAATAAATGTATTTATGTATTTCTTTACCTAGTTAATCTAAAATGTCTCCGTTTGACGTGCGCATGCGCAGTGCGCCATTTCCTTCTAGGCGAGCCTGTCGCCTTTATCCCTTCTGACCGTTTGATCATCGTCCTGTTGGATACAAAATACACTTTTAGAAACAATACAATGAACAAGAGAATTTAACAATATTGCTATTTTGATCAAATTGCTTGTTTCACAAACATAGCAAAGAACACTCACAATGATGTCAAGTTTCAAACAAAGTTTAAATAAATAAATAAATAATAAATAAATAATGCTGGACAATTCACACAGCATTATCTAGCCCCATGGTAAGCAGAGCTTGTGTTACAGGTACTAGATAACTGATATACATAATACAATATATTACATAGATAGATATTTTTTATTATACATAGAAAACGACCAGAACACCCCTAACAAATATCTGCAGATCGTACACACAATTGTTCCGAGGCGGGAATCGAACCCGCAACCTCCTGCGTCGCAGGCGGTCTTTCGCCCACCGCGCCACATCGGTCGTCGTAATTCAAATCGGTCTACACCATACATAAAGAACATTTTCATAATAATAACACAGACAGACTCGCATATTCAACTTATAACCCCTCTTTTTGAGGTTGAAAGCAAACATGCAAATCAGTAACTTATGCATTACAAGTTTCTGCACGCGG
Organism: Eupithecia abbreviata; assembly: GCA_943735965.1. Classification (NCBI taxonomy): domain Eukaryota; kingdom Metazoa; phylum Arthropoda; class Insecta; order Lepidoptera; family Geometridae; genus Eupithecia; species Eupithecia abbreviata. The sequence continues at coordinate 5,108,974 of OX030976.1, forward strand.
CTTTGCACGCGTTGTTTCTATGGAAACGTTTTAATTATTACTATCAGATTTATGGGATAAAAAGTAGCCTATGATTAATCCCAGGCTTATAGCTACTACTATGCAAAATTTCTGCCAGATCCGTTCAGTAGTTTTGGCGTGAAGAAGTAAGAAACATCCATCTATCTAAACGTCCAAACTTTTATAATTATTGTCGTGTGATTGTCAGTGTTATAAAACCAGTCGACATAAACACAAAATAAAATATTTTTTTGTTTAAGAAATTTTTACTTTTATGTATTCATAAATAAACTACATAATTAATTATTCAAAAACACGTTGATACTTACCGTATTTTTAAGAAATTGAAGACAGAGTCCAAATGAAAACAGAATAGATACCCATACCTTTTCCGTTATTGGCACAGACAGAGAATTTTATAAAGATGTTAAACAAGCATAGTTATCAATGAAGACCAAGGAAAAACTTGACACTTTGAATCTTATATATATCTTATATTATATATTAAAAGATGATTTAGCATTTATAAAACTTACCCTTCTTTTAGTAAAACTGGAGTTTCTTGTATATTGTTGTTCTGTGTTTCCGTGCTGGTGGAGATTATTTCGAGAAACTGCTTTATTGCTTGCACCTGAAGGAAGATATAACCCTTTATTCCAACCAATGACATTGCTTACAATTTCTTAGGGTCTACAAAGTGTCGAGATAATGGAGAAGGGCTTGTATAGTTTTCTTCTCGAGGAAGCAAATAATACAATACAGTAAAGAGCAAACATCAAAGTGCTTTTTTTCCTTTAGTCCTTATAGGACTCGTCAAACCAAGTTGAACTTGGAAATAAAGGGACTTTAATTTGTTCACTTCAATCTTTTTAACACGTTGACTGCGATTTTTTTTCGACGACTGCGATCTTTTTTTTAACCTAAAAAATTCGTGCTGCCGCTCTACACAGCGGTTGTGTTGCGCCGCACATGCGTTTCGTTCGAAAAAAAAACGACTGTGCTGAGTCACACAGATCTGGTATTTTCTCAGCCGCTGCGCTAGTGTGGATTTACGCATATTAGTCACTTGTAGTAAACACATACCGTGTGATTTCAGCAGTCAAAGTGTTAACCAACTTCAATTGTTTTTTACCGCGGTACTTTCGACTGGGTGAACCGAAGCACCAGCTTTCATATAAAAAAAGAATCGTGTTACACTTACACAGCATGCGCAGCGGTGGGACAGCAGATTTATTTCTAGATAATAAAAAGTCACGCGCACTCGGCGGAGCGTTCACGTATGAGCGCGACTTTTATTAGCTACATCTTATTACCGTTTTAACGACCTGCGAAAGACTGCAGGTAGATGCTGGATGCGTCAAGCTGAAGACAGGGCGCTATGGCACTCATTAGGGGAGGCCTATGTCCAGCAGTGGACTAATATGACTAGGCTGATGATGATGATGATGATGACACGTGACATTGGCACATGTGTCTACTTAGGTATGAATATGTTCTTACATAAAAGTCACTTATAACTGCTATGATCACGGAATAACTGAAGGCACTAGTTTTAGAAATGTTTGCATGCCAATATGTTTTGGTGAAGTATGTGAAACTACCTATTGTAATGTTTAAGACCTTGTATTATGACCATATTTCTTGCAATAAATGAATTGAATATTGGCAGATATACCGATCTACCCTCAGTTTTGTCTTTTGATATGAACTTTACCACTACCACCGATTTCATTATCGACTGTGGTAAATATCCCGTTATAAGTGGCTTTTGTGTTAATGACCATGATCGTTTCAAAAGTAGAATGTAGTTACATGTCTGGGCGTGCGGAAGCTGCGGTACAATTCCGCCATGTACTCCTCCTTGCAGACCTGCTGCGCGGAGCGGCTGCTCACCAGGTTGCCGAGGGACTGGATCGTCTTCGAGATCAGGGTCAGGGTCCGGTTGGTTTGAGGATCCTGAGGTAAAACAAAATGATTGGGATGGTGTTCTTGAGCAAAAATGCAGGGTTAAATCGACGAACTTTGTTAATTGACCTGAATGTCATCGGTGATACGTAAATTTGTTGTACTTCCCGGTCCTAGTTAGTATGGTCTGCAAATATTTGCTAGTAGTGCGCGTGTTGTATGGGCAGTATAATATCAGTAATGTCTGGTACCCAGAACACGAGATCTGCTTACTTTCGAGCTGTGTGAAAATGTCTAGCATTATTTATTTATTCAAGTCCCTCTTACATGAAATGACGTCACACTGGGGAAGGGGTACAATGGTGACCGCCTGTGACAAAGTTGGGGCGGCAAGAAGTCATGCACTTAGTGTGACTATTTTTATGGATGGCGCCAGAGGTTAGACCAAAGATGCCAAGATAAACTTTTCGCCATGGGGTGTTATTTATCGGGTGCATCTATGGAGATGCATCTTTTATCCGACACATAAGGCTTTGAATCGAATTGTTAGATCAAATATATAAACAATGATTTATAGAACATTTCAGCTGTTCTAGAATTAAAGTAAGAGTAAAATCACGAAAGAAAAAAAATGGACGGTTTTGGCAACTTACAATTTGTTCAGTGGTGAGATCGAAAAGCCTCGGGCCCAATATAGCAGGCGCAAAGAATCGCAGGAAAATGAACCCTGAGACGACGGAATACCGCACCTCCGCGTTCCGCGGGAAATGCCGCGCCGCACACTGCCGTAGCGCGTCGAATAACTGGCACATTATGGCGGGGCACATCGCGTAGGATGTTGTTATAGCACCAAACACCTGAGCAATACAAATATTGGTTATAACTATACTCTTAAGAGAATGGTGCCCTCAGAGAACTTCAATATATGCACTAACAAACACACATTTACACACACATGCACACAAACATACACGCTTTATTAATATTTTTTTATTTTTGTTGCATGTTATATTATATCTATTTTATATTAAATAATCACAACCCTAGAACTGAAAATAATAATTTGTATGTATAATGAATTAATGATCTTTAATGGTATTTTCCAATGTATGTAAAACTAAGAATTCTAAATGTTTAAATAGCTTTTATAAAATCAGTGTCACTATAACGAGGGATGGCATAGATGTCTATAACACAGGCTTTATAAGCCTAGTGTAGATATCTAAGGCTAGCCAAATCAATCAATGTATCCATAGATGTAATAAGTAACACTATTTGTTTAATTTAGATAAATGATTGTTTTTGGAATTACTTTGTCAATGTCGTGTAAGTCTCTATGCAATAAATAAAAATTTCTATTTCAATTTCAATTATAAGAAGCAAGTAATGCTAAGCAGCTGCTTCTGCTTCACAAGTGATATAGATTTATTTATTTTGCTCATATATACATGTACAGCTTAGATCTAAATGTTAGCTTAGGTCTATTGTACATGCACCCTATAGGGCCACCCACTGCAAAATAATTAATATAAAATGGCAAAAATTGGGTTTAAAATAATAGATAGTTTTTAGTTATTAAAAGGTCACGTAAATCATGCATCAACTTTAATTAAAAGAAGTGTATTTTTCTTTGGGTGGCTTGGGTGTCACTGCGGTATTGTTATAAACTTGGTGTAATATTGTTTTAAAAACAAAAGTTAGATGAGAGTTAGCCATATGGCACCGCAGATGGTCTAGGTATCCGATATCAGTCACGGCGTGAACGAAATAAAAGATATTGATTATCAGATTTTTTAGTGTCTTTATCGATTTGGATATATTGTTTTTCTGATAAGGTCTCAGTAAAGGGGGTCTCAGACAAAGGCGTAGCTACCACTGGCTGTGATAACGCGTAAATATAACATAACTTTAGACGTAATCGAGTGGATGTCCATGCAAGATGTCAGTGCACATCCCATAGATAAAATTGGTATATACAACACAATACAACATAAACACAATACAAATGCGCTATAATAATTTTATACTTTATTCTATTGTTTATTTCTGTATTGTTTTCTGTTTTGTGTAGTATAATAATAGTGTTTTCTATCTATCTATAGGTGACAAATGTATTTACCCTTTCCACATAGTCCTTCAAGTTGGCCAGATTGCCGGATATAGCGGCGGAAGGCTTCACCCTGGCCGGGTCTATCTCGCACGGCTTCCGTTCCGCCAGCACGGCGGCCAGTGTCGGCCGCAATACTGCTCGCAGGTACGACGCGCCGCTCAACCGCATCGCTTCGTCCATCATCTTGGATACTAGGGTGTTGCCGCGGAATATCGTAGTGGCGTCACTGTGGACAAATAACGTATTTATTGTAGGTTTTCATCAAGTCAATTCAAGAGGAAGGTTTATAAAATACTAGCTGCGCCCCGCGGCTTCGCCTCCGTGGAACTCTATCTGTTAAATGGTTTAAATAATAAAAGTCCTATGTCCGTCTCTTGGTTCTAAGCTATGTCCTCAACGATTTTCATCCAAATCGGTTCAGTTGTTCTTGAGTTATAAATAGTGTAATTAATACGACTTTCTTTTATATACATATAGTAGATTTAAAACTTAGATTTTCACGAGGGCGAAGCCGCGGGGCGCAGCCAGTTGGTACATAAGGTGGGTACTAACGTGAGCGCGGATATCTCAGAATCCGCCAGCTCCTTGACGATGGGCACGATGAGATCATGGTGAGTGAAGAGTCGCACTAGAGGCTGCGCCGCGTCCGTCTTACTCGCTACTATCTCTCCCAGGATGTATACTGCAGACGCTATTATGGGCTGAAATACAAACAAATAAGGTGAGTCGAGGTAAATAAAAGAATAAAGACAATATGCAGCCGCAGGCGTCTAGTCCATAGACCACTGACTCGCTCGCCACGCTGTGAGATACTGGGTTTGGTTAGCACTAGGATACGCGTGAGCTCTGTGAAACGCGACCACTTCCCGCTCGAAACTCACCCCCATATCTTTACATAATTCTTCAACTAACCTTTCACTGAAACTCGTCTTAAGTGCCTCGAGCATTCCTTCAAAACATACTCGAGTTCGATATGCTTAATAGTTTGTAGGCTTTCTCGTCATTAATGTCATTGAGGTAATGTCCAAAATGCATTATAAATAACAACTACTTCTTTTGAGGAGCAATCAAGGTAGGTCGCTAGATACCTTGAGATGGCAGTTCATTTCTTCACTTCTATGAGAAAAAATTCAAAGTTTAGTTCTAGTAAAGGGATTTTTTACGATCAAGCATACCGAACGCGATTGGAGTTTGAGTAGAGGTTGAATCGTAAGGTACGACTAAAGATATGGGGGTCAGTATCCCACAGCGTGGCAAGCGAAGCAAACCGCAAGAAGTACTGTAGTTTCAGAACATTTCACCTTCACTAGAGTTTTAGAGGAGAGGCACAGTTTTAGCGCCATGATCACGGAATAATGGAAGACACTGCGAGTAAGTTTTTATGGGCAGACATACCGATCAACCCTATTTTTTTGTCTTTTGCTACGAACTTTACCACTAGGTACCACCGGTTTCATTATCGAACGCGGCTCGATCGCGACAAACAACACGGATGGTATCAGAACGCGACGGGGTTGGCAAATATATCGTTTTAAATGGCTAAGTGTAAATAACCATGATAGTTTCAAAAGTTTTATCTCACCTTCATATGCACACTCTTGAGGAACAGCTCCTCTAGCTGCTTGTAGTGGTGTATCGGGAAGACGTGGTCGACTGTGTACTGCAGCAGCAGCCGCAGTGAGCCGAGCGTGGCCGAGCCGGCGGCGGAGAGCCGGGTGCCGGGCGGCGTCGCGCCGCGGGATAGGGCACCGCCTGCTCGGGATGACAGAAAGAACCTGCAAGTACGAATTATTTATTACAAATTTGTATGACAATTTGCGTGTTTTCAAAACTATAAACCGACTTCAAATTCCTAAATAATGAAAATGGGTTTAAAACTTACTTTTAAAATAAGAATAATCGAAATCGGTTAACCTGATATTGAGTTATTCGTCCATTTGTCGCGCTCATACTTAATGCTAATTTATGAAGTATATGGTTTATCATGGATGCCTGAACTGGACCAAATTCCCAAGAACCTCCTCCTTCTTTGAAGTCGGTTAAAATATCTAAGGATCAACCGTTTGTCCATTATGGGAATGAATAATATAAATAAATGAATAGAATGCCTACCAAGTGTGCAATTTCAATGATTTTGCGGAAAGACAAACAGTAATAATTTTAGCTACATTTACATTTAGGCACAAGCTTCGGCATGTTTTTATAAAATAAAAAGTAACCTGGAATTTATATTCTCTTAGGTCCGGAACTACATCAATGCAAAATATGTCCTTCTACTTGTGTGATCGATACGCATAAAGAAACTATAAAGTTTCATAGCGTTAAGGTTAGTGTTGTTTTTAAAAAAGTTATGAACGTGGTGATTTTTTTTTACCGCGTTCGGAAGACATTACACTAATATACTTAGAGGAAGGACAAGCACTCACCAAGCAACCACCGGCGAGGGCGCAGGCTGCCGCAGCGGTAGGCGCACCTCGCCGAGGAAGATCGGAGTCGCTGCGTCGTGCCACACCGACACGCGGGCCTCCAGAGCGACTCCCGCCTGTTGGACAAATAACTTAGTAACTTGCCTAAAGATACTGTAACAATAAAATATATTCCTCATATTGCTTATGCAGATCTGACCGAGTTCGACCAATCATAATAGTAAAAATAAACATCACGTCATTATGTTCTATCCTAATTGGTCGATACTGCTCCGCGTTAGTGTGAAAAACGACATAGAGTAATTAATAATTAGGTGCATACCGATTGTGAGCCATCCTTATCCTTAGGATCAGAGTCCATAACGAGATCAAAACAGAATATTTCTTCAAATTTTGGGTTAACAGTCTTCTTTTGGGGCTTCGTACGTCTCTCGACTCTGCGTCCGTTCGAGTAGAGCAACGTGACGAGAGCGAAGGGGTCGCATTGGCCATTTTTGGTGGTGAGTTCAGAGCACTCGTTGACGCGCAAGCGGAGCGTGTCGTATCCGACGTGCGCGCCGCAGTGCCGCTCCGGGTCCGACCAGTAGTCGGCGGCGGTGGGGGTGGGGGAGGCCTCGGACTCCGACATCGAGTGCATAGGCGGCTTGCCGCGCGGCCACTGCGCGCGGTCCTTCAGACTATCCGATCGGGACAGCGACAGCGTAGGCTCGGTACCCGAACTACTCAACAGCTTCTTGCTCGTAGAACTAGAGCACGATCCGAAGCCCATGCTCTCCTTGCAGTACTCGGAGAACTCTCGAACGAGGTTGTTCCCTTTGCTCTTCGACGAGCACGTGTCTTGTGCGCTGAAGTTCGGGTCGGGGTCGGGAGGCTTCGGCTCCATTCGCAATCGCTTTCTCGAGTCCTCCAGCGTGAGCTCGATGTAGGCTTTACCCTGCACCTCTGAGTCTGCGTCGACAGGCCGCAAAGCGAACCAGTGGTCTTTATTATTGTAGCGGTGTAGTTCTTCTCGTTTGATGGCGACCTTTCCGAGCACCTTGTCTTGTTTGAGGTGCTTGTCACGGTCGAACACGTATATGGACAGATATCTAAATCTACGAGGCACCTCGAACTGGAATTCCTCGCCGAAAAATGGACTGAAACAAGACAAAGTCTTTATTAGCGGTGTAAATATTATTACTGAGAAGTGTTTCTGCTTATCGTAGTCCGAGTCAACTGTCAGAGATATCCGATGCTAATATTTATTCGAGTGGAACAATGTGTTGAATAATGCAATTTAACTTGTTATCTGGCTTTTGAGTGGCATGATATTTTATTAGCTAGCACAGAGTCATGTCGCGTGGGGTGCTCTTGCTTGCACCTCCAAGCCGCGCGGTGCCGACGCTCCGCCCACAACACATCACTGATAAAGCGAGCTATACGTTTCGTAATGCATTCAGCGAGAATGTAATATTTGCATCGTTAATTCGAAACAATTGTTTGGAGCATGACCCTATTTGCTGGTTCTCAGAATGAAAACGCTAGGCCCAATGTAATAAAATATATTATAATCCTACGCTTCAGAGATTCCGGTCGTAAAACTGTAGATAGAGAGGAGATAGCTCACTTGGATTTTATTTAGTAAAATATCATTATTATTTGAAAAATTTATCTGTGCCCAACAAATTAAATAAACATCTTCGGCTCATATAGAAACCTATATTGCAGTGGAAACCAGTAATTTAAGCTAAATAGGCATCAGCAGCTGCAGTAAGAATGCAAAACACCGGTCAGGCAGTGTTATGGGAAATTATAATACATCTATCGGCTATAAATACATTTTCTAATAGCTTTATAGCTCGGAGGCAACCGCAGCTTTTAATGACTAACAAAATTTTAATTCGGAAGAAGTTTAGAAATGTATTATTAGAATTAGAACATTGTTTACAAACACGCTCAGAAATGCCATGGAAGGTTTCGAGAGCAAAGCAATTATTGGTGCAGTACCTAAATTCCCATTAGTTTATAAATACAGCAGAGTTGACGTGCGGCGAGCGAGTCGCGCCTGCGTGGGTTCAGCTATTCAAAGGTGAAAGTTAGTCATTCCCGATGAGGCATATATCCATAAAGAGCTTTTATTACGAGCCTGCACTTCATTCAGAATTGCCATTATGAACGCTATAATTTTGACATTGAAGAATTTTGATAAGGTAAGTGATACGTCTTCTTACATTAAATCAATGTTGTAATTATTTTATGGTAAGTATAAGTACCACTGGTGTCATTTCAAATGTCGCTAAACTTAATTGATTTCACATTCACTACAAAGCTGCTATCCTTTTTATTTTGTACATAATGAAAGGGATGCCACCATTTTTAATGGTATCGAGTTTAGTTTTTGCGAGATCTGAACGAATACTAATATCTATAAAATTTTGGTTATACCTCAGTAGGTGGGTTCACCTTATAGCACATGAAAACAGGTAGCTTAAATACGAACAAGTAATGATGACCCACAACAAAAGCCTTGTTATCAAAACCAAAAACTGAATCATGTAACATCAATCACTATGTTTACTTAATCTATCTAAATTGATATTGTAACTCATCGTCATTATAAACCTTCCACGTCTGAGCTGTAGGTATGTAGAACACTTCATCTTTGGTAAAAATTTCCTGGCGGAAGCCTGCGATTTGTTTACATTCGATAAAATAAAACTCTTGCATGGATTACCTTTCTATATATCTGTTCCGGTCTAAAGATAAATACAATATAAATATTAGGTACGAACGTATCTGGGCTTGTTCATATTAGAGTATATTTTCTAAGCATCTGCGGTTAAATGGGATGTCGCTAGATATTTCGCCGCAAATTAATCTCAAAGTCCGACAAGATGCAGCGTCTGCATACGAGTATTAATATTAAAGTGTGGTGCAGTTATGAGCGTTCGCGTGTAGCTATTTGTAAAACATGATGATAACTCAATAAAGGGGTTTACTGACTGGCGGCGGCGGGTGCGGTGTGTAAGTGTGTATGTGTGCACGGGTAAGAAATCGACAGCGGGGCCGGGGCAAGCCCGCGCATCCGGCGGCGCCGCGGTATTTATAAGTACGGAGCCGGAACCGCCACCAGCTGAGCGAGGGCGTCGATATTACACACACTTCACGCCTTCTATTCAATATGTTCATAACGAATTTATTGAGCGTGACCAGTTTTGATTAAACGAAGCCAGCGTTTGTATTGCGCCGGTTGTATCGGTTCCGCCCTTCCCAACTCACATAATGCTGTATTGATCAATGGTTTAGATTATCTTGCGGTCCACAGTTCGGACATTTGATTCATCGTCCAATATTAATTCGAATTAGGTAGTGACTATAAGCTCAGTCGGTATAGACATTTCCTTTATATTTAGTACAGGATACTGACTGTAGCGGATACGGCTGGAGTCTATTGTAAGGAAGTAGAGCAATGCACTTGGAACCGCCATCGCGCCGCGTCTCGAGCTCGATTCAGAGGCGGTCGATGATCATTTTACGCGCCACGAGGTTCCGGTACCAATTTATCACTTAAAAGCTTCCGTTTAAACCAGCTACCGAGATATACTCGGCGTTTTATGACGTACCCCAGCCGAAATTGCTCCTGAATGTTTTTTATAACTGCACACCGCCCGGCGTCTAATGGCTTCTTAGAATTATGAAATCAGAGTGGCTGAAAATCTTTTTGTGTGTTCATCGAAATCGTTCAGTATCAGGTTTAGGTAGTTAAGAGTTGGACAGAGCGCCTAGTAAGTTTTGTGATAAGGTATCGCGAGACAAAGAACCCATTAAGTACACTGGACGAGTGACGTGACATTTCCTTCGATATCCACTAGTGTGCTCTCACCTCTTGGGTCACTAAATCATTATCGCTTCCGTTCATTAACAACAAAACAACTCATCAGTCATCGTTTTGATAAAATTTTAGGTGTAAAAATAGCTAACAAACAGGCTACATACATACACTTGAAAATCAGAAAATATAAGCTGGACCAGTCTAAAGTAAATTCTCGAATAGTAGCACATGATATAAGCGACTTCTTAAAAGCGTACATCCGCCATCGTTATACCCCTAGTTTCCTGCTTTATCAATAATGGATGTCGTAAACCATATTCTCACAAATGATCGGGAGGGAGCTCGGGTACACTAATTCGAGGAATAACCAACACCTCATCTCCTCGTGACAGTTTCACACTTTGCAAAATATTATTTTCTTGCATCGTGTTTAATTTTTTGATACATAATTCATTTTTAAACTAGGAGGTAACAACATTGATCAACATCAAGATTAATTCTTTCCATATAAAGATTGCTTCTAAGCGATAATGCCGCCCATTGTAGGTACTTGTCGCATGTAATGTCTTTTTGTAATGATCTGCATATTGAGTACAATAAAGTATTTCTGTATTGTATTGTAACATTACATAACAATGGTCTTTAAGTTTATAATATATGTAGGTACCTCTATTCTGCATTGTAGTGTGTTTTATTTAGTCAACTATACATTGCTTGTCGTGTTAAACACCGCGCTTCTCGGTCCTTGTACTGCAATCTTGCAACACAGCCCGAAGGAGACCCAACTCTCTTACCAACCGTTTAGTACCTATCGTACTTAAAAGGGGTCTTGGGTGAAGTCACGGTTGTCAGTAATTAAATTTGTCGGTGGCATAGATAAAGCATTAGTCAGTGGTCGGTGCTCCATTCATTCAGAAAGTTGAATGGCGAGGGGGTGTAGCGGAAGGGACGTTCTGCGCGGGCGCACGCTCGCCGGAAACGCATCCGGGACGTGGCGCGCCACAGACCGCCCTCTGCAGGGTTTGATTATGCGCCACCCCAAAAAACGGACTCATAAATTAGGCGGGACTTAGCCTTTACAAAACTTTGCCACATTTTACCTTTTTAATTGGAGTTAAATGATGCTTGAATTGAACCCTTTTTCCGTTGCAAAATGTTAAACGTTTTCTTTGGAACTCGACGAAGGAACGACAGTGCGCGTTGTCATCAGGCAGGGCAGCTAAAATGATTCAATTTGTACTTTCCCGGAATACATCAAGTGGATCTAAACACGACGTTTTAGGACATAATAAGGTATTTCCGTAGCTTTATGACAGTTCTTCCCGTACGCCACAATAGAAGCGAGTAGAGTACTACCAATTATTGCAGTTAGCGTCACTGTAATCGTGAATTACTCGATTAGACACGGACTGTGAAAGCAGCGGAAGTAAACACGCGTACATACACTAGTGTAGTAGTACCACGTGCCAGAGTATGCTATTCGAAGAAAGCTACGAGTACTAACTCCTACATACAAATTATCACCTACGCCAAGTTTGGTTGGGCTGCATGGAAAAGTATGTCTTGCTGTCATTAATCTAAGCTTATGATTACGATGATTTATGACTTGTCTGTGGGTAGGAGGTACTTATAATTATGTTAGTTACGAAAACTTGAGAGCTACGAGTTTAGACCAATACTCGTGGCGCTAAGGTCGCCGCCGCGGCGGCGTAAGAATCGACCCGTCCAAATCAGCCCGCGGATGTCGTAAGAGCCGACTAAAGGAATGTACCAGAGGATGGGCCACAGCTTCCTTATGACTCCTGCCTAATTCTGCTAACCAGTCGCTTAACTATGACAGTGGTATCGTCGCAGACACGGAAAAACCTACAGATAGTGCGTGCGGTGTTTCTTTTATTTGCACGGAGAGAATGATAGAATGGTTTCAATTTCAACTTTGATAGATCTGACACTATTCATTTCATCTGTAGTTTCTTTCATCGGTAGAACGTCAAAATGTGTCATTGTGAGACGGTAACATTTTTATAGTGGAGCGATCCATTTAGTGGAATTAGAGCCCTGTCCGCCTGCTAAGTTTGGCGATTGTGACAAAACCACCAGTTTGGGGGGAGGTCTATTTCAGCAGTAGTCATAATATCCCACATATTATGACCACTGCTGAAATAGACCTCCCCCTCATCTAATTTGTGCGATATGTTCAACAATGGCTGTTGTTTTGACATGCATGATGATATTTTTCATCGTAAATAACTAGTGGAATTGGTTTGTAAATATCAGGTTAGTTACTTATTAATAAACAAATACAAAATAAACGCATACAACTTTAGGTTAGTAGGTAGAGTAAAACGAAACAATAGCCGGACATACCCAAACTCGGCTATCATCACTCATTCATAGCGTTATGTTAACTATCATAATAACACAACACATAATCATACTGCGGTTAAAAGCAATACTTCCCCCTAATTTTGTTCATTCATTCTCTGGCCATTCATAAATTAAACAAACCTTGACCCATTATTATTTGCCTCATACCGTTGGGGACGGTTCGTTCCCACCCGATAACGCCGGAAGCTCGACCGGACACCGGACAAAAGATCCGTTATGTCAATTCCGGACTGGACGTAAAAACTGCAGCCACAAAGACGATGTGGGGCGCGACAGGATACGTCAAAATAGTAGCAGCAGTGAGTCAAGGACAAGATAACACTAACACCTACAGAGTTCATGAAACTATAGCCTAGTTTCGTTCAGAAATACTTTCGTTCTACATTCATGCAACGCAGAGCATAACACGATCGATGTGTATAATACCAGTCCACTCCCTATAGTATTGTTCTATTTTTTCAGCAGTTGATCTAAATCGAATGTGTAAACTAAGAACCAATTTATCTCGGCTTTCTTCCTCGTAATGCTATTATTTTTCGAAGTTTTGGTATTTAATTTTGGTCAATCATCGTCACAGAAATATATGTACATTTCTGTGGTCATCATAATTTCAATCATGACATGACATTTCTCTTAGAAATAAAATCGGACACTGTATAAGGATCGTTTTTTTTCTTGAGAATTATACAAAACTAGTTTCTGCCCGCGACTTCCCAGGCGTTGTATCTATCGAAACGTTTATAGGTTATTTCTATCACATGGAAACTGTTTTATAGATTTATCCCATAGAGCATATACGTAGCCTATTTTTGATTCTAGGCAGAGCTACATCTTTGCAAAATCTCAGCCTGATCCGTTCAGTAGTTTTGGCGTAAAGGAGTAACAAACATCCATCCATCTAAACGTTCCCATTTAAAATATAAATGATATATGATTATATCCGCATCGTAGAAATAACAATATCCTATACATCACGGATATGGATATACATCCTATATATCCCTGCTGTTATTAATTAAGTTATCGATAAGTTCCATGAATGTAGAAAATTATTATTACGTTCCATTACATTCTTAAACACAGGTCTGCATTACAATAGTTTGTTTGTACAAAAGGAGACTGGAACGCTATTTATTTATCACTGTAAAGTGAAATTAACGTATGGGGTCGGCGAAGTGATCGATCAAACCTGACCCCTGTCTCTGCCAGTAGATGGCAATACTGTGAATATTATTGTGGTATAAGCTGAAAGCCACGTTATTTACACGTTTGTAAGGGGGTTATTTAGTTTAATTCACAAGCGTGTATTTTCGTAAGTTTGGTTTAGCAATCCAATAATTAGAAGGATGTTGTCTCGACAGTCTCATCGACATAGTATAACCATAAGAACTAAAAGGGATTTTATTGCAATCTAGAAATCTTAAAGGCCTATCCACACGCGCGGTTATGAAGTTGTGTAATCGGGGAGCTCTGGCGGGCGAATCATGCGTGCCTTGCGAATCCTTTGTCGCGGTACATTAGACCGACAAAATACCTAAGGGAACGAGGCCCGAATGCGACGCGATGCCGCAGATTATGCGAATCGGATACATACACACCTATGGAACGCGGCTTCGCGCGAGTGTGAAGAGGCCTTTAATGGTATGTAACCTACTTGAGCGTTCTCTCCATGGTGGATGTGCGAAATATCTCCTCCTGGTCGAGTGACAGCACACAGTAAATGTCTCTATGGCATGGAACTCCATGGTTACGTCCTGGCAAATTCTTAGCTTCACCTGAAACAGAACAAAGATACGATCAAAACATGCATACTTTTCAGTTGCTTTAAAAAGTTTAAAAATTGATACAATAAGGGTACACAATTCGAGAGCGCGAACTCGTATGCTAATATCACCTGACATGGTGTGCGAAAGGGCGCGCTAGGATGAAATGCACAAAAGTCAATGATTCATTCCTTCTTCATAATAAAATGTGAACAGACCTTTAGTACAATGTTTATAACAGAAAAACTATTGAGTGTATCTTTTCAAAATACATTTATTTCCACTTTTGAATAAATAAACTATGCCGGAACGGGCTTTCTTGTAGAGTTTTCTTTCTCCGTATATTATTTAACCCTCGATCGAAGATGACAGACTTGTTTAACCAGATAAAATTGAAACGGAAGGCTTCATATTCATATTTGGAGTAAAAGAAGCATCGTAGAGCCAGAATGTCAAGATCGATAAACGCAAAAAATGTGCAAGCTGATCCACAACGTAACAGGTTCATTCATAAAGCTAATATCGAATTCACGCGTGATCAATCTCATAGCACGGTTCGCTAAGCCCGCAACTCAACTGTAAGACGACGATGCTCCTACTCCTACATAAACACGTCCCTCCATCAACTCATACATTTACATGCGACATTGCACTGCCCTGTTTTGGGCACTGTGTCGTCATTCCAATTCCAAACAACAATGGTAGTTTCTTATCGCCAACATTATCGTTAATGTAAAATATAAATTGCACATGACATTAAGACTGAGACCAGGCGAACTCTTTTCCCATCGTTAGCATCGTGTACCTAGATTGCGTATTTCGACCTCTACTTGCGAAGTACTCTCAACCTTGGGTCGTTAAAATGAACATTGAGACAGCTTTCTAGACCCCGGTGAAACGTAATGACGTGCAGTGCGCGCCGCACCGAGTCGAGTTTTCGCATATTATTCAAATGCGTTTTAGGTTGTATTATACGGAGGTCTGAATAAAACGTTAAATTGCTCCGAATCAACTGTATTCATGCGCTATACTGACAATTAAACACACTTCCATCAACAGCTTATATTGGTCCACGGCTGGACGCGTGGACGCCGACCTCCTCTAGATGTGCGCCTTATTGGCTTTTATCCCATGGGGGTTAGGTAATGCCCATAATCCCCACGCTGAACATGCAGGTTGGGGACCGCAGTTCGGTAGTAAATTATTCTAACGGAGGCGCTGATGCCGCCCCCCCGGTGGATATCCCTTAGTAGCCTCTAAAGACACCCGCGAGAAGAGTTGGGGTGGTGCAAATTCTAAACCGGCACCACAAGGCTTCCAAGCCAATTAAACGCACAATCACTCCTATTTACAACGACGTCATTATCAATATTCCAGCAAGATAGAAAAAGATAAAAATAAATATTTTTTAGCTGGTTTCTGAATTCATGACGTGCTCTATCTCGCCTGTGTTGGTCTTATGTAGGCACGTTAAGTGTGAGCATCGTTACACTCTCATCATTGTGAATTAAATTAATAATGAATCACTGGAAAAGGAAGGACCAATGGCAGTGGCTAAGAAACGTGTTGCGGCCTCGTGGGATATCTCTATATACGGCAAGCCAAGGTGAGGCGACCATCGGATCGGACCGTAAGTAGCTCCTGTCGCTTGTCGGTGGACCTACACAGCAAGCGACCTTTTTAGGTACCTATTATGGGACGTAACTGTCTGATCTGCTTTACCAACATCTGCGGACCTAGGTTGCAATAAGCGATGGTATTTCCAGACGTTGACGTTTTCATCGCCCAACCGGCCCCTATTTTCTAAGTTTTGCAGAAGTAGCATTCAGCATGAGTGTTCAAGACAAGCGACCAATTGATACGATTAATTAGACATAGTTTAGCCGGCATGAAAATCTATTTAAGCCTGGTACGTTTCAACATAAATTGATCAATTAAAATTGTTTCCGAGACCGAAAAAAATACTCCCACCTTTTTATAGCTTGGTAGTGCGGTGTATTGTGCACAAGTACATAGTTAGAAGGTACGGCATGACGAAACTACTCTGCAGACTGATCGAAGCTTGGAGACACTTTGTTATGGGAAAGTGGGAATGTCAGGAAATACAAATACGTTACATAGTAGGTTTGGATCGTGATTCAGCTAGTTGGAATGGGACCTAGATCCGAAATAGTAAAGCAGTAAAGGCATATGCTAGAATATCTGATATGAATTTCGTAAGATCTATAAACAATTTGAAAGTATTATTCGAGTACGTTGATTGGTGCTTGGTACGAATTGGAAAAGAGTTATTTTCGATTTAGATTTTTTCAGAATATCCTTTCTATTACCTATATAGTATTTCTCGAACACGGATTCGGAAATCGTTTTAAAAAAATGTCAAAGCAACAGCTATAAAAGACTACGTCGATTAGTTCAAAGGATTGTAATGATTAACGACCGAGTGATGTAATAACCGTGACCAATTAAAATGGAACCATACTACCTACACACATGATTTACTTTTAGTTGGTCATTCATTCACATAATAGATATAATGTGCTGGAAAGTTAAACTAAGCTAAAATATGTATGATCAAAGAATATTCTTCAATTGCGAGTCTTTCTCAAAAATAGAAGTAAAAAATAATATGAAAAATATGAAATTTTCAAAAACTATGTTTTAAAATGTAGACTAGTAAGTAAGTACCACCTTGTAGGTGTATCAAATGAAAACACTTAAAATTAAGAGAGCTCGGTACTCAACATCCATGCCACGTTGAGTACCGATCACCGAATATAAGGAAAGTCGGGCGCGGTTGGATGGTTACTACGTCATACTGGCGTTTTCCTTTTTATTCGATTCATCATAAACATCTATTTTTTAAGGTTTCTTTCGCGAAACATTTTTGTAAGATTGTACTGAACCCTCCTTGTGCGGGTTGATTTCCAGTTGGCCGTTGTTATTTTTATTTTAATCACAGGCCCATGATATTCAAGTTGGTAAACGGACGGACAGAGAGACCACAAGGGTTTCGTTCTCCAACGAAGCCCTACAAATCAGAACAAAACGTTCCTTTAATTAAACAACAAACAAACTTTCCCAATCTCAATAAAGCGTTGAACTTTGAACTTTGTATTTCATACTATGTATGTTGACCAATCATTGTTTTTATTTATTGTGAATGTGAATGGCGACATAAATTCATTCGAGGGTTTCTTTTTGTTTACCGGACTACTAACAGAGGAGGATTTTGAGCTTATAATTTCATATACTTAATGTTTTCCTACACGCACGCGAAACGGCGGATTGGCTGGGAGCTATTATATGATTCGAATGGCCCGCACACGGACCAAATCCGCAAGCGGGCGGAGATCCCCCTGGCAGGAATATAGCCTTAATACTACGTAGGTAAGGAAGGTACATAAAGCATTAGTTAGCATAATAAATTAGCTCATCGAGGTAAATGTGCAGATGTTAGTTTTAATTCATAAAGGCTTGTGTTATGAAAACATTCCTATTCTATGGAAAATGATGAATGTTGTTTGACAGCTCGTTCCATAAACCAAACATGGTTATGCACGCTTCACAAGACAGATAGATGCAGTTTATAGGACACAAAATTAAATTACAAATCCATTATCCGTGGGGGTTCATTTGGCAGATTTGGTAAAAGATCTCAAGAGGCGGATATATGCAGGTCACAGAACCCATACATGTGCTCCCCTTGGAATCGAGACTAGGTATGTGGGGTACCGCGGCTATCCGAATATTTGGCACAATGCATCAGCATTGCCATACAGCAGCGCAGCGGGGCGATGCAGCCAGCGACTTGGGGACGCTTCCGGCTGGTTTATTGATATGGATCGGTTGAGCTACCTGTAGATTGGTCGCATCAGTCTGCAGTTAGCTGTATTGTTTCAATTGAAGAAAAAAAAACCGCAAACAAAAATTTCAGCGTATTTAAATGAATTTTGGTAATTTGATACAATATCACATTTCACAAATGCTTTTTAAATGAGTTATATAGTACTAACTTAAATACAAGCTTTGTCAACAAAGAGATTTCACAAATACTTACGAAACTTTCTCAAACTTAAATTACTCAACGATTACACGCGTGTATTATCATAAATTGAGGCAAGATACGAGTAATTGTTGAGATAGTTAGGGCAGCTAAACAAAGGAGGTATACCTTTCGAAGACCGTTGCGGACTCTCACAAATTCGTCGTAATTGGACTGAGAGAGAAACTCGCAAGCAACTGTACATAATTACTGATGCAAAAACAACAGTCATCATCATCAACAAGGCAGTACTACATGACACCGAACTGGATCGTGGGAGTTAAACGGGAACCTTTGAATAGTGCCATCAGCCGCCGAGGAAAACGCGAGCTCGGTATTTAGCCACAATAGCGATCATTAAAATGTTTCCACACGCTCATGCGTACCGCGATTGTTTCGAAATCGAGAGTAGCACCACCTCTGCGGTGGAGCCGGAGCCGAGCCCAAACCATGGGAACCCATTTCAGGTCACCATACTTTTTATACGGATATCTTATGCCTACCTACCTAGGCTTCCATGGGTTTAGAAAGGAGAGCATGCGCGATTCTATTTGATGAGAAGCCATTCCTGCCAAGCTTGAGAAATGAAGACGGGAAAGTGTCAGAGTCTGAGACTGACGCGATTGTTGGAAAAAGGGAGAGCAGATTCCCGGAGTTACAAATGTAGGGGCTAATTTCTCAATTCCCAGTAAATAACAGCTCATGCAATTATTAAATTCCGAGTACGCACGGTAGGTCGACAGCTCCACACACCTCATGCCATGAATTTAGTGTGATAATATTTTTAAAAACATGCAAAGATCTAACACGGCTCTTTGTACACTTCTTTTTATATTATGCTTCCTTTCGCACTTCCTTATTGTTCTAAATTAAAATTAAGTGGCTTTTGAGTATGTCTGACAGGCCAGGCGGGTTTTTAGGCAAGTACTTACTTTAGCAATAGAATTACAAGCCTGTTGCTGTTGCCTTCCTACGTGAATGGTTAATTTCCAGTGGCACAATTAAATGCTCACCCACATAGGACCAACTTGGTCCACGCAGGTGGGTTGACAGCTGCTTTTTAGCAAACTAAAGGACACATTTTGCAACGTAAATGAATACATTATTTAGTATTAAAGCAATATCAAACATGAAAGTCGTATATAAATAAATCCAGACAGGATGTTTTATAAACTTTTATCGATCTCATAAAAAGCTATTCATGATAGGAAACGTATTTGAATGAATGAAAGTAGACGCAACACAAAACCATATCTTATCAACGACCATAATAATCGAGCATTGCGTATCCAAATACCTATAAAGGAAGTGGATTGAATGAAAATAATGTAGGTACTAAAACATTCGCGACGGCCACGTGGTAATATGATAACGGTAGCGATAAACGAGTGTTTTTCATTAACGGATCGACGAGTTTCCATGAATGGGCGGTTGAATGGAAAACGCTAGGTTGCTTCATTCACAGAGCGGCGACGCGGCGCCCCTTGCTGACAACCGTGCAAATAACATGGCGAGCGAGACTACGTAGGTATAATGCTTACCTACCTACAGATGATTTCATACGTCGCTCGTCCACATGTAAGTTGGTAGTTCTACCCACACGGTAAACCGTATTACCGCAGATTAAAGAAGTTACTTCGTAAGTATTACAGTGAAATGATCGCGTAATTATTGATTCAATGTTGCCGTTTTGTCTGGGGAAGTATCAGTTTGTTTTTCCAGGATGAATAGCGGTATTGCCAATGTGATTCATAATAAATACGATTCCTAATTGAAAACGTTTCTGAGAACGTCTATTGAATGAAAAAATGTTAAAGCATGAATACTTCTAAAAATATCATAGGTACATAAAATATTTTCTTCTCTAGATTATATAGTACTAGCTGCTGCCTGCGACTTCGCACGCGCTTTTCAAGTAACCTATAGCCGTCGTCGTAGGGATACATTTTACCTCTGTGCCAAATTTCATTCAAATCTGTTCAGCCAGAAAAGGTAACAGTAACAGACAGACAGGACGATATGAATTACATTTGAATCGTAATATTATAGTATGGATTTGATTTCCCTTCTTTGCTGCTACGTATATGTAAGTCTACGAGGAAGTAGGTACTACGATGTCAATTTATTATTTTATTCTCTACGGTTCTTATTCGGCATTTTTCAATGGTAATTCACAGAAATGAGTAAACATTATTGAATGTCTTAACAAGGATAACGAATAGCTTAAAAGCAAGTAGGTCTAGCAACTAGGTAATGGAATGTTTATTCTGGTATTTTAATTGGAGCTTTACGTAGGTACAGGAGAGTGTCATGGTCACGCTGCGAGTAGGTATCTTTTCGCATCATATCATGAGAGATCACTGACTAAGCGAATCAAATGTAAGAAAAGAAAATGCATTCCACAAAACACCGTGAATTCGTCCAGTAATGTTTTGTATTGAAATCACTACCTTGTTTTGCTGAAGAAAAAACAAACAGCAAAACACCATGTAAGAAATATTTTACAAATTTGACGTGGTAGCCTGTATAAGGCGTTTGTGGTTAATGATTTCTTAGTCCACGGCTGGACATAGGCCTCCCCTAATGAGCGCCATAGCGCCCTGACTTTAGCTTGACGCATCCAGCATCAGTCTGCACTCTTTCGCAGGTCGTCATCCCACCTGGCCGGTGGGTGTCCTACACCACGTTTGCCGACTCGCGGTCTCCACTCAAAAACACGTTTAATGGGTTAGTGGTTAATGGTTGCCGCACACAATTAATAACTCTTAAAACGGATCGTCACTGCCTCTTCGCCATAGACCTAACAAACCTTATAGGTAAATCTACAAAATCCAAAGTTACTAGTATAGTAGAATTAAAATTAGCAGTAGCTAACGTAACGAAGGATGTTTGTCAGCCAGGCGGCGCGCCGGGTCAGTCAGAGTACACCCAGACCCAGCGATAACCGATGGATGTACTATACTTACCTACTGGTTATCATATCTCGATACAGCATAGGTACCCAACTACCCACCCACTTCAGCTTATCGCAAGAGTAATTTTATTAGGCACTAGCGGCCCGTCCCGGTTTTGCACGGGTGGACATTTATTTTGTAAACTTACAAATACTACATTCTAATGGTGAAGTTTTGAAATCTATCGAATAGTTTTTAATTTTATTCGTTAAGAATATACAAATCTTTCTCCTTTAAATATTAATGTAGATTGTTATTTATAAGAAGTAGGTTTAGTTAGGCCTTGTTATGGCAAAAGATTTCCACAGCCTCACAGAAAATTCCATTGGCTCAGCTGTAATTTGATCTTTTGAAAAAACTAAAAAACCGACTTCAAATTCCTTAGTTATATTTACACTGTTGTTTTTTTTAGTTTTTCGAGACGGCAATTAAGTACCTCGGGAATATAATTTTATGGGACCACCTCGGAAAGAAAATTCCAAATCATTCCTTAATTTACGAAAGAATCAACATTTAAAAAAATACAGGCGAACGTTGAACCTCGTCCTCTTTTGTTTTTCGTCTGTAAAAATAAGTATCTGAACTATCGGAATGCATATTATTCTGTAAGTCAAGTCTGAATAAATGTAATATCTATCAGTCGAGTCTCGAGTCTGTTCCCTTTTGACAGCAAACTATAAAGGTATTTTCTGTAGTAGGTATGGGGGCTCTGCAGAAATGATAACTGGTCAGCCCCATATGCACGAATCACGAAGCAGTCCAAAGGCTCGCGCAAATTGTTCCGTCTGGTGACAGATTCGACCATTTCAACCTAGTGATTGTTTGTATGTTCGTAGGCAAGTTGCACTTCCACAGAAGACAGAGGGTGCTATCCGTGGTGCTAATCAGAGCCTTGTTTGCACGAGCACAAGACACTGTGTACTTAGGATCGCTCGTGACTAGCGTGCACATGTTAATGCACTGGTTTTACGAACGTTCTGTTTTAGCGCATAGTACGGTCAAAATACGATTGTCGACGTACACTCTTAAAACTTTGGCCATGAGAACACAAAGCAATCGTTAAAATGATACTGTATGCTAAGAGCTCTAAGATTTCTCTTTCGTTTACGATACCCATTTGTCTAAAGCTGCACTCACAGGTACCCAATTACTTAGTGAGTCACACTATGCATAAACAAATAATAGGATTCCATTAGAGGCTGCCCTTTTGAGTGGGTGAGAAAGAACAAAGGTATCTGTGGTTAAGGCGAGGAGGCGACGGAAGTCGCCATAAGCGAGGCATGAGGTGTCGGCGAGGTTATCGGTCAGGTGAACCTCACTGGTATCTACTTGTGAATTGATGAAACGCACCAGGACGGTGTAGTGAGGAATGACCTTAAATTATAGGTACAACTGAATCACGCCTACGACCGCTTATGAGATTGAGCGCATCTCTAAGTGCTATGTATATGAGACCGAGATAGGGCTTCCTGCTCTCAGTAGTTTGAGGTAACAGGTTAACTGGTACCTGTATCCTTCTTAGTTATCTCTTGCTTTTCAGTTTGAAAATAAACGTTACAGTATTGGCTTTTATATTAACAGTCATGGCCTACGAAGCACAAGTGATTCTGGCGCGACCTTTCGGGTCGTACCGCAGAAGCTAGGCAGTGGATGTGTTCATACAGATTCAAAAACTACAAGCTCATGTCAGCATAATAAGTGCAACAAGAGCTGGTTATTGTGCCACATTTTATCAATAGCTACCCTGGCGCCGACGCCGTCGTCATCCTGTTACCAAACTAGTCTAGACATGTATCAAAAGGAAAGCTTTCTGGCAGAGTTCATCGTAACAGATAGCGCTGCGCGATCGGAGGGATCGCGGGTCGCGCCCCGGAAGGCGTACTGCGCCCTTATCGCGGACACACTTTGCGGTATCAGACTTATGACCAGTGTTGCAGCGAATCAATCGTATTCATAGCTTTATAAGCTCCTTTCCAAACATGGTAATTAATTATGAACAAAGGTACTTATTTTTGACCGCGGTTTTTCACGCATCGTTTCTATGGAAATTTTCAAATGTAATTTATATGCTATAAAAAAATATTATATATAAATGCTGGTAACTGACCACTGAACTCCCATGGGAACGGATTTATGGTATTAAAAGTATGCCTGTGTTATCTATGTTAAATTTCAGCCAAATCCATTCAGTAGTTTCGGTGTGAAGAAGTAACAAACACCTAAGCTTAGGACTATTATGATTCTGTGTGGATTGTCCAGCATTATTTAGGTATTTATTGTTTATAAATTATATTATAAATGCAAATATTTGGATTGCTATATAATCATAGCCATTAATAAGCTCAATAATTTATAATATTATTATTGAGATGAGATGTGATTATGATCTCTTGCTGGTATAGGTAGCGGGACAAACTAAACACCTACTGCCCAGAGGCCTAGACAGATAAATCATCGCTTTCAACAACAATCAAAGTGAAATTAAAAAAGGCCTTCACTTTGCAGTGGGATTTGGTGTCTCCGTTAGAAAGATGATATCCATCCCACAGAAGAACATGCAAAGTATACTGTTTAAAAGCAACAAAGACTAGATGCAAGAGATTGAGAATCATCATTGCCCCCTTCAAGTCATTATCGCAAATGATAAGGGTATTATTATACTCAATTATTATACCCCATCCAAAAATTACTAATGCTATAGCATAAGCTCGACCATGCAATGCTGCAATGATGCTGCAATCATGATCTCTCTGAAATTAGATAGTTTACAAGTCATTTTATTTTAAGCCTTATGTTTGCTGGCTGATTTGAACTCCACAGGTGTCCCAGAGTGGTCAGTGATGGGATTACTATGGTTTGCTATTTGCATTGTTCTTTCATTTCTGCTTACACAATTAGTCATTAAGTTTAAGCCAAATTGTTGAGTAAGCTGCTGTTGATTCTCTTACATCCTAAACCTTAATTAAGTAAAATAACTACAAAACCACAGAATAGCTCGCACACAATAATTTCATGATTTATCTAAAATGTTACAAAATTTACATTTATGTCATCTAGGGAGTTCTCGCACACTCTCATTCTAATTGACTACCAATACTTATTGTCACATTAAGACCAAGACATGCCAGGATAGTAAGCTTCAAAGGTATCCCTGCTCTGATTTCACACTTAAAGCTCTGTTCCGTTTTTTCTTTCTAGATAAACCTAACAAGATTCACAAGCAAAATCCATTCCGAAAACCGACTAAAAATACATGTGATTGGTTGTCATTAACACAACAAATGGCACATAAACGAGATAACAATATGATATCTAATCTAACACAACACAATACATTGTATCACGACAACTCTATATTCATTCATAAAAATGAGAATGAAACGAACTGTCAAAACAGGTCGACGAAAACAAAGAGTTACTACTGGTAATGACTATCAATCGCATGAGCTAGGTCACCTGTACACGTAGTCGGTATAGGTAAGCACATATTTTACTCAATTACCGATATTCATTCACATCTGTCTCAGAAAACCAAGGAACTTGGGCACCACCTGTTCACCACAATGACAACAACTAGCTCGAAAGCCCCTATGAGCGCGGCTGTGCCCTCATAAGTTTTCGAAACTTTCATTTCGTTGATAATTAAATTCGATAAATAAATATCGTAGAAATGGAATAACTCACCGATCTTTATTTTCAATCTTTCTTCAACTCGCACTTTACGCGTATCGTCCGCCATGTTAAATCCATAACTGTTTATCTCTTTCATCCGCTGTTATCTCTTTCGGAACGAGCCCGTTTGGCCGGCTT
This sequence comes from Eupithecia abbreviata, assembly GCA_943735965.1. NCBI lineage: Eukaryota > Metazoa > Arthropoda > Insecta > Lepidoptera > Geometridae > Eupithecia > Eupithecia abbreviata. Next base: position 5,134,186 of record OX030976.1, read on the forward strand.
GTCCCGCCACTTCCGGAGTGTCGTAATGTTCTACTTGAGCCTGTATTCTAGTAGGCAGAGCTAAACACTGTCTCTACCAAGTAATATCACTTCATATAACACATTTTTTTTACTGCTTCGAGTAAATTTATGTATTGCACAAAAACGAATGGGTTCATGTTGGCACTGTGCATGTGTTCCAAACATACATGCACTTTTCTATCAATGAATGGATGCACTTTGTGAACGAATACACATTAAAAACACCCATTTAGAATATACAGTCGCATGTCCACAGCTAGCACATAGTCAATTCAAAAACACAACACTACACTGCACATGGTCATGAAAGAAAATGTTTTGAAAACTAAAATTTCTCAATGAATAAAAATCATGAATGAGCAATTACGTCACGTCATGTCAAGCAAGACGTTGCGCTTTGCGCCTGCGCGCTCGCTCTTTGGTTGGGCATAGATGCCCGCAACCATGCGCCGCCATAGACAGAAAAGATATACAGACGAGGCTTAGAGATGAGGCCTAGCCGGAACAGTTTTATTCTCTTTGGGCAAGCTTTGGATCATAGAGATAGAACAGAATGACATTGACAATCTTTGGAAAAATGACACTGATAACCTTTCAAAGCTGATAGCTGACGGTAGTCTTTTGAGCTTTCGATTATGCTTTGGACTCTATGTTGGACTCCATTGCGGAAGCCGTTGATTGGATTGGATTGGATTTGGAAGCTATGGTTTGGTGTACATACATATATTAAAGGTATGGGCGAGCGCTTTAGCCGACAATGAAAATAATTCACATTTACGCAGTTGTTAGTAAACATTTCAGTAATTCAGGCCTTCGCTGAGTGAGCGAGCCTCGGGACCGATCAGAAACACGCCGCCCCTTGTGCTTCCAACCAGGCACAATTGCCATTAACAAAGAATCATTATCATCATCACAAGCAAGTTGGTCAAGAGTGAAATAACCGAATCGTGGAAACCGAAAGGTTCTGTACATAGGTATTGATGACTTCATTCTATGGTGGTAAAAGCACCAAGGAGCTTCGATTTATTTATAAAATCAGTTCTCTTTCAATTATTTTTCCTATATTTGATACTCAATTAAAGGTTAATTATTAATACAATAAAAGTTTTTTAATATCCTCATCATTTCATTAGAATATCAATTTATGAGTTTTGTATGACGTCATAAATAATTCGTTGAGTTTTCACAATCATCATGCAAGCCATGAACGAAAAAAAAGCTTTATACGCGAGAAATAACAATACGATTGTTATTAGAAAAAAGACTTAAGATAATAATGAAGTTGTTTTGGTACATTTTGTTGATTCATAGTTAATGTTTTTTAAATTTGTACAGCTTCTACTTATTAACCTTTTGAGTGTGCATGCATTCTTAACTTTGTGTTGTTTTCCAGGTACAAATCAAAATGGTACTACTCAAATAGATAAAACTGTTTAGGCTTAGTTATCATTAATAAAATTTCATTCTGTTTTTCTCTATTAAAGTTTATGACTTTTCACACGGACACTGGCAGAGTTGTGGCAACACAGACACAGCGAGCCATAAAAATAAGAATGGAATAGAAGTTGTTTTGGTACATTTTGTTGATTCGTTAATGTTTTTCTTTATTGTAAATATCCTTTTCAAATGTTTAGTAAACTTCTGCGTAAGCGTAACCCATAAAGAAAGCTTGCGATGCACTATGAGAATGAGACGGACATAGACAGAATTGCGTCAGTTAATCCAGATGCAGAGCGATCTAGCAAGAAGTTGAAGTTGAATTTTTTGTTTGTTTAGATTTTTATATAAATAAAGTTTATTTTTATTATACCTACCTTTTTCCAAACTTTATATTATAGAAAAATAGGTACTTAATTTTTATTTTTGTAATTTACTTTGTATCATTTTCTGGGTTTTTATCTCGTTATCAACGCCAGTCGTCACGGTATATATACGAGGGGCGTTCAATGTATTCTCGGTGTCGAGGTTAACTATTGGGTAATTTCCTTTGCATAAAATTAAGACGTTATCTTTGTGTAGAAATAAAAAATCCTATATATAATTGTGATCATTAGTTCGCTAGTTATCCTGAGTCATCCAAAAACAGAATGTCTGACAATGTCGCGTCAGTGACGCGACAATGTTGAAGACAGTCGAGCACCGAACTGATTAAATTCCTTACAAAGCAAGGAATAAGTCAAAAAATCATTCATAGAGAGATGGTGACTGTTTACGGAGATTCTGGGCCTTTGTTATCGACAGTTCAAAAGTGGTCAAGTGAATTCAAAAGGGGTTGAGAGAGCATAGAAGACAACCCTCGCTCGGGTGGGCCAATTTCCGCCGCTACAGAGGAAAATGTTAAAAGAGTTTAAAAACTTGTATTGGAAGATGACGAATAAAGACGATGTTAGCAGAAATTTGTAATTTATCCATCGGCACAACAAACTTGCAGTAGGGAGTTGTTAGAGCTCTGTGATGAAGATCCATCAAGTTTTTTCAACTCAGTTGGTGATGAAACCTGGTTTCACCATTATTATCCTGAAAGTAGCCAGGAATCCATCAGTACTACAAGAAGGGTGCAAACCAGTCAAAGAAGTTCAAAGTCACTCCGTCTGCCAGAAAAGTTATGGCCACAGTCTTTTGGGCACTTGAAAGGATGTTTTCTAAGAATAGCTGAAGGCGGCCATAAATGCACATTTTTCAGACAAGGAGGAAAGTTATTTTTTACAGGGCATAGAAAAGTTCGTTTCGAGATGTAACAAGTGTATTACAGGTGATTTACATTGAAAAGTAATAAAAAATATTAATTTGCAGTAATTTTTATGCTTTTACCGAGAATACATTGACCCTGTGATCAAAGCAAAGTATTGCATGCAAACTTTGGATGCAGGTCCCAATGAAATATATATTTTGTACATTTCGTTTCGACGGAATTGAAGTTAGGTACATATTTTAACAGCTACACACATACATTTAATAATGCATTTGTATTTACTTTCAGATTTAAAATGAATGATAACTATACACATCCCGATGATAAGCTCATATACATTACAGAGAATATACCAGGACCAAAGGAAAATTCAGTAGAATATGAAAATTTACTTGACAGTTACAATACACAATATACTGGCTGCAATTGCAAAGAACTTTGCCAATATCCTGTATGTAAATGTGTACAACAATCCCATGGTACGAACTATGAAAGTTTAACAAGTGACAGCCAGGATTTCTTCATGTTAACTATAGAAACCTATGATGGAACATATCCTATTTTCGAGTGTACAGACAAATGCCCCTGTAGCTCTTCATGCGGAAACAGGGTTGTCCAAAATGGACCCATACAAGGATTAACAGTGCGGCCTTGTATACAGAAAGGCTTTGGCCTCTTCACTAGACACACAATTCCTACTAGAAGATTTATATGTGAATATGCAGGAGAAATTCTAACAAAATCACAAGCACTGGAAAGAACAAAGGAAAATGAGGAAAAGAACTACGATAATTACATATTTTGCTTGAATGAACACTCGAGTTCAGTAACAAAACAGACTTTCGTAGATCCCAGTCAATTTGGGAATATTGGACGCTATATCAACCATAGCTGTGATCCAAACACCTATATTGTACCAGTAAGATGTGATAGCCTGATTCCAAAACTAGCGGTATTTGCTTGTAAAGACATAGATGCAGATGAAGAAATTACATTTTCTTATGGCAGATCTCACAATTTCAAAATAGGAAAAAAATGCTACTGCAATACTGAGAAATGCCAGGGCTACCTACCCTTTAATGATTTTCAGTCAAATCAAGACTGAATACAATGCAAGTACAAAATTTATAATAAAATTTAATTTAAATTGATTTTGAAATTATATTTGTAAGAGAATCCTATCATACTATGTATTTATTTTAACCCTAGCTAGTAACACAACCCTATCTGAGCCCCAATCCCTATAGTTCGCCTATTTAAAAACTTTATCTTTTATAGCTGCAGATTAAAAAACGAACAGTATCCTTCAAGATTCCATCCCAGCAGGATGAACGTTCACTACGTAACGGATTGTATCGCCTCGCCATCTGTTGGATTTTACCGGAACTACTGACAGCTGGAGCTAGTCTCGTCCCATCCCAAATCTCGATATTATTATGCGACAACCTGCTACTATTACCATACCAGGTATGTTTCCTTTAATGCTGGTCGCCAATAGATGGCGTTTTCTATATACAGTGTGGTTTCAGCCTGGTACACGTATAGTATAGGCACCAATAACCAGAGGAGTATACATTACTATACAACATATGTATATGTACATTCTTAGCAAACATCAGCCCCTTTTTAAAGTTTTTTTTTTTTATCTATTTGAGTAACGCCTTATAATTATTCAACGATTTCAACGTGGTTTATTTTGTTTATGCTCGTCGATTTAGGTAATTACCGAATAGGGTAATGGATGAAAAAAATCAGAGCAGCAAAATTGTTTTTATCTTTTCCTTCAAGTCCTTTAGCTTAAACATTAATTTAGTCAAGCGTGAATTTATAAAAAAAAATAGTATTACAGAGGTAATTTAAAAAAACCGAGATAGGTTTCATTATAATTCTCAACTTATTGGCCCTGTCGTTAGGGCTCAGTGTTAGGGCCAATGGAAATGTTATAAAAGCTTCATAAAAACCCACAATGTCATTTTTAATGACAATGTCACAAATAGTCACAATGTTAACTTAATTTTTTGGATTTTAGAGGTCGTTTCTCGGCAAAAGCCAAAGTTTTTATTTATATTACGAATGCAGTTTTAGCTACCTAATTTGAAAAATAAATATTTATATGTTGGTAGGTACCTACCTAGTACCTACCTATCTACTTACTTTTTTTTGAAAACTTTACTACCGCGTCTTGGGGCTGATAACTAAGCAGAGAGACTAACTAGGCTTTATCAAAATACGGCGAGATGTTTTCTGTTATCATTTTATTGATCTTTAGTTCGTTTTCGAATTCAAATTTAAAGATTTTTCCACATGTGAGATTATGTTTGTTGAACATTGTGTTTTAGTTTTTAGTGATACGATTAGGTACCTTGTTTTCTGTTATTGTTACTTTAATTGACATATTTGAAAGCCCTTTCAATGGGTTTTCAAATATGTCAATAATTCTGTATAAATGCAATGAAAGCCCTTTTAATGACCATATCATTGCCAATTACGTAGGCCATTCAAAGGAAAGATCTTTCAAATGTCAATATAGGATGGGGTGGTATTAGCGTTATTCCACAGCCACTGGCTAAATCGCAACTACCTACTTGCGTCAACGCAACCGCATCAACATTTTGTAGTTACCAGGTTACCACAACGCAACTGCAAAAAGCTCCAGCGAAACTATTCACACGTAACTACTGCTTGATCTTTTTGTCGTTGCGATGTGGTGTGGTGGTCGTACATGTGAATCGTCCCAAACATTTTTTTTCTGGATTTATATAAACTAAGTACCGTGCTCAATTAGGTAATACCCCGCGTCATACCTACCTTCTAACTGGTGGAGACATCGCTGCTCATAAATAAGGAAAGACAACATACATCAACAGATACATCAAGCAAAAACTAGGTGCTTTGCTTACCCAAAGTTCCAAGAAAACAAGATAAACTTGCTCTCGCGGGAGTGCGGGACGATACCTACGTCTCACTCACGATAATGCAAGTAGGTAGCGTACGTAGGTAGGTACATAAGTAAGTGAGCCCGGCGGTCGAAGTAACGAGTTTTGCGCAGTCCGACGTTGGGCGCACACGCATCCACACCCCTCCCGTAGAATCATAATCCTAGTGCTAAAGAGTCACGGAACGTGCCAGAGCGTTAGTAAATTGGTGCAATCATCTAGTTGAGCATAAACAAACCGGTGAGTTGGTTTGCCTTTATGTAACGAAACTCTGCCGGCTCCAGCATTCAATCAATGTTGTTCCTGCCTTGACTGATTGTGTCCTATACGTAGATCGTATGCGAGTGGCTGATGTTGCTTGTTTTGATAGCCTGATTGCTTCCATTGATTCCATTGTTGTCAGGGTTGGGCAAGTCGTAAGTTGAGTAATGCTGTTTTTATCGTGTTTAGATGCTTAGTAAATAAATATTTGAAAATTTGAATGCTTATTAGGAAGGTACTTCTAAGCTCATAGGTATCCGTCATTCTTCATTAATATATAAAAAAATGCAAGTACCTATTCAAAGTTTACAGAAATGACCACTCCGTCAAGTCTTCTGAGACCTTGAAAATAAGATTTAAACGCTTTCAATCCGTCAAATCCAACTACTATTTTTAATATCTCGTCTCATATTTAAATACTTAATCAAAAGTATCTGAAACCTTTAAATCATCCATATCTATCTTGTGTTGTGTGGCATCTCTTTTTGATTTTAATCAAACATTTGCTTTACTTTACCGTTATTTCACTGCTGATTTCAAAGATTCTTTATATATAATTTTACCAACAATCCTCTGTGCAGTTTTAAACTCATCTTCTTAACTAAACACCGATCTTTTTAACCGACGAAACGACAAAAAACAGAACTGATTGTGTATGTTCGTCGATTCGTAGTCAATAATAATGAACTGATTTGGAAAATTCGCTATTGTATGCAGAATGTGAGCGACCGACATAGTCCCCTAAAATGTTGTTCATGAGGGATAAGTATTTGTCCCGAAAAACAAAAAACTGTCTAAATATTAAGGAATTTGAAGTCCGTGTTAAGTTTTTTCTTTAAATTTATATTACCTAGAATATTCGGGTCAAACTAGGATACAAAACATGTGTCGCGTCTTGCCAACATTTACCTTTACCGTTACTTATTCTTCACTCGCTTCTTTGCCAATTCCAAAGCGTCTTTATTTGTCTAACCCAAAATCCTATGTTGTTTCAAATGAACTCAACTGTACTTAGGAAAATTTATTCACGCAGCCTTGTTCTTCTAAGTTGCATGTCTAATGCATTCGTTGCGGCATTTATTTAGGCTAATGTTGGTTATTCTTAATAGCCCATGTGTCCGTCCGTTTGTATATTTGTCAAGGGGGAAAACAGAAGATTATAAATACAAAAATCTTTATTCGAAACAAGAGACTTATAGTTTAGGGTACAATTGTGGGCTGACTGCCGCAAAAGTTAAAACTGTGTAGCGGAGTCAGCCCCTTCCTTCGCAAACAAAATAAATAGGGACATATAAAAGCTAGTCAAAATGTTTTCACACTACATGCTCGGAAAACGCATATTATTTATACGTCATGTAACCGTGTTTCACTCACTATTAGCTGAAAGAGTGAAGGTTTTCCCAAATTACTGACGTCCCATGACTTAGACCCACTTTACTCTACTCACTCGGTGCATAATCTACTATTGCCTAGTTGCGATATCCTACTAATATTATAAAAGCGAAAGTGTGTATATATGGACGTTTGTTACTCTTTCACGCTAAGACTACTGAACGGATCGGGCTGAAACATTGCATACAGGTAGTTACAGGTCCGGAATAAAATATAGGCTACTTTTTGTCCCATAAATCAGTTCCCATAGAATAGAAATAACCTTATAATGTCTTCATAGAAACATCGCGTGCGAAGCTGCGGGCAGAAACTAGTACACTACATAAAGATGTAACTTACTATTAGGTATAGGTACTCGTGTATGGTGTTTGTTATATTGACCGTGTTAAGTTAATATATAAAATAATAAAAATAACAAAAATCTTTATTTAGAACATGTTAACATAGGATCATAGATACATATTGAAACGATGACACTACCGAAGCTTTACAAAGTTAGTAGTAAGGACCTAATTGATATTAAATAATAATAATAATGATCTTTATTTCAGACTACATGGGTCCATATAAACTTAAAAGTACACAATAATAATTAAAATGTCACAAATCTACAAAAATTAAAAATAAACATGAGATGATTCAATGAAAAATAACAAAAACAAAAATAATCAAAACAAGAAATTAATATACAAAAATTATTTAACGATTTTGAACTTTACATCATTATTATTTGTAAAAGCGTGCAACCTGGATATTGGTATAGAGTTGTTTTTCTCGTAACAGTCAACATCAGCTGTTGAAGAAAATGTTTAGCTATAAACCAAATTAAATTTAAATTAAATAACTGTATATGTATAACCAATAAAACTGTTTGTAATCAAACAGGATTGAGGCAACTAATGGTCGTCCATTCACCTTTGAAACTCTAAGCCCCGCTCTCAATAATGTCGTTATGTTTAGTGAGGCAATATTCTATTTGATATTTAATTATCAAAGACTAGATTCTGTTCGCAGCTTCGCACTCGTTGTTTCTATGGAAACGTTTTAAGGTTATTTATATCTCATGTACATTAAGAGATAAAAGGAAGACTTTGTTTGAATCCAGGCTTATAGCTTTATCGAAATATTTCAGCCCGATCCGTTCTGTAGTTTTGGTAAAGAAGTAACAAATATCCATCCATCTAAAAGCACAAACATTCGCATTTATAATATTAGTGTTTTTTGTTTATACTAATCGAGGCTTTGATCGTTTACTAAAATCGAATCAAATGCGTTTATTTGTAGTAAAACATAAATAAGTACAATCAGAAAAAAACCGTTTCTTAATAAAGACAATACGATATCATACTAATATTATAAACGCAAAAGTTTGTAAGTATGGAGGGATGGATGTTTGTTACTCTTTCACGTAAAAACTACTGAATGGATTTTAATGAAACTTTACAATAATATAGATAGATAGATAGAAAATTCTTTATTGCACCTTAACTATAAACTATGTACAGTAAAAACTTAAAAATTAAGTACAATTGGCGGTCTTATCGCTCAAGAGCGATCTCTACCAGAAAACCATGGAACCTAATAATAAATATACCTTATTCATCAGATTAATACATAGGCTACAATTTATAAAGATATATTGTATATTATCCAAAATACCTATCACCACGCGGGTGAAACCGCGGGGCGCAGCTAGTATGACAATAATATCAAGATAATATAATATAATTTAACTTAGTTTTAGTTACAAAATGGTCCCAACTCACTACTTACCTACACCATGCTTATAGGTACTTAAATTTCCTGACATAATACTCAGCTTGAGTATTGCGAAGTGGTGTACTGGATAAACATCCGTTCTGCGTTAGACCTCTATGGTTCTACCTATACTATAGCTTCAGCGTATTGTTCGCGATGTGAAATGTTTGTAAACAAACCTACCATACTAATTACACTTGTTTGCTGCGTATTCTTATAATCACACCTTTAATTCTCGTCGATCTTAGATTATTACTTCAATAAACAATTTATCTCAACAAACAATTTATGTCCGAAACTTAACGCCAAACATGTTAAGTTGTTGCTTTTTTATTTTTATCCGTGGTTTGCTTACAAACATTTGACATCGAATTAAGCTACAATATAGGCAGTACACCTACCCACCCATAGCTTGCTTACCTGTCTTACGCAAGAACTTGTAAGTAAGTACCCAATTTGAAGTAATACCAAGAGCGATTCGATCGAGCGATTCGAGCTTCAGCTGCACCATTCGATTTATTTATTTAAATTTATTATAAAACTACGCAACGGATTTTGATGCGGTTTATTTTTATAGATAGAGTGATTCAAGAGGAAGGTTTATCTATAATATAAAAATGAATCGCAAAATGTGTTGGTAAGCGCATAACTCAACAACGCCTGGACCAATTTGGCCAAATCTTTTTTTAAAATGTTCGTTGAAGTTCAAGGATGGTTTTTACGGCGAGACATAGAATACTTTTTATCATTTAAACAATTTGACACATAGATTTCCACGGGGGCGAAGCCGCGGGGCGCAGCTAGTACTATGTATAATAATACATGCATTTGCACCCGTGCGAAGCAGGGGCGGGTCGCTAGTCTACATAACCTATTTATCTATATTACCCTATTCTAGTTCTATTTTTCATTATGGGCTCACTTTATAACAAACTGGACCCTATTATAATCAATGCACCAGACCACCGCATGTTGGACTTGGTACGCAAGCAGGTATCAGCGCTCGAGACCGGTTTTATTATCGAGATTATTTATGTACATTACAGCAAAACAAATAAATAAAACCGAGGTTAAGGTACGGGATAACCGGACCTACAGGATGCAAGAAGGATAACACCGAGCTCTCATATTCTTATTAACATAGCAAACGTGCATCTTGTAAAAACCAAGCCATTTGCTTTTTATAGCCTCGATTGGATATTTTTTACTGGGGGATTTACCCACTTGACATTTGATGGGTATTATTTTATGCTACCTTTTTGCATAAAAACGTAGTTACAATTAGTCTGAAGTTACGAGTATTTGACCTTGCATGGTATCATTAGGCGATACGACAACATTGATTTGAAAACAACATAACATGAAAAGAACACGTTGATGTTCTTGTTAGACTTGAATGAAAGCATACTCTTTTATTTACTAGTTTCTGCCCGCGGCTTCGCAGGCGTTGTTTGTATGGAAACGTTTTAAAGTCATTTCTATCCCATGGGATCAAAATTACCAGAAAAAAAAGGTTTTACTAAAATTTTTGGGATAAAAAAATAGCCTATGTTTTATTCCGGGCCTGGAACTACCTACATGTATGCAATTACTCGTAGTCACACTGGTGTAACAAATCGGTGTGACCGCGAGTCCGCCGTGGCAAATTTCAACCCGATTCGTTCAGTAGTTTTTGCGTGAAAGAGTAACAAACATCCAAACTGTCGCGTTTATATTATTATGGTGTTACAATAACTCTAGCATTAGATTCGTGTAGTTTAATTATTTGTTTCTTTATTTCTCACACTTAACTTAAATACTAAACTACATAATTATCTCTATCTATACATATGTGAGTACCGCTTTCAGCGGTGAAAGCCTCCTCCAGCTCCTTCCATCTTCCTCTGATCTCTAGCTACTCTACTCCATGTCTTCCCTTTTTACAGGTCTTCCATTTCCTCGTTTCTTGTTTATTGGGTACCAATTCATTATTTTAGTAATTGAATAGAGAAAATTTATAATTTGAATTTATATTGCATATTTGTGTAAAAGTAAATAAAGCTTATTTTATATTCATTTTATTTATTTAAATTGAATTTAATCATGGCAAAAAAAATTGACTTCGACGGGACTTTAACCCGCAACCGTGAAGTGACTTAGGATTAGAAAAACTCCCAAAAAAAGAAAGTTACCCCCAGTGTAATGCTTAACAAGTAGTAATAATATAAAATAAGCTTTATTTACTTTAACACAAATATGCAATATAAATTCAAATTATAAATTTTCTGTATTCAATAATACTTACTAAAATAATGAATTGGTACCCAATAAACAAGAAACGAGGAAATGGAAGACCTGTAAAAAGATGGGACGACGGCATCATAAAAATAGCAGTGAAGACATGGAGTAGAGTAGCTAGAGATCGAGGAAGATGGAAGGAGCTGGAGGAGGCTTTCACCGCTGAAAGCGGTACTCACATATGTATAGATAGAGATAATATGTATTTTAGTATATAAGTTAAGTGTGAGAAATAAAAGCTGTTTTATGTATTTATTTTTAGCTATGTGCAAGTACTTCTTAGAGTGGTGAAAGCTTCTTCCGGGTTCCGGTCCTTCCATGCTTCTCTATCCAAAGCTTGTCTGCTCCAATTAATTCCAGCTGCTTTGGATATATCGTCACTCCAACGTTTTGATGGTCTGCCTGGTCTGCACTTTTAAGTGTGAGGCTTACGCACTGTAGTAGTAAAGCCTAATAGTTGTGAGCTACTATTTATGTTTTACTTAAGGTAGCAGCTACATACATAGGAACCAAGTTAGTTACTAGGTAAACACAGCTTTACCTGATGTGAATCGTGATTCGTGTTTGATTGCACCTTCGTAATGGTTGATGGCGTAATCCATTTAAAAATACCCGTTACTATATTGTGATATCAATTGTTCAGGACGTGTTTTTCTATACTTAGGAAGGTAATTTACTTGTAGTCGTTAAACAAATTCTAAGATTTCCTAGTCCATGGCGTAAGTAAGCGACGCGTAACCCAAGAGCTGGTGAGTATCTGGCGCATCAGCATTGCCATACAGCGGGGCATTGCATGCAGCCAGCGTCTTGGGGACGCTTCCCACTGGTATTGACATGCATGGATCAGTTGAGCTACCTGTAGATTATTTTCAATAATCTGCAGCTAGCTCAATGTTTCAATTGCAAATATTTGTAAATATTTTTGAACTAAAGAAGTGTGTAAACCTGTTTACATATCGGGAAAAACAGGTACCTAAATAAACGCGATAAATACCCGTTACAATTATGCAAATATTAGTTCTATACTGTTTCTATTCCTGAATTGAAATTTTCTTTGTTAATAAAAATGGTTTTTCATATTACCAGTAAGTAGGTACAAAGACACTAATGGGATACGGAAGCGTCGCATCTCTTTCCTCCTTTATGATCGAGCTGGATCGAGCGCTTCCGTCTTTTGGGACGTGCTTATCCTGATCCAATTTATCGATCTTCTTACTCACTCTATCAGCTGTAATTCACGTTAGTCACCACAACAATTCGTCACTTATTTCCCCGGCCATTGTTGAAGTTTTGTCTTGTAAATAAATAATATATTAATAATGGTGGACAATCCACACATCTTCTAGCCCCGAGATAAGCAGAACTTGTGTTAGGTATGGGGATAACTGATAAACTTAATGGAATACGTAGGTACATAGATAGATTTTTTATTATACAAATAAAATACCTGAAAGTCCCTGAAAAAATATTTGCAGATCGTACAAAAATTTGTCACAATATGAGAATCGAACCCGTAACCTCTTGCGTCGCAGGCAGACCTTCGCCCACCACGCCACATTCAGTCGTCAAATAGTAGCAAATTAATTCATGGTGAACGGTGAAAACGTTAGAACTTCTCCCATTCAATCTCTGCTCGGGACCGAATTCTACTAACCAATCGCTTTTCTATGACAAAAGTATCGTCGCAGAATCGAATCCTTAGATGATCCTTGATTTGGTTTCAACCTTGACAATTTGGACCCGTGTCCCTCCATCTGGAGTTTCTTTCAAAGGTAAAATGTCAATATGTGTCATTTTGAAACGATACCATTATTAACCCCCGACGCAAAAACGACGAGGTGTTGTTTGACGTGTTTGTCTGTGTGTGTCTGTCTGTGGCATCGTATCTCCCGAACGGATGAACCGATTTTGTTAGTGCATTTCATGTTCATTTTAATGACCATGAAACGCACTTTCTATAGTTTAACTTAAATATGTAGTTGTTTTTATTCTTTTCGATAAAATCGAATCAGAGTTCGAAAGTAGCGGTTGTCCGTCTATTTGCTGTCCAGTGTATTTTCATTGCATTAATGATAACGTTATGTACAGGTTAGCCATGGAGCTCCATTGGCTGGCGGTGCTCGGTTGTCTCAGCGTCCTGGCTGCGCCGGGGCGCTCCGCAGCCGTGCCCACGCAGGACACGCTGGTGGTCGCCAGGTCTGATGATGCGGTAAGTTTCCTCTGAGACCCTTGACTAATGTTCCCTGTTTACTTCATTAAGATTGTAAGCGGGTATACTACAAACCTAGTATGTGTTGAAAGAATACCAACGTCATCCCTCAACGAGAGACTAATACTTATCCATCTATAATAAGTATGTCATGTTGCTATGCGACAGCGTCTTTAAATGAACTGTTAATGGACTGTAAACAATCGGTGATTCATTTATGCTTGCATACCTTATTTTGTATAGGCTACCTTGGCTTTCTTAACTGTGTGTCGTCATCAAAACAGATACCCTTTGATCTGGTCAATAAGATATGAAATGCCTGTGCCTATTCCAAGGATTATAATTATAACACTACAAATGACGTGCTTATTATTTGCTAGCTGTAACCGCGACTTCGTTTGCGTTATTTACATTATTTGACCACAGTTTCTCTTAAATTAAACGCTGTGCAAAAAAAACTTAAAAACTCCGGGCCTGTTACAATTTTTTTATAGTCATTAGAGCTTCGTTTGACAACAATCTCACTTGATGGAAAAAGTTTCGTTGTAGTTTCGGCGTGATGCTTAGGCAAGAAACAGACAACGACAGACGGCCAAAATTACTATTTTGGGTACCTACAGTATCGATAAAGGAGTGCCCTCCAAAAAAAAACATAATATCGTCAATGTACTCTCACATTTGCTGGAAGAAAACCTTCTTCAGGGTTAAGCTCCATATCCGATTCATTTTTGTGTACATTGAATAATTACAAAATGTACAGAAATAAACATGTTTAAGATTTAATATAAGTAGATTGTTTTGGGCAAAAGACCTTCTGCTTCCTTCAAGGTGCGTCAAGCAGATTTTTACAATAAATGTAAACCATGGTCACATAATTATAAAGCACTATTCCCACAGACAACCGAGCCAGCGGAGGTAGCTCCTACGACAGAAGAGCTAACGACCGATGGCCCGGTACCCCCCATCAAACTGACGGAGATGGAAGTCATATCCGAGGTATCGCTCCGCTACGCGCATACAGTCGTCGTGGCGCGGGTTCGGAACCCGGCCAAGCGCGCCCAGGAGGCCAACTTCAGGGTGCTTCTGCCGGAGACTGCTTTTATCAGCGGATTTGTCATGTAAGATATAAATAAATATAACAGTCCTAATGAAATAGAAAGTCGCTGTCTTCACTACATAGTATATAACATATTCGGTCATAACTTATAAAACACTATTCACAAAAAAACAAATTCGCTTACCGCTGTATTTCTGTCCCTTTGTATAGGGACAGTCAGAAAGCGGGAAACGATTAAGGTCATAACTTCGTGACCAAAAATAAACAAATATAATATCCACAGGACACTGGATGGAAAATCCTACAAAGCCTACGTAAAAGAGAAAGAAGAAGCCAAACAGATCTACGATGACGCTGTCAGCCATGGTCTCGGCGCAGCACACGTCACAGCCAAGTAAGTCCCAATCAAGTTCCATACTATACTCATTCCTTGCATTTATTTAAGTCCCTATAATTTATGAGTCGACAGATTAGCATCTCCATTCTTACAAGCTTTTATTTTACTTCATAATTCATTCATTTTTATATTTTATTTTACTTGCGCTGTTGTTTTATTTTTTTTAGTTTGTGTGGGACAAATCTTGCAACTGAATTTTAGATTGCTTATCCTCAACCAATTGAGCTGAATTTGGCATACTTATGTAAGTGACAATGCAATGTCATGATACCATTGACCTGTTCTGATGATGGAGGCAGAAAGTCTTTGATATGTGTCGGACAAATCTTGCAACCAAATTTTAGATTAGTCTGCAACCGATTGCGCTGAAATTCGTCGTGATGGCCTCAAGCTATGCTTGTTATGGTGTCTGCCTTCAAGTTTGGTCATCATTGCAGCCCTTGCTGTCCACGCTATAAAGGCTTCATATCAGCTTGTCCATTAAGGGCATACTGACTGCGCTGGATGGCCTGGACTAGGCCTACGCTGCGCTTTTAGTCATCATCATCGCGGCCATCAACCCATTAATTACTGAACTCGTCAATGTAACCTCGTAATGCACTATTATCAACTGTAGTTTTTAATTGTTTTGGTTTATTCAACGAAAAATTTCTCAGTCTTTTGTTTTCGGAATCGGCGCGTGTTATTCTTCACTCTTTTGGTTTTATTCTTGGAGATCTTTAAGTTCTTCATAAGTTATTTTTAGTAGAATTGCAATTATTAGTTTGTTTTTTGCTTTACGTCCACAGGCAGAGAACAATGATTCAAATTATCAAAACATAAAATCTTTATAACATTCTAGTTTCAATCAATGAATAAACTTTTACCACAGATTAGGCTTTGTTCCTTCATACTTCTATTCTTATTTGACTTTACTTCGAACCCTACAGGGCTCGCGACTCCAACCAGTTCGTAGTATCAGTGCACGTGGAACCATCATTATCAGCGACCTTCAACTTACAAAGAGGTGTTGGTGCGTCGTAACGATGTGTACAACCACGCTATAAACCTGCACCCCGGCGCAGTGGTCCCCAAACTATTCAAAACATAAGATCTTTATAACATTGTATTTTCAAGCAATAAAAGAACTTTTACCAAGGATTAGATAATTTTCCTCCATATTTTCACTTTTATTCTGAAGGTGTCATAGCTTTACTTCGAATCCCATAGGGCTCACGTCTCCAACCAGTTCGTAGTATCAGTAAACATGGAACCATCATCATCAGCAATCTTCTTGCAATAAAATATACTTTACTTCAACCTGACCAACGAGGAGATGTTAGTGCGTCGTAACGATGTGTACAACCACGCTATAAACCTGCACCCCGGCGCAGTGGTCCCCAAACTATTCAAAACATAAGATCTTTATAACATTGTGTTTTCAAGCTAAAAACTAACTTTTACCAAAGATTAGATAATTTTCTTCCATATTTTTACTTTTATTCTGAAGGTGTCATAACTTTACTTCGAATCTCACAGGGCTCGCGACTCCAACCAGTTCGTAGTATCAGTGCACGTGGAACCATCATCATCAGCGACCTTCAACCTGACGTACGAAGAGATGTTGGTGCGTCGTAACGACGTGTACAACCACGCTATAAACCTGCACCCCGGCGCAGTGGTCCCCAAACTATCTGTGACTGTGCATTTGAAGGAAGCGCAGAAGATCACTGCGCTTCGGGTACCAGAGGTCAGGACGGGAAATGAGATTGATGCTACGCCGGAAGATGCACGTAAGGATTTTGTTTTGTTACATAGATTATAGATTCGACGACCGATGCGGTGCGGTGGGCGAAGATCCGCCTGCTACACAGGACTGCGGTTGCGGGTTCGATTCCCGCCTCGGAACAATTGTGTGTACGATCTGTTTGTTCCTGGTGTTCTGGTCTTTTCTATGTATAATAAAAAATATCGATCTATGTATTGTATATGTATATCAGTTATCTAGTACCCATAACCCAAGCTCTGCTGCTTACCATGGGGCTAGATAATGTAAGTAAGTCGGTTACATGACTTAACAGTGCCCTTAAGCCTATGCTCGGTTTCTAGCATAGGCTTTAAGGTCTATCTCGGTCGTCTTCTAGGTCTAGACATTGGTTCTCACTTAAATTTACCAATTTTAAGGTTTTCAGGTCAATGTAAGAAAGAGTTAATGTTCAAGAATTTAAGAGATTTTTTACACAATTTGTGTGTTACAGAGAACTCACAAGCGGTTATAAAGAGAGGTCACGATGACCGCGAAGCCACCATCACCTTTACACCCGACCTTGAGGAGCAGAAGAGACTTATGGATGTGTATGCGGTAAGTAATACTTTGACTATGAAGGTGTCATGGCGTCGCAACTAAAATATGATTATTATTACTATTTACTTATGTAATTTAGTAAATGATAATAATAACCATGTGCCTGGTAAAAAGGGGAAACCCCGTAAGGGCGGGTTCCCACTGTGTCTATTGACGACAGAAAGTCGTACAGTGTAAAGCTGCGAGGCTTGTATGTTTGAATGCAAGTGTTCACAAATAGGACACGATTAACTGTCGTCCATGAGTCGCGGACCGCGACTCATATTTGTTGTGATGATAGATTGTCATTATAACGCGAATAGGGGCCAAATTCTGCTAACCAATCGCTTTACTACGATAATAGATAGTATCTTCGCAGAATCGTCCATAGATGAAATGAACTCAAGATAGCGACTGCGTATGCTATATGCACGGAGTGATTTGCAGAATGGTTTCAACCTTGACACTTTTGATCGCGTCTTTATAAAATGAAAGTAGTCAAATGAGTCATTCTGAGACGATACCTGTATTGATTGTTATGGTGAAGGTATTCATTTAGTGGAATAAATACCACGACAGTAGTAAAACGATAAATGTCGTCACGATCCAATGGGATCAACTAGATACGTAAGGATAAAAAATTGCGACGACACCAAAACTACAAATAGTCGTTTTATTAAGCTGTAGCCGTTCCCAGCTGGAGACGATAGTCGTCCAACGATAGTTTACCGGTAAAGACACAGTGGGGACGCGCCCTAATTAAAATGTTGTCTTATTTTTTCCAAGGTTAACAGAATGCTCAGAAACTAGATAAACTCTTTTTAAATGGCGTCTGTGAAAACAATCCAATATCTCACAGGTTATCTTTAGGTCGTAAGTAAATAATACAACGATACAATACTAGGAATATACAGGATGAAGTTGGAGATAACGCATCCGTGTAAATGGTGTGTTGTTAGGAACAGCGACAGTTATTTTGAAAAACAAAATTAAGTGATTTAAAAAAAAATGTAAAATTCGTCAGCTAACAAATCAAACTTTACAAAATAATTCCGTTTACAAATTTTACTTGCCTATTTGCTTCGTTTGTTAGAGAGAGTTATGGCTCTGTTGTAGTCAAAGTTATACCTAAGAGGTATGGCTCTGTTGTAGTCAAAGTTATACCTAAGAGGTATGGCTCTGTTGTAGTCAAAGTTATACTTCCGTCTACTCGAGTTGATATACGTCCGTCTACATGTTCTATGTTCTTATTGTTCGTGTCTGAGTAACGAATAAACGTTTTTATTTATACATTATCGACCCGCCCCGGCTTTGCACGGGTGCAAACGCATGTATTATGTACAACCTTCCTCTTGAATCACTCTATCTATATTTTAAAAAAACTGCATCAAAATCCGCTGTGTAGTTTTAAAGATCTAAGCATACATAGGCACAGGCAGACAGCGGGAAGCGACTTTGTTTTATACTATGTAGTGAATCACTACATAGTAGATGCTAGCTTGTTAAGCTAGCATACTAAATCAAGTCCCTATTCCAGAAAAAGTCCAGGGAGTCAGCTGCTCAGACCAATCGTTACAAGCCTTGGAACCAGCTCGAAGAGACTGAGAAGCAGGGAGTGCTGGGCCAGTTCGTGGTCCAGTACGACGTGGAGCGGCCCCAGGATGGAGAGATACTGGTGAGATATACATACTATACTCTTAGGCTGGTCTTATAGTCACGCTGCTGGGCAGCGCGCTGTCTCAGTAGCGCTGTTAACATTTACTAAACGGCGCTGCACAAGCGCGCGACTTTGAAACGCAACTACTACCCCCATACTACTCCGAACGCGCGCGCTCCAACGGCGCTGCCGAAACGCGTAACAATAAAACCAGCCTAAGATATGCTCTATAGATATTCGCTAGTGGACATTGTGGTACTAACAACCAATACGGCCGGGTGATTATCTAACTCACGACCGGTTTGCGATAGGCGTAAATTAAGCAATCAGTGCTGTCAAACGTCAATTTTGTATTAGTTTGACACCAGCTACAACGTCAAAATTGTTCAAAATTGGCGTTTGACAGCACTGATTGCTTAATTTACGCCTGTCGCAAACCGGTCGCGAGTTACATAATCACCATACGGGTCTACAACCAGCCTGAAAAGACTGAGGAGAAGCAGTGCTGGGCCAGTTTGTAGTACAATGCGGTGCACAGGAGTCGCTGCTCCGTATGGATATCCCTTACTCGCCTTTGACTACACCCAAGTTAAGCACCAGATGCAGACAACTCGATACAGTGAAAAGCCTTCAGGCTCATTGAAGAGCACTGTTGGATAGTCAACATCAAACAGTAGTAGTGACCCTTCCACGTTTGTATGGGAAGATGAGCGACTTGTTTAACCTTGAGATTTATTTTTGTCCGTTTCAGTTAGTTTATTGATCTATACTAATATTATAAAGAGAAAATAATTGATTGCTTGTTTGTTTGTATTGAATAGGATCCGAAACTACTGAACCGATTTGAAAAATTCTTTCACTTTTGGAAAGCTACACTATCCCCGGTGAACATAGGCTATATTCTCTTTATCCCCCTAGAAATGTGAATTTCGAATTTAACTCGGGTGAAACCGCGGGGAACATCTAGTCGTTTATAAGTTATGTACATGTTCTTAATTCTAACTCGTATCTTTCTCCTCAGGTGAACGACGGATATTTCGTGCATTTCTTCGCCCCGACTACCCTGCCCCCGCTCAGCAAATACGTGGTGTTTGTACTGGACACCTCCGGCTCCATGATGGACCGCAAGATCATTCAGTTGAAGGAAGCCATGCAGACCATCCTCAGTGATCTGAACCGAGGGGACTACTTCAGTATTGTGGAGTTCGCTTCTTCTGTTACGGTAAGTTTTTATGAAACCATCGTATGTTTTACATAAGTTCATCAAAAACTATTTATTTACATGATACTACGTATAAAATCTGGCTGCAGAAGGAAGAGATTGTCATTAAAGGTTTGAGAAAAAAACAATGATATAACAAAAACAAAAAAGTTCACCAACGCGCTTGCTCTCAATAATAGTAGATTTTTATTGGGACCTAACCATAACCACCCCATATTTACTTGTTTGTTATTTGTAAATGGAACACCAAAAAGTCTTTATGTAAGAGGACGACGGTCCTGTAATCACTGATGTATTCAGACAAAAATTAAAAAGAAAAATACTTTTAATCCCAAGGGCGTTGGTTCTAGTTTTACCACTGCTATAAGCTACGGTATAATGACACGCTTTTTGAGCAAGAGAACTGAATATATCTTCGCTCAGGAATCTAGGAAGTAGACCAGTAGCCTTCCAAACTGGCCTTGACCAGTTTAACCAATTGAATTTGTAAATCTGCAGTGCTTAGTGCTTCATACATATGTATTCCAATCAGTGGAATCAAAGGTTCCCCTCTTCTAGAAAAACAATCCTGTTGTTTCCAATTGCATCAATTGCACAGAGGTCGTTCAATTACTATGCAGTCTTCCTTTAAATATCTAAATAACAAGAACCGGCTAACTATACCCCGTCTGCAGATTTATTTTTTGGTTTGGTATACACACGACTATGGTCGGCTGATAAAAATATATTTTGTGATGCGATAGGTAGGCTAATGTTGTTGTTATTGAGTTATTATAAGTTATAAATGTAATTGTGACTTATCTAAGAACATGTGTATTGTGTCAAAAGATAAATAAATGAATTGAAATTGAAATTGGCGCTTATTAGGGGAGACCTATGTCTAGCAGCTGATTAATATAGGCTGATGATTATACTTCACGACTATTAAGGCGCTACCCCGAAGCACACTAGCGCCGCCACCTATTTTATCTTATTATTACGTTGAACAAAGGAAATGTCAAAAATTTCATAGAATATGGAATCGAACCCGCAATCTTCTGCATCGCAAGAGGACCTTTGCCCACCGCGCCACAAAGCTCGGCAAAAAAAGAGAAAAAAGAAAGAATAAGCATATGTATTTTTGTTCTGCCTATTCATACAGTATCCGTTCAAATCTAAATAAATGTTTCTATTTTGGTTCCTATAGATCCACGAATTGAAAGAGGCTCTAGAAGAGCCTGCGAAAGCGCAGCCGTTCTACTGGAGCGAGGTGGAGAAGAAACCTAAACTGGTGGCGCCTTCTCCCGCAACTCCTGAGAACATCGAGAAGGCCAAGGTCATCATCAGCCGGCTGAATGCCGCCGGAGGTCAGTATACTTACATTTAATGATTACCAGACTGCACAAGAAGGAGGGTTATTAAATCATAACTATGAATAATAATAATAATAAAACCAGCATTTTAGGCGATACTGAATATCGCCTAAAACATTCCTAATACTAACTCTACTATGTCTAAAACAGACCAAATAGAGGAACCTTCTGACGGCGTTTTCTAAAAGAACCCGAATGCACAAGAAGGATGCACAATATCACCTAAAATGCTGTTTTGTTTTTTTTTTTTTCTTGTGTTTCAACCAAAGAAATGCATAACCTTATTGTGATGGGTGGATAGACTGGGTAATCGGACTATGTGGGAGACTGCGGATGCTTGCCATAAACATGAACTGCCAGCACCACGCTATTTAATACATATTATAACGCGCGTTATCAGCGTTATTACGCTAATTTTAGCGCGAATAACTCGCATGTTAGCGTGTAAAACTTGTGAAAAGGCGTTATTCAGGCTAAAATGCGCCGTTAAACGCGTTATTTGTGCTAATATTTGCGTAATAACGCTGATAACGCGCATTAAGTTATGTGTTAAATAGCGTGGTAGCGTATTAAATATTAATTGCGTAATTATAATTAACATAATTCTTGATAGTTTACTACAAACTAAGTATAGATTCATCTAACTACCTATGTACCAATTCCGCAGGCACTAACATCGACAGCGCGTTAGACGTGGCCGTGAATCTTATCCACAAGCGCACAGAGTGGGGCAAGAAGCAGCAGGGGAATGACACGGAGGCGGGTACCACGCAGGCGCCGGTGGAAAACGATGAGGTGTACAATGCTGAGAGTGAGTATATTATTGACGACCTCTGTGGCGCAGTGGGCGAAGGTCCGCCTGCGACGCAGGAATCAGGATCTATAGATAGTTGTTCCGGGTGTTCAGGTCGTTTTCTATTTATAATAAAAAATATCTATGTCATCTAGTACCCATAACACAAGTTCTGCATGGCTTGGGGCTCGATGATGCTGTGTAAATTGTCCAGAATCATTTATTTATGTCTTTCTAATATTATCATGGATCGAATCGAAAGTTTGTGTCGTGTTGAAGATATTTGGTCGAATACTACGCCAAAAGTACTGAACGGATCGGGCTGAAAGTTTGCACACATGAAGTTCTTGACCTGGAATGATATACAGGCTTTTCAGGGATATCGATCATAACGCATGATACAGTGCAAAAATATTGGAAAACTCAAAAATCAAATCATCTTATATATTCCGTTTTAAATGACTTTTGTATGTGGAAATGGAAACAAAAATTGAAAGTGTATTTGCGTATTTTTGATCACAATCATTGTAACACAAAACGAAATCCCTTGACATGGAGAAGCTATAAAATTGTTTACGTGCCCCTCGTTAAACGCGCTAATACTATTAACTAATATATATTGGTGGCTTATCCCGACCAAATCATCCAAGATTGTTTCGTTGATTTGAAAGAAAGAAAGAAAATACATTTATTGGTTTACTAAAGTAGGTACAACTTGTTACTATTATAAAATAAAATAAAAATACGAACTTACCGAAATAAAACTTAACTGGGTACCTATCTATAAAAAAGCAACAAGTGACACTACAAAGCGAACCAATACTCCATGGTTTATTGCTTACATGTGCACAATGGTACAACCTATTGGTCCTCTCTCAACATAATTCTACAAATCTCACATGTTTCTGTCCAGGAATGAAGACCCTCGAGCCCATCATCATCTTCCTGACAGACGGCGACCCAACCGTGGGCGTCACCAGTCCCACCACCATCATCAACCGGCTCACGGAGAAGAACTTCGGAGAAGACAAGGCTACCATCTTCTCATTGGCTTTTGGTAAGATATAGTTTTAAAACATATTATTTATACATAGGTACGTATATTTCTGAAACTATGTAATATTAGCACGCCAACCCTCTGTAAAACATGTGTTTTGCTGGTCAGCAGGTAGAAAATGCCTCTGCATTAAGCCCACCCTATGCACCCTTTGTAGTGCAGTGTAAATAAATAAGACTAGTGGTCTCACTGTGTCTGTCTAACTGACTAATTTTCTTGAGTTATGTGATTAAATGATGTAACCAAC
Organism: Eupithecia abbreviata; assembly: GCA_943735965.1. Taxonomy (NCBI): domain Eukaryota; kingdom Metazoa; phylum Arthropoda; class Insecta; order Lepidoptera; family Geometridae; genus Eupithecia; species Eupithecia abbreviata. The sequence continues at coordinate 5,157,837 of OX030976.1, forward strand.
ATTTTCAACGCGTTCAGCCTCAACTCATAGCGGTAGAAATTGCTTCGACAATGTACACTAGCTATATATATACGTCCGTGCTGTAATAATATCTTATGTTTTAATAAAGAAATTTTAAGGTGAATTGATGAGCTTTGGCAGTACACAGAGCCTTTTCTCGGTAATGTGAACGTCAGCATCGCATCACTGCACAACAGGGTTTGCCATAATCAACACGATTCTTACTCCGTGATAGCTACTACGGTCACATGGTTTCATTCCCTCAACATATTTTTTTTTGTCTTGCATGATGTGTTAAAATACTCTTCTGTGTTGCACCGAAGCTGGTAAACCTGCCGGGCTACGATACGCACCGCGACGACTGTTTGTCGTCCGTTTTGTCGTGCATTTGTTTTATTATGCGCACCAAAAAGAGCGAGACAAAACAGGCGAAACATTTTGTCGTAGCGCATCTTAATCTATCTGGATATATGGGTCATGGGGCAATTCGAGTGTTAAGCTCTATATTTTGCATTTCTTGGTAACCAGGCGAGGACGCAGACCGCAAGTTCCTCCGCAAGCTGTCCCTGCGCAGCGACGGCTTCATGCGGCACATCTACGAGGCGGCGGACGCGGCGCTGCAGCTGCAAGACTTCTACAAGCAGGTCTCCTCGCCGCTACTCGCTGACGTCAAGTTCATCTACCCGGCTAACCAGGTACTGGGATCATTTATTTATTTATTATTTTATCAATTTCAAACATTATTTATTAAGACCTTAAATAACATTAATCTGGTGATCTTGGCGCGGTGAGCGAAGGTCGCAGGAGGTTGCGGGTTGGATTTTCGACTCGGGACAATTGTGTGTACGATCTGCAGATATTTGTTAACGAAATAAAACTTAACTATATAGAAACAGTGAAAGTTATAACAGGCAATATAATATCATAACACCTATTGTCATGCGTCTTATATGCAAATTAGTGGAAAGTGGGGCCTTGCCGTGTTCCTGCTTAGTATGCTAAGGGAATAAAGCCATTGTTATGTATAGGAAAGTTACACAGAACTTACTATTTATTGAAATTCGAAAACGAACGAGAGATCAATTAAATGATGAATGAAAGCTTTCAAAACCAAAAATTGTTTCGAGCTTTGCTTTGAAGATACCATTACCTATATCATTAAATATTTTCCCTCAATATCCCTTTGTATACAAAAAATATCTGGGTTTTTAAATCGTAGTATAGGGTTAGTTACTTTCGTATTTGGTCGAATCTACTCTTAACCATAGAACAAGCAGTCAACTTAGACAAACCTTGAAGGATTTTTGATACAGACAAATTAAATAGAAGTGTCGATTTGTATTGTAAAAACCAAAGCTTTTTAATAAATTACAAAACCGTATGTTCCAGGTGAAAGAAGGAACCCTAACCAAGAACAAGTTCCGTACATTCTACTCGGGCTCTGAAGTGGTGGTCGCGGGGGAGATCCAGGAGGACGTGGTGGAGCTGACTCCGCAGGTGCTGGCCTTCTGCGGCGTCGAGGATGGATTCGGAAAGGTAAGGCTATGTGAATAGAGTTTACATTACAAGAACAATAAGATAGGCGTTAACTGTTTGCGGTAATACGATACGTCTATGTAATGTTATAAATATAGATCAAGTGTTACGTCAAAGGATTTAGTCGTATACACTTTGCTTGCATACAACACTTCAGTGCATTTAGTCGTATACACTTTGCTTGCATACAACACTTCAGTGCATTTAGTCGTATACACTTTGCTTGCATACAACACTTCAGTGCATTTAGTCGTATACACTTTGCTTGCATACAACACTTCAGTGCATTTAGTCGTATACACTTTGCTTGCATATAACACATCAGTGCATTTAGTCGTATACACTTTACTTGCATACAACACTTCAGTGCATTTAGTCGTATACTAAAGTGTATAAGCACTTTCTAAATGAGAAACAGGTTTATTTAACCTAGTTCAGGCAAATGTAATATTTTATACCGAACATTAGATAATTGACTCTATAAATCCATTTAGTCCTAAATTGATTTGAATATAATGATTGTATTTGTCAATTATTCTTTATAAAAATACTAGCTGCGCCCCGCGGCCTCGCCCGCGTGGAAATCTATGTGTCAAATGGTTTATAAACCATCCTCTTGAATCACTCTATCTATAAAAAAAAAAGCGTGTTATTATTAATTTAGTCCTTTTATATTTTATGTATGCTAGTTTTAAGGTATATATTACTATGGACCGTAGAATAAGTTGATTAAGATCTGTTACTTTTCTATGGTCTGAAATAAATGATTATTATTATTATAAAAAAATACCGCATTAAAATCCGTTGCGTAGTTTTAAAGATCTAAGTATACATAAGGACAGACAGACAGCGGGAAGCGACTTTTTTATACATGTAGAGATTATCAACGATTTGTATTAATTAAGATTTCTCAACTCTTATATTTCACCCACAAAAATTGGTTAACTCATTAACCTTTTTATAGAAACGGTACGAGAGACTGCCCAAAGCCCCGATCCCGGCGAAGAGCCCGCCGCTACCGCTGGAGCGGCTCTGGTCGTACCTCACCATCAAGCAGCTGCTCGACCAGAAGGACGCGACCGAAGGCGACGACCTCGGACCCAAGGAGAACCGACCCGAGACCAAGGCACTGGCGCTTGCTTTGAAGGTACAAGTTATTTTAAAAATGTTACTTAAACTTTGAAGTTTGATTACATAGAGATCAACATAACATAATAAAACCGGTCAAGTGCGATTCGACTCCCAAACAGATGCAAAATATAATTTATGATTAAACACACAACTACATATATTACATAATATGTATAATCAATAAAAACACATTCGCATACAACGTAGGAGGTTGCGGGTTCGATTCCCACCTTCGCACAAATATTTTTTCCGGGTGCTCTGGATGTTTTCTATCTATATTAAAAAATATATATCTATGTATTATATATATCAGTCATCTATAACACAAGCTCTGCTAAGTTGGAGGCTTGATGAAGTCGTGTGGATTGTGCGACATTATTTATTCAACAACAAAACTATAAGTGAGTTGCAAAAATTATCAATTAATAAATTCAAACAAATTGTCAAACATATCCTTTGTAAAAAATCTTATTACAAAATATCGGATTATCTAGACGATATCTGATATTTGAGAGTTTGAGATCGTGTCCAAGAATCAATAAATAAAGCTCTTTGTGACTATGAGTTTAGATGTTTGATGTTTATTTGTTTGATTATTTCAGTACGAATTCGTGACCCCGCTTACATCACTGGTCGTGGTCAAACCCAACGCCACCAAGGCAGTGGACGCCGAGTCCGTCGACAAGCCAACATCATCATCATCCTTTGCATTCGCACGTAAGTATTCCTCTTCGAAAGCATACCGAAATAGATAAATGAATAGAGAGAAGATAGATTTATACAATGACGACAATTCCATTAACAACTTCAGACACACATACAAATACAACCATTATACAGTACACAAGAAAACAAACAATATTGAAATATAGTTGAACATACACAAACATAGATAACATTGAAATATGAGTAAGATGGCTGTGAAATACCAGTATAGAGTAATACTTGTTTCTACCCGCGTCTTCGCACACGTTGTTTAAGGTTATTTCTAGCCCATGGGCACTGATTAATGGGATAAAAATTAGCCTATGTTTTATTCCAGGCCTAGAACTACCTGTATGAAAAAATAAATGTTTCAATAAATAATTCACAAAATGTTAGAGCTAGATTATATGATGTTGGAAGAGTCTAGCATGATAATAACTTGTTATTAATATCTTCAGCTCAGTCCATCAACTACCAGTCAGCCCCCGGCGGGGGGGCAGCGTACCCGGGCTTCGCGTTCCAAGCCGGCTTACCGGGCGCGCCTTCACCTGCCTTCGCAAGTAAGTTACTATTCATTCATTTCAACCATACGGACACAAGGGAATACTTAGCCTACTCAAAAGCAACTCAGATTTGATAGCGTCTCAAGTAACAAAGCTTTGACAGATTTTAATTGGAAACTGTCAAAATATAGTGAGTGAGACATGCTTTAGGATGCCTGGCCATTGACACAAAGCGAGGATGCGGAGCGGAGATTTAAAGTCATCCCATTGGTTAACACTTTGACTGCGGTTTTTTTTCGAAGACCGCGATCTTTTTTTTTACCTAAAAAATTCGTGCTGCCGCTCTACACAGCGGTTGTGTTGCGCCGCACATGCGTTTCGTTCGAAAAATATTACAGCTCTGCTGAGTCACACAGATCTGCATTTTCTCAGCCGCTGCGCTAGTGTGGATTTACGCATGTTAGTCACTTGTAGAAAACTCATACCGTGCGTTTTCAGCACTCAAAGTGTTAATATCCAGTTGTTTGGTTTTGGTAAATCGTCTATGACGCACCCCGTTTGGTCATCAGTTTTGGCGCGAAACACGGCGTGCGCTCCGCGTCGCCGCTAAGTGGCTGACAAGCTTGTTTCTTACAATGGAACTCATTGTGTATTTATGCTCTATGGAAAGGGTTTGAATGAAGCTTGCCAGTACGTCAATTTATAATTTATTGTCAAAAACACAGAGTAAAAATTACATCAGCTGATAATGAGCGGGATTGTTTGGATTTTATGATTTAGTTCAAAATTTATTATCATCCATCTACATTTTCTGCTCTCTGTAGATAGATAGTTGTTTATCCTCTCTAAAAATTATAAAATAAGTAGGTGTCTTCAAACAAATATTATTTTATCCTAATTCTAAAATGCATAATTTGTACAACCGATCACAAGAAGCAAATTTTAAATCAAACCTTTTTGTATTTTTCCTTGGGCGCTGTGAAACTTTTTTGTCACTGTCATTGTCAATTTCACTCCGAATGCACCCAAACAGCCTACCAGATTTTAGAAAATATAGATGTACCAATAATAGGCAATTGTTTTTTGGAGAATTACGTCATGATTACGTCATTGGTAGGTTTACATACCAAAACCAAACAACTGGATATTGCATTTGTTAATGCAATATATTTGATATAGCAACTGTTTTTGTTTTTTTGAATTATTTTTGATACATAAATTATTTTGCTAGAAGACATGTGTATCAAATTATTTTCTTTAGCTTATTGACATTTGTATTGTATTATTTTTTATTTTGAATATTGATATTTTTATTGAATAACTTTGCTTGTAATATATAATGTTGACTACTCTATTGTATTAGGTCATGCCTGTAAGAATATTAATTATAAATAATTGTTTTGAATAAATACAAAATACTAATAAATCTCCGCTCCGCTGCCTCGCTCCGCTTAAATGGACAGGGAGCCTAAATCTGAGTTTATTTCGAGTATTCGAGAGTTAGTTTCAAAGAATGTGTTCACAATGGGTTACATACATGCTACAGAAGTTAACACCTAATAAAAACGGTTAAACATTAAGTCTTACACAAATCAAGACTTAATACATCAACATCAGCCCATGTCAGCTCATCGGGTACCCAAACTTGCCTATTTAAATTATATAGGTACGCACACACACGCCTTGAATCAAATACTTATTCAGAAACTAGCTTTGTTTGATATGCACATCATTTTTCTCACGCTCCATTCCCATAGAAGAGTTAGTATTAGGAACGCTATAACTTGAGAACGGCTTAACCGATTTCATACATTTTATTATGGTTTTCTAATACTTCGTAGAAGTTTCATAAAAAAAATTAAGAAAATTGCGCATACATTTCCACGCAGGCGAAGCCACGGGGCGCAGCTAGTATATAAAAAAATGCTGGACTATCCACACAGCATCTTCTAGCCTCAAGCTAAGCATAGCTTGTGTTATGGCTAATAATGTATATGTCATTGTATAAGGTGAAAGTTCAAATGAATGGACGATTTGTTACTCTCTTTACTTGTTACACTACAAATTGAAACTTTAAACTATGTACTAAAAAAAATACTAAGCGGATAGTGCTGAAATTTTGCATAGATGTAGGTCTAAATCTGGAATCAATACATTCACTACTTTTTAGCACATAAATCAGCTTCCATATGGGATAAACTGTACCTATTATACTATATATTATACCTATATATTATATACTATATATTATACCTTTAAAGTTTTCCATAGAAACAACGCGTGCGAAGCCGCTTGCAGGAACTAGTTCATATGGGCCATAGTTTTTAAGTATTTTCCATCCTCTAGTTAGACTAATGTTGCCTGAAATAAATTTATTATTATTATAATACAATAAGTGTGTGGTTCATGCATGAATCTCATGGGCACTCATTCCATTTTAGGTCAGGCCCTTTCAGTCGGGGCCTTCTTCGAGGAGGAGGAGGTCGAACAGTACGACCTAGTGGAAGGTTAGCATGACAACCGCCAACCAATAAGCTCGCTGGATTTTCAAAGCGATCCTATTGGCTGTATGCTCTTCGACCAATAGGCTCGCTCGGTTTTCACAGCGATCCTATTGGCTCTAAAGTCATTTAAAACGGGATATTTACCATGATTTGATTTTTGAGTTATCCAATATTATATATATATATCAGTTATTCCGTGATCATGGCGCATGAAACTGTGCCGAAATATTGGATATCCCGTTTTAAATGACTTTAGTGTTGATAACTATGATAGTTTCAAAAGTTTTATTGATCCTATTGGCTGGCTGTATATTATTCCCCACTAAGCTACCTCGTACATCTCTGGTAGATTCGCAGCATAAAGCTGAACGCGCACCAGCGCCGCAGGAGCCCCACTCGATTTTACTGAAATGTGGAGCTTTCGTTGCGTATTACATACTGTTTTTTCTAATATACATATATAATTTTCGTGTCACAGTATTTGTAACACAACTTCCTATCTAAACTCCGTAAAAGAGATATTCAGTAGGTCTGAACATAGGAGGTAAAAAAATTTCATACCTCTCATATTTTTCAAATGTTCACGCGGGCACAGCCGCAGGGCACGTCTAGTTTCATATAAAGATATAGAAGATGCGATGACTGCGTCGCGAACTGGTGCGTGTTCAGATTTAGGCTGCGAGTCCACCAGAGATCAGAATAATCTTTGACCGGAATTTACCGGATTCCTCATCTTTTATACAAGTTTTACGTAAACAAGGGTGACAGCATGATACAAAAAAGCAAAACATGAGTTCATACTATGAAAATTCTATGGAATTATTGCATAAAAGTGTGTTTTTTTTGCTATAATGTGTATGTACTTTTAAAATATTGATTTTCGAATGCTTTCGTAGTAAGAACTCATGGACGATTTTTTTTAGTGAAAAAGTTGATTTAACGATTTTTACGTTGCCATGAATGAACTTTGAATTCACACAATTTATTGAAATTGTTGTCAATTCAGATGACTAAATCATCTGTTCTAATGGATCTAATTATAACTAACTTAATACGTATGATTTTTGATTACTCGCTCTTGGCGATTCTGGTGTCATTGTCAATGCATATATCGTTAATGTTAAACTAAGTTAACAGCAATGATAAAAAATAAATTGATGTGAAAGCAAAATCAGCAAGTTTTTTAGTGCAGTCAAACAGTTTAGTTTTTGTGACATCTGAATTGACACCTTTGTAAACAGAACAGATAATTTGATGGCACTATTCTCGTTTTAAAATGTCGTTTCATAATCATCGTGGGATCACTGTGAACATTGGACTGCGACATCGACATATAATATCATCTTTTATCTATAGCGTTCATAGGTTTGCATCAAATTGCCTGTCATGATATGGGGCGTCACCAATGCATGGACTGAAAGGTAAATATCAATAATAACAGTATTAATATTAAAATTATAAGTACATACGCAGATAGATACGCGTATTTTTTTGGATAAAAGTAGCCTATAGTCGGTTCTAAAATTCAAGATATATACAAGAACTTTATGAATGAAAAACGAAAACAAACTGATATCAATAACAGAAAACAACAAGTTCACAGGTAAAACTCTTGGGTTTCTTTGTATGACCTGAGATGAATTATTTTAAACAAATACTTCGGTAATGCCGGTCGGAACGAATTATTGTTAAGGATCAAAATTTTTACGTCTAGGTCGAAGCCGGTTCGATATACAGCCGATGATGGCTCACGCATACTCATCGCATGGATTTGCACACTCGAGTTCTGGTCTCTCTGGTTATGTACCTTATATGAGACCTTACAGCAGGCCAACTCTTGGCTCACACTCCTGGGGATCTTCTAGTTCTTGGGCATCGTCAAATTCGGGGGGATGGTCGAGTTCTTCGTGGAACGTTAAAGGTTAGTTTATATTATTTCTTACTAAAGTCTACCCGCGGCTTCGCGTTGTTTCTATGGAGACGTTTGAAGGTTGTTTCAATCCTGTGGGAACTCATTTATGGGATAAAAAATAGCCAATTATTTACTCCGGCCTTGAAATACCTGTATGTGAAATTTCATCTCGAAGGTAGTGTTGGTTTGACACTGATTAAGGTAGTACTAGTTCAAACGCGTTGTTTCTATGGGAAGTTTTAAAGGTTATTTCTATCTCACAACTGTTATACGGGATAAAAAAGCATTATTATAGTTTTGATTGAAAGCTTAAAGTTTCAAACTATGCAAATTTCAGTCCGATCTGTGCAGTAGTTTTGGCGTGAAGAGGTAACAATCATCAACTTACGCATTTTTAATACTAGTGTTATATGAACATTACCTGAATCAATTGCTATTAGAAATTGTAGTTTAAAGATCTGTTTAGCTATAAATGACATGACCTATACTCCGATTTAGAATCCAAGATATTTATGAACTAAATATGTATTAGCTGATAACTTATATCCCATGGGAACTGATTTATAGTATAAAAAGTAACCTATGTTTTATTCTAATCCCAGAACACCTGTTTGCAAAATTTCGGCTCAACCCGTTCTGTAGTTTTGACGTGAAGAGGTAACAAACAGCCACACATTTACACTTTATATCCAGACTTTCGCATTTATAATATTAGTGTGATTTTTAAATAATTCAAACTGGAAACTTACATCTCAACTCTGTTATGGTTGTCAGCCACCTAAGTATTACAGATATTTTATTTCATAAAGAAGGTATCGCCGACGACTTTTCTGAATTTCGTTACATTGTGTTGACATTTTGCGTGGACCTAAAAACACAAGTGACTCGGACCACGTCGCGATCGAGACTGAGTGATCGAGAGTGCTCCCGAGGTTACTTAAACTAACTAGGTACATACAAAGAGTCTGTGCAAAAAGAAAAGCCTCGTGGCGAAACGGTGAAATAACACATTAACGCAACAAAAGTAGTACATTGGCACACGCGCGCCCTCCATTCCTAAGACGCCTCTCTTTTTGCACAGACTCTATGCATGCACGGCTAACCTCAGAATACAGACTTTCTGTATACAACTTCATATCACATAATATTTACTAGTGTATTTTATTTTGCAGGTAGTACCGGAAATTTGATTATAGGCAGCCGACCACTCGCAAGTTATCCTAAAAGTAAAACAAACTACGCTATCACGAAAACCTGAATGTTTAACATATGTTACAACTATACTTCAGCCATTCTCGATGTACAATGTTTGTACGCAAGTTGCGGTATACTCTACAAAAATCTAAAATTATCTTTTTGGCATCCACTTGAAAAGTATTTGTCAGTAATATTAATTATAATATGCGGAAAGAGCTTAAATCGACTTGTAGTGAAAAAATCAACAGAAAGAAAGTGATTTTTAGCAAGGCAATGTTTCCAAACATTGTACTTAAGTTTGGCCAGAGTATACCTAGTGCTTAAGTTCGTTTTTAATATCGTGCTGTCACCATTTATAGTTTCGATTAACTTTTATACTCAGTAAGTGCCAATTTACTTCAAATCGCAGCGGAGATAGTAAAAAAACATATACCAGATTAAGAATTATATATATGTAGATACATATACTTCAGATTAAGAATTATATATAGTTATACTTAGATGTATCTCCTCTGCACTTTGATCGTAGGTAACTCGTGTAAAGACTAAACTCGTTTTCACCAAACTTTTAACGTTTTCGCAGCTTTTAAACCCCGCTAAAGCAATCGGCTTAACCACAGAACTAGATACAATACACTACAAACCCAAGTTTAATGTTTGGTGAGATTGGGCATTAGATCTGAAATAACACAGAAGCTTGGCTGGAGATTCTAAAACCATTAAAACGGGATATTTACTATATCAATTGTGCATTGGAAAAATATACAATGAACAAAATCATAGTAGGTAAATACCGTTATTAATGACTTTAGTTTCATGGCTGGAAATTATTGGGTGTTTTCTAACTGACCATCAAAGAAATTAAATAATATCCCAATTTTTGAACCCGCCGAAGAGGATGGGTTCAAGTCCCGCCGAAATCGTTATTTTTTAGGATATTATTTTATTTCTTAGAGATTACCCCGAGTGCGCGGGCTTACGCAGTATAATAACTAAAACTTTATCAACTTAGACTCTATAGCATCAACTCCAGCTCTGCCGATACCTACTTCTCTAAATCCGACCCTGGCCTCGACTACCGCAAGCCCAGCGGCGCAGTACAAGCTGCAAGAGTTCCCGTGGGTCACGCCTCTGCTCAACGTGACCGCGGAGTCTTTGGCACTCGATGTCAACGGAACCACGGTCGACTTGAAGTTGACGAAAGACGCCGAGGTTAGTATAGCTGAGAGGGCATTATAGGTATCTATGAGGGAACAGCTGGGAAACTATTAATTATTTTTTAACTTACGCGATCTAAACACTTAATTGTATGTAAGTATTAATACAACGGGTATTTATCGCGTTTATTTACCTATTTTTCCCGATGTTCAGTCATCCCGTGACCACGACAGTGTGTACTGTTAAATGTCACGGGATGACTGAACCGTTATAGAATTACATACTTATACCTAATTAAGCTACTAATTGTATCATCAGGTGCTCAGTAGGTTTTTCGAAGAAACATTAAAGCTTCAGAAGTTTCTAAGGTACCTGCGGGTATTAACGGCCACTTGTACTGTACGCTGAGAGATCCCCTAATACAAATAAATACATAAAATATCAGCTCCTAATGTCTAAGCCATAAGATTTATTTTCCCATGTACTACAGGTGCCTAAGAAGGCGGGAGGTGACGCAACGTGCGCAAACGCAGTGGACGGCGGCGCCGGTGTGTGCGTGTACCTGACGCGGTGCGACTCTGCCAAGAGCATCTCTGTGGATACCTACAAGAATACCTACTGCTCCGTCAATGAGGGGTATGTTGGATCTACCCACCTAAGAACTTAAATAATATTCCAAAATTTTGTACCAATCGTAAGAATTTAAGTAATATTCCAAAATGTTGTACCAACCTAAAAACTGAAATAATATCCCAAAAATGATTTACGCAATGGGTAGCTCTACATATTCCGTCTGAAAGAAGGTTAGGGTTTTAATAATGTCCCGACGGAGTCGCTATTTTTTTTTGGGTTATTATTACTTACTTTCTTAGAAGTTACGTTAGGGGATCAAAAATCCTATTCCTAGGTTCTAGGTATTAGCAGAATGTCTACAGATACCTAATTTGTTATTATTATTTCCAGTTACGCCGGCGTGTGCTGCAGCTTACAAAAGGTCGATAAAGATGATGATTCACCCTACAACTTGTGATAACAATAAAAAACATTAAGTTTGTATTTGGTTAAGTGACTGAATTAAAGTGGAACTTTGAGTAACTTTAGACATGGGTGCTAAACTTAAATGAGTGCCATTCAGGGATAGGTTATATAATTATTGAATAAGATTGTGTATGCATTTCAATGTGTAATGTGAATACAAATTTTATAAAAAATATTTTGTTTAATTTTATGCTAGCAGGTACAACTATAACGTACAACTAGGTACAACTATAACGTACAACTAGGTACAACTATAACGTACAACCAGGTACAACTGTCCTAGCATCATTATAATAAGTAGGTACCTATTGTTATTATCGCTATATAATACTTTCTTCCCGCGCGTAGTTATTATAATTATTAATATGGAAAATAAAATAAATATTTTATTTACAAGAAACAAGAACGTAAATGATTTAAAAAATATCATGTTATTTGAACTTTCAATCCATACCATTTTCATAATGTCCAACCTAACTACATTACAAATTCTGACCTACCTTTTTCGGCCTGGAAAAAAATACATTGTAGAATTCAGATAGGTAGACGTACAACGCAATAAAATTCTTTGGCTCATTTGAGAACAATAATAATTGTTAGTTTGTCAGTACATTTCACGCTTGAGGTGTAAGTAAGGCGTGTTCTCAGTGGTAAGGCGTGTAGGATTTAAAAAGAAAACAATTGTATGTATGTCGTATTAATGTTATAATATGTATTTTAAATACCTTCATTACTGGTAGTAGTGTGGGTATAGTGGAGCAAAACCTAGTTTTTTATGGATCAATGTATTTCCCGCGGCTTTGCTTGAACAGGAAATTTTCGAAAGAAAGCCCCAATTATCTGACTAGACCCATAATCTCACAAAGAAGCCTCCCGCCGTAAAACGACGCGCTAGGTACATCATTCCTGCGTCCAGAGCTTTACACACTGGTGTTATTTTCGGTGCTTAATAATCCTAGGCTAACGCATCACTCTACATTGTGCTATGATTGTTTTATTAACATTCGATTCCCGAACGGACGTTACGGACGGAGGACAGGAAATGAATACCATTTATACCCAATGTGCAGCAGCCAGCAGGCAGTACCAATGCGCCTTGACAGCTTTCCCCAGAATATAAACAGTGTCACAAAATAATTGCCCATAAAAAAATTAAAAATCCTAGATTTTATCATGGATTTTATAATGACAAATCGTCGAGTACGTCTACGCTGCTTGCTCGTTATACTGGATTCAATGACGTACACACTAAGAATGGTCAATGGTCACAATTTCTTATACCAAAGAACCTCTATTTATGCTCGATTTATTAGGAATTAAATCAAATGTGAATTTGATTTTGATTCTGCGATTTTGCGTCGGCTTTGGTAGGTACTTAAGTACCGTACCGACGCATGCAAAATTAAAAGCTTCGTAATAAATTTCATCACCATTAAGCACGCACGGACGAATAATATCTATTAGGTATGTTATTACACTTCCCTGAACATTGCATGGAATTCTTGAATGAAATAGAAAATATTTATTTGCGTATTTATGTCGTCAATGTTTATTGGTCATTGCTCTTCACCTGTTCATTTTACTAGCTAATCTGTAGGCTAGTCTTAATTTTGTTTTTGTGTGCTTGTTTATTTATAACTTGTTCCGTGAGTAGGAGTAGTAGTACCTACATGAAGGAGTAGTAGTACATACATGAAGTTGGCATACCCAAAAGCGGAATATAATTCACATTGCCAGTCGTATAAAAAAGGGCTGCCTTCAGTGGCAGCACCAACAGACACAGCGAGTGAGCGAGTCATGAAATAAGAAGTTGATTTCATATGTTAGTTTTATTTAGTTTATCTTATCTACGGTTCACGGTTCGATCGATCGGTCGTCTCGGTTCAATTTCAATCATTTCATCACATTTATTTCAATTTTATTTGTTAATTTTGAAATAAACACAAGGTAAAGTTATGGTTAACTTGGGTGATGCGCTTATGACTAATGTGGTAACGGAAGGAGCTATGAACTTGCTACGGAGTATCGTAAGTTCTGTTGTTCTCAAACGTTGCATGATGAGTGATTTCTTTTTGTCTTCGTAGTGGCTTCTTATCGTTATGAATTCGTAATCTTCAAAGATAAATTGTACGTGTATTTTGCAGGGTGTATTCAAGTCGAAGAGTCAGGTTGTAGTACCTCCGACGACTGTGATAATGAGGGCTCCACTTTGGCAACTCGCGCAAGAGGCGGGGCCATTCGTGAGGCTCGCTGGGATCAGCGGCGCCGCTGCCGTTGTGCTGGGGGCTATGGGCGCCCACAGGACCTTCCCCGAAACAGAAACAAAGGAAGACCTCCGAAAAATTTTTGACACCGCCAATAGATTTCACTTTCTTCATACACTGGCTCTAATAGGTGTACCACTGGCCCATAGACCTTATATTGTGAGTTGCTATTACCGCATTCGGCGTCCCTTTTGACAACCTAACGACTTAATAATTTATTCCCTTTTTACAGGTTGGAGCATTTTTCATAGCAGGAATCACCTTGTTTAGTGGAACATGCTACTATCATGCCTTCACTGGTGACCGCAGTTTCCGTCGACTTACTCCTATAGGAGGATCCTGCCTCATCCTTGGCTGGATTGCAATGGTGCTATAAGATGAACTATACTGGCATTTTAGTCTTACCAACATGAACTTGGTCTTATCAATATGCACAACTTTTCTGATATGACAGTTCTGACAAATTTATGCACACACAAGATAGCCCAAGTTCTGTTTTAGTTCTTGTATGGTCTTGTGGTTGTTTTTAAGAATATTATTTGTATATGTAGTCATTAAGGTACTCATTCCTTTTTAAGTAGCTAGATGTTTTAGATCATTCATAGAAGGGATTGTACTATATGGTCATCAAAATATCCATCGTTTGTGAGCATCAAGTTAGAATTCTAGGATTCAACTCGATGTTTGTGACAATTTTTTGATGGCTAGTGTATGAAACCAAGAGTATAGCTATAGAGATAAGTATTTAGAAAGTTCACTATAGATGGATCCTTTTGTTTTATATTAGTGATAGAGGTAGATATAATTTTATGGTGACAAGGATAATTATTATGTTACTTGATGTGTTGAAATATAAATAAAATAAGCAGTAACAATGCATTTGTTTGTTTTACTACATAGTGAATAGAAGACCCATTATAATGAGACTATAATGTTGACACAATTGACAGGTGGAATGTGAATATTGGACTGATGCCATCATTGTTACATTCACAACACTAATGCCCTTGTGATCGGAGCGGGTTCAAGGAGAAAAAGAAACCAATTTTATTATCAATAAGTTTACATGGTTTTATTGAAATTGTTACATATTAATTTTTTGCACTTTTTATGATACTTAAATGTTACAATCAAAACACCGTTTGGTAATAAATGCTATTTTATAATTCGTAGGACTCTTATGGGAGGTTTCAGTGGTCCTTCATAAACAGCTTATAAGGTGCTGGTCCATACTAGAAGAGTAAAGCTACCACAAGTTATATTTGAGATAAAAATCTTATTGATGAGAACAGCTTAAATGGACGCACACTTTAGAGACTATTATATCAATGTAGTTATATATTATAATGGCGGTGGCTCAGGACAGTCCTCTGGTTAACGCCTGCGCGAATCACTCTTCCATCAGTCCATCGCTCCACTTCCGCATTGCACACACACCAGCTATTCTACCGAGAGTGTCTCTCCAAATCGATAAACAAATATACAAAGCTATCACATTAAATTAACACAAAATATAATATAAACATATTTTTGTATTTAAAAAATCCTATGAAAAACAAACTCTTGAACGCACAGCACTTTTAGTGTCCGTCACATTTAATTCACTCTGATTGCACATGAACAGTGTTTGCACACCATATAGACGTTTATAATATCACTAACCGCATTCACACGGACACATAGGGGGTTTGTCAGAAGTGTGAGGATCACAGTGGGGGTGATATGGGTGGTTTAAGAGAGGTGGAATGAGTGTTGCCCCTCGGAGGCAGCCAGGCGCAGCTTGGCGCGCATAACCTCTGCGCTGCTGTAGTCCGGCAGCTTCAGGTAGTTGACGCACGTCATCACGGACGGCAGGTACTCGTCCGGGTCCAGCGACGACTCCAGCGACTTACGGACCACCGTCAATGGGGGGTTAAGGGCTTTAAAGCCTGCAACAAAAACACAAAAGTATTATACTCTGAGCAGCACTTTTTTTGCATAATTAATAATAATAATGTGAATTATTATTCCCTTTTATTTTAAAGCTAATCATCAAGAAACTCTTGATGATGTTAATGGGTTATGTGCAATAATGCATTTCTTTTCATTTGATATCTGTATATCAGTCACCTACTACCCATAACACAAGCTCTGCTTAGTTTGTGGCTAAATGACGCTTTTTTTGAAACTATCATGGTTATTAACACTAAAGTCATTTAAAACGGGATATTTACCATGATTTGATTTTTGAGTTATCCAATAAAAACCTCTGCCGAAACTGTGCCGAAATATTGGATAACTCAAAAACCAAATCATGATAAATATCCAGTTTTAAATGATGCTGGCCAGATTATTATTTTTTTATCTCCAATAATGAATTTCGGTTTTTTAAATTATTTCTGAACAGATAGTAAAATTATTCTAAGTGCTTAGAGTTCTTTTAATCCAGTGACTAATACTTGCAAAGCCGCAAGCTAAAAATAGTTGGTTTAAGTTGGGTTTCAACCGCGAATGGGTAAATGAGCGGGAAATGGAGAGATGATCGGGGAGAGTGAATTTCAACGCTTTCTCGTGATCGAAGTATCTTTCTGCCCGTTCAGTCCTTTTCGCTCCTATTTGTTGTTGAAAGGAAATACAAGTATGTGAACGGCGTCCACTCCGCTCACGATGGAAACTAGCGAAATGGCATGAACATGAGTTACCTCCAGTTGGCAGTCTAGGGCTCCCAGTAACAAACTGCAGGAAGAGTCGCTGTTCGTCACGCGAGTAGGACCCTAGGATGTCGACCAGCATGCGGATGGCTCGTGACTCCGCCGTGTAGCCGTGGTCGGGCCGGATGCACTCCGCCAGCATCCGCGCGTCCCAGCGCTGCTCGCGACCACCTGTCACACACAAACACATATATTCAGAATCTGTCATCCCGTAACCACAACAGTGTGTAAACCTGTTGAAACGGCGGCAAACATGGTAATTAAACGCGATAAATACCCGTTAAAATAGTACTTGTAATGACATATATTCAATTGTGTTCTATGCTTTAGCATTTTATATTTGTTCAACATGAGAGCAAAACCATTTATTATTGAGCGTGCTAAATCCAGAGCTAGCGAAGCAGTCTAGGGTGACAAAGTATCTCTACGACATACCAATTGGTTTAAAAGTCACAATAACTGTGTGAGTCAAACATACATATATTCACCGTGAGCTAACGAGAAGTCATTTGATATCATAGTAAACCTCAAATATGAAATATAAATATAAGGAATCTTTAAAGTTTTTTATACTACAGTGGGGAAAAGATAGGAAAAAAGAGAAAACAGTATTTACCTACTATCTATCTTTAATTACAGCAAGCAAACACAAATTCTAAGTGGGGAAACTGTGATCTACAATGGAAGTTTATTGGAGAGATTATCCTTACCAACCAAATTCCTTGAAGTGGAGTAGTAAAATATAGTAGGAATTATTTTGGTACAAAAACATCCACTGCACTGTTGTGTTCGGCCTCAATACCATAGATCACTTTAGATTGACCTATTGTTGTCCACATAAATGAGACACTCAGCAGAACCTCTTTATGATAAGATAGAAAAACTCACCCGATGAACTTCCACAGAACACTTGTTCCAGTTCTTCTGGGTAAAATATCTTGAGATTTGATAGGGGGAATACTGATTCGAATCCTTCTTTGAATGCATCCATTTGTTTTACCACACCTGAAACCAGACACCGGTAAGTTAACAGTAGTTAGTTATTTTATGGTATGTTAATTGATGGTAATATTTAGAAGTAAATTTGTTTCTTTATTTCCATCATTATTTATCTATTACAATACAAAAATACTTTATTGTACACCAGTTAAAGATCATTACAAAAAACACATTATATGCGACAAGTACAATGGGCGGCCTTATCGCTTAGAAGCGATCTCTTCCAGGTAACCTTTGGATGGAAAGAATGGCTAGTTGCTAGGTTACCTTCATAGAGCAGCCAGTGCGTGACAAGGTCGATGTAGTTGTGAAGGTTGTGCGCCGTGACTGGCAGGTCGCGCCCGCCGCGCCGCAGCTCCGTGCAGCCATCGCCGGGCAGAATGAAGTCTAGGCCTAGCTCCTCGATCGGACACCCATCCAGTTCTAAGCCGGTTATCTGCAATGACAATGATTTGTTACTTTTTTCCCTGAGAAGTTTCTTCCTGTTGGGGTGTGATTTTAGTGGCTGATTTTGCACTTGATAATCTTGAATTTTATGTTCTTATTATTAAACAGCGAAGCTAGCTTTTGGTGTCATTTTCAGGAAGTTTATTGAACGCCTGTCAAATGATACCGCGCGTGCGTCATCGGAGCGTCGTCGGTGACTTGGTTAATTTTAAATGTTTTTATCTATGTTAGTCTCTAAGGTATCTATCACATGGGCCCTAATTAAGTTAATTTTTGTACACTTTCTTTATTGCCTGAAATAAAGTTATTATCTTTAATTGCTCGCCACCAGTGCCAGCAGTACATTAATTACACCCACCATCTGAGACTTCTGGTCCTGCGTATGTCTAGTGTCGAGTGCGATGGTGCGCGCGCGCTCGGCGACGCGGCGCAGGCGGCACAGCGAGCGCCACAGCTCGGGAGCCACGTGCCGCACGTCGCTGAGGCACAGCCAGCGCTGCTCGCTGATCAACCAGCGGTACATTGATACTGATAGGGGGATGTCCACCTGTACACACAAAAATTTACATATTGAGTGCCACCAATGTGCTTGATAACCTAACGCAGCCGTAGAGCAGCGACACGCCTCGCCGAGTGGCTTAGCTTTGCAGTGACCGCGTATTGTACACTTCAATTGCAGCTTTCAGTACATTCACATAAGGCATGGACCATGGTACATAATACATTGGTGGAATAACACAGTAGAGCTGCATATCTCGCATGGATACTGACACGTGAATATAAAAATCAGTAAAATTAAATATATAAGATGTTTCGTCATAAAGGAAAAAATAAAGCAATAATATCCATCCATACCATTCTGGAGTCCATAACTGCTTTGGCCATGAATTTCCCAAGGAACCTGAACTTTGCTTTAACCCGTGAGAGGTGAGAGGCTCTGACGTTCCGGCCCACAGCTTGCGGAAACAAACCGCATGGCCAGCTCACGTAGGTTGCGTCGGGCGCTGGCGATGGTATTGAAGTTTCCTGGGGAAACAAAACAGTTTTATGATGATTTTGGAAGACCAGACAGATTTAAGAAAAGAAAGAAAGAAAATCCATTTTTTAGATTCACTATGAAGTACTAAAGTCATTTAAAACGGGATATTTACCATGATTTGATTTTAACTCAAAAATCAATCGTTAATATCCCGTTTGAAACCATGATAGTTTCAAAAGTTTCACTATGAACTACCCATACAACTTGTTACTATTATAAAATAAATACGAACATAACGAAATATAAATAAACAATAATAAGATATCTATAAAAAACCAACAAGTTACTCTACAAAGCGAACCAATAGGTCCTGTCTTAGCATAATCTTACTCAACTTGAAAATTATTACTACTAATCTAGCAGTGTTATGGGTCTAGTCTAGGCTATGATGTTTACCTTCTCTAGTTCGGGTGGTTCCGGCGGCGCGCGCTCGTCGTCGAGGCTGAGCGTGTCGCGCACTGACAAGGCAAGATCCGTGACAGCAGGCGGTTGGCTCTTTACGATCTCGCCTCCGAAAGATGTTGGCTTCTGTTTAAAGTTTTCGCTGCCGTGCCATAGGTCCAGGTCGGCGCGTTGCAGTTCCTGTAAGATTTACACTTTGTAAAGAAGGAAAGAAACAAAAGTAGTCAGTGTAAAAATTCACCTATCGATTAAAGTTTTAAGATTCAGGAATCATAAACAGGTGGTCATAAACAGGTGGTAAAAAAGCTATCTCAAATCATTATATTTGATAAGAATCTGTGGCTATTCCTAGCTGAAACTAAACTGTGGAAACCAGCAGTATTCTACTTGGCGCAACATGTTGTATCTAGACCGTCCTCTTCCGGCCGACGAGCCAGAAGATTTAGCCAAAGCCAAAGAACAGAATATAGCACAGAACCAAACCATACCTGTGATACGAGCGCGTAGAACTCAAGCGTAGGTCCCAATCCGGTCCCCACTTCGTTCTCGTACTGTATTTCGAGCAGTGCCTTGGTATGCGCGAATTCATGCATCACATGTTCCGCTTGGCGCAATACATTGTGTCTTTGGACCGTCCTCTTACGACGGTCGAGCCGTGGAGCGACCCTTTCTTCGGCGGCGCCCGTGGCGGTACCCCCCGCGGTTCCGCCCCTTTCCCCTCCGGCTTCGACCAATCGCTGGAGGGCACGGTCGCGGTCGAATGATAGCACGTAGAATAGAAGGTGGCGGCATTCGAATGGGAAGACGAATGGGCTGGGGGCAGATATTATTCCATAAGGGTTTTGAAGGCATTTCGATATACATGAAAAGAAAATGGCAGAAAATTATTCATGATTACAGTAGAGGTATGGTGAACTCACCATGAGTAGGCTACTTTCTTCAACCACGGTGGTAAGTTGCCAGTCATAATCACAAGTGGATCTTGCAATTGTCTATTGGCTTTGGCAGCAAGCTGTAACAAGAACACAATTTAAAAATCTCTCACTACTGAGATGGATATTCTTCACCCAATGACAGTTGTTTCTTGTGCAGATCTTGCATCCCTGATACAAACTCCGCCTGTAGTAGTTACCTTCGCATTGACAAAGTCAGCGTTTGGCACGAGCGGGCGGTGGTCCGGCAGGCAGGCGGTGCGGTACAGCGTGTGCCAGTGCCGCGAGAGCGCGTGCAATGCGCGAAGGAGGGCCAGCGCGGGCAGCGACGCGTCCTTGACTTCCGCAGCGGACGTGGCTTGCAGCGGCGCGCGCACCATTACGACAAGGGGCGACTCGCGGGAAGGGATCAGCCCATCTGGAACAACAAGTTTTCGCTTTAACTTGGGAGGAAATAAAGCACTTTGAAGTTTGAAGTCTTGTCAGTAATTTAGATTAAACATGGATATGATTTGATCCTATCGTCATAAAAGAACGTAGCAAATTATTTATTAGGTACTGCTATGAAACTTGGCGCCTTCCTATAATGATATCAGCGCTTTTATCGGTGAAGCCACTATCTATATTTATATTTATTTAAAGGAAAACCAGAAGCTTATATATAACACAATAAAAAGTTCATAAATACTAGAAAGCTTATTGAAGGTATTCACGGATAAATAACAGAATAATATAATAAGAAGAGACTGAAAATAAAGTGAATTGGTACACATATCATCTATAAAGTTAAATCAGATAATTATCTTTAGGTTACAAAATTAACAATAATGTTTACTCCAAAGACCTATCACCAACCTTATCATTATTGGTGCCAAAAAAAATTATCTGCTAAGCCGCCGCCTGGCCGTGCTAACACTTGTGCAGAATAAATCAAAATCATATTGCTTGCATAAGTTATTAAAATTGTTAATCGCGCGCCACATGAAGGAATTTTGACAGTAGTTGGTGCCAGCGTGGGGAACATAGATAGGGGGGTTAAATCTAACAGATTATTATTATTATTTATTACAGAGTATTATTATTTATTAAATCTATCTGAAGGAAGTCTTCAGTCGTGTGGATTCGTTACATTATTTTTCTTGTCGTGTATTACATACTGACCTCAAACAAGGGTTCAGCCTTGGACCACATCCTAGAAGGTAAAAATTATGCCTGCGAGCGGAGCAAGCAAATTTTATTGAAATCCGGCTGTTTAGATGAGCCTAGAGCACTTACCATTCCATAAGAGATCAGGTTTACGCCTAGATGAGATCTTGGAGGGCTGCCCCTTGCCTTTGCGAGAGGCGGTGGCTTCCGGCCGCGGCGGCTCCGTCGCTTCCACCGCGCGATAATATATCGTGTGTGTTTGCACCCAGATACCAGCGTTTGCTGAAATAATAATGTTTACGTTTAAAAACAAACACGATTAGAACAAAAAACAAAATAGTTTCATCCGTTTTGGAGCTACAATGCAACAAACACGACAGTAGTGTCATGTATTATGACCGAAGTATCTGCATCGTTCTGTTCGCCAAACTCCTAACCACCTGGTAAACCGTCCATGTTGTAAGGCAGAACTGAGTCAGCGTTCAGGAACTCCCAATTTGTATTCAATATATTATTATTAACTAGCTGTGCGCCCCGCGGCTTTGCCCGCTTGGAAATCTTATGTGTCAAATAGTTTATAAACCGCATCAAAATCCGTTGCGTAGTTTTAAAGATCTAAGCATACATAGGGACAAACAGACAGCGGGAAGCTTATTTGTTTCATATTATGTAGTGAAGTAAGCAAATCTGCTGTAAAACATAGATAGATAGAAAACACTATTATTATACCACACAAAACAGAAAACAATACAGAAATAAATAATAGAATAAAGGAAGTATAAAGGGCGGCCTTATCGCTGAGAGTGATCTCTTCCAGGCAACCTTAGGATAGATAACATACCTAGAGGAGTCTCCGTATCGGTATCTGCGTCGTTCTGTTCGCCGAACTGCCTGACCGCCTGGTAGACGGTCATGTTGTAAGGCAGGACTGTGTCACCGATCAGGAACTCCAGTTTGTGTTCGGCACTGAAACAATAATCAAATAAATAAATAATTCTGGACAGTTCACGCATCATCTAGCCGCAAACTAAGCAGAGCTTGTATTATGACTTGACGACCGATGTGGCGCGGTGGACGAAGGTCCGCCTGCGACGCAGGAGGTTGCGGGTTCGATTCCCGCCTCGGAACAATTGTGTGCACGATCTGCAGATATTTGTTCCGGGTGTTCTGGTCGTTTTCTATGTATAATAAAAATATCTATCTATGTAATGTATTGTATTATGTATATCAGTTATCTAGGTACCCATAACACAAGCTCTGCTTACCATGGGGCTAGATAATGCTGTGTGAATTGTCCAGCATTATTTATTTATTTATTATAGTTATAAGTCGCGCGAATCTTTAATAATTCTGTGAACATAGACAAGAATGCGAAACTGTGCATGGTAGAATTGAGTGCATATTCATTAGAATATAATATATTTATTAGTTCTAAGACTTACACAACAAAATAAACTTAAATAAAAGGAGATTAACTTTGTTATATAGTATGATTGTTCTTTGTGCCTGCTTACATGTGTAAGAAAGATATCAAAGATATACGGTAGGTACTTTGCCTAAAGTTAATAATAGGACTTATCATAAAATAAATAGATTTATTTATGATGGAGCTCTAGCTTTCATAAACATTTCTTCCCACCTAGATGAAGAAAAAATATTATTTTAATCAGTATCGCAATCTTCACCTTCTCTGAATCACTCTTTTCGTTTTCACTGATTTAAATTATCATCATCTAGTACCCATAACACAAGCTCTGATTAACTTGGGGCTAGCTGATAGCTCTGATTAACTTTGGGCTAGCTGATGCTGTGTGGATTGTCCAGCATTATTTATTATTTAACGTTATTAGTCAGTTTGCTGTAAACTTACTCTGAGGTGTTTTGGTGAGGCGGCGAGGCGAGAGAGTCTTCGGCGTCGTCGTCCGACGCATTTTCATCGTCCGAGTGCGGCCCGCTAGCCGAGCCCTCGCGATTCCGTCCGCTCGCGTACCCGCGCGCGGCTAGGTACCGCTCAATGGCTTGAACTAAAGCTAGGGGATCTATCCGAACTACACCGCCTTTCCATTGCTTCAGGTTAGTGCAAGTCGGATGACGTTTGAGATCACACTGCAACAGAAATTAGATTTCATAGAAAATATATTCCTTATGTTTTTCTGAATAATAACGGTGGAGTGATTCTAATGCTCCTTATTTCTTTTTATATTTGTGGCGTGGGATGGTCCGTTATCTGGTCAAATATGAAGATTGCTGATCAAAGGGAAGTACCCTAAAGGTTTTGATTTATTTTTAAAGATGTGCGACATAGACTTATAACTATAGTTAACTAACTAAACACTACACACTCTGCTGACTGTAGTTGGCTTTATTTGCTCTAAGTATGTTCTTTTTTACCTAAATGTAAGCTTTAGTTTCAAATGTACATACATATATTTTATTTTATTTATTCGTCGACAGACGGACAATGTATCCATGTTTATTATTCCTTTACAGGTATGTCTATCCCTTAACAAGATATACATATATAGTTACCATGAGCTGATGCGTGTTGAAGAACTTAAGCGCGGAGGTGGCGGGGCGCGCGGGCAGGTCGTGAACCCGCACCGGGAACTGTTCCAGGTGAGACACGCACGCGTTCACCTTGCCCACGAGGGCGGCGAGCGCGCCGCTGCCCACCACGCCGAAGCCTAGGGCTTCCGCGCTCGTTTCACTCCACTCACTGTGAAGGTGAACACAATGTTAAGCTTAAGTTAGACGTTATCATTTTCTCTTCTTTCTCAGCCAAACTGATGCCACTAGATTCTAATACGGCACAGATGATGATGATTTTATTAACAAACTGAATTGAAATCACTCGTCTTAGATAGATAGATAGAGAAATATTTTATTGCACACTTTAAAAATACAACAAAGATAAATAATACAATTTGGCGGTCTTACCGCTCAAAAGCAATCTCTACCAGTGTATTATCAAAAGTTGGGAATTCGTCGGCCTCTCTTTACTACTGCTGGACCATTTGATTTGCACAAATTTAATTATATAAGTAATTTAGCACGCATCAAACGATTCCAATCATAAATCGCAATTTCCAATAATAAATATTTGAACTTGCATCCTTTTACTTTAAACGACAAGCTCGCCATAAGCTTCATAGCTCACGAAGAGGTTTTCTTTGTAAAGATAAATTTGTTTCTAGTATAAATGTCAATTGTAACTTACTCATTTGTCTCAGGCATATCCGCGAAAACGTGCAGAAACAGTCTCAGTCGGTCTTCGCAGGCGGCAACCATCTCGCTGGAACTTCGAGCTAAGCTCTCGTCTTCTTTCTTCTCGCCTTCTGTTTCTATTTCGCTCTCTCCCGTCATGTATTGGAGGAGAGCACCCAGCACGCCTGAATGGTTCACCTGGGGAATAAATAAATATTGCATTGTATAATAGTTAACACATTAAATGCCCAGCCTTTCGGCGCTTGAGGATGACATCTCTATCGTAGGCCATCCATCAGAGTGTTAGTTTAATTAAAAGCAATGTAAAATCAGAACCCAACTTACTCTTTAACTATTGTTAACGTTCATATCTAAGTAGGTGTACAAATATTTCAACGAATACATATACTAATATGATGGTAATGAGTGCAGTTTGAATGGCTGCTGGTGATGCACCTGCATGCTGACCTTTGTAGGCACCCGGTCCGCGCTCGCGGCACGAGTAACCTACTTAGGTTGAACTGCTGATGCTGCTTATATACCTCCGTGATCGATGTATCGAACACTTGGTCAACTTGTTCAGTATGCAACTAACCTCGAAAGGCGATACATCATGGTGTATCAAGGTGTCCCGTAGCTGCTGCAAGGCCACCCGGCGTTGGTTCTGATGCGGCAAGGCGGCGGCCATAGCAGCCAGCTGTTCTAACGCGCCGCCGCCGCCGCCCAAGACGCCCCATTCGCGTTGTAGACGTGCCGCGCTCCATTGTATCCATTCGCGGACTTTCTCTCTGGAAAATAGTTGAACGTTAGTAAAATGTGGTTGTTGTAGATTAGCTCACTTCAATACATCTGATAGATTATGTCCGTCTCACAGCCATGCTTTTCCAATGACTCGGACCTCTAATTAGTATTATATCTGAGCGCGGCTTCGTAGGTCCTAGTCGTGCTATGCAAGACCCATTCCAAATTACACACTATTTAAGATTACTTACTCCGATTCAAAATCCTGGATATTTTTTGTATACAAATGGGTTACAATACCCAAGAAATATTGGTGTAAAATATTAAACGGCATTTGTATCATCGAAGCAAAACACAGGAGCTCTAAACAATTTTCGATTCATAATTTAATTGATCTCTGGTTCGTTTTCGAATTCAAATTTAAACATTTTTCACTGCACGCACATGTAAGATTATGCATTGTTGAAGTTTGTGTTTTAGTTTTTCGTGATTACCTCGTTGTTTTCTGTTATAATTATCAATGTTTGTTAAGTTTTCATTCATAAATGTCTTTGTGGACAAAACATTTCATGGATTCGAAATCGGAGTATAGCCGTATATCAAACGATTTTTAGAGTGTGTTCGCGTTTGACAGAGCTCACAATTGTTGCAGTGCGGCTCGCTTTGCTCTTCGCACTTCTTTTGTTGCTTCTAGCATGCAAAATGTTTTTTACTGTTAGTAGGTAACCTAACTATTTTATTTTCCTGTCTTTTTAGTGATTTTTATTATACGCATTATTTAACGACTTAGCTGTTAATTGCTATAATATTACATTTATAAATTGATATATTGATAACAACAATAAATAAGATGTTACATTTACTGCTGCACCTCTGATATCTAACCGAGTTTTCCTTAATTTTATAGATCTAAGGATAAGTTGTACTGACTTGTTCTGCACCGTAAGGTTGGCCGCGGAGTGAGGGGAGGCCAACAGGCCCGTGTCTTTGTGCGCGTGCGGGCTGCGCCCCCAGCGCGAGGGGTTCAGCGACGAGAGGAATGACGACGTCTTGGATGTACCGCCCACGCGGGACGCGGAGCGCGCCGCTGTGGTGCCCGTGCCGGAACCTGCAACAGGTATTGTGGGGTTAGTGGACTTTTTTTTGAAGTATTGTCAATGTAGATTAAAGACTTTTGACACATTTGCAAAGCTTCCTTCCAAGCTTTGCATATGTGTCAACTAGAAAACATATTAATAATAAAGAATGCGGGACAATCCACACAGCATCATCTAGCCTCAAGCTAAGCAGAGCTTGTGTTATGGGTGCTAGATGACTGGTATACTTAATACAATACATTACAAAGATAGATATTATTATTTATTATACATAGATAACGGACCAGAACACCCGGAATATATATCTGCAGGTCGTACACACAATTAACCGAGGTTGGAATCGAATCCGCAACCTCCAGCGGACTTTCGCCCACCGCGCCACAGAGGTCGGAGATCGCAAATGTGTCAATTATGAAATCATATAGCGCTTCGACAGCCATAGACGTCGGCGCCTGTGTCTCCGCTGCATACATACACATTGCGTTACCTTGCCTCTAGTTAGAGACTGGCACCAATAACATGTGGTAGATACTAACTCTGCGGCTGAGGATGGTGCGCTAGATTCGCGGGGTGCGCGGCGTGCGGCGCGTGCGCAGGCGGTGTGTGCGGCGGCGGCTCGTCGCGCCGGCGCCCGTGCCGCGTGCCACCGCCGCCGGAACGTTTCACTGCGCGCTTGCGTTTCAACATCTCTGCTAGTTGGAGGGGACTGCCAGACCTGAAAAAAAACCGATGGGCTGTATAAGAAACGAATCTGCAGTAAAGTTACACGTCTGGTGCGTGCTAGAGTGGAGCCGCAAAATTGTAGGGTGTGCGTTTTCGCTCGCCGTACTGATATGACATATCATTGCACAGTTTATATTAAAAGGAATTGAACAAAAATTCCTTCCGTTAGTATCCATAGTGGAAGTTTAAAATTAGACTTAGATTAAAGCAGGTAGGAGTCGCACAAAAAATTAAATGATAACGCGTATTTACCTGTGTACTGTGGTTGAAGTTGGTAACTGTGGGTGAGTAGACGCGGACGCTGGGCCAGGATCAGCCGTGCCCGTTTCCATGCCAACAACAGCTGTAACCAAAAACACATTAAGGCACTGAAACACTTGTGTTTTACTAGTGACCTGCCTATGATGAAAAGTGACCAGGCTAAAGGGAAACACATAGAAAATGCTAAAGATTAGATAGGGTTAGGTGGAGGGAGAGGGGGGGAGTAGGGTCTGAGTTCGTTGTATCCGAATGACGTTACTTAGAAATTTGCCACTGGCCTTAGCTGGAGATAGGTACAAAATACAAAGATACAAAGTAAAGCAAACATTAGGTAAGGCTGGAAACCTACATATGTCTATTGCTGACTGCACTTTCGCTTCTCTGTGAGCAAATCCTGTGCTCAACACAGCTGTCCGTACTTTTATTATCTCGTGATTGACAGTAAGCAATTTACCCGTTGTATTAATACTTACAATTATGTGTTCAGATCGCGTAAGTTAAAAATAATAATAATAAATATTTATAGTAGGCAATTGTTTTCTCGCGTAAACAACGGGTGTCGTGCCGCTCAAACTATTGCGATACATGAGCTTTACCGAGCGACTTTGTTGTGGGCATACCAGTTGCTGAAGCGTTGGTAGCCAATGTACCACATTGTAGTCATAAGTATTCATAGATGCAGATAGACAGCGGGAAGCGACTTTGTTTTATACTATGTAGTTGATAGGGATGGTTAAGTACTTACGAAGAGTGGTAGCGACGAAGGAACCTGAGGCGGAGAATGCGAGCGACAAGTTGTGGTGGTCTATGGACGTAGCTGAAGTCGACGCGGGAGGGGATGATCCGTCGCTGGAGCGGACGCTTGTCGCGCTTGGTGACTGAAACATAAGGGGATTTTTAATAATATAAAACTATGTTCTGTTGTTGTGTAGCTTTAATAACAACTTGCATGTTTATTTACTTGTTGTAACGACCAGAACACCCGGAACAAATATCTGCAGATCGTACACACAATTGTCCCGAGGCGGGAATCGAACCCGCGACCTCCAGCGTCGCAGGCGGACCTTCGCCCACCGTGCCTCAGAGGTCGTCTGTCACGCTGCATTAGTATCTCGGCTAGCTGCAGTGAGTACTCACCTTCACTTTACTAGTAGTAGCAGTGTGCGGCAGCGGCGGCTCTGCCAACTGAGCCACTTGATGCAACACTCCCTCGCGCCGGAACTGCACCGCCATCTCTTCAGGCAGCCGTTGCATTAGTATCTCGGCTAGTTGGAGCGAGCCCACGGCGATACGGAGGTCGGTTGATGCCATCATGCCAGCGATGTGGGATGATATCACCTGTGGACATTGTAAAAAGTTAAATATTATGTTGAATTTAATAAATGGGTACATAACAGCAGCAAAACCAGTCAATTCTCAGTCTCTGCGTACATTGTCTATGGTTAGGTAGGTATGAGGAGTAATAATAATACTGCTTTTGAACGCCCATTTCATTGTCAATTGAACACAAGGAGTAAATAAACTATAAACTGAAATAAAAGCGTGTTAAAAATATATAATTGAAATATGTAAACTGCAAGTGTTACCTGCATCTTGAGAACGACTCTGAGCAGAGAGGCATCCGCGTAGTAAACGCAGCGTAAGATGGCCTTGAGGGCTTGCGAGCGAACCGCGGGCCCGGCTGAGCTCCAGTAGACCTCGTGGAGTACAGCGAGCAAGGCGCGGACGAGAGATGGGTTGCTGCGGACCATTGCGATGCGGGGGTCTGGAATCAACAAGTTATAGGTTAGATAATGTTTTACTTACATCTGGCAGAATAATGCATTGTGTAGAGCTTCTATAGAAATGCGAACAGCCTATTAGCGTTCGATTTATAATGATAATGACAAACATTACCGGTAGGCGCGGCGTTAGCATTAGCATGGTCGGCAGCTTGCGGCGGCGGCGCGAGGCGCTGCACGGGGCGAGCGGTTCCCGTGTGGTCGTTCAGCTGCTGCATGGCCGTCAGGTCCACGGTGTAGGATCGGCCCAGCGTGTTGAAGCACACCTCCTCCTCGCCAGCGACCACCGCCGCTTCTAGGGCACGACATTCAACCCATGAGTAAGAACGCCATACACCTGAGAAATGTGTCACTGATAAAAACCTTTTCAAACTATCAAGGTTATTAACACTAAAATCATTTAAAACGGGATATTTACCATGATTTGATTTTTTTATTGGAAAATTAAAAAATGAAATGGTAAATATCCTGTTTTAAATGATTTTTGTGATAAAAACCAGCTTGCCTAAAATTTTTACACGAACGGTAATATGTGAAGTTGTAAACGAACTGTTCAAAAGCAAAATAAATGACAATCAGTGGTATGTTCTCAGTGTAAATGTGTAATCTTTACTAGATGAAACGAAAATAACTGTTTGCACATTGAACCGTTAAAGTCGGCTAACTAAACCCCAAAAAGCTGGACAATACAAATAATCTACATTATTATATTAAATATCAACCAACCGTTTTCTCCAAGTAGACCTAAAATTATTATTTAGGAATAATAAACTTATACAAATAACAATAACGCTGGACAATCAACAAAGCATCATCTAGCCCGGCAGGGCTGGATGATGCTTTGTTGGCTGGTGTTATGTTATCATGTTGACGACCTCTATGGCGCGGTGAGCTAAGCTCCGCCTGCTAAGCAGGAGGTTGCGGGTTCGATTCCCGCCTCGGGACAAATGTGTGTAAAAAATCTGCAGATATTTTTTGAGCTATAGTATAATACGTAGCATCCAACTGGGCAAGCACCTGCATAGCCCAGGCGAGCAACGTGACATCACTGAGAGGTAAATCCTACAGTTCCTAGCAACTGCAAGCGTTAGTGGCGAATTGTGAACGACGCGGCTTCGGAGCTGAACGAACAAAGTGGCGATCACAATAGGCTTATTATGGCCGTAGTGACACCTAAGCTACCCACTAAAGGAAAAAAATAGTATGATAATGATAATTAAGTACCTCGATCATCTCTCCATTGCCACTGCGAAGCGGCGCGCTCTGCCACAGCCGACCAAGGCCGATCGAGATGCGCGTCCACCGCGAAGATACCGTCGGTCGGCAGCCGCGGCATTAGTTCGCCGATCAGGCAGGTGATCTCATACAGCTCTTGAGGTAGACGTGGGATCAGTTCCACTTGCTGTGGGAGAGTTTTCAGGTTATACAGGTATATACTGATTTAGTAATGGCGGCGCTTGTAACGTTGTATCGTCAGCCTAATAGCTTTTTAATCCTCAAATAAATTAATACCATACCTAGGTAGGTACCTTTAAATTCTTTTAATTTTTACTTTGCTTGGGCGTGACCTTGAATTTTGCACGTTTGTGGTTTGAGGATGCCAATGATTTCGAGACTGGTTAGCATAGTTAATTTCAATCCACCCCATATACGCCTAAATAGTTCTTTGTTGAAATTTATGCATTTTTTTAGTTGATTGTGATTGTTAGGAAGCTGTGAAGTGTATGCAATTAATAATGTGCCTCTAAGAAGTGATGAATTGGATTCTGAAATCACTTTCATACTGTCGCTATGGAAAACAAAAATTTCTGATTTTTTCGAAACTCTCCATCCAATTCATACCATCTACTTTTAAAATAAGATTTTCCCCTTAAGAACATTACAAACGCAGATACGTGATACTTTCAAGCAATCGGTGCGAAGGCATTTTCATAAGAGTATGTACGTTATACGTAGGTACGTATATTTCTGAATCTATGCAATGTTAGCACGCCAACCCTCTGTAAAAACATGTGTTTTGCTGGTCTGCAGGTAGAAAATGCCTCGGCATTAAACCCACCATACCCCTTTGTAGTGCAATAAAGATTTAAATAAATAAGAACTGCAATCTACAGTGACATCTCGAATACACACTCCGATAAGAGTGGAGTGGTACTTGATTTTACCTCCTGATGCAGAGTCGAGCCAGTTAGCAGACACAGCAGTGTGTCCGCGATGGAGCGCTGGTGTAGCGCTAAGGCGAGCTGCGGACACGCGGCGCACATCACCCACAGCAGGCGGAGCACCGTGATGAATGTACCGCCGGATATGAGGGGCGGTTGGACCACGAGCTGAAAGGAAAAAGTAAAGGTTGTAAGATTGTGGTAGGCTGGTATAAATAATGCTGGACAATTCACACAGCATTACCTAGCCCCAAGCTAAGCAGAGTTTGTGTTATGGGTACTAGATAACTGATATACATAATACAATACATTATATAGATTTTTATTATACATGGAAAAACGACCAGAACAAATATCTGCAGATCGTACAAACATTTATCCCGAGGCGGGAATCGAACCCGCAACCCCCAGTGTCGCAGGCGGACCTTCGCCCACCGCGCCACATAGGTCGTCTATGGTATGGCGCATATCAGGGGCCATGGTAGTGGTCCTGCAAACTCGGTTCCCTCAGTACGCCATTGCTCTATAACCAACTGAGCTACGAAATCAAGTCCCTCAGAAATCGATTTTTTGGGATATTATTTAATTTCTTAGAAATCTAGTGTGAGGTCTTACGCACTATAATAACATAAGCCTTAGCATTGATATCTCTGTCAGAAAAACGCTTCTGTAAATTATTTTAGGCACTTTATTTAAACTAGTTAACAGACTCCTAAAATTACTAGTTTCTAATCAATTTAGTTTAGGAAACCTACCTCCACAGATTAAAAAAAAGTAAATAGTGTCCTTCATGAACACAAGATTAATATTTGACACAGTAAACACATTTATTAGCCATTATTGTCCCACTGCTTGGCAAAGGGAGGCCCCCTTTTCTCCTTCCACTCCTCACGATCCAACGCTGCAATAGGCCATTAACACTTTGAGTGCTGAAAACGCACGGTATGAGTTTTCTACAAGTGACTAATATGCGTAAATCCACACTAGCGCAGCGGCTGAGAAAATACAGATCTTTGTGACTCAGCAGAGCTGTAATATTTTTCAAACGAAACTCATTTGCGGCGCAACACAACCGCTGTGTAGAGTGGCAGCACGAATTTTTTAGGTAAAAAAAAGACCGCAGTCGTCGAAAAAAAACCGCAGTCAAAGAAGGTTTTCGTATTAGAATTTCAATAGACATTCTGCTTACCAATTGCTGCAAGTTAGTAAGTAACTCCGGTGTAGCGATCTCTTGCAGCCTCGCCGGGTCGTGCTGGAAACTATCGACTAGTCGCGAGAACGCTAGGCACACGCATTCCACTGACTTCTTGTCTTGTTGGGTCAGTCTGCAACATAGTGGGCACATTATTTTAACGTGTTGGTTAAAATAATTAATTTGTATATCATAAATGGATTAAAAATAAAAATGTAATTATAAAATGTCAAATAGTTAACTAAATTTATAGTGGCATTGCTAGTTGCTTTGCAATAAGCCAGAGTTTTTGTTTGCTTTTGAAGGATTGCGTTGAGGAAGCACTGACTACCGTAGCTGACTAAGTTTGACCAAAGATCCACAGGAATGGAAGAATCCTATATCCAAAATTAATTTATTTACTTGTTTCGACAGCGCGGTTGGCACTTATCTCCTATACAATGACTTTTATCGAGAAAGTGTAGAAACAATGCCTGAATTGTTTGCGAGTCATGTGCATGTTCAATAAAATTTACGCATGTATGAAATATTTTTTCTTTCTAGTACAGATAAACCCGGTCTAGGGATTTAGGGCCAGGGCTGGTTTACGAATCCCCTAGAATCTAGTAAAAGCCTGCCCTAGATCGTAATCTAGGGGCTTTTGTAGTGGAATCTAGCAGGCTGATAACATGACACTTACAAAACTTTTTCTTGCAATAATTGAAATTCCTAAAAGTATCGTCAGTGTAGGAAATGAGTTTTGAAATGGCATTGTTAATGAAACAGGGGATTAGAATTCGAATGAATGATGGAATTTAATTGTCTACTTTAAAAAAATATTTGCACATTAAAATTCTACATACAAATATTCTTTTATAGTCTTGTGCAGTTGTAATCATAACTATTATATTAAGTATTTCTAGTTGTAATGTATATTGCATAAGCTTTTCATCATTCATTAAATTTTTTGCCTGAAATAAACGAATTTATTATTATTTATAAGTTCTATAATAGCTTACCTATTAGCAAGAAGCTGCAGAGAATCCCTGACGAGATGGAACTCGTCTGGTGTGAGATTCTGACAGCAGTTGGCCGTGATCGACAGCGCTGCTCGTTGCGCGTTTATTGAGAAGAAATCCAGGTACATCAGGCATGCGGATACGCCACGCTGTAAACAAAATTATTTGTTCTTTATATCCAGAATAATATAGTCTGAAATCCTATAACAAAACTGGGCTATCAGAACAGAGAGGGATGCACGAGGCACGCCGAATCTGGATGGATTGCTGATCTGGTGGAATCACAATATAGGATACTATAAGGTTTTTGTTATTATAAGTGCGTTAATGAAGTAGTAATTTATAAGCCTCTTGGTAATCTCTAAGACGTCAAAAATCTTTGGGACTTCCTACACTAACAGCTTTAGAGCCAAAGATTTTCGACTACTCGGTCACTTGATTTCGCTCAGCTGGTGAGAGCGTCCCTGTACTGAGGGTAAGGTCGCGTTCAAGTCCCATCGAAATCAACAATTTTTGAAATATTATTCAATTTCATAGGACTATGTCGCAAAAGATAATAATCAATAACGCGGTAATTAGAACCCAGAAACAAGCAGCCTCAGGGCTCTCGCTAATAAGTATACTTAGCCAATCACATCAGCATGTGGACCAGCTAGGTTAAGACAAGCGCCACGACAAAATTTATCGACTGTTTTGTCTCGCTCTTTTTGGTGCGGATATGAAACAAATGCGTGACAAAACGGACGACAAAAAGTCGTTGCGGTGCGTATGTAGCCCGGCACGTGTACATCTACATGAGTTCATCATACTTACAGCCTGAAGGATCGCCTTCGAGTGTCGGCGAGACAGCATATCCAACGCTGTGAGACTCTGCTCCGCCACGTCCATGCATGTGATAGCCTGCAGCTTGTCCAGGAAGGCTGGCACGGCGAGCGCCACCGCGCCGCTACTGCGGGGCAATGCCTCTAGCATGTATGTGAGAGCACGGCATGCGTGGTTCATCTGTAGAAGAAAGATCATCTCTGAGTATTTGAGATTTTCGTGTTATCTGAGAATTTCATTTATCTTGATGACCGCTGTGGCTCGGTGGGCGAAGGCCCGCATACGACATAGGAGGTTGCGGTTTCGATTCCCACCTCGGGACAAATGTTTGCACGATCTGCAGATATTTGTTTCGGGTTTTCGGGTGGTTTTGTATATATAATAAAAAATATTGTAATGTATTGTATTATGTATCGATCATCTAGTACCCATAACACAAGCTCTGCTTAGCTTGGGGCTAGATGATGCTGTGTGGATTGTCTAGCATTATTTATTTGTCTGATGTCAGGATGTCGGGAAGGCAGGATTAGGCTCGCACAGGACTGAGTAAGCTGTTAAAGAAAAGGCCTATACCCAGTACCCAGTAATTTTATTTTATAAAAACCGAATCATATGTCATAAAACTCAATTTTTATGGCCGTAATAAGTTATTGTTATCAATTTAAAAGGCGATTTCGTTCTACTTTTAATGCAAAGGTTAAAGCATTACATGGACAGACAAAGAACAACTCCGATTGCCTTTATTTACATAGTAATTTTCCTATACCTGTGACAACAAATGCATACTTGAATTGTAAATAAACCGACGTCACATTCATCAATTCACACCTAAGCATGACATGACAACATGTTTCGTATTATTCCTTATCAAGGACCTTATCAATGCATAAATACACTGCCACTTACCATATCAAAGTTATGTTCAGCGGCGAGCAAGTTGACTAGTGCGGGGACAACTTGCCGGACGGGGAATCCGGCGAGAGTGTCTTCATTTCCCATCACTAGGAGCTGGCACATCTCTATGACGGCTTGGAGCTGCTGGCCTTCGTCGCCGGTGGCTTGCAGACCGGCGAGGAGTTGTGCAGCTTTAGATGCAGCTGAAAAACAAACATTGAAATCAGATTTTATTTACATTTTGTGTAGGGTGTGTAAACAGACTTCGAAAAATAGAAGAGGTTCTATATTCTCATCTCGTCTTTATGTAAAATACTAATATATACTAATATGTACTTAGCCTTGTTATAACCTACTACTGTGACTTGTGAACTCTGTGTGAACTTAATAAAGGGACCAAGAACAAGGTCATACTCACGACACAATTCCATAGAAAGCAAACTCCTGTATTATACAGGAGTTTGCTTTTGCGTGGGTCGTTATCTGTGTTTTGCGTAGTTAAACACAGATTTCAATTGAATTTATAAAGGTTGTAAAACATTTATTTGAAGAAAATCTGCGATCACATACACTATCTAGATTTAAGGTCACATACAAAATCAAAGCTAAAAGAAGTCTCCGTAATTAAGAGCGCACTTGAGGTAAATAAACGTAGAATAAGTTATATTTTTGCTTAAACTAACAAATAATATTTTATTTTTACTTTTGAATACATTGCGGCATTGTGACACGTGTTTACGTTGGCTGTGTTATTGAACTAAACCAAATAAGAGCTCACAATTCAAGTGCGCGCTTATTTACGGAGACTATGACGGAGACTGATTTTTTGCGCCGACCCGACATCTAGATAATATTTGTGATCGCAGTAGAAAATGTTACAAACAATATTAGACTTTATTGACCTGAATTAGCAGTGACAGTCCGGTGCAGTAAATGCTGCATCCTTGGACCGAGGGCGCCTAGTAGATGCGGTGGCAAGCCGCGGGCCTCAAGCAAGGCTTGTAGACGGCCCACTTCTCCCTCTTCAGAGGAAGATTCCTCTGCCGCGTTGACGAGGCTGCTGGCTGCACTGGCGCCGGAAGCTGCAGCGCCGCCGCTCGCGCATTCTGCTGCAGATGATGACGCTAGAACATAAATAATAAATAAGCAATGCTGGACAATACACACAGCATTATCTAGCCCCATGGTAGGCAGAGCTTGTGTTATGGTTACTAGATAACTGACATACATAATACAATACATTAAATAGATAGATATTTTTGATTATACATAGAAAACGACCAGAACACCCGGAATAAAAATATCTACAGATTGTACACACAATTGTTCCGAGGCGGGAATCGAACCCGCAACCTCCTGTGTCGCAGGCGGACCTTCGTCCACCGCGCCACATCGGTCGGACAGAACATTAAGGTCCAAGGTCCAAGGTCCTTCTGCGATACAGTTTTCGGATAGATAATTATTTTATTGCACTCTTCAAAAGCAAACATGATGACAAGTACAATAGTATGTGACCATTTTTTGTCTTTTTTCTTTTTTCTCTACTAGACAACCGTGTGGATGGATATGATCGTTGGATTGAACAGTTTTTATATTTTTAAGAATGATTCACGCTACACCGTGTCGCGACCGGGCCGTGCGCCGGCCGGGCGAGTCATTCATGTTACACCGGGCTGTTTGGGTGTATTATTTGCACGACTATATCTGTGTTATGTGGTTTTTGGACCGGCGGACCGTGCCGGAGCCGGGAAACAATACCCACCGACATTGCAACGCCGTGCCCCGGCCGGGGCATGGCCGAGCCTCCGACAGGCATCAATCACTTCATACAAAAAGTATACCATAATGTTTGACTGTGCTCCGGCCGGGGCCCGGCCGGACGGTCGCGACACGGTGTAGCGTGAATCATCCTTTACAGTAAGTACTAGCCCCCAATTACCATACGATAAGCCTACTAATGTTCACTATAAAGATATAACTGATTTTCTCCTGTGGCTTGAGATTTGTCAATGCATTTCAATATGACAACCAAGATCAATCAAAATTATACAATACTAGCTGCGCCCCGCGGCTTCGCCCCCGTGGAAATCTATGTGTTAAATGATTTAAATTATTAAAAAAAAAAAGTATCCTATGTTAGACTCCTGGTTCTAAGCTACCTCTCCGCCAATTTTCAGCTAAATCGGTTCAGCCGTTCTCGAGTTATAAGTGTTGTAACAAACACGACTTTCTTTTATATATATAGATAGATAGATGAAGAACAGAACACGTTAGAAAACATCTTAGTAAATAATCACGACATTCCCTTTCGTTTCATGTTGTTATTTATTGTGAAATTTCTTCAGCACGTTTTCACTTAATGACGTACTTATCGATAATGCAGATAAGTCGAGACTTCGAGCTGTGCTAGTGAGCAGTCTTACCTAATCACAAAGCCACGTGTCTTGATAAACTGATAACTATTAAAATTGCATAAGACTTAACTTGCTCAATATTTTGCACATGTTTGCACTGCTGTTTTCATTGAACTAAATATGTAGTTGATATTGTAAGATTGGAACTAATATACACATACATACATATATACTAATAGAAACAGAAAAGCATGGAATAGAAAGGATGAATGGATTCCAAACCATTGACTCTCATTCATTCGTCTACTCAGAAAACGAAAATCGAAGTTTCTAGTTCGTTTTTAAGCACGATCAAATCTTATGTTACTTGCATAAGATAGCGTTTTACACGAAGAAGAATCAGCAACTTTTATTTTCGTTTGTGCGAGTAGACCCCCTCTGACCACCTGTTATTATAGTCGTAGATACCGAAAGATAAATTATATGGTTGGAGTAGTCAGAACAGTGAAGCACGACTCGCATCGAACTGATCATGTCATTGTTATGTCGGCGAGTAAAAGAGTAAGCCTATATCCAGCAGTGGGTGTCAATAGCATCCTGAAAGTCTTATCTAATTAATATGCTTGTCCAATACGACACCACTGGGTGAAATTACTTTTACTCTAGATTTAGTTATTTTGGTTTTATTTTCTTCGTTGTAGGTTATTATGGACTTATATGGTATTTTGCTTTTTATGTTATCTGAAAATAAAGAGTTTGAATTGAATAGGTTGGGAAAATGATGATAATATCTGTGTAATATATACCTTTGGTCTTAGCCTTGGCCTCGCTAGCCGCGTTGTCCGGCATCGAAGCGGCTGAGGCGGACGCTGGCGGGGTTGAAGATGTGGACGCCACAGCACCCTGCAAGCAAACGCATCGTTATTTATTATTAAAAGAATTATTTTAAACGATTTATTTGACGTGTAACACACGTGTATTTACACGTCAAATAAGTAAAGTATAGATGGTATGATTAACAATTCAAATTTAAATATATCATACGTTCATGAACTACGACTTTTATTTCTGCTTATGAGTTTCTTCGAAGGATAATCTGTCAATGAGCAGCTTCGTCGGTTAACTTTGGTGGCTAATGTAAGAAAATATCTGTCAAAACCGATGATGATTGTGATTTTTATAGAAAAACACCACTCTAATCCATATAACTAAACCTAATCCTTGATCGGAGATTGAATTCTGAGACAGACATTCATAGAGGGCTGTATAAATATTTGTTAATTAAGGTTGTACCAAATTCAATCACCGAAAGAATATAATTGGAAGATTAGGCACAATGACTAACACTAAACTCACGGATTGAGGCGAATAACTTTAAAGCTTCGAATACTGAATCAAACGGGATTAGGCGTAAATTATGCAACATATAGCTTTTGAAACTATCATGGTTAATAATAATAATAATAACACAAAAGTCACTTTTATCGGGATATTTACCATGATTAGATTTTTGAGTTTTCCATTATTTCGACACAGTTTCATGCGTCATGATCACGGAGTAACTCAAAAATCAAATCATGGTAAATATCCCGTTACAGGTACAGGGACGGTATAGGGACATTTGTATGCGAAATAAGGTAAAGAGTGAAATTACCGTGGTTAAGGTCTGGGGGTGTGACCGGCTGGACGCACCTCCAGTGCTGGCACAGGAACCCAGACTGCTTTTGCCTGCAAATAGTTTCATATTAAACAAACAGTTTCACCTTAACAACAACCGTAGATGATTAATGCTTAACATTCTTATGGCTTCGAATTTAGAAGTAACGCGTGCTTGCCGAGCGACTACGGAAGGAAAATGGAGAAACAGTATCTAGTAACTAACTCAGCTGATGTCATCAAAAATAGTAAAAAGTGCCAGCTCACGGTGCCTAAGCATCGGTACATAGATGTTTTGAAACAGTACAATGAACTCCCCTCAAGGAGACCTTTATCGCGAATTCAAATTGAAAAATGATTGTAAAAAGTTAAGCTTCTGACGGAACTCGAATCCGCACGGATAGGTATTTATTTAAAGTCTTCCAGTGCTCAATGATAGGTGACATTGATAATGATGCTAAACGGGTTCAAATCACGCAAGAAACTAAAATTTATTAATTTTTTCCTGTAAAAGATTTTGCCTAATGTGAGTTATCATATCACTTTATGAACCAATTATAACACATGTTATTTATTGGTTTCCATTTTCGGCCATCCTTCGTCATCATCACAGTCATTCATAAGGAAAATGACACATCATTAACAATATACGGACAAAATCAAACGTAAGCTAATAGGATTATTAGGAACAATCGAAACGAAGCATTCCACAGGTTGCTTTGCGAGCTTGAACACAAAAAAGTTATAAATAAATCCCTTCTTTTACTTAGACTGAGATAGGTTTATGGTTTAACCAACTGAATGTTTAATATGAGATAGGGTATCAAACGTCGAATCGTATAGCAATTAACACTTACCTACAAGTGCCAAACTGATAAACAGAGGACTGCGAGTTGGCACTGCAATTAATCGTTACCCCGCGTGAAAACTGTTTATTATGATTTCTTTATCTTGCGCATTAAGACGTGTAGAATAGATGTTGGTTATTAACCAAACTATTTATATACCTATAGTGATAATAGCATATTGTCTCATAAAATGCTGCTTGCTGAATTAAGAACCAAGATGTATTGTGTCATAGGAATTAAAATACCTAGTGTTTCCGTTTAACTATGAGTTGCTAGCAAGTATTTTCAAATAGCAGCTTATTAGCACCAGCTCGACTCGCACTTAGCCGCCTTTATTGGTGTCATTTCAATTGTACTCAACTACGCAAATTAAAAAGGCTTATTTGACGATTGGAATAGGCATCCATCAAAGAAATTTGATAGAATGTTGAGCATAGAAATTTGACAAAGATATAATATTCCTTCGTTTTATAACGACGGAATAATTGGACGCCCCCTTTCCACTAGTGCTAAGTTGAGCGAGGATAAACTTTGTTATTCTATTGGTTCTTAACAAACACTTCCCTTGCTACATCATCGCACATCATTGGTGGAAAAGCAATACCAGGAGTATTGCTACTTACCTCGTTTTTCCTTACGCGTGGACGCTGGCTGCGGCTGCGGCATGTCGCGAGCTCTCGCCCGCCGCCCGCCCGCCGCGCTGCCGCCGGCGCCCTCGCTAGACACCTGCTGATAAAACGAACCATTGAGTAAACAAACTTGACTCCATCAACTGAAACCGCAAGCAGTGAAGCACTAAAACAGATAAAAAATTTATTCCGTCAAGGGAAGTTCTATTCTCGGTGGCTTCGCAAAGTAATGGGACATGATGATTAGTCAAAAACGTAATAGTTCAGTCAACGAAGAAACGAAGAAAAGATGGAAAGGTCGAAAGAAGAAAGTTTGCCTTTGTGAACTTGATTTGGACTAGTTTAGGAGACAAACATACTAAAAGTCCCCACTCCTGTGAGAAGAGTATACAGGAGCCCACCTGGAGCTCATATCTAGACAATCCACAGGTTCTCGAAGCCCAAATCTAGACAAGTATTGGGAATAGGTAAAAAGAGAGCCAAACTTGTAGATCATTTTATCAGCTTTAATTATTATTTTTTTATTTAGCCTGCTTCGTCCCACTGCTGGGCAAAGGCCTCCCCCAAATCTTTCCACTCAGTGCGGTCACGCGCGATCTCCCATCAATCTCTGAGGAAGGCGTTAAGATCGTCTCGCCAGCGCTTTCTTGGCCGACCTCGCCCGCGGCTTCCTTCCGGGACCCAGGGTGTTGCAGCATTAGCCCACCTCTCGGGGTCCATTCGGCTAATGTGCCCCGCCCACTTCCATTTCAGCTTTCATTAGTTAGACAACATTTCCTATAACGCATCGTTTACGAGAAGCAAAAACGGGACATTCTTTGTGCCCCAATCCTAGGACTCACATCACAGGGGTGGGGACTTTTAGTATGTTTGTATCCTAGCTAATCCAAACAAAGTTCCGACGTCAATCTTTCTGCTTTCGACTTTTCCACCCAACCGTCATTTTGCACTCATTGACTATAATATTTTGAAATAGACTTAGCTGGTTTTGTGAAGAAAGAGAATAGTATAGAATATGGATGAATGTGAACCAGAGTCAAGTGGGAATAAACAAAGGTAAAAGGCCCTATATGTCTGGGACAGAGCCTAGCTGAATTAGTAAACTAAAACAAAAAGAAAAGTGTACAAATAACAAAGAACTTGTCTAGTCAAACAGACCAGCTGGTTTGGTAAATATATGTTTTGAACATAAACAAAGAGAAATGTGAAAGGCCCTACCTGTCTTTTGGAAGTGTTATCCTGCCTCTGGCGCTGAGAAGAGCCCGCTCCCCTCGTCAAGCAAGCTCCCAGGGTCGCACCCGTCGCAGCAGCGATACTCTGCGCACAAAACGCAACAATCACAAACAGTACACCGCACAATGCATACTCGCACACAACACAAATATGCATTAGCACGAACACAGCTCCTACGTATAAGTACAAAGCGGCCGGTGACGCGACAATTTCCACACTGCGTGGAAAACGATGACTCTACCAAAACAATGCAATTATTTTTATCAAGTTTGCGACCACGCGATCAATACACCGCGAATGATAAACTACTGACCGCATTTTGCGAATTTATCATTGTCTTTTTGTTATCTCGCGTTATCAAAATAATGGTAATGTCGTTCTGTAAGTGTTAGGACCACTACTTGGAGTGAAACTAAGGCTTGAAAGTGCAAAATGTACAATCTTCTTTGTTACCAACAATTAAATCTAAGCTAGTGACGAATGTTGCATAAAGTCGTATTAACAGTATTTCCTCAACATACCCTCCTTGCGTTAGTCTGACGTAGATATGGTAGATCGCGAGGTACGATCAATAGTTTGCTCGCAGCACTATTCGAGTTTGAAGTGCTGGCTTCTGTGAACAAATAAATAAATTAAAGTGAAACAGTTTTCCGCGAACGATTAGGTAAGGAGCATGATTATATAATGAGTTTATAGTGGTAATTGCATAATTATTATGATAATTACCCTCGATTTCCCAGTTATACGTCGGTGTGACGCTTGCAAGTCTGTCCGAAGCGCTCTTGCGGTCAGCTGGGTGGATATCGTCGCTAGTCGACGGGTTTACTGTAACCAACAAACGAACACGTTAAGGATATCTTTCCAAGAGTTATAAATGAGTGCGTTTGACACGCTTGATACCATTCGAGATAAGCCATGTGACGAAGCTTATACTATTGTGCTCTACATCTTAAAATAGCAAAGAACAGCCTTTGTACGGAACTAATTCTGCTTATGACACATGGCAGATACAATCAATACAAATCAGCTATGCGCACTCAAAATAGAATTTACAAACCGAACAGAAAATGTTTACTTGACCGGTGGAAAATTCCGAGTTCATTTACGATTGGATATTGAGGAAGCAAAGTGCATGGCGAAGTGCCGTTTTAGGAAAAGGTAATAGGTACATCATTTTCTATGGAGGGGAGGAGGTTACATTCCATATCTGAAGGACTTCTGTCCATGTTGATACATAAACGTACATAAGTATTTTATTAATGAATAACGAAATAGTTTACCTGTGTTATAGTCGATTTTTTCGCTAGTAACAGTGGATGTTACTGATAACAGGCCAAGTTCACCGTGTCGGTTCCGTAGAGAATAACTGCAAGTCGCTAGAGCAACCTCGGCAACCTCTCTCTCAGTCTCTTGTTGGAAATTCCTGTTAGTTTTCAAT
This sequence comes from Eupithecia abbreviata, assembly GCA_943735965.1. Lineage (NCBI taxonomy): Eukaryota > Metazoa > Arthropoda > Insecta > Lepidoptera > Geometridae > Eupithecia > Eupithecia abbreviata. The sequence continues at coordinate 5,201,473 of OX030976.1, forward strand.
TCTCTTGCGTCCAGAGATTCTTTATTGGGTGTATCAATATTCTTGCTCTTCTTTTTAGTGTCTTCTGCGTTCAATGAGTAACTGCTCTTTTTAAACGACAGAGAACGGTGAACCGACCTCTTCCTCTTCTTGCCCTTCCGCCTTCTAGCAGTGGGGCTGTACACAGAATAATCAGAGTCCAATACGTCTGCTACAGTGGACGAGCTGTACGGTGAATACGCGTAGTCTCTCTCGTCTAACGGCAATAGACCGCCTTCAGAGTGATTCTGCTGATTAGAAGTAGCTGTGTTGTTCTGATCTGCTTGTGCCTCAGTTAAAGTTTGCGTTTTAGTCAATAGAGTATCTTCACCGACACTCTCAGTAGGTTTAAGAGCAGTCCGTGAGCGTGTGCAGTAGGCTACGCCCTCTTTGCTATTATTTGAGCCGACCTTGCGTTTCTTTCTATCATGCGAGGAAGTTCGGCCTCGTTTGTTATGTCCGAAGGACTTGTGGGCGTCTCCGCCCTTGAGATGGCTGGTATCGCAGCGTGTCTCGTATACGTCGGCGCCGTAGGACCAGCGCTCGGAGATGGAGTAGTCGGAGCGGGGTAGGGAGTTGATGAGACGCGAGCTTCTGCGCAGCGTTAGAGGCTGAGGGTCTGACAGACGGCTACCGGCGTGCCGGCTAGTGGACCGCGGTGCGGGCGACGTCGCGTTACGTCTGCTTCGTTGGCTATGGCTCGCTTGACGCAAAGACCGACCGCCCACCACCCTGCTAGGAGAAGACCTGGACAAAACAAAAATATTGCCTGCAAAACTTAAGGTACACTTCATTTCACAATGGATGTTAAACAGACGGTACTAAATTAGGTTTCGTCATATCTCATTTAGTTAAAATAAAATAAAAAATATTTATGTATCAAAAACACATGCAAGATCATTTAAAATACAGCAATTCTGGCTTAGTTTGAGTTCCACTGCTAAGTGGTAAACTAAGCAAGAATACTTGTATCTTGAGGTCCGTGAGTGCGTTTGAACAGGAAAATACATTGTGTTTATTTTGACACTGGCCAAGAAAAGCTGTAATGAGTGTACATGCATAATATATCTGCAAGTATTCTTTGATAGGTACACCCTGTCTAGTCTTGTCGCTCCATGCAGTAGCTACAAATTGATCTCAATTGATTGCATGAAGCCAATTGCTGGCCACTCTAACTACCTGGGTATGGTGATAGACTTGTAATAAACTAAAACATTTGACTAAGTAGCTCACACACTTGGTTTTGACATAAACAAAATGGATTCCTGCAAGTAAATTCAGTGGATGAATTCCATTGATCATTTATAATTTACTATTAACCTATAAACACAGTTTTGGATACTATTTCTATAACTATTTAAAGCATGCTTATTTGACAACAAATTAGAATGGGTAATTAAAATTAAGTATACCCATATTGTAATAGAATTTTAATGAGCCTCATACATTTGTATGTAATTATATGTGCCTGTGCACATATTATTAAAATATTGACTGATTGACAGGGAGTTCCATAATTAGAGGATCGACAAGGGGTGTGTGTACTCTTATTTCCGCAATTAGACTCAGGTTGGTCCATTGTGTGTGTGGTGTATGTGTGGAGTGGCTTGGTGGTTAGTGGGGGGCAATAAATGAACTCAGATGTATATTCCTGCGATTTCCTGGGGTTAGAAAATTAGAGACGACTTTATTCACAGTTTGGATTATATTCAAATGTAACATGTTCACTAAAGGTACCAGTTTTTGATAATACCAGTGTTTGATAAAATTATAATGTAAAAGTATAGCCTCCATGGCAGTTATAACACAACAACTTCAAGCATCCAAGAATTAAGTTGCCTTTACCCATGGAACTACCAGGGTAAAGGTAGCATGATCCTTCTGTATATTTTAAATTCTTCTGCTAAGCATGGGGATTATGGCATATAATAATAAGTATTTCTGGCAAAAAACAATACATAATATCAATTTGTGTGTAAGAATTTATTGTTAAGTAATATTTTCAAAAGAATTTTCTCAATTATTTGACACAATGTTAGCAATTTGTTAGCAAACAAGTTCTAAAAGTGGTAAAAATCAGAAACAATATCAGCTGTAAATTCTAAATGGGTAAAGTTCTGAATATACACAGGGTCCATTTCATGCATTGGAAAACTCGCCACTGTTTAATCCTCTAAGAATTGAACATCTTGTACACTACCTACAACAGACACATGTATTATTTATGAAAAACAAATGCATTCAAACTTTAGTTAATAACTTGCAAATAAACTTATAACAAATAAGTAAGTTCAACTAAAGAATGGTTTCAATCCTAGGAATGCTCCAGATGATATGAGTGATATCTACATTTTACCTACCAACACTACAATTTGGGACACACCCAGTTGATAAACAGTGTCCCATATGGAGTTGATAAGAGTATTTATCAGAGTAGCTCATTGGTTTTGGTACCTTGCAGATCAATACTTATCATAATTGGACACAAAAACATGGGACAAAACCAAAATGCTACAAGTCAAAACCAAACATGTCCCTATTTCATCAATTAGTTCTATGTTCCATTGTGCTAGTGCATGAAGCACAAGTGATAAAAAACCAGTTCATAATTCTGTATAACACTAAACTTATACATTTTGGGATCTGTATTTGGAGTAAGATTTAACTACACTTTATACAAAATGGGCTCATTGTGAGTGGAGTACTGTGAATATTATGAAGATAAAGACAACATAATTCCAAGTACAGTAATGAAGTTCCATTCCATAGAACAAATTAACTTTAGCATTATGTTCTGATCTGTATTATGAGCGAGAGTTCACTTATTAACAAAACATGCCCCTACCAAGACCTGCATAGTGTAAATGTAACATAACTTATATAGTTATTGAGAAAGAGAAATGATGTTACCGACCAAAATTTTATTTTGTAATGAGATTTTGCTCTGCTATGGACACAGAGGGCCCTAATATGAAGCACGGGTGCTGAAAGTTAATTATAGTATGTAAACCAAGAGGTGTTATGATGTTACCCGCTGGACTCTCTCGTAAGTGCAGAGTGTGACGACGGTGGGATGTGTTGCTCGGCCATAGACGGGTCTGGAGACACACGCGGCTGCTGGTGTGGGGCCTGCGCAGGCCGCCCGCGCGCGCTACCTTCCCGGCACCATGCCAGGGCGAGCGCCGCGACACTGTCTCCTCATACACCACCTCACCTCACTATTCACACATCACACTAACCAGCACCCGCACTGCACTCCTCACTCGCGAATCGCGCACGACAATGACACACTGCGATGATATCTGGAACAAAGATGAACTCGGTTAGCGATCGAACAATGCTGCGTTACATAAACATTTCAAAGTTATCGCCACCTATCGCTAGTACACGTCAAATCTCTAACCGATTATTCAGGATTCGTTCAACGTATATTTGTAGAACGAATAACTGGGTTCGCCAGTTGCACGTTTGAGAAAAATTTAATAAAATGGATGACAACCAAGGACAGAGAGCTACGCTTTCTGAGATATTTTTCGAACGAATGCACACAAGCACACAGCTGGCTAGCTGTCACAGTATAATGTTGCCATAAAACTACAGATTCTACCAAATCCTACCAAGGTACCATCATATTTTTTTACACCGCTTTTTAGGATTCCGACCAGAATAGTAAATAATAAACGGGACCCTATTACAATGCCACCGCTCGCCTCTGATGTGTCTGTCCGTCTTTCCGTCAGCGGGCTGTAGGCATTAACCGTAAGGTACAGTTGTAATTTTCACAGAATGTGTAATTCTGTTGCCGACAAAATAATAAGAAAAATTCATGAGAGACTTAGTTGAGTACCGATCATCGAAAAGCAACGTCGGGCGCGTTAAATACTATGTATAATAGTTGAGGGCAACAAGTTGCTTTAAAAAATAAGTTTTATAGGGTTCCTTTTGCGAAAGAGTTACCTATGTAAGAGGGTACGGAACCCATGTGCGAGTCGACACTTGACTGATTTTTTTTTTTATACCTAGGGTTATTTATTTCTTATAAAATTATAACTTGTATGAAAAACAAATCAGTAAATGAATGTTGGAATTATAATCAAAATTACAGTTGCACCATGCCTCTTTCATATGGGGGTTGTTGGTCTCTCGTGGAAAAAAAATCGAAGTTTTAACTATTTTCTAGGTTGTGCTTGTGCATGCAATTTAGATAGCAGCTTGAAGTTTTGCGCATATTATAAGCCATTTGCTATGAACGCACATTCTAACAAACTAAAAATCAATTGCCGTTTTAGAGTTTATTGAAAGTAAGAGATTTATTACTAAAATCAACATTATGTCGATACGAATTTAGCAAATGGCTTACAATGTTAGCCAAACTTCTTATCTGCAGTCTACTATTTAAATTACTTGCAGAACCTAGAAAACAGTAGAAACCCGTCTTTTTTCGTACTGAACAGTTTGAACCTGTATTTATTCCGACAAACACTTTTCATGATCGAACATGATCTGACAACTCTATTCTGATATTTTGCATGCTATGTGATGTGGATGTGATGTGATATTTATTGAGCGTCCTTGATAATTAAATTAATTAAGGATAGGTATCTAATAGTGTTAGTTAGGTACCAGGTATTTAAGTACCATATCTGCAAGTACGCAGAATTACCAGTACCTAACCGCTCTGATAATAAGAGATAGAAGATGAAGAATATTATTTGCTTACTTTGGGGCTAGATGATGCTGTGTGGATTGTCCAGCATTATTTATTTAATTATTAGCACACAGTAAGGTTAGCTTGGTAACAGTCCAACCAGTTCAAAATAACCAGTCTTACCTACCTACGATTCAATCGCATCTCAGACTCGCTATACAACGAAAAATAAAACATGAGACGTTCACCAGGTGCAGCGGTCAGGTACCTGAACCCTATTATAATCATTGAATACTGATTATTTATTTTTTCGTAATCAATACACCTTCGTTTGACCGCAATCTCAGCCGATGGAAAGTGACGAATTCTAATTCAAAATGAACTACGATGTGGCTGACGATGTATGACGATGTATCTAGAAGATACTATTCGATTCACACTACTTCACTTCGTTTTTGAGGTTTTTAAATTATGAAAGCTTGCACAGATGCTTGCGTGACGTTTATGCCATAGAAAAGCGTTTTTTTTATTTATTTACCAACTTAAAGATATTGTTACATAAAAAAGCTTTAAAATAACACGATGGAAACCACAAAGGTTTGTATATATTTGTTTGTCGTTATATCGATGACTTAGCAGACTTTCATAATGCGGGTCTAAGGAGCTTTTAATTGCATTATTAACACTTTGACTGCGGTTTTTTTTCGACGACTGCGGTCTTTTTTTTTACCTAAAAAATTCGTGCTGCCGCTCTACACAGCGGTTGTGTTGCGCCGCAAATGCGTTTCGTTTGAAAAATATTACAGCTCTGCTGAGTCACAAAGATCTGTATTTTCTCAGCCGCTGCGCTAGTGTGGATTTACGCATATTAGTCACTTGTAGAAAACTCATACGGTGCGTTTTCAGCACTCAAAGTGTTAAGGAAATGAAGGAGGAATACGTAACAATACCACTCTATTACTCGAAACAAACATACAGAATAAACTACCTTCCTAAAATTATGTGAACACACAAAATCTTCTCAAAACATTTCTCGCGATATCGGCTAGGTAGGTTATTATTGTTTTGATCTGTGAATTTTATGATATCAAGTCTCGTTTAGTTTGATTGTTACTTTTGGTCTATACTTAGTTTTATAATACAATATATATTTTGTAAACAAAGACATTCATGTTAGTATGTGCAGAGAAAAAGGTGCCAATTGGAGATAAGAATGAAATGATTAATTAAAAATTTCAAAACCAAATTTATTTCGAACTTCTACTATTTGCTCCGATAATACCAATTCTGTCCTAAATCATTATCGCCGAATATTTCTTTGATTTTGTTATCCCATTGTTTACAAAAAACTAGAAAAAATTCTAGAACATAGCGTGTTTACGGTTTGTTCCACGCTTGCGCTTGCATCGCGTCGTCGCGCGCGCGTCGTACTGGTAATCGTATCTGCAAAAGTCTAAGAATAGATAATAAAGTTTTATATTTATTTTCAAACAAATATAAATACAACACATCTGTAGTCTGTGGACTTCTATAGTCAGTCAGACTTATATATACCCAATACTATCCAAGCAACGGGACTCTGAAAGATTTGCTTGCTAAATCACATTTTAACACGCTTTTTGAGCAATGCCAAAATGGCAATTTAATATTATGCTCTAATACTTTGATGTTACAGTACAGTTTGGTGTGTTTTGTCCAGATTCAGTCCAGGGGCTGCGCCCCAAGGCCGTGGGTCGTCAACCCGAATGTAGGTACTGCATTGACCACGTGCAAAACCAGCTCCACTCGCTAGCACCATAACATAAGAATATATACAACCAAAATAAAATTGGACCGTTCAGAGAATTTATTTTGTCAGATCCTCGGCTGTCGTTCCAAAGCAAATTAAATTCATGATCCTTACTCAATGCTTTTTAACTTGCGCGATAAATTAAATACCCTTTCAAAAGTACCAATTAATGATGATTATTATGTATGTTCAATCAGATCAAATCATATTTATTTTAGACATAGTACAAAGTTGACATACACAGTCCATTCCTAAAGAGACACTTAATGCGAACACAATAATGCGTTTTAGAGCGATTTAAATGTCATTTGTAAAAGCTTAATAATATCAACATAATATCATAATAATAATTAATAATATATTGGTATATCCTTCAGAATAATATTGTTTTGCAGAAATATTACTTCTTTTGTATTCAGTAGATGTCTAAAATTATATTGGAGTAGATTTTCAAAATCAGTCATCCATCATGTCTATTCAACTAAGGCCAGAAAAAAATGAATTAGAATGTGAAGGTTGCAGGTAAGTATAATGGCTATTATGTCTATAATGGATCCTCAACAAATATTTTTTCTTGAATTTTTTAAATGTTTTTTATCGTCCTGTTTAAGCATACGTTAATGTCTGCTTAAGTACCTACATACATTATGTTATTAATTAACAAGGGACGTAGATATTGTGATATAATATTTACACTTCAAGTTTTATGAGACAAATAAATACCGTTTTCTTGGTATTTTTTAAATACATTTATTTGAATTTTTTATGGGACCATGAATAAAAAAATAAAAGCATTTTTACATAAATATCGGATTGAGAGCATAACAAAAATGATTATTAAAACCTGTTAAAAGGTTTGACCTTCGTGATTCGTTTAGCATCCGCAGCAATGCAATGCAAATAATCAAACTGTATGTATGTCTAGTGGGGTGCACTGCACCCCAAGAGAAGTCATCGACCGTCCCAGAGCGGCGGCGGTAGCGGCGGGCGGCGGCGGCGGCGTTGGCACCCCTTTAAATCACGCGACTACTCTGGTCTGGAGCCCTACTGGTTCAATGAACTCTCCCAGACCCCTCATAAAGGCCCCTGCTACTCATACTAAAGTTAGACGATCACAAAGACCTACCGACGAATGCATTGGGTAGATAGATAAGAGTATTGACACCATCTCGCTAGATTTTAATAAATGTGCGTGCATTTGCCAATACCTACCTTTATTCATATTCGATTAAGTAAAGCATTTTTAATGATTTATAGCAAAAAGCTCAATGGTTAGATACTAGGTTACCGAGACATGTTATGTTATGATGACATAAAACATGACAGAAACTATTTTAGAACCGTCAGGGACACGGCGGCATTCGTTTCAGTGTAACTGTGTATCCGACAAAGCAACATCGTCAGCGGTACACCAACCAATACACGTCATAAAACACACTAAAACGATATTCACTTACGATATTAACCTGAAATAAACTGTTAGCAGTTGCGCTGATATGACCAAAATCTTATTGATATTTTGGCATAACCTTAGTTCTACAATGTGTATAATGTTATCATTATAATTCAAAAAGATAACTTTTACAATATTTTCTAGATCTAGAGCGACACAACTGGAAAGCTCACACGTGCGTGTGGGCGTGTGTGTGACCTAATAAGATGTGATGCAATACATTTGCTAGAATTTTGTATTGTATTTGTATTTATTTATTTTTAAAGAATATACATGATTTCTTATATTTAACACTCTTTAAACCCGTAAAAAAAAAAAAAAGTTGTCAGCTCTGTGACTCAACATTGGCTGATTGATATAAAAGTACACTATCTTTTAAGCAACATAGGGTCAAAGTTGAGATATTACTTTATTGTTGTCGTATCGAGGAGAGAAAGCTATGGTGAACGGTGTTGCAACATTTGCAACCAACGGCCACCGACGACCGACGTGTAGAAAAGGTTTCGTGACGGCGGCGGGGCGGCTGTCTTTTGCGTAAGATCTATGTTCGTTCACGACAAACACGATTAAGCTCTAAACGAAGAGTTTAAAAGTAAACATTTTAACACTCAACAGCAAAATAAACAACAAAGACGACAGACAGCTAGCAGAACATTATTTTGTGCTTCTGTACCTATTATTACTTATTAATTTGTTTATAGTAAGGGGAATGCTATGTAAATAAATTATTGCTATAGTGTCGATTTGTCGATAAGCCACATTCGACTTATGTGTGTCATTGGTCGAAAGAATGAGTTCAAGTCTACGGTCGTTTACGCAATATGCGCAACTAGGCCAATATTATATCTCATTCTGTGCGTTTCGTCCCTATCTAAGTACTTTTGAAGTTTACGATGGTTATTTATAAGATTATTTATCGGGTATTTTTCACGTACCTTTTGTTTTTTTACCAAAAATATTTTTATATAATGATTGGTAACCAACGAATATTAAAAAAATAAGTAGGTAGTGGGTTGATCTTTCGATTCCAAATAAAACCACCGAGATCACGTTTAGTTTACAGATGTTTCACCACACAGGAAGACGACGATTTGTACATTTCAGTAGAATGCGGCCATGATTATTTCTGTTTTCGTGAATAGAGCTAAACAGGTGGCACTGGTAATATCAGTCCAAATATTACAATGCAGTAGTAAGAAGTGATAAATGGAGCATTGATTTTTACACAACTAAAAAACTTTTAGTCTATGTCTATGTTATACAATACATTTGAAATAGTTATATAATTTTTAAAGCTTAATGCTTTAAAAGCTTTTAAGCTAAGGTATAGATATTTTTTACACTTATACCTTTACGCAATATCTTCTCATCACAGATAACGTAAAGCCACAAGACGAAAGTCTTTAATCAATTTGAGATGCCAGTGATGACCTACGGATCCGAGACGTGGTCGCTAACTATAGATCTCGTTCATAAGCAGTCGCTCAGCGAGCTATGGAGATAGAATCTGGAATACGGAGATTTTTAGAAGAACCAAAGTCACAGACTCTCAGAATAGTAAGCTAAAGTGGCAGTGGTCGTATAGCTCGCAGAATTGCCAACCGCTGGGGAGTAAAGGTTCTCGAGTGCGGCCGTGGTGCAACGCAAAACGGAGTGTTGGTAGACTATCTACCCGATGGACCGCCGACATTGTAGCGGTCGCACTGAGTCGATGGATGGAGGACCCAGGACCGCTCTTTGTGGCGTTGTCGTATGGGGAGGCCTATATCCAGCATTGGACATGTATGGGCTGATATGATAGGCCTTTTCTATATTAATATTATAAAGAGGAAGGGGTTTGATTTTTTATTTGTTTGTTTATTTGAAATTAATAGGCTCCGAAACTACTGGACCGATTTGAAAAATTCTTTCACCGTTGGGATGCTACACTATCCCCGGTGAACATAGGCTATATTATATTTTCAAAAAGTTAGGGATCCGTACTAAAACCGTGCGAAGCCGGGAAGGTCCGCTAGTATTTTGATAAACGAAGTTCCGCTTAAGTCACACATAGATATATTTTTTTAACTTGTAGTAGTTGCCAAAGTTGCAACACGTACAACAAAACGTAACGCGATAAGAAATTGTAAAACAATGCTTGCATGTTACTACACTACATGACTACAACAAGTTTACTTAGTATGTTAACGAAAAAAACAAGTTTAACTTGATTCTGTAAAATCTTTTAAATTTTTTGTGTGAAAATATTTCAGGTAACATAATAAGACTTTTCCTATTTAGAACCAACCTGACATTGTAAGTAGATGTTTTTCTAGATAATTGCATTTGGATTGTATCCTTTTTTATAGGACTCCAAAAAAGGAGGAGGAAAATATTCGGTTGTACGTACATATGTTTTTATCTTACATTTTTCGATTTTGAAAATTGTATTGAGAACGGTAATAATGGTATCGTATAAAAAATATTTCTGAGGGATCCGTATTTGTTACAAAAAACGTAAAAAACAGAGTAAATATAAAAAAAATAGTGGTTTTTAGTTTTTTTAATAAAACTACTAACTTTAACAGTCAAATTATATCTCACTAGCTGTTTCCCGCGGTTTCACCCGCGCTAAATTCGAATTTCACATTTCTAAAATATAATATTGCCTATGTTCACCGGGGATAGTGTAGCTTCCCAACAACCAACCGGTGAAAATATTTTTAAAACCGGTCCAATAGTTTCGGAGCCTATTCAATACAAAAATATAGAAAATCAAACCTTTTCTCTTTATAATATTAGTAGTATAGATAAACTGTACTATATTATTAATCAATGACCTACTTTACAAATCCTCATTAAAGATTTGATTTTGAAAATTGAAGATACGATTTTGTTGCGATTGTAAATTATTAACCGATCTGCACAGTTGCATTGCATAAAAAAGATTCTTGTGGGAGATGGCGAGAGCTGGAACGGGGTTCGTTTTGGACGCGCCGCCATGCCACCCCGCCCCGCCGCTGTCGGATCGATACAGGCCCGGCTGCCACCTTGTACCCCTGCCAATTTAATATAGGTAGGTATATCCCCCAACGCTCCTGCCTGGCTGGCAGGAACGTACACATTATAATGAACATACAAACAAAGGAAACATATCCCCCACTTACAACTAGCTACTTCCTTGAAATATTAATTGAATATTCATGTTTACATAAAATAGGTCGGTTGAAACCTAATAACGTTATTATTTGTTGATATAGGTACATTTTGTCTACATGAGCGAGGAAATTAGAACAGACGTATAGTGTAAGCCGTCGTGTCGTGCACGCAACAGAGGAAAAGAGAACCTCGATTTAAGGTTTTCGTAATTATAGGCTTTGCACTTTAGCAGCGTTAATTCCAAACCAAAACAAAACTGGTTTTTCCGCGTAAATTTTTAAATGGATGTAGAAAAGGCATGCTGTGCGAGTTGAGCTTCGAACAATAGCTATGGTTTTTATTAGAAAAGGACAACAAAGCGAAGTTTGTTTTAGCATGGGCTCGCAGAAAATGGTTTAGGTATAATGTACGCACAACCACCCATCTGCCAAATTGGGTGGGTAATTGTAGAATGCCGAAGACACTAAAACCGACCGATTTTGGAGTCTCCCGTCACACATGAAACATTCCATTATACCTTAAAAAAAGTTAATTAGATTCACAGAAAAATTAAATAAAAACGGCAACTTTTTTGAAAATTTAATATAGCCTATATTCACCGGGGATAGCTTCTCAACGGTGAAATAATTTTTCAAATCGGTCCAATAGTTTCGGAGCCTATTCGTTACAAACAAACAAAAGATCAAACCTTTCCTCTTTATAATATTAGTATAGAAAACCTAGAAAATTAAAACCTAACCTTTTTCACGGGTGACATATTCTGACGAGCACGAGAAGACGGGTGGACGGCGAATGGGAAAAACCCCAGGGTGGACTTACCTATCCATCCAAAAGTTTTTTAATACTCTAAATAAAACCTTAACGAATGCACGCACGGTAGTGCAATTATGGTATTAAAATATCCTTATATTTTGATTTATGGTAGTTCGATTTACTTATTTTTAAGGGTTTTTATACAACTTTTCTGATAAATAAAAGGAAAAAACGTATCATAGCATTTTCTATGAACCTTTCATGTTTTAATAAAAATTGTCAACATTAATTTTTGTAGCTACGCTACGAGTACAATAGTAGTTTGTGGTTTTTTTCACTGGCATCATTGAAATTTCTTTTAATTACTCTATTTTAATTCGCGCCTAATAAAATCAAAATCCCTTCAAGAAAATTAACTATTTAAAAAACAACAACATGATCAAATCAAAATAACGCGACCAATGATCACTAACAACAAAAATGAAACAGCTATTGTACTCGAGACCATAATCGAAATTGGGCCTCGGCGGCGGCGGCGGCGCGGCGGCCAATCTCCACGAAGAACGCGCAGGCAGGATTTATTTTATACCTGTGTTTGCACACACAATTGTGCGTGCAAACACAGGTGAACTCTCTATTCCCTCAATGTGTTATCATAATACGATGGGACGGCAGACCGACACGACCTAAGAGAGGTTACTGTACAGACAGCTGCACCCATAGAAATATATGGGACTGATTACTCTATGCTTGAACCAAATTCCAGAATATTAAAAAATGGCGTCAATCGTGCTGCGTTGGCATGAGTATTTCTGTTTTTTTTTTTATTAAATTGCATAGGTGTGGGTTATTTCATTTAGACCAGTCAATATATAATTTTTTGTATGGAGAAGGTTGTAACTGTTGCAAGTCCAATTTCAGGGATTCTGGTGAATATAATAGATATACAGGATTTTCCAAAACTCAATGTCAAGCTGTAAGCGGGTGGGTTCATGACGTAGACATCTCCAATAGTTTCCAAGTTATACTACTTAAACTCGAATCACTTATTTGAAAGAACTTATTAGAAAATCACAGCAAATACCTAAAATATGTAAGCATGGTAAAAATAAACAAATCTGTTTATTTATTACTTGCATACTATTTAAAATAGGTGTCTCCACTAATCCTAAAATTGTAGGATAATAGCATTTTTAGTTAGGAGACATGAGTTTAAACATATTTGTAGGTTTAGCTGCATACCCCGTATAACTGTCAAATAAGCAAAGCATGGTCTTCTATCATATAAAGAAACATTTTCATAACAAAATAATGCTGGCCAATCCGAAGAGCTTGTGTTATGGGTACTAAATGACTGATATTTATGTTACATTACATACCTATTATTTGCTTCACATAGAAAACACCCAGAAAAATCTGCGGAAATATCTGCAGATTTGTCTTGAGGAGGCATTTAACAGGCAATGTGCCACTAATATTAATGTCTGAGAGAATCAGTGTATATAGAGAATGTGTAGCCTTTGTGTTATCAACCAATTGGTTGAGACATTGCCTGTTAAATGCCTCCTTAAGACAAATGTTTGTACAATCTGCAGATATTTCTTCCTTGCATTCTGATTTGTAAGAGAACCAGAATTCTCAATAAAACAAAAGTTTTGGGTGCTAGAGTTATGATAAATTACAACAAACCAAAAACTCCAACACTTGATACTTTATGGTATTGAAGCTAAATTAAGTGACCTTTGTGTACTTGCATTTGCATTGTTCATGAAAACAATTATTACTTACATTAAATTTTAGATCACTATATTCACCGGCCTCCCTATTTTCGTTAGTTTAGTGACAACTCTTAGTTTGGAGCTAGATAATGCTATATGAATTATCCGGCATTATTTATTATTATTTATATCTAGATACAGATCAGTATTTATTAATCTTCATGAATGATGTTACTTACATAGCTGGAAATTTTTGTTTATCACCTTGAATTATTAATTGCTGTGTACAAGGAAACATAGAAGCCATTACATCATGACCTTCTGGTAAAGAAATAGAAGCACCTATGTACCTAAATAATTTTCCTCCATATTACTTTAATAAAAGACAGATCCACTTTCGGTTTAGAGTAGGTCTAATAATTATGTAGTACTCACCAATGCAGTAATCTAAAACACAGATTTTTAGTCCCAAAACAGAATATTCATAAGTATTGGCAAACACATTGAATGACGCAGAACGAAATCACCAACAGTCCACGAAACAATGTTTGACAAATTTCCAATCGATTAGTTTTTGTCCAACATGAATTTTAAAGCTAAAGTAAAATACACAGTTCACAAATTGTCACGAATAACGAAAACACAAATTAATTTTGATACATTCTGAAATCTAGCAATTTTTATGCCTTTTCACAAAGAACAAAAACAGCTGGTTGCTCATGCAGTTTTTTTTTAATATACAAAATGGAACCCACATGGAACGTAATCCGCATTCTACCAACCAATCGAAGGTATTGTAGATTTTTTATTTTCGTTCAAAAATCTGAACCAAAGAGAACTCTTAATTTTTTGTATTGATGGTGCAAGATGGGTGCAAGATGTATTGTATTGTAACTCGATGCTGGTTGTTATTTTCTTGACAATATTTAGTGATTTCAAATACCGGCGGCGCGCCGCGGCGCGGACTTTTCGTAGGTAGGTAGCTAAACTGTTGGTACCCTACGCCTCACATGTACTTGCACGGTAACCTTTTACAGAATTCGCTGATTCAAACACAGACCTATTATTATGTAGATAGATAGATAGATTATTTATTCATATAAATAGGTTACATCATTATGTTAATATTGCCTTGCCTATGTTAGAGTAAATGTTAGTTCAAATGTTGAGGGTAGGAAGATAGAACATAGACTTTTACCCTACGAGGGCAGGGCGTGGCCAGGGCTTGCTACCGGTACCAATAATATCGGTACTATTGCGGTAATTATGCTGTTTTTAAATCGATACTTTGCCAAAAGTACCGGTACTCAAAGAGGTTCTCGCGACGTTGCCAGCTCTCCAGTCTTAACGTACCAAGCAGGGCAGGTCGTGGCAGGCCGTGGCATGGCAGGGCGGGACAGGACGTGGCAGGGCGTGGCACGGCAGGCCGGGGCGGGGCAGGGTGTGACAAAGCGGGGCAAGGAAGGACAGGGCGTGGCAGGGCAGGACGGGGCAGGGTGGGGCGTGGCAGGGAAGGACAAAGCGTGGCAGGGTGTGACAGGGCGTGACATGGCAGGGCGTGGCAGGGCAGGGCGGGACAGGACGTGGCAGGGCGTGGCACGGCAGGCCGGGGCGGGCCAGGTGTGACAAAGCGGGGCAAGGAAGGACAGTGCGTGGCAGGGCAGGATGGGGCAGGGTGGGGCGTGGCAGGGAAGGACAAAGCGTGGCAGGGTGTGACAGGGCGTGACATGGCAGGGCGTGGCAGGGTAAGGCCTGGTTGGGCAGGGCAGGGTGTCGCAGGGCGGGGCAGGGTGTCGCAGGGCGGGGCAGGGAAGGACAGGGCGGGGCAGAACAAGGCAGGGCGTTACAGGCGGGGCAGGGTTTTCTAAAGCAGAAATAAACGGTCGCAAATAAATATTGAATAATAAAAATATTAAATACCCGTGCGAAGCCGGGGCGGTCCGCTAGTACTCTATAACTTTGGCAACAAGCAATTTTACTGAGGCGTTTTCCCAAAGTTAAATAGAGTAGGTACCTAGTAGGTACTCTATTTACATTTATATGAAATGAATATACCTAGGTAGGTACTACCAACCTAGGTATACATATATTCATTTTTGGAAAACGCATTATTAGGAAAATTCAATTATTCTATAAAACCTTTTATTATTTCATTAATTAACCATCATTTTATAAATAGTGACTTAGTTCCGTAGCTTGATCTACTGCTAAATCTTCTTCTCTTGATAAACATAAGTTTCTTAGGATATCTGACGGTGATGGTAAATTTTTATTGTCTTCTACATCATTTGTAGAAATAAGTTCTTCTATATTCGTTTCAAATATTTTATCAGGTTTATGTCTATATTCATTTACTACATCCGGAGAAAAACACGAAGTTGGAAGTGATGCAGTTTCGTTATTGAAACTATCACCCAGTATTCTAAAGCTCTCCGTTTCCATATCTTCCAATGACAGTTTTGCTCCTGTTCTAGCTAACTCAGCATTCGCTTCAGATATTTCTGGAAAGGCAGTTTCATGATGATTAATTTTAATTTCATCACCATCACATATTTGATCCGTATGCTTCTTCTTTAGCATCTCCACAAGTTCTCCCGTTTGTCGAACGACAGTGCCTGGTGGTTGAGCCTGACATTTATGGGTTCGTTGGGACACCTGCAATATTGAAGGTATTTTTGAGAGGAGCACAACACATCAAAGAAATTACCACTTACCTACAATAACGTTAAACCCCCAACGAACCTTATATCTAAAGGTCTTCTCACACGCCGTGCACTTGTAAGGCATCACTCCTGTGTGTATACGTCGGTGGACTAAGTAAGAAACTCTTTGTCGAAAGCATTTACCTGCAAGAATAAAAGAAAATCTTTATATTACATAGGTACCTACATAGATCAATATTTCTAATATACGTACATACAAAAAAAACCAGAGCACCCGGAACAAATATTTGCAAATCGTACAAACATTTGTTCGGAGGCGGGATCGAACCCTCAGCCTTCTGCGTCGCAGGTGAAATTTCGCCCGTTACGCCACGAGGTCGTCGTCGGACTTCTCGTAAAATATTTTAGAAGATATAATAATATTGAATTAGTAAACTTTATTTACCGCATGTTTCACAGGCAAATGGTTTTTCTCCGGTGTGTATCCTTTGGTGATTATGTAGCGTAGATAGTTCTTTGAAGGCTCTGCCACAGTAGGTGCATGAGTGTGGTTTCTCATCGTTATGGTAGAGCAAATGCTTGTGATATGACTGTTGAAATGTAAACGTCTTATTACATTGCGTACACGCATAAGGGGTTTCTCCTAAAAAAAACAATCAGTTAAAGTAATATGTCGGTAGTTCCTACATATTTAAAAGTTTTTTCAAAGGTTATTTCCCCATAATTCATGTTTGTATTTGCTCATTACGCCTTAAAAAGCTTCAAAGCTATTTAATTAAATGCAGTTTTAAATGATTATTATTATATTTCAAGAATAGTGAAATTTGTAACCGTTTGCTGCAGCTATGTTATGATGATGAAATATAAATTAATTTCAATATTAATCTGTTAGTACAAATTACCTCAAAATTAACACCAATGTATTATTTTAACCTGTATGGAGACGTTTATGTTTTTTCAAGAAGTACTTCGTGGTAAAGTATTTTTTACAAACATCACACTGCCATTGCTTGCTGTCGGTTCTATCAAAACTCTGCGTCTTTTTTTGGTTATCAGAGCTCGTGCTATCTGTTTTGTCTTGCGGTTCATTAACGTTATTGCCATTATCAGATGAAAATCCGTAGTGTGCTACTCGTAAATGAACCATCAAGGATCCACGCATTTTGAAATTTTTGGGGCACAAATGGCAATTATATCGAGTTGCAGTATCATTTGCAGTATCGTCTATGTTATGAATCAAACATCTGTGCATTTTTAAAATGTTTTGGTCAACAAACTGCAAACCACACATATTGCATGTAGTATTCGGTGGTATAATATGAGGTTCTGTTTTCACAATTAGTGGCTCACCGGTTTTTATTATATGATCTATCTTTGGGTTTTGGGGCAGGTCCAATAAAGGTAAAGAATTCAGTGATATAACCGGAAGCTTTGGGTATATCTTGACGTATTTCACAGGTGCACTTGCTATCGAACACGCTTGTTTATTTTTAGCAGAAGACTTAGATTTCTTCAGTTGGGCTCCCTCGGCTTCTATTTTCATTTTTTGCTTAACTTCGCAACCTTTATCTATTTCTGCTCTTTTAAGCGTTAAAGGCTTAACATGGCTGAATAAATGTATGGTCAATTTATCTAATCCACAAATTTCTTCTTGGCACACTGGACACAATATTTTATTAGTTGACACATGAATTAATCTATCGCGTAGCGATTCAGGTGAATCAAAAACACTCGTATGTGAGCATATTGGACATGGTAAAGATGCTGCATGGCCACTCATTGTTAAGTTTCTATTTACTAAATTTTGATTCAAAACTCACTCTAGGAAAGATGTATTCGATGGTTTCAAAGCAAAGCACGAATGTAGCTCACATAGAGTTATTTTTAGACGTATGCGCATGTTGCTTGGCCGCATTTCAAGATTTAGGAATTGTCAAAGAATGAAGGAGGTAGGTAGTTAATTATGTTCCTAGTTACTCTACGCCTATACTTTTGATTAATTTTATTAATTTTTGAGCACCCTGTATTAATTTATTATTAACAATTAACCTACAGTATTAATTTAGAGGTAACCTATCTACAAGGATGGTAAATAGACGTTTTCCAATTGATACAATATATTTTTTAGACAAAGTGATGAAAATAACACGCTGATTGTGTCTGCAATAATTTAATGTGTAGTAAATATTTTGTGATTTTTCCAATAATCTTTATTTTTTAACGAATTTTGATAACTCAATTTATTTGAAATGTCATTGTCATAGTCAAGCAGTCATTTGTTTTGTTTTGTTTTGGAAATTCCATGGAAATTCAAAATAAATGGCGGTTCTCGTTTTGTAATTTGTTTGTGTTACTGTTATTGATCAAACAGAGTTTATTTAATAGAGTAAGGTTTTATTGATTCAATGATGCATTTTCCTTCATATTTGTGAAAGTTATTCTCTGTTTCACTGTTTTATTGAGACTCTATAGCCATGTCTGAAGTTGAATCAGAAAAACCTCCAAGATACATGGCTCAGCTACTTGACGAATTGGGATGGAATCAAGGCACCAGAATTCCCCTAGCTGATACCCTAAACCAGGAATTGGAGACGTTACTCATAAATAGGTTTGTACTACTCCTTCGGTACTCCTTCACGCTTAACCCTTTACCGCATATCGTATCATATATGATACACTAAGGTTTTATACAGATTAAAAAAAATTGAGCTGGCAATTGGACGTGCGTATGGTAGAATTGTACACTTGACTAATATCCAAATACAAAAAAAAAACAAATAGAGTTTTTACTTGGCTATGGTTTGTTATATCTGTCACCAAACTTTAGAAACCGTCATTTCTGCCAGTTCGTGTTTATTGGAGATTCGAAACGATTATTTTCCCAAGATTTTCCTCCGCAAAAAATTATTTCTTTGTTTTGAGTGAAAAAAGGATGGATCCTGCTAAGTTCTACGGAAAAAGGCGTAAGTTTTATCAATTACTTCTTTCTAATTGCTTATCCCAAAGTTTGTATCTGATATGATCCTTCATGCAATTAGGGTAATTTAACTTAATTCAAATATGATACTACATGCAAGCAGGGTGATTTTCGAATGTGATACTACATGCACTAAGAGTAACTCTTTATTTTTTTTTCATAATTTCATTTTTTATCTGATGTAAATGCAATTGTTACTTTTGCTTAAACAAAGAACGAAATTGTTTTAAAACCTTCCATTTGGAATGAAATTGAATTAAACACTTTCATCGTATTTTAATTTGTTTCATTTCATCAGGATAAAATATAAATAGATATATAACTAAAAAGACATACCCTTACTGCATTTAGTATCATATATGGTATGTATACCTAACTGCATGACGTATCATATTTGAGACATTGACTTTGGAGTTGAATATTGCAAATTCCAATAATCCTAAAAATAAAATAATATTTTTTCGGAGTACCTATCAAGCCCTAGAATCACCTAAATTAATTTGAACAAAATCAAAAAATCCATGCGGTAAAGGGTTAAATGGCTGAACTTCATTGGATAAAATTTAGTACCTACCAGGATAGTTTATATCTAGAATGAACACAGACTAATTTTGATCGGAAAAGTGCAGTGTTCCCGTGAGATGATCATGACATCCCTAGTAGAAGCAGTTGTGTTGCCCTGAGGTGGTCCTGGTGAAATATAAATTCAATATTTCTTTATTTTGCAGACAAAATGAGATCCAGAGTCTCAAGGAGGCTCTTATCCAACAAAATCAAAAACGCAAGGATCTCAACAATTATAAGGATCAAGTTACTACAGAGTATCAAGAGAACAGTGTAAGATTTATTTATGTTTAAAAAGCTTCTGTCTGCAGTTTTTAATTATTACAGACTAAGAAGTAGGTAGTTTTGTATGTTAATCCAGATTGAGCTAGAAGTCCTGTAGTCCTGCTAGAAGGCAACATTTTAGTCTGAACAAGAAACAATCATCCAAACCTTTACATCATGCTTAATATTATATAAAATTTTGGATGTTTGTTACCTTTTCATACCAAATCTACTGAATGGATCACCACTCAAATTTTAGCATACAGGTTGTTCCAGACCTTGAATACACATTGGCGGCATCTCATATATGAGCTCCCACGGGATAGACATAACCTTTAATATAACTTTAGAAGGTTGCACAGAGTTAGTGTTCATAGAAAAATATTAAAGTATGATACTTAGTTTTGAAGGCCAGTGTAGTTTCCATAGAAACAACAAGTGCATAAGACAGAAACTCTTTTATAATATTTCTGTGATGTGATTTCTTATGTCAGTTAATATATTAATAATTGCATACATTTTTCATCTATTTGTTAACAGCGCCTGCTCTTCGCTCACAAAGCCCAGTTGGAACAAGAGGTGAAACTCAAGCAGCTCTTTTTGAATGAAGCAGTCAGCCTTGAGCGTACTATTGCAGAAAACAACAAAGAGAACAAAGATCTCTCCATGCGGATTGACAGGATTCAGGGTAATGAATTGTGTACTTTCATCAAAATAGATATATAGTTACTAAATTAAATTGTAATGTGCACCTTTATTATTATGTCTTTGAATATCTAATTGGAAGATATGTTATGGTCATAAATACTGTAAGGCACACTAGCACTGTAACCTAAATTATCTTATTATTATGTTGAACAAACAAAATTTCAAGAATTTCATTGGGTAGTTTGTGATACCATTATAAGCTTTTTTTAAATACCTATTTTTATTTTGTAAAGTTCTCAATAATCAATATTTTTATTGCAAACATGTTGTAGTACAATGAATCTTAAAGATAAATTAGTTTTAAACATGCACCCTGCTAGGGTATGGCAATATTACTACAAAATATAATTTAATAATACTGTTTATACATATATATCTTAATATTATTGAGATCTTTACTTCTGTCTGTTTCTTTACTTTAGTTTAGACAGAGATGCGAAAACTCTCATTTCCTCTCAAGATTATACCATCTCTAAATATCAAGCATATCAGTAAGAGTTGTTATCTATTAATTGTCCTCTATTACACAAATAAATATTATTTATATCTACATTGTTTGGAACAGTCTGCAGTTAGCTCAATTGTCTCAACTGTAAATACTAGTTATAATTAGTTTATATTGTTTGATTGTAACTGTGTTTGATTATAAAGAAAGAATATATCTATAATAAAGAAATAATAAAAATGCAACAGCTTCGACTGCCCGTCTGCTCAAAAAGGCGGATTCCTTGAAGTCGGAAGTGTGCGGTGAGCGCGGTGCCGTGCAGCAATGGCGCGCGGCACTGGAGCGGAGCGCCTGCGACATCACAGCTATCGAGCAATACACTAAACAGGACTTGTCTAAAGCGAAGGTACAAACAAATAAAATAGGTCATCCATCTATACTAATATTATAAAGAGGAAATGTTTGATTTTTTGTTTCTTTTGTTTGTTTGTAATGAATAGGCTTCGAAACTACTGGACCGATTTGAAAAATTCTTTCACCGTTGGGAAGCTACACTGGGATAGTGTAGCTTCCGAACGGTGAAAGAATTATTTGAACAGTGAACATAGGCTATATTATATTTTTTTTAAAGTTAGGGATCCGTCCTAAAACCGTGCGAAGCCGGGAAGGTCCGCTGTAATATGTATATCCGTCATCTAGTACCCATTACACAAGCTCTGCTTAGTTTGGGGCTAGATGGCTGTGGGAATTGTCCACCATTATTTATTTATTATTCTCCTGTCCTGTCCCCAAGTATGTGAAGTCGGATCAACACCTTTCTTACTCATATTATCTTTCACACAATCCATCCATATTTGACGGTTGCGGGTTCGATTCCCGCCTGGAGACAGATGTTTGTTCGATCTGCAGATATTTGTTCTGGGTATTTCTATGTATAGTAAAAATAGCTTTATACGTAAATGTGTTGTAATTATGTATATCAGTGATCTAGCAACCATAACACAAGCTCTACTTAGCTTGTGGCTAGATTGCTGTGTCGATTGTCAAGAATTTTTTCTTTGACCTAGTTATCTCTACTTTTATGTTTATCCAAATTTTATATGCAACAAGGCTTTTAGCCTATATGTAGAGTTTTCATAAAAATCAACACAGAATGTTTAAATATTCCAGGCAATGGAAATGAAAAGGATGAAGTTGAAAATGGAACACGACCGAATGCATGAGCGCCTCAACCAGATCGTTTCAAACTTAAATGCGGAAGAGAGGGCCTGCCAAAGAATCTCGGAGCAGGTAATTACGAGAGAGAGCAGAACTTGAATAAATGAAATGTGGTGTAACTTAAATCCGTGGCAGTCCCGGCGGAATCAAAACAGCGCGAGCAGCCGCGCGCAGAAGCTATATATGTATCTCCGAAAAATAATTATTTAATAATAGTACATCTCCCTTTTATGAAGTTTACATTACCAATATTTAAAGGGCATTAATATAAACGGCGAGTACATCTCACACTTGCGATTCGCTGATGACATAGTCTTAATGGCGGAGTCGCTTGAGGAACTGAACCAGATGCTGGACGGCCTAGCTTCAGCCTCCCGATGTATCGGTCTTGGCATGAATTTGGATAAAACCAAAGTCATGATCAATGGTCACATTGATCCAAGGCCGGTGGTCGTACATGGTCACCTTCTCGAAACTGTTTCCGAGTACACTTACCTTGGGCAGATTCTGCAGTTGGGTAAAAACAGTTTCGAGAAGGAGGCCAAAAGGAGGATCCAGCTGGGCTGGGCAGCATTTGGGAAACTACGTCAAGTCTTCACGTCATCCATACCGCAATGCTTGAAAACGAAAGTTTTCAATCAGTGCGTCCTACCCGTTATGACCTACGGAGCTGAGACGTGGACACTCACGATAGGGCTGGTCCACCAGTTCAAAGTCGCTCAGCGAGCTATAGAAAGAGCTATGCTCGGAGTTTCTCTGAAGGATAGGATTCGTAACGAATACATCCGACAGAGAACCAAGGTTATCGACATAGCTCAAAGAATTAGCAAGCTGAAGTGGCAGTGGGCCGGCCATATCTCGCGAAGAACCGACGGCCGATGGGGCAAACGTGTTCTTGAGTGGAGACCACGACTCGGTAAACGTAGTGTAGGACGCCCTCCGACCAGGTGGGATGACGACCTGCGAAAGACTGCAGGTAGATGCTGGATGCGGCAAGCTGAAGACAGGGCGCTATGGCGCTCATTGGGGGAGGCCTATGTCCAGCAGTGGACTGCTATAGGCTGATGATGATGATGATTACCAATTAAAATTTACCAGTACCAATTGTGATATTTCAGGTAAAAGATGGCATGGAACAGCGGAAACAGATGATGAACTTGTGGACAGGGGCGGTAGAAAACCTACGGCTACGGGACACTGACATCAGGCATATCAGAGAGGTAGGGCATTTTTTTTTCTTTTCATATTTAATAGGGACGTGATACCGTGAATTAAGCACACAGTTCTGTGAGACACATTAATCATACCGGTACTTAAGTAAAAAAAAAAATCGACTTCGACGGGACTTGAACCTGGAACCTTCCCTTAGTACGGGAATGCACTACCGAATGCACAACTACTACACCTGCTCTGGGTAGCGAACTTTTGCTGACCAGCTTAAGCCAATAAGTTAACAAATTTTATGCTCATTTAATTAACATCAACATGGCATCTATTGATTGATTATTTGTTGTAATTTTGTAAGTGTAAAGTACTGGCCATTCTCCATTTTTAATTATAATTGAGTTACTAACAAAATGGATGTAATGTCTGAAATAAATAAATTTTCAATATCTATTAAGGAGATTCCACGTCGAAAAATCAGCCCGTAATCCCGTACCCGTAAAAACCAAAATGTAAAAACTTTTCGAAGATTATATTAAAAAAAAAAAAAATGTGTGTACGATCTGCAGATATTTGTCCCGGGTGTTCTGGTCGTTTTCTATGTATAATAAAAAATATCTATCTATGTAATGTATTGTATTTTTTTTAAATTTATTAACCAACTTAAAGATTTTGTTACATAAAATATATTATGTATATCAGTTATCTAGTACCCATAACACAAGCTCTGCTTACCATGGGGCTAGATAATGCTGTGTGAATCGTTCAGTATTATTTATTTTATTAAAGCCTTTTGCATTATTTGAACATTGAAGTCGGTTTATAGTTTTTTTAAAACACGCCAAATTATTAATATTAGCAATTTCTCACAGGACTACGCAGTATTGGAAGCAGAGTGTAACAGAATGGCGGATCTGTGTCGCGAGCAGCAAACATTCTGCGACCAGCAGAAAGGAAACAACGAGGACGCTGCGCGCGTCATCATGGGGCTGAACAACCAACTGAGCCAGTTGCTGATGTATTACCAAACGCTGTTTAATGATAACGTTACTTTGGATAGCGAGGTACGTTGTAAAGAAGATTACTACTATTATGCGGCTTAAAGCTTTGGTCTCGTGTTCGCAACGCACGTCGCTGCGGTATGCGGCTCAACGTACGTAAGGTCATGTCATGACGCAACAATGACTGTATTTGCGGGGAAGCATACATTCAAGCGTCATTCGATTCAAAGTCTGATGTGATGACAACGAATAGTTACATATTGTTATCGTCCTTACATATAAATGAAACGGCTATCTGCGGCCTCGTAGTTGTGTTACCTTAACAAGATACTTAGCAGTATTTTATTTTATTTTATAATTTTGGGAAAACTAACAGCTAGGTAACTAAATACTAAACACAGTGTGTAACTAACGGCTAATAATAAGTTTCCACAGATATAAGAAAAAGATACTAAAGTTAAATACTAACAGTCGATAAAAGAAAAAGACAGCACATTTGGTTGAAAATACAAACTAAGTTACATTAAATACTTAAGCAAAGAAAAAACTACTCCACCAGCGTTTAAGACGCTTGGTTGAGATATTAAATAAATCTAAATCTATTTCATCATTGCCATCAATAAACATAGTATTTGCTTGGATGTTATTGAATGATTTGCATGCCCTTAAGATGAAGGAGTTCTGCCTTTAGTTCGTCCTCACCAGTGGTTCATACAAGAGCTTACGAAGTGAGCCTATGTTCGTGCGCAGACCAATCAGCTCTAACAGCTCTGGACAGTCCACCGTTCCGTTCGCTATTTTCGCTATATTCATGAGATAGCATAAGTCAGCAATATTCCTACGTTCGATAAGGGGTAAGAAGTGACATTTTCGACAGCGTTCATTATAATCTGGTAAAAAAATCTTTGCTCTAAACTGCAAGTAGCGTAAAAAACGCTTTTGAATGCCTTCAATTCTAGAAATATAGATGTCATAGGGCGGGTTCCAAACCTGCGAGGCGTACTCTAAATGACTGCGAACATACGCACAGTACAGAATCTTAAAGGTCTTAATACTGGTAAACTCCGATGACATCCTAAGTACAAAACCTAACGATTTTGATGCTTTCTTGACAATGTCATCGATGTGCTGATCAAATAAGAGCTTGTTATCGAAGTTAACACCTAAATCTCGGATAGTTTTCACTCTAGATAAGACAGTATTCAATGTATAGTCAAAGTTAAGTACATGTTGTTTACGCGTGTACGTTGATACAAAGCATTTGGATACGTTTAACTGAAGGTTGTTAGTGGTGCAGTAAAGTTGAAAACGATAAAGTTCATTTTGTAGGCGTAGAGCATCATCATTGCTACGAATCACGGTGAGGATCTTCATATCGTCTGCATAGAGGAGTACTTTGGAATTATTAAAGCAGGTGTGCACATCATTGACCATTATGAGGAATAGCAGTGGACCTAGAAGCCCTGGGGTACTCCAGAAGGAATGCTCATGGCAGAAGAAGAGTAACCACTTAGTACTACAGTTTGGCATCTGTTTTTAACATAAGAGGTGAACCAGCGGTAAAGGTTGCCTCTTATTCCAATAAGCTGTAGTTTTTTTAAGAGAATCAAGTGATCTATCCGGTCAAAGCATTTGGTATAGTAGCCTCTATGTTTTTCTGATCTAGATTTATATTCTAGATCAGTTCTGTTCAACTTTCATCTGGATATGTTTAATAGCTTAGGCGATGTTTCCGGTAACACCTGGTTAAACCGCGGGTTAAATCCATTATCACGATGTACCTTTATAATATTAGTAGGAAGCCCATTAGACACAAAGCTAATTTAAAAAATATACGACTAGTATTTACAATTGAAACAGTTCAACTAAAAACATCACTAACAATGTAGAGGTAGCTCATATGAATACGAAGCGGAAGAGTCCCCAATAAGCCGATAGCCCCGCTATATGGCAATGCTGTTGCGCTACGCCAGATTCTGACCAGGTCTGGTCTCACGCGTCGCTTCGTCCAGTCGCTCAAATTTTTTTAAACCCGATGAGGCTCTGTACCCTAGCTAGGGTTTCGACTCTAAAGGAGCAGATACGTAGGCATTGTATAGTATAGACCTGCATATTTGCGGTTCTTTAGTTAACTTAACTAAATATTTAGCAGATGCTTAGGCTCTTTAAGACCTGCATATTTGCGGCTCTTTAGTAAACTTAAGTAAATATTTAGCAGATGCTTAGGCTCTTTTGCGCTTTTTAAGTTAACTTAAGTAAATATTTAGCAGATGCTTAGGCTCTTTAAGACCTGCATATTTGCGCTTTTTAAGTTAACTTAAGCACAGATAATATAATACATACTACTTAAGTAAATATTTAGCAGATGCTTAGGCTCTTTAAGACCTGCATATTCGCGGATCTTTAGTCAACTTAAGTAAATATTTATGTTACAGGCACAAAGTCTCCAGCGGGAAGTATCCAGCGTTAAGATATCTCTAGAAAAGCTGCATATTGAGAATCGGCAGATCATGGAAGAACAGCGTAAGAAGGATATGGTTCTGAAAGCCCTATGTGAAAAGGTAAGATTATAAAATAAAACTTTTAATACTATCATGGTTAAACAGGAGTGTCATTTAAATCGAGATATATATTTTGACGACCTCTATGGCGCGGTGGGTGTCCAACCGTGTGGTAACCGTCCCTCTACGACGGTTACGGGTTCGATTCCCACCTCGGAACAATTGTGTGTACGATCTGCAGATATTTGTTCCGGGTGTTATGGTCGTTATTTATGTATAAAAAATATCTATCTATACAATCTATCGTATATCAGTCCTCTAGTACCATAACACAAGCTCTTCTTAGCTTGCGGAAAGCTAGATGCTGTTTGAATTGTCCAGCATTATGTATACTTTTATAATTTCCTTTTTTTTTTTCAGCTAAGAAACCTAAAGGAGAAGATTAAAGAATCTCTAGACAAGAACAAGTCATCGGAGAAGAGGGCTAAGGAACTTGAAGATATTCTAAATGTAAGTACCTATTGAAATAATAACTTGCGTTATTTGCAGTGTATTTTAAGCTTTGCGGGACTAAAAAATACCTCGGGAATAAAATATATATGATACCGTCAAAATACTTCATTAATATTGTACTGCAATTCACGGAGAAATCGAGGAAACTAAATAAAAAACATCCCGTACCTACATCTGAACATGCCTGGATAGACTAGTGCATGTGTGCTATACACATGCGCAAGTCTATCCAGGCATGTTCTGTATAATTATGTATCTCATTTGTAAACCTAGCTGTAAGTTTCTCCAAAATTTTGTAAATAAATAAATATATAATAGAACCTCCTTCTTTTTTCTTGGCTTTATTGACAAAGAAAGATACAATCAAATTAATAATAATACATAATCAGAATAATATAAATAAAAAACGTAGATGATATTATGCTATATGCCTCACTGGTCTATATACATATATTATGTTCAATCTTTTTTATTGTATTGTTCTAACATCTATCCGTGAAATAAATATGATTAAATATAATAAATAATACAAACAAATTAGAACTAGTATTTACATTAAAATAATGGAGCTAACTGCACACTGATAAGTCAAAACACACTAATAGTCTTTACTGTGACTGTGATTTTGTAAAATTGTTCATAAGGTATCATATAAAGTGTCGTATCATAAGTTAATCCCTGTTTTCTTCGATAAAAAATGTAATTTTGGCAGGACGAGGAACGCTACGCTTCGCAAATCACCGCGAACCAGCAGAGGGCTATGCACTGCTCTTTCATGGAGCAACAGAATCTACTCGCCATTAAGAACGACGAGAAGTTATTCAATATGCAAATCAAAGGTGTGTGTTATCTTTATTCATTCACTCATTCAAAGCGTTTATTTCAGACATCAGTTTATAGTAAAGAAACAGTAAGAGTGTCCATATTTGAGCTTAATTATATAAATTAAAATTAAATTTACCAAGGCACCTAGCGTACAAATACAAGTCACAATTAAACACAATAAGTCACAATCAAAAACATAAAATAATTAAAATATAATACCCCTATAAAACAATTAAA
Source organism: Eupithecia abbreviata (assembly GCA_943735965.1). Classification (NCBI taxonomy): domain Eukaryota; kingdom Metazoa; phylum Arthropoda; class Insecta; order Lepidoptera; family Geometridae; genus Eupithecia; species Eupithecia abbreviata. The sequence goes on from OX030976.1 coordinate 5,230,070, forward strand.
TATAAAATTTAAAAATACAATGCAAATTAAAATCATAATTAAATAACCTCTTAAATATCTAACAAACACAAGAGTGCACAATATATGCTCTTGTCCAGTGTTCCATAAAAAGACAGTCAGTGTCCTGTCCAGCCATGAGAGATTCATTAAACCACCCAAAGATCACCAAACAGATTTAGCAAAGCTTTGCTTAGCTTGGGGCTAGAAGATGCTGTGTGGATTGCCCAGCATTAGTTAAGGATAGGATATCGCTTTCTTAGATAGAGATGTGTAGATCAATTTCAAAAAGCTTCTGCGATTCTTGTTGTTCAGGCTTCCGTGGCTTCCGGTCCAGCTTAAATTATTTACTGCTATTATGCGGGTTAAAGCTTTGGTCTCGTGTTTGCAACGCACGTCGCTGCGGTATGCAGCTCAACGTAAGGTCATGTCATGACGCAACAATGACTGTATTTGCGGAGAAGCATACATTCAAGCGTCATTCGATTCAAAGTCTGATGTGATGACAACGAATAGTTACATATTGTTATCGTCCTCACATATAAATGAAACGGCTATCTGCGGCCTCGTAGTTGTGTTACCTTACCAGGATACTTAGCAGTAGCCTCTATGTTTTTCCGATCTAGATATATGTATATTCTAGATCAGTTCTGTTCAACTCTCATCTAGTTAGTAGTTTAGATAGAGATGTGTAGATCAATTTCAAAAAGCTTCTGCGATTCTTGTTTTATAAAATTATCCAGATTATCCGTCACAAATCCATGCTTCCGTATACGAAAAACAGGGGGATCGGTCCAGCTTAAATTATTTATATCTATATCTGTAGACCGAGATGAGTGGAAGAATGGGAGGGAGGCCTTTGCTCTGCAGTGGGACACCCCGAACTAATACGTATATAATGGTAATATACCTATGTAAGAGTTTTTGTCTGTTTATTTGCAGCATTCAGAGCAATAATGAGCAAGTTGGACAGCAAGCAGAAATGTATGGAACGCGACTTGCAAAGCCAAAAGGAATCGTATTATGCTATTGTAAGATTTATTTTTATTAAACTAGCTTTGGACTAAGGTTTTGTTCACGCTGTACCTGCATAGAAGAAGAAGAAGCCTATAACGCTTTTTAAGTTCGGTGAAGTAGAATATAAATAGACAACAGAAACAACATTTATTCATAACAACTTAAATTAACAAAAAAAGACACACTTATAGAATAGGCACACGTAGAGAGTTGTTACAAAAGGGCTCTAACTCAGCATAATGCTCGCTAAGCTCCGTGAGAGACTTAACCAGCGAGTTAAGAAGTCGTTCTACGTATACAGTGAGGATAGTAATCATATCATATTCATATCATTTATTGTGATTTTATGCATGCAGGTAATTGTTCTTTGGTGTAGTCTTAGTGGGTACCAATGCATAAACACCAGAGGGCAAAACAGCTTTTTGGTTCGTTCTTGTTAGATTGGTAACCTTACTTTTATCCTCCTTCCTACTAATTATAAAAAAATATTTGTAAGTATGGATGGATGGATAGATTTGTTACTACTAATATTAGTAGGATTAGTATGATTTTTGTACATTGTAATGTGTTTGAACAGACATACCAAGTGGAGACGTACGGCGCTCAAGTCTCCCACATGGAGGGATCGAGGTCAGAACGAGAGTTCTCTGCAGAACTGGTGGAGAAAGAGAACAGGTTACACTTTCAGAACACCCATTATTATACTATGTTTATCATTCTGGCATGGTGTTGTACTGTGCATTGCTAGGAATAGGCTTCTTCAGTCTTACCTGTGTGGAAATTACAATACAATACAAAAATGCTTAATTGAACAACATATGCGATTATTACAAAAATATATTACACTAGCTGTTTCCCGCGGTTTCACCCGCGTTAAACTCGAATTTCACTTTATTCGGTGATTTTTTTACACCTTGGGTTACATTATTAGAGTTTTAGTAAAGATCCCTAACTTTTTTGAAAATATAATATAGCCTATGATCACCGGGGATAGTGTAGCTTCCCAACGGTGAAATATTTTTTCAAGTCGGTCCAGTAGTTTCGGAGCCTATTCAATACAAAAAATCAAACATTTCCTCTTTATAATATTAGTATAGATGTGACAAGTACAATGGGCGGTCTCGTAGATTAGAAACGATCTCCTCCAGGCAACCTTTGGATGAAAATAATTATGTTTGTAAATTATAATAATAAATTGTGACCCTTCCTAAGATACCTATGTATGAAAAAAAACAGATTTAGTTAAGAATGTGCTTCTAATATAGTACCTATGTCTTTTGCCGCAATAAATAGGTACTTTTCTTAAATAAGTACTTTACTTTTACCTGTTATGTGATTCCCACCCATATGCTGTACGACCCTGATGATATCGCATTTACGATAATGAGAGGACAATCTGGTTTTCCTCGGTGTAGGTTTTACTTTAGCGGCTGGTAAACTAGCTTAGGCAAGCGGATTTGTATGCCTTTTTCAAATACTTAAACCAAGCCTTTCTTTGAAGAATTCGGTCTGTAACTAGACCTTTGCAAAGGATGTATGAGAAAAACACTCAAACAGATATCCGAATTATATGAGATTTAAATAATAATAATAATTGCGATAAGGTAAGTCATCGCAATTATTAGCAAGTATCTCAAACACAAGCTATTTTTACTTCGGCATTGTTGTTAGATGGTGCTGTGTCAAAGGTGCGCGTAAATTATTGGTAATATGTTTTCTTTTATTCCGCAGGTTAAAGGAAGTGTGCGCGAGACACGCGGCTCGCTTAGCTCTCCTGGAGCGTCACTCCGCGCGGCTGATCGACGACATGAGACGATACACGAGGGAGATTGACGCGAAGAGTGTTGAACTGAAGACTCTGGTAGGTAATAGTATAATAGCTAGGTTTGCACAAGACACTCGGCTTGCTTAGCTCTCCAAGGCTACCACGCACTTATATATTATATTATTTAGAACATAACGTAACGCACGTTATCCGCGTTATTACGTCAAAATTAACGTAATAACGCGAGAAAAGGCGTTATTCACGCTAAAATTGATGATGAAGATGCGTCAATCTAAAGACAGGGCGCTATGGCGCTCATTGGGGGAGGCCTATGTCTAGCAGTGGACTAATATAGGCTGATGATGATGACGCTAAAATTAACGTAATAACGCTGATAACGTGCGTTACATTATGTGATAAATAGTGTGGTAGCCTCGCAGGAGCGTCGCTCCGCGCGGCTGATCTACGACACGAGATGATAGACGGGGGAGATTGACGTTTTCTGCTACTGGTTTGCGTGTTACAAAAACAACAAACATTGTTATGTTTATATATACATAATATTTTTCCTATTAAGCTTAATCGACACTCGAGTCTGAATGTCCCAGAGTTTTTGGACTTCTATGTCACTTGACCTCGTGGCACAAATAGGTATCTAATACTGAGGGAGGTTCAAGTCCCTTCGAAAGCGAATGTTTTTAGAGACTATTAAACTTCTTAGAAATATTCATAAAAAAACTCGTGTGAACTCGTGTGTGTGAGCGCATTCAAATGTAGATTCATTCGAAATGATAAAAGCAATTCAAAGATTCTTTAAGGGATATTAGATACTCCGAATGTAAAAAAGGCTTCCCTCATCTAATGCCATTTTACCGGCTTTACGCATCTAGCAATTTTGCCGATCCATCGTGCGTTTGTTGTTACTGTGTGTTTGACATTTAAATAATTACATTATAAACCTTATCTCCTTACAGGGAAGTCGTCTAAAATCAGCCATGCTGAACGTAGAAGGCGGCGACAAAGACCTAATCGCATCTCGCGAGATTTGGAAGAAGATGCGGGTAGAAGAGGCTTTGATGCGACTTCGAGTCGCGCACGCGGCTCGGGCTGTGGCGGGGTTGGAAGACACTGCCTTTACGCTGCAGAAACAACAGTTGCAACTTGATGCGGTAATTTTAATCTTATTTGAGTACCTACTCATAAAGTCTTGATAGCTACTGTAGTGTCCTGATTCTGTGATGGAAGAAGAGAATTGTTGCGACTGAAGAACTATTGTGTTCATTCCCTCTTCTCAATGCCTAATCAGATTCCAGCTAGAGGACCAATAAAGAACCAACGAGAGAGTGTATATTTCGAATTAATCTGTTTGGTCGATTCCACTCTATTCCGCGTTAGTAAGAACGCAGCCTTTCATTGTTTGTTTACTGATAAATTTGTTTTTAGAAATATTTCTACACAATAATTTATTATATAAAAATTAAATATGTACGTACACTCTTTCAAAAAGTGGAGTAGGACTTTGGGTTGATAACAGCTGAAGTTGCAAATAAAGATTATCTATCTGTTTATTACTACGAATCACCTCTCCCCTGTGGAAATGTTTCATTAAGTATTTTATTTAGTTTCATTTTTTAGTATTAGGTATAACTAAACCTAGTAATACGCTCTCAATATATTTACTATAAATTATGTATGTATCTAAGTTATCCGAAATAAAATGTTTTTATTTGTTTATTATTGGATGCGTCAAGCTGAAGACAGGGTGCTATGGCGCTCATTAGAGGAGGCCTATGTTCAGCAGTGGACTCACATAGGCTGATGATGATGATGATGATGATGATTTATATATTTTTATTTATTAATCAGGCAATGAACGAGCGTATCGTAGAGATCGACGCCCGTCGCGACATGTTCAATGTGCAGAAGAGATCCCTGAGTGAAGACTGCGGCAAGCTGCGCTGCGAGATCCGCGAGCGAGAGAATAGGATTGAACAGCTCAAAAAGAGGTGCGTATACGAACCAAATGAGATAGCTTTTATGTGTGTTGTCTATAAGAGTCTTCAAAGAGATCAAAGAGTCTTTAGAAATCTATCACAGTCAATCACTACACTACTAGTCTAAAGCAAAGTCGCTTCCCGCTGACTGTCTGTCCATATGTATGCTTAGATCTTTAAAATTACGCAACGGATTTTGATGCGGTTTTTTTAATAGATAGTGATTCAAGAGGAAGGTTTATAAACCATTTGATAAATAGATGTCCTCGCGGGAACGGGGCGCAGCTAGTATAATATAAACTCTGTCATCTCCGTAACATCACAACCAAGAGGAAATTGTATATTTCGTGTTTTGACGAGCCTCAGCATAATTAAGGTACCTTTATTTTGTACATGTTTATATGTTTGACTAGCTGCGCCCCGCGGTTGCACCCGCGTGGATAGATATTTTGGATAATATACAATTGTTTAATTAATAAAACATGAATTAAATGGACACATTTATCAAACTGAAAAGTAAAACAGCCAAAAATATTCTCTCCCGTGAAAAATTACATCTCCTTAACAAAATCACATCTATCCATCGACACTCTTTCTATCCAACAACACTGATGAATATGTCCGGCCAAACGGGCATAGAGATGTTTCCTTGGCGATGGTTCGCAGCAGAAAAGAGGTCTGCCTTGGTTGAGCGTGCCGTCTATACACGAAGGTTTTATATCCTTGAATACAATATATCTATAAATTGTAGCCTATGTGTTATTCTGATGTACCTATAAGCTATATTATTGTAAAGTTTCATTAAAATCCATTCAGGAGTTTTTAAGTAAAAAAGAGTGACAAACATTCATCCATCCATCCATACTTACAAATTTTAATTACACAGAGTAATATTAAAATTCTGATTCCAGATACGAAATATTCATGGGTACACTCGGAAAGGATGAGTCAGGGCAACAGCTCACTGCTACCTTCTTCAAAATAAAGGTAAGAATCTAGGTAACCTTAATACCGGCTTAATAAATGCTTTATAGGAGAGTTCTAATCGTCAATATTTGACGACCAATGTGGCGCGGTGGGTGAAGGTCTGCCTGCGACGCAGAAGGTTGCGGGTTCGATTCCCGCCTCGGAACAATTGTTTGTACGATCTGCAGATATTTGTTCCGGGTCTTCTGGTCGTTTTCTATGTATAATAAAAAATATCTATCTATGTAATATATTGTATTATGTATATCAGTTATCTAGTACCCATAACACAAGCTCTGCTTACCATGGGGCTAGATAATGCTGTGTGTGTTGTCCAAAAAAAAAAAAAAAAAAAATATAAACTCCATAAAACAGCAATATTTTCGCGTTTACCAGCTTTAACCCGAAGCTACTCCAGCCTTGGGAAAAATGTTGATAGGTACGATCTGCAAATATTTCTTCCGGGTGTTCTAAGTATTTTCAAACACAAAGAAAAAGTATATACATATATGTATTTTATGTATTGTATTAAGTCATCTACTGCCCATAAAATTAGCTCTGCTTAGCTTGGGGCTAGAAGTTGATGTGTGGATTGTCCAGCATTATTTATTTATCAGTACATAGTATAAATCAAAGTCGCTTTCCTCTGTTTGTCTGTCCTTATGTATGCTTAGATCTTTAAAACTACTCAACTGATTTGATGAGGTTTTTTTAATAGATAAAGTGATTCAAGAGGAAGGTTTATAAACCGTTTGACACATAGATTTCCACGCGGGCGAAGCCGCGGGGCGCATCTAGTTAAGTTTATAAATCAGTACCAAAATCAGTAACACAAAAAAATCTAAACCTGATACTTTGTTTCAGTTCGCAGCAGAACGCGCGGAACTGAGAGCTCGCGGTGCGTGTCTCGACGCTGACATAGGGAGACGCGAGCGCGACATCTCAGCTCTAGAAGCCACGATCAGAGTGGTGCAGGCGGCGCACACGCACTTCCTGCATCACATCTCACCCTTACAGGACGATGGTAACTGCACTGAACTAACACTTACATCCTACTAATAGCGGTGCGTGTCTCGACGCTGACATAGGGAGACGCGAGCGCGACATCTCAGCTCTAGAAGCCACGATCAGAGTGGTGCAGGCGGCGCACACGCACTTCCTGCATCACATCTCACCCTTACAGGACGATGGTAACTGCACTGAACTAACACTTACATCCTACTAATAGCGGTGCGTGTCTCGACGCTGACATAGGGAGACGCGAGCGCGACATCTCAGCTCTAGAAGCCACGATCAGAGTGGTGCAGGCGGGCGCACACGCACTTCCTGCATCACATCTCACCCTTACAGGACGATGGTAACTGCACTGAACTAACACTTACATCCTACTAATAGCGGTGCGTGTCTCGACGCTGACATAGGGAGACGCGAGCGCGACATCTCAGCTCTAGAAGCCACGATCAGAGTGGTGCAGGCGGCGCACACGCACTTCCTGCATCACATCTCACCCTTACAGGACGATGGTAACTGCACTGAACTAACACTTACATCCTACTAATAGCGGTGCGTGTCTCGACGCGAACATAGGGAGACGCGACCGCGACATCTCAGCTCTAGAAGCCACGATCAGAGTGGTGCAGGCGGCGCACACGCACTTCCTGCATCACATCTCACCCTTACAGGACGATGGTAACTGCACTGAACTAACACTTACATCCTACTAATAGCGGTGCGTGTCTCGACGCTGACATAGGGAGACGCGAGCGCGACATCTCAGCTCTAGAAGCCACGATCAGAGTGGTGCAGGCGGCGCACACGCACTTCCTGCACCACATCTCACCCTTACAGGACGATGGTAACTGCACTGAACTAACACTTATACTACTAATAGTGGTGCGTGTCTCGACGCTCACTCACTTGAACTCAGTGTACATCTGAACTCCGTGTGAGCCGGACGTGTCGACTTGGTAGATTCATTGGCTATTCATTAGGTAGTAGCGTGCGTCTTACGCACGATTGACGCACACATTCAAATATTTTCGATTTCAGAGCAAAAGGTCATTTATTTTTAAGTGTGCAATATTATTACACAAACAATGGTAACAATAAAGTTTATTGACACACTTCTTTTAAATACTCTTTAGTAGTGTGCGTGCGTCGGCATTTGTTACGCACACCTTCAAAGACAAAGCTAATTTTTGGACTCAGGGCGCATCTAACGATTTAAATCTTTTGACTAATATACTAGAAGCAAGCGCCTCCCAACACCCATCATCTTGGCGATCTACTATCTTAAACCAGCATTAAAGCATTTGAGGAAAAACGCCTCGAGGCAATAGACGCAAAACGCCAGATACGTAAAGAGAGACCTAAATCCTCCTACACGTATACATATAACACATCGGGCCAACTCTACTGCCACACGTGCCTTAGGGTATTCAAGACCAAGTTCGGTCTAGCGAGCCATTTTAGAGCTCATGATAGAAAGATGAATCCGTAATGTCTAGGTTCGCCGTCATCGAAATCGATGAGGAGGCCTATATACTTACTAAGATAATAAATGTGGAAGTCTGTGTGAATTTTTGTTACCACGTATCTCCGTAACTACTTCGTGTATTTTTTCGAGCACCACGAAGTCCTATCAACTTAGTGTCTTCGAGGTCTGTCAAAGTTGCAAAATTAGTTTTACACTATTGTTATCTATCCTAACAACAACCCGAAAAATCTCGTGCAATTTTTTGCGACCCAGATTGGTTTAAGATGACTTGCCTATATTTGCAAAATGGCTGTTACGCGCTGTCTTAAACCGGTCAACTGGTCCGGGGGTACAAATTTGGTCAATTATTTCCTCCCGAGCGGAAATTCGTAAAATGCATTAAGGGTTAATATTATGAATACTCGTGACCTTCAGCTGCGATTCCGTGGGTAGATTGGGCACGGGCAGTGGCAGCGATGACGATATATTACGAAGTGTTTCTTGGGAGGGACTTGGACATGAAAATACGACATAAATAACGCCGCAAGATTCTCCTAAATAATAACACCCTTCATTATGTACCTATCTAGGTCAGTATGACCTTGAATTAGTTCATCATACGTTTAGTAGGTAAGTAATAATAAAATGTTGGCAAAGGCAAGTGCAGCAATTTATTCGCTTCCATTACGAAATGCACAGATGCATCGGCCGTGAAATACGTGTAATCGCACGTTTCTTTGCATACTGTACGATAGCGTTCACCTGTGCAACCGCTAATACAGGTGAAGTAGGGCGCGCACGTGACTTTACTCGATAGTAATGTTATTCCTAGTATTTAGTTTAATAATCGATTTTGTTGAATTTATCACTGAATTTGCTAAACGTCTTTATCAACGTATACACTGGTTTATTATTTCGGTCAATCTCGTGTTTATTAATCACATAGGTATTCTGATTACGGTGAAATCATGAAGGCACTATATTTATAAATAATGCTGTACAAATCACACAGCATTATCTTGCCCCATGGTGTCCAGCAGTGGACTAGCATAGGCTGATGATGATGCTTTACTAACTACAACTAACATTCCAGCCCCAGAAATAGAAGTGTTGAACTCCCTAATGGACAAGTACTACAAAATGCGCGATACATTAAAAGGCATTCACATGAAAATACTGGCTTTGGAGAAAAGCGTTTCTAACATCGGCTCTCGATTGGTCTTCCTCAGCGATCAGACGAAACAGCTTACGGCTAGGGAGTTAGTATAACCTTCTTTGTTTTTCGTACATGCACTTCATGTTTGCTTAGTATATTCACGGGTCGGTACATATCTGACGGAAAACGCGTCGAGCTTATCATCGGTCGCGTCTATTCGGTCAGACTTGCCACATTACGCGTCCAATCAGTTCGAACGGCCTGTTCACAAACGATATCCGCTGATATTATGCCTAGTCTGAATGCATCAATCAAAATACACGTGGCGCGATACGTTATATCGACCGAAAATGCGTTGACGGAACATACGCTGTACGATCGACGCACTAACGCATCATCGGTTCAGTGTGAAAGGTTGAATGTTTTATTATAGTTTGACCGAAACCGCTGTACCGCGCCTGAGGTATGCGAGGGGGGGGGGGGGGGGGGGGGGGGTATCGGCCGCTCCGATCCATCATACTGCCGTCAATGCGTACTCTTGCTCTTTTTTCCTCGCCCCCCACCTCGCCGCACTTTCCTAAGGAGAGGTACAGCGGTTTCGGTCAAACGATAGATATTTGTTTGTTCAGGGGTTACGCGACCAATAACACGTGACGCATTTTCCGTCAGATAATGTGCCGACCCTAAGCCGCTAATGCCCGTATTATGAAAGCTGGCTCAGTCTTCGTTTTATGAGTAACGCGTTTCTATGACTGAGCAAGTTTAATACGGGTCTAATAGTATGAGTGCATAGAACACTGCAGGCCATGCACGGGGATTATTCTCTAGAGTAGAATAGATAATAATGACATCACATCGTCATACATTGCGTACATTACATTTGACGACCGATGTGGCGCGGTGGGCGAAGGTCCGCTTGCGACGCAGGAGGTTGCGGGTTCGATTCCCGCCTCGGAACAATTGTGTGTACGATCTGCAGATATTCCGGGTGTTCTGGTCGTTTTCTATATATAATAAAAAAAAATCTATCTATGTAATGTATTGTATTATGTATATCAGTTATCTAGTACCCATAATACAAGCTCTGCTTACCATGGGGCTAGATAATGCTGTGTGAATTGTCCAGCAATATTTATTTATTTTTATTTATTAGGTATTGAAATTGAAGAAATTAACTTCAAATAATTTACGCATTCGATGACAAAATGACGTAATTTTCTACTCTAGACAACAATCCCTGTGCTTACCCTACTGGCTTTCTTTACTGAAATTTTGTTGTTGCACTTTGCGATTTAATTCAACATCAAATCGTGCGCTATTCGCTGAACTCGTTCGCGAACGATTTTGACTTCTTAGTTTATCTTATGATGATCACATTCAATTGCAGCGGTGAAACAGGACCTTAAACATAAAGATAATGTCGTCATTTCATTTTTTCTTTCCGTACTTTCAGGTCTGAAAGTCAAAACGAGCTAGAAGGCGCTCGGGAGCGACTGAATAAACAGGAAAACTGCCTGAAGAACGCTCGCGACATTGTGAAGTCCAACGCGAAACGCGCGCAGAAACTTGTCGAGGGGATCGACGATTGGCGTATATTCCAGGCTAGTTAGCAAATAATACATATTATACAACAATAACCATATATCAGTGCGTCCTACTCTATGACCAACGGAGCTGAGATGTGGACACTCGCGATAGGGCTGGTCCACCAGTCAAAGCGACCTATGGCAAGAGCCATAGCTATGGCAAGAGCCATAGCTATGGCAAGAGCCATAGCTCGCTGTGCGACTTTGAACTGGTGCTATGCTCGGAGTTTCTCTGAAGGATGGGATTCCTAACGAATACATCCGACAGAGAACCAAAGTTATCGACATAGCTCTAAGAACAGACAGACAGTAGGAAGCGACTTTGTTTTATAGTATGTACGATATATTATTTATTTGATCCTCTATTTAGTTGACATTTCTGTCACAGATGGCGGTATGGGCCCGCGATTTGGACGAAGCAGTGAACAACGCCATGCGCGCTCTCGCGGACCTGTGCGTCAGTCCGCCGGCCGCTCACCACCTGGCGGCGCTGGTGGCCTCCACGGACATACAAGCACTGCTGCCCAAGAATCAGCGTAGGCTGAAGAGTCTGATCAACAAGTATGATATTACTACTATTACTACTAGGATGAATAGGCCGTCCACTTGTACTATGACGATTTCGACGAAGCAGTGAACAGCGCCAGGCGCGCGCTCGCGGACCTGTGCGTCAGTCCGCCGGCCGCTCACCACCTGGCGGCGCTGGTGGCCTCCGCGGACATACCGTGTTTCTCATTTCCATGATCTCGGACCATAAAGTGACCCTGTGGTCCTTTGGAGTGCTTGCGTGGGGCCGCATAGCTACATAATAATGCACACAGAGATCCCCATTTCATCTCACATCCACAAATATTGTTTTTAAATCTAGTTTGTTATACTTTTGCATACACCGCCGAAGGCGGTCCATATCAGGACATGACAAAGCAAAAATCTGACATAATTAATTCAAAATTCAATTCAATTCTAAAATTATAATGTACCTACACGACTATTAATTCTTTCTTTTACTATTATTATTGTTTTAAAATTGTACATACTAATAACTATTGGGATATGGATTAAAGCTGTTTTTATTTTTATTTTATTTATTTTATTGTTATACTTTTGAGTTTGCAATAAAAGTATTGTCTATTTATCTATTATTATATTTAATTTTACTAAACGTTATAGTACCTTAGTATTGTACAACATAAGTTAGCTAAATGCCTTTAACATAACAAGTTATTCTTTTGTATAATATTTTTTAGCACTGAAACAGGATTACCTAGTTCAGGCTAAATTGTAATACTTAGCTATATTAATTTATTATTTTAAGTGCACTTATTTTTTGTCTATCAATAAGTTTCATGAATATTTTTTTATTTTATTTTATCTGTTCCTACTGCTCCGTCTCAAAAACCCACCTGTATAGGTAAAAATAAAAAATAAAATAAAAATAGCTTTATTCCATATCCCAATAGTTATTAGTATTTATAAGTATTAATACAACGGGTATTTATCGCGTTTATTTACCTATTTTTCCCGACGTTTCAACAGGTTTACACTCTGTCGTGGTCACGGGATGACTGGAGTACTGGAGTTACCGCCTGGAGTCATCCCGTGACCACGACAGTGTGTAAACCTGTTGAAACGTCGGGAAAAATAGGTAAATAAACGCGATAAATACCCGTTGTATTAATACTTATAAATATGTATTCAGATCGCGTAAGTTTAAAAGAAGTTATTAGTATCTACAATTTTAAAACAATAATAATAGTAAAATAAAGAATTAATAGTCGTGTAGGTACATTATAATTTTAGAATTGAATTGAATTTAGAATTAATAATGTCGAATATTTGTTGTGTCATGTCCTGATATGGACCGCCTTCGGCGGTGTATCTCCAGAGGTTTCTGTCTCTGGCTTTTTGTGGCCACATTTTTCCAGCTACCTGAATAACTTATATGTTGTGTATGTGTAATGGTTTTACAGGATAGTTTCTGATGGCGCGGTGGTATCAGAAACAACTCTGAAGGATGGCTCGGTAGTTATGAAAGCGGGTAAGAAGATACATAACCACACATTACACACTCACTACACTTGTATTGACCAACCAAAATTGATAAACCTTAAGAGCTGATATATGATTATGAGTTTTGTTTACATCATCATGTTGCCCTATTATTTGGTCAACAGATTTGTTTAGACCAGTACCTAGATTATAGGAATTATTGTGAACTTATGAAGCACACAGTTATCTACCAACCAAAATAATAAAACTTTTGAAACTATCATGGTTATCAACACTAAACTCATTTAAAACGGGATATTTACCAGGATTGGATTTTTGAGTTATCCAATATTTCGGCACAGTTTCATGCGCCATGATCACGGAATAACTGAAGGCACTCCAATCAAATCCAAAAGGCAAATCCAATCATGGTAAATATCCCGTTTTAAATGACTTTAGAACCATAATAATGACAACGAAACCTTAAGTTACAATACAATACAATACAAATATTCTTTATTGTACGTACACCATAATCAAATCAATCATTACAAAAATACTTTATATGCGACAAGTACAATGGGCGGCCTTATCTAAGTTGTTATTTTTCGAGTTGGAGAAAAAACCCGTTCAAAGATTTTTGATCCTCAACTATATTAAGTATGTTATTTATTTCAATTTAAGTATGATCTTTAAACCAATGGACTACTTTGATATCGCATAGAAGAAGCAAGGTCTTATAGTACAAGTAAAGAAAAAATCAGAGCTGACGCATATGATATACATATAATTACGTTCGGTAGTGTATTTAAAAATCTGCTGTTTTCAGACACTGTGTTTTCGAGCTCCGTTGTTTCCTCTCGAAGCGGCGTCAGCATTGCAAGTGGCTACACCAAGCGGCTGGCCAGTTTCAGGAAATCTCTGGCTCCTAAAATTCAGGAACCTTCTGTGAGTACCTACATAACTACCTGGGGTTGAATTCGCTAAACCAATCGCTTTACTGTGACAATGGTATCGTCACAGAATCGTCCATAGTTTTGAAAAAACTCTACTGAAATTATATAAATACTAGGTGCGCCCCGCGATTACACCCGCGTGGTGATAGATATTTTGGTAATAAACAATATATCTTTATGAATTGTAGCCTATGTGTTATACTGATATGTATCTGAGCTATATTATTATGAAGTTTCATCAAAATCCATTCAGTAGTTTTTGCGTGAAACAGCAACAAACATACATACATCCTCACAAACTTTCGCGTTTATAATATTAGTAGGATTAGTTCATAGTGACAGTCAAACAGACAATTGTTACTATCTAAATCTATTTTATAGAATGATTGCAAATTTGAAACGCGTCTATCTATCAGTAGTTTCTTCGGATAAAATTCATTTTAATTCTGAGACGACCATTGTTAATGGTGAAGCGATAAATTTAGAAGAGTTAGGACCCTTTCTTATTTAGTTTGACATCGTTGAACATATAAAAATAGGCTTTCTTACCAAACTAAATAAATAAATAAATATAAATAATGCTGGACAATTCACACAGCATTATCTAGCCCCATGGTAAGCAGAGCTTGTGTTATGGGTACTAGATAACTAATATACATAATACAATACATTACATAGATAGATATTTTTTATTATACATAGAAAACGACCAGAACACCCGAAACAAATATCTGCAGATCGTACAAACTGGAGCGAAGATAAGTAAAGTAGCCAGTCATACACAAGTTGCTTTGCCGGAAGATCAGCATTGGCATGCTAGTCATCCAACTCTTATAATAACAAATAAATTCATTTCATATAAAGACCATAAGGACAATTGGTTGATTTCTACGATAGAGATGATGACATTAAAAAAGTCACTAAAATTATGTCGAGTTCAGACCCTTCAATAAATATTGCTCTTAAGGGTCTGGCGACCCTCGCTTGCAAAAATCGCTCCGAATATCGCTGTCCCTGTTTAACCCTTGCGCCGCGCCCCATGCGTGCGCGATAGCAATATTAGCCGTAAAAAATTTGGTTTGTTCCGTAATACCAAAAATTATGACTGAAAACTTTTTGTATTCTTCACAAAGTATTGTTATTCTGTAACTAGACAATATAAGCTATGTTCCTTAATAAATAAAACGTAAGATATTGATGTTTTTAATACGAAACAAATAGCAAGAAAACTTGTCCATTTTCGCATAAAAATGTGCAAAATGAGATTGGCTTTCATTTCATTTTAGGTAAGTATTTCGAAAAAAAACTATTTGGGAACCTAGATAAATACTATTTTAACACAAATAATGCAATATTATAGTGGAAATATGCTTGAATTAGATATAATTTTGGTATTACGTTTGTACGAAGAATTCGTCCCTCCGGAGGCCCCTTAATTATATCTGAAACTACACTACTGAAACAAAACTCACTGGGAGTTTTAGATATTTGTGGTTTGGTTAGGGCTATTGCCTAATATTTAATAGCTATTGTCCTAAATTTCATTTTTTGTCTTATCTACCTGTTGATAGGTATTTTATCTTATCTAGGCGGGCACAATTATATCGCTGTTTTGTGTTCTACTCTACATCAGACTAATTACAAACGATACTTGAGATTGAATGCCTCGGATGACTGCACTTACCTACTCCTATCAAATAACTGACGACCGATGTGGCGCAGAGGGCGAAGGTCCGCCTGCGACGCAGGAGGCCGCGGGTTCGATTCCCGCCTTTGGATGTTTGTACGATCTGCAAATATTTGTTCCGGGTGTTCTGGTCGTTTTCTTTGTATTATAAAAATTCTTTATTGTGTCACAAATCTTCAATGTTATGTATTGTATTATCATATCCATATTCTGCTAACTGCGTAAATTCTATTGACATTCGTATGCCCATGCATATTTAAATTTAACTGATTTTTCTTTTTTTCAGTTATCGACTGAAATCCCTGAAATAGGTAAGTATCGCGACCAGCGTAGGTAGGTAGGTAGTACCTATTTAATTATTTTGTGCACAAGTGCAAAGCCATTCTAATATCATGAGGATTGCGGCAAGATGAAGACAGGACTCTATTTCGTTCATTTGGGGATGCCTATCTCAAGCTGTGTACTATTATGGCGATGTTAAAGATATTTGGAGAGGATATATTTAAATTTTTAAAAAGGAAACCGAAACTGCGGCCGATTCATGATATTTTCGCCGAACCTGGCCGAAAATTAACCTTCGGTCGGACACGAATTTTAAGTGTCAAAAGTAAAAATAGTTTAGTCAATAAACCCAACCTACAGATTCGATTATACTCGTGCATATTTTTTCCAGCTCATCGGTCCACGGTTTCCCTTCGTGTTGTGAATCTCGGAATCGAAGCAATGCCGGGAATGGCAGGGGCGAAGTCAAAGACCAGCCAGGAGTCTTTTCGTTGAACCCCTTCGTTTATTTGAATGTTTATTTTTCATACCAGTAGGTACCTACCTAATTAATTATGTACATCAGTTTTGGAAAGTAGATGAAGCTATCACACTGACGCACTATAAGGTACTTTATTCTCACTCTGGCATGGCGGCGATGGTCTTCCTAAGCTGCGCTGTGGGCATTCAGTGTCATGATAATGTAGCTCTGCGCACAATAATCTAACGCAGCACAAAAATGTGCATTTATGGGCTTAAACTCGTTGTTTAGATACATTTTACAGCGACAAAATGGCTTAAGATTCAAACGCGTGGCCCGCGATCTGTCATCTGATGCCGTCAATATGGAATGCATTAGAGTTAAAGCCCATACTTTTAATAAACATTTTTGTGCATTTTGTGGTAGCAGTGCTCTGATCTGCTACCTGATACACCTAACGATCAGCGCCGACCGACGGTCAGCGTGGCTGAATTACAAAACCTAAAGTAGCTTCAGTTTTCTTATTTTATTCCTTATTTGTCAACTTTAAAATACCTACTAGGTATATATATTTTCAATAAACTTTTACATTGATATCAATACTTGTTTTACTGTATAATTGTGCTCTGGCCCGCTTCCTAAAGATCCTATTGTGTGAATCAGGAAGATTTACAACTAGGTAAATAAGGAAATTCAATAAATGGGGTGTTTGTGCACTTAAAACGCCGCAAGTTGTACTTTAGATTTTTATTACTTAAAACATTTAATATTTAAGTGTGTACAGCTCATACATTCTCTACTAATGGATGTAGGTTCATATTACAAAGTGGCAAGAAAATCTTTTACCTAAAATCATTGTAAACCATGATGTTAGTTTTTGTTATTGTCCTGCTTTTTCTGGTGTCATCACTAAATTGCAGTGCTAACTACAAAGCTGTTTAAACTACTTTACAGTTCCACAAAACCTATTATAATTTATCCTAAAGTGAGAAAAACATATATAGGTGTATTTTACGTTTTTAGTAATAGAGTTTACAAAATATTCCATTTATGAATAGCATACAGGTGGCGAAAATCTAGCGCTTGGTGTTTCAATGTTGAATCTAGCTAGATATCAACTGATACAATTTAGAAACAAAATTCTATGTAGTGTCTATTTTTGCATCACCTGTATCTTTATGTTCAGTAATAAAACACATTTTCTTTATTTATTTAAGTGATTTTTTTTATCATCAAAAGTTTTTCAGAATATGTCTACAAACACCTACTCACTGAAGGCACAAGGACTTGAATTAATATTGTAACATAATTGATCGTGATCACACTAAATTTTCTAAGTTACTAATGAATGCAATGTGAAAAATTTATCTAAAATGTTGCTAACTAATTAATTAACTGCTGATATGAATAATATTCCTAAACAATCGAAGAGGCTATTAGGCCACCAACATCGAATAAAAAAAAACAAATCTTATTGTAGTTAATGATAGGAACATCCATAAAAAACATTTTACATGAATTAGTTATATGAGAATTTACATTACTTTGTAGATTTATTGTTAATTCAAGTCTTTTCATGAATGGAATAAAGAGTTTTACAAACTGTACCATTGATATAGTAAAATTATTCTAAAACTTACTTTAAAATAAATAAAATATTTTAAACTATACTTTAAATACATTCATTTTAGGTGAGCAATTTTATTTTTAGTTGGTGAGAGTACCTATACAACTCAATGACAAATGATAATTTTGTATGCACAATGACGAATAATGTTAAAATTAACATAAACCAGACCAAGAATAGCTTTAGGTATAAAAGGTCATAAATCTAAACTATTGTAACTACACATTGTCAGTTTTCTAATTTATAAAACATTGATAATACAGTATGTGGTATAATACTATAAGGAAGTGTGAACAGAATTTTATGATGCCCTTGTATACAGGCATTGCTTTCTGTATTTTACACTTTTCTCTATTACCATTCTAACACTGTTATATTACACGACAGTTGCCATACACTGTATATCATCTAATTTAGCTACTCTACAAAAAGGACACAGTGACTGGAGTAGGAGCTGCCCAAACCAAATAACATAGGGAACTCAATAGAGAGCTGGGCACGAGTCGTTGCCCGATACTTGCTAAACCTCTTCAATCTTTTATGTTTCACTTCACACTGCCAAACCGGCCTTTCACTCATTTCAAACAGTGTTAGAATATCAAAACGTCATAAATCAGGGAACCGTAAAGGGTCCTCTACAAAGTCTTCAGGTATTAAAAATGACTCATTTTCAATATCACTACGAAAATCAAACTTCTGAAAGGTTATTTTTGCAGTTACTGTGGGCAAAATTGGTATGTCCACTTTAACAGGAAAACCTTTAGGGAGTTTCATAGCAACAAACTGGCGTAACTTTGCGAAATGTTTAAATGGCGCAATTATCTCCAAAACATTTAGCAGCATATCCACACTCAACGGAAAGTCATCACTCATAGCCAGAGTTGCTCTGAAATTTCTGGATGACTCTTTGTAAACTAGGTCCCTGCCCAAACCAGGGTACTGACCAGGAGGAGCTGATATGTACATGGACCAATTGACACTGCTCTCAGGTGGAGGGTTCAGAGAGGCGCGTCGCACAGGCTCACCATTAGTTTCCAAGCTGTGAGCATTCCCTTTAGTCAAACTTTCGATTATAGCTTTATTCTTTTGTAGATCATCTGTAGATAGGTGTTCTCGCCTCTTTCTGGACTCCAAAACTAAACCAGTTATGGTATAAATGTCACTTTTGTATAACCCAGCAACAATTTCTTTGCGGTCTTCACGAAATATCCACCCAGACTGGGCTCTGGCAAAAGAGATTCCCTTAGTTGACATCTGGGCCGCCAATATATCACTAGACATGAGAATATCCACCTCATCTTCAATTTCATGTTCTGTCTCTTCATATCGCACTCTCTGGTAGACTTTAGCTTTATTATCTAGGACAGTAAGAGATTCACTTGGTGGCTTTTCTCCTTGGAATATGAAAGAAATATCTCCTCTCTCCCATTTCATATCACTGAAATCTACTAAGGTTGTGTCTAACCTGATGCTAGAGCCTGCTTTATAAATTTTGCACACATCAGATGGTAGTATTCTCGAAACTAATGGAACCCATGAGTGGAAATCCCATTTCAGTTCCATGTAGAAATCTTGTATTTGGGAGAGAGCCCTAATGAGGTCAGGTCTTCTGCATTCCATCTGTTCGCGAGCTTGTTGTTTAAGTTTCCGCACGAGGGAGGATATTGTCTGGCGGTCGCCATAGCTGATGGCCTCGGCGAGGGGCGACCAGCCCGCAAGGTTCTTCACCTTGACAGGCGCGCCGTGCGCCAGCAGCAGCTGTACGCACTCCTTACGGCCCATCATCACCGCCAGGTGCAGCGCGGTGTTGCCGTGCGGATCTTTTCGCGTCACATCGTTCAGCCTCAGGAGGGAGGACAGTTTGCGCACGTCTCCAGTAAACACACACTCATGGAGAGGGAAAGTCTCAACATCTTCTCCATTACAGTTGTAGTTTGTTTCGGTCATTTCGTAGTCTTCACAGAATCATATCAGAGGAGTTTGTCAAATTAATGCAGTATTGAGTAAAACAATTTTGATAAAATGTAATCAAATCACTGTGATAAGATTAGGTTTTCGCACTTCTAAGACAACTACAATTCATTTTTATTTTTCACAAATAACGAACTGTAGTTAAGAAAACCATGTTTCTGCAATATTTGTTTCAAATGTGGGATAGGTAGGTACTTTCACAAATACATTTCAAAATCCATCTCAGCCAAATCGTAACATTCGCCCTCAGTCAGACAGACAGACAGAAATGAACAAAATTTGACAAACAGACAAGGACAAAACTTCCAAGAAACAAGAAAAGAGCGATTGGAATATTGCCAGTGATATATAACATAGTTTTTGTATAAAATCGATTTCACAATCGAAAACAATAATAAAGTGGGGTGGTGGAGGCAAAGTAGAATGAGATCAGAAACTGACAAACAATATCTATTAAACCCGTCCCCGTCTAATGTAAGTTTAGCCATTTTATTTTATTTTTATAGTGAAAGACAACCAACGATAATTTGAAGCATATTATGACGACTTGTCTAAGTGCTTATTTTGTAAGCCTAAAGAAATAAATGAATTTTTACTTTACTTTTACTTTGACGTTATTTTTGGTTAAAATGGTTTACAAAGAGGGTATAACGACTTACCAGCTAAATTCCTTATAGAACACAGACTATATTAAAAGTCGGAAAAGATTTGAGTTCATCGCCACTCGCAATACGAACCATCTTTTGAATAAGTTACTACGTATTTATTTCTCAAAGAAGTACGTATTATAATAATGTCACAATTGTTTATCTTCATTGTCTTACCAACAATTATTAGACTCCATAAAAACCACAACCACAGCCACAATCACGGCCCAATAAGAAGGATACAAAGACCGGATTATGGCTTCGTACCCGCCCATTAATTACTAGTGACCGTATGGTCACCAGTTACTACCTGCTGTTATTTTAAGGCCATAAGTAAGCTTCGGGAGAGGCTATGCAACATAAGTTATCATTAGCATTAACACTTCTACATCAGGACAGAATTAATATCTCTACATCAGGACACAACTATTCTCCAAAATCCGGTTGATTCATAGGAACTTACAATATTACCTTTTTGTACCTATTTCAAAATAAGTATTAGGTACCCTTAAAAACCGCAACCACAGCCTCCATCGCTACCCAAGAAAAACAGGAGGATCAGAGGATACAACCAGTCCTTATCATTGCTGCGGTTCCGGCCGATTACTATTGGTTGTTGGGGCCCACATGGTTGGCAGGAAATAACGCAGACCTAGAACAAACATAGAATACCCACTTTAACATAAATATTACAGACAACATACCATGTGGGACACAACCACAACACATTGTTGAAAAAAAGCGAGTTAGTAGAGTTTAACAGTAAATAATGATTATACGAAACCTGACGCTGTCTGTTAAGAAACAAAAAACTTCTTCACTTGTCTGGGATAACTAACTAATAGCTAGGTAATTAAAACTAAAAACTAAAACCCAGCCTCATCTATATTTTGAACACCTGAATCGATTTTTATCTGCAAACTCAATGTTGATAAAAAAAAGAAATAAAATAAAATTAAAAAAATTAAATTACCGCATTCCAGGTCTCTCTGAGCTAAGCCGAGGACAGACAACAGACATGGCTGAACTATAAAGGTTCCTTGTTGAGTAAGGACTACGGACCCATAAAGGTACCTACGGGACTGACAGTTTAGGTATATGAAATGGTGCTGTATACCACAATTGCAGATATAGAAGAAGAGAAGCACCGAGACGATGGTGGTGCTTTATACATTGTGTACCTACCTACAGGCACAACCAAGACTTTACCACCAGCGTCGCCGAAATCAACTCTAAAAAATATACATTAATGGGTGTAAAACTTACGCTTATAATCAAAAAGACTGCGACCCACAAAATTACATTTGACGCCATTCTTCGAGCGTTTGCTTGTACGTATTTGATTTAAATCAAAACAATGCCGGAGCATTGCTTTTATACTCAAACAGCTTGCGCAATATTTATTGGTTCATCAATATATCTACAGAATATGCTACCTCATGAATAGGTTGGTACATACATACATGGCACAGCATTAATAAATTAAGTCGCGTTGTTCAGTGGTAGGTATTCATTATCAAATTTATCAACCAAATACCTTGTCGAGCACGTACCTGAATGCATTAAATGTTTATTATTGGAGCTACTTTTCAAATATTTCCTAATTGTTTCCTTATTCGTAGGTAATTGTAGATAAACATGACTTTCTTAATGTGGTGAAATTACACAGTGACCTAATTTTAGTACCTATTGTAGGTAGGTAGCACATATTTAATTATTAAAAACACATATGTAATTCACTTAAAATTAGATAATAGAAAGAGATCTTAAGGAGAACAGGTTTATTAATTGCCAAATTTATGTTCATTCATGAGAAAATTTTGTGAGTAAAAACTATATCCAGTGAACAAAACGTGAAAAAGTGTCTGATCAATCATGATGATTGATGGATACATATCAAAGAAGTATACATATCTGATCTGAGTACCTATCCTTAATTTGACCACGTAATAAATAATTCGTTATGTAAGCATATCGTTTGAAAGGAGAATAACTGAAGAACTTTTTAAGAGTAGGTATACAACATTTAATGACTTGTAGCCACCATATATAACTTTTGCATGGATTTTTGCTTTGAATGCTCTTAGGTAACTCTTTTTTTTAATTGTACCTATAATAAAAAATACAGCACAAGTTATTTTGTGGCATTACAAAGACAATTATATGAAGGTTTAAATAGACTTAGAGTAGAAAGCTTTTGGATATAAGTCCACCGGTGAAATGTAGCCCGTGACCTCCCTGACTCCCCTATATCTGTTGGCATCATAGATTGCGATTCACATGATGTGTGCTTTTTATTCGATTCTAATTGTTGAGGATCGATTGAGTGAGCGATTCTCTAAAACGGTGGCAACATTGCTTCAACATTGCAATAAATAGTGCTCCGAGCTTTTTAGTAGATGGCGTTACAAGTCCCTTTTCTGCAATTTCGATTCGTTGTTTTGGTTTCAACTTTTGATTGGAATCCGTCTGATTGGAGTTCAGTCAGAAAAAATGACAGATGCGATGCGCGAGAAGCGAGCGAACGAACGAAGAAGAAAAGTAGAAACGCCTTTTCTTTTTCAAATGTTTCGCGTTTAGTGAAAATTCACGGTAAAGAAATTCCATGAAACTACAAAGAATACTATTGTGATAGGTGCAACGCTCGTAACCATAACGAATCTGATAAAAAAAGCATTTGTGTGTAACTTTTCACGGATGTTGTGTACTTTCTTGTTATCAGTAATAATATTGATTTGAAGACTTCTGTTTGCTGACTAAAAGTGTAAAAGTGATGACCTTAAATATCTTGACCGGTCGGTTTCAAAGATTTACCACTATATTCTAATATACTGAAAATATACGTTACCGACATTAAGTGCGTAGGAAAATTGCAGCATTGCTGATGTTGCCGTCAGTCGGTCGTTATTTGCGATAACTAGACGCACTTGCATTTATCAACAAGCCATAGCCCTGGCGAAATAAACCAAAATGTGAGTAAAGCATGCTATTTCGTTCATCTTGTAATAAACTGCATTGGAGGTAAGTACATACATTGTAGGTACATAACTCTAACACAATCTTTAATAGGTGTTTATGTACGTATTGTACCTACAACAAAACCTGTTTCGGACCGTCAACAAAGAACCGGCATGTGGCGTAGGTATGTATTTCATTGTTATTTGAGAGTTATTCATAATATCCATACAATATCTACCTGTACTTCCACAACATTTTTCCTACCTACTCAATCATTTGCACTATCAACCATAAATACTAATTTATTAATTTCTTATTCTACATGTAAATTATAAGATTTGTAAGGCAGAGCATATCAATAAACAAGCTGCCTTCAATCGGTTATGCCTCAACTAAACTACAGAGGTTTTAGTAATATCCAATATGTTATGTTGCACGTCGCACATAATAACAAGTAATATTTTAACGGATATATATCGGGTTGGATAATAGGTAGTAATAGGGGGAAAATAGGTAAATAAATGTGATAAATACCCATTAAAATAGTACTTGTAAAGTTATCCAATTCAAGCTAGCAAGGAGTCAATTCTTTCTTACTCCCCTGTGAATGTCAAGCCGTTATGATAAATGTTATAAATTTAGACTGATCTTGTTTATAAAACAGATTTGTGTTATCAAAGTTTAAATGTAAGGTTATCTAATTTCACAATAAGTTATCAGCCATCATTAAATGTTTACATTCTGTTGTTGACAGTTTCATAGTAGTCAGTTGGTTAAAGCTGGATTGCATTGTTTATTTGACAACCGATGTGACGCAGTGGGCGATGGTCTGCCTGTGACGCAGGAGGTTGCGGGTTCGATTGCCACCTCGGGACTATTGTGTGTACAATCTGCAGATATTTGTTCCGGGTGTTCTGGTCGTTTTCTATGTATAATAAAAAATATTTGTCTATGTAATGTATTGTATTATGGATATCAGTTATCTAGTACCCGTGACACAAGCTTTGCTTACCATGGGGCTAGATAATGCTGTGTGAATTGTCCAGCATTATATATTTTTTTATATTATAGTTGCTATAAATCACAATAAAGTACATAAATATCTTTACAATATCTTATTGCAAAGATATTTATCTCAATAGTGGGCTAGTTCAGCCATAGTGAAATAAATAAATTGCTACAATATTATCATACAAATGAACTTTAGTTAAGGCAGCCTCTGTTTAAAGTTCTATTTAGGTGTTGAACAACTTTTTAGGTAAGTGAAGGTTTGATAAAATATATCGAAATGTCCTGATGTTTTGTTGAATTTTGTGTGCCAGAGCGTTGTATGTATAGTGTATATATTGATATGTCTAAATATTGGCAATTTCCAAAATTTTTATAGTATATTAGTAAATTATCCAGATTTAATTTTTAGGGTTCCATACCCAAAGGGTGCTAACAAAAAGGGGACCCTTTTACTAAGCTTTTAATGTGTGTCTACAAATAATGTAGTTTTTTAGCTTATTTTAACTTTTTTTTTCAACTTCAATAATTGAATAGCTTTCAAATTTAAAGGATGCCTCATACAAAAAGCTTTAATAAAAAAAAGAACTTTGGAACTGTCCATTAAACAATTTGGCAACAAACTTATTGATTTTTTCAAATCATAATACTGAATTTTCATACGTCTTTGATTGCCAGGTAGCGACTTTTGTTTAAACTCTTAACTTGATTTAATTATCTGGTATTTTGCATTATTTTCTGGTATTATTTTATTTGTATAAGTACCGTATCCAATGTGTAATATAAAAAACAGTAAAGAAAATCGAAAGCTTTTTGATATAGACATATTATCAGCTCTCAGCTGCTTGTCTCTAACTAAAAAATAATAATGATTATTACATTAATTTCTTGACATAATTTTGAAGTAGATAAAATGATGATTGGAGATTTGTTTAAATATTAAATAAATAAATTCAAGCCCACCCTTTGTACCTTTAATAGTGCAATAAAGTTTAAATAAATAAATAAATAAAATATCTGATATACATAATACAATACATTACATAGATAGATATTTTTTATGATACATAGAAAACGACCAGAACACCTGGAACAAATATCTGCAGATCGCTGAGAGCTTATCACTGTTAAATGTTGGTATAATTGTTGCTTCTCGAATGAAATAAAGTCCCTTTAACTGTCTGTGTGTATATCTAATTCATAAAAACATATGAATCACTGAATTAAACTTACTTTATTTATATTTTTAGTACATATACCTATAGTATACTTAATAAAAATTAAGTACCTATATATACCTAACCTAACTTACTGCCTACTTATTTATCTATCAATCATGGCCGTTGCAAGTCAAGCTGATCATTATTATCTACAATTGGAACAGACATTACAGACAATCACTCTGGTCTGGTGTTATTTACCTTACAACATTGTTGTAAAGTGATAATGATACAATGTTGTTTCAGTAAATAACTGCTGCTTTATAATGCTGGACAACAATTCACACAACATTATCTAGCCCCATGGTAAGCAGAGCTTGTGTTATGGGTACTAGATAAAATAACTGATATACATAATACAATATATTACATAGATAGATATTTTTTATTATACATAGAAAACGACCAGAACACCCGAAACAAATATCTGCAGATCGTACACACATTTGTTCCGAGGCGGGAATCGAACCCGCAACCTCCTGCGTTGCAGGCGGACCTTCGCCCACCGCGCCACATCGGTCGTCATTTATCCTTATTGAAAATGACAGTTTAATATTTAAATTGCATACTTTTATGTAATAAGTTTTAATGACAAGAATGATAAACAATCTAATAATAAACTAATTATAATGCTGGACAATTACACA
Source organism: Eupithecia abbreviata (assembly GCA_943735965.1). Lineage (NCBI taxonomy): Eukaryota > Metazoa > Arthropoda > Insecta > Lepidoptera > Geometridae > Eupithecia > Eupithecia abbreviata. Next base: position 5,256,479 of record OX030976.1, read on the forward strand.
CAGCATTCTCTAGCTAGCTAGCCCCAAGCTAAGCAGAGATTGACTTATGGGTACCTTTTAGATAACATACACAGGGCATCCCCAGAATAACTGCCATGCCCAAAACTGATAAAACTAGACCAAAAATGATCGTCGAATATGTTTGAAAGTGACTAGAACCACTAAATGGTGGCCATAGAAAATTATGCTCTCTTATGCGCTCATACTCAACTCAAAATTATCTTTTCAAGTCAAAGTAAGTCTTAGTGTACCTACTTTGCACATGTAATTTTACTAGTTTTTTCTTGTGTTTGTAGCTGCAACAAATTAATTCAATTTCTTTAGGATTACAAAATACGCACTTAGACGAGACATTTGTCTATTCTTTTTGACTATTTCAATTTCAATGAAATATAATTATATAATATAGAAATACCTACTATTTTCCCCATCAAGAGTTCAGAAGCTTTAAGTTTTAGAAAGTAGAAGGCTCAAGTTAGATCCAATTAGGTTCCCTACTTCTGTCATAGTGGGAACGGCCACGGCGGCGGCGGCGGTGATCGTGATTCGCTTGCTTACTACGTCATACTTTTGTGTGATTTCTACTAAAAGACCACAGCTATGCCCTCGTGTTCGTTCCTAAGGTGCACAAAATAGATTCAAAACAAAAAACAAAACCCAAGGCATTTCACTCGTAAGTACATTAAATTTTAAGCAGAGGTGATTTATTCTCTATAGGTACCTAAAGTGGGGACGATATTTTTTACTCGCCTCCTCCGTTGTGTAGTGTAGGGTATCGTTAAATAGCTTCTTTAATAATATTATGAGTCTGTGAAAACCATATTTAGAGCTATAGAGTTAGAGTGCACGTTTTGTTAGAGTCAAGTGTCCCATCTGCCAGCTTAAAGGTTGGTTTGGGATAATTATATGAAAAAAGTAAGATTCAAAATCTTACTTATTATGGTTCATTTTGAGATTATGGTTTTCACAAAATGGTTCTAATATTCTTCAGAGAAACTAAAATATCTACTACCAATAGCCAAGATTTGAAATATGTACTTACGAAAGAAAAAGATTGTATTTTGTATTACGGTTACGTCAAAACAAAGTATCCCTAACGTACTCTAACTCAAATAATACGTGGCACATGTGGTAAATGAAATCGCCTCAACTGGTATACTGGGTACTGGGTAATATCCAATTTTCTACGTTGAATATAAATAGGTCAAGGCCGCCTTTGAGGATAAAATATTTCAGCAGAAATGACAGCGATTGAAGTTTCTCATATAACTAACAATTTTCTATCCTCCGCAACAAAATTAACTTAACTTTTTGCATTTAGTGCTTCCGCATTTACTGATATGATATAGAATGGAAGTAGACGATAGTGCAGGTAACTCTACCTACATATACGTGGAATTTCAATTTACCACCTGCATAGTTTCCCACGTCTAGTATGCTGAATGCGACCTAGTTTAATATACCTATAAATACGTTATCTATCACATAAGGTGTAGCAAAAGCTTCATTTTGAAAATATGGTCTGGATTAATTCTGAGAAATTCTAACCTGTAAAATTTACCATTGCAGTTATTATTTATATTGGTAATAGTACACTACCTACCAATCACTATCTTTAATAAAATAACCAAAGCTTATTGAAAATTCTAAGGAAATTTGCCGTAGTTATTTGAAAAGTAGATTTCAAGTTTTACTCATTGCTAATTTGATGCAATCACGCTATTCCTAGAATCTACAATATGGTTTCTACCAGGGACCTCGCCTGAAGGTCTAATCTAACCTGAACCCCGATGCTTTTACAGACTAATGCTCTCACAGACTACCAGGAATTCTCGTGATTTCCCGGAACCTGTTTGGTTTCGTATTTTCAGACATCCGATTCCCTTCAACGTGCACAACTGCTCGGAAATCATGTTCTGAAACGAAATTCTACATGGTTGTGGCTGGTGATAATATGCAATATAGACCCATTATAACAAATCAGAATACCCAGAAAATACCGTATCCACGACAGTATTTTTTAGACGTGTCGTTTTTCCGATATATCGTTTATAGGATAGGTGTAGGTCGGTGTAGAGCAACCGTTTGTGATTATATGGAGGAGGCGCTACAAGGGTGAGCCGAGCCCGTGTTGGGCGCCAGCGCGCCGCCCACTCCCCCCACCCCGTTGCCGCACCCCCCTCCGCTCCTCCGTACGATCAGTTGCACGCTCCAGGCCAGCGAGGTTCCCCGCGTGTGTTCTATGCCGTGATTCCACCGTCGGCGCATCTCCATACATGATATCTGATCTACTTCTTCGGTTCGTTGCAAACGCATGGACCACATTAGACGCTTGTCTGCACTCTATCATTCATGACCATTAAATTATCCATCAAAATCTGCTATTTTATTTAATCACTGTCAAAATGTCATTATTATTTTCTAGGATCTGTTTGAGGATATCTAGAATTGTGTGTCATATCACTCACTTATCCATTTTAGGCAAATGTCAGAATGCCAGATGTTCGCATAGTGTAGAATTAAACTAAATTAGATAAATTAAATGTTGTAAACCTGTTTAGCATATTAGTACCGACAGATTGTCTAGTTTCGTTTAATTGGGTTGTATAAGAATCTGCCTCACATATATTTAGAACGGATCACGTTTATACGTTTTTAAAATGGCTGAAAAATTATAAAAAAAGAAAATGCTTTTAAATATTAGCTAGAAAAACAATGACATTGGCAATGGAAACGTCTTTCTAAATAATTGTTGACAATAACAGCTGATCGGTGTACCACGTTGGGCGCCACTCCGCAACGAGCAGGCGCGATACGATTGCAAGGTCGTTTGTATCGAGCGGCACCAGCCAAATATTTAACCGACTACGCGTTTGAAGTGTCCGCTATCTTGTCCCGAACTTTACTTACAAGTTCATTTGAATTCGCTTCAAAATGTTCTGTCTTTTTCTTGCTTACGAGATTTTCCTTATTGAAAGATAAAAGGTTCCTTTGGTTGAGTTGACAAGTAAAAGTAATGTTGCTTTTAAACAATTAATACAATTAAAAAAATTAAGTGTTTCTAATTTATAGTCTTTGTTACCCTACTAAGGAACAGAAGCGTTAGGCCATAATCTACTGCGATAGCACATGTTGAGCGGTGGTGGCTGAAGGTTGATAATCCTAATAGTTAAATGTAAACCCTAAATTCTTGTTCTAATATTGTCAAAGGCTGTGGCAAAAATGAAAAATACTATTATATACTAACCTACCTATAAACAAATATAAAAGTATGCCAGCAAACACAAGCTCCGCAAAATCGTCGTCTGCGAAGTCGGTCGTCGGATAATCACGGCGCATTCAAATCGTATCGATAGTGATATGACGTAATAAAAAAAACGCAAAGTTTATAAGCATTTTTTTTAAGAATGCTAAGCGCCGTTACTAACTTTATAACTTTTTGTGCCTACGTTTTTAGTAAAAATAATTAGATATCTCAGTGCGAGTTCAAATCTACAGAACAAATTGTTCTAGTACTATTGTCGAGTTGAGGGCACAAATTATCTACATTGTGTCGGGAGTTTTTGTTCTGGTGCTCCGGCCGCACTCCCCGCTCGCTTCCGTCCGACGTCTCCGGAACTCTGTCCCCAGTGATACGGACATCATCAACTTTGGCCGACTTCCACAAGGGATGTCAATTTATCAGTTGTTTTCTTTTTCTGGCCGTTCGTTGCAGTACTATGTTAAGAAACATTGCTCGACGAGCCTCAAAGTCGTTGCCGTGGTAGAGTGGGATGGTTATTTACTGTTTTAAACGGTTCGTCAATAATAATTCGGTGAATAGTAAATGTATTCGATAATTGAAGAAATCTCGGAGTGGAATCGAACTGTAGGAATTGTTTACGTTTATTTTAATTCCGCTTTAAATCCTTCTTAGGTAGTCCGTGGCCAATATTGCCATATGGCTTTAATCTTATTAACACAGTAAAGCGTTCAATAGCCTTAAAGTTGAGGATATGCGTTGTTGGCTATCTTTGTATTATTTTGTGCAGTTGGCGTGATATTCATCTGCAACACAAATGTTTAAAAAAAATCAAACCATAACTATCTTTGTATTATTTTGTGCAGTTGGCGTGATATTCATCTGCAACACAAATGTTTAAAAAAATTCAAACCATAATCTAATATTGTTCGAATTTCAATTCCAATAAATGTATCTCATTCAGTCATAGGAAAAATCAGTTTGCTCTAGGAAATGAACATGTCTACTTCGACGACTAGAAGACAGGTGTTACCGAGCCGTCCCGCGGGAATAAGGTCAACGAAATCGAGTTGGGTCGAGTTCAACGCTATTATTTTCTCAATTTTCTTCTGTGCGGTTTATAACTCTTTTTCTCATGTTTAGGTAAAACTTAAGGAGTTTGAATAAAGGTTCAAGTATGAACTCCATACTTGAACCTTTACCTTTTTTTCACATGACCATAATAATAACTAGTCCATTCGGATTGATTGATAATAAAGATAGGTAAGTTACTGCGGAAATCTCGTAGGTCGAATTACATGTCTCTCGATAAATCCATGGTTCAGGAAGCTCTATGATATATTGGCGGAAGCCATCCAGGAGTGCGTGCCTGGCAGGCTCGTTGCCAAGGTTACCGGGTGGGTGCGATCAGCTGGACTTACGTAAGGTGAGCTGGGACGGTGGCGGGGTAGCGGGGAGCGCGGGACGCGGTGGCTAGGGCCGATCGATACGATACTGCTTTCGCCTCTTGCTATCGCCCAGCTCGCTTTGGTGTATTCGCACTGAAACTGTACTTTGGTACATACTTCAATCTCAGTTACGCTTACAGTAAACTTGACCTTATAAATATTATATTTTACTCATTTTGTTTGTATGTTATTCGTCTCCGAGAGGTTTGTTTTGCCATTACTCATGATCGTTAAACTCGGAGCGTGCAAATTAGGTCAAGGTTAAAAATCTATTTCGCTTTCATCGATTTGCAAATTTTTTGGGAAGGTCACTGTTACAAGCAGACTCAGCTTGAATCAAAGGACGAGGGGATTATGTTTTCATACAAATTAGCATTCTTAGATTTGTTTTAAAAGTTAGAGAAAATTATCATAAAAACGTAAAACACGTAGCGTTACCTGACTTGTTGAGTAAAAAGGAGGGTTTTGAGGTAAAATGTCGCATTTAGGGCTTAAATTATGCTGCTCACGTTGCCGGAAAACTGGCTCCGTAAGTAGATAAGGCTCGTGTATGTATAATGTGTATGTGCTTTTTACACCTGACGTCTGTAACTCTGCCCGTGTACCCTTAAATGTGGCATTTTTATTGCTTTAATTAAAGCGTGCGTTGAGCACTTAAGGCCTGTATGGTGCTCTATTTAGGATTCGTAATTTCGTACATTTAATACGCAATAGTCAGGCGTTTGTGGGGCATAAAATTAAAATGCTCGTTTGTGCTGTAATTATAAATAGGAGACTGCTTTTTAATTGATGATTAGTGTGGATATTTAATTATCACTTATTCGGTACTTACCTATTAATTAACACTTATTAAAAGTTATCTTGTTTGAATAAATAAATTACGGTACATACTTACATAACATATTTTGTTTGGTATATTTATTTGACCAAGCGTCTAATGCATTTTTATATATTAAAATAAATTAAATATCGTGCACCGAGATTAATTTATTTTAATATTTATGACATAGAAACCGGTAGAATAATATATAGAACATACTACGCGACCCGTGTCGCGGGCGTGGACGAAAAATATACTGTTTTAACGCATTCACTGCCCATCCAATGCAGCGCGTGGTCCATTCGTGTATGTGCGCAGGCGCGGGCCGCAGCTAGAAGGTCAGCCAAAACCATGAGCGTTTAGGCGATGAAGTGGCCAAACCTGGCGCGATAGTAATTTGTTTTTTCATACAATAATTATCCACGCTAAAAACGAAAGTGATAAACATTCTAAAAATCTGTTGCTATCTTTACCTGGGAAGATTATGATTTGATCCAACAGTTGACCAATCATACTGATGCTCTTCATTAAAAGTCTGATGCTTTCGTTTGAAGCGCCTGATACAAATGTGTTAACTATCGTCGTTTATTGCTGCATCGTTAAATGTAGGCGCTGGTTTCTTCCTGCCCTGTACTTAGGTGAACTACATTTTTCACGAAACCTTTCAATCTCATTACGCTATAAGCCGGTAGAAATCCCTGCACTAGCAATAAAGCAACGCTTTTTGTGACTTTTATTTTCATATTATTGATTTGTTTTGCACACGCTTCGCTTATTTATGTGGCTTTGGTCTCTGTTGTGTTGCAGCCCGCGTTAGTAGTGGATCGGAGGTCCAGTGTGATGTTGTGGGTGCGCCGCTGGTAGGCCTCCGGTGACGGTATGTCGTCGCCGGCGCGCGCCTCCCCGCCCGCGCCCGCAGTGCCGGCGGGGGCGGGCATGTTACCCCCGGGCCCTGGGCCTTCGCGCCAGCGCTCGCTCAAAGACCGACTCAGAGAAGGGATAACCGGACCGTTTCAATGGCAGTGAGTAACCCCTTACAATTCTTGAAGAGCAAGCATTGGAACCGCATTCAGAGCGTCGCGATAAATCTTTTGATAGCTCAACTCCATCGAGTACATCTCAACCAGACTGTTCATTCATGCGTGCAACTGAATACGGTTTCTATGTTTGACCTCTTTGAAATTCCCTTTTCAGGATAGCGGGACGAGATTCGAATTTGCAACGTAGTTTAGTTTGAAGCTTGCGTAGATACAGCATGGCTTTATGGCATTTTTATTAATACTCCTTTTTATTCTATAAATCTAATCAGTTATACTACGCAGATAACGCAGAGTACTACCATAATAGACTATTAAATTTAATTTCTTTTGGCACTCTCGCCTGTCTAGACTCTAGTTGAATTAATTTTACATAACATAACGTGTTGATAAATATTATTGCGCGTGTATTCTTGGTGTATTCGCGTAGCTCTACTATTTCCAGCATCCTTAATCAGAGTGGACCAATGTTCTTATCTGACCGAAGACTAGATTTTATCAGTAGTACTAAAAAAAAGTTAGACATCTGTTGAACGCGTGTTTACGCGTTACCACAAAACTGCGTTTTACGACGGTTTACAGATAGGCACGCCTTAAACACGGTTTAACTTTAGACAGTAGAAAGCGCGTAAGAGTGCCTAAAGAGCTAGCTGTGACAGATTTCAGAATCTATATATATATATATATATATATATAATTTCGTATCGGTTTACGATAGACTCGAACGAAATGCATATCAAATTGAAGAGCATTAAAAATTAGTCGATCGGAGTCGACAACATATAGGCGGAAAATTCGGATTATCGAGTATCCCCCTCTATACAATTTTCAATATAAAAATGAATAAATTGAACAACAACAACAATAAACAAGACAGCTAAGCAGTTGTGTGACAGTGACACAAAATACGTTTCGTTTTGTTTTTTCACGTTTAATTTTTGTTAGAGAAGAAAAATATGACCGAGCTGATTGAGATAGACTTTGTTATAAAGACACGCGTCTTTCTAAACAACGTCTACCTCAATCAGCTCGGTCATTTTGCAAATCGTTCGTTCGTCCGTTCCATTTTACGCAAATAATTTAATTTATATTATGTGGTATATGCAAATATTTTCGAACAAAATCTTTTTTCTTCTCTAACAAAACTTAACAAGGTTTTGTGGTAACAAGAGTTAAACTCTTGTTAAACCCTGGCCTGAATGTTTAGTCACTGTTTAGCTAAACATTTGTTAGACCAGTGTTTACCTTTGTTTTTGTAGTACACTGTCTATGTCTCAGAGATGTACAATTGACTGACACGATTATAACTTCGCTTCTATAACGATCGACTGAACTCGAATAACTTACCTTCTATAACATAATATTCCTACCGATTCGCTGGCCAACTTTTATTGATTGGCACTCAACTTTTTTCAATTCTGCAAGGCTGGGTACAAATCCTAGAAGCAGGCAGTTTGTACGATGAGGAAAACTGTTTTAAAATTAGTTTTCAGTCGGCGAGTGGCATTCCATTTGAAGAGGCAGGGAGAGTTCTGCACGGGAGCGCCTCGTCACGGGGAATACAATTTGTTACTAGCTGGATTGTGCAATTTGTACGAATGTTACTGGAATGGCAGTTACTGTTTTTTGTATAACATATTTCCTCAAAACCCTTGCCGTTTGTTATACAGATTTTATACTCACATGTCATTTGGTATGTGCATGTGCATTAGCCTAATGCGGTATTAGAAGCAATTCCTATCATAGTATACCTACATGGCATTGAACACGTATGTTCGTCAACGGCTTGTTCGTTGGCGGACACGCTGCAAATATTTGCGTTGTGCAATGTTCCCTATCTCGGCTGTGTACATTACCTCAACCTCCGCCTACTGGGTCCTTATCTCCACTCAGCAGCCTTCTCGAGCTGGCCTTCCAACTAAATCTCGCTTGTTTGCCGTACTCCTTTATAACGTAATTTAATTAAAGCGCTTACTCCCTCTAACTTATAATACAGCGGGGAGTGGGACAGACTACAAAGATGCTCCTTATGTTTGCATAAAACTTTTTCTTATTTAAGCTTATTGCTCTTATCCAAGCGACGTATCTAATCTAAAAATTATGATCGAGTAACTTCTGTTTAAACGAGAGCAAGTTAAACATTCTCGGGCGCTGAATAATATTATGTTTACAATATTATCATCAATTCCCTCTTTACTAAAGCGAGGAGCGCCGCCGCTGTCGTTATGTTCTAGATTTTTCTTTGTAATTTTTACCCATCGTTGGTTGACAATATTTTTCAACTGATGTATATGTGTTTTGGTGATAACGCTCCATAACTCAGGTGGACTCTAGGTGGTAACAGAGGTGTTTTATTACAGTCTGTATAATAGGGACCATAGCTCGGCGACCCAGTTATATACACGGGTTAATTTATTCGCGTCTCTCATATCCGCCGCGTCGGTTTTGTTGCAGCCGAGGCAACCAGCTCTGTTTCGTTATGCATGTCGCGCGGCGTCCTTGGCCGATATAAACGTTTAGGCGACAACGTCGAGGGTCGAAGAATGGGGTGGGTGGTGGATGGTGGATCACACAGCCATTGTTTCCGTTTGTAGTATCTATTCTGACCCTTCTGAAGGCAGGGTGTGTTTGCGGTTAGCTGATTCTTGGGTCTTTTATATGCCTAGCGTGTAGCTATTTGTGGGGTGGCCTTTTAAGAGATGCAGCCCAAACGTTAGAGTATCGATTAGTGAACAACACGCAAGCTTTAAATACTTTTTACCAATTAAGAATAACGTGCAAGAAAAGGCTATTTTCACGTTTGGTTAAAGCTACCGTGAGACGTGTCTTCTCGCATCTAAAAAGGCTATAAATTGTGATTGTCATGCGCATCGAGGTCACGTATTGTTTATTGTCAGCGATTGCATCTTTCACATTCGATTATTCCGAGATTTGTATTATGCGGCGGAGTGGGAATCGTTTGAGCGAAATGTAAAGACATGATTATGAAGTTTTCCAGTTTGCAGGCATCGTGACTGGCTGCACGAGGTCGCTTCACAATAACCGTATCGGAGCCGTCACGCGGTCCTCGTCTCACAAAACCATGCCCATTGTCCGTCGGTTAGCGCGTGCAAATCAATTTCACAAACTAACGTTTACTAGGCACATCTATTCCATAAACATTTTCCCTTTTCATATTAACATGTCAATGTTCATACAGAGTTTTATGGGAGATCGCGTGTTATATATTTGAGTTGAGATGCTATGAAAAATCATCGTTTACCGTTTTCGCGCAATAGGTGGTTTGATATCCTTCATGATTATCTGATAAAATGTTAATATGCCACTCAATCTTCTGAATTCTGAAAAGTACTGTTTTCCTTGTGTCATCCATACCTAATTCGGCCGAATTTTCTTCGAATCGTAAATCATTTATCTAGTCTCATCTGATCATATCTTATTTCATTGTAAACATTGCGTAAATATCAGGAGGATAGGAAAATGGGATGTGATCTTGCGCTATATAGTAAACCAAACTCGCGGTAATTTTGTAGGTTGCCAATGTACGAAATTTAATGACAGATAGATTTACATAAATATGTTAACATATTTATGTGGATAGATCCATACATTTTCTGTTTTAGATGCTTTACTATTGGACGTAACGTAATACTAACTCTGGCTTAACATTCTGTAGATATCTTCCGCACGGATAGGTCAAAGATACTAAGTCTTTGTGGTAAAATAAGTAGCGAACGGTAAGAAAAAAAAAAAAAATATTGTCCTGTCTTTTTGTTTGACCAGCGCGCGTGCCGGTGCATTATTCTGTGTTGACCATTATCTTAATCTAGCTAAGAAAATGAACACATTAAACACTGATGCAGTAAAACGCATGCAGTTTGTCTATCTATGAGTTCTCTCTCTAGAGTTTAATGCTAACCAAGTTTTTGAAAGGAAAAAGGGTTTATTAGGTTTACTAAATCAAGTGAAAGTCAAGTCGGAAAGAGGTCTCTCACTTTTATACCTATAATTTTATTCAGGGATGTGCCACCGAAATTTTGCAACTTATAGTGACGTTCGTTGAATTTAGAATCAAAATTCGGCTATAAATGCCGGGTTTTGTTGTCACTCTACCTTTTCCAGCAATGCTGCTGATTATCAGATTATCCGCAGTTGCTCAGTAATGTTTTGCTCACAATGTGTAAGGCCATAGGAGTTAGAGGTCTCTAAAACTGCTTCGTGACAGGATGGTAGCCTGATACGGAAACGATCGTTTCTGCTCATACGTTAATTTGCACAATTTGAACGGTGCTCGAGTGATGTACGCTTATAGGATGCAATGAGAAGTGCAGCGTAATTGAATGATTGGCGGCGGCGCCAGCTGGACACCTCTCGAGATGACGATGCACAGACCTGGCGGGACTGCCACTGCTATCCATCACATCGTTTGTTTATCTTAATGCTGCTGGATTCTCTTGATATTTAGAGGGCAATTCTGGAAAAGCTTCAGGATAAACTGTTGACGTTAGTGGAATCGTATTTCCACCTTCAGTTCGCTTTGTTGGTGGTTTTTCTGATAATTATTTTATTTTTCGTATCTGCGGGGTCATCAATGGATGTCGCTTGATGTTCTTTAACCATTTTGTTTACTTGTTGTGTTTTTGCAGTCAACTTTCTGCTTCTTGCGAACTACCTACATATTCTAGAAGAAAAACTTCCTATCAATTATTTTACTACTCAAGCACTTTTACTTGATATCATATATTTTATCAATCAGTTCTTCTTATCACTCATATTGATACTGATATAATTGTTTCATTTTGGAAAACTGACAGTGTACCTATTGTTCGCTTGAGTGGGATATTTTGTGAGTCCATTTATTGTTGTAACTAGTAAGTTATGTGTTTGAGTGTAAACTGACATGTGGATTTTCGGTTACAAATCGAAGTAAGGAATTTCATTCATTTTATATTACGTCATTTATGGCTTTGCTAATAATAATAATTTCCTTTAGGTAAGATTTTTAAAATTGATTATGATTGTGCTAACTCATACATCGGACCTAGCGCACTTTTATATGTGACGTTATAATTAAGGGAATAACGTTTTTCTTATATAGTACGTAAATGCTGGGTACTTTGTTAAAAAAAAAGGTATCGCAAACATTTATGATATGTAGGCAATTTGTTTTTTAAAACATTATTGTTTTCGTCTTTTGTACACAACAATTATTATGTTTCTCGTATTCTAGATAAATGTTAATGCTTGGCTGAGTGACCAGTAGACCAAGCCGGGGATTATTCTCTAGGGTAAAATACACAATAATGACATCGTATGAAAATGAAAATGAAAAGTTTTTATTTCTTTAAGCTTACAAATAAGCACTTAGACAGGTCATATTTTATACTATTAAATTATTTTATAGTTCACTTCAATTTTTTGTCCACCAGTGGAAGAAGTGAGAAGAAACCACTAGTATGTTCATAACTTATGTATCGACATACATCGCCTACATTATTGAAGTTGAAGGAATTTATTTACAATTTACCTACGTATACGATGACTAGGTGACGTAATTTATCTCCGTTCTACCCTAGACAACCATATATTGAGTATTGAGTTTCCCCGTGCTTGCCCTACAGGATGACCAGTTGACCCTTGAAATAATTAATAAAGATTTATACATTTTATTTTTACCCTATCATGTAAAATGATAAGCAGCTTTGTTTTCGAAGATACGCTAACAAGATTCTTGGAAGCAATATTTGTTCCATCACACTGCGAGATGAGCAAACTTGTCAAGATAACGTTTGTGTAAGCTGAGGTGCTATTGTTCTTGGTTCACTAACTGCCTTCGTTATATTTTTAAAATGACGTAAATTTTCCAAAAACTTATTATTGTAGTTGTGTAAACTCCCAAGAAAAACAATGCCAAACTTGACAACAATAACAACCATATTAAGACTTTCAGAAGTATGTCCCATGTATGGCTCTATAATATTTATCCACCAAATCCCAAATCTATATATCATCCAATCCCTAGAAATCACTATATCGACGACATCATATCGCATTTTATAATTTTTGGAGAATGTTGTACAAATCCATAATAAAACTTTTGAAACTATCGTGGTTATTAACACTAAAGTCATTTAAAACGGGATATTCACCATGATTTGAATCCGTAATATTACCTCACCGTCATTATCGTCAGGTTGTGCAGTGTTCAGGTGGTTATCTTAATTCTGATAAATGTATCTAGGTTTTCTCCTCAATTTTTCCTTCCGCCCTCGATTTTTATCACGTATAGTGTTTACCGCTACAGTTTTCCTTAGGATATCGACCCCTGGTTCGTTGTCTCTGTTTGAGGGGGCAACGTTCTAATGATGTATTGCTACAGACGAGAGAAGGGTTGTGTCATTCAATGTCGTGATGTGTTCGTTTATGCTACGTCCTGTTGATTGATCCGTTCCCTTATGCGGAAGTCCGGTCGATAATTTTTTGCATCCTCTATTTTTTCTAACACAGGCGTCAGGGCCGTCATGTATATTTTATTTAAAACCGTTGCGCGTTGGTCAGTATATGTCTGCATAATCAAAATTCCTCAAATTTTCGACGTGTATACAGAATTCAGTTGCATAGATTTAATTTGGAACATCCAGAACCCTTTTGTTTTGTTTGCTTCCAAACCAATACACAGTTTATTAACCATTATTCAGATAGACACTATATTCTATAGGATGTATACGTGCGTGGGGCACATTTAGCTCGTACGTAACTTTGTCGGTTTGTCTTTGTGCCCCACCACCGCATCGTCATTAATATTCATGTCATCAAGCTCGTATTCGTATACTGGATGCGTTACAGACAAAATTATTCACGAATATGAATAAAACCGACTGAAAATTCACATAAATCATCCTGAGAGGTAATTGAATTTTAACTGTACCGCTTTTCAGCCGTAAAAATATATTTGGCACCAATGAAAATATATTATGACGGTTCCTCTCCGGGCAGTGGTGTACGTAAATCTTTTTAGGTGTTTATTTATACACGTAGAACATTCAGTTTCTCAACATATAATAAGTACTTGTGTTAGTAATTTATACTATAACCTCTTAAATTTCTAAACTAGAGAACTGAGTATCTAGTATCTGCAAATGAATTATAGATTAATTTGTGGTAAAAATAATCCGATATGATCTATTTTGAAACGAGTTTAATTTGATATAGCAGCTGTGGTTAACTGCTAGCAGTGTTTGCGCCGTAAAGTTTAGTTTACTAGCAAAATAGTAAACAAAATGTTGCTGGCACATATGTATCGCAGTTGGAGTCTGTTTGGTAAACAGACACAAGATCGTTCTTCCTACTTTAGTTGGTTTGTTCAGTTATGTTTGCACACCCTTTACATTTCTCTAATGAAAGCCGAGATATGATTAAGTCAGTCAACAGTGAGCATTATCTTGAAATGCGCAGTAGCGAAATAGGTAAATAGCTAAGGGCCTGACTCCACCAAAGCTGAGCTGAAATGAGCGAAAAAGATATGTGTTTTTAACAACCAATAGAACGTCGCTATTCACTTACGTTGTCTCCACTCAGCTTTAGTGGAGACCACCGAGCGAGATGCATCATATTTGTATGCGAAACGAACAAAGATCGAAGTGGTGTTGTTTGTTTGCTGTGCCTCGCAAGCTGGTGTCGTCACGACGGAGACGGGACGTAGGAGACAAGACGAGATGAGCGGAGCTGGTGCAAGCGAGCACACTTCTCCGTTCCAGTCTACTACATAGGACGCCTTTCCACAAAGCTTCGGTGAAGACACCCTAGCTGAAAAACGTCTCTTCTTGTCTTTGCTACGGACATCTCCGCACATTTTCGCTTGGGTGGAGTCTGGGCCTAATTGCTTCTATAAATTCAGCGTTCGCTGAGATTCAGGAGGAAATACTAAACACTTACGGAATCACGTCTCCAGTTACTATTGTGAGTGTAAATTTACGTTTACAAACTGACTTAGCCTCGTTAAGTTAATCCTAGGCTTGAACTCAAATGCTCATTCTGGCTCAGGCTGACGATTAAACGTTTTGGAACTTAGCCAAAAATATCATAAGTTTTGATGAGAGGACAGTCGACAAATTTTACTCTTAATTGAACTTACGTATGCTTTGAGAATAGTGGTGTTTTTCCGCTGACTAGTTACGTAGTATACCGACGAAATTTTAGAAAATGTAAACCAATCGCAATCGTTTTTCTATTAATAATCTGTTCGACTGCATGAGTCATTGATAACTCGATAAAGAAATTTTTTACCGTAACCGACCGTCTCATTCAATGAACTTTGCACACCATTTATAATCTTTTTAAATTAATCGTTGAATGAAAACCTCGGTTGTATTTCAGTCTGATCGATCGCCTTGGGTTATTCATGCCAGTATGGAACTTCACATGGGTATTAAAATTTAATCCTAGTGGTCATATTTCTTTATTAGCTAATTCTTCATATTCCTGGTGTCCAAGCGCATTATATACAATAATAAGTTATTCTACAGGGTTTATAAAACAACATTTTAAATGGCCAAATTTTTAGGGTACATAGACTTGATAAATAGGTAGGAGAAAACAAAAAGCAGTGGTGACAAACAAATATAATTTGAAAATTGGTGCGTGAAATGATCACGTGTATTTGTTGTTAAGATGAATTGAATACAGCAATCTGCCGAAGGCATTGTGTAGCGGCGCGGCGGCCTCATTAGTCATGACTTTTGTTAATCATAATACCGTTGTAGGTTCACTTTCACATTCATAGTCTTCAATGTTATCATCAAAACATTTTCAGTAGGTACTCGCAAACCAATTTATGAAATACTTGTCTATGGCCTAAATATCCACGAGGGATAAAGTAAAGTAAAGTAAAAAATCATTTATTTCTTTAGGCTTACAAAATAAGCACTTAGACAAGTCATATTTTAAATATAAATTATTATCAAATAAAATTATTTTACTGTTTTACTGTTCACTTCAATTTTTTGTCCACTAGTGGAAGAAGTGAAAAGTTACTAACGCTATGGTGCAACTTCCAAATAAAGTAAGTAGATTCGATGACAGTGGCAACTATTTCTGTCTGCTGTAGATCTTGCGTTCATAGACAGACATTAGACTATAAGTTCCTGCCTCCTGGTGCTCCTGGGCCCGAATTCTTCTAACCCACTTTACTATAAAGATAGTTCGTCGCAAAATCGTCAATAAATGAAAGAAACCTTAGATTGTGCGTACGTGCTTGCACGGAGAGATTGATAGAATGGATTCAACCTTTACACTTTTGTCACGCGTCTTTCAATCTGTAGATTCTTTTATCAAAGGTAAAATGCCAAAATGTGTCCGGAATGGTTATCATTGTTATTGTAAAGCGTTTAATTTACTCTAATTAATTAGGGTCCTGTTTTGTTCCCTGATGTCATCTTGCTTGATAAACGAGAACTATATTATAGTCTTTCCGTTTTGCGCATGAATCATATCTTGTTATTAAACATGCGAGTGCAACCATTAAATTAATTAAACGCAATTTATATAGACGGTAAAAGGTACCTGTAACATCTACTCTTATTTCAGTCTGGTTTTAAAAAGAGGCATACAAAATTTTATACTTTTTATTGGGTTTCAAGGTTGTATGTTAACAACCTTGTCGAACGCGTAGGTACTCTATGGACAAGCCCGTCCGGTGGTCCAGGCGCGTTCCGGTCCGTTGGCTAAATGATCAGAAGCCCCACAATAAACGGCTATAAACGAAAATGTACAAGATAAAGGACCGTAATGAATGGACCGATGTATAGATTATTTTTAAAACTTCAATTCACAAGCTGGTCTCGAATGTTGGAGGACTTGATTCTCTTGCATCACAGTAATATGTCAAAAGCGTGCGAAAGGGCACATTGGGCAACGCATTGAGCCAATTATAAAAGAAATATTCATGGCCTAAATGATGTACTGGCCATATCTTTGACGATGATGAATGATTTTGTTACTTCTTTATTTTATTCTTTGTAAGTTGAGATTAATATTAAATTGTTTCAGGTGTAGTCCTTTCAGTACATACCACAGTTTTTAAAAGTTTGGAAAAATGTGCTTCTACATTTATATGGCTTTGTCATAATTCTTTCTAATTAGGTCATTTGTGCTCTTTTTTAACAGCCTTCATAAAAGGATTCATAAAGGAGGTTTTTAATTCGGCGGTATGATTGTTTTCACTTCGATTGCTCAGAAAGTCATCACATCACAGCTTAGCGGGACTAAATTCGAGATTGAGCTCTAGGGCTGAAAAATATTTTTTATTATTAATTTTTGTCTGAAATCATCAGTTATATTACAGACATTTGTCCTCTTACATAACAACTCGACTTTTTGGTGTACAAAGAACATACAAATTCAATTGAAGGTTAACGTGACTTATTTAAATTAATTGAGAATACCATCAAGCAAAAATTAAGATAATAATAATGCAAATGGAACAGAAGAGCCAAGTAATAATTCATATTAACCTGTTGCGGTGGAAATCACAAATATTTAAAGACTTACGAAAAATTCGTGAAGTGGGGAAGTGAAAAGCGTGTATATTATTTAACTGAAGGTACGTTTTTATTGTTTTATTTTTCGCAATCGAAGTTAACAGTAGTGCGTTAAATTCGGGCCAAAACCACCCATTATAACTAACTGGTCTTGTCATCATATATATAGTATATCAAACTCGTATATAAGTACATGGTTTAGTCCCTAGTAAAACAATCTACTATTTATACTTTTAAAATCCTTAGTTTCGTGATAGATAACTCACGTCAACTACATAATGTATGGCGTGCCGTAGGTAAGTGTATTCTGTAAGTACGTGTTTTTCTTACCAGTAAACATCGAGTCACTGATATGCTGTCCTATTAACATAATAAAATAATCTGCATAACAATAATAAAACATTCTTGATTCTTGTCTTATAAGTTAGTTCCTTTATGAAAGTTGTAGGAAACTAATAACCTCATTGCTTGAGTATACACTGCAAGTGAATTCAGAAGTCAAAGTCAAGGAGTTCCTATCTCGACCACTCAGGGATATGGCAGAGCCATCGGATGAAGAATCTGGTGCAGTGCCAAATTTTTGACTTAATTATATTTTCACACTCACCATTATAAATCTACTCCGGGGTCATGAAATCAGTTTTACTGCTATTAAACAGTAAAACTGACTCGGTTCCGTACCTAAAGGGTAAAACGGGACCCTATTACTAAGGGTCCGCTGTCCGTCTGTCTATCGCCAGGCTTGTATATCATGAACCGTGATAGTTGACACTTGAAATTTTCACAGATGATGTATTTCTGTTGCCGCTATAACAACAAATACTATAAAACGGAATAAATTAAATATTTAAGGGGGCTCCCATACAACAAACGGGATTTATTTGCCGTTTTTATAAATAATGGTACGGGACCCTTTGTGCGCGAGTCCGACTCGCACTTGGCCTGTTTTTATATCACTTTTGACCTTCAATAAACGACTTTTGGTATGACTATTTATTATTAAGCTCTCGCATCTATTCCTATGAATACTTAGAACATTAAACCATATGAATTTGTATACCGAACTGACAGCGATAGGGCGATTACTGAGAAAATCAATAATGCCATGGATGAAGGCTGATATTGCATTATTGAATAAGCCTCCATCAGAAGCATGCAAGGCATTATGGATCTAAAGACTGGCATTTTATGTTACCTATATTCTAACAATGTTTATGTAACTTAAAATGGTAATGTTCTCTTGACCATAACAATTCAGAAGATAAGTATTTTGAATACAATAACGTATAAAATTAGAAATACTGAAATATTATCACTATTATGGGAACTAATGTAAGGGAATTTTATCTATAACGTCTCAAGTCTTCTGTATATACTTAACAAAAGATGTCGTGCCTCTTGAAAATTAATCTACATCATCAGACTTGAATGATATGTTTTCATTCCGTCAAAATATTAAAACATGTGACATTTGTGATAATGAAGTGGAACAACGGCTGAGAGCATTTTTATAATATCTAGGCTGCGATAAGACGCGCAGTGCTAGTTAGTAGAAGGGGTAGGTTTTAGTTATCAGATGACGGAAGGTTCGGAGGCCGAGAGACCCCTCCAGCGCCGCCGGCCGAGCGTTCAACAGTATCAATCTAAGCGCCGCTCGCATCGCACGCCACGGAAACGCACGCGCAATTATCCCGCAGTGAAAGTCGCACGCGCAAGTTCTACAATTTCGTGCGCCATCGTCTTCGTCTAGTTATTTTGTTTGTTCGTTGCGCCAGTGCAGGAGGGAAAGGAGGTCGGTGCTTGCACACAGCCTGTAAGAACCCTGTGATTTGTGTTATCGACCACCGTTTTACTCGATATTTGTGAGACATTTTTCGCTGACTGCTATACTTAATAGGTAATTTCGTTGTTATCGATATATTATGCTGAGCGAGAGATTTTAGAATCTCTCAAATTTATTCGAAAAACAACAAAAATAACATTGCAATTCTTGTTCACAAAATGGGAGATCGACGGTAGATTTAAAATAAATAAGAAAGTTTTAATCAAGCAAAAGCTTTGCTGCTTTAAGAAAATAAAGTGCGGTCTTCATCGTACAGCTTCTCTGAAACAGTGCTGCGATACTAACTGCAAAGTTATCAGAAACTTGATGAAAACTATAACGGCGCCGGTTAGTTCGGAAACTTAGTGCTGTTTCTTGTAGCCTGCTTGTTGTGCAACAACTAGCTACAACTATCCAGTCAACTATTGTCAGTAGTGGTAGCAAGTGCGGCGCTCGGACCAACTTGTAACCGCATCAAACTGACAAGTGAAAACGAGTGTGCCCATGACCACGTCGTAGTATATATTCTGTGCCATGACCCCACATTTCTCTAACGCAACGTCGTCGTCACCGAGACACTTTCTTTTACGTTTATATGTTTCTTTGTAGCTGAAATAAATTTTTGATTATCGCCATACGCCATACGATTATCGCTGATAATATAACTATCGATGTCGTCGCGTGCTTGCCATTCGGAAGCTCGATTTCTGTTTACCTTTTAACTAAAAAATATTATAAATATGTTCTGTTTGTCCTAAAGATGTATCCGGTTTTTTGGCCATGAATCTGTTTATTGGAAAAGAGCCGATAAAACGTAACGTGATTGAATCAGAGCGATACAGCTTATCTTATCCGCGATTACTGGTTGGCGGATAGTGTAATGAAATAAGCTAATGCAACAACATTGAATACCTGACCGTTTTGTCTGATTGGCAGTGCGAAGTATGTTGTGCAAGTCTATGCGCTTTGAAATCAGATACGACCCACATTTTCTAGCAATAGATGTAACTCGAGAATTTTGTTGTTCAATGCGGAATTCCTCGGATTTTTTTATTGATAAAATGTGTTGCAGTTTTACACAGCCAGTTATAGCAATGAGACCATTATACCTAACCTACACACACAATAAATTAATGTGCTGAGCACATGGAATTTACATTAAAAATATTTCATTGAGAAACTTAATTTACTAAATACCCTCGATAAATTTTACTTCTATAAAATCAGGCACAAAGCCAAGGAATACCATCATGGGATGGGAACGACTGCACCGTTTTTACAAAACATCCGAAATATAAGAGAATAGTCATTTAGCTCTTTTAATCTAAAAAGACAAAAAAATCATCATCGGTTTATATAATTTTTCTTAAAATGTGGTTAAGCTTTGGTTTTTGGTATTACTGGCATAATCTGATCTAATCTAACACAGGAAAGAAATCTTACTTCAAGGTTTTGCATTTACATCTAAAAGAGATCTATTGTCATCAAACAATAAAAATCTGTGTAAAAAGCAAAGTCCATTTAAAAGGCAATACACTGTTCTATTTGTGCTATTTTCGATAATTGAATAAACTTTTACACTCACCCCGAGGACAGTGGGAGTGTTGTGTCGACCTCATTACTCTATAATAAACACATTTTTAATATACCTTCCTTCAGATAGTAAATAATTTTGAAAAGATATTCCTCTAATTTGATGATAGCTATTTCAATTTGCTATGTAGTAGATATAGGAACCAAACTTGGCGATGATTTACTTTCCGGTCCTCAATTTTTATTAAGTATTTAGGTCGTCCCGGCTATTATATTGAATGATTGATTATTTACAGTCTCTTCAGAATTGGGAATATTTCCAAAAGCCGCCCACAATTCGTTTGAGCATGTAAATTTCCTTTTTAATGACAACACATACATATTTGCGCGTACATGATACTTAAAGTTGATTTACTTTTAACAGCATACATTTTCTTGTTTTCGGTCAACACGATTCTGTTGACTTTTACGAAAAAAAAAATCAGTAATGCAATACAATTTGAAATGACAAATATACAAAAATATTTGTACTGAGTTTTAAAGCTAATAAGATATGTACCAGGGGTTCAGACAATCATTGGTAGTTTTTATATACATATATTTAACTCAATTCAAACGTGACATAGGTGCAAATGTTTGTTATAAAGTATAACCTTTTATTATTACCACTCCGTTAGGTCAATCAGAAAATTGCATGACGTGGATTCTCGTACATGTAAGATACAATTATTTTCAATGAAGAGTAATTGCTCTCATATCATATATAATAATAACTCAAATAGTAAAATAAATATTTGTCTTGACACAAGAATCTGGCTCTCGCGCTATCGTGACTTTTAGCATAAACCTTAGATCGTGAAGTAGAAAAAATTTGAGCAAACCAGATATTCTGAATAATAAGCCTGGTTTCTTGTTCATGACGATTTCATGTATTTTTATTTTTCCTCTGAAAAGTAAAGTAAGTACAGTTCATTTACTGCTTGAAAATACAATGTTGATCTTATATTTTCGATATATTTGACTTGTTTTGCCTTTAGGCATATAATCGTTTTATTACAATAAAATAACCATGACATACAAAATTAAAAAATATGTGTCAAAAATATCAAATAATATAATAAAATCATGTGAGTTAAACTATATTATAATATAGTTGTATATACATATATTTCAATAGGTATACATTTTTCATTATATTATTAATAAATTCATTTACGGTTGTATTGAAAATATTATGATATCATGAGAGATTCTTAAATTTGACGCAATTAATGCAATGGTTTTGATAGGTGTTTCCTTATGATGATGTCTAATGAATGATACAATCTTTTGATCAGATTCTGGTGGTTTTAGCCTAATAGGTTTTCATTATTTTAATTTTTAATGTCGTAAGTGAATCATCTTATGGCACAACACAGCTATCATTTATGTTCATTTTTTTTAATCACTCTAATATTATTTTTGAACTTTGGTTATAATATGGTGAAATTCTATCCACCTTAGCTATCAAGCTCTATGGACATTCATGTTTCTTCCAGCACTATGAACATTCTATATCATCTTTGTTGGATCCTTTGTTAACAAAGCTTGATGTTCTTTGTTTGCGTCTTTTTGTCGGATACAATTAATCTGTATTCCATGCGTAGTTGTTTGCTAGATGCTCATTAAATATGCGCCGATTGTTTTACTTAGCCAATTCAATTATCATCATTGTTTGATGTCATGTTATTGTATCTCCGGCTGATATCTTAGTTTTTTCCTGAACATGCTATACGGCATACGTCGTCCACTCATTTATACTACCTAGCATCACCTTTATGTTGCCTTATATGCACAATTTAGGTCTTAACTTTATGATGTTTATTAACTATGCCAAAGATCAAGCTAAAAATATCTATTTTTCATGATTCCGTAAAACATCTGTTCACGACAAAACGATTGTCACTTGGCGATCGTGAAGTACATATTTGCACCTACATACATAAAATATGTTCGTTTCTAATTAAGGCGATCCAGACCGATATCGTACCTTTGGATTTATGTTATTCGGTTGTATATTCAAAAGTTGTGGTGGTCATGGATATCATAAAGCACTGTTTTCTATACATATATTTAAAATACGAATACCGGATTTTCACATTCTATATCATTCTCTCGGAATAATTTCTTTAGCATACTTTATTCGGAATTATATTTAATACGCGGCATAACATCCCGGACACTGACCTCTGAGTCTGTGTTTTTGTCTCGGTGATCGTGTACCATTTGGATTTACGTCGAATTTAACTTATTTTTCTGTACAATCATTGAAGAAATAATAGCTTTAGTGAATAATATAGTAAATTGCTGATTTATCAACATGTATTGATAAAATAAAAGTTTCCTTAATTTTTGATTGTATTTATATTTTCCGGATATGAAATAAATCGGCTTCATGTTAACTGTCCCCAATGTGTGAGAGTTATAAATATTTATAAATGCCAGGGTTGGTGTTTCGAGCTGACGCGATAGCTTGGGTTGAACTGTTATTACTGTCTTTTACTGAAGGTACGTGGTAGGAACGTTATCTCCTAGAATAGTCACGAGCTCCGAATGAGCTGGAGGCGAATTTACGAGGTCTCGTGCGTGCTTTATCACACCCCTCAGGTTATTACCATAAACCGCCTAGTTGAGTTTGTATTGTACTAATAGTAAACTTTTCCATTATGTGTTATTGTTACAAAGTTTTCAAGGATCTTGCTTATATTGGCAACTCCTAACAGTTTTACATTTACTTATTTAGATTACTCACCTTTAAGTATTTTTATTACCTATAAAGGATAGAGATTTTTATGTATTTTTTAAAATCTCTGAAAAAACAATGTTGTTTTTTGCACACATAAAATTTGAGGGTCATGAAAGATCAAACGTTGATGTTTAATTACAAGAAGTGGAAATGACAGCAGTTTATAACTTGTTTCCTCGTTTCTCATTTTATGTCCCTCGTGTAAACAACAATTATTTGTATCCGCCACTAAAATGGTGTTTAACGTTTGTTCTGTGGTGATGTTTGGGTTAGGTATTATTTGTATAACTTTAGGGAAATGCTTTTTATATCTACTCAAGGAGTTACACTTACAACCTTCACAAAGAAACGCTTCTTGTACTCAACTTTAAAGTTAATAATTAGGTATGTTGCAATTAAATTATTTTATCTAATTTTCTATCTCGTAAAGGTCGAATGTCGAGCCCTGTGTGGAGGAGGTTAATCTTCTCTGTGACATTGGCCGGACATTTCTCACGTTGCTCATTATAAGTAGGTTACCTTAGTTATATCCACGTAGACCTCAAACTAATTGCTTGCACTGTATGTATAGTGTGTAATATAATAACAACAGATTTTTTTGCTCTATCTTACTTTGCGTCCTGCGAAATATGTTTCGTTATTGCTAGTTATTCGACCTAGATAAAAAATGTGAAAGCTCTTGTTGTCGCTACTGTTAATATTTTCGATATTTCTTTGTTCTATCTGAGCCTTTTTAATGTTTGCAAGTCTGATAACAAGTTGATATTTTAGAACGTTCGTGATGTTTGATCTTCCTTGCTGTGTCAGTAATGTGTTTAATTAGGCGTCTCTGTTAACCTTGATACTTCAAGCATGTTAGTCTTCATGTTTTTCTGGTTGTCTAAACTGACAACATTTTCTAAACCCAAGGTAAGGGACAGATCTAAAACCCGGTCAACATAACATGCTAGTGCCATCGAGATGAACTGGTCCAGTTTATTTTCTCTGCAATAATTTAAACTGTTTTATGCGAAATGGCACTATAAAGCGGTTTATATCCTGATGAACTTTATCTCTCTTGGGAAGATTCCAAGTTTAGTTGCGTGTGCGGTTTCTAAGCATAACCTATAGGTTAATGAGAAAGAAGTGCGTTGTTGATAATATCAAGTGTTAAATAGCGTGTATTGGTAAATAGCCAGTCAGTGACAACTTTCTCTTGTCGGAGTGTTTCTGTGCGTAGCGCGCGTGCGCTGACAGACTGCTATGCAGTTACGAAAGCTGCAGTCACCTGCTTATATGGCCAGTGTCTGGCCTTAGACACTTGTTGCAGTAGTTTCTTACAGCTATTTCTGTACAACCAGTGATATTTTTTGGTTCTATCGCCAGATCATACCGGTAAATCCTCATCATTCGCTATCTGTATCGATCGTCTCAAATAGTAACCAAATTAAATTAACTTTATTTTTCGAAGCATATTATTCGTGACTAAGAACTATAACTGAAAATGGAAATTCACTGCGCTTTCCTAAGCAAACCATTCTTATTTTCCTTTGTTCTTGAAGCTTTTTAATTACGAAGTCGCTGTAATTGTAAGCTTTCATTTAAAACTAATAAAAATATTTCCATTTATCCTTGTTGCTGGGAAAAAGAAATAAATAAATAATGCTGTACAATTCACACAGCATCATCTAGCACCCAGCTAAGTAGACCTTATGTTATGGGTACTAGAAAACTGATAAACTTAATGCAATACTACCTAAATAAAATACGATTGGAGATTTCAGGGTTTTGTCTCACAAATAACGCCTAGTTTATTGGTGGTCTGAAAACACAAAGGTATACATTTGTCATGTATCTATCGCAGGTTAAGCAACGAAAAATTCCAGAATAAAAACGAACTTTTTGTGAACTCGAATTATGCGACTCTCAACGAATATGTCTGAGCCGTAAATTGTTAAGTGAGGACGTGAAGTGTTGATAAAACTAATAAGTTTATTACAATGAGTGGAAGTGAGCCGACGCTGACGGAGTCGCCGGTGCCGCTTGCACTGGCGCGGCTGCAGGGCCGAGGCGGGCCGGGGCGCGCGCCGCGCCCTCTGCGCACGCACCGCCCCAGCCTGCAGCTCACCAGCCTGCAGGAGTCCATCGACGAGTCCCCTCGCCGCTATAGCGAGGAGCCCTTCGTACCCCTAGACTCAGACGACGACGACGCGGACCCCGAGCCGGTCTCCGACTTCACTTTAGTCTTCACCGATGCACCTGCCTTGCCTAGGGTGTCCACGTCCAATGGCCGTAGAGCATCCGATGCCGCTTTCGCCGAAAGATACAGAAAACTGGGCGATTTCGATGGCCCACCCGAGGCGCCTAGACGCGCGTCTCTAGCCGTACCGGTTCTACCGGACGGTTTCAGTGCTAATGATAAAGGTCGAAGGCGTTCATGGGCTGCTAAATTGCAACTTGAACGTAAAAAGAGGCGGAAATCCGGTGGCAATGATACCGATGAGGAGAGTGACACTCCGACATACGTTCGTCAGAAACGACCATCATGGTGGAATGTATTCGTACCAGACAACATGCTAAAGAACAGGTAAAAAAGCTTTATATTCTACAATATGATTGAGCCAAACTTCGGCTCGTGATTTTGGTTTATATAATAATGCTGTGGTATCATTTTATTGAATCAGTTTTAGTAATCCAAGCTTGTTAACCGCATTTTGTGACTCAATATCCACATTCCACAGTGGCGGTATTAGAATGGAAATGCGTGATATTGTTGTGCTTACCTAAATGGCTCCATGGCACCCGATTTCCTTGACCCAATGATCGGCGTAAATCTGATTGTTTGTTCGTGGTGCATTAAGGTATACATATGTACCCGGACCACATCTGTCGTCAGGGTTGTGTACCGTGTTGGGCCGTAATAAAACAATTTCTTTATTTTTCACGTTGATAGATTGACATGACCTCTAGAGAACTACATACATAATTTTTTAACTGTCGGATTAATAATGTTTACATCCTATTTAAATATTTCGCTGTGTCAAACCACTTATGACTTAGTATAGGTTGTGTACCTGCTTTGAAAAAATTAAGAGTCTTGTTTTAGATTTATAGGTCTTTAAATTAATTTCAATATAGTTACAAGCACTCCAACAAGGTTCTCATAAATACAGGAGGATTTTAAAATGCCTAACAAAACAAACGAAGCACATGATATTATAAATTTTCGTTGTGTACTGTAAAATTCCACTTGGGTTCAGTAGCGATATGTAAAGTGTGAGGAACGTGACACATTTATAACTTTGTGATCTTGATCAATCAGTATAACGCTATCTAGATTTACGTGCGTGGCGCGGTTACTGTTAGCTTTTCCAAAGTGTAAATATCACTGATATTTTGGTTTATTTATGACTGTGAATGTTTTTTATTGGGGAAATATATTTTTTGTAAAATTATATAGTACTACGTTGTGTTTACTATTTGAATTACTACGTTCAATGTCAGATAAATAAAAGTTATACGCAAATTGAATTGCATAACTTGTTACATTTTTTATATTTATGCAAATGGTTGGCCTTAAACACGTCATTACGCGTATTTGAACCAAAGTCGGAATCAAATTATCCAAATCTTTAATTATAATCATGTAAATGTGAGCGATATCAATTATCATTATCAGTATATAGCAAAGGGCATACTTAAGTCGATAACAATATGCATGCAATTAAATTCTGGAATATTGTATCGCGGTTTCATGGACTGGTTTCTTTAAATGATCTAATAAAATTATTCTGATTCTTATTCTGATCGGAAGCCTTTATGTGGACCTAAATTTTGAAACAATTACATATTTCTGATGATTTAGTGACCCGAATGGATGCTGATGATTCCGACTTTTCGCACGTAAACTAAAATACATACCTACAAATAGTACGCATATAAATCTTTATCGTTGTTCTGCTGACAATTTGGCGAGCTAACATAAATTTAAAAAAGTGTATCTCACGATCACTAATATATCAACCCACTCCTAATATGTCATAGGTACTAGCAAATATGTTCCGCCAACACCTACATTTACAAGCAGATAAATTGTATGCTTATAGTGGGTGTTACAAAGTCTCTCACGGGCTACTGGGGACCGCTTCTCTATGTATAATAAAGGTTATATGTGTGTTTGAAACGGCAAGTA
This sequence comes from Eupithecia abbreviata, assembly GCA_943735965.1. Taxonomy (NCBI): domain Eukaryota; kingdom Metazoa; phylum Arthropoda; class Insecta; order Lepidoptera; family Geometridae; genus Eupithecia; species Eupithecia abbreviata. The sequence goes on from OX030976.1 coordinate 5,283,874, forward strand.
TCCAGTTGCAGTGTTTGAAACGTCATAGGGCAGGTCTATTTCATCATGCCTTCACCGCATCGCCTCCGCTCACTTGTTTCCGCAACCACGTTCACCTACCCTCTGACACATAACAAATCCCTTTGTCCACTGGTCCGAATCTCCATTTACTTGATTAGCCCTTTTATTTACAAATGCCACTTCTATCAGGATGGTATACAACGATTATTCATAACGTCCGTCGAGAAGATCATAAACAATTGGTTAAAACGTATCTAGCACGTTTTCACGCATTTAATCATCCCTTAATGTCTGCATTCTGATAATCCTGACTTCCTCCCTTCATCCTGATATGTTGATAAAACGGATGTATTTATATTCATTGAACTGAATGTCACATGATAGATAGGTTTTATATTATTACTTCTCGACTCCTACCTATTCTATTCTTCTTAGACACGTCAGTTAGATACATCAGAGTAAGTTTACAAACTCAGCGTGTCGCTTATAGTTAGATGTCAACATTATTATATTTTTACAACTAGTTATTCTTATTTTTACATTAGCAAAACATAGTGAGTGACGTATTATTTCTGCTACGTTATGGTTGGCGTCTAGCCAGGGGTCTCCTAGTCACTTATTTCACTACAAGGCAAATCATAACATTCATAGAACTTTTCTAGACGATATCACGTGAGCGTCTCTTATTTGTCTCGACAATGTCCCGGCATATTTGTTGTTGCGTCTAGCGAATCTGCCCCGCACGCAAGAATGCCAAAATAAATGTTTACATTATTACTTTCTTCAAATGCAGACTTAGCATTGGCAATGTTACTAGTTGAATAGGAAGGGAGTTTGTGATTTTCTTAATATCTCATACGTATATCAGCCGAAAGACATCCGCTGCCTTCTCTAAAGCTAAATCGGATTTTCATTACCAATTTTTTATTTCAAACAAAACTAAATATAAAAACTTTACGAGATTGTTTTTGCTTATTATTAATCAGCAAAGAAAGATAATTATATTATTAAACTTTTGCTTTGAGATCTTTATTTACTGTTCGAGAACCAATAACGATATCATTAATTAGCATTTAAATGGATAAGTTCAAGTGTGCTTTATCTTAATTACCAGCTAACATTACGTTCAACTAGCTGCTTCCAGATATTGTTTGTCAGTTGACGTTGAATGGAAAATTGCACTATTTGCTATACTTGTGTATTCAATGCACACAACACACAACGTTAACTTAACGCAAATCAAATAATGCGCGGTCACACAACACAATTCTTTGTTGTAGGTACGAGGTACGTTATTTTAATTTTTATAATTCTCTGGAGATGTATACATCTCCAGAGAATTATAAATTAATTAATTAATAAATACAATATATAAATATAATATAATTAATTCTCTGGAGATGTATACATCTCCAGAGAATTATAAAAATTAAAATGCCTATAGGCAAGATTAATTATTGAGATTTTTTCCGATGGCAATCAAATGACTCACATTCAATTTAGTTAGACGATAACATCGCGTGTTTAATAATCTTCTGCGAGTACTTGGTAGTATAGGCACTGCACCAATAGACTAGAACGTAATCGACTATTGTTTCCGTTTGGCAGTTAATGTAAACAATGCAGTAAAATCACAAACATATTTCTACCTGACCATAATAACTCTGAAACAATAAGTCTAGAGGATATTGCGTAGTACACTGCAAAATCAAATTATTTCTTTTCAACAGAAGTCTTCAAATTCTGTACCAATTTTCTTTTCGTTTAACCACAGATAATATAATACATACGGTTTAACTATTCTTTTCAATCGACGAAAAGCAATAAGAAGAGTTTATCAGTTCGGTTTATGTTGTAGAAAATTATCCCGAGGTTGTCTTATAAAAGTTCATATCCGAGGGTTTAATATTTGTCTAACCTTAAAAAATTATTTTCTTTTCTGGTATTTAGTTTTTGTAAGAAGTCAGGTTTATTTATTTCGCAAAATGCATCAATAACTATACAAGAAGAATTACTTTTTATATTATTTATATGTAAACTATTTTTTTTAATTATTTTGTGTTGTGTGAATTCACTTGATGATTATCATGGTGGTTTCTCTTCCGATTGCGATTCCAACTATTATGTTACTCATACAAACAAGTTACAAGCGTCCTCGTTAACTTAGACAGCACGTTTATCTCAATAATTGGATTATAAAACACTATTAGATTGTACCATGATATGTCCAATATATCTTATTGCAATTTGCTTCCGAATGAGCCGTGGAAACAGATCAACCCTGATCTGCAGGCGCAGTGCGGTGACAAAATGACAATGTCGTCTTGCACAAGGACATTCATAATATAGACTGCTGGTCGTTCATTGATTACGTGATGTTTTAATCAGCAAGTTTTTAATATAATGTATGTATTAAAGTCATTTAAAACGGGATATTTACCATGATTTGATTTTTGAGTTATAATATTATCAATATTTCGGCACAATTTCATGCGCCATGATCACGGAATAACGTTTTAAATGACTTTAGTGTTAATAACCATGATAGTTTCAAAAGTTTTATCATTATGTATTTTTTGTAGATGAAAGATATTGTCTCTAAATACTGGTATTATTTAATTTAATTCGGGAAAATGTCAGTGTCCGGATTAGAACCGCGTGACCAATTAAAAAATTATAAATCATACATTTATATACATCCTAGTGATATTTCGTGATTTTTTCCGAACGCCCTTTCGAGCCTCACGTGATTAACTATTGATGAATGGCCCCTAAGGTCGTCGTTCAGTCTTGTCTCTTTCGGTGCTCAAGCCATTTATTCCCTTAGCGACCATCACATGCCTGGAACTGTTATTTATAAAAGCGCACAGATCAAGTATGGCATTCTGTATCTAACAAGCTATACCAACTTTTGCCTTTTTAGACGTAAATGACACAACCACAGCATAGGTGCTCTATGATTCACCATTGCCTACCTTGTGTATCTTATCTTTATTTATATTTCTCAGGCATAATATGCATGTTCATTAGAGGTAAATATATTAACGTTTATTATACTTAATTTAATGTAAATTAATAATTTCTACATATTGTACAAGTTAATCCTATCCAACTATTTGTTATTTACGCTAAATAGTCGTTAATTCAATGCTATATTGAAATTGATAGGAAAAGTTAAAACGGAATTGGCAGCGACTAAGGTTTGCATTTCCTTCGCCAATACCTAATACAGTAAAGTGACTCATTGAAAAGTACACCCTACGGAAATCCTTATGTTTAATCAGTGTGTTGTAAGCATAACTTTACAACGTGGTGTAGGTGGAGAAGGAAGTAACTCAACGTGAAAGAGCAGAGAACTTGTATTGATATTATGCCGATAGTTTTGTTTGTGAAAGCATTTTTCACCATTAGTTCAAGCTTTATAATTGGGTGTTTTACCATATATGAGAGTATTTTTCTAGTGGTTTATTAGCACTATAGAATCTTATTGATAGACTTTTAAAAATGGGTGTTTCTGTTGACGAGCTCCCATGATCGACAGATTGTCCCCGTTGTAGTAAATCATCTTATTCATATTATATTTAAATTGTGGATTCTTGTTTGTCCACTTTTGCTCTATTTTATATTAGTTGCGTCATGCGTGGTATATCTATCGGTTGTGTATGTATGACTATTTCCTCCCCATTACGCCAATTGCGCTCGTTTGCGGACGGCACTCTGCTAATTGTGAGCTCCGCAATTAACGGACGAGTCTGATAGATGAGTGCGCACCTCGCAATATTCATTTATGGTACGGGTATGATAGACGTACAGCATAATCAGTATCAGTGATGCTATGAACTTTTGGATCTTTTTTGGTTGCAGGGAAATTTGCGTTTCACTTACCTATGTTACGTCTAGTTTAATTTAATGGTGTATTGCGTTTTAATATTTACCTACTGATGATATATGTATGTAACGTACGTCGTTCTAACAATTTACGACATCCAGATGTGAAATTACAGACTTGGTTTAACAAACATTTTCTATTGCCTTGGCATCAGATACACAATAGAAGTATGCAAGTTTTAATGGGACGGTGGTCGCAAATCATGTAAATCGTGCTGCATTATACTAAAATCAAATAGCTTGGTGCATTAACTCATGGCATGACATGCAAATGGTTAAAAGCATAGTACATGTCGCGATCGGACAGACTATGATGAGAAACAGTTTCGACTTGTCAAACCAAGGAAGTGATTATATATGCAAACGTCGGAATTTAACACATGTAGGCGGATTGAAATTTTGAAATAACAACTAACTAAAGGAATACAATACAATGTATGAAATGACAACCACTGAATAATGCCTTACCTTATTATGTAACCAGATCCAGATACAACAAGGTATCAATTGTACTTCATTCAAATAACATGACGTAACGATTAGATTCTTGTCTCAGGTCTCAGGCTCTCTCACAGGTCGTGTAACCGTCAATGGTCAAGGGATTCCCATATAGCAGGTTTGTCCAAAACTACAAACATTTTAGTAGACCTTTTTATATTCTGAAATTAGGCGGATACTATACATAGGTTGTGTCTGTTATCCGACCGGGTAACATGACGGAGGGTTAACCCCACGTTAACCCAATAATTTAAAAATAACGTTTCTACATCCCTTCACTTTGGTTAGACATAATGACAAAATAATATGCACCTGTCCAGCGTAAATGTAAAAGCTTTTGTCGAAACAAAAGCTACTTTAAGTAAATTTTCGTAACAAGGCCGCAGTCTGATAAATGTAGGCATTTCGTTCAATGGTTATGAGAAGCGCGAGTTTGCTTAGAAGGTCGATGCTGTCATTAGGGTCAACCGCCGTACCAATAACAACATCAACCAGTCACCACTCAAAGATATTGAAAAAAAAAATGAACTGATCATTTTCGTAATATTTTGCGTCAAACTTTGTGTGTAACACAAATATAAAAAAATATGGAAATAAGTATATATTTTTCAATTTCTTTTATAAGTTCCTATCTTTTTTGTATTTTTAAATATCAATTAGTAATAATAGGAAATTCGATTTTTTTTTGTCCAGCTCCGTCTAATCATAAACAATACTCAGCTTAGCTTGTTAGTCAAATTATTTTACAAATTTATTTATTTATTTAATGCATGCTTTACGTACATGATGAAAATGTAAAGAGCATTCTTTTAGATACTAAAACGTGACGCCTTTATCAACTGTAATGTAACACATGCCATGTTATGTGGCTTCAGTACAAATTTAAAGATATCAAAATGAATTATGGATAGTGTAAGGTTAAGACTAGACATGTTTAGGTTAGATACCCATTATCAACAACAGGAAACCTTATCTAATCAGCCTTCAATATGCCAGATTTAAATGTTATCTCAAGTTCTCAATAATATCCAAAATAAGTCTGTAACAACTTAAATCTACTACACATGTACGCTACTGCTATGCTACTGGAACAAGTAGGCAAGCGAGTTTTTGCGATTGTGCAACTCGTGCGCAAGAGCCACGCCCACCATTCACGGCTGAATTGTCGCCCGAATGTCTAAAATATTTTTATACCTGTTTGACTGTACGTCAATGGAGATCGAAGGAGGAAGATCGAAACAAAAACGACTTGTTCATTAGTTACAGCTTAGGATGATATACGTATATACATATACACGATTAATATCACCAATAAAATCGACCGGATTCGATTACTATCTGGAATAAGATTTTCTATATGGATTTTAAATAGAAATGAGCTTAATGTATATTGGAAATTTGTAAAATGAGTCCCAATAGTCAAATATTGATAAACTAGTTTCTGCCCCCAGGCTTCACAAGTGTTGTTTATATGAAAACGCTTAAAGTTATTTCCATCCCACGGGAACTGTTTTCTATACTGATATTATAAAGAGGAAAGGTTTGATTTTTTGTTTGTAATGAATAGGCTCCGAAACTACTGGACCGATTTGAAACATTCTTTCACCGTTGTGAAGCTACACTATCCGCGGTGAACATAGGCTATATTATATTTCAAAAAAGTTAGGGATCCGTACTAAAACCGTGCGAAGCCGGGAATGTCCGCTAGTATGAGATAAAAAGTCTTCTAGCCTTTGTTTGATTATAGCTACATCTATGAAAAATTTGCTTGATCCGTTCAGTTGTTTTGGCGTCTATCCAAGCATCCAAAATTTCGCATTTGTAAGAGATATCACAAAAATATAAATGCGTAAAAAGATAAGTGATTATTAAAGGTAGGTAGGTATTTATTTATTCTCCGTTGTTCCATCCTACGTGATTGCTGGCGCGTATTCAATTGTAAATATTAGGTATTTCCTAGTGTTGCTCGAGTGCAATGACCTGTCAAACTACACTAATTGTACTTAGCTTGACAATGATATTATGTAATGATACTTCCTCACTTGCAATATTTTACGAGTATGCACTCAAGATACTTCTAGAATAATTCCATAATGCAACTGGTATCACACTAATATAATAAATGTAAAAGTATAGATGGATGGATGTTTGTTACTTCTTCACGCCTAAATTACTGATCGGATAAAATGTAGCTCTTAGACTGGAGTCAAACTTAGGCCACTTTTTATCCCAGAAATCAGTTCCCATATTATGATATACGTTTCATAGATACAACGCATGCGAAGCCACGGGCAGAAACTAGTCATATATATATTTCATTTTGCGTTCAACTATATTCTTTATCATATTGCATTGGAGTAAAGTAAATTCTGTATGTTCCATTGCATCTGCAGTGACGTGCACAGTGTTACATTCTGTGATTTGCATATAATAATATAATTAATTATAATTAGATATATCAATAGATTGATATGTAGCCTCATCCGTATAAGGCTTCGTAAGGTTAATTATGTCTAGAATTAGAAACACCTTGCCAGACAGATCTGGGTCAACTGTACCTACCCGACCACCGACTACGTGGTTCCGGTTGATGACTGATCGTTACAATTTATAGATCTTCTATCACTATTGTTTAGTTGACTATGAAATTATTTAAATGATTAATGAATGGGTATTTCATAATTTGATTGATTGTATCTTTTGTTCTTGGTATTACTTTGTAATGTAGTATGGTACTGAATTTGCTAATGCTATGAAATGGCATCTTAGAAAATTTGTTGGTATTTATAATTTCGTTATCTCTGTTCGTTTCATGGCTAAATTTTATACTTGAGTGTAGGCGCGGGCTGTAATTTGTTTATACATAAACACAAAACATTAAAAAGTCACTCTAAGCCTATCTCTTTGTTTGAGTAACCCATATGCCCTCCTTTAAATAATTAACTTCCTAGACGCAAACAACTTTTGTTATGATGACTAATAATGTCGGTCGTCGTGTAAGTTTCTCGTAAATATGCGAGTGGCTTGGCGCTCGCAGTGTCAAGGGCGGCCCTCCCTCGTTCCATTTCGGCCAGTTTAGCCAGACTCACTGAAAATATATCTCCACAGCTTACTGAAACTGAAACGTACAACATCACGGTCCTTCCTTGAATGGTCGAATGAATCCAACCCTCCTAACTTCCGGGCGACGCGCTTGCGTTGCGTTTGTAAACGCCTCAACTTAGACGTCTTCCTTAAATTGGAGCTCATTATTCACATAATTAAAATCCTCCTGGCCGAGGATCAACATAAATCCCTGTAATTAAGAATGATGAAGAGAGTATTCCTTTGCTTTATTAAATGACCGCGTTCTCATCTTGAGACACCCTGATCTATTTCTTTGATACTGTTTTGATGAGAACAATCACTTGTTATATTATTTCGAGTAAACAAAGTCGTAATCACGTACAGGACGTAGGTATAATTTGGATTCGTGAAATGTTTCTCCGGGAGTCTGGGAGTCTAATATAAATGATTTATTGCTCATAAACACTTAGTTATTTCCACGCTCATTCATCATACTTAAGAGCAGAGTATAGAAACTTCGTAGTTTCAGCAATAAGAACAACAGATGAGGCAATGCCGATAATTGAGTCTCACTAACATCATCTCCGATTAAAATGCCTATAACAATGAATGAAACGACAATTCTTCTTGGAGAGTTATTCAACCTTAACGTGACATGCATATTAATATTCTATTCAATGGATACATGATACTGTGACTAATGAAACTGATCCGTTACGACTTAACTTGCTTTATTTATATATTTCCATGAGTTTAGTTTCATTTTAAACACCAAGGCGCAATAAATTGATAGCGAGAGTAATACAAAAGTTCCCTACTGTAATCCCGAGGTTTATTCTTAAATTTATGTTAGTTCAAGAGGTCAAGTTAATCGTCAAAAGCCACTTTTGCAATTTAGTAAACTATCGATACAGATAAATCTCAGCAAACAAGTTATTGCACAAATTTCGGTAGGCACCTACTATACATATTTTTACTCGATCATCATTCACCTCTGCATGGTTTTCGAGTATCATGGCATGATTTGATCAGTGTAATTTGAGTGTTTTTAATTTGCAGTTTTTATCATTTATAGCACTATATATTATTGTGATTTATGCACTTATGTGAAATTCCACCTATTGCATTCAGTCTACTGTATTTGGACAGTTGATATTTAAGTAAATGCCGTGATGCTGTCGGTTTCATTGATTAATCTGTGTGGAATTTCACGAACATTATTCAGACAATTCTTTGAAACACAAATATTTAAGCTTCCATTTTCTTATTTGGAGCCAGTCTTGCCTTTTCTGTGAGCTGCAGCGTAGTTGGCAGACTTATAAAGTTTATTATTGGCTATTAAATTAAACATTCAAATAACCTGTTTTCACTTATCTCGGGGGTATTGTCCGTAAAGTGAATAAAGCTCTTATTCATATCAGACGCCGAAACTTATTGTGTTATATCTCTTGGTGTTTAAGAATTGTCCGTCTAATCTAGTGCATTGTTTTGTATGCATGTATTTGCTTGTTTGTAGCCTTGGTCTCTGTTGCATGCAGGTCTAGGCGAGCTTCGACGCAGCTGTCGCGGAGTGCCGAGAGCATCGACCTTACGTACAAAAGGTAACAAACATATACAAGGAATTTGTTTTGACTGCCACCTTTATCTGTTTCCATGCCTTTAAAAGCCTTGTATAAATTACCATCTTCATCAAATGGTCTCATAATTGATTTTTTTACTGTATTTATCTAGCATACTTCAATAAAATTTATTTTAATGTTGGAAAATTAAATACTTTAATTTATTTTCTTTGGTCTGGGAACTGGCAACCAAAATGTTAACTTATATGTACAATACTGTTGAAATACTAAAGTGCGGTCAACAAATTACATTAACATGTTTAATTGTTGTTGTGTAAACATGTCCCTGGGCACCACTCCGTACTTAACTCATATATTTATATGCAGACATGTGAATAATTACCATAATAAATCATTAAGAAGTAAATCATTTTTGGAATGTGATTTACTCTTAGCATATCACGATTCCCGATTTTATGCCTGTCAAATCTGTCGGTAGCCTGTTTACCACTCAATACTATTTGTTCAAATTCTCTTTATCTATATTATCCTATCCTAAACTCATTTCTAAAGCTTTTTGTTTTTATATGTTTTTTTTTTTTACAAAATACTATGTTTTTTTAAATTTATATCTTATAAATGTACTATCTAATTATACTATTTTACTTTCTATAATAAAATAACCGATGAGTTACTGAACTCATCATCGGTGTTCGACCATGAATGAGTAAATTTTCATTGTAAATGTGTTATTGATTCCTTTAATTTATTACCGCATGAAGCGCTATCATATTACGTAACTGAACTGTAAAAAGCAGATAAGCAGTGACCTAATTGCGTAATCCTATAATCCCAGTTAAAATCAACAGTTCAATATCAGGTATTCAGTAGATAGATACGCTAGTCTTGATATTGCTACCTATGCTAATATCTCTGTACGATGTGGAATGACTCATAATAACATTACGTATCAGCTCATTATTATTAGTCCTGGCCTTAAATTGGCATTGCGATTGGCCTTAATATTTCACCTCAATTTATGTCAAACTGTTTTGAAATCCAAGCAAAACTACTGAAATATAAAAACATCTGAGTTCCACACAGTGTGTTTGTTTATATAACTTTACTTACAAATAGGCTGGATTAAATAAATGTACAATTATTTGTCACACATAAACATTAAGATCACCTGAATTTATTTAACCCACAAATAAAATCATCTTGCGTATACGTACGCGTTCCAAATGACTCAAACAAAATCAACAACGGTATAAATCTAGTACTTTCAAGAGTTAATATAGAATATGGCAGACCTCGACGGCCTCGCTTATATTAGCCCAGATAAGCCTGAAACTACTTTTTTTTTAAAACTTTGAAAACGTTAATATTTTTTAGTTATATGGGTCCTAAATAGAATACAGAAAGTACTGAAAAAAATATCGGCTGTAAGGTTTTCAGGAAAACAGCCGTTCTTTATGTAGGACAGTAGGATAATAGGTAACTAAAAAATGTTGTTTGACAAAACTGCATGTATTGATTCCTTATAAGAAAAAGGCTAACTAAGGGTTAACAAACTTTGCCCTAATTAATGTTTATGAAAGATTATGCGATGTTGGAGTTGTGTCAAGCGTTTGGAAGCTTGAGACAACTCCAACATTGCATTTCCTACAGCGGGTCAAACGTATTTTTATGCGGCAGATGGTAGCATGTCAGTTTTTTTTGTGCTATAACGAAATTATCTTCTTCTATCAGCGTGTTCATGCTGAGAAGGTCGACTTGGCCCTCTTTTCAGCATTTTCCTATTAGATTCAATCCTAGCTATTGCTACCATCCTGTGAAAGCCTAGGAGATCAAGTTTTCCATGGTTTGTTTTGTACACTTGCCATGTATTGTGCTTAGTAAGATCTATCATGTGTAGAGAATGGCATGTACCATTTCTTCCTGTAATACTAATTCAATAATGAGATATATTCTCATCAGACCGGTCTACTCCTCCCATATGTTTGTTATAGATTGCATCCATATAGGGTTCCTCTAAGATGTTCCTCTTTTCGCTTTGTAAAAACCGCCATGCAATAATAAATATATTATTATCATGCCATTTAGCAATGATGAATTGGTTATCGTGGAACGTTCTGTAGTCTGAAGCTCCTCGTTCTTTTTTCTTGAGTAACTTTGATGAGATAAGAGGACAACTAGACGGTCTGTTTTTACGAACAGTTCCAGTGCACCATAGATCTTTTTTTGCTTTTCCTCGTGAAATTAGTATGTCACAAAAGGCTTGCACCTGGGCCTAAGTCTGTGTCCTAAGTGGTAGAATACATAATCACTCTTTCCCTGTTATCCTCTGCATCATCAGTTATATTTTTCAAAACATCTAAAATTTCATGCGCAGGTAACGGCTATCAATAAAACATTACTCGCATTATCCTACTGTCCTGTATGTAGAACACCCCTATTTATAACAAATTATCTCCATTTTCAAATTCTTAATTTCATAAAATCATTGTATATCGTACAGAAGAGTTTATAAACAACATATAAATACAATAAAATGTAACTATTTCACAAACACCGATTTTTTATGCATACCGGTAGCTAGACATATCTGCAACTTACTTTTTTGCACACTTATTGATCAAATATTTCGTAAATAACTTAGGATAACTTTAGATTTAATTTTTTTATACAATAGCACATAGTCTCCACATTTTAAATCACAAACAATAATATCCGCAAATTGAGAGGGTAAACGTAAATATTTTTTTATTTTTACCGACCTATATGTAGGACGGTAGGCTTATCTGGGTTAGTATCAGTCCAAAGAGAGTTATTTGGGACATTAGCTTTTAGGAGTCGACAATTACATACACGTGCATTGACCGGGAACGTTCATGTACATCATTATGAAATTCGTTGACTTACACAAGACGATCAAAGTTCTAAGAAGGTTTGAATCTTAACTTGAACCTTTCATTGCGGATTGTGAGTACATCCATTCCGCTAGGATTTATATGGTACTTTTCAGAAGGTTACCAAAATTCTTGGTTATCTATGGGTTCAGGTAGTCTCTCATGCTCACCTCTGACCTTTATGTGATACAACTGATTTTGACAGACGTGATCTTTTCACGATCTCAATATTTTATTAAAACTGCGCGTCCTTTTTCTGATCCTTTTCGATAGGAATACAAAATAGATTTTATGATTTGTGTATAAAGTACTAATGTGTATTTATTCGATTATTGTGTCTTACAGGTCGAAAAGCCGCTCGGTAGACCATGGGTTTTCTGCTCCATTCGATTTGGAAGCTCTTCGCTCCAAGGTGGAGGGCAGATTTGACGCCGTTCACAGAGGTAAGAAAATATAGACATGATATGATAATGGTCACATGCCAGACTGAAACTGCAAGTCATTAACTAAACAATTATTGGAAAAAAAATATTAAAATGACCTTATGAAGGGTTACTCCAAATAGGGTCATTTCAATTAAGTAGAAGTCCGAAAACGTTTGTTTTACCAGTACAAATTTGTTCTAGCAACACGCACACCCACACGTACAATACAATTGGTGTACAAAGTTATACAATATAATTATCTAAAGCAAATATTTAATGTTTTTGAACTACTTTTGATTACTTTCGATGCTAAAAACAAGCAATGTCATTGCGTTGCAAGAAACTACGTTCAACTGGACAATTATTCAGAGTATTCCCACGAGACATTTATATTGAAGTAGAGTCGCTGTACATATTACATTTTTGGTTCACGCTCATTCTTGAATTTCGTTACGAAATTTTAAGCGTGAAAACGGCACTTGTAGTCTGAGTTTAAACATTTTATATTCGGCAATCAGCGTTGGATATGATAATGTTATTATTTCAGAACTCTGTCGTAAATTCGAAAAATACTGAATTGACGTGTGAGAAAATTACTCTGTACATGACTCTGGCGAATGGAATCATTGTTGATTGGTGCAATCAACCAGGCGCCATTATTGACTGACATGCAGGAGGCTTTCATTCAGTGCTTATGGAAATTTCAGTGGAATTAGCCACGTGAGATGTTTGTTAGCTTCTGTGCCAAATGAAACGGATCCTGTAGACAAGGTCATCCGTTTTAATGCGTACGTCGTTTAGTATTGACGTCACAAAGAAAAATCTCAAAATTTTTGTAACAAAGGAAACCGTTGGTGCCACCGACTTCTTTCTTTCAATTCTGGTTTCAAATTAATACATTTTCTTCTTCTTTCTATCGATTATTAGCTGAAATCAAAAAGACTTTGTGAAGAATTTAAGAAGAGAAGACAAATTATTTTTGCATATGTATTTGGTATCTGAATCTACGCTCTGTGCCTTTCATCGGGATAAATAAAAGGCCCGCGAGACTCATCCGGTTGTTTGTCAGATTAGACTTTTTCAGCTTACCCGAAACAATATGTTTGTTTGTGTACATTTCCAGTTTATTTTAAGATATTTGTACATATTAACTTTTTGTGTATTTTGATGAGTTTTATCGAATCTCAAAATACATTTTGGTAGCAATAATTTACTTCTTTGGTAGCCAAACTAAACAAGATTATATAGGTTTATTTAGGTTACTGTTTAAATATATGAAATAGAGGATAAACATTTTAATGAAATTTAATGTAACATATTTTTCAGTGGCGGTATAGTTGTTATTTCAATCGTTCGTCAATAAACAATAGTTATGGCTGATCACATTTATTTTTAAAACTGAATACTATATGATACCTAAATTAAGTAATTAAACCATTTATTCCTATTCTTCTCTACGGGGACATTGAATCATCACATCACAAATAAATAAATAAATACGAAACTTTGGGGTGTTAAGATAGATGGCTGGATGGACGTTTGTTACTTTTTCACGCCAATATTACTGAAAGGATCGTGCTGAAATTTTGCATAGATGTAGTTATATATGTAGGTATAAGTCTGGAACCAAACATAGGCTAGGTACTTTATGCCAAAAACAGTTCCCATTGGATATAAATAACCTTTAAACGTTTCCAGATTATGAACAACGCGTGCGAAGCCGCAGGCAGAAACTAGTATTTATTAAGTTAAGAATCCTTTATAAATGTTTCATCTAAAACTCGTTCGGTCCCTTTGCGACTATTTATCAAAACGGTTTGGGTTGAATTCCAGTTGTATTTAATTTCGTGCTATTTTGTTTCAGATGAGGACGAGCAAGCGAAAAGATTACCACCCCCGCCTCCGATTAAAACTATGACGTACACGGTAAGGATAAGCTCCGAGAATGTCTCCCAACAAAGATCTCAAGAACCTTCAAATCTGTTGCCGGGTCCGTTGTAAAGATATTGCGGTCTAAGTGCTAAGGATTGTTGAGAAGGCGGTCGATCCGAAATCCCACTTTATGGCTACTCAGCAGAATTCTTTTGAACATACCTATATCTAATACCTTTGTGTGGTTTAAGTACTGTCGTCTTTGTGAGTTTATGTGGTTCTAAGCATATCTGTTCCGGTAAATAGGTTAGATTACGTTACTAACATATATTCTGAGCTTCACGGACCGCTTGTGCCAATGTCAATACGTTGTTCATTCAATGTTATTGCTGTACTTGTACTTATGGTTATGGAGTTATTATAATACAAATTATGTTTCTGTTTTTCTAAAAGATAAAAGAATCACGTCACTTACGCTTACAATTGGTGATGAATGTAAAATCTGTAATGTGTAATCCGATGTATACATTTCCGACACAGTGTAAATTGTTTGAGAAATAAATAATTTGAATTAAATTAAATTGGCAACTAGTGGATCTGGATATTTCCAAGTTTATATACTTACGTCTATTCAAATTTCCAGATTTGCAGATGGGCGAATTGGATATTAATACATTCAGCGCCCATTACGTATATGTGCTGGCGAGCATATAGACTACCAAGTTTAGCCCTTATTTAATAATATGTATATACATATTATTAAATAAGCCATTGACAATAACTGATAATATCCAGATCCACATATATCATTCATCCTTAGTAACGAATAAACATTGTCAAAGTAATATTTTGGTTGACCCTGTCGTCGGAAATGTTTACATGACAGCGTGGGCCATTCTCATAAAATCTAAGGAAGAAGTTCCAAATCCAGTATTTTATTTATAAAAAAGCCTAATATTTTATGCACAGGTGCGCGACCGAGACACCCTGACTTCGCTCGCTGCGCGGTTCGACATTACGCCGTCCGAGCTCGCGAAACTGAACCGACTCGCCACACAGATGGTCTTCCCGGGACAGACGATACTCGTGCCGGACAAACGGAAAGGTCAGTCTTAGCTCCGTACTAAATAATCATCATTGTCGTGTCAGCTCATATACGTTCTCTGACGAACAGAGACGACGACGATGCCTCAAATAGTTGCCATAATAAGAATCGAAACGGGCAACACTATCTGTAATCTATTATGACGAAATTACTCTAACTTGCTCAGACTAAGATAGTACCTCGAGAGTTCTATCTAACTACTACCACAAACTACTTTTAGTCCAGGAAAAGAAGTAGAAACTATGTAGCTAGTATTAAATACGAAGGACAACAACAAAGTTACGTGGTAAACATGGGAAACGAGTCATAAAGCAACTAATAATGGATGGACTATAATAAATTATTCTAATGAAACTAAAACCAAATCAGAATCGCTGTAAAACAACAGATTTGTGTAAAGTTTACGCAAAAGCAAATCGAAATCGAAAAACAACGTTTTTGTATAAAGTTTACAAAATCACTGTTTGACAGCTTCTGACAGACACATTCCGAATGGTTTTCGTAACATTCGTTGCGATTCAAACATCAAAATATGGCACTGACATAGTACTGAGCTCAGAGGAAAAGCGAGGCGTTCTACATGCGTTCTACCAACGATGAAACATACAAAAGAGCATCAATGTCAATGAAGAAATAAAATGGGTCGCGTCGTTCTGTCTACGCTATGCCTCTGGAGTTGGGAGACCGGAGTCATGCTCTCGAATACACACAACTCAAATACACACAATAAAACACAAATCTAAGCTCATCTCAAGTCGCGATTTTTAAAATACATATTATAGAATGCAGGACAATTACCAAAGCAAAGCAAAGTAAGCAGACCTTTTGTTGTGGGTACTAAGATAGATATTATTTACTATACATAGAAAGCGACCAGAACACCCGGAACATATCTGCAGATCGTACAAACATTTGTCCTGAGGACGGAATCGAACCCGCAACATGTTGCGTCGCAGGCCTGCGCCCACCGCGCCACAGAGGTCGTCAAAACATCTTTTTGACAGTATTCAATGAAAATCTGTCGAAATTCGTCACTTGAGACTTACTTCTTGATATGAGTTGCATTTGAGTATTCGTGGGTTAGGCCAATATTATGAAAACTGACGTAAAATATCTTGGATTCAAGAACCGAGTCAGTATAGGTACATACAGGTGAATACATGCGAGAGGACTTTGGCAAGCCTTTCCAATAGAAAACGTGATCCTGTAAAGCTCTACGTGTCGTCGTAACGTTATAAAGCTTCGGCCAAACCTACGCGACTCTACGCGTTGAATAGGCGGGATGCGGGAATGTACATACGTTTTAAAAACGTAACGTTCCAAGATTCGTTTGCGAGCATTCTTTTACATTAAGCTGACTGATTAGCATTCGCATGTATTATAACAAGATTCGGTATTGTACATTCTGATGTAGTCGTTTCAGTTTTTACAATGTCAAATGAATCAGATAATATTACAGTATGCGCTCTATAATGCTCTTATCTCGAACCATAATAATAAAATACCATCATAAAAAAGCTAGGTTTGGACAACCCTAGCTAAAATACACAACCTCTGCTTAGCTTGGGGCTAGATGATGCTGTGTGAATTGTCCAGTATTATTATTATTATAGTCTATATGGCTCTGTCTAAAATAAAGCATTAAACATATATTTTGCATACGTATTCAGTATCCTTAGCATTCTTAGATAGCTTTTTATGATTGCTGCTATTGATTAGCTAAAGCTAAACTTTATAATAGGACATGACTTAATACCGACTTTTCTAGGCTACTTATAAATAAATTATGGCCTCTTCTAAACGTTAATGTTACCGTAGATTCATTGCTCATAAAATTGGTTGAATAGAAATGCATAAACAGTAGAAACCAGTTAGTTATAACTCTAGTACCTACCATCATTTGTGATGATCGACAGTTTCCTCTGAGCATTAGCATTCACCCATGCTTTTACATCGGCGTTGCCCATTAGAGTGCATTGTAAAATAAGTCAACAAACAAGCTTGTCGCTTTCTGGCAGGAATGGGTGGTTAGCGGCCAGCCAATTGACATTTGAACGTAGGTATTTGGGTCGCGTCCAAACTTCGTGCAGTTGCATTTCAACGGACGAATTGAGGTTTTCCAGGTGGTTCATAGTTCCGAGTAGGGATCGGGGACCGCCCGTTTCCAATCTACATTTTACTGCAGCGGGTCCGATCGTGCTATTACTTTTCCGCTCAAACGTAATTGAACAGAAGTCGAACTTTTAGGTCCCTGCACATAATAGCGCGATGGATTCTTGGCACGAAAAGTACACTGGTTTGCGAATGATAAACATTTATATTTAAAAAAATATTTTACCAATAAAAGATAGAATACCCTTGCAAGGATATCTTAAGATCTCTGATCGTTGATGTCCTTCCAAAGCAAATGAACATAACGCACGTTGTGCAAAGATAAGCAACCTTATCGGAATCACTACCGCTGATTTATTTCGTGATTACAATCACGGGCGGGTGCAGTTGTTTGGATTGATAAGATATAAAATAAATCTTTCCAGAAAAATAACACGGGTCCGCAATTAATTTGAGGGTCGTGCATATGTCCCTAGTCGACCTCTTTTTATTTAAGATGGCTTCTCGCCAATTGCATCATAGAGGTCGTCATTGCATTTAGAGAAATGTTCATGCAATTTCCCCACTTCAAGTCCTACGCAGAAACGTAGAGGAAAATCATATGCATGTGCAGTGCAGTAAACGGATATAAATCACTCATCTGTATATTTACCTATCGTTTAATTATATAAAGGCCGCGCGTTTAACGTTATTTTGGTCAAAAATTACCCAGCTTAGGATGTGACTTGAGAATTGAGATATAAGAGGAAAATGAAGACGGTCATTTACCTGTGTAGCTGTATGGGTTAATAGAACTCATACGGGAAATACCTGAAAATCTTTTAACCTATCGGCTTCAACAATCGATCTCTCTAAGAAACTTTAGTTTCATACAATTTTGTACGATAATTATAATATTTTGCTAACTGTCGGACATATTAACAATTCATGTCGATTTAAAATAGCACCTTTGAACTTTGGAAGTCACAGAAATCATGAACAACGTCCTTTGACAATGGAACAAGCTTTCAAAGGCTTAAGACGTATGATGGTTTGATTTTATCTTTTCTGAAAGAAATCAATGCCATTTTCATGTCATCCTCTTAAGTCACTCCATGAATTGGTTGGATCCAGTTAATTAATAAATATTCAATAAATCTCTCACTGTTTATTTCTCCATTAACATCAAGCTGATGGAACTGATATAAATCACATAGCAATTGGTCGCGCGCCTTGCTATTTGGCGAGCATCCATCACATCGACAGCACCTCGACAGGGACGTTTGCTGTGAAGGTTTCGCTAGGCGCTTCTACAGATTAACTTCAAAGTAATTTTCTTGCAGTTAGTAGTGAACATGAAGTATTTTGTTGCAATTCGCACGAAAAACCTCTATTCTGATCGCTATTGTAGGCATAAATCAACTGAGTACCGAAGTCCTATCACGAATCGACCATATACAATAAGTTAAAGCACTTTAATGTTCTTCAGACACTTAAATCAATTGTCACATCATCACGAAAGTGCGATGATGTTATCACTAGGTTGTTTTCATGCCACTCGTAATAATTCATTGAATCATAATATAGGTAGGTATGTAACAATCGGTAGTGTACATAACGATACCTATAGGTCTCTGGAACGGTCTATTTGACACGAAACAGACTGCATCGATTTGTTTCCGGTCTGTGGCTGGATATATCTGGAATAATCTGGATTTAGGCGTGAAATACTACCCCGTAGCTTTACATCAGGTTTTGCCGTTCTAGTGGCTTGTAAATTTAGCTTAAAGAAGGAACGACGCCGATGGAACTTGTAGACATTTATTCACTTAAATTTATTAGAAGCTAACAGTTTACACCAAAATGCTTACTATCTAGGATACAAACTATTCTTACTAAGCAGCAATCTCTGTCACATATAAATAAACTAGTTCTTATCCGCGACTTCGCACGCGTGGTTTTTATAGAAATGTTTATAGGTCATTTATATCCCATGGAAACTGATCTGTATGCCCATGTTTGAATCCAGCTTTATAGCTACTCCTATGCATATAATTTCGACTTAATCTTTTCAGTAGTTTTGGCGTGAAGAAGTAACAAACATCCATCTATCCATCCAAACTTTCCCATTTACATGTAATTATATTATTATTTATAATGTTAAATTCCTTAACCTTGACGATAAACTTGGCATTTAAACCATATGAATTGGATATAACAGTGACACGGGGAAGTATTTTAGATTAGATGCCTACACAAAATGTCGAAGCATTTAGTTATATGTCTACTTAGATGTTAATCTTTCAGGGTTATTCATAAATTACTTATGTCCATTTTGGTACACTAATCTGCGGAAGTGTGAAAGTCAAATTTAAACGCTGGCTACTCAGAATTTGGCTGTGAAGTCATTGAACTGAATGATCCCATTCGTTTCAATTGTAACCATGGCAGCCCGGGCGGTCCAATGAGAGAACACCTAAGTACTTAGATTGAGCAACGCAACCTTCACGGTTTGAGTAACTAACTGCATATTTGGAGAGTCCAACTGACAAGCTAGTTTCGTGCAATAAGATTACAATTTAACCTCGTGTACACAATTCATCTGTTTCATTAATTTGATTGTGCTATGAATGTTAGAAGCAAACAAACTTGTAAATCTAATGTTCAATAGTGATTTAAAAATGAAGTCATCTGATCAATAAATATAGTATAAATATACCTATGACAACAGAACATGAATTCAGGCACCTATACAACCAATATATGTAAATACTTAAACCAAATCTACAGAGAATCAATTACACGCCAGGTAAATACACTGTAATCATTCGATATTGTCCGGACTGAAGCAAAACAATAACACAAGGCCGTGGTGTTATTCATTCAGGTGTGACGTAGGCATAGAGCACATTTTTCTCCTGATTGCACGGCAAACAAAAGTTACAGCTTTGAGACAGACGCGGGCGCGCGAGCAGGCGGACAGAACGCGCACAGTTTCTATTTTAATTCACCAGTGATCTAGGGTTGCCTGTTCTAATTGCGACTTGCGCAGTATAGGAATCAATCTCGTTGCATAGTCGAGGTTCCCCGACGCCGTCCGCCGCTGCATCGCCGCCGGCTCGGCGCGGTTGATATGGATTCGCGTTATCGCTGTTGATAAAATCCGCGATATAATGACTCTTGCGTAGTTTCAACGCGACAATGTTCACTTTTGAGTTTCTGAAAAAATGGTATCACGGTGAGTTCAGCTGATATCTATTGCGATAACTATTGTTTTTTTAATTTATATCTAATTTTCATTGAGTGTTGACGTGTTACTTGTAAATTCAGGGGTGTCACTGAAATGTGTGCGTTGTACCGGTTTCCAGATGGTGATAAGGAATCTGATGGTCCGTCAGAGAGCGGTGACAACACTTCTGAATCCACTCAGGCTGCCAGTGATGCTGGGACAGGATGTGCTCAGGAAAGAGGTACATTATTTGCAACAGCTTCTATTTTAATGTAGGCTAAACCCATAATATTTTCTATATCTGTGTATCTTTCTCTAGCTCCAAAATTGTATAATTTATATCATGTCATCTGGCTTATTACATGAAAGAATACACAGGATCATTTCGTGACCGGTAAAACGTTGCACAGCCCAAACCGTTATTTTACAGAGTTGAAATTTGGGAGTGCACCAAATAGCTGAACTAGTATACTAAAATTTTGAATATTCCTTCAGTTTCGTGAGAACGAAGACCCGAGCATTTCCTAGTTCCCCATTTTAAGCAAGAATTTATAGATGAGGAAGCTGTTAATCTGTAAATGCTTTAGCATCTAACGGAATGAATGTCCTTCAGAGTTTCCGTAATATTTCATTCTAACTGACATTTAAAACGCACTATCTAGCTCTAAAATAAAACTGGGGCAAAGTTGTTATTTTAATCGGATGTGTTAGTTAGCAACTCATTATCGAGTGTTAGGAACAGCTAGGTAGTTAGTTAACTGCATTGTTATGTCAACTTTACGGTTGACGAATGTTGCAGCAACAGGTGGGAAACGGAATTTTATGAATTTGGTGGTAACCAATGAAAATATAACACGTACGAAGATTAACAATGGATGTTTATGTCGTTGTCACGAAAGTACAGGAAATATTTGATGGTAGACGAGCGTATTATTCACGCTTCTATCGTTTCGACATACCGAATAATTCAATTTAGAAGCAATTCTGTCCAATTGAATAAAATGTCTCTGCGTTCAGCTTTATCCAAAATGGCTAGGTACTTCTCTGTGACTGTGATGGAAGAGATAAAGTAATCTTAGCACACGCACTTTGATTATACTGCATCTTAGCATTTGACGTCAGATATTTGTTTGTTGTATGAGTCCAATTGCGGAATTGCATAACATTCGCTAAATACATGGTTACAGAGATAGAAATACATACAGGAAGGTTGCTTAGGCTTTGTAACAGGATCCCGCTGACAATATCATAAGATACCTATCTAATCCTACAAACAAATGGGTAAATTCACGAACGCACATGCTTAGGCAACACCAATTTTGGCACCGGGTTATGAGGCAAAGCTGGATTTGATACCCACCATCCGTGTTAGATAGCTTTTAGACCATCATGTTCCTTTTTTTTATTATTATGTACCTACCTACCTAGTTTCAAAATATGTAACCATTCTATTCTATATTAACTTGTCAAAGCAAGAAACTATTCCCTAACCTAGGTCATGACATCCGTCTTGAAACATTGTAACAGTGAAGTTGAATTGCTCTCAAATTGGTCTCGCTTACCAAGCAATCAAGTAGTCGGTACGGTACTGCATTCATTTCATTAGATAGGTACAGATTCATTGGATTTCCAATCAAAGTACCTTTTTAAGTGCAATTTAATTTAGATTATTATTTTGGCGTTTTACGAGTACCTTTAACAAAAACTTTAAAATAAACTTTAGATGATATGAGATCCATGGACGAATTTCGGACGATACCACGGTTAACAAAAATTGGCCTCTGGGGCCGAATTCTGCTATCCTATCACTTTACAATGACAATGTTGCAGTCGCAGAACCGTTATAGCTGAAAGAAACTCTAGATAATGCGCGTGGTGAAAGATTGATTTAATGGTTTCAACCTTGTCACTTTTGACACACGTCCCTCCTGTAGTTTCTTTCATCAAAGGTAAAACGCCAAAATATATCATTTTTAGATGATGACATTGTCATGGTGAAGCGATTAATTTAGTGGAATTAGGCCCAGGCTGCCTGTTCGGTGCATTTTTTCTCGCATAAGTAGTAAGCCTTGAAGCTGGTGTGATGTTAAACGATGATTCAGTTACAGAGTTAACTACCAATTAACAGTTGCATGTATCTACGTAACCTAGGTCAATTAAATGACATTCTTCACAGCTAGCTCCGCGCCTATTCTTTTCTATTTGATTTCTCTGACACCCTGTAGGCTCTGTTATACTTTCAGTGTCTATTGACAGTTCTGTTTTTATCGAGGAATTTAGCAGTGTAAGGAATCAAAAACTATTCAGTCTCTTCTTTTGACAATTTATGGAATCAAAAACTATTACGTCAGAATAAACCACAGAATTAACCTCAAGCAACCGAAAAGTTTTTACTTTCGGCGAACAGCAAATAAAAAAATATCTCTCAACGCACACTGTAGGTATGAATGCTATGAAATATTACTTGCAATAGTATTACGTATTCTAGAGCTGATAAATATTGTAAGTAATAGAGAGATACCTGAGTCCTAAGTGAAGTGGGTATCACTGTTTCTGTGTGTAATTTAAAGGTTTATGTAACAAGCGAAGAAAGAGGCAGACTCTTAAAATCAGTCATAAAAGGGAAGAAGCTAAATCTCGTTATTAAGAAGTTAAATTTAACTATACGGTTATAATGAGCAAAGTTTATAAAATGTACGGGTTGATAACTATTAAATCGCATGTATTTGAAATCCCAATCCAAACAAACCAATATCTTAATACTTCTAGAGCGAACAATATGTTACCTGGCTATTTTGACACAAAAATTACGGTATGAAAAGTGTTATCTCTGATGTTTCAGAGATCTTGGAGAGCCTCCGACCAGGGTCGCCCGAGACGCCTGCGAGCAGCAACGCGACCGGCCCTCAGCGCTTCTTGAAGATCAACGTTCGACATATTACTGATGGACAGGTAACACGGCTTTCCAATAAATAAATCACATCACACTAATATTATAGATGCGAAAGTTTGGATGTCACAATGTTTGTTACATTTTCACACTTTGGTGTGAAAAGGTAAGATGCAAAAATTCAACCCGATCAGTTCAGTAGTTTTGATTACTGAACTGATCGGACTGAAATTTTGCATACAAGTAGTTCTAGGCCTGGAATAAAACATAGGCTATTTTATCCCATAAATCAGTTCCCATAGGATAGAAAAGCTTGAACAACGCGTGCGTAGCTGCGGATAGAAACTAGTAAGAAATGATGCTCGACAATTTACACAGCATCATCTAGCCCCAAGTTCAATGCTTTAGAATTTCAACATCTTAGTATTTCAAAAAATTCGTACGTACTTTGTAACCAAATAATGCGTAACAAAATAATTATATTTTGTAGATTACTCGATGTTTTCTCGCTTGCTTACGCATTGTTTTCTCTCCTTTTTCCAGGGAGTTGTCTCCGGAGTGCTCTTAGTCACACCAAACGCAGTCATGTTTGACCCGAACGTGTCAGACACGCTCGTGATGGAGCACGGGCCCGAGTCGTACGGTGTGATTGCGCCCATGGAGTACGTCGTCAATGCGGCCATTTTTTACGATATCGCGCACATGCGCACTCATGGACCAGACCAAAGCGCACACAAGTATGTATTTATACAATTATGTATCTAATTACAGTCTTACATGGTGTAATTTCCCTCGTATACTATGAATTTTATTTTGTTGCAGGGCTGAAACAGCTGAAATCTATTACATGAATAAGGCAGAGCTTTCACCAGGAAAAGACTCCCTTCTAGTCAAAGTAAGTACCTATGAAATTTCTTAACCTATTTGGCAATTGGTGCGGGCCACGGGGCAGGGCAGTACAACATAGAACGCATTTCTAGTGTATGCGCCTTGCAAGCTATTGCTCTAGTATAGATGATAGTTATACCACTTAACCTCGGGTGGACCATCTGCTGGTTTCGGAAATTCACATATTTCCCTCCTGTAGTTCATAGACCTATGCCGTCTCTATGAACTGGGTCCCATCACCTAGACTGAAAGACCAAGAGATCAAGATAATTGATGTCCTTTGGTGTCGGAGGTCAAGATACATAAAGTTGATCTCGGATTTCGACACAAGACTTCTCCAGGCATCTCGGTTCTAAGCTGACTCTCTTCAGCCAGCGTCAAGTTCTCGGATATCGTCAATCTATTGTTCCTACAAACAGAAGTATTAATAAAATAAAAACCTTCCTATTTGTTCCAGGATGAAACATTCCCAGAGCTTCAAGCGGCGGGCGCGGAAGGCGACGAGCACGCGCCGGGCGAGGACCGGCCCGGATCCGGAGACACGGAGGACCGCGGCGGCGCAGCCTTCCCCAAGGCCTTCGAGAGAGAGCTCGTCACGCCTACTGCTCTGCAGGTTGTGTGTGTGACTATAAGTCTGCTACCCACTGCTGGGAATCGCGACTTCTAGGTTCCATCCACATACCTCTATATTAAGGCAGCTGGGCCCACTCTATGTCATACTAGTTTTTTTATAAAGATGACTCCATCCAGATTAGAGCGAGGGTTATTAGTCGACCTAAGATTAGAAGTAAATTTCCTTGGGTTTACGATTTTTTTCTAAAATTAGTTTCTTAACGATCGTCTTCTTTGTTTACAGCAACAAACCACCGAAGAAAGGCGGAAGTCTTTACTTGACCAACACTGGGCCATCCCGAGCAAAGATAGGATGTCAATCGATCAAGGCAGCGAGGTGAGAAACTCTTTCATGTAAGCCCAAAAGGAGTATAAGAAGATATGAAAGGTCATACGACCATAACCAGACTTCTCATTATCTCAGCCCGTTGACTGCTAAGCATAGGACATCTCACTCCTAAGTGAGTCTCCATCCACATTCGTCCGGCCACTCCGATAAAATCGTTCGGCTATCTGGAATGTAATGTAATGGTAAACCTTGTCCATTTCGTAACGTAAATCAAGAATCGTAAGAAGCATGCATGAATGATAGATGAAAATGGCATTTATTTCGACACAGACATAAAAACAAACAAAACTAAACATAGAACATGTAGATTTATAAGCCAAATGGTGGGCGTCAGATCGAGTTTTGTTGGGCATCAGATTGACCCTGTGCTGAAATAGATATTGGCTCAGCATGTACTGAGCGATTGACGTTCACCACCGTTTTTTAGCCAAACCCTTTATGTTGGCGTTACGGACTTTAAGTCGGTGATAAGCTTAATTTATATAAAAATAGCTTCGCATCTAATGTGTCAAATGGTTTATAAACCTTCCTCTTGAATCACTCTATCTATTAAAAAAACCCGCATCAAAATCCGTTGCGTAGTTTTAAAGATCTAAGTATACATAGGGACAGACAGACAGCGGGAAGCTACTTTATTTCATATATTGTAAGAAAACATAATATTAAAGATGGAAAGTCTCAGTAAATGATGGATATGACTTAATATCAAAACCATTCGGTCTTCACCAGGTATCGTCAAGCGCCGACCAATGCCAAGGCGAAAGCCTCGACGTACCGGCGAGCGTCTCCCGCGCAGAGAGCTCGGAAGGCGGCGAACCGGCCGACAACGACGAAGCACCCGTCGATGACGCACATCATCTTGTGAAGCTGAGCTACCACGACTCCGGCATCGATATCCGCGAACCAATGCTGCACGTCACACCGGCCGCTGCCAAGAAAGTAAGTTGTAATATATTCTGTAAGGTAAAGGGCCAATAACGTAGCATCGGCCGATGACGCACAGCATCTAGTGATAGATTTAAGTATGCGAGATACTGCCGACGAAACGAAGGAAAAATATCTCATCAAACAGAAATCGGTCATTAAATGACGAAGTCTAATCTCATTTTCAATTGTTATGTTTAGTTTATGGAATCTAATACTGTGAAATAGCTAAGGCATGACCGTTCCACATTATGAGTTTTATTGCTAGAACTTTATTACATAACTTCTACATAAATCAACAAATCCCAAGGAAACTAAACTACTAATGTAGCAGGTTTGATGTCATTGTATCTGTTAAAATGTAATTTAGCAGGTTAATGCATTTCGTGAATAACTTTTGGTTCTATTAAAGCCTGATTAAAGCTTACGTGACGTTAGGACTGAATTTCAAAGCACCGTGTTTTCGATAAGACTGAATCCCAAGAAAGCCTTTTCCCAAAATGCCTGAAAGCCAAAATTACTGAATACTGTTATGCCCGAAACATTGAATGTAGTCAGGATTGATGAGTCAATGAAAACATAAAAAAATGAATCATAAAATTGGAAAACTTTCTGCAGTGTTTCTCCGCACAATCGTCGTACCGCAGCAGCCTCGCGTCAGACCACGATTACCACCACGATATAGAGACCATATACGAATCAGCCGAGTCCGACCACGATTGGCACAACGAGAACTATCACCACGACTTCGCCACGATTCACGAATCCACTGAATCGGACCACGAAGATTGGCATTACGTCCGGCACGAGACTAATTTGTTGAAGCACCTTCTAAAGTTGCATCATCGTGCCTTGCGCTCGCAGACACCAGATATGATGTCAACCACCTCGTCTCATGATGAGGTGAGATGGAGGAGCGTCAGCTTTTGTCAAGTTTGGACTTGGCCGTCTTTGTCAATTGTTGTGTTATGGATTCTTGGAATCTGATGTGATCGTCGTTTATGCTCAACATATCTGGATCTAGGTGTTTTCTGAATTCTTGGAATGTTATGTGATCGTCGTTTTATGCTCAACGTTTCTAGGTTTCTTATTTGTCAAAAGTTTTCTTTATGATATGACTCTTGAGGGTATGATTTGTGTAGAAAAATCTAATTTATAACAGACATCTATCGGCGTCGGTTTTCTTGATTCTCAGCTATACATATGTACTGTTTGTTCTTATCTGATCGTGGTACATTTTCTGACAGGTGATGTCGCAAAAACTATCAGTCTGTTTTTCTTTACTCGGCATTTATTCTACTTGGTAATGGTTCTGCTTTTGTACTATAATCGACCTACTTATTCTTTTTGAATGTGAATCGATGCTTGAACTTAAATACAGCAACATAATTCTTAGGTCCCTCTCCAGGTGTACAGCGACGCGGACATAGTGCTATCAGCTGATTGGGTCCCGCCGGTGTTCCCGCGCGCTGAGCCGCCGCTGTCCGCTCCGCCGCTAGGAGAGAACGACAGGGCGCCACGCAAGTCCGCTGCGGCTGTCTCTTTCTCGCTCGACGGTACTACGCCCAAAGATGATGCTAATAAACCGGATAAGAAGAATAAGGTGAGAGGAGGTTTTATTCTGAAACATGCTAGTCATAGTATACTCCACAAATTAAAGAATATAAATTCCAATGGTTAGTTCATAAGTCGTTCATTTATTCATAAGTATTGGTTCAACGCAATGCGTATAAGGCAAAAGGTAGCGGCGATAACTGGTTATAAGGCATAAAACGGTTCGTTAAGTTTAAGTAAGCGGCCAGTAATTTAGTACAACTCTCTCGCATAGCAAGAATCTATAGGTCTCGCGCAAGCACCATAATCATCACATTTAAGTTTGGACTAGGCTCTGTGTTCGTTATCCAAAGATATACGCAACTCTCTAATTTTTATAAAAGTATGGGTTTACAACCTGACTCTAAGATGAGAGTGAATAGATGTATTTTAGATGATACATCTTCGGGCACATCGTTAGATACTATCGGTGAGATTGCGGAAAACGAAGATGTATTCAGTAAAACCAATAATTAAAAAAGCGAATGATTGATGATACCAACACTTGCACTTGCTCTTGAATGTTAACTCATTAGTAAATATACTGTTCACAAACATCTTCAAGTCTTGATCGAGCCGATTACACAGGATTATGTCACCCTTTTATTTATTCAACTGGCGTGGCTCTTTTATATTCATTTCATACTTTGCTGACTACAATAATATTGGATGTAGCAAAACAACTCAATTTAATGTAATGTTTAGTGCTGTAGTCGTTTAGAAAGGAAACAAAAGTTACTTGAAAAAAAATTGACCAACTTTGAGAAATTTTGTATTTAAAGTTTTTTGTTTGTAGTCAATAGAACTTTGTTTGACCACAATCTGAAAACTATCATGGTTATTAACACAAAAGTGACGGGTTAACCATGATTAGATTGTTTAGTTTTCCAATATTTAAACTGTGCTGAAATATTGAATACCATCATAAATGACTTTTAGCGTCAAAATAGTTTAGTTTTAGCGACATCTCACACTTAATTTAACACCATTATTTTTTCTTCATGACAGTTGAATTCTTTCCACAGATGCTAAAACGTCTCTCCTACCCCCTGTCGTGGGTGGAAGGGTTAACTGGCGAGGGCGCCAGCCAAGGCTCCCAAGGCGACTCCTTGCCAACTTCTGCTGATAGCCACAACTCTACCAGCGTCTTCTCCAAAGTTTTCAACAGGTATGTAAGGGGTCCAGGTGATTTGTAAAACCGGGTACTGACCTGTGTTACAGTGCATAATGTACCATTCGCAGCGACCATGATATGTTACGCCATGTGCTAAAGTCCGTCTCATTGCTCGTTACGGGCGTCGTTCTCCATACTGACTGCACGAGTGCTCTTTGTGTAACACGTTACATTACGCCCTGTAACGCCGGTCAGTACTCACCTTAAGAAATTATGTTGATGATATTTTTCTGGAGGGATTTCTTTGATAATATGACACGCTAGGTTTTTATTGAAATTATTGAATTGTCTGTGAAACTGGACATTTTACGAATGTTTGTTCACTGTAATTCCAGTTATGGGACTTGTATGGGCCACACTCAGACATGAAGCTATGCGGTCGCCCGACCTTATATTCGATTAAATGAAAATCTAGTGCCAATCTGTTCTATTTTAAATTTGATTGTCACTAAATGCAAGGTGTCATGTTATCTTAGGGTCAGCTCACACGGAGACGCGACGCGCACTAAAAGAGTGATTCAAAATACTATTTTATTTGCACCGCAAAAAGATAGAAATTCTATTGACATAATATAATAAGATAACTCCCCGCCGTAAGCCGGGCTGCGTCTTGAGATGCCTCGGGTCGCGTCTCGGTGTTAATTGACCCTTAGAAGAAAGAAGAAGATTTGATGAAAAACATTCGAATTAAGATCTTTACTGAGATCCACTCAAAGAATGGTATTACTTTTAGATAAATGACAAACCAGTTTCTACTGTACCTACAACGTAGCATAAAAATGTTAAAAGAAAGTGTATAAATGAATGCGATCACGTTGAAACCTAAGTACAAAGGCAACGTGACGTTATCGTGTCAAAATAAAACTATAACAAATCGAAAACAAAGACTTACACGATCTGGGTGTCTTATCTACAAAAACAATTCTTTACTACGCCGCTCACAAACATCAACATTGTGACATGAATAACACTACGTTATACATTCATCTTAACGTGTCAGAGATAACAACATACGCAGTACTGCCCAAAAATGTATACAAAGAATACAGCAAAGTTATTAATAGAACGTTATATTTGCTTTATTCTTTTCATTTTAAAATTTCTATGACATCACACATATACACATGCTAAACTGTTAATAATGTAACAAACGTGTTGTTCATTGCTACCGTGGATGCTTACCGGGATACATAACGAATTCTCACCGTTCATTGGCGCTTACGTATCGTTAACGTCGTTTCACGTTCACGTTATTTACGTTTAACGTGCGTAGTTCGCCGATGAACCTTGTGGAGTTCGGTACCGGTTTGTTCCTGAGTAAAACACCTTCGGAAGAGGCGGCTCACGACGGGTCCTCCGCTTCGGGGTATGTCGCGGGACGATGCTCAATGTGCCAATATTGTTATGTGTTTCGCCTTGGAACGAACTTGGGCCACAGCTGCTTACGACTTGTTATAATAATAAAACATATTTTTATTACCAAATTTCTAATTGATTGTACCTCACGCAACATTCATAAAATAGTTTATTCTCGAGGAAGCTAGTTAACTGCTTTGTATCTGCCATTATGACACATAGACGCCTGTGTCATTCTGAACTCTCCAAAGTATTCTGAAACATGGAAAATAAACACAATAGAAACGTCTCCATGACGTTTTGGCGTCTCCACAGTTTTGCAAAAACGCAAAACTTTGTTGTGGTCTTGCTTGAAAAATTCGTAGCTTTTCTATTTATAAAGAAACCATATCTAATGATATTTTATTGGTATTTAGTTGCGCGTAATCCTTGCTTCAAAAATAGTCGCCAGCCGCTGTGGTGGAACCGTTTAGCCTCCTGTTTGTATTCACCGTTCTCTGTTACAATTAGGCATACCCACCGGCATAAATGTTCTCTATTGTCCGTCCATTATTGATATTTGGAAACGACTTTATTAACCACGGTTCCAAAGTTCACTATTGCTTACAAACTGTGCTGAATGGCATGTTGTATATGTGTTAGGAAGATTTAGCGATCGTTTAGAAGATCCTAGATCTCTCTAAGCCGAATCATTGTCATTAGGTCTTCAGTCATCTCTGGTTGTCTTACAACTTGCAAAATAAAACCACAGCTATTTTGTTGGTGTATTTGCGTATTTCAGTATCCAATTTTGATCCCTATTTCATTGCTTTACAAAGTTAAATTTTGCTTTCTATCTGGGTATCTTTGCCGGTTGTAAGGCACCTTGTTTTATAGTATAAAAATAATAATCTAGGAAGTGTCTCCATCCAATCATTAAACACAAGCATTGTTTTCTATTGGCACCTTGTCCTTTTATAATATTTTAGCATGATTAGCTTAAGTTTAACTAAGAATGCCTGACTTTTTCTAAAGGGAATTAAATGTTATGTGTTTACAGGAGCCGAAATAACGAACTATGCCTCTCTTACTGCTGCTTACCCTTCTGATTCTCTTATAAGAACCTAAATCTTTGTAATTAGATTCATTTATCTGCCTCATTTTCAATTTTCTAATATTGAGAATTAAAACTTGTTTAGAATTATCTCGTAATTTTCAGATAACATTTTTCTTTACAGATGATCAAAACTTTGCGTACGTGGAGTTGTTAGCATAGAGTAGTTTATTTTTTTAAGATAATTTCTAAAAGAAACGGCTAACTAATGCAGGTCGATTTCTACCGTTCTCTATGTTCTATCAAAATACGTTAGATGCGAGCTCAAAGTTTTCTCGACATTATCGACATGTGATTCATCGTGACATTCTATTTTCATATGGGACTAGCGTCCCGTTCCGGCTTCGCCCGGTCGGACATTTTTTTCATAAACATAATGCGATGAACGTTGTGTTAATGTATCTTTATTTATGCACGAAAAAGTCTTATCATTTTTCGGGTGCTATGTCACTCACAAACATGGTATTCTATTAGTAAAGAATTTTCAAATTCGGTTCAGTATACCGTGCGATTATCGAACTACGCAACTCCTTTTCAAAGATGGAGCATCACGACCACCTCTCGATAATATCTAGAAACCAAAGTCTCTGATTAACCCAGTCTAAGTGAATAAATAAAATAAAAAATACAATATGCAAGTTCCATATCACTCCACTAGCCAAAGTTTTGTAATACAGTATCGTTACGTCCACCCTCTAACATTGAGTCTCAATCAGGCGGAGTTCCCTCGGCGGTTTCGGGCGATCGCACACCAAGTCCACGTCCAGCGCTGGGTCCACGCAGGCGCAGCCACGGCTCGACTACAGAAGCATGGTTTCCGTTGACGATATGCCTGATCTCTTCGCTTCTTTCGACAGTAAGTTTGAGATTTAATAAGTATTCATTCTCTGTCAAACATCCCACCAGAATATTAGCAAAAAACTCCGCTTAACATTTAGGGGCCGTCTCCACGAGCGAGAGAATCGCGACGAGTTTGCGCTTTTATCGTCGGATAATCTCCACGAAGCGAACGAGCGTTTCATGCTAAGAGAGTGTATATAAATACGTGGCACGACGATAACATCGCCGCGATTCTCTCGCTCGGGAAGACAGCCCCTTAACTGGATAGCCTTATTTAACGAAACTGCATGCGGTAATCCGAGGATAGGGCGTCGGCCGCTGAAGATTGTGATTATTTTTAATACTTATTCTCTGTCGAACATATCACCAGAATTTTTGCACCAAAGTGCGCCTATCGCTGGGTAGACGTATTTATAACTGGAGGATATGGCGTTAGCCGTTGCGTATATTATTGCGGGCTGACTTTTTTACCTTCCTAGCTGAAAGGCATCGTACTCTATTACAAATAACATTTCAGAGATAAACAGACAACCAGCATCTGTGTATATGTGGCATCGTAGCTTCCAAACGAATGAACCGACATATTTATATTTGAACCGAGATTAGGTGGCTTGACCGACAGTTACTTAGCATTCACGATTCAGAGTTTACTATATAGATAATAATATATTATTTTATTTTATTCTTATTATGGTATTCATCTCTGTACTCAAGAGTAAAATCGTCTGTCGTTATAGATTTTTTTGTAAAATTAGCCTGTCATTATAATACTTTAAAAACTATCATTGTGACTTTTTAATTTGATTAACACTAAAGTCATTTAAAGCGGGTTATTTACCATGATTGGAATTACTTTTTTGCTTTAAAAGAGTTTAGCCTGTCAAACTGATTGACAAAATGATGATATTTAAACGTTTCTCCACAGAGCTGATCCCCCGCCCCGCGCGGCCGAGCGACGACCCTCCCCTATACCTGCGCCTGCGCATGGGCAAGCCCGCGGGCCGCCCGCTGCCGCGCACCACCCCGCTCATGTCATACGGACGCAAGCGGATGAAGCCAGAGTACTGGTTCGGAGTGCCTAGGAACCGGTAAGGATCACTTTCTATACCAACTAGAAATTAATAATTGTGCGTAAAAAAAAATATTTTATAATTGTTTTAAAGATACTTAAAACGGACTTCAATTTCTTTCATATTTACACTGTTTTTTAAGTTTAGTGGAACAAATACCCTTGAAAATAAAATGTTGTGGGATCATTACAATGCCAAACGAATCCTCCAAATCTCAAAGAATCGCCGAAAACTCCTTTGAAAATGAATAGAATAGAAAGACATTTATTAATAACAACTTAAATGAACAAATAACACACTTATAGAAATAGGTACACGTAGAGAGTTGTTACAAAAAGGCTCTAACTCAGCATAATGCTGGCTAAGCTCCGTAAGAGACTTAGCCAGCAATGAATATGATATCCTCAGTTTCGGTTCTTAGAGACCCGAAATTGAGGTGTAGTGACGTCCGTCCGAAACAACGCACGTTTGCACGTTTAGCGTTTCGTGCGATGCGTCAACTGAAACTTCGTATTTCATGTTTTAAAGAAGTCTCCTTTCATTCGTCGTTTCGTCCATGTGTCATCAAACGAAATTAGACTCGATTTTACACTAGATGTCGCAACTTCAAAAATTTTATCACACTATCAAAGTGTTTAAAACCAATTCAAACCCGATATTTATTGTTCAGGAATTTGAAGTCGATTGATAGTTTTTTTAAAACACTCCAAATGAAGTCTTCATACTTTCCTACTTTTATATATAACAATAGTGGAAGTTTAATAAGCATAATGTAACATAGAATAACATACAACTACATATAATTCCAGGCACCCAAGTAATGCGCAATTGTCGTGTCCTTCCTTATCCTTTCATAGCGCAGAGGGGTATAAGATTACAAAGAGATGTTTCAATCGAGTCAATTTACTAACCCGCGTATTGTTCTTTGCATTCGCGATGAAGTCAGCGTTGTAAAAAGCCAGGAATATGATCGTCTGTGTTCATGTCATTTATGTTTTAATTGGGTTGTTTATTTTTATTCCCGCAATTGGAGACTTTTGGCCTTGTCCCTTCTTACAGTAAAAGTAAATAAAAACGTAAATTATACTTGCGCTATGAAGAACATCCTCTTTTTGACGTCATTCGATCCGATAAATTGCACTAAACAACATCGTGGCATTTTCAAACGAAAGGTTAGTTTAGATCTTCACCGGAAGCTTTTTATAACTGGCCTTTTTTTGTTACAGTGTGGACGATCTCTTCAAATTCCTGACTCACTGGGTACCGGACAGGTACGGGCCTCTGGGCGACGTGACGGCGCAAGGATACGAACTCATCGACAGCGACACTGAGTGGGACGACGATGAGGCCAAGCCGGGAGTGAAGGTAACTTAATTGAGATCTCATCTAATTCCTGACTCACTGGGTACCGGACAGGTACGGGCCTCTGGGCGACGTGACGGCGCAAGGATACGAACTCATCGACAGCGACACTGAGTGGGACGACGATGAGGCCAAGCCGGGAGTGAAGGTAACTTAATTGAGATCTCTTCTAATTCCTGACTCACTGGATACCGGACAGGTACGGGCCTCTGGGTGACATGACGGTGCAAGGATACGAACTCATCGACAGCGACGATGAGGCCAAGCCGGAAGTGAAGGTAACTTAAATGAGATCCCTTCTAATTCCTGACTCACTGGGGGCCCAAGCTAAGCAGAGCTTATGTTATGGTATGGGTTGATCACTGATAAACTTAATAGACATAAGATTACATAGATAAAATAGAATCGTAGATAAAGGAAGACTAAACTACAATTGAAACTACGATAAAGTTTGCTTAATTTGTTGAAATGTCTACAATAGATGAATCCGGTTCTCGACCGTCTCGTCAAGTCAATGGTCTTTCGACTTGACCTATCGCGACCACCATTAATATTTATAACGGAAACTCATCAGAATTTAAAATGAGCAAATATGCGGCGCTACTAACGAGACAGTTCTTACTATAAAAGGAGACGAGTGGGTTTTTATTAGATAACAATATTCTAGAATGCTCGGTGCGGTGGCATATTGTTTGATTTAGAGTTAGCTGAGAACTTGATGTTTTCTTCGAGTAATTCTAGGCTCTGCAGATTCCCAACCCTAAAGCGTATATGTATATACACTACGTATATATATATACGTAGTGTATATACATATTTCTTAATCAAAGTTTACAAAGGTTGTATTTTGCTATTTTTAAACTATGATGTCATCTTTTAACCTACAATAAAAGGGGCAGATTCTTTCCATTTTCCATAGCAGGTCCAATGCCGTTAATCTACGCGCTACCGGTTATCTCATCGCTCATCAAGATAAGAGCCGCGACATTATTTACTAGCTCACACTGCATGTTATAATTTTAATTGATAACTCGGCCCCGACTCTGGAAAACATGGGCATTTGCCAAAGACATCTCAAGTCTACGATAGTAAAGATATTACTGTTAAGGTTAAACAAGTCGCTCATCTTCCAATACAAACTTGGAAGGGTAACCAAACTACTACCTACACTGTTTGATTTTGACCATCCAAAAGTAAGGATATATCAATTTATCTTTTCATTATCCATGTTTGTATACACCCAACATCGTAAAAAAGTATAATTATAGAAATTAATCATTGTACATTTCCTCCCTTTCGCGCAATCCTCATCTGAGTATGAGTCCTCAACAGCCTCTATTGGTCCACTGCTGGACGCAGGCTTCCCCCTGATAAGCATTATGTCAGGTGAGCTAGCATATATTTAGGATTTGCCTACAGACGAGTCCGCGCCGTTTCGTCGACTTGTGTACCCTTTTGACTAGAGTCGGTGCATACCGTATTTACTTACTTCGTTGTTTTTACGCTCTGTCTGTCACTCGCTCATGAGTCAGGGCGTGGTTATATTATCTCGACGGTATATTTGATGAAAGATTACTTTGTTCTAGGAGGACCGCACCGGCAGCACGGGCGATGTTTCTGATATCACGCGCGAATCCTGGGAGGTAAGCCTAAATCTCTATATTTTGATAAATTTATTCTATTGTCACACTCTTTACTAACAGATTTTTTGACACGCCTTCCTTTTGTGAAACGGGGGTTTTGACCGATCTAATCTAAGTCGCACTAAATAAAACGAACTCGAAAATGTGACCGTATTTTCCCCGTTTCTCAAATGGAATGGTTTTTCTTCACGAAACTTTCTTTAACACAGTTTTATCGAATTTTCATCAATCCCACATACAGTACACATTGAACATGTTCTTACGTATAGCACTGCAGGTTACATTTGCATACAAGTGAGATGTGACGTCAGCGACCTGTTTGTAAACACAATGGTTATACGTTCCATATAGGACGTCTATATGATTTTTCCTGCAAACTCTTGCAGGCTTTTTTGCAGTCCTCTAAATGGGCGTGTTATATTGTATTAGCACTAACCTTTATATAAATTATCGGGCAGATAATTTTATATTTACCAAACGAAATGTTTACGATGTTTAAATAAAACTTTGTGCCTAATTGGTATGTCAACATTGCTGACTGAGCAATGAAGTTGGCAAATACTACCGTTTTCGGAATACATTATGGTAAAAGAACGATAGCTGAGAGGAATTAAAGCGATTCATATCAAAGAGGACTTGTAAATCGGATATCGTAAATGATCAATG
Organism: Eupithecia abbreviata; assembly: GCA_943735965.1. Taxonomy (NCBI): domain Eukaryota; kingdom Metazoa; phylum Arthropoda; class Insecta; order Lepidoptera; family Geometridae; genus Eupithecia; species Eupithecia abbreviata. Next base: position 5,320,979 of record OX030976.1, read on the forward strand.
TCTATATGTCATATAAAAATGTTAATTAGTTTGTTCATACGATTTCTAATTCATAAACAAAATACTAGTTTCAACCACAAAGAATATACATAAGTTCTTTCATCGTCACTAAACAGCATAAAACACAGACTCGCGGTAAAATGCACTTTTTTATAAACCAATAAGCCACAGACTCGGGGTACTTAAATGCACTATTTTTATAACTGTCACATTACGACCTATCAAGAGAAGAACACGTCCCACACAAAACACAAGCGACAAGCACTAATGCATATGCGGTTATTAGCTGCTGAAGGCGCCCTACGTGAAAATATATTCGATAATGAAGAGCCAAGCGGAGGCGCTGGGGGATTCTCTAGGCGAGGAGCCGCAGCCGGAGGTACCACGCTCGCTGACAGACCGTTGACACTTATTTTCTTAATTAAAATAATTTAATACAAAACTATTTACAGAAACCTCTCTTAACATTAGAACAATACATTGCCTTACATTTTTCTGAGAAAATTGGTGAGAGAAACGGATGCGTCGGCGCTGATGCATCAGCGCTTATTAACGGCTTTGCTTAAAGCCTATAAATACAATTTCAAAGTCTAACGATCTATGGACCAGAAGTAGCTAGGCTTAAATCGGACAAAACCAATAATATTTTATGAGATATTGCATAAAATATAATTGTTTTTGTCCGATTTACGCTGATCCTGAAATGAGTGTAGAAAATGAACCTTAAAGATATAGAAAATAAGTGTCAATAAGCCTGGATTCTGTGTAGAGCGAGCACGCACAACCTAGTGAAATGATAATGCACAGCTCCCTAGTTGCATACGAAAGTGAATGTTACCATGTAGTGTCGAATGACTAGATTCCTTTATTCGATGTTCTATTCGATCCCCTATGAACTAAGCTAGAACCGTAATGCACTCTAGATTAATGTAATGCTACTCTGTGTGCCTTACTTTTATTATGTTATTAGATTTTACGGATAAGTTTGAACACCGCTGGAGAAATAATTAAATTGACATTTAATATTGTCACATTCGACATAATTTATATAAATATTCGAAATAATAGAACAATCATTATAAATAAATACTGGTACCTCTAAGTTAGCGTATTTCTATCTATAGGTTAGTGTATAGCTCTAACTCGAAGTAGAATGTTTGTAAACCGCCCATACGAGTATATAACCGAAAATTATCTCCGTTGCCGCGTCTTTTTTACGCTATTCACTTGTCGATTTGAGATACTTCCTTCAATATACAGTTTTAGATATATTGCCAACAATTATATCTAAAACTCGACACTAAGCAAGTAAGTTTCAGTTATTTGTGTCGCTGTTTGATTAAAAACATTTTACATCCAATTTGGCTGGGCATACATACTTATACATCTATATCTAAACACCTATAGTTGATAACAACTCAGATGTAAACAGCTTTTGTCATAGGTGTAGGCACCTTGACCGCATGTCATTAAATAATGACAGTAAAAACTGGTGTTATTATACGAATGTGAAGCGACCCTGCAGTTAAGTGAGGCTCACAATGGAGGGCTCAGCATAGATCCACTGCCATTCAAGTCACCTCTAATTCTCTATTGTGACAGTGAAGCGCTATTATGTTTTAACTCTACATTATACTACATGAATGTATGTATGTGCTGGTTATTTGGATCATCTTATAATAGTCCACTGCTAGACATAGGCCTTCCTTAGTGAGCGCCATATCGCCCTGTCTGCAGGCGTTATCATGGTTATTTGGATAAAATACGATTAAGAATTCAAAATATTTTATGTCAACAAAGACATTTTTTGGAATGAAAACTTTACGAAAACTGATAATGGTAACAGAAAACAAAAAGATAACAGCAAGGTTATCTTTTTGTCTTGTTGTGTGGTAGTTATTACTAAAAACTAAAATAACGCATAATCTTACATGTGCATTGAAAAATGTTTAAATTTAAATTGAAAATAATTAAATGAATGAGAGATCAGTTAAATGATGCATGAAAGCTTTCAAAACCAAATTATTTCGAGTTTCTGTGCTTTGATGATATTAATGTTACCGCAATAATAATTTTTTAGATTAAGTATGGGGCAATGTTTATAAACATTGTATATTCAGTTTGGCCAGAGTATAGGTATGCCTGCTTTTATCGCGAAGGCGACACAACATAGCATACACCATTAAACATTCAATAGACGTCAGTATTCATTGTTGAGTATATAGCAGTACCTACAATACAAATTGCAGGTATATTTTCTGTATTGGAAATAAATCGATAATACTAATACTTTTCTACTTTTCTATTTACCCTATAAGGTAAAAACTTTTTGAAACATTAGGAAAACCTCTTTTTATGACAGAATTTGATAATTCTGCAAGACAAGGTGTCAAAAATTGTTTACTATACTTTGTGTTTATAAACAATCCACTAAAAATTACAAAAAAACTCTGCGTAATTAAATTATTAATTATGTTTCTGATGAAAAGTAAAAATATTAAAGGTTCTAAAAAAATGCAGAATCAGGTAAGTTTCAAATTGCATAACATACTCGTACTTGCCGCATAGCATATAGTTGCAAAAAATTAATAAATAAATAATAAGACATAATGCTGGATGACGGTGGTTATAATGCAAGTTCTAGAATTATACATTCAAATGCTAACAAACCACAACAAAACTGGATCTCAACCCAGTTTCTGTTTTCTCCAAAACAAACTAATTAAGAGCGGAGGTTTTTTCAAAGTCTAAAAATATGCCGCAGTGGAATTTTACTTTTATTAGACCTTACGTAAGCGACAATGGAAATATAATGAACGTTGACAATTTGTGATATAATAGGAAAAGGAACGTTATTATTAAAAACGTGTTGGGTTAAGAGGTAATATAATACATTGTATAGGTACGAGTATTTCCCAAAGAGCTTAAGCTTCGCTTTACACAATAGGCTTTCTCTTTGTTATCGCTACAAAATATTCTCCGTTGACTGAATCACTAGTTGGTATGATAATTCATAAAGAATAGAAAGAACGGATCTAATTTGTAAAGAAAAGATTATCACAATATCAGGTATTAGTATGACTCATTGCGATATGGTATCTCTGCATTACAAACAAACTTAAAAGATTATAGGGCATACGTTGTTTCAGTAGTTTGAGATGACGTGATTGATTGAAGCTATAAATGCCATTGTAAGGCAGCTACTGCCTCAGTTATCTTATTTATGCAGACATAAATAAGACCAACGACCGATGTGGCGCGGTGGGCGAAGGTCCGCCTGCGACACAGGAGGTTGCGGGTTCGATTCTCGCCTCGGAACAATTGTGTGTACGATCTGCAGATATTTGTTCTGGGTGTTCTGGTTGTTTTCTATGTATAATAAAAAATATCTATCTATGTAATGTATTGTATTATGTATATCAGTTATCTAGTAAACGTAACACAAGCTCTGCTTACCACGGGGCTAGATAACGCTGTGTGAATTGTCCAGCATTATTTATTTATTTATATTTATTTATAAATTACTATAAACTTTCACACAATAACATTTGTTTTGAACTATGAGGCAATAATGCGCGCATCACTCAATACCTTTATGATGTGTTGAGGTCTTCTGTTATGTAAATTCAAATATCTTACATCAATTTTATTGCTTTACCGCCTAATACCTACAAATGATGTTTGAGTATAAACAAAACATAAAATCAATTTAGATTCAGTTAGCTTCCAGATTGATCTGAATTAATAATTACCTTACCAGTTTAAACTGTAGATTTTTCTAGCTAGGTAGTTATTTGCCGGTGAGTGATGCGAAGTTAGTGGTTACTTAATTTAAAGTAGGTACTCACTGGGTAAAGTTTATTAATTTAGTGAAATTCCGTTTCTAGTTTTATAAAGACAGTAGTCCGAATAGCTCATATAGTCTCAAAAATGTCTCCAAAACTCTTAGGTAAATAAGAAGTTCTCAAAGGCTCACTCAAAATTCTCCGACGTGAGACGTGGTTCGTTGAGCACAATGAAGATTATTATAAAAGAAAAGAATTAGATTTACTCATTGGTTGAACACAACCGAAACATAACCTTGACCCTAATTCCTTGTTGTTTTCCAAATACTTTAATAGACACCATGTCGTTTCCTATAGAATTTTCCAATGCCAGTGCCTAATTTGAATAAAAATTGAGCTGAGGCGCCTACGTGAGATATAATATAAGTGAATGGAATTTTTTGTCAGTCGCAATATGCTTTTCTGTTAGACTGGGAGTCTACGTTTGCTGAATTACATAAATATAAATCAAATCACTGTAAAAATTCAAACCATGGCTGTGCGTTTGTGCGTGCTTGTATAGAAAGCCATGGCACTCCCATTATTATTATTATTAAGAGCTTGTATGATCTGCAAATCTACAGGGCAAAGGCCTCCCTTTTCCACCTCACATTCTTTTTTATTGATGGCCAGTTTTGGTCACTCTTTGTCACAATTCTCAAATATTTTCAGTTGTCATTCAATTCACCGGACAAAGAAAGGACTAAATAAATATTAATTCTGGGTTTATTAATCCGTCTAAAATTAAACCAGGCCATAAGCTCAGCGGACGAATGAGCTCACCGACTAATGGATTTGTCGCCATATCCAAACTGACTTTATGGACTCAATTAATTTGCATGTCGGGAAGCAATGAGACGTCTGAATTAAACTTTACGGCATGTTGGTTGTTACGGTACAGTCAGGACTTGAAGCCTCACATCATCCAATCAGCTTATTTTGAAAATACCTAGCTATCAAACGGTTTGATCGAGATAAAATAACCTACCGCAATTCAATTCCTACGCAAGCCGGCGAATGGATATTGATACCCTTGTTAAATTATCTTTCACTATTGAGGGCAACCACAATTGCAAACTGATCTCACACAACCGAGATTGGTGACGAGGAAAGTAGGCACTAGAATTACGAACAAATTATATCGCTGATTGTATTCGTGCCATCACATAATCGACCATGTCGTGAGTGTTAATCGCGATCAATTACACTGGAGAAACACACTTCAATTGTTCAGATGTAGGTGTTTTGTTGCACATAAATAGAAGATTGTGCACCGGACTTCACCAAGCGTATTCAGGGCACTTTATTTTGAGCTTTGTGTGGGACAGCACACGCTGAGACAGCTCTCTTTCAGTTTAGTACAGGTCATACATTCAATAAAGTGTTGCATCAATAAGTGCTCGGAATAAAATGCTCTCTGGTATTTTATGTTTTGTGTCTCAACCATTATAAATAAAAAGTTTTTAAATCTCAAGACCACCAGCCAGAGACAGGTAAATTTAAATCAAATTCGTTTAACCCGGAAATGAAAGCGAGACAAATGCGAAGGTATCGACAATCTTGGTCGTAATTTGTTAATAAATGTCAGATCTTAAGGACTAAATTAGAGAATATCAACGAATTAATTTGTACCTTAAATTGAATCCTTCGGCATACCTATGTTGCTATCACATACTGCTAGCGAGTACGATATCCATTTCAATCTAAACGTTTACAAATTACGAGAAAAAACAGATATTATATTTAGAATTAAAAAACAACAAAGTATGTTGATGTTCATGATGGGTCTTTACTTGATAGAATTGTTTTGGCTACTCATTTGTTAGAACCTTTGAAAGTCTGTATTACCTACATATTCTTCCAATCTCCAAGTCCAAATTAGTTTCAAATTGCCTATTTCAGTTCCGTAAAGCCGACAAATAAACGACCGGAACAACCTTAATGAGAGATATGACCGACATCTCGGTTAGTGGTAAGGACCTCGTCCAGTCGTTCATTTGGATACTTGCTTATCGGTACACTCATGTTTTATTTTCACTACCCTACCCTATACTCATCCTTTACCATTACGAGTGTATCGACCTAAAGAATACTGCCGATAAGGACTCAGATCGGCGAGACACTGACATTACCCTCAAAGTTGACGGCCTTGTTTTTGAAGTCGGTCCACATTCCTGACGAGTTAGACTATGAACTTTGTAAAGCAGAATATCAGACTTGCATCCAATTAAAGTCCTCCCTATAACTGGACTCCAGCTGTCCATCAGCTGAAAACACAATTTATTTACTTGTTGAGCTAGTTAATTGGCGTGATCTGAATTAATTTCTGTCTTGTATCTTGTTCGCGACAGCCGGGTTACTTATCGAGTTTTTTGTTATTATACGCGGCGGCGGCGGCCATGGTGGGGTCGGAGTCGTAAACCGTACCTTGCTGTCACTAGTTCCAGCGCGACAACGTCTCATCGCGCTCGCCTCGCACGTTCACGGATTTAAAACTCTTTAATAACGCACGTCACCTGCACATGTACACCGCGCAGTGTTTCCAATTAACAACGCTCATTAAAACCAACCAGTACCTACGCAAACCACTTTTGTTTATAAGCAGACGCGCACCGTGCCACCGGCTCAGTGTTTGGTTACGAAACCTTGTAATCGCGTGGGTGATTTCTAAATTAAGCGCTGGCAATTGTGATGTTGAAGTCCGTGTTTTTGCGGTGCATTGCCTGAACGTGTTAAAACGAATAGGTTTGCGGACGGAGCCTTTGAGTGAATGAGTTAGAATGCAGACAGTTAAGTGGATCGAGATGGTCAGGCTCGGGCCAACGGCGGCCGAGAAGCCGTCCACCTACGATAGCGAAGAAGAGGTGAGGGGTACAGTTACTTATTAAGATATTCGGTCAGCCTTCACATTTGGTTACACATCAGACGTGTGCAATCGGCCGTAGAAAACGCTCTACATAACACACTTATCTCAGCATATCGATTTCTTGTTCAAGTGTAAATTAAACAATTTTAAATTCCATTTGTTATTCGCAAATAAGTCACGTTTGAATAATTTTAGATAAGGTTTCCTGCGTCTTCATTCACTATGAAAAGATGTTATTGTGTATGAGCTAGTTGATTAAATACAGCTGATGTGTGATTATTCCTAGTAACTTCTTGTTAATCTGTAGATTAACAAGTGACCTTAGATAAGTTGGGAGCCCCACGTGCCATTAAAATTCTTAAAGAATTACGATATCGCATATTGTTTCGAGCTAGCTGCATTTTCTAAATAACTGTTTTTATTATTCCTTTTTGTAACAAAGGACATGGGTGGATGTCTTCCTAATTAGACAATTTCTATAATTAGCTAAATGAAATACACAGGCACATAATTAATTACACACAGGTAAATTTGTAAGAAATTTATAAAAAAGCATGCAGCAAGCAGCCTTTAAAAAAGCCTGTAATTAAATGCTTAAATTCCATAAATGGCATATCATCAAACGTCATCTATTCATCTGTCCATCTTAGGAATACAAACGAAGAACAATAAAGTAATTTATACAATTCCGATTATAAACGGAAAGAATATATCCTGAAAGCTTTGAGCAGGAACCTAGGGCTATAAATAGAGAGAGAGAGGCGAATGACCTACAGTCTGTGAAGGTCTAGGTGTCTGTTTTCATTGTATTTGTACTGGCCAGATTTGTAAGAAGTTGTTCTTAAGATGCTCGCGTAATTAAATAACAATAAATTTTATATCTACTGAACGGTAAAGGAATGTAATAAGCTAGATCGTAGTGCTGCTAAGGGTTTAGTAAGAATAACTAAAGGTTGATAATGATTTGATATATTTGATACAAATTTGATGCGCGTAAAACTAAGTTAGATTACCGTTTATTTTATGTTCATTGTGTTATTAAAATATCAACTATCATTTATATTGCCGTTGATTTTATTTATACGACTCTTTGAAACAACATAGGTATCTATTTATGTCACCAACTTCAATTATTAACTAAGTTCTTAATGACAAGAAACGTATGAGTTGAGTAAGGTACTTTTACTGACAGGCTATTTAAGTTGACTCAGACCGTAAGATCCTGGGTGTAAGCGTCAAATTCCCACATTAGCGTCCTTCATCATTTCGTCTTGGGTCAAAATTTGCACCATGGGTCGTATTTTAACATTATGTCAAGGCGTGACGTAGGTAATATTGCAAGCAGTATCTTATCGGTGCTTAAATATTTATTGCCTTAATATGCCTAATCCTGAGCCTAATCCGACGGCTGTTGGTCTACTGTCACAATTTAATGGTATGATAAGAGTTATTAAGGGATTATCCTGAGGTTACTTATTTGTTGAAAACTTAACACGGCCAGTTCGTTTGACGTCGCGCGTTTGCTTGGTCTTACCTCGCTCGTGAATTTCAAATTACATCATGATACTAACCAGACCATCCGCAATGGTTCTTCATGGCATTCAACCGTAACTTGCCTAATAGTCACCAACAAGGATAAACATACAGTCTAGATAACCAAAGTTTACTAACCTTACCTAACATAATAAATAAATAATTTCAAATCCCCAACTCGTTAAATCTAATTGCCCCATAATGTTCCGTACGATCCGTCATCGCGTCGAGCGCGGTATAGTCGAGAAGGTGCGTCGAATTGAGATGCTTCTTTTCAACGTGACGATGCAACAGCGCGGCACAATTCACTGCGTGACGACCGGTGACAAAGGCTGCAAGAGCAAAGCTAGAGTCAGGCATTCGCTTAGGAGGAGCACCATTCACTCTATCAATGAGGTGAGGCGTAGTATGGCTTATTCCAGTTTTCCTGCTGAAAATCACCCAATGGGTAAAACTGGATTTTAGCGGAGCAGTAGGAATAAATAAGCAGAGGAAAATACATAATTTATTCCTTCAAGATCCTTCTGAAGAGGAAAACCCCTTGTTAAAACTCTCCTCAAAGATCACATTTGACTTATATAGGTTTATGTCGTGCTGTTCGGAAGCGACACATTTAATACAACTTCTGCTGAATTTCAGTCTAATTATGAGAAATATGCTGGGCTTTATTATGTTTATTACTGTGCCCAGATTGTTATCTCAAAGTTATCATTATCTCAATCGTAAATTATAAACAACATAGGTACATATAAATTGATATTTCGTCCTGAATGTTCTTTGTAATTAAAGTTGTAATGGTGATGCTTTATGTCTGAAACACACATGGTGTATTGCCTGTTTGTGCTGACTCAAACACTTGGGACGGTGTCATTATGGGGAAAAACTATTTTTATATACATATATATATTTAATATTTACCACGCAAATTTTAAGCTTGGCCTTGCCTACCGATTAAAAACCTTTGGGTGTGGATATAGTGATATCCGATCATTTTTTATAAACAGATTTTTGTAATAATTTAGTCAACTAAATACTTATTTTATTTTTAGTATAAGTGTGTGGAATAAATTAGTTTTAGATTTAAGAGCTAGCTTAATTATTTCCTGTTTAGATCCGGTATTGAGAATGACTGCACAAATTATGCTATTATATACAACATGATAGAGTAGTCAAACCTTAGTGTGAATATTTCAATTATTTAGATGTTTAGAGTGCACGATCTGGCACTGTCACTGAATGTTGAATGTGAACTGTAGATTGGGAATGCTCACCTTGCTGCACCACAGATTCATTACCATCTTTGCCTATAAGTGAAACCCTACTATAGTATATTTATCGAATCCTAAAGGTGGGTAGGTACTGACCCGCTTTACAGGACGTAATGTAACGTATACAGCGACCGTTCATGCAGTCCTGCAGATTTTGACGATTCATGCTCGCTGCGAATGGTGCATTACCTGCGCCCATAACACCGGTCAGTACCCGGTTTTAGAGATCTTGTTCAAATCTCCTAGTTCCTTTAATAAGACCTCCAACTTTATACTTTAGTTGATATGGCATGTTGTTTCCCACCAGTCTGCATCAGTTGCTTCTTTCCCACCCCTATAAAGTTTGTATTCAATATTTCCCATTCAAGCCGTTGTTGGTTGTATCATTGTGGCAGGAAACCTGATTTTCTAAACTTCTGCACCTGTCGTAATTGTTAGGTAGGTTATATCATAAATTTATAATTTTCTCATTATCAGTGGGTTTGTGTAAATGGGCGTTATCTTTATCAAGGTGTTCTGTCTATAAGGTACGATCAATGTCCTATTATGGATCGGATATGTTCATTAACTAATGGATCATTTAAATAAAATCTATTGAATTCCATAATCTCAAAAATGAAATAATGATTGTTGGTCTCCTTGATTTTGGTTCGCCTATATACTATGCCCACACATGCACACATAAGCATATATTTTACATAATTATAAATCTTACGTAATGTTTATTTTTTCATTTCTCTTTTTGAGCATGTTTAAATGTCTAGATTTAAAATGGACAGGTTTGTGTCTAAATTGTCGTCTAGCTAGTTTCTCAAATGTCATATGCCTAAAAAATTAAGAAATCTGGTTTTCAAACCTTGAAATTCAAAATGCAAATTTTCCTGGAAAAATACCAAAATTTGGTATTTTTCCAGGCATATTTACATAAATTCTTAATCGTTTGGATAAAAAACTGGTTCAAGTTGGTGGGTAATTCATTAGCATATCATATTTTCCACTCTTACCGATTTAATTTGATTGATAACCGAATTACTTAAAATAATATACTAATGAATTAACCAGCCATTAAAATCGCAGTATTTAAGGTACTTGCTGTTATTTATGTAGGTATCAGTTTTCACTTTATTTTTAGTAATCTTATCATTTACATCCTACCATTGTTTATAAACGATTACTACCGACCTCACTTGACCCTTTTGTTCCAATGGTACACAATTCGCAGCAAAAAGTACAATGTGTAAGATTTTTTCCCCCTGGATAATAAGTTTCAACTAAGAATAATATATACCGGTGTATTGGCAAAATGCCTAGTTATGCATTCAATTACTTTGCTTTTCCCTATATCCATGGTGAAGAATACGAGAATGCACTGCATTCAACTACCAATGCCAAATAATCGCAAGGATAGCCTTTCCTGGCTAACCATAATTTTGGCAAGCCAATCCAATAGACGACTCTACACTCTACCGTGTCCTGTTCAAAATGAGCTCTATACGTAATGTTAAAGGGTTTTAATTCCTCTGAATAGAAATAACATTCCAGTTCAATTTAAATGAGCTCAGATCCTATGAAAAATTACATAATGAGCTGTATGTGTAAACAACAAAGAGTGTTATTTAACCAGCATTGTTTGTCCAGGTGCTGTCGATGAGCGATGAGTTGCGCCGAGCGCTGTACTCCTCAGGCGCCTCCGTCGACATGGAGTTTTCGCCGCCAGACCTTATCGGAGCCTCCGAGATATTCACTATGGAGCACAGGTGAGAGGAATAGCATAGTTTAGTAAGACGACCACTGACCACATTTTATTTTCCTTCTGTGACGTATAAAGTTTGAAAAAGCTAGGCATAGGTCTTGCTCGCCTTTTCACAACACCATCTTGTGATGGTGGGTCACCAGCTGCCTGGTGATTTTAATTACTGGTGCTGGCTAATGTCAGGGTCTTTTTAGAATCTGGACAAATGAAATCATTATTTTCAATCAACGGGTTATAAGTTAGTATGCTTATTCCTAGGACCTTCCTAGAAGACAAATATTAGAGATGCAACGAATAGTGGTATGGCCGAGTACGGAATATTCGGTGGCGCTCTCGGCCGAATATTCGGCGAGAGATCCCAGTGCATTTCACGCGAACAGGTTTATTGAACCGTTTTGACAAAGTCGCTGATGAAAATTCTCCCAACAGGGCGAATACAAAAAAAATGTTATTGCAATCTGATCTTTTAATAATTTGACTGTTTTCAAACCTGTTCCCCAGGACCTCATCAGTCCACTGCTGAACATTAGGCCTCCCCAAACGATGCCACGAATAGCGGTCCTGTGCCGCCTCCATCAATTCAGCCACATAGTTTTTATATTGTTATGGCGTATGTCAAGAAGTCGTTGTGATTATTATTAGGTATTGATATGGTTTTGTTGAGCTACGTGTAGATTGTATGCAACAGTCTGCAGTTAGCTCAATTGTTTCGATTGTAAATACTAGTTCTAATTTGTTTCTATTATTTGATTGTAACTTTTTTTGTTATTATGAAGTTTTCTTCTAAAATTACTAAGTCAAAACGTTAGGATTATAAATAATTCTATAATCAGAATCTACAGTTTGTTTAAAACCAAAGATATCTATTTTTAGAGAATCTATTATTTTATCAGTATTAAAATTACCTATAAAAATATCCATCCATTCTTTCTACAAAAACAGTTTTATAAAAACAGGCCGTCAAGGTCATGCTTATTTAAATTATGAAGCCAACACAACAACTACATACGATTTGCGCAAATGTAAGCTAGGAAATTAAGATTAAAAATATTGAAGTTAATATATATATTATATAACCTTTGTGGCTGGCCTTGCTCGAAACTTTGGGCTAATGAATGATACGTAATATATTATTATATTATGAATGTATTACTGCCTCTGCTGTCAGGTATAGGATAGCCACAATGCCCGGCCCGTCTTAATCATGTGAGCTGATGAGGAATATGAAGGTGGACCGATGACTTAGTGGTGTGCTAGTCGCGGAAAACCGCTTAATCTCCCCCCAAACAAAGGAGTTTCTCATAAACACCACGCGGATTGGTGATCGCAGTAGAGGTGTTAAAATACACAGAAGGAATCAGCTGCCCTTCCTCTAGTAGGTTCCCTAATTCGGCTCTTAGATTCTAACGCAGCGGCTGAGCTATGGAGATACATATGACGAGAGACGATCGATGTGGCGCGGGGGTCAAAGGTCCGCCTGCGACGCAGGAGGTTGCGGGTTCGATTCCCGCCTCGGAACAATTGTGTGTACGATCTGCAGATATTTGTTCCGGGTGTTCTGGTCGTTTTCTATGTATAATAAAAAAATATCATTCTGTGTAATGTATTATATTATGTATATCAGTAATCTAGTACCCGTAACACAAGGTCTGCTTACCATGGGGCTAGATAATGCTGTGTGAATTGTCCAGCATTATTTATTTATATATTCTAACGCTGCGGCTGAGCTATACTCCGATTCAAAAACCTGGATATTTTTTGTATACAAATATAAAACCTGAGGAATATTGGTGGAAAATATTTAACGACATTGGTATCACCCCAGCAAAGCATAGAAGCTCGAAACAGTTTTTGATTTTGAAAAGTTTCATTCATCATATTGATCTCTTTTTCATTTTCGAATACAAATTTAAATCTATTTCGCTCCACATGTGAGATTATGTGTTGTTGAAGTTTGCGTTGCAGTTTTTAGTGATAACCCTGCTGTCACCTTGTCGTTTTCTGTAATTGTTATGAATTTTTGTTAAGTTTTCATTCATAAATGTCTTTGTTGACATAAAATATCTAGGATTCTAAATCGGAGTTTATAGAGATAGATCCTAACGCCGCGGTTGAGCGATAGAGATAGATTCGATTGTCTAATAGAATATGATGGAATTGTTCCAGAGAGAAGCTATGCAGTGTCCTGCCAGCGCGCGCGCAAGGCTACATGTGGCAGCTGGCGTTCAGTACAAGCCAGCACGGGTTCTCCCTCGCCTCGCTCTATCGCAAGATGCAGCGCGTCGATAGCCCCGTGCTGCTCTGTATACAGGACACTGACAACAACGTGAGTATACTACTTATTATAGACGAGCGACCCGCCCCGTCTTCGCATGGGTGCAAATGCGTGTATTATATACATAATAAACATTCCTCATGAATCCCTCTATCTAATAGGTCTTTACCTATGAAATTGCCGTTCTGCAGTACTGGCCATTTCAAATCAAAATAATTTTTGTTTGGCTAAGAATTCTAATTTCAAATTAATTTTATTTTAAAAACATGGATTTTTTTTCTAATAGTAATCATTTGTTTATTGATTAGTGTTACATTTTCATCGCATTTCAATCTTTTTCATCATCATGGATACGTTAAAAATTCGAGTAATTATGGAATATGAGTGGCAGCAACGCGCACAAGCGGCACGCAACATCAACGACGTTTACGGAGCTAACACTACAAACCAACACTAGAAGACTTTGGTCGACAATGACGAATTAAAGGCGATTGGGGAAGCTGATGATACACAATCTACGGCTGAATTAGCAGCAGCTTTCGACGTTAGCGTCAAAACAATATTGGTCCATTTGCGTCAAATTGGCAAGGTAAAAAAGCTTGACAAATGGGTGCCCCACGAACTCAATGATCGCCAGCGCGAAGTACGCGTCGAGACGTACTTTGCACTGCTCAACAGATACACAAATTAAGGAATTTTGAACCGCATTGTTACCTGCGATGAAAAATGGATTCTGTTTGATAACCGCAAGCGCTCAGCAAGTTGGTTGGATCCTGGTTCAGCACCTAAACAATGCCCTAAACGAAAACTCACCCCTAGAAAAGTGATGGTCACTGTTTGGTGGTCTAGCGCCGGTGTGATTCATCACAGCTTCTTACCAAACGGGATGAGCATTACTGCAGATGTGTACTGTGAAGAACTGAACACAATGATGGAGAAGCTGGTACATCTCCAACCAGCATTGGTCAATCGCTCCTTTCCGCTGCTCCTGAACGACAACGCGCGACCTCATACTGCACAGCAGACGGTATCCAAGTTGCAAGAACTGGGGTTGGAAGCTCTCCGTCATCCGCCCTACTCACCAGACCTTGTGCCTACAGACTACTACTTTTTCCAGAATTTGGATAACTTCTTGGCGGGAAAAAAATGCAATACCCGAGAGGCAGTACTAAATGCCTTTGAAGAATTTGCTGCCTCCCGTCCTGCTGATTTCTTTAAGAAGGGCATCAATAAACTGCCACTGAGTTGACAAAGATGCATTGATTGCATGGGTGATTACTTCGATTAATACAAATAAAATATACATGATAAAAATTCGTTGAAATTTTTTCATACAAAACGGCAATTTCATAGTTAAAGACCTAATATTTAAAAAATCGCATAAAAACAAGGGACAGATAGACAGCGGGAAGCGACGTTTTATACTATGTAGTGATTTATCGCGTACCTTTTGTTTTTTTTAATATAAATAATAATAATTTATTCAAAAATAACTTAGGACTCAAAAAATAACAGATAGTACTTAATCTTATATTTTTGATGGGATAAGATAATGCATGTGCATGAACTAGTTAATAAACCTGTTTTTCAGGCAAAGAAAGTGCTGACAATGAACAAAATATTCAAATCCAATAGAAGACTCTATTGGATTTGATTGTTTTGTTTATTGTCTTAATAATTATAAAAACAATGCATACGTTCGAGTTATTATAATAACAAATATATTAACAAATCGCGAAAGTTTCAAAAGTATTACATACTTCTTATGAGAGTAAGATGGACTTGGCCTCCTCTATCACCACCTTGCCATTCCATCCATACGCTAGTCTCAATCGGGCTCGCCCTGCGACTGACGTTTGCAATCAATCTCACGATAACCGATACACCTAACTAGATGTCGCTAGTCGGTGAAAAAACTCTATATCGCGCTGACGAGAAAAAAGCAAAAATAAATTCAGTCTATTTTATCTAATCGAGAGTTCAATGTGTTTCATTCAACTTCTCTTCAGTACAGAAAGTCGGTGTAGGTTACAAACAAACACTGAAACAATATTACCATCAAACTCTTCATTCCTTGCCAGCCACAGTACCTACAATATTCATTTATTGTTTTTTTTATTTATCGCAGGTATTCGGAGCGCTGACATCGTGCGGGCTGCATCCCTCCGAGCATTTCTACGGCACGGGCGAGTCGCTCCTGTTCGCGTTCCAGCGCGTCGAGGACCGGCGGCCCTCGCAGCCCCAAGCCGACGAGTCGCACGACGACGAGAAACAGGACAAACAAGGTGCATATAACAAGCTCTGCCTACCATGGGGCTAGATAATGCTGTGTGAATTTTCCAGCATAATTTATTTATTATATGCTGTTATGCTTGTGCTCCAGCCATGAAAGTATTAATAACGCCATCGGTCTCTTACAGGCGACAGTTTAGGTGTTTGTTTTGTCAGTTAGAACCAGTAGCTTCATGACACAACTACTGTCACTCTTCAAAAAGCAATGATATAAATTGCGTGAGGTCTACAATAACATAGACATTAAATAGCATAAAACAATAATTTATGTATGGTCAGGCCATGAAAGTATTAATATCGCCATCACGCAGGCGATAGTTTAGATTTTGGTTACTGCTTCATGCCACAACTGCTAGGTCTCTCCAAAAAGCAATGAGATTAATTGTATGATTTGAAATGAAAGTTTATTTCTTTAGGCTTACAATACAGTAATATCAATAAGCACTTAGACAGGTAATATTTTATACTATTCAATTATATGAGGATACTATTGAATTATATGAGGCCTTACAATACATAAAAATAGTAAAAATAATATCTAGGAAGTTAGATCAAGGACCAGATCCCAAAAGCGGTACTCCTGGACTCGGCCGGCACGCATTGTCACCTAGTCACCGGCCGCTTGCGCCTAGCTTCGCGGTCGATGATCTACCGTTTTGATATATTTGTTACTGTAGAATATTTATATAATAAAAAATGTATTTCGTACGAGAATTTAAATAAATGAAGTGAAGTAATAATAACATTGGCACTTTTAATACAGCATAAAACATGAATATAACGGTCGAATAAGTGTTTAAGTAATAATAATAAAGAATAAATAATAAAAAGGTGGTTTTTATTGATTTTACAGAGGAATCTGCTCCTGTGAAAACCAAATTCAAGTATTGGGGATGGACGGGCGACAACATGTATTTCATACGAGGCAGCAATGACAACATATCAATTGGAGCTGGGGAGTGAGTATTATCCTTACTATCATTCATCTAGCTAGTGCCTTTATCGTAGGTATCTAAAAGAAATGTGGATCTATTAACAAAGTTCTAAGTTACTCGGTGCCAACAGCGTTATGCGTCGCGGTACACCGAGAAGTGATCGTGCGACGAGCTCGACGCTTTTAGTAGAGCATAGTTAAGAATTGTTACGTATGCAGGGATCAGGGGAGGCCTTTACATTACTCCGTGGTCTAAGACAAACCGATTGACTAACAGCGTAGGCTTAGTAGCAGGGTCCCCTTAGTTCTTTTAGGGGATGAAAAAGAACTACAAAGAACTAAAAATCTAGAGTTACGTTCTATCATATCGGACGTCGCATTTTTTGTCTGCCAAATCCTATAGAAAAATGATAATTTAACTATGACCAATCTCAAAGTACTTTATTTCCTTTAGTTCAGACTCTTGGATTCGTCGGAAAATAAAAAAATAACATCAATCAATATCGCATTGGCCTCGATACTATCTTCAAACCCAAGTCAGAGGTCAGATAATATGAGAAGTGTAGATTGTTTATGAATATAATGTTGCAGCGGTAAGTTCGGCATCTGGCTGGACGGCGACCTGTACCTGGGGCGCACGCAGCGCTGCACCACGTACGGCAACGAGCCGCTGTCCACGCGCGAGGACTTCGTCGTCAAGATCTGCGAGTGCTGGACCTTCATCTGAACACGCGCACCGCGCCAAGCAATACTCTCAACAAGCTTTAGGATTATCTTATGAAAATTTGCTACGAAGATTTGACACTTTTACAAGTCAATTTTCGACTTTAATACCGATGAGTCTGATTTTGTACTCAGGCGGAGTCGGTGCGGGGCGCGACTCTAGTCACGCGTCACGTACTGAATACTGACCAATGGTTCGGGACGGGCGCCCGCTACCGAGTGCATTATCCTAGTCAATTGTCGTTCGTAAGGGACGGGGCAACGCGCCGCGAGGCGAGTGCCCCAGCGGTCCTCTATCTATACTGACTTGTCAATTCATACTATTATATTGTGCATTGTTGTTAAGTAAATTGAAAAAAGTTTGTAACGATAAAATACTATGTATAATGTTATGTAGAAGTTTATAAGTAACGAAAATGTGTTAGACGCCGATGTACTGGCCCAGATGTGCGGGCTTCGACCGCCGCCCTGGGGGCAGGAGGTGTACTCGACAGAATATACCCCTAGGGGCCGGTGACATTATCAGTATAAAATATAATTATTTATGTTTTGTGAAGTAGATTTTGTATGTTATGTTGTCATTGTCTGAATGTATTGAGTCATAATAATAAGTTAGTAAGCATTATAATTATTACCTAACACTTTCACTGTGATTTGAATAACATGGTTGCATTTGGATATACTACATATTGAAAAACAGTTAATGTAGCTGAGCTAATTTGAACAGATCATTCATTCTTACCCCATAAAGAACATAAGGTATATTTAATGCAGAGATGATTTTTCTTCAATAGATATTAATATTTTTGTGATGTGATGCTTCAGTACAGATATCAGTAGCCAATATTATAATAAATTAATCTAAATATTGAATAGTTATCTTAGTGAGCTTGATGAATGTAATCGTCATTGTGCTTAGTAGGTAATTGTTAGCATGTTACTCAGATAACTGGTTGTACGGTACCATTAATTTGTCAGAGATTGCTGTGCAGTTGCACCGCTAACTACCAACTGCTATGATATTCCAACTAGCGTCAGTGCTGAGTAGAACCTGACCTAGGTCTTGCTGTAATATATTAAAAAATCCTATGTCAGATTAGAAAATATATATTTTTGTGAAGCCCTTGGTTATGTATGCTTGCATAATAAGATAGAATGCAAAAATAAAAATCAGAGGCACCTACTCAATGGCCCTAAATTTTGAAGCATTATTGCATGTCTGTAGCTGTGGTGTTGTTGTTATCTTTTGTATACATCAAGGATACCAGGTTCTTAAATATTTGCATAATTATTGTTAAAATTTGTAACCATTAGATTTGTTGAGTAGCAGTGAGAATTGATAATATTTATTTATTATGTTATGGTTTGGATCTTACTATTGCTGTAGCTGCATTACTTTTTGGTGATTTATTATGTAATTCTAAGTTGTTATGTAAATCAAGCCATAATAATTGAGAATATATTCTTTTGAAAAGATGTGTTTATTTTTACTTATCCTTATACTAAGTGCACTTGTTAATAATATCTTGGTCTTTGGTTGCGATAGCCT
Source organism: Eupithecia abbreviata (assembly GCA_943735965.1). Lineage (NCBI taxonomy): Eukaryota > Metazoa > Arthropoda > Insecta > Lepidoptera > Geometridae > Eupithecia > Eupithecia abbreviata. The sequence continues at coordinate 5,339,996 of OX030976.1, forward strand.
TGGCCCCTGTCATTCTCGTTATTATAGTCATTATTTCCTCTTCTGTCCCTGTTCTGTTCTCTATTGCTCCTCTCGTATGGATGGTTACGTCGGTTGTGGCGGCGATCATTCCAGCGTCCATTCTGTGACACCCACCAATTTTCAATCACTGGGGGCACCAAAGGCTCTGATTTGAATACCTTCATAAATTCTTTGTCATTCTCTGTATACCGGTCTTTGAATTCTTCTTCACATTCTGCCAGAAACTCCTTATCTTCAGCAGACATTTCAGTTGTGGTCATATTTAATTAGATTCACTAAGAAATGTCAGTGAATTCACAACTGAAAAACACCAATAACATTGTTTATGAGTTAAGGAACTAATGAATTAAGTGAAGAAAATTGTCACATGTACATGCATTTATTTCATTTACATACTTATTATAGACAATAATGCCACAAATATATTTCTGCAGAACCAATCCAACCAATTTTAATGAGAATATGTATGATGTAATCAAACATCACAAAAGCAAGATAACACAAATTTGATAAAAATAAGTTTATTATGTATTAGTCAACTGAGCACAGCAATCAGAATCAGATCATGTGATTACAACATTGCAGTTCCTGTTATGCAATCAAACAAGACTTCACAATCACAAGGACCACAGACCATTCACCAAAAAAGTATAATTACAAGACTCGCTAATCAGGCTTGATAAGATGAGACCAAAAAATGTAGGAGTTTCTTCAATGGAGTCTATATGATCTATAGACTCAAAAACCCAGCCAATGTATTCTCCGCAGTCTGGACAGACACACGGCTTCCAACGGTAACCAGGAAACCAGGAGTCACCCTCTTCCCACTAGAATAGATACAAAAGTAAGACAATTCACTAACACAGCTATGCCTGACTTGATAATTTCATAAGTTCAATAGATATACAAATTACCGTCTCAACACCAGCACAGTTGGAATTACTCGTCAAAATAACCGGATAGTTAAATATAAAATCACCTACAAACACCTGCACCAACACATCATCGGTATTGAATAGAGAATCTTGAAAAGAATAAAGTGCTTGGGAAGACTGTCTTGAAATCAATTCAGATGAAGAGGCAATATCATTTCCACAGCTGCGACACAAAATATTCCCTGAAAAATTTATCAGTTTAGGGTAGGAAAACAAATTTAAGGTAGAGATCACAGAACATATATGTAAATACCATGAATTTTCTCCAAGATATCAGCATCTTCAGGATCAGAGGCTGTGTTGTTATGAGAGGACAACTGGTTAGACAAACTCGTCAAATAAAGTATAATGAATAGGTGTAAATAGATAATCATTACAATTTTATGGCAAGTAGAAGTTGTTCTAGTAAATGCTGACTGACCTTGCAGTCTTCAGTTCAGCTTCGTCCGTGTGAAAACTAGAAAGAGAAACTACGTAGAATCTCAACGAAAATTAACGAAATACCTACCCAAAGATTAGATAGATAGGTACCTACCTACTTACACACACAACAACCAAAGAGATTAAGACTACCTATGTATTACCTATCAAAACAAACTTGATTTGATTCACAGAACAATAATATCCTTCCTTGCGGAAAGAAGTAAGACTCCATAGAGTAAAAATGCCAACACTAGAGCACACTAGCGCCCCTACCTTAAGCCCACGGTAACTGGCATTGGGAGCTTCAAATTAAATAGGCGCTCAATTCAAATCGACTATAATTATTTATCAGACGAATGGTAATTATTCAACATTTTGTTGAATATTCACCATTCGCCTGACACATAAAATTATAGAATTGCACCCAATACTTAAGGAAGGATTTTGGTTAAATAATTAAAATGCCAATTTGGTCTTCGAAAAATTTCCAACTTTTTGACATTTACTCCACCAGAACATACCCCCCTGGCCCCTGCGCGGAGCCATATTGCATAAAAATAATAGTCCCCACAATTTGTATTTTATGCAAAGAGTATAGAGGAGACCAGTGATTTTAAATGCAAACTAAAAGTTGCTCCCCCCTGCCCTCTGAGCACTCCTCTTTTGAGTGTGCTACCAGATGCCGTCGCGATTTAGGGGTTCTGATTACAAGATCGTATAGATGGTTTCTTTCGAGTAGAAAAACCAGCCAGTCGTTCGGAAGGAAAATAATTATAATCATAGGTTGGTATGTTACGTAGTAGGTAGCTCTTATAAAAACTATAACATTTATGTGACTAAAGCATTACGCTACTTTTTTTTTAATAATAGCTAGGTACCTATTTGATTTGTGATCTGTGATTTGTAGAAACTTTTATGAAAATTATCGGCATTTTTTTTTCATCAGTTGGCATCTCTCACGTATGACAAGTCCGCCATTGCTGTTCTTGACTTGTGATTCCGTAAGATGGCGTCTGGAAATTATTACTAAGTCTATGCCCACTGATTTGATTGAAGCGGGCAGGGTTGCCACTTGCCATGCCAGGCCAGACGTACCGTACGAATGTAGTTTAGAAGAGTTTAGATTAGATTATACGAGATTTACTTTACTTCAGTCCTTGTACGAGAAACGAGGTGATAAAAATCTCGTCGTCACTTTTGTACGAGATTTTAATAATGTTGATTGCCGGTGACGTCCCAACGAAAAATATAATAAAAGATTTTTTATTTGCCAAAGACATGTGTTTATAAGGTTACAGGCATAATAGCACGGCCTCGTCACTTACAGCCATAGAAAGTTCTGCCCTTTTTTTTTGACAGCTGACTTTGAATTGGTTGGTTGTGTTTTATTTATTTTATTTGTGTTCGTGTGTTCGTTTTGTTGTTGATATACATAGGTACCTATTTTAAAAAGTAAATAAAAACATTGAAATTGCACAATATACTCCAGAAATGAGCGAAAACGTGAATATTGATCTCTCCGGAGAGATAAATGCTACAACAGAGAAGAAAGGGTTACAAAAGTATGTCAATGATGTGGAATTGTAAGTCAACTAACAATTTTATGCTACGTGGTGTTTCTTTCCATTGATATCCGCCATTAAATCTATGAACCTTTAACTTTAATCATTGTTGGGGTATTACCAAATGTATTTACATCGTAAACCTAGTTTTACCCATACGTACATGGGTTCATCACACCACATAGTATAATGTCTTCTCTTCATAGAGTAGCGTAACTACTTATTGCTTTAATTTATATTAATCTTAACCCTTCTCACTAACAAAACATACATTTATCACACCACATCGTCTGTGTTAAATCATGTAGATATTGCCTAATTCAAGCTTATTTGTTGCAATAAATTTATTAACATTTTTAGCTTAAAATATTTTGAACCTAGTAGTACCTTAATATAAATTGTTTGAATTAAAGGTTGCTGCAGCATGTGCGCAGCGGTGCTGGCCCTGCCCTGGTGATGGGAGTGCTTGCGCAGAGAAAGCCATGGACTCAATTTGTCGCCACTGACAATTTTAAGGTGACTCGGTTATCTAATTCAGCGAGACTGGATTTATTAAAGTACTCAACATTACACTATATTAAATGGTTACCGCCCCAGACAAGGGGGCTTTTGCAATAGATTAAAGATTTCATACATTTTTGGTCTACAAAATAAGCATGTAGCCACTATAATCACCAAATTGACAGTAATTGTTGGTGTATTAATGCAATATTTGTTTTGTTTCCAGGCCCCTGCATCATTGCCGCGTCTGTCAAGGAGATTCTACCGCAATGTGGAGCATTTCCAGGCTAATTATTTAATTGTGTTTTTTGGACTGTTTGCCTACTGCCTGTAAGTAACCCCTTGAAGTTACATATATTCCTAGTACAAGTTATGATTCGGATCTCTCAGACTCTCGGATTTATGATTCGGATCTCTCAGAATAAAAAGCCATTGACAATTAAACTGAAACTTTTCCAGGATTACTTCACCTTTACTGCTTGTTGCCATGGTGGCTAGCTTCTTTGGCTACCGAAAACTAACTTCCGGACCAAGTACATGGAAGGTGAGAACTGAATTGACTACCTACCTGTCCTTGAAAATGACCATAAAATAGATTTTTTGTGTTACCTACAGTATTGTATTTGAAATTATTAATATGTTTCAGCCCAGAGTAAGTTGTTTTCAAAAACTACACATCTCTTTGTTTGTCCTTTATCTATCTTTTCATTTATTCTAAACCAAATAGCAACTTAAAAAATGTATGTTAACGTACTATGCATGATTTCACACCGTTTGCTGCAAACGATATTTATGTCTCCGCTCATCAGGTTATTATCCACTCTTAAGGGTTTGGGAACCATTCTAAATATTCTCGCCGCCTTTAACTTTATCGAATGACTGCTAGATTGGTGGGTGGGAGCTGTCGAAGACGCAGCAGTACGCGGTGGCTGCGGCTGTTTCTATGGGACTGTGTTGGTTAGCTGGCGTCGGAGCTGTCCTGTTCTGGGTTTTAGGTAAGCATATAGATTTGATTGTGTATTTCATGAAGGCTACGAAATAAATGATTATTGATTATTTAACATTATGATTGTCTCACATCCATACAATAATAATCACTCTAATCCATAAAAAAATATAGAATTGCATTTATTCTGTCAGTCTGTTACCTTTTCACGCCTTAACTTAACATATCATAATGAAATTTGGCAGGGAAGTATGGACTATCCCAGGGACAAACATAGGGACATAACATACAAAAGCGTAGGATAAGAATTAAAATAAATTTAGAAAAAGATCGTACGCTTTTTTGTCAGCCGCGGGCGGAAGCGAAAGTAATGAATGATGTCCGTCTTGTTACCTTTTCATGCCTGAACAGATCTGAATTAAATTTGGTATGGTAAACATTATCCCGGGGAAGGACATAGGCTATATGTGAGAAACGCGTGCGAAGCCGCGGACAGAATCTACATACTTTCTTATAACATTTATCTACCTCCCTACATTGATAATCTCTCCCATTGAGCGCATCTATCAATATTTTCTTTGTACTGTAAAATAAATTAACAATTAATTATAATACGTTTTTTATTATAAACAGTTACATTGAATTTAATTTAATTAAAATAATTTAATTTTTTGGTGTACGCGCCAGCCACAACATACCTTACTTTTACAGGCCCATCTGAACTGTGATTGCAAAGATACATTCTCAGATAATTTCTCCTTTCTTTCAGGCGCTACAGTAACTGTTGTCGCGCTCCACGCCAGCTTTTTCGATGCTGAGGCCCTGCCTGCCCCCGAGGACCCAGAACAGTTCCCCATGATTGAGCAAGTCTGACAGGAGTTGCCTCTCTTCCTACCACCTTCGGGCCGGTATTCACCTACCCACCGTTTAATATAGCTTAAATAAGCTATCATATTGATATATATCATATTAGCTATTTAAATCAATACTTTTATATATACAACCCAGTGCCGATCCGTTATCTAATCAAATTCCGATGGTTTACTATACAATTATAGCGACCCATCTAATTATCTCATATCTATGAAAATATTTGTAAATACAATTATTATTTATTTTGGGTTATCAAGGTAGGTGACTCTATGTTTAGTTTTCATTTCATTTTGTAAGTACTTTATAGATTTTTATTCAAATTGGATGTGAATCATATTTAAAGTTCGTTTTGAAAATTGGCTTTGTATAGTTCTCGTTTATTGTTCCTAATTATTATAATAATTGTACATAGTAATTTAACTTTCAAATGTTATATATTTTATAAAAAATCTATTTATTATAAATCTGTGTATGGAATGTAATAATTACTAAGAAACTTTACTTGATTAAATAAAAAAATTACAAAAGAGTTGATTATATCATAAAGTAAAAAAAATACCTACTGTAGAGTTTAATTTGAGATAGTCAAACAAAAAATATACAATATGATGCGGACTGTACTAATATAATAATAAAACACATTTAGTCATCTAAACAAAATCCAGTTTGTTTAATCCATCTATAGCTTAAAAACAATAGAAAATAAAAGCAACCTATTATAAAATACATAACTACCATCTAAAGTCAAACAAGCTTGACTCTAATAATGTTAATAACTCGTAAACATATTTTGTTAAAATATTGATAACATAATACAAGTACATATTCATAAGTATTTTTGTCAAAAGAAAATATAAGTTTATGTCAGTCAGTCACTCACTCCAGGGGTCAATTTAATACCTCATGAAAATGTTTTATTTATTATGTCTGTACCGCAAGTCGGTACAAAATGAGTCTCTTTAGCTTCCCAAGAATTATAAAATCTGAAGGAATAATTAATTTGTAAGAAGATAATTGATTTTACACCCTATGGTGACATTTAAAATGCCGCCTAAACGAACTAAATTTTACCAATTTTCCAGAACTAAAAATGTTCCTTTAGTAACCGTAAAAAATTCGAAACAAAAAGGATGGTATCATTTCTACTGCAGTTATTAGCTTAATTATTTCATTTAAAACATGCTTTGTGTAAATAATAGGGATTTTTTAAACTTTATAATGTCCTCAAACACAATAAAATAATAAATCTTATTAGATAACTATAAATTGCACTAAAAATTCATGTCTGTGACAAAAATAAATCTGCTCAAAGCAAAATCATGTAAATTAATATTTTAAATAGGAACATTGTAATGTATGCAGTCAGATTATTACAACAGACATCCCCTGGAAGACACAGTATAGTAAAATCTGTATAAAATATGAATTCATTCATAACTCAAGCTTTTAAATAAAGATCACAACATAACACCATTGTTAATTCTAGTCAGTTCCATGTCTGCCACAAGCAAGATGTCATCCCACTTGTGAGATGGGGTGTGGGGAGGGGTTGTGATTCCAAGCTTTAGTTCTCGAGAACTACTAGGAGTGGTAAACTCCAGCTTCCTTTTGGACTTCCCCGCATACACTTGACATGATGAAGCTCTCCCCTGGCTGTCTAAGACAGCAAGCGGTGTGATAGGTGATGGGGTGGACACCACCACCTTTTCAGCGGTTTTCGGTTTATATGGCCCTACATATATAAATACTGGCTTCTTCAGTATCAAATTACCAGAAACCTTTTCAATGAGACCAATAGAAATAAATACATTGGCAATATCATAAAGCCGTCTTACTTTAGACTTGTGCTGTCGTTCTTGTTGCTCAGGAGAAAGAACAGTCTTGCTTTTGTTTGAAGTGTCAATGAGCACTCTTACTGCCATTTCCAGGTTTATTAAAGTATTCTGTAAAAAAAATACATTTATTAATAGCCAAGTTTCAAAGCAAGACGTGAATTGAGTATTAATAGATTCCAGGTTAATGGTAAACTCACATGAGGTTCAACCAAAAATAACATTAGAAATCTCTGTGCCAGCACCCCTAAAGTCTTGTGTTTCGGTGTTGGTGGTTTTGGAGCTCTGCCACGAAGCACTTCTGAGAGCTTTAAATTTTCTCCTTGTCTCTTCAACATTTTGAGAAAACCATTTAATCGGGAACCTCCATGCCAAAGATAAGTGTTTTTCCTCTTATGTACTGCACATTGCATAGCTTCCAGTATGTTGATTATGTCATACATTCGCCGCTTCTCCACTCCCAGGCTCGCTGCAGTCGTGTCCAGTTGTATCTCCACTGTGCCATTCCCATGCAAGGGATAAAGGTTGAGGAATCTGGAAAATAAATACAAAATTATTATTTTCTTAGCATTTCCAAAGGGGCTTTGATCACAAGTGCTTCAATAAAACTGCTACCTGTCGCATAGTATTTGAAGGGATTTTTCTTTGCGTTGCACCGCACTCGGGGGCGGTGTTGGGTACTGAAGTGCGACGTTCGTGAGGAGCTTGAGGTTAGCATTCGGCGAGACATAACTAGAAGAGTTGGTGACTTCGGTGAGCACGCAGCGTTTAGGAGTACAAGTTATGTTGTCATCTTCATACATTGTGTGATAACATTATGCAGAAATCTTGTACAATAAATTCGCGTATTTTTTGACAGTTCGCACTGATCTAGATGGATGCCGAGAGCAGGTTATCAGACCCGCTAAATTCTTTTAATAATTCCACTAAGCAGTAGAAGTTCACATCACAATATCATTCACAACACATCCAATAAAGTACTTATTCAAAGTATTCGGAATCGGACGTACGGCGGACTTTCCTTTTCCCCAAATAACCTCATGCATGGTAAACAATTTTGACAGCTAATTTTGCGCGCGAGGGCTCGAATTTTTATGACTCGGTCGACTCGGGACGAGAGAAGTTCCCAGTATTCCACGGTCGGTAATCGGATTATTGCAATCGAGTTGGAGCAAAGAAATCGACAACATCACTACGTTATCCGTTTCCGTTACATTCTAGCTATACTTTATGGTTCCGGTATAAGATTTAAAAAACAATAGTAATATTCGTTTCTGCATTTTTTACGATAAAAAAACGTAAATATGTTGTTTTATCGCATAAATATGCAACTATCGAATCACACATATAATGTATTTAAAAAACGCAACTTTATTTGTATTTTATAAAAACTTCAATGATACACTATCAAAGAATTACTTTATAAAAGGTATCCAAATGAATACATCGTAAAAGTCGAGTCGTCTTTGGTTGGTTGGTGTTTTTTTTTATTCAATATTCATCATGGATGTCAAGAAGCTTGATCGCTTTTCTTGCAAAAGTGAGCTTGGTTTTCTTTCAAAGTGGGATTTAGCTATTTTCTACTGCTTTTATTTACGTTTCGTTGCGCAGAATCTTGAGCGTAATGCTTGGTAATCTCTGTGTTCCTGTATTACAGATGTTAGGTTGATGTGAATGTGAAAGGCAAACGCGGTAAACGATTGTAATTCACAACAAAATGAACGACGGAGATTGGATTTGCAATGAGCAAAACTGCGGAAATATAAATTTTGCGAGACGAACAACATGTTACCGATGTAATGCAGAAAAACCTGAAGTTGATCATAGTTCCAAGAAGAAACTTGGCACGGAAATCGGCAAATCGGCTGCCGAGAAATCCCGTGGCTTGTTCAATGCTGACGATTGGCAGTGCAACAAATGTGCGAACGTGAACTGGGCCCGGCGAACGACTTGCAATGTTTGCAATGCCCCTAAATTTGGTGAAGTACGTAATAATTAAAATTGGTTTACAATGCTTGCATCAGCAGTATAAAGTTGTTTGTAAAAAACAAGTACTTATTGATTGTAGGTGGAAGCGCGTACCGGCTACGGCGGCGGGTACAACGAGCGCGGCGTCGTAGAGTACCGCCGCAGGGAGGGCTCCTCCGACGATGAGTATGACGAGTTCGGCAGGAAGAAACGCAAGCCATTACAGAAGGAAGAAACTGACGGGGTAAAGTATTCTACTTCTTGTCATCACAAATCCTCTTTCATCCTTCTATCTTATCAATTTTTAACTCATTTTCAACACTAACTTAACTTGCACCTAACATTGGTTTTAAAATATCAGCCCGCTACTTATGTTTCTTTTACAATGAAAACCTCAGGGAATAATGGAATTTGAAGCTAAGAAGAGTTGATACTGTATAGCTCATCATTACTAAAGTGGAGATAATTTTTCCTGCCTTCAGGTTGGCATCACTGAAGGAGCAGAATTCAAAAACCTGCTACCAAAGCCGCAGATGGAAATGAAAGTGAGGAATAGGATACTAGCTCCGGAAACAGAAATTAAAGCTATTACAGAAATATTAAATTCAAACAGTGGTGGTCAAAAAGATTTGTTACCTTTTAGTTCCAGAGAAAATAAAACTTCCTATCAATCTGCTTGCCACAGACAGAATATGAGAAATATGAATACAAACAAAGCTAACAGCTTTTATCAAAACCGTCAGAACCGTAAAAGAAATGTTAGTGCTGGTGACAAAGAACATGCGGGGTCATCCGGCTATGAAACAGGGCCCAAACAGACACGAAAAGATAGCACTGATTCTCCAGTATTTATGTCTGTCAATCCTGTCATGGAAGATATGGTTCCATCAACAAATGAAGTTGCCAAATTAAATGGGGGTGTTGCACCCCATAATTTTAAAGTGAATTACACTCTGAGAGAAAAAGTCTTAGTTGCTGCTTTTGCTATCACCTATAACAACTGTAAAATAAGTGCAGATAGATTTGAATCTCTTCTAGACAAACCTGCTCCCGATTTCAAGACTGTATTTGCTTGGAGACAACAACTGTTGAGAATAGGATGCTTGGATGAATCTCACTCAAATTCCAAAAGTGGCTGTTGCAATAAATGTCTGAAACCCGTGAAGGTTCCTAATCCTGAAGAAATTGTTCTTGCATCTGACAGTGAAGGGGAAAATGCAAAAGACCAAAGTCAACTCTTGCTGCAAAATAAAGTCATACCACAGATTCAGCAAAGAAGTGAAAGTGTTGAAACCGTTGTTCTGGAAAGGGTAGAGAGATACTCACAACAAACTAAAGTAAATGTAAATGAATCAGAGGAAAGGGGAATACACAACATTACCCACACTGAAGTACTTAAGCCAAAGGCACACTCCATCTCCTCTGAATGTCGGAATTCGGATTCCTCAGACTCAGACTCTGAACATGATTTAAAATCAAAATCTAGCAATCGAAGTAGCAGACCAATCACTTCTGCTCGACACTCGAACAAGGAAACAGATTCACAATCTCCTTCTAGTCAAAGTGAGGTAGACAGTTTACACTCTCGAAAAATCAATGAAACTAAAAAAGTTAGGCGAAAGTTTAAAAGACGTAACGTACCAGCATCAGTGTCCCCTGTTTCATGCAGTCCTGAAAAACCTGCAACCATTGTGCCAAGTACTTATACACAAACAGGTACAGCCACACAAGGATTCCAAGGATATTCTACAGCCAAACCAATGGAAAAATCCCCATTGATTACAGGAAATATTTACACCCAGAATTTGAGAAACATGATTGCAAAAGTCCCCCTGAATCCTACAATTGATGTTGACGGTGGTTCCACAGAATATGTACCTACAAGACTTGGAGCTGCTAAAAATAATTACCAGGATTTTAAAAATAATGTACGCCGTAACCGCCCTGGTTTCTGGGCAAAAGGTAATGGAGCCACATTAAGCACAAAACGTAACATTGGACTTGGAATTGGTCCACAAAATAGTTCCATGATCTCATATACTTCTGCAAATAAACAAGATACATTTCAAAGTTCAATGATTCCGAGGAATCTGGCACCAAATCAACTTGGAGGAAACCCTAAAAGTTCAAACATTCCTGGACTAGGTGGTCTTGATAAATCACCAAGAATAAACCACATCACCAGTTATATCCCTGGATATGGTATACAAAATAAATCTCCAATTAGAAGATCCATAAGCTCATTTATACCTATAGAACAGCCAAAAACGTCTCTATATCTGGAATCAAATAAGCAGAACAAATCAATACCAGTTGTAAAAGAAAATAATTACACTACTTTTAAAGTAACAGAAATGGCACCCACACAAAAACAAACTGTGACCACTATTCCTGGTCTTGATCCATTATCCCCTGAGAAATATAAAACTTCTATTTCTACTAGACTCGGACTGGAACAAGTTCAACCACCCCTCCCGAACTACCGCCCCAAAAGCATGGAGAACAGTTACAGCAATGCTGATTTCACTAAAGATGATTTACACAATTCTGCTGCCAATAATCAATTCTTATCATTTGTCGGCGCCGATCCGCACCTGATAACAACTGAAAACATGCCCCAGATTAGTAATGAAGTCGACAAGATTCCTTTGCCTGAAAAACAGTCAGAGAACACAGATCGCATATTTGCAGTGGCACAAGAAAATTCTGTGAGCAAAAATAAAAGTATCATGGATATATTTGATAATAATGACTCGGGAGACAAGAGTCCTGATAAAAAAGCTTTAGAATATGTGAAAACACCTCATGTCAATTCCACTCAGTTAGAGTGGGATGACGAAGATGACGAGCTTTATGGTGACTCTGGAAATTCAGCATTGGAAATAAATAATTCTTCTATTATAGATAATAACAAAACTGAAAGTCATAATGAAAACTATGCAATGTATGAATCTTCCCCCAAAAAGCAAACTGATTTACTGAATGAAAAGAAGGAAATGCTTAAGGGGCTCTTGCAGGATATTCAAAGTAACAATAACAATCAACTGTCACCACGGAAACACAATGATAGAGTACAAGAATCACCTGAATTTTTCTATCCGTTACAGTCAACCGCGACACGATATAAAAAATGTGTCAACCTTCCAATACCGGAACCTATACCACGAGATTTATCGGATGAATTGTTGCGCTTGTCAAATGAGAGGAATGAAGAAAAATCACCTGAAAAATGCAACACGGAAAGATCTAATTCAATAACAATGAATGATAATCAATCGAAAGAGATTATTGACTCCAAACGTATCCACATCATAGAATCCATAACCATTGAGCCTACAACAAACAAAAATAATCGCACACTTAACGCAAATAAAATACCGGAATTACATCTAACGCCAGTGACAGAAATATGCCAACAAGATCCTCCTGAACCTGCGATTAAAGATTCTCCAGAGAAAATAGTAATTTTGGACGATTCAACCTCAGCCGAAGAACAAGGCGCCTCGCCCGCGCCAGAAACAGAAACGCAGCCGCCCGCCCCCGACCTACAGCCAGTCCCAGTAGACCTGTCTAATCTGTTGGCGGGGATCAACACAAACACGCTTCTGTTAGCCCTACAAAACTTGCAGCAACTAGCTCAGACTCAAAGTAGCTCAGTCATTAGTGCCCAAAATAATTCAGGAGAGCAGAATGCTGCAAGTGTCGTAAAGCCAGCAGATTCCATGAATTTGACCAATGACGACTGGGAAAAAGAATCAATCAGAGAAGGAAGTATTGAACGACAACTTGAAGAGATGGACGGGAATCCCGCGGCGACTCCATTTTTAAGTGATATCTTTGATCCTAGTCCCGTATTGCAAAATGTAACCAGAAAATTGAACATCAACCTAAAAAGTCCGATCGACAATTCAGACAAAGTGCCGGACGAAAATGCTCCCGTCATAGGAAACTTTAAAAGTTTCGCTTTACCAAAGCCTCCCAAGTTGAAGAGAGTAAAGGTGCCCCTTAAACCGAGCAGCAAGTTTTCTAAAAGAAAGGCTGACGGGAAGAGAAAGCGAAAGAAAAAGGTTTGTATAAATTAACTGGGTATGTCAACTTGGCTTCTTATTTTACTGGGCTGAAGTGATATTTATTTTAGACAGACTCACATACTTAAAAGAAGCCTTGTGAAAATAAGCAGCAAATTGGACATGAGCGTGTTCCGCGGGTATGATTGGACGAGGGAATTGTTCCAGAAGGCGGCGGGGTCGCAGGATGAGGCGGCGGACGAGGAGGAGGAGGAGTCCGGAGACGAGGCAGACCTGGCCAAGTACGACCTCTGGGGCAGCGAGGACGAAGCCGGCAAGACTGGAACCAGCTCTAAAGCTGCTGGTAAGTGTTTCCATGAGCTCTGACCATTACTAAATAATAATAAATAACACTTTCTCACTTTCCACCATTTTCCACTCACAAAAGGTGTTACTAAAATTTTCTTAGATAATATTAATTTTATGATCTATACACATTGAAATACATAGACTTATTTTTTTTTAACTGTTTCGAAAAAAATTGATGGTTCTATGTTACAATACAATACTATGCAAAAATACTTTATTTTACACCAGATATAGATCATACAAAAATACATTATAATACAAGTACAATGGGCGGCCTTATCGCTATGTCCGGCTGACGTAGGTTTTTTATATACGTTCGCGAATTTTCCGTCAATGATTAAACGATTTTTTTTTCACTTTGTATAGATAATGTTCCTGAAGTTGTCCCATAAAATTATTATTTCCGTAGATTTTGATCATAACATAAATATGTGTGACATTTTTGATCAGGTGCAAAATCCAAAGAAGGTGAAAGCTCCAAAAGCGACGATGTAGAAGACAAAAATGGCAAAGTGGACTCGCCTGGTTCTAAAAACAGTTCCAAGAACAGCAAGAAGTACGTCGTTTACTATTTTACATCATATAGCGCTTAAATCCTAACATAGGTTTATCTAAAAACTGGGGTTCAAATTATTAATAATTTATAAATAATTTATATGCCTAAGCTAGCATCGGAAATTGTATGTACACTGCTTATCATGCCTTTCCAAAGGAAGGGGTTTTGTCATAATCATGATTGGCAGGCTGTTTGATGATGTATGTACACTGCTTATCATGCCTTTCCAAAGGAAGGGGTTTTGTTTTGTCATAATCATGATTGGCGTGCTGTTTGATGATGTATGTACACTGCTTATCACGCCTTTCCAAAGGAATGGGGTTTTGTCATAATCATGATTGGTAAGCTGTTTGATGATGTATGTACAGTACACTGCTTATCATGCCTTTCCAATGGAAGGGGTTTTGTCATAATCATGATTGGCATGCTGTTTGATGATGTATGTACACTGCTTATCATGCCTTTCCAAAGGAAGGGGTTTTGTTTTGTCATAATCATGATTGGCATGCTGTTTGATGATGTATGTACACTGCTTATCACGCCTTTCCAAAGGAATGGGGTTTTGTCATAATCATGATTGGCAAGCTGTTTGATGATGTATGTACAGTACACTGCTTATCATGCCTTTCCAATGGAAGGGGTTTTGTCATAATCATGATTGGCAGGCTGTTTGATGATGTATGTACACTGCTTATCATGCCTTTTCAAAGGAAGGGGTTTTGTCATAATCATGATTGGCGGGCTGTTTGATGATCTTAATAAAGGTGTTCAAAATACACAGAAGAAATTGCCCTTTCGCAGGTTTCCGTAGTCGGGCTTTAACGACATCCATCGTTAACTGATAATGTATTTGTATGTACAGGTCTAGATCGCGATCTCGGAGCTCGTCATCGTCATCGAGCTCATCGTCTAGCTCCAGCTCCGACAGCCAAAGCTCCTCTCGATCAGCTTCCGGATCGCCCAGAAACAAGTAATAATCCATCCATACAAGTCCATAGTATCCATATAATAGTCGTGTAGATAAAAATTGTGATTGAAGATGACAGTGGAACGGCATAACAGCATGCTGATGCGTAGATCATATGCTAATGTTCCATATGCCAAAGTTCTTTCTAAAGGGCGAACCTGACGGGTTTGGTTTTCAAACTAGGCATATATCTCAGTACTTACGGATCCCCGTGATAAAAAACTGGAAATACATAAAATTCTATTTATATGTAATTCGAGTTTTATATGTTAGTCCACTGCTGGACATAAGCCTCCCATAATGAGAGCCATACCGCCCTGTCTTCAGCTTGACGCATCCAGTATCTGCCTGCAGTATTTCGCAGGTCGTCATCCCACTTGGCCGGAGGGCGTCAATATACAGCATTCTTCTAATCTATGTCTTCCGCTCTATTCATTAGTCCCGTATTAAGCTTGCTCAGTCATCGATCTATGCTTGAGTAAAGCCTTTTTATGTCATAAACGTCACTAAAGCATAGATGTATCACTGAGCAAGTTTTCATAATATGGATCTAAAATTAACCTGCATGAATCTTATAATCATGATCTAGTTTGGGTGCATTCCCATCACAATGAAAGAGCGAAGCGGAATCGACCATTCCTCGACCAGCGCGATGACGAGATGTTTATTTCGGCCAATATGTTTGGTTTATTCCGCTACGCTCCGTTTCAAAGTAGGCAGCCGTATTTTTTTCATTGAGTTAACTCAGTTTATGATAAAATTGATCTCATTTAAGCATGGAATATAACAATGATAGCATGGCAACAGCCTTCCAGTGATTGATGTTGAGAGAGCAAGAGCATAGATAACCTACTACCATGAATGAACCCATTTATGGGGCTTTTCCACCTGTAATAAGCTATGCTGCGTAGTTATGACAAACTCACAATATTATCTTATAACTTTCATAGCACGCAGGTCTCATAGATAGGCGCCTATACCATCAACTTCAACTTCTTGCTAGATGGCTCTGCGTCTGGATTGACGAAATTCTGCCAGCCTATACCTTAATATTTGTTTGTTATTATACTGTATGAATGACTGTGATAGATTCGACGACTTCAACTTAAACAGCGAGCGAGAGACGTCGCCGCGCGTGCGCACGTCGCGCTCGCCCCGGCCGCGCATCTCCGCACCGCTGCCGCGCCGCAAGTCGCACGACAGCCGCGGCTCTAATGGAGACTCTAGGTTTGTATTACTACACTCATCTTTATCTTGTTTTACTCATTCATGTCACGAAATCAGCTCAGATTAAATGGAATTCAACCACCTTTGTCGCACGACTTGGGTATAATATTACCAAGCCACGCAGCGGCAGACCAAAATTACGTAGATGGCGATATTGACTCCATCTACAGTCAATAGCATTTATTTAGGCTTACAAAATAAGCACTTAGACAAATCATACTTTCGGTGGGACGAACTAGCTGTGCTGCACAGTCTGTCATAGCTTACAGTCTGACCCATAGCATCTAAATGTGTACTTTTTGCAATATAACTACGATTGATTTACTTGGACGATTAATTCAAACTATCTATTATAACTAACGCTCTGGGATCGTACAGACAGTAAACTGGAAGAAATAAAGAAAGGCGTAGGCCCTGCATAGGGAAAATGTGGACGAGAAGTGCTATTTAAGGAATAATGCTAATATACATATATTATTTACAAACAAGGTCCTTAATTGTTCCAGGAGTCTTGACTCATCGAGGGACAAGGAGTATACCCGCGATCGCGAGCGCAGACCGGACCGTGCCCGCGGCTCGCGCTCCGGCGACGGGAAGGAGCGCCGCTACAGCCGAGACTCTAACAGCCGAGATGGAAACAGCAGAGATGGAAATAGCCGAGATGGAAATAGCAGAGATGGAAACAGTAGAGATGGAAACAGTAGAGATGGAAATAGCCGAGATGGCCACTACAGCGGTGGCCGTGGCAGGCACCGCTAGACAACTCGCATTCGATATTAGATTGCTGGTCAGAGATAAGATTTTTTTATTTCTATCACTAAAAATTTACCGAGCAAGTTTCTCACGTTAGCAAGATGATGCGTCAATTGTGCTTACAGCTGTAGATGACCGCGGAATTGCAATGAACTAATATTGACGTGCTTGTTCAGAGCCCTCTGTGAGATATTCTATAGTATAATTTATCATCATCAGTCTATATCAGTCCACTGATGAACATAGACCTCCCCCTAATGAGCGCCAATTCTATTAATATTAGAATTTGAATCAAAATTAGTTTTCAAGCTAATTTCGATAACCATTGACAATTTTATTGATCATTGGAACTGCTCTGCACCGTATGTCACGGACAGACCGGCGGCTTAGTTGCAGTTCGTGCGGCGTCAGGTGCTTGCTTTTCAGGTGTGCGACAAACTAAGCCCATAAAGATAAATATAATTAAAAATTGACTTGATCATGAGGTTTGACAAAGGTTTAGGTATTCTTTTCGCCTCTTAGCAGAACGTACTGCGACTTATTTGGTTGTTTACTTCAAAACGACGCCGCACGAACTGCAACTAAGCCGCCGGTCTGTCCGTGACATACGGTGCAGAGCAGTTCCAATGATCAATCATCACGTAAAGTTTAGATGTAATATTGATATTGACGGCGTCAGATGACACAGCTCGCGGAACACTCGATGATGTATATAAAGATAACGAGTTTAAGCCCATTTTAGAATGTACATTTTTGTGCGGGGTGGTAGCGGTATTGGATTATATATAGATGTATTGGATAATGTAGTAGTAAAGGTTTGGAAATATTACTATTACAAGGATCATTTAAAAAAAAAATTGTCATCAAAGTTATTCCTTTCTTGAATATGTTGATTCTATGTATCGCTTGTAGAATACTAGTCTTGTTCTGGTAGATCGAATTTTTATTTTTCTTTATTTCTTGTGTGATGTAGCATTATTATGTTTTTGTGTGGTTGAGGTGGACACGGGTAACTCTAAGCGCATCTGTATACATACGTCATAGTACCGCAAGGTAAATCAGTGCTCTGAATAAGCATTGCTCGATAAATATAATTGGATTATACCATAACGCGTAGTATTGATACTTAATCTGGATTTGTAAATAAAAAAACTGCTTCGTGTACAAGTAAATAGATCTCTTGAAAAATATTTGTGAATGTCGGTTCTGGATAAAGGGATTTCCACACTGCTTGTTCCTTCAGTTTTGTGATAATTTTTTGGTAAGATAAAGGAATGAGTTGTATTTGTATAGTTGGAAGAAGGACGTATGGACTCAGTGTTGGAGACTCCTTTGTTACTTAATAATAATGCTCTTATGCATTTAGAAATATCGCATACAATTTAAAGAATAGTTCGTAATTTTTGCCTAAAGTATGTCATCTGAGTTAATTATCCTTAACTGTGAATAAGAAGTAGAGAAGTGACTTTAAGTATATATAAAATCACTGTAAACGCATATACCGTGTCCGTTCCGCCGCGGGAAATAAACGAAAATAAACGTTTATAATTCGTTCTAGCACAGACTACTGCCGAAAACCAATCGGAAACTTCGGTCTTCGTTTTCATAGTAGGCCCCCAGTAGGCCAAGCACGGGGATTGTTTCTAGGGTAGAATAGATAATAATGACATCGCGTAAATTATTGAACTTGCAAGGAAAGATTTTCGAATAAAAACGCATTCGATGGCAAAGTGACATAATTTTTCTGTATTCTGCCCTAGACAACCAATCCCCGTGCTTGGCCTCCAGATTTCATCATTCGGAAAGTAATTTTCTAACGTCGCATTAAATGTAATTTTCTAACGTCGACGTCATCGAAATGTGATTTGATTCGTTAAAAACTATTTTGTGTTATTGTTTTGTGAATTGATTGTAGTGTACCTAGTTGGCCTGTATTGGAAATAAGAATGTCAAATATTTGATAGATTTTACAATGTTCATATAATGTATTCAACGCAATGTCGTAAATATATCCACAAGTAAAGAGTAACTGACCAAGTTGAGTTGAAAAGTAGTCAAATTGTGCAGACCTATAAAAATAATAGGATTTAAGTAACAAATTTGTTAATCTTTGTCTTTGTTTTGTCTTTTGCATAGAGTTTAGAATTAAATATTTCGTAGTTGCGTAGGGGCGCCTATAATCAGGAACCCGAGTCCGGTTGACCGAGATGTCGCCTTTTTCTATGGGATTTACAAGTACACGCTTCTAGATCAGTTTATATCTAGACATTGAACGTGCCAGACACGTACGTATAAACATTTTTCTATCAAATGCATACGCCGAAAGACACCGGCCGTGCTGGCGGAATGAATAATTCGTTCGGGTCTGACACGCACTGTTCCGTATGGTGATTATGTAACTCGCGACCGGTTTGCGACAGGCATAAATTAAGCAATCAGTGCTGTCAAACGTCAATTTTGACCAATTTTGACGTTGTAGCTGGTGTCAAACTAATACAAAATTGACGTTTGACAGCACTGATTGCTTAATTTATGCCTGTCGCAAACCGGTCGCGAGTGACATAATCACCCGGCGGGTAGGTGTAATCGGACCTTTTAATCGTTCGGACAGACAAAAATGAAGCCACCATCGTCAATCGGACTCGCCCCTCATAACTCGATCATGTAGTTTCTCGTCGAAAAAGCACACAGAAAATGATCCAGTGCTATTTCAAACTAGCTGTAAATAGTTTTAAAAATAATAGTTGTGCTGCTTATTTGTAAAACCTCCTACTATATTATAAACCATTTTATTTTATCTTTAAGTTTCTGTAGAGTATAAGCAGGACTTTAAAAGACAAGATGAAACATTATTTTATGCTTACCTATAACTGTAAGCAATTTCTAGGTAATTGATTTACCATTAAATCGTAAATAATATAAATTTGTTTTCTTTATAGCTTTATATGTATTAGTTATATAAAAGTAGCATTACATTAAATGTTAATTAAACAAAAAATAATGCTATTAATAAAACTACTTACCATGATTTATTTCGTATAAAAACAACGTAGTTGCTCTAAGCTAATAAATAGATACTAGTAGCCACTTCTAGACTGAGTTTACTATCACGACACTTAGGCTGATTTAGTGTCAAGCTGATCATCAGCGTGTAGCTCGTCCGCGCCGACGATCAGTGCGGGTCGTTTTAGTATTCTGCTGATCGCCGCGGAGTGCAGACGCATAGAAAATTGAGTGCATTAATTTATATATTGTACTACCTACGAAAGAAAAAAATGCGAAGAAGACTACATGTTCATCCATTGATCTTCTCATGCTTTGTTGCGTGCGTCTTTGTACAATAAATCTGAAGCGTCTCATAAGCACTTTCTTGCACGGACTTCGTCGATCACACGCCCGGTGTCTATATCGCGACTCGACATGATTCTACGCAACCGGCGCGTGCGATCTTTGCGACGACACTTAAACGCTCACTGAAGAGAACAGACAGAAGCGCGCGGGTGTTGATCGGCGCCGACCGCTCAGCGACGTCGACGAGCGGCGCGTAGGACGCGCGTACTGTCAGCGCTGAACGATCGGCGTTATTCTAAAAGATTTATATAGCGTCCATATAGATTGCTACGCGCCGAACTCCCAGCGCCGATGGTCAGCGTGACATTAAAATCAGCCTTCGCGTATGATCGGACGGCATAAAAGTTTGGTCGGCACTGAGTAGCGTGGCCGTTGCACTATCCCGCTGATAGAACCCCGCTGATCGAGGTACTGGCTGAGCGTGAGCGGTGTGTAAGTAAACTCGGTCTTATCGCTCGTTTCACTTCTTTGCCTTTTGGTCTGAAACGGTAAAAAAATAAGACCAGGACAAATAGGAATAATGTTACCACCATACATTACCTAGTCGGCTTTCATAAACTATAATACTAACCGGCATTTTCTAAGCAGCGACATTCCTGAAAGACAAAGAAATTTAGTAGCTTGAAATAAGTAGGTATCTAAAAAAAATTTTTAATGGCCAATATTAAAAATTAGTTATAAAAGTAGCTGGATGGACTAATGCAGTAAAGTGAAGTAAGTAATAGGACATGGAATAATGTAAAATAAATAGAAATACTATGTAACGTTGCCGTTGGAAGCTTTATTTATGCATGTTTTTTTAACTTGCAATGCAATCGATGTAAAATAAATAATTCTGGACAATTCACACACAGGGTTGGCATGATTAAAACTAGTTGTTTTAAAACACGTGTTTAAAACAGTTTGAAATAAAACTATGTTTTATATTAAGAAAAAAATAGGGTTTAAAACTACCTTAAATTGCAAATGAATGTGTATAAATACCACAGACAGGCTGTGGTAACTCGCACACTGCATAGGTAACTCCCCGCCAGTAAAGTCCCGCAGGGAAAGTTCCTATGTCGGCCGTCGAAATAAAGTAATTCACTGGATTAGTTGGTACGGTACCTATTCCCCGCTCTCTCTCTAGTTCTCTACCTACCAACAACACTACATGCAAGGTAAGGTAAGTGTAAAGTGTTTTGTATTGATTAATAATAATAATAATTTTTAATAATTAGATTAGAGGTACTGAGATATGCAACAAAAGTAAATATTTATCGTTTTGTTAATTTTAATAATGTGAATTAGGAAAAAGTTTAGAAATGGATTATTTTAATATTCGCTATAATTGATTTGAAATTGATAAGTAAAAAAAAACACTTGTTTTAAACATTTTGAACTGTTTGTTTTATAAAATATAAAAAAACTGTTTTTTTCCAACCCTGTTCACACAGCTCTCACATCTAGCCCCATGCTAAGCAGAGCCTGTTAACTGATATACACTATACAGATAGATATTTTTTATTGTACATAGAAAATATCTAGGACATACATTTATCCTAAGGCAGGAATCGAAACCGCACCCTCTTGCGTCCCAGGCGGGCCATCGCCCGCTGCGCCACATGGGTCGTCGATGTGGTAACGGTAGGCACACCTAATACTATAGGTATGCTCATAACTACTGACCGGATATTTGCCAGATACAGCCTTCGGGTCTGCCTTGGGTTCTAACTTCTTCAAGGGTCTGGGAGTGTTGGCCGGCTCAGGTGGAGGCCCACCAAGAGGATGACCTAATAAATTAAATAATTAGCTTTAAAATCAGTACAATTTGACATCTAGCAGAAATAACTTTCTTGAAGAGAAATACTGTGATAATTGCGTTAAGACCTTACTTGGCCCAGCGTGCCCTTTTTCCCCTGCAGTGACCCGATACATCTGAAACAAAATCAGAAAGGTATTAATCAAAACTTATAATTTAAAATCGAAAGTAGGGACCTACCTAATTCTGTCTCCTATCTGCGTGTTACCTTCAAAGATTTAAATCGTTAACTGCGCCCTGAGTCCAAAAACTATGGCTTTGTCTTTGAATGTAGGCGTCTACCATCAATCGTGCGAACGACGCACGCACACTAACAAATGAGTAGTTAAAAATATGTGTTATTCTATAATAATTATTGTTATTAGTCCGGCCCCCACTGCTTGACGAAGTGCCCGAGGCGCGCGACGCGCTGCAACGGCGTCTTCATCGTACGCGAGCCGTCACAGTATCAGTAGTTTATCGATAGATACTTGTGTTCACCAGATAAGCAACATACCCTGCCGTCATCCCCGGCTGCCATCCCTGAAGACAGCGGCAGCACGTCCGGCCCCCACTGCTTGACGAAGTGCCCGAGGCGCGCGACGCGCTGCAACGGCGTCTTCATCGTACGCGAGCCGTCACAGTATCAGTAGTTTATCGATAGATACTTGTGTTCACCAGATAAGCAACATACCCTGCCGTCATCCCCGGCTGCCATCCCTGAAGACAGCGGCAGCACGTCCGGCCCCCACTGCTTGACGAAGTGCCCGAGGAGTGCGACGCGCTGCGACGGCGTCTTCATCGTATGCGAGCCGTCATAGTATCAGTAGTTTATCGATAGATACCTGTGTTCACCAGATAAGCAACATACCCTGCCGTCATCCCCGGCTGCCATCCCTGAAGACAGCGGCAGCACGTCCGGCCCCCACTGCTTGACGAAGTGCCCGAGGCGCGCGACGCGCTGCGACGGCGTCTTCATCGTATGCGAGCCGTCATAGTATCAGTAGTTTATCGATAGATACTTGTGTTCACCAGATAAGCAACATACCCTGCCGTCATCCCCGGCTGCCATCCCTGAAGACAGCGGCAGCACGTCCGGCCCCCACTGCTTGATGAAGTGCCCGAGGCGCGCGACGCGCTGCGACGGCGTCGTCATCGTATGCGAGCCGCCGCAGTATCGGTTACAGAGATGTTTGTCCGTGTCTGATCTGGAGGGGCAGATATTGCTGGTCAAGTTGTTTTTTTTGTCTTAGACTTATTTGAGTAATAGTCCGCATAGACCACCTCTTATTTAATGCCAATGTTTGCGTGACATTGAACGGATTTAGTCACTTTTGGTCTTCTGTAAATAAGTTCAAAAAACCTAGAAACCAGTTCTATACACATATTTCGTTTTAATTTATTATATTTCAAGTTTTTGATTTGTGAATGAAAGTTCTAAACCCAATTTTATTATTCTATGATTTGTCACAATAAACAAAATAAAATTACAATTTTAAAAATACAAGTAAACCCCCGACTAAGTATTTTATATACACGGTGTAACATGAGGTGAATGGGGGTGGGGGACCTCAGTACCTACCTATCGATTTAACCCCCTTGTATGTTCAGCGATAGTCACTGGTTCAAAAGTTATTTGGACTTTAAAATTTTAGTTAAAATTAGAATTTATCCTTAATTTCGTAATCGCAGCAAAAATATATGGTCTGCGACCCTGTCCTTTTTTTAAAACAAGATGAATAGTGGGCTTTTAGTGGCCTTATACCAATTTGATTCTAGGTTTATAAAAAACCAAATATGAAAATTATAGCACAATTTCTTTTCAAAATCGAATATTTACGTTAACTTTAAATGGTTCTAAAAAAATATGTTTGACATATAATTTTTTTCTGCAACCTATCTTAAAAACAACTGGTTGAAAAATGTACTTAAAATAGTGCAAGTACAATGTAAATATCAGATTTTGAAAAAAAATGCTATAATTTTCATATGTGGTTTGTTTTAAATCTAAGAGTCAAATTGGTATAAGGGCACCAAAGGCCACTATTCATCTTGTTTGAAAAAAAAAGACAGGGTCGGAGACCTAACATTTTGGTTGCAATTTTGAAATTAGGGATTAAATCTGATTTTAACTAAAATTTTACTAAAGTCCAAATAACTTTTGAACCAGTGAATATCGCTGAACATACAGGGGGGTTAAATCGATAGGTACTGAGGTCCCCCACCCCCCATCCACCGATGATCCACCCCACATGTTACAACCTGTATATGTAGTTTAAATAAATACTTCATGATATTCGGATGGCTTCTCCAAAGAAAATTTAAGATATAGACTCCTAATAAAATGTCTAAATCAAAATTGGATCAGCCTTGGTTTTGAGGTTATAAAGGCATTTTCAGTTGTTTTCAGTGGTGTTAGTGTGGATGATTAACCATGCTGAATTTGACTCTTCTGTTTATTTTCCAATATTAGAATCGCTGTATTTTAAAATCAGCTTAATAGGTTACCTGACTTTTTGCACAGGTTTCCCCGGCGCCATTTGTTTGTCTATGTTTTCCCAATCATGCATATTTCGAGTTCCTGGCATCTGGCCCTGAGCTTGCTGCGATTTTCGTATAGTGTCTACGAGAAAATAGATTAAATAAAATAAAAAATAAATAATGCTGGATGATTCACACATCATTATCTAGCCCCATTGTAAGCAGAGCTTGTGTTATGGGTACTAGATAACTGATATATATAATACAATATATTACATAGATAGATATTTTTTATTATACATAGAAAACGACCAGAACACCCGGAACAAATATCTGCAGATCGTAAACACAATTGTTCCGAGGCGGGAATCGAACCCGCAACCTCCTGTGTCGCAGGCGGACCTTCGCCCACCGCGCCACATCGGTCGTCAAATTAATAAGGTAGGTATGATAAGACCTTAGCTCTTGTCGGTGCAAAGATGCAATTTGCTCAACTTTTATCTCTCCAATGCAATATGTTACTTCTTTATATCTTTTTTATTACTTGCTAGCTTGCTAATCATCCAACGCATGCTGAGGCAGCGCCATTTTGTTACTGGACTACTAATATACTTAACTAAGAGGAAACGTGTCAATGTGTATGACACGTTTCCTCTTAGTTTAAGTTAATTATGTTCTGTGTCTTATAACAAATAACATTCTACACCTATATAGGTACCTACTAGAATTTAAAATATAGAATATGAAAACCTTAACCTATGTTATCCGGGGATCTTGAAATAGGTCCGCCACTGCCTCTACATAGATAGAGGGATAACTAAA
Source organism: Eupithecia abbreviata (assembly GCA_943735965.1). Taxonomy (NCBI): domain Eukaryota; kingdom Metazoa; phylum Arthropoda; class Insecta; order Lepidoptera; family Geometridae; genus Eupithecia; species Eupithecia abbreviata. The sequence continues at coordinate 5,365,370 of OX030976.1, forward strand.
TAACAAATACACACAGTAGTCCTACTGACACAGTTTCTATGGTGTCGGTTATGTTGGCCTAAAACACTAAAATGACAAAATATGCCTACAAAAATTAACTTTCTTGCGCATACCAGTTTAAAATATGCCGTTCCTTTTTTATGTTTGAAAAAATGAGATGACAAAATGATAAGGCTTGTGAGTTTCGATTTTGGTTCAACAGAACCACCTATTAACACACCACTATTAGTACTAAAGTAAAAGTAGGTACCTATAGTAAAAAGAATGTTATTTTGCCAGAACAGAGACGACTATAGTATATATAGGTAGGTAGGTACTCTTATAAATTAACCTTAAATAACCAGAGGAACTGACAAAATCGGTCTCCACTCAGTATATGCTATGGTAGAGCAGATAGCGCTGGTCTTTCGTGGAGACTTAACTATTAATACCACATATTGCCTTAAATAGGGTCAATAATAGATACCATAGATCTAAGATATACCAAAGATACCTACCAAGTTCGTAGCTGAGGTAGGGCTTCATGGACAGATTGGCAGGCAGAGGCTTGGTAATTGGAAGCGCGTTAGCTACGTCCATCGCCATCACAGCGTTCGCATCGCACGATATACAGTTCACCTCCCTGACACAAAATAAATCAGATTGTTTAAACATAAAAAAAATTATAACTAATTACAAGTAGATACCATACCTACAATGTGTATTGATCAAACGAGATTGCATGCTCGTTTGATCAAGGTTCGACATGCATATCGATAAATATAATGTCGTGTATCCGTGCGGATACACGAAATTATATTTATATATTATATTTAGGGATCGATAAAAAACTAAAAATTATATATTACCTATCTCAAAAACAAAGCCGATTTATTTAATGTGTAATGAAAACTACTCCATCTGGTTTTTTCTTTGTTTCTTTTTGAGTAAATGGTGTATTTTATTCAAAGTAGGTAGTCTCATCTCACGCATGATAATAATAAAAACCACTATCAAACATCAAGTTACATTACAAACTAAATTATACAAATAGTAAGAAACCCATTTGAGTCCCATCTTCGTTCAGACAGATATATGATTCTCTTACGACCTCGGTCGTCTACTTACTCCATTACGATTTATTGCCAATAACAGAACAAATAAATTCGTCGTCTGCTCTGTAAGTGTGTTTGGATTAGAATGCATATTGTAATCGTCTGAAAGCGAGTCATGCTCTGAAAATATCTTCTATGACAAATACACTCGAGCTCATGCTTTTCTCCATTTCGCTGAATTTATTTCGGAGTTTATAGAGGTTCTGAGTAATGAGGCGCTAAAACAACTGAACTAACCAGCATTAAACTTATTTAAGACCTGGGATAACTTAGATATTAATTAACCAGTTATTTTTTAGCCGGATAAAAACTAGCGAAGTTGCGGGCTAGAAATAGAAGTAGGTACAAAACATGGAAATAACTCTAGATTGGGTGCGCAAAATGCCTTCTCGAATTACTTAGGTACAACAATTGCTGCCCATCCTTTGCCCATCCCTTATGTAACAGACACCAGTGGACACTTACCTAAGAAGTCTTCTCTTAGTGCCAGCCGCCTCAGCTTCCTTGCGCAGGGACGCCATTTGTTTGAGGTTATCTTGAAGCATTTGTAGCTTGCTGTTGAAGAACTGCTTCACCGGAGACAGCTCCATCTTGTCTAATTTTGTCTCGATCTCTCGCTGGATGTCGTCTAAGGCTTGCTGCCATAGTGCCTCCTGTAATATAGGACGGGAACACGCATGATAACCTTCAAGGATATGGATAATAGTGTTGTAGCGAGGCGAAAGAAATAACTGCCGTCGTGATAGTCGCCGTGAAGAGAAGATACTAGAGTTGTGTCACGGCGAAACTTGGATGGCTATGCACTTATCCTCGTACAAGGTGTTCCCTATGAATGAACCAACTTAACTTTATGTTTTGACCAGCAACCTTCGTTAAGTTCGAAAACGTAAAAGTCGAATACCAGGCATCTGTTCTGGTGACATTACCACAAAAGACTGTTTCGAATAGTTGGATGGCTGTGGCAATCGTCGCAGAGGCATCTTTACCTACTGTTATAATCTCACATAAAACATTATCGTATTATAAAACGTTGCTAAATTCGGTTGATCACCAAAAGAAAAGGTTTAAGATTTTACGGCTTCCTACTCAAACGCAGCCTCCCTACCTTCCCTTAGCCTTCCTACTCAGTCGCAATATTTGACACTTTTCAATGGAAATCTGTTAAAAATGTCAGTAGTGTGTTTCTGCTTTAATATGAATTGTGTTTGAGTCTTTGCGGTTAATTTGTTCAAGTACGATGCCCCTATTAGTACCTACATGAAGTCCAGCGGGTTAAGGTAATGCTGCCTTGGGAATAGGTAACAGTAATGATAAAATCAGAAGTAAAAAATAACCTGTAAGTTCAGCTTGCCAAGCGCATGTTCCAATCCCTTCGAAAGATCGTCACAGGCCGTTTCGAATCGGTCATGCGATACCTTCCTCGCTAGCATACCAAGATCTGCCTTGTCGGCCATCGCTTCAACCATGTCCTCGCGATCAAGCTTTACAATCTTTAGCAAATCTATTTGTTCTAAGAGAGACTGAAAAAATAAGAATTTAGTATATTATTTCAAATACAGATATAGGTACTGAATTCATAAGTATGTATATACTAATATTTAAAATGTGAAACTGTATATCCGTCTGTAAGCTATTCAAGACTCAACAACAACTCAACGGATCTTTTAACGGATTTTACAAAGCTAGAAGATGGGTTTAATTAACTTTAATTCTTGTGACGGTCATGGACTACTTTGTATGCTGGAAAACCGTTTGCGATGTTTCGGACAAAATCTGGTCGAAAATAATAGTAAATCCTGATATAATCACATTCAAATATTGCTGTCGATCATCTTTCTCTGAAGCCAACTGCAGGGCTGTGTCGTGAACTTTCTGCAGCTGTACTTGCATGTCCTGTACGGTCTGGAACAGCGCCATCAAGCCTGGTGGAAAGAATAGGATGACGGTAGAAAGGCCCTTGTCTTCACAATAGTACATTACTTTTGGCTTAAGATAGTTTGAAAGAAAAAAAAAAAAGAAGAAGAACTGCCATGCTTGTGTAGTTATAGATAGATAGAAAACACTTTATTATACCACACAAAACAGAAGACAATACAGGAATAAACAATAGAATAAAGGAAGTATAAAGGTTATCCTTATCGTTGAGAGCGATCTCTTCCAGGCAACCTTTGGATGGACTGGACATGAAGGAACAAAATAAGACGGTGGTACTTGAGTAAATATATAGATTAAAAAAGAAAACAAATACACTACATACGAGTAACATTAATACCTACATTACAAACATTATAATAAACTTATATACATAGACATAAGATAGAGCTATCAATGTTTTCATAAGGATAAATAATGCTGTTGCAGCAGTTTTTTGAAGATAGGGAGTGATTTTGCACGTCTGATGTCCAGAGGGAGAGCATTCCATAGACAGGTAGCTTGTACAGTGAAAGATTTGTCATAGAATGAGGTGGTGTGAGCAGGGACTTTTAAAATGAGGGTTTCAGAGGAACGCAAAGAGAGAGTGAGAGTTTGAGAGGAATTCAAAGCGCTCCTTGAGATAGGAAGGGCTTGGAGGATAGAATAAGATATTGCGCAAGAGAGATAATTAGATAGATTTTGTGTTGCAGAAGAGGGCTGTTCGTGCGATCTATAATATGAGTCCCAGAGAAACACTACGTAATAAATTCAAAGAAATAAACATAATGACAGTACCATGTCAATATATTTATGAAAACTATTTGTACACTCATAAAAACATCAATCGGTTCGCTAAAAAAAGCGATATACATGATGTAAATACTAGAAATAAGCATAAACTCGCTGTTCCCACAACTAGACTACATAAGATAAGTGTATCTTTTAAAGGGCAATGTATACGCTTCTACAACAAAACTCCGAGTTGTAAAAATTATCAATAAATAAATTTTAAAAAATTGTGAAGCATATTCTTTGTAAAAAGGCTTATTACAAAATATCAGATTATCTAGAAGATAAAAAAGCTTGGAACGAGTTTTGCTCCAACTCAAAATCTAACGATTTACAGATTATGCAAATGATATGTACTAGACACATAAGTTTATGAACATACTAGTGGTTTCTTCTCACTTCTTCCACTGGTGGACAAAAAATTGAAGTGAACATCAATATAATAAATAGTATGAGATATGACTTGTCTAAGTGCTTATTTGTAAGCCTAAAGAAATAAACTTTCATTTCATTTCAGATAGTATGTGAGTATTCCTGCGAAGTCGGATGGGCGGCAACCACTTGAGTTTTGCGGGCTATTCGGAAACGTGGTCATATTTCCGAAGGCCAAATATGAACCTAATACTGAAATTTAGTTGTATCATCATTATCTACGGCTAAGTCTAATATACTGGACCTAGGCCTCCTCAGAAAAGGGCTTGTGGCTATATTTCTATATCTTATCTTGTATAAAGAAAGCTAAAACGATGGATAAATTGGACTTTTGAACGGTCGATTTGGATGATTTTACACCACAAGGCGGGAGTTCTTAGATTGTTTGAATTTCGTTATATTTTCCTTTTTCTTTAGGTTTGTAAAATGATTTTAACCTGAGCCGGATCCTGATTTTTTAAGTACTGGGTATATCAAAGATTACCTTGGAGATCTTTAACTAGATCTGGTGATAGTTTGCCGGATGACAGTTCAGTTGATATACCGCCTACTTGTTTCAGCAGATACTCGAGCTGATCTTGGAACGAATTCAGCTGAAAGTAAAAGGACGCTATTAATGCCGCTCCTACTACTGCTTTATAAGAGCATAGGTATTAATAACCCAATATCTGTTCGCCACGCTGACCGGTGGCGCAGCGGCGGCGTCGCGGGGCGCGACGACGAGACAACGCAACAATCGCGTTAGCATCTTATTTGTATTGCCGTAGAGAACAAAATATGTTTGCCTGATTTCCTATGTTTGCCCCCTTTTTTTCAGCACATCAATCTGCGTACGTAAGGCGTGACTTACTTAACTACTATAATTAAAATGCATATTTACATACCTGATCTTGAACGATTCCTTCCACCTTGCCGATGGTGGCGCAGCATTCCAGCATTCGCCTCTCTACGGTATTTACGCGATCGCCCAAGCCTTGCGCGAGTGCTGAGATGCGACGAGCCTTATCTTGCGTTGCTGTCCAAGACAAAGACAAAATGTATTTATCTGCCTGGATTCTATATTTATTTCCCATAATGGGCCAGTCGTTGTCAAATTGTACTGCAAGTCTACCGCGCAATATAGCACATAATGTAACGCACATTTATCAGCTTTATTACGTAAATTTTAGCGTGAATAACGCTTGAAAAGGCGTTATTCTCTTCTCTCACAAAGAAAATAACACAATCCACGCGTTATTTACACCAAAGTTAGCGTAAAAATGCTGAAAACGCGCGTTACGTTATTTGATATATTTAGTAGATAACGTAACGCGCTTTATCAGCTATACCACGCTACTGCGTGGTAGCCTTGTTGGCATCTGCCGCCGCCCGCGCCGCAAACCGTCGCGTCGTCGTCGCGACGGTTTGGGAGAGGTTTTATAATCGTCGATCTAAATAACATATCTATAGGTATTCCATCCAATGTGCGGTCAGAAGGTCCTAAGAGCTTATAGATACGTTGTAGTAAGCGCTTTAGGCTAAACCGTATGTACATTTTACAATAATTATCATACGATCCATTTATTAGACGACCGATGTGGCGCGGTAGGCGAAGGCCCACCTGCGACGCAAGTGGTTGCGGGTTCGATTCCCGCCTCGGAACAATTGTGTGTACGATCTGCAGATATTTATTCCGGGTGTTCTGGTCGTTATCTATTTTATAATAGTATATATTAAAATAAAATAATATTTATCTATGTATATCCGTCATCTAGTATCCTTAACACAAGCTCTGCTTACCTTGGGGCTAGATGATGCTGTGTGGATTGTCCAGCATGATTTGTTTATTATTTACCTGGAGATCCCGTGTCTGACGGCTGCGACTGCGCCGGCGGCGGCGGCGGCGCCTGCGCCTGCGCGGGCTCTGCGCCGGGTTCAACTTGAGTCTCAACTCCGGCATCTATAAATCAATAAGGCTCAATGTGTAACAAACAAAGAAATACTGATTCAATCAACTAATAATGATTACCCGTCTTCAACGAAAAATAGGAGGATCTTTGCTGAACTGAAAATGAAAATCGGTTGACAATTCGTCAGTCGTTATGGACCGCTTTTGAAAATCAGGTTTGTTAATCGAGTTGGTTGGTAGCCGTTTTATTCGTAATATTTTAGGGATTTAAATGTAATTGGGCAGTTTGTGATACCTATTATTAGTTTTTCTAATGCCTCTGTAATGGTTTTGTTTAGTAAAGTTTAGGCAGAGATGCGAAAATTGATTTGTTGGCCAAAAAAAGTCTTAAAAAAAGCTGTAGGTACGACGCCTTAAAATCATTCACGCTGTGTTTTACATCATATCTTCTAAGAGTTGATGGTTCCAATGATTTGGTTTGCCGCGATGGGTTCGAGCACGTTAAGATAACTCACCAATTAAGGACCAATTAGGTATAACCTTTTAATTATCGCCTAGGAGAGAATCTTTACGCATACCTAATGAATCGTTTCCAACTCACCATTACTCATATCCTCAACAAGTGTCAAGAAGTTATTCATGAGGCCGTCAACATCAGCTTGCAATCCTTCTAGGTGATTTCTTAACGCTAATAAATCCTCGGCAGTGGCTCCGGGTGGTGGACCGGGGGATCGTGCCCTCATTGTCGGGGAGGTGTCCCGCGAGACCGCGGATTGAGCCTTCTTAGGTCCAGGGGGAGGAACCACCACAGCGGGTGGGGCCTTCGGAGGTTCAGGGGGAGGAACCACCACAGCTGATGGGGGCGCGGTCGGTACCACCGCAGCGGACTCTTCTCTGTTTGCAAATGAAGTATAATAAGTCACAAAAATATTTTACCACTGTACCCACGTTTCTTGCAACAGTGAACGAGAATACAGAGGTAAAATTCCGATAGTTTAAATCTATAAATTACCAACGGAGAGTATCATAGCATATTGTAGTAACCGAGTGTAGTAGATTTTAGATTTAGATTTGCTTTCACTGGCTTCAGCGATGTAAGCCTTGCCCCCGAACTAATTTCGCGTTGCAATGATTCGATCCATTGTCAATAAATCTACGAACTTTTTTTCATGCTTTAGTTTTTCTACGGCGTCTTGCAGCTTTGCGCTCTCCGAGATGAGATCTCCGACCAGGGAACTGAGTTTCCCCAACCCCGTTTCAGCAGCTTCTAAGCGCGACTGCACATTCAGGGATTGCCACATGTCCTGAATTGCTTTTATATTTGTTTGGGATCTGCAATAATATACCAGAGTTATATTGTTTTAATGCGCTTATGTACGTTTGATTGACAGCTAATTTATGTACGCAAGCTGTTACAAGATAGTATATACTTCTTTGTAGGTTAAGTACGTTGACTAGCTAATGTATTCAGGCAATCTAAACTTTAATTGCTTATGGGAAGCCAATAAGAATCCGCTTTCAAGATTCTATTATAAACCTACAATACAAGTGGGTGGAACACAACTAACCTAACTTCCTCTAATAAAGATTCGTTATTCGGAATGCTGCTAAAGACTCTATCCTTGATATCTTCGACAGTTTGCTTCAGCAAGTTGAACTTACTAAGTGTGACAAGGGAAAGCGTTGGGGCCTTGCTCTCGGCGACGGCTTTGGGTTGTGTCTCTGCGGTTTTGCCCTTGACCTCCCCGATAGTTTTATCCAGTACATCAACAGCTTTTTCTAGCAGGTTGAATTTACTGAGTGTGACCAAGGTTTTTTGTGGTTGTTCGGGTTGTTGTTCGGATTTGATCTCCGCGACGGCTTTATCTAGTATATTGACAGCCCTTTCTAGCATGCCAAACTTGCCGGATTGTAGGCCACTTGAGTCATCGGGTCGTTGGTCCTTGATCTCGTTGATAGCTTTTTCCAACACGGCGACTGATTTTTCTAACACGATCAACTTATCTTCAGGGATTTGTCTGGGTTGTGCCACAGTGGGATGCAGGGCTCTGATCTCATCAACAGCTTTCTCCAGCACGTTGAACTTGCTGAGTGTGACTAGGTTATGTGCCCCAGTGGGTGCGGTAGATTGTGCCTCAGTAGGTACGGTAGATTGGGGCCCGGTGGGCACCCGAGCCCTAATCTCGTCGAAAGCTTTTTCTAGCACATTAAACTTGCTTATTGTGACAAAGGCTCGTGAGTCGGTCGGTTCGGGTTCTACCACGATGGATCGCTGAGTTTTGATCTCGTCGACAGCTTTTTCCAGCATACCAAGAGCTTGCTCCAGAGCATGGATCATGCTGGGGTTAACTACGGGTTGTTTTTCGTTGGGCTGAGATGGTGTCTCGGCAATTCGTTGGTCCCTTAGATCGTCAACAGCTTGCTCTAGCAAAAGGACAGTTTTTTCGAGCACTTTGAATGTGTTCTCCGTAACGAGGGACTTTGGATCAGTGGGTCGATGGGACTTCATGTCGTTGATAGCTGTATCTAGTTGGTCGATAGTTTGCTCCAGCGGTTTGTTCTTGTCCATTGTGCCGGTGGATTGGGGTTGGGTTTGTGTGTCACTGGGTTTGGATTTTTGGTCAGTGAGTCGCTGGGCCTTCATCTCGTCGACAGCTTTCTCTAGTTTGAAAACAGCTTTCTCTAGGGGTCCACGGGTTCTGATTTCTTCGACAGCTTTTTCCAGAAGGTTAAACTTACTAAATGTAACGAAGGACGGGTCGGTGCGACGAGATTCTGCTTCAGCAGCATCTTTAGATCTAGGTGCTTTTTTTGACACTGACTGTGACGCTCGTACCTCTGACGAGGGTTTCTTGGACACTTTTTGATATTCGCGCTCGGCTAGAATTAAGATTCTCTCCTTAAGAAACTTTAATACTTACTGGCTAACCTATCCTTAATTGGTGAGGTCAAACCCTAACCTCCTTTACTCCATCACGGCACATCTAATCATTTCAATAATTTGTTCAACTTGAAATGCGTTCACTAAGCTTAAGACATCGGAAGAATGTTTACATATACAAAGCTTTTCCGAATATTACGTTCGACTGTTGTGGTGCTCATGGTATATGAGCACCACAACAGTCGAACGTAATAATTCTTAATTCCTGCATGAAAAGTTTCATAATTAAATAAATAAATAATTGAGTTTCAATAAGTATTACTGTAGGACCTACCTAACAATAAAAAATAGCGCGTTTATAAAGCGCATCGATGAATTGATGTTTGTAACGCAGCAGTAGGTAGTGATTAAATTTTTAGATTCTAATAAGCTGCAAATTTTATTTATTCTGTAATTTTCTGAGTGGTGGACAAGTACCTACTACTACCCACCTACTAACTCAATTAATTAATTAAATTAATGGTTAACGCAAAAAAATAACAGAATAATTTGACTCTAAAACAAAAATGTACCTTATTACCATATTTACCCAGCATGATGGGCATCCCAGGATTCTATGATGCATCAGCTATGATGATTGATTGTAATGAACCCGCCATTGCCTATCTAGGTATGCAAAAATAAATGTAGGTATATGCGACAGTTAGATACATTTTGAAACACTTACGTGAGTCCAGTCTTTTGACTCTTTCCACTGAAATAAAGAAAATATTGTAAGAAATAATAACAAAAACTTCAATTGTGCTGAAGATCCTAATTTGGATTGGGACTTCTAAAATAATTTAAACATTAGTGATTTTAAGATCGCAGTAAATGTAAACTAACCGCCGCCATTTTCCCGGCCAACTACTACCTTTTCAAGGCAAGAGTACCTAAATTGGTGTATTCTAGATATTATCTAGACCTACTTCATCGGTCACATACATCGTCACTGCAAACGTTTTCAGTTCAATTCAGTTACGAAGGTCTATTGAAGATAAAGAAATAATCTGTATTGATTAATTGCACCAACGATGTTTTATGAATAAAAATAAAGTAAAGAAGAAATATGTCAACTTACCAACAAGTATAGTTTCCTCTGACTCTACTGGCGCTGGTAGTGCTGCAAAAGTGATAATATAAAAAAAATGTTTTATTCCGCTAACAGTTTTTTACGTAGCTTCATCTTCGGGTGTAAGGGGATGTTACTCCTCGCGTAACATCTCGACTCCTAAGCCAACCTAACCTAGTACACCTTGCTAGATTACGAACTAGGCTCTGGTGAAAATATCACAAAATCTTCATAATTTAATATTTAATAACTCATTGATTTTACAATTATTTTCCATTACTTGACACTGGCAGAAAAGTCTCCAACCAGACACAGTTTCCATTAACAAAGAATCATCAATCAAGCATCATCTTATTTATCACTTTAGAATTTTTTAGTTGGACATATTACTAACAAATTAACGAATAACTCGGAGTTTATTAATTAAGTAATTATTGGAACAATTGGCAATTTGCTAACTTACGCAATTCAGTTTTCTTTGTTGGGACCTGAAAAAAAAAACCATAACTTAAAATTAATATCCGTTTAGTTAAATGAGTCGAATATTAACGGTTTTAAATTAGCATGCTCATTTTTTATTTTATTTGTAGTTAACTATAATTGACCAACCGAGCGATACGTATCTGCTTCAAGTCTGAAAAAAATTAATTCCACCATGATTGAATTTCGACTGATTGAGAGAAACTTTCATTTAGATTAGGACCTTATTATGAACATTAATGAGTACCTTACCTACTTAATTAAAAGTGAATAAAATCTACGACTATGATTATCTAATACCTCTAATACTTATGTATTTATGGGAGGTACTTACTCGTCCAGCCGGTTTTTGGTACGGTGATCATCTCTATAAAAGGGATTTGATCAATCAGCGTACGAACAACCGAGCTCCGAACTCCTGCGATGTGGTCCCTAGGTGTGGGGGCAAAATAATGTCCTCTTTTTTAGTTTTTGCTTACGTAAATGACGCATCATAGGAAATTTGGTGAAACAAATGAATGGAAGCTGATAAAATGTTCTACTCTGATTCTACACAGTTTTTACCTATTCCCCTTCGTTGTCTCTGTACAACCGAGAGGGTGAACTACTATGTATTGGTAAATTCAGACATGCCTGCATAACAAACGTAAGTACGTTTGTTTACCTATTTATATAGGCAGATCATATCGTAAAAAGTGGAGTACTCACAGCCACGACACGATTTAGGCAACAATTCGTCACTGCAAAAATGTTTTCTTATTTGTCACAACGCAAAAACCATTAAAATTTGTTTCAATCAGTCACATGTAAATTTAATTCCGATAAGTCACATTTCAGTTTTGTGATTATTGGTCACACGGCGAACTTATTCTATTCGTCACCCCGTCAAATAGTTCTAATTGGTTTCATATGGATAATTTTGGTTTGGGCGTTGCATTCTACGATTCCTATCATAACTGTTCAGATAAATGGTAATTTGTGTATAGTAAAGGGGGAAATTATTGCTATTGCAGAAACCTTATCTTATATGGAATCCACAGATCATCATAATATTGACTATATTATATATTATATTTACGGATTCTAGAAGTTCGCTCCAACACTTGGCTAGGTGTACTTCGACTTTTCGAGGAACACCTACAGCCTACACTATATTGCGTATGTATTATCCTGAATTTACAATCACATGGTAGAAAAGTGGTGCTCCAATGGATACCATCTCATGTTGGACTTGGACTACGAGGCAATGAAATCGCAGATTTTTTAGCAAGAGAAGCTATAACAGACGGCATAACCTATAAATATACACCCTTTTTATACAAACTATATACCTACCTAAAATTAAAGTAGATTGCTATTACCTATGGAAAGAATATTTTAATGTGCGGTCTCGAGAAATAGGTATCTGGTATAAACCGATCCAGCCGCATCCCTTGAGTTCTCCATGGATTGACAATAGCATTTTGTTTCGTCGTGAAACTGTTATTGCATTGAGCTTTGTGACTTCGATCCGGATACATCCCGGCAATAAATTTTTACATTTAATGAAAAAATCAACTACACCAAATTCTACAGACGATGTTTACCACACATTGATGGAGTGTGTTCGGAACGAATCGTTTAGAATTAGCATTTTATCATTTAGTTATAGGGATATATGTATATCGCTGTAACATCGTTCTCGCTGAGCCTGTCTCGGACGCAGCTAGGGCGCTGTTCAAACTCGTAATGTTAGGTAATTAGGTTAATTTTATTTTAGTTAAGATTTGATTTCTGTTTTTCTGTTTAACTCACCAGGGCAACATAATCGCGTGTGCGACAAAGCCCTTTATAATATTGAGAATAAAAAAATGGCCTGTTATACATAGAATAGCCCTAATTCCCTACCCGACGGAGTGGTAGCTAACTTTGGATGACAATAAAAGATATAAGGAGAAAGAAAACTCAGTAAATTTCCGTTGTGACAAATTAGAAAACCTAATTGCAGTGACGAATTAATGCCTAAAGCCACGACACGACTCTCCGAGATACCGATTGGGGGAAATCCTGTTACTTACATCATCCGTAACATCTACAGCAAATTCTTTAATCTCTATGGTTTGCGTGTTCTCCCTTATGGTCGGTATGCTAGCCATACTGCCGCGCAGCTCTACATTCTTCCCAAGAACTCGCAGTTGCTGCGCCAGGCAATGCAGCACTGTCTGCAGCATGTTAAAGTCTACTACGCCCACCTGAAAAAGGTTCAAAGTTTGGATGAAAGATCTGATTTGAAAAAACATTCTAGGGGGTTCCCAAAATTTGGATTCGGATGTTGTTAAAACAGTTAATAAAGGAAGCGTTTGCGCTCCCTGTTTAGACCGAAAATACATATTTTAGTTCGAAGTGTATGGCATCCAAAGGTTGTTTATGTGGTTGTGTTGTTTATATTGTATGTGGCCAGCAAATACTTAATGTTGGAAAACTGAAATTTTGGATTTAAATATGTTGAATTATGATACGAGGTCGATAGGTCTACCTATTATCTACCTATAGATCTAACCTGCAAACTGCTCTATATATTGTTACAATTTTGACTTTAACAAACCAAATTTTGGACAGGTCGAGTTACCTGTCCGATCAGAATAAATATCATATGTGCTATACGACCTTTCTTCGTATTGCTTATTTCGTATGTTATTTACGAAAATATAAGTGGCACAATCAGTCGCCCTGGGAAGACAGGGCGGACAGAAAAGAGGAAAGGCATTTTTCTCGGGTTCTTTGTGTGGCAAGCGGTCCTAGCTACATTATGTATGTCATGCTCGTTTCTCGGTTTATCTACGACTTGCACTTTTGTTTCGGACACGGGTCGGCCAAAGAATCTCAGTACCTAATTTTGAACTTACCTATCTAAATAAAGGATGGTTTTGCAGATCTTGTTTTCACGCTTGTGTCAACGCTTTAAGAATTATTCATAATAAATTACAATATATATTAATAATTTTGTACCGGTGTACGGTAGACTCGAACGAAATGCACATCAAATTGAAGAGCGTAAAAAATTTGCCCGAGACTGATCCGAGTCGACAACTTATAGGCGGAAAATTCGGATTATCGAGTATTTTATATATAAAAATCAGATAAAAATGAATCGATTGCTATAAAATGGCGTTGCGAAGTAAATATGTCAATGTCATCAATGTGGTGTTGGTGTTATGTCATCACGTGTCAAGCTATCACAGGTTCGTATTCCGTTCTCCATTGTGACCTCTATCTTAGGTCTACTCTTTGTTTGTGTGACAGATCATCTACATTTGACCTATATTTTATTTAAAAAATGTTAGAATGTTACTATGAGTCTACTTTATACCCGAGCGAAGCCGGGTTTTCATCTAGTTAATAAATAATGCTGGATAATCGACACAGCATATCAAGCCTAAGGCGAAGCGGAGCTTGTGTTATGCGTAGGTACTAGATTACGTTTTTTATTATAATAATAATAATTCTAGGCAATACACACAGCACTATCTAGGCTCGAGCTAACCGGAGCTTTGGTTATGGATACAAGACAACAGATACACATAATTATAATACAACACACATTTCGTAAACTAAGTCGGTGAATTCTGTAATTAATCTTTTGTTGTGAAAGTACCTAAGAGCAACTAAGACTAGCAATTATAACCGTCTGATGTGCTCTAATTGTGGCAGACGCCTTTGTTATTTAGATGTCTGGAAGCTGGTGGATTAATTATAAGCTATTGTAAAAACTTGCAAGTTTTTCTAGGTTTTATTTCGTTTAACTAGAAGAAAAAAGCCACGTAATGCGCTAGCAGAAAAGGAGAATAAAATTTAGCTGATTTGCTTGAAAAAGCAGATAAGTTTTTATGCGAGGTTTTCAATGAATTAACATTCCGGTTTTTTTTTTTAACCGGGGATGATGATTTTATGCAAGTTTACAATAAATTGTTGATCGCTATGATACTATCTCTATATTGTAAATTTTGTAATCGAACCTCATTATTCTTGTCCAATGTGCTTTCTGGATAAAAACTATCGAATTTGTCGATTAATCGCTTTCTTTTATCGTAGGACCAGTGCATCATCGATTACCTTTTGGTAGGGTAGGGGCATGGTAGGGGTATCTTAGCTTTGTGTTTCAGATGCTCATTTAAAGCAGTCACTCGAGACGGGCCCCGGTGCATTTATTTACCTACCTAGTGATTATCGCACGCAGAAGGTGATAGAGGTGTTCCAGGGGGTGATGGAGGTGTCCCAGGTGATGTTCCAGAAGGTGATGGAGGTGTTACAGAAGGTGATGGAGGTGTTCCAAGGGGTAATGGAGGTGTCCCAGGGGGTGTTCCAGGGGTGACGAAGCTGTTCCAGGGGGTGATGGAGGTGTTCCAGGAGGTGTTGTAGGTGTCTCAGGGGGTGAGCCTGGGGGTGATGGAGGTGAACCAGGGGGTGATGTTCCAGGCGGTAATTAAGGTGTTCCAGGGGGTGATGGCGGTGTTCCATGGGTATATAGTAATACGCTCCCAAAGGCTTGCGCTGCTACCGCGCCTGCATCGTGCTTAGAACCCACTCATAAGTATACATAAGGTCCATCTGCCACGCAGGAGGTTGCGGGTTCGATTCTCGCCTCGGGACAATTGTGTGTACGATCTGCATATGGGTATTTTGGTCTTTATCTATGTATGTAATGAATAAATTTCAGATAACTTGAACCATAGTTTGTTAGTAAAATTAAACATATTAAGAACTTATTACTAGGGTTAGTTATACCAGGGACCAGTTATATCAAGATATAACTGGTCCCTGGTTATACCCAATACTAGAAATTAAAACTAAATTAAATTAATTCACTCTCCCCATGAAACATTTCCACAGGGGAGAGATGATTCTACCTGATATAGTTTTTAATTAGTAATTATTGTATTAATTATTGTATTAACTATTGTATTAAGTACATTATATCAATCATCGAGAACCCATAACACAAGCTCTGCTTAGCTTGGGGCTAGCTAGATGATACTGTGTGGATTGTCCAGCATTCATCATCATCATCATCAGCCTCTTAGTCCACTGCTGGACATAGGCCTCCCCCAATGATCGCCATAGCGCCCTGTCATCAGCTTGCCGAATCCAGCATCTACCTGCAGTCTCTCACAGGTCATCATCCCACCTGGTGGAGGGGCGTTCTACACTACGTTTACCGAGTCGTGGTCTCCACTCAAGAACACGTTTGCAGTCCAGCATTATTATTATTATTATAATCGTACCTACCTCTGGAGTTCCTATGGCTAGATCAATCATATCGCCGATACTCAGTAAAATTGCAGTTTCTGCAATGGAAATAGAATTTATATATATCAGTGAAATACATATTTTACCTATTCGACAAACCGTAAATAATTTCAGGGCTACCTAGGCAGTGCCTAGGTATTCAATTATGGCGAAAACTGAAAGAGAATGCAAATTCAAGGTAATATGGCACGTTCTGTTTTGATAGGTGAAAGGGTGCTTAGGTATAATTTCAGAATACAGCTGCTTTGTTTATTAAGTGTTCGTAGTTTCCATATACATAAATTGGCTTGTCGTAAAAACGTTTTGATATTCTACTGGAATTGAAGTACCGGTCTACTACATGGTTGGTCTCTTACTAATAAAACATTGCTTTAAAACAATGAATCTTTACCAGCCATATCGGTAGTTGCGTGTAGATTTTTCTTTAATTATGCAGACCTTATCTAAAAACTGATATATATAAATATATTACAAAATATTGGTACACAATTAAAGGATTTTGCTCAAAGTTACCAAGTGTCAACCGCATGTCATCGTGGGAACGAGTCAGTCATATTTTTCTCTTTAACACATAGTGCAAGGAGTTTTTATAGAGTCCTTATTAAATCTTGACCATGGAGGATCAATGAACAGTATAGAAAAATTTTAGCAGCGAAATCACTACATATGCATAAAACAAAGTCGCTTCCTGCAGTCTGTTATTCCTATCATATGTATGCTTAGATCTATAAAAATATGGATTTCGATGCGTTTTTTTAATAGATAAAGTGATTCAAGGGGAAGGTTTGTAAACCACACCAGAATCAGAAATCTCCTATGTCATACAGAATCATGGCCCAGGGCCATGATTCTGTATGACATAGGAGATTTCTTGCCCAAATCGTGTGAAGTCAAATCGCGTTCGAAACACAAACGTGATCGTAACAAGCCTTGGCTTGTCGTAGGTGTGTAACACGCTTCGAAAGTCAATAGAGAATAAAGCCCCTGTTGTGTTTGACACATCGATTTCCACGCAGGCGTAGCTGCGGGCTGCAGCTAGTAATAATTAAATATTGCCCATTCATTATTAGATACATTAGCCTGTATTAACCCATTGTTGGACAATGGCTTCCTCAGACTGAGGACCTCAGGCAGTGGGTAAACAAGTCAACGGCGCTAAACTAACTATGGAAGCAGAAAGTTTTATAGTTCATGCCTAAAACGGACTAATACAAAATACAAAATCATTTATTTGCAGTCAACGGGTTATAAGTTAGTATGCTTATTCTAAAACGTCCCATGCGATGACTCACCAGCTGAAACAGCTTTGGCGTGCAAAAATTATATAATATTAATTGCAAATATGTATACTAATTGGAAAATTCATTAAAATAATGTCAAAACTATGTGTATGTATTATAATAACATTGCTCCTTAGATATAACAAAAAGATACATATCACACATCAAAATAACACGCAAATTTTAATAAGGTATACAGATGTCAAGTAATAAAATTAGGGCTTACAAAACTTTTATGTTAGGATCCGTGAAAAATTCACTGACACTGACTGCAGTTAGCTTCGCGCAAAGGCGAAGCCTTTTTGCTTTTCGAGCTCGCACACAGCACAGCTGTGCTATATGTATAGTTAGTTATTCTGTGCTCACAGCGAGTGCGGAAACTGTAGCTTTATTTATAGCCTGGCTTCGAAATAAATTGACGTCAAATACGATTTAAATGATAAAACTACACTTTATCAGTTTTGTTCCAATTTATCAATTCTCTTCGACGAATTTTGCTGGCAGTAAATTCATCATTGCACGCATATACATAGAAAATACCATTTAACTTTGTGAACCTTTGTAATTTTTTGATCATCGTTTTTCAATATCTCCTCGTATCTTATCTTTATTTGTTATAGGGTTATACGTTCGTTTGACCGCAATTTCACATTTTGGTAAGTGACGATTTGGCCGATGATGATGTATTTGTATTTTGTTTTATTTATTTTTAAAGAATATACATACTTTCTTATATTAATACTGTCTAAACCCGTAGGGGTTTGACCCGATTGTGCATTCCTCGGGTTTCAATCTTAAAATAAAGTGTACATTATGTATGTAACTTTGTACGTAGGTACAAGTGAAATAGTTTGCATACTGAGTGCCATAAAACCCACCTTTAGATCATAATATGACCCAAAGGCATCGATTACGTACCCTAGACACCTAATATAGGGCGAACGATTTAAGACATCACATAAGGAAAAGAGATCCTTTAAAAATCCACGCCCACTAACGTTCGATCAGTAACGACCAGACCAGTGACCCGTGACAATCTCTGCGTTCGCTTACTCAATGGCTCCTGACGGAGCTCAACTTAATTTGGTTGACCGGTTGAGGTCAACTGTCGAGGTCAACTGTGCATCTCTTTCTTTCATAACCAATTCTGTATTTGCTTTCCATTTTTATACGTAGTCGATGCCCAAAGGAGTATGGCACTCGGTCATTACATTAGTCACGATTTATCACGATGGTAGAAGAAGACTTTTTCAATACTGACCAGTTCTTTTATTTATCTGAGCTGAACCGTCATGTCATCGCCACATCATCGGCCTCGGTAGGCACGAATCTAGGTTTAGGTACCTAGTTGATCGAAAATAGTGTTTGAAACTGTTCTTAAATTGGTTCAATCCTGCATAATAGTGTTTTTTGTGTACCGTCTACGTATTTTTTATTCGGTCGTTACTCGATAATATTTCACGTCATTGCCCTCGTTATTGCTTTTCGCGAGGTGCTATTTCAAATTGCATCTAGCTGTTGTATCCATAACTCACTCGTTCGATTGAACTATTAAACTGTTCATCGATTTGGCAATCTCTAACATTATTTAAACTGCGTATATCAAAATACGAGGTTCTCATTTTAAACAGTAGAACAGTAAAATAATCTTGTATAATAATAAATTATGGTACCTACTTATAACATTTGACTTGTCTAAGGGCTTATTTTGTAAGCCTAAAGAAAAAAAATATATTTTGAGTTTGAGTTCAGTTTCAGTTCAGTTCAGTTTGTCCGAAAATGCACCAAATTTGGTAAACATCTGATAGGAAGATAATGGAAATCCATAAGAAAATAATAAGAAATATTTTTTTCGGACTTGATGAAAGCAAAACGAGTTGTGAGAACTGGATAGATCAAGGCATATCTCATCATTATCTACGAGCCTCATTTCGCTCATGTTTGTTGAGTAACGGTCCCCAATTGCTGGCGTTAAAATCTCAGCAGAGCATGATTTCAATTAAATTTAGACAATGGGAGGACTTCATTCAACACGCTTCAACTACACTTCAGAATGTAAACATCCAAGTTATTTACCTTGGTAGCATCGTAAACTTAAATACCAACCTATATGTCTGATGAAGGAACGAACGCAAACAACCGCACCGCACCCTGCAGCTTTCTTGATTTTGTAACGACAAATATTGACGTAGGATGCTCTCGAATATATCTACAATGGAGAAATAACGGAGGCATGGGATGGAATCCAGTTTGTATCGGTGGTTACATGCAGACCGCTAAAACGTTCCATTGTTTACCTGCCTCATTATCGAGAGCGTGTTAAGTTTCCTCGGCAACAAAGTATGGTTTCCCTCTCACCGCGGCAATTTACGAGATCTTCAATGGTAGATAATCACCTAAAGTACTGCCCGCGGCGTGCGAGCCGAGACAACTGACTTGAGGCAGACAGGTCGGTGCTCTAAGAACGGACAACCAACTGCATGGTTCTGGTGTGAAGGACGTTCATGTGTACACAATAAAGTAGCCGTACCTGTCGTGTAAAATGTTTGGTTTAGATCTAATTTCGGCGAAATGCCGAGGTGTTTTTTGTAGCGGCAGGTGAAGCGGTGCGCGAGCGGGACAGCGCTGATCTCCTTGCGTCGAAAGCTTCTGCGACTTGCGAGGACGGAGCACCGGCGGCACTCGGTGGCGGAGTCCGACGACCGAGATAGTCTCGCGCCGGCTCGGCTAGAGACCGACCGTTTCGTGTCCGCGTCCGCACAACTTCTGTGTTTAAACTTTACGTAAACATTTCTGTGTTCCATCAAACTGTTTTAGCCATATTACTTGGCGTAATTATTTGTTGTTTGTATTGCGCGTGTTTTCCAGTGTTTCGTTTCTTGGTCAGTTTTAGTAGGATTAAAATCGTGTCTTCATCTTTGTGGAAAGCACCGGCTTGGAGTGCATGCCAGGCGGATCCTGTTGCGCCTATATTAACGGTGAGTATTTTTAAATTTATGTCATTATGTTTTTAAGATAAATTGGTAATCTGAGTTTAAATAGGAATTTAGGATTTTAGCGATTGCAGGTAGGAACTCAAACATGGTAAGAAAATTAAACGAAAATCTAAATAGGTAGGACCTAAGTAACGTTCTTGATAATGATGACGCTTAATTAAAAAAAGTCCTCAGCCAAAATATCTGGAGTTCCAGTTATTATCCAAAGCGTTCTCAATCTTCTAACGTTGTAGATTCTGTGACCTTTCTGTGGTTTGGGTAAAACAATCTGCAATGAATATAGTTAAGTTTCCATGTGGTGTGCTTTTGTGATTCTGTAGTCTGAACCTACCGAGCTATCTGTGTATCAAACTTACATAGCAAAGGCTTACACCTGAAAAACATAAATACCTACCTACATCGACGGATATTATATGTAGGTACTGAAGCTATGTCTACCCAACGTCATAAAATGATGATTCTATTAGACAACCTTGAAGATAGGTACATATCCATACGCAAAATAATAAATTAAACATACTAAAAACCAGTTCCAAAATCGATCGTTTATACCTAAAGAGTTAATTAGCTTCAGCACCTGACCTGAACCCTGTGGAGGTCAAATCTTATCGAAACTTGATATTGATAACATTCAACATTCTACTGATAAAGCTGATTATGTTTTCTAACTCCTGATTTTCCTGTTAGCACATAAATTCTTCTATTCCATGAATCAACCTCTATGGATCCCATTAAGAATCACATCACATAAATGTATGTATACCTACTCGATAAGATTCTGACCCCATACGCTTAGGTTGTCCTTCCTAAAAATAAACGGGTATTCTTTATTAGATTCCATTACGCATAGCTTTACATCACCTTCAGACTAAATGCTTATACGGAGGTGATTGGGAAACGGCTAAAGATTAGGTTGTAATGAGGTGCGTGCTTTTATCAGTGCCTATAAAATTAGGTACGGGCGGGTATGTACTGATTCACATACAGTTCCCTTTGCCGTAAGTTAAATGACGTCTCATCGGTCAACCTTCATCATTGGCCTATTGACATTATATCTACCAACGATGATTAGACTGGCATTAATGGGGTTATTCCATCAAACTATTTTATTTTTGATAGTAATGTCCTACCTAAGGCTTTACTGATTCGATTTTGTTTCTAAAGTTATACCTACCTAATAGTTTTTGTTGTTTTTAATCAAATTTTGTATTATTTTAAAGACCTTATGACTTAATTTTTGGAATCAGAATACTAAAAAAGGAATTTTTTGTTTTATTTGCTATTTGCTTCTGTGATAAAAAGTAACCTACAGATTGAGTTACTGTGGTAAAGTTTAATTTTTATGCTATTTTCATGGACAATTCTTTTTGAATAATCTTCGTAACACAACATTCGCAAGCCCCCATATTTTTCGAGTCTCCAGATTCTGCGTCATTAAACTTATTATTATCACAGTTCTGTGTCTATGGAATACTTTAAATCTCCAACGCTACGAAAGGTAATACCATGATAATTATTATAAGTAAACAGTAATCTAAAATTATTATTATATAGGTCTGTTATTGAAAGCTGGTATCGATCTTTTATGCCAGTCGGCTTCGTTATCGAGTACGTTTGTCCGTATGCCACCGCCCCGCGCCGCGCGCCGCGCCGCCGAGGCAGCATGCGGCATCCCCATTTCAAATGCGGCGGGGCTGGACAAAAGTCCACAATGGGCGATTGAATGACAATGGCACGTCACGGTCCACCGCCGACCCGTTCTGTGACCCTGGTACTTCGGGGAGATGCTATCTCAGCACGAATTTTAAATTTTGACCCAGTTTTGACCTTTTATTATGCTTTTAGCGGGGATAGGTTGAGCTATGCCGACGCGACTGTGACTGACTGAGACGGATGGAGGTTTTTGTATAAAATTGTATCCCTGAGACATTAATTGTATAGGTTTTGTATATGTAGTGTAAGTCACAGATTACAGATTTTGTAAGGCTTCGTAAGTAGATGAAGATGCTGGAGAAATAGGGCATGCTGTTAAACAATAACTTGAAATGCTATACAAATCCTATGTTTTAGTTAGAATGAGATAAAAAAATTATGATCTTTAGCAGTTTTTTTAATAGCATGCCCTACCTATGCAGTGGATATCCATTCTGCTGAGATAATGATGATGAGATGAAAAAATATTACTGAACCGGATGATAAAATTTAAGCAGAGTTTGAGGAAACGCAACTTCATCCAGTTTATTCACATAAAGACCTAGATATATTAATTGTTTGTAGGTATGTACTGTAGGTACTACTATCGTGTCGTGATCGATAACATCGTTTAGTTGTTATGAATGATTTTATGCTTATTCTGACCTAGTTCTAGAGAGCATTAGATCGTCTGTCACGGCCGTTTAGGTCGATTCGGTTCAATTTGTTGGTGAAAGATGGGATCAATTAATTAAATACACGATTAATTAACGAGGGATAAGGATAACATTCCAATAAATTCGGACCCAAGCTACGTAGGCATGAATTGAATTTGTTTTCGGTATTCAGGGATCAAAAGATCTCTTCAAAACACTTAAATGGGAGGACTCAAAACAAAGTTTGCGATTCATTCTCGTTGCATTAGCAAATTAAACTGAAAATTCCATCTTTTAAAACTTTTCGCGAGTCCCTGAGGCTGTTTGCCTCCAAAATGTTAATCCACGAAACACGATTTTGCTTTTACGCGTGATTGGAATCATGAATGGAAATTTTGTGAGGTGAAATCGGATGGCTGGGCACTGCAAGCATTTAAATAATATTACACGAAGCGTACATAATGAAATTATTGTGCGAGAGAGCATTCTTCTTTATAACGACATGCAATCGGAACATACATTACATATTGGAAAAGAAATATAGTCTAAGTCTAATTTTATAATTACAAGTGCTACAGTACAAGATAAGTAGGTAAGTAGTTTTATTAGTAACTAGCGGTCCGTCGCAGCTTTGCCCGGGTGGACATTTATTTTTAAACCTATAAATAGGCATAGCCTATGTTACTCAGGGGTAATGTAGCTAATCTCTAATGGTGAAAGAAGTTTTGAAATCGGTCCAGTATTTATTGAGTTTAGGTATTCGTTACAAACATACAACCTTTCCTCTTTATAATATTAGTGTAGATTAAAATGATAACAGGTTTCCTGGATAACTTGTTAACAAGCATCAGCAAGATTGTAGTAAATTATAGATATTTTTAAGTTTGTAGCAGTCGAATACCTACGTAAAAGTTTCGACTAATTATGTCATTCATTGTTCCTATTGCATCGCAAATGGATGGGGAGGACCTTTGATGAATTTCGTGTAAGGAAAACCATATGGGAGGAGGAAATAATTATGTGATAGCACAAAGGATATAATCTTATATTATGGTAAAGAAAATAACGTTTCTCCTCCGAGCGCATAGACTCGACCAACTGACGAAAGTTATTACTGTGGCTTCATGTAACTATGTATAGTGAAAACAGCCAAGACAAGAAGACTAAAGAATGTGCCTTGTTTATAGTCTGAATATTTCATCCATTCAAGATATAACAAAGTCGCAGCGTATTTGTAATTTTACGACCAAGTGCACGAAGTCAATGGCTTAAGGTCGCACCCTCCCACATTGTCTTTAGAATAGCTTTGTTTATATTTATGACCATAGGTTTACCTATATTCAAAATGGCTGCTAAATGAAATATTTTTATGAACTTGTTCGACATACTTTTCTGAAAATTCTTAACTTTAGCTATACAAGCAAATCATGGCCTTTGTTGAACTTTCACACTCTAAAGTTTCGTGCCAACTATCTAACAATTTATTCTGTTTTTTGTGCTCTTGGGTTGTTTGCATAAAACGAAGGGCGGGCTTATCTTCTTTATCTTGGCGATAGATGCAGTAGCTCGAGCGATTATAGCGGTTTGTCTTTCTTATCTGTGGATTACATGCTTGGCTTTCTCGAGGGCCTCATTCAAGATTTTGATCAAAAAATGGAGGGAACTAGAACGAGTTCAAGGTGATTTTTATATATATTTATACCTACTACTTACCTATATAGTTAGGTAAATACCTAGGCAGGTACTACGCAGTGCATTTCATACCTTACCTAGGTATGAAATGCACTGCGTAGTACCTGCCTGTGCTAAAACTCTATAGTCTGTCATATGTTTGTTTGTAAATAATGCTTTTTAACGCACGTGAAATATCAGGTTTTATTTATTTATTTAACAAAATCCACAGTCCGTATTATATAAACTTAAAATACTATGTTTTTCCTACGACCAATGACGGATTTACATTTTATACATGGATATTTTTAAACAGACAGTCAAATAGCAGGTTTAAATGTTAAAAATCAAAACAAAAGTACTATTTTGCGACCTGCGACACAGTATTTTACTTCTGCAGGTCGCATCGCTTCATATTTTTGTTCTAGCACCTAAGTATGTTTCAAAATAAAGACTTTTTACTTTTACTTTACTTTTTATTATATCAAGGTAGATTATAAACTCAAAGAAAATGAAAATAAGCACTTAATTAACACAAGATACATAAATAATAGAAACTAAATAATAAAAATATATTCTTATATAAATAGTTAATGGTAAATAATAATAGAATACAAAAAGTAATAAAAAATATGTACTAGGTGTTCCTACTTTCTACACAGTGTCCTCTAATATTTTCATAATATCCTTTCTAAAACCTCCTTGCTTGTATAAAATAGATCAGTTGAGTCAATTTTTTATTATATTTTTTTTATTATGGTTTTAAATCGAGTTACAAGCTACAATCTTAACTCGATGGATTTTACTATTTTCTAGGTTAGTAATTAAGATACCAGATTAACAGATTTATGACTAAAACATTATTTCAATAGACCCCAAAACTACGATTGATTCAAAGTTTGTTTTAGCGTGGGTTCTTAGCAAATGGCTAACAATTTACGCAAAATTTCTTATCTGTTATCTAAAATACTTGTAGAACCCAGAAAATATGTAGCAATAGCCCTTTTTTTCACGGCATCATCATCATCAACCTATGTTAGTCCACTGCTGGACATAGGCATAGCTTGACGCATCCAGCACCTAGCTGCAGTCTTTCGCAGGTCGTCATCCCACCTGGTCGGAGGGCGTTTTACACTACGTTTACAGAGTCGTGGTCTCCACTCAAGAACACATCTGCCCCAGCGTTTTTTTTTCACGTGTGACCATAAAAAGTCTTGTTAACTCAGATGTTTGATGCGTTGCGTCTTCTCTTCACCAGTTGTTGTCCCAGCATGTCGTTAAGGGCGCCAGCCCCTTTTTTATGCGCTCTTAAGCCCGCGGTGTCGTTCACAAAGGAAACCTTGAAGTTATGAATGGTGCTCTTTGTTATATTCATACCTGTCTCCGTACCCATTAAATAAACCTAAGGTGTTGCTTGTGCCCATTGGCAGAGGTGTTGGCTAGAAGTTTTGGCGCCGGTGTAACCGGTCTGTGTATAACCGTCTCGATTTACTAAACCAGTTAGTTAAGTAGCGAGTGTGGTTATTGCGGACTCCGGATTAAAACCAACACATATGTAGCTTGCAGAAATTGCACAGATGCCTGTTTAGTTGCATCTACTCTATTCTAGGTGCTTAGGTGCCGACCACGGGTTCTAACAATTTTTAACGTCTTTACTTTAGCTCTGCTATAAAACGGCCATTCCTTAGCTTTTATAGATAATCATACACAGCATTTCAGTAAGACCTTACCTACAGGTTTTAAATGAGTATCGCAAGAGTCCTCTATTCCCGTCTTTCAAATGTTGCTTAGCCATATATAGGCAAGGCTTGCATCGCTGTCATAGGTTCGTTTAAGGGCTGTTCCAAATATGGCACCTTAGGCGTTTCTGACTTAATAGAAAGGGAATGTATCGTCGGCTGCATAGAAAGCTGGGTATTATGGACGTTTTCCATGAAATGTGGCATTGTGCAAATTTTTATGCTTTGCACTAAATCGCGTTGAGTAGGGTACCTAGCTATAAGCTGATGACTATAACTTTACTGCATAGGTATTTCAAAATACAGGTATTCGTTGGCATGCCTCACCTACTAGGCAGGTCCTACGTCCTACTCATTGCATTCTGTTTTCTCACACGCCTACAGGTCACGTACCTATATGAAGGTTCAGCATGTCGCATTGTGTGGTTTTATGAGAGATTAGTTTCTGCCCGCAGCTTCGCAAGCGTTGTTTATATGGAAACGTTTTAAGGTTTATCTATCCCACGGGAACTGATTAATGGGAAAAAAGCCTGTGTAGCCTATGTTTTATCCCAGGTCTAGAACTAGGTAGGTACCTGTGGGCAAATTCAAAATTTCAGCCCGATCCGTTCAGTAGTTTTGGCATGAAGAATAACAAACATCCATCCAAACATCTTTCGTATTTATAATATTAGTGTAATTTGATTTAACTGCTATATTTAACTTTTAGTTCCTATACCTACCAGTACCTATTTATTAATCTACGTCTTTTAAGGTATACCAGAGTTAAGCAAAACATATCAACTAGTAAGTGGGTTTCCTTCAGCCTTCTAAGTATCTAATGGAAAAGTGATGTAGTCTCCACGAAATCTGATGCGAAATAATTCCGTCTTTGTGGGCGAAAATATCTAACAAATGGAGCTTTATGCTAGTTATAAATACAGATGATAAAGCATTATTTTCTTACTAGTTAAGTGAGCGTGAAAGATTTAAAGACGTCCACAGGAGATTATGTTAAGCACCATATATCTTCTATATTTGTTATGAGTGTGGATTTACCTACGTCTCGGGGCTTTGCTGGAACATAAAATTTGTACCCATTTCGTTGCATTTCCGCTGGGAGAGATGTTGTGAAACTTCTCGCTGGCTGTCTCTTGCACTTCTGATGTTTTGCATCACCTAAGAAAAAACTACTAGGTACATATTTTTCAACTCCTTGCTCTTCGATATTATACTATAGGTGTAATATATTATTGTTTGTGTGACTTTGTGAGGTTGTACGGGAAAATCTCTAGAAATACTCAACCGATTTTGAAAATTATTTTACCAATAGAAAGCCCCGTTTTTTATGAATGTCATCATAAGGTATATATTACCCAAAAAATAAAAATACTTTTTCGTGCATAAAGATACATTTAGCCTACGATCATCGCAAAATGTTTACGAAACAAATATCGACCCGGGCGAAGCCGGGACGGGCCGCTAGTAATTTATAATGAAACCTACCACCGCTTCCTACTAGTTACTGGTATCAGTAGGTAGGTATTATAGTCAAAAAGGGACTTCAAAAGTTCAAAGGGTAAGTTCAAGGTTTTAGCCAAACCCGATAGCTTGCGAAGCCAGTCGGAAGGGCCGAGCACGCACGTATTGTATCGCCTTTATCAAAATGAAACCATTTGTATGCAGAGGAGTTCATTCACAGGATATAATGGATATATAGAAGTAGGTATACCGCAATTTTAATATCTTCATTAGCGGAAGTACCCGGACGTGTTTCTGAAGTAATTGTCATAAAGCGTAGACGTAGATTATCTCATCAAGTATGCCCGAATAAGATTCTTAGGAATTTCTTGAATAATGCTAGGTGTAGCCCTTCGCCTTTAGATTACTTTCTTAAAGGGCCTCTGGTCTTTTGGCTTCGGCCCTACGCAACCCTCCAAAGGACCTGGTCACTTTATAGCCGGAAATGAGACACACATAATAATAATGCTGGACTCTCCACACAACATCATCTAGCCCTAAATTGCAAAAAAAAAAGCAGAACTTGTGTTATGGGTACTAGATAACTGATATACATAATACAATACTTTACATAGATAGATATTTTTATTATACATAGAAAACGACCAGAACACCCGGAACAAATATCTGCAGATCATACACACAATTGTTCCGAGGCGGGAATCGAGCCCGGCACACAGCGGACCTTTGCCCACCGCGCCACATCGGTCGTCAAAACCTAGGATGACTGATATTCAAACCTAATATCTACAATACACTACATAGATAAATATTTTTATTATGTATAAAAATACCCAGAACAGCCGGACCAATATTTGCAGATCGTACAAATCTTTGTAGGTTGACGAAAAGTGAGCAAAAATATTGCAGGAGGTTATTTTTCAAATAACCTGCGCGATGCTCAGGAACTTCAATAGCGTTAGGAATGTCTCAGAACCCGAGGGAGGCATAAACCTCTCGCGCAATATTCCCACGCGATGACATGCCCCGAAGAAAACTCTGGAATCCTCGTAAACATGCTCCAGAGCTTAATTAAAGCAGGTGGCCGTTCCCGGGCCATCACTGCCATTCCTTCGTTAGACGAAATTGCATTGTAAAAAGAACTGACGCGAGCTTACACAAAATTAAGAAGACATAAGTCCTAATGTGATATAGGTATCATGAGCTTATACAACATTAAGAAGATGTATGTATAAGATACACTTAAGGGGCCTCCGGAGGGACGAATTCTTCATACAAACGTAATACCAAAATTATTTCTAATTCAAGCATATTTCCACTATAATATTGCATTATTAGTATTAAAATAGTATTTATACCAACAATAGTACCCAAATAGTTTTTTTTTCAAAATACTTACCTAAAATGAAATGAAAGCCAATCTCATTTTGCACATTTTTATGCGAAAATGGACAAGTTTTCTTGCTATTTGTTTCGTATTAAAAACATCAATATCTTACGTTTTATTTATTAAGGAACATAGCTTATATTGTGTAGTTACAGAATAACAATACTTTGTGAAGACTACAAAAAGTTTTCAGTCATAATTTTTGGTATTACGGAACAAACCAAATTTTGAACGGCTAATATTGCTATCGCGCACGCATGTGGCGCGGCGCAAGGGTTAAAAAGGGACAGCGATATTCCAAGCGATATTTGCAAGCGAGGGTCGCCGGACCCTTAAGTCCTAATGTAATAAATCAGTGTATGCAAGACACATTTTAGTGGTCAAATTGTCTTTGGCAAGACACAACGATTTGGTGCTATGGTCGTTTAAAAAAGAACTAGTTTCTATATCGGGATAAAAAGCCTATGTTTTATTTCAGGCCTAAAATTACCTATGTATGTATGTATGTAAAATTTCAGCCCGATCCGTACAGTAGTTTTGGCGTGAAGAGGTAGCAATGTACCTATGCGTTCCAATCGTCTGCATAAGTTATTGAGGATGTATGCAAGTATGTTTGTTGCTCTTTCACGCAAAAACTACTGAATGGATTTTGATGAAACTTCACAATAATATAGCTTACATATCAGTCTAACACTTAGGCTACAATTCATAAATATATATTGTATATTATCCAAAATATCGATCACCACGCTAATGAAACCGCGAGGCGCAGCTATTTTATAATAATGTAGTGTGAAGTTAACATCTGCAATATGTATGTTATTACAAAATAAGCTAAATCTGACGAAATTTGCAATGAGCGAGGCATATCGTGGGAACATACTACACTGCAAAAAATAATTCGTCGAAATCATTAAAATTATGTAAACAAACACAGATGCTCGCGTACAATCGTGCCGGTAGTATATGTACCTATTAAACACGCTGACTAGCAAAATAAACATTTGTTTCAAGGAAAGCCTCGGCACATGTCAGTGACACACAAATCTCAAGCCAAATATGCATTGTTGCCACCTGAGTCGTGTTTGGTCATATCTGGCCCTTTCTTTGTCATATCGGTTACATCCGTCTGTCTGTGCCTACCTAGTACCTACAGCCAAAGTTATTAAAAAAATAATGCTGGACACTTCACACACCATTATCTAGCCCCAGGCTAAGCAGAGCTTGTGTTATGGGTACTATATTACATAATGCAATACATTACATAGATATATATTTTTATTATACATAAAAACGATAGACATTTGTCAGACATTCGACCCGAGGCGGGAATCGAACCCGCAACCTCCTGCGTCGCAGGCAGACCTTTGTCCACCGTGCCACCGAGGTCGTCAATTTAATTGAATCAATTTGTTTTTTATATTTTCAAAGTCAATTTGATTATTGATTGCTTTATAAGTTTTACTTAGTAGGAATTAAGTGCATTTTACTAAGCACAACTTTTTTGTTTAGTTAGTTTATTGTTTCTAAAATTCCTTCTATTTTTTGGGCACTTTAACAAAATCTTTAAGCTACTACATATATTATATATGAACAATATTATGATACTACCAACAGATATCCTATAACCATGTCGCATAACGAGATGTTGTAATTTCAATATTGTTACAACAGCTGAAATTCAGATTCTATATCCACTCAGTTTTACAGAAACAACCCCAAAACGTCGTCAAGTTGGCAACAGTGCAAATATTTGCCGTCGGGTTGTCGGCAGATATTAAACGGCAACCCTCGACCCTCGTACCTTGAGGGGTTTCTGAAGAAGGTTTCCACAAGTATACGTCATTCTGTGCCTCGAAATGTTATGGCGATTTGTATGCCCACACAATGGTTCGAATATGGATGGAATTGTCTTTAGGTTCGTGTGACCTTTACTTTTATTGAGAACTAGCTGACCCCGCGAACTTTGTTCCGTCTATGTTATGAAGAGAGGAATAAACATATAAAAAACGGGATTAAAGTATCCTATGTCCATCTCCTG
This sequence comes from Eupithecia abbreviata, assembly GCA_943735965.1. Taxonomy (NCBI): domain Eukaryota; kingdom Metazoa; phylum Arthropoda; class Insecta; order Lepidoptera; family Geometridae; genus Eupithecia; species Eupithecia abbreviata. The sequence continues at coordinate 5,396,168 of OX030976.1, forward strand.
GTTCTAAGCTCCCCGGTCCCCACCCCGCCAATTTTCAGCCAAATCGGTTTTTGATTTATAAATAGTTATATTTTATAGTTTATAGTGTAACACGACTTTCTTTTATGTATATAGATATTTCTGTGTAAACCAAAAAATATCAGAAATCCCAAAGGTATTCGCGTATTAGGATATTATAAATAAAATAAAATAATATAAAATAAAAGCTGAGGAGGCGTAAAAGCTTTTGCATAAAAGTTTATTTTAGTTCTCAGAATTGGTATTGAAATAACTGAAATGGTAAATTCTTAGGACCAAGATTGGAGAATACTCCAAAACCTGTAGAAAAACCTGCAGCTGAGTTATGGAAGACCATCGCCTTATTGGGATATAGATGTGCATTGGCAGTAGCATTTGAAAACTTAAGGGTTGGCGTAAAGTTGGATTTATCCGTCTTTTCTGGATATTCTTAGACATATAAAAGCACTTTGAGAACGTGACATAGGGTATGGTATCTACATTCACCTACCAACCTTATTATGCACTGCCATTAATTTAACTTAGTGACGATTAGGTACCTTATTTAGGTATTTATTATTATTGATTTAAGCCACTACTGTCATACTTCTGTGAAAAGGCCTCGAGTACCTTTCTCAAGTAAAATATGGGTAAATTACGACAGTAATAGATTTTTTGTATTTTAATGACATTTATTATATGGAATCAATTTTGGTAAGCACTATTTTAAAGATTAAGTTATCGGTTATTTTTATTGGCAATATTTTGGTATTCTACCATAACATTATAAGAGACTAAAATAATTAGGGACATTATGCATAATAATACGTAACTTGTCACGTCGCGTCGCAGAAATGCCGGTTTGTTTAATACTAGCTGTTTCCCGCGGTTTCACCCGCGTTAAATTCAAATTTCATATTTCTAAATTTAAATATATAGCCTAAGTAGCCTATGTTCACCGCGGATAGTGTAGCTTCCCAACGCAACGGTGAAAGAATTTTTCAAATCGGTTCTAATTCGACCGTACCTTAGTAGTTTCGTAGCCCATTCAATACAAACAAACAAACAAAAAATCAAACCTTTCCTCTTTATAAAAGTATAAAGTATAGATTCTTCTGCGTACTCGCACTCTTCCTCCCATGTCCTTGCCATTGGCATTACTTAGGTACCTGTACCTATCCTAGACATGACAATGTTGCCATTTTAGGAATCTACCATGTTTGAAGCAAATTAAATCGCATACGATGTGATAAAATGTGGTATTGCGACTGCGGTTTAAGAGATAGTAGGTCTATTAAGAGACAAAACAAGTTTTTACCATTAGTTACCATAATATCATTGGTTTTTACATTTAAAACTTGATCATACCATCTTGTATCTTCATGGGTAAAGTAGATACATTATGTAATTTTGTTAAATAAGGTATGAATGAAAATGAAAATGAAAATGAAAAGTTTTTATTTCTTTAAGCTTACAAATAAGCACTTAGACAGGTCATATTTTATAGTTCACTTCAATTTTTTGTCCACCAGTGGAAGAAGTGAGAAGAAACCACTAGTATATTCATAACTTATGTGTCTAGTACATTTGACTTGCTTATCTGTAAGTTGGTAGATTTTGAGTTGGAGCAAAACTCGTTCCAAGCTTTTTTATCTTCTAAGTAATCTGATATTTTGTAATAAGCTTTTTTACAAAGAATGTGTTTAACAATTTTTTTAAATTTATTAATGATAATTTTTGCAACTCACTTGGAGTTTTGTATGTTTTCTGAGTGTTTAGTATTCTTATGGCTTATGTAAGCAGGTAGGAAACATTATCGCCAAAATGTTATGTAAAAACCTATCCATATTCCGTACATATTCTATGTGTGTGTTGCGCTAGATAATGCATTTGGGTAATTTAATAGTTCATATTTTTTTTAATATGCTGAACTTGAAATATATTAGAGTGCTGAAAAGCAAAACACCTGATGAGAATATTATATGTACCAACTGATTATTTTCCTAGTTAACACATCATAGGTACATACATATATACATATGTATATTGCATTTAAAATTAATTATTTAATTAAAAACTTATCCTTTGACCTCAACTTGATCGCAAACATGTCAAATCACTCAAAGACTAATTATCAACATGAATAATAATTATACAGAACAAGTTTTATGAGTAGGTACCAAGAATACCTATTTGAGAATAAACATTTCAAAATTGCAATGTTTGTCTGTCGCTAGCAGCTATTTTTACCAAACTTATTTTGGTTACAATTAATAGGTACATTGGCAATGTGAATTGGAAATTTTACACTAGACTATGCACGCGACTTCACACGCGTAGATTGTATGGAAATATTTTAAGGTTATTTATATCCCCGAACTGATTTAAGGGATAAAAATTAGCCTATGTTTCATTGAGTATCATCTATGTAAGTTCAATGAGGTTATAATTATGGAAATTAAACCGTGTTATTTTTTTAAACACTTCATAGTATTGACCCTCTACCCAATATAGTACCAGTGTACCCACTATAGTAGGTAAGATTATATTGGTTATCTAGTGTATCTAATACAACACATCTTCAGGTGACGATATTTGCCAATGTAATTTGCCGCTCTACACGAGGGGCACGTACAGCTCGATATAAGCTGTATTGGCAACTGTTAATCTACTTTTGCCCGCCCTGCATCAAAATTAAATGTGTATTTTAGAATGTTTTGGCGCGCGCTCAGCTAACCGAGCAAATAAACTAACTTAACTAGAAACTGTCTCGGATTAGTCTGGCTGGGTGGAGAAATTCAGTTTGTATTTTATAGTTATTCGGATAGTACATTTTTAACCGACTTCGGAAAAAGGAGGAGGTTTTTGTTACGGTCAATGTATTTACGTCGAATTCTCCACGATTTGTAGACCGATTTGGATATACAGAATGATTTTGAGGTGGTAGGGATAAAAGTTTATACCCGAGGGATTCGTATTTATCCCGCAAAACTAAAAAACAATATAGAACTAAGGGATTCGTTGGTTTTTTGTTTTTTCAAGACAATCCAACTGTACGATCATTTTATTTCATTCTATTTACTAGGGATAAAGCTTTTAGGAAAAAAAGCTTCATTTTAACAGTTTCATGTATTTTCTATTTATTTATTTGACAAAAACGTTACCCGCTATTATATTAAGTATATTTTCCTAAGATATTTTGAATAAATTATTTTATTTATACATTATTATATTATACCTACATAAGTATATTACACTGTAAACTAGAGAACCATCTACTTTGCGTCTATTTTTCTTGACTAATAACTTTAGTACGTCATGTCGCTGAAGATTAATGCTGCACCAAGGTTTTAAAATAAACATAATATGAATTATTATCCCTAGAATTTAAGACCAAATGCGGCACTCGAGACAAATGTTTAGTTAGGACGTGTGAAATAAAACAAACTGGGCTTGCGCCGCAAAGGTCACGAGTTATGGCGTCTCGTTTATCATTGTTTAGTCTAGCAGAGACACATAGCTGACTAGAATAAGTTTCGCTAGTTTCTGAAAAATATAGGTACGAGCTGCTGAGAGACGCATAGCTGGCTGGAGTAATTTTCGCTAGTTTCAGACAAAAAGGTACCAAGGACGCATAGCATAGCATGCTATGCGTCCTAGGTACCTTTTTGTCGAATACGTGAATACGTCTCGCTATGGTTACTGAAAAAATATCGTTACCAGTTGTTTAGACACGCATAGCTTGCTATAGTAAGGCAGGCAGATATAGATAGGTATCTACCAGCTGCTAAGAGATGCACGTTAAAATAAGTCTTTCCTAGTTTCAAAAAATATAGTTTATAGCATAGATTAAGTAATTCTTTCATTCATGGTTTATAGCTGCATAGACGCATAGCTGGCTAGAGTAATTTTCGCTAGGTTCAGAAAAAAGGTACCTATCTACCAGCTGCTAAGTGACTCATAGCATGCTAGAATACGTCTCGCTAGTTTCTGAAAAAATAGCTTAATGGGTACCTGCAGTACCCAATACCTAAAAGATCCGGCTTTCTACAAGGTGCATCAGAAAGTTATTCCGAAATCACTAAAACTACTTACACATAAACTTTTTATTAATATAGGTAACTCGTTGAAAATAGACATATGCCAATGCCAATGGACTTACAAGTCGATAAAAAACAAATGACCCTTAAGAATGAATAAGTTGATATTCGTTAGTATTTTCCCTTATTAATATGCATCGGTCCAGTTAAAAACGTTGGTAATTAAAAATCTTAGTGTGATTTGTGTAAAAATGTGGCCTGCTTGAGGTATGTGGTTTACGACTACCGGCCTGCATTAATTGCGAACTAATTTGTAACTAATTGTGGTATTCGATCTTTGATTGGTCTATAAAATCCTCTATATCTTTCCTCTCGATCGATGTTTCGCAATAAATAGTTTTTAATACCTCAGAACTAGGCTGATAAATAACATTATTGTATGGACGACTGCATTGGCCTAGCGGGCTTGATTTCCGCCGGATTAAAAAATAAAACGAAGGGAAAACATAAATAAGTTCTAATAATATGTCAAATTCATAATTTTGCTAAAATACCGGTTTATAACGTTAATTTAGTGCATCTTGTATTTATATTAATAAAGAATTTGTATTTGTATTTGTATACTAATATGACTATTAATCATACGTAACATTGTCATCACAATGTTAAAATCACAGTGAAAATACAAGGTAGGTATTATTACACTAGACTAGACTTATAAATTATAAACCACCAACTGCTGCCCGCGGCATCGCACGCGGTTATCAACTAGCCAAATTTCTTTAAAATCGTTTCAGTTAGATTTAAGCGAAAAGGTAACATCCCACTAACTTTCCAATTTAGAATTATAATTAGAATGAATGAATGTTTTCAATGATGTAGATACCTATGGATTGTGATTGTGACTCATAAGGACATTGTCAATGTATTTCGAAGAAACCTCGGTCACTGCCACTACAGTTAGGTACCATAACCAACAATCAAGAAGCCCTATAAACCGTCCAGAATCATTAGAGCGTAGCATTTCAATGACAATAAACATTTCTAAACGTTCCCACAAATAAAATACGACGGGGGTAGACTGCCTTCTAATCAGAAATCGTTTAGTCAGTCACTTGGCATTGTCCTTTATGGGAACCAGCAATAAACACAATTTGAACATCACAATAGTGAATATTGCGTCAATTGAATTGAATTGGTCATTGAATTCCATTCTATTACAATGCCCTTTTCAGGGCCACCCCGCCCAAGTGGCTACAATACAATCAGTAGTTTCAGAGCAGTTTGTATCCGAGCTAGCAAACCTTATAAACTTTAAGATATTAAAACTTTAGAAGCTATCATGGTTATCAACACTAAAGTCATATAAAACGGGATATTTACCATGATTTGATTTTTGAGTTATCCAATATTTCGACACAGTTTCATGCGCCATGATCACGGAATAACAAAAAAAAAATCAAATCATGATAAATTTCCCGTTTTAAATGACTTTGTTCTTTAAGAAATTAAATAATATCCCAAAATATTTGGATATAATATTTGGAATATTATTTAATTTGTTCAGAGAGTTTACCCCGAGTGCAAGGGCCTACGCAACGCACTGTACTTAATAACAAAAAGCTAATAAACCTTGTATTAATGTCAGGCGCATTGTATTAATACTAAAGCTTTGTGCACATAAATCCAACGCCGCTACCACGCAAACACCATAGAAAAAATTTCATAAGGTTGTCACTAATGAATGAGGAAGGTTTAGGAATCCTCCCAGCATCTTCTAGCCCCAAGCTAAGCAGAGCTTGTGTTACGGGTATAAAGATGACTGATATTCATAATACGATACTTTACATAGATAGTATTTTGTTATTATATTATACATGAACACCCGGAACAAACATTTTGTTCTGAGGCGGGAATCGACCCTGCAACCTCCAGCGTCGTCGGGACCTTTTGCCCGCTTAATGTTCTAATTACTTAAATGTTATTCCGTATAATACGATACCGACCTTTGGATGGACAGGAAGTTATAGAACAAGCGTTGATTCTATAACTTCCTGTCCATCAAAAGGCTGCCTGGCAGAGATCGCTCATAGCGATAAGGCCGCCCATTGTACAACGTAATATGTATGTATCTATGTTATTTGGTATGCAATAAAGAGTATGTATGTATGTAGTATGTAGAATATAATAGAATAGAAAAAAACATTTATTTAGACACAGGTACAAAATACAGGCATAGAATAAACAAACAATGAAGTTTATCATGGGGGTAAACGACACAAATAGGTGATATTAAGACTAAAATAAGACTACCTCCATGACCCTGCGCCGAAATAGGGGTTGGCTCAGCGTGTGCTGAACATTATTTTATTCAGGGCTGTTTTTCAGCCAAAGACCTTAATTACTAGTTGAAGTCACGGACGAAGTCTCAAATATTTTTCTCTTTGTTGTCACCGACAATTCGGTGACAACAAAGAGAAAAATATTTGATACAAATAAACAAAAGTAGAATAATAGGAGAGTATAATATGTATATGTCTAGTAAACAGATGATATAAAATAATAATAATAAACGAGAGAATTAAAATGTAATATAACAATAATAGGTGCGTGGTGTATGCATTGTAGAGCCTCATAAATATAACCGATTTCAATTGTAATATTCCATTTGCAACCTCTCCTCTCGAACTCTCTTGAGAGTGTAGGCATTTATAAAACAATTCTAAGTGTCGAAGAGAGCGTTCGTGATCGCGCCCATATGAAGGCAATCAGCGAGCAAGCCTTAAGCTTTCGAAGTGCTAAGCTCGTTAGCTTCGTAAAGCCAGCTTACTGTGCCGCAGGTCACATTCTATACATAACGATTGTTTACGAGTACATACTTGTGTACCAGTGCACGTGGGATATGGCACATACGATATCTTTTCCCAAGGTTGCCTGGAAGAGATCGCTCTCAGCGATAAGGCCGCCCTGTATTATTTACTGTTTTATCTCTGTATTATTTTCTGTTTTGTGTGGTGTAATTAAGTGTTATCTATCTATCTATCTATCTTTTGTAAAAAATATTGGTATATATAAGAGTCGAATGTTTGGGATTATTTTATTTTGTACTAGCTGCGTTCCGCGGTTTCACCCGCGTGGTGATAGATATTTTGGATAATATACAATATATCTTTATAAATCGTAGCCTATGTGTTATTCTGATGTATAAGCTATATTATTGTAAAGTTTCATTAAAATACATTCTGTAGTTTTTACGTGAAAGATGAACAAACATCCATCCATCCATCCATACTTCCAAACATTCGCGTTTATAATATTAGTAGGATATAACTTTTATTCCTAACTTTCTATTATACAGTTGTTTGTTGTGCCTGTGAAACTTGAAAAAAAAAAATTAATTTTATATATTACAAATTTATTTATTTTTACACTTATACTACAAATAACAATCACACAGCTTTATTCTCATAAACGATTCACGACATTTCGCTGATAGATTTGATATCATTTCAAAGTATGAGAGGTCCGGTTCTACAGATAACAACCACTTACTGTACATTAACATCGCATTCATGATATAAACCCTGTAATTGCATTTGATGTAGTGCTTATTCATAAGCTCGGGTTAAGGTGAGTTCAACGAGGTAGGAACGAGAAAATCCCCTTTTCTAAGCGTTTGTGATACCTTATCTTTGCAAACAGATATAATGAGATGTATATATTGACGACGACCGATTTGGCGTGAAGAGGTAGCAATGTACCTATGCGTTCCAATCGTCTGCATAAGTTACTGAGGATGTATGCAAGTATGTTTGTTGCTCTTTCACGCAAAAACTACTGAATGGATTTTGATGAAACTTCACAATAATATAGCTTACATATCAGTCTAAGACTTAGGCTACAATTCATAAAGATATACAGAGTGATTTTTTTAAATGGGACAGTATGGGGAAATCCGAATCTAAAGGAGATAGAGGAAAAGTGTCTAAGGAGACATTAGGTGTTTTTTTATGTAAACAAATTTGGCTCGTTCAAATTTGTGGTCAAGCGTGAGTTGTTCTTAAAAAATGATAAAGTTGGTCAATTTTTTTTTGACGCGGATCGACTCTGTTTCATGTAAGGATTATTTCATTGTTTGGAAAGAAAAAAATCTGAACAGCAGAAGTTGGTCAAATTTAATGAAAACTAATCTTCATACAGTTGCAGTATTCGCCTTTTAATATTGTTACAAGTGCCTAGGCGTGTAAAAAAATATTTAAAATTATTCCATTTTTAAATTTTGATAATCGATAAGAGCTCCAGATGATTCAAGAGAAGAACATTTTTTTTAATCTTCGTAAACATCATGGCAACCGATAGTCTTGAAATTATAAAAAAAAGAATTCAAATTTGGAACGTAAGTTATTTCTGCAGCTGTGATTTTGTTTCCAATCAGTTCATGCTTGTAATTTTATTCATCATGGCGTTAACTAATTCACATAAAGTTGATTTGATTGAGGCGTATTTTCTTAATTATCGCAGTAGAGATAATGCACTTAAGTGGTATCAAGAACGCTATCCTGACCGTGTAGTACCGAATCGCAAGATATTTGATAGTTTAATAAAGAACCTAAGACAGGAAGGCTGTTTCAAGCCTAAGCGTAAAAGGCCGACAATAGTCAATAGTGAGTTTATAACTATTGCCGTATTGGGATATTTTGAAGCATACCCAAAAGCTTCGTTACAAAGAAGCAAAGGGAAGCAGCTGAAACTATCGGTATTCATAAATCAACTGTAAGGAAGATATTGAAGGCTCATAAATACAAGTGTTACATAGAAGGTCGACTTGTACAAGCGTTACTACCTGGAGATAAAGACCGCAGGTTACATTTCTGTAATTGGTATGTGGCTCAGACTATTAGAAATAGATGTTTTCCTAATTTTATTATTTGGACTGATGAATGCAACTTTTCGAACAATGGCATGTACAACAGGAGAAATAACCATTACTGGTCAAAAATAAATCCGCTAAGAACTACAGAAACCCACAACCAAATCCGATTTTCTTTTAATTGTTGGTGTGCGATATTACATAACAGAATTTTTGCTATCAAAATTTACCAAGGAACGCTAAATAGTGAAAAATATCAGGAAATATTGAACATGGCTGCAGATTTAGTGGATGAGACTATTAGCTTAAGGAACTTTGGTAAGATAATCTACCAACAAGATGGTGCACCAGCCCACAACAGTAGGGCAAGTAAACTATGTTTGGACGAGCAGTTTCCAAACCGTTGGATGGGTACATATGGGCCGATAAAGTGGCCCCCACGATCGCCCGACTTAACGCCATTAGATTTTTTCTTATGGGGTTACCTTAAGGGTCGAATTTATGTATCCCGATACAACTCCGTACAAGAATTAAAAGATGCTGTTTACAACACTTTAAACACAATTCACCATAAGTCTCTGTTAAATGCAACTAGAAGTGTCTTGAAGCGTGCTCGTACCTGCATAAGACAAGACGGCGGCCACATCGAACATTTACTCAAGTAATAAACCAACTGTATGAAGATTAGTTTTCATTAAATTTGACCAACTTCTGCTGTTCAGATTTTTTTCTTTCCGAACAATGAAATAATCCTTACATGCAACAGAGTCGATCCACGTCAAAAAAAAAATTGACCAACTTTATCATTTTTTAAGAACAACTCACGCTTGACCACAAATTTGAACGAGCCAAATTTGTTTACATAAAAAAACACCTAATGTCTTCTTAGACACTTTTCCTCTATCTCCTTTAGATTCGGATTTCCCCATACTGTCCCATTTAAAAAAATTACTCTGTATTGTATATTATCCAAAATATCGATCACCACGCTAATGAAACCGCGGGGCGCAGCTATTTTATAATTGACGACCGATGTGGTGCGGTGGGCGAAGGTCCGCCTGCGACGCAGGAGGTTGCGGGTTCGATTCCGCCTCGGAACAATTGTGTGTACGATCTGCAGATATTTGTTCCGGGTGTTCTGGTCGTTTTCTATGTATGATAAAAAATATCTATCTATGTAATATATTGTATTATGTATATCAGTTATCTAGTACCCATAACACAAGCTCTGCTTACCATGGGGCTAGATAATGCTGTGTGAATTGTCCAGCATTATTTATTTATTTATATACCTACAGACGTATATATGATGTGCTGATTCAATGAGAAGGGCTTAAGAGGCCACCTTAACATGAATTCAAAGGCCCCAGATTTCTTACAACATGCTACGAGAGTAATTCAGCAATTCAGATGACCTATTTTCAACATATTTTCCCACCGTGCTTACATTGAAAACGTGAAAATTCAACTCACATTGCGCTGTGAAAGGTTTCAGGTTTAGAGCCAAAGAAAATAGTGCGACCCACTCGTGTTGATGAGTAACCCATGGGTTTAATTAGATAGATAGATAAATAGATAGATAATTCTTTATTGCACACTAAGTATAAAATGACAATGTAAAATAAAAACTTTAAAAAACTAGATACAATTGGCGGTCTTATCGCTCAAGAGCGATCTCTACCAGACAACCATGGATTAGTCATTAGTCTTGATACATAAAACGAGTAGGTAAATTAGAATATTAAATTTACGGTTGAAATAGAAGGAACAAGCCAGAAGTTTAGAGACTTAAGGAATATACATACAGAAATGTCTTATCCCTACATAGTATAAAACAAAGTGGCTTCCCGCTGTCTGTTTGTCCCTATGTATGCTTAGATCTTTTAAGATAAGATAAAGATAAGATAAAAATCATTTATTACAGCAAAAACTAATAAGTAAATACACTTCAATCTTATAATAAGCACTTGCATACATGGTGAGAAGTTATAAGAGGTTAGATATAATAGGTTACTAAAGTACCTGTACTTGAAATTTAGTGTAATACATTGTGTTATTGCCGAGATGTACCTATCTACAATGTATGTAATCTCTGATGGCACCCTCACTAGGCTATGCCTGTATCGAGGGAGCCTAATAAGCCTTTAAAAGTACGCAATGGATTTTGATGCGGTTTTTTGATAGATAGAGTGATTCAAGAGGAAGGTTTATATAAATCACTTGACACATAGATTTCCACATGGGCAAAGCCGCGGGGTGCATCTAGTTTTTATATATTCCTTATGTCTCATAACGACTTTAATAGATACCGTTAACTTAACGGGGACAAGATAAGCACTTAAAAACTTAAAAGGTTAAGCTTTCCTCCGTTTAAGGATGCATTTAGTTAGCAGCGGTAATGAGCTTTTGAATGTTTAAGCAGTTTGGAGTGGGCTAGCTGATTGCGTATTACAAGCATTACGTCTCGTTAGGAAGATTCTGTATGAGTCTTTATTTTGCCTTTTGCTCGTGTTTTAGGTGTCCAAATGAAATAAAAATTAAGAGTTAAGAATCTTAATATGTCCTATGCATTTATTATAATTATAATTTAAAAAATAAGAAAATTGATTTAGGATAGAGATTAGATTTACTGTATCAGTAAATCTAATCTCTCAACATAGAGTAAGGGACAAAAATATTATTTATTTTTTTATTTTATTTATTTATTTAATGTAATCAGAACGACCTCAGGCCAATTATACTAATTACAGAGGTATAATATAAAAGTAAAGAACACATGTTATAAATACAGTTAAAATAAAATCAAATAATCCATAATGTCAATTATAAATTCAAATTATTGAAGAGTCAACATAAAATTAAGAATGAAATATAGGTAAGTCAAAAATAGGTCAAAATATATAATATAATTATAACACCCCAAAATTGCTTACGTAATACTTGAACGGCCCCCTACTCGCTGGCAAACATAGGAATAAACTCGAAACGATGTGGATGTGCTCGAAGCGGCTGCTCCTGTTTTTAACACTTTGAGTGCTGAAAACGCACGGTATGAGTTTTCTACAAGTGACTAATATGCGTAAATCCACACTAGCGCAGCGGCTGAGAAAATACAGATCTTTGTGACTCAGCAGAGCTGTAATATTTTTCGAACGAAACGCATGTGCGGCGCAACACAACCGCTGTGTAGAGTGGCAGCACGAATTTTTTAGGTAAAAAAAAAGATCACAGTCGTCGAAAAAAAACCGCAGTCAAAGTGTTAAGATTGTTATGTTAACAAATTATTCGTCTGTCGCAACGACTTTTTGCATAATATATTCGCATAGCCGAGGTCCAACTTTAATCCAAGTCCGTCTTGCCTGAAGATATTCAGAATAATTTACCGCAGCTGAAATGAAAACAAAACCCGAAATAAGCATTCTATTAGCCTATTTTGCAACAAACCTTCGTGCTTTCTTGTCATAAACAGCCTGAGCACTACTCGTCAGTACTGTTGGACCAACAGTGTACAGAAGTTATGTTCCACAAAGTTCATTAAAAGCGAGCTAGGGTTCGCTGTTTTACTTTTTGAGAGAGATATTATTTTACTAGAAATCATTTCTGAAACTATCATGGTCATTTACAGAAAAGCCATTTTTTTTATTTTTTTTTTATTTAGCCTGTTTCGTCCCACTGCTGGGCAAAGGCCTCCCTCAAATCTTTCCACTCAGTGCGGTCATGTGCGATCTCCCACCAATCTCCGAGGAAGCCGTTTATAACGGGATATTTACCATGATATTTACATGCGCCATGATCACGGAATCGCAAATTATGGTAAATATCCCGTTACTGACTTACAAGAAATGGTTTGGACTGGGACAACGATTATCGATGTCGAAAATTGGCCATATTTTTACATAGTTTATATTATGCTAGAGCGTTTAAACTATGTAAAAATATGACAAATTTCAGCTTCGTTTAACACCGAATAATTGCAATTGTTGCACGCGATGATTACATTAGTAACAGTGAGATACTGCAGATTATTTAATTTGCCCCAGTTAAATACATTATAACTAAGAATGTGGTAAGTAAAAAAACATGTTAACACCACAAGGCCGGGCATGGCAGGACAAAAATCGATTTAGGTTTATTGGTTCTTCCGAATTTTCCATACAGATACGAGTTCTTCCAATTCTATAAGTAGGTATAAGTAGGTAGTCATCATCATCATCATTATTATAGCAGTCCACTGCTGGACATAGGCCTCCCCCAATGAGCGCCATAGCGCCCTGTCTTCAGCTTGCCACATCCAGCATCTACCTGCAGTCTTTCGCAGGTCGTCATCCCACCTGGTGGGAGGCCGTCCTACACTACGTTTAACGAGTCGTGGTCTCCACTCAAGAACACGTTTGCCCCATCGGCCGTCGGTTCTTCGCGAGATATGGCCGGCCCACTGCCACTTCAGCTTGCTAATTCTTTGAGCTATGTCGATGACCTTGGTTCTCTGTCGGATGTATTCGTTGCGAATCCTATCCTTCAGAGAAACTCCGAGCATAGCTCTTTCCATAGCTCGCTGAGCGACTTTGAACTGGTGGACCAGGTAGTCATTACATTATAAACGTTCTTGTATCGCCACGAGCTCCTTGCAAGGAACTTATAGTAGCTTCACCAAACAACAAAGAAAGACAGTAAATGGGGGTTATTCCAGTTTCCCCCCCTGAAAACCCCCCTAAGGAGGAAAACTAGAATTAAAAATATAAATTCCACCTTGGAGATCGCCCTCACGGCGGAAAACGGTACTATGATCATGTGATCGTTAGCTCAAGTGAAGTGATAGTGAGTGCTATTTAATAACATGATTGTGTAAAGAAAACTAAATTCCGACTTAAAATCTTTTTATTAGTTTTGTGGTATAATAACTAATCTATCGGGAATAAAAAAAATTATAGGACCATCTTGGGATCAATCGGGAGCATACATGCAACCGAAATAAGAATAGAATAGAATAGAATAGAAAACTTTTATTAGCACACACAAAAAAAGACAAACGTACATTAAAAAAAAAACACATTAAGCTAAATAAGATATCCCTAACACTAAGACTAAAAACTAAAATATAAAAATAGAAAATAAGTATAAAACTAATACTAAAACTAAAAGATAAACAATATAAAATAAGTAAAAATAATGTACCTAGCCTGTCCCCCTGTACACTGGTAGAATTGCGTCAATCGAGATGCAGAGCCATTTAGAAAGAAGTTGAAGTTGACAGTCTGCTGTCTATGGTTCAATTCAACCATTCAAATTATCTGGTTCGCGCCGGTTTTGTACAATTTTATATTTTTATATTTGTTTAATCTCATATTTCTCGTTCTGTGACCAATTAATGTGAAGAAACGTGATTGTAACTCAGAAGTGCCTAAAAAGAACCCAAATAAGAATCTCTTCCTTTTTTGAAGTTGGTTAAAAATGTGACGATATATTTCTGTACACTGTAACCTCCGGCTGCCACTCGTGTGACTCTACTCTAGTGAGCTCTGGTTAAGTCAGCACAAATTAATTCATTGTCGGCTTATGAACACAGCTCTACACGTGGTCTGTACGTGAGCTAAGCCTTTCTAAGTTTTGTTTAGCATCGGCTATTTGCGTATCAACAACAAAACAACTAGGCTATTTCGAACTGTTAAAACAACGTCCAATTGAAACGATGTTGTTTACGCTCTAATACGTGATAATTTGTTGTTTTCGACTTCCTTGTTTCATTTCAATATCATTTTAAAATTATTATTCTATGTATTTTTATGTTTGTACTTATAAGGAAAATGCGACGACCGATGTGGCGCGGTGGGCGAAGATCCGCCTGCGACGCAGGAGGTTGCGGGTTCGATTCCCGCCTCGGAACAATTGTGTGTATGATCTCCAGATATTTGTGCCGGGTGTTCTGGTCGTTTTCTATTTATAATAAAAAATATCTATCTATGTAATGTATTGTATTATGTATATCAGTTAATCTAGAACCCATAACACAAGCTTTGCTTACCATGGGGCTAGATGATGCTGTGTGGATTGTCCAGCATTATTTAAATTTATTTAAATAAAATACATACAGAACATAGATGTACATACATACTTATCTATGCAAAATTTTATCATGATCCATTCAGTAGTTTCGGCGTAAGGAGGTAACAAACATCCAATCCCTGCACAGATTTTTGCCAAAGTGAATAAAACATAAAGGAACATTTTAGAAACATGACTTTAAATAAATATGAGGAATATCCTTTGCTAGGATCTTATATGACGACCTCTGTGGCGCGGTGCACTTAGTTCTGCCTGCGACGCAGGAGATTACGGGTGCGAATCCCGCCTCGGGACAGATGTTTGTACAATCTGCAAATTCAGGGTGTTCTGGTTGTTTTCTAGGTATAATAAAAAATATATTTCTACGAGTACTTAATGTATTGTATTAGGTATAATTTATCTGTACTTATAACACAAGCTCTACTTAGCTTGGGGATAGATAATGTTGTGTGAATTGTCCGGAGTATTTATTTAATTATACTACCTTACCTTAGCTTTAATTAAGTACTTACTTTGACAAATTGTTATCATTTTAATATTTAAAATTTTATGTAATTGTTAGTATGCAAGTACATTGATTTGTATCATTTGACTTGTAAATTATTATTTTACCAATAAAATGACTATCTGACTATCTTAGCAATATCATACCAACTAGTTTTAAGTGATTGCGGAAAGAGTATCTTCCGAGGACGTATTGCGACAACATCAATCGCTTCTCCCTCTCATCAATTTGGTTGGGACTTGGGGTGCAGTACAACACATAAATCTTGAACCACCACAAACACGTGCTAGCTTATAGTATCCACTGCCAGAAAGTCTACCTTCTCTATGAACATGTGATGATGCACCTTAGGTACTTAACACTTCGACTGCGATTGTTTTTCGACGACTGCGATCTTTTTTTTAACCTAAGCCATTCGTGCTGCCGCTCTACACAGAGGTTGTGTTGCGCCGCACAAGCGTTTCGTTCGAAAAATATTACGGCTCTGCTGAGTCACACAGATCTGTATTTTCTCAGCCGCTGCGCTAGTGTGGATTTACGCATATTAGTCACTTGTAGAAAACACATACCGTGTGTTTTCATCAATCAAAGTGTTAATATATCGATCGATAAGTTACTTTTGGTTTTCAAATCAAATTAAATAACATTTATTTCAGACACAGTATACATACGCAGTTCATAATAACGAGACAAATTTTTACAACAAACACCGATTTTTTTTTTCATTTACAAGTTTTGCTAGAGTCTAGCTGCTTATAGATACAAAGAGCTAAGTAAATTTGTTTTATCGCAAGCATAAAAATTTTAGCCTTTTTAACGATTTCGGACTCTTTTAATAACTTTTTTTTACCATTTTACAGCAAAACAAAATGACCACAAAACCAAATCATTTGTTTTGTCAAATTTAGAATTCTAGAGCCTTTTAAAAAGTTTGCATATATTTCCAGTTTCAAGAACCAGAATCCATTACCATCTATGAACTAAGTATAAAAAAATATATTATAAAAGTAGGAAGTTCCGTTACACATAAATGGAAATAAAACACGAAGCCCGAAAACGGAATTCATCATACACGAATATCATTCTCCAAATTACTCTGCCAAAAACTCATTCTGCACCTGTTCCGAAAAGGTTACAGTTATCAATCAAGCTGCTGGGCTGTTTCAAACTAACCATGCCATTCCGCGAAATTGGTTCGAACGTGCAATTATACTTCACTAAACAACTAATCACCAAAGTAATCAATGTGAACAGTTTGTATAAATCCAACACCCCTCGTGGTAAATTGCACAGTTTATTTAAAAGTTAGAGCAGCCCGACCCGACCAATATCGGGGCAATTCAGTTAAAAGCTATTTGCGATTGATGCCCCTTGTCGAATGCCATTTAAGTCCACTTCGGTCGGATCTGATATTGCAACGCTAAATTGGACTCCTATAATAAATAGGCCCAGAAAGGATAATAAATGGACCTTCACACTATGTTTTTGAACATTTTAATAGTACATTTACTATGTGTCTACTAATAAATTACCTAAGCAATATCTATTTTTATTTTATCCTGACGTTCTATTGTTGCAGGTGTGGCAAGATGTCATTCCATTTCACGACGAATCCGTGTAGGTCGCTGGATTCTTCAACCACTTAGCTAGGCAACGAGCTACCACATAACTTCCTAGAAGTTGAATTGTGATTACATTAGAATAAATTCATCCCAAGCAATATGAATTTGAAGTTGATATCTTTACTACTGACGTGGAATTGTATACTGATATCAGCGAAGAGGAATTCTTTCGAAGAAGAGGAGGTTTCAAGATCCAGAGAGCTGAGGAGAGAGAACAACAGGAATAGAACCACGTTCAATGGAACGCTTGCAGAATTCCCCGAGAGGAGGTATCTAAGGCACAAGAACAGCTCACGATATCGTTCAGAGAGACGTAAGACTTGGGAACATGAGTTAAGGAGAGATAGAAGAAAGGGATCCGACAGCTACTCCCTCGAAGATAGCGCGAACCGAACTATCGAACCTTTTAGCCCGAAGAAGGATGAAAAAACTCGCAAAGCTGAGAAGCAACTAAATAAAAGCTTAGAAAAATACTCGATGAGAAAACTCAACAACCAGAGCAAGCCAGAGAGACCCCATTCTGCACCGCTGAAAGAGAACTCTACAAGATCTAAAATGAAGACGCCAAATAAATGGCAGAACTCAGAGCGACCGGGCTTTATTCCGTTTCCCCAGCCGAGGGAGAGGAAACCCAACATCATCCTGATATTGACTGATGACCAAGATGTGGAGCTGGGCAGCCTGAACTTCATGCCGAGGACGATGAAGGCTATTAGGAGTGCTGGTGCTGAGTTCCGGCACGCGTATACCACCACACCTATGTGCTGCCCATCAAGGTGAGTTGACAACGACTTATGTACTTACTTTATATCAAATCAAATTCTAAAAATATCTATATGTAATTTATTGTATTTTGTAAATCAGTTATCTAGTACCCATAACACAAGCTCTGCTTACCTTGGAGCTAGATAATGTTGTGTGAATAGTCAGGCATTATTTATTTATTTATATATTCTTTATTTCCAGACAGCAAAGGTCCACATAAATATTACAGCTGACAGTGTATTGTTAATGTTATATGGCGGCCGCCGCGCCGCCGTAGACTCCATTATTTACAAGTTCTGGAATTTCCTTGATTTCTTTGCCATAAACAGCGCATCTATCTATGATATCTGAGTCATGGCGAGCCCGAGCCTTTACTCGCTTATACTGACTGTCAAATCAAACAAACCCCCGGGGATGTTAGTTCTGAATTCCATTCTGATCAGATTCTCTGTCCTCAGGAGTTCTCTGCTCACTGGAACGTACGTGCACAACCACAACGTGTACACAAACAACGACAACTGCTCGTCGCCGATGTGGCAGGCCAAGCACGAGACCAACACCTTCGCTACTTACCTTTCAAACGCCGGCTATCGAACTGGTAAGTGATACTATAAAGTAATCTCTCGATCAGCAGGTGTTATTATCCCCTTGTTCGTTTAAAGCCAGATTCTGTTTACAACATATTATTATTCGTTTTTCGGCTTCACACCATCGAGTATCACAACAATGGTGAACCAACACAGTTTCACCTAATTTATTTAGTACAATAACAAATATATAAGTACGTAGGTCTCCGTCCATTGTCGATATATTTACTTCACGAACCAAAGATTTACATAAAATGTTACAGTTACTCTATATGTCTTTGCTACCTTTTCTCGATTCAACGTTCCTGCATTCATGTCCTGGCTAAGTTATAGATAGCTAAGTAGAAAACTCTTTACCACACAAAATAGGTACATTATATACAGAAATACATAATTAGAAAAGAAGAAGTATAAATGGCGACCTTATCGCTGATATCATCGTCATTCCACTTCTAATCCAGGAATAACGCGTGTAAGGCGCGGTCATAAATTAGCCTTTTCATTATTGTCGTCCACTCCATAGCTTCCTCTGTTTACAGTTACCCTGTTGACATTTTTAGGGTTTAAGCGGCTGTCGCCAATTATTTGTATTTTTATAAAGAAGCGTATTTTTGTTTTAATCGCCGGGCTCCGAGTGTCGAGTCCATAAGTGACATCCATCGGTGTGTGAATCAAATATTCTACAAACGATCACGATGTTTTATTAGCCCTACCGTTCAAGGCACTGTAATTTTATAGCCCTTCGATGTGCTTGTGTTTTGTTTCAAGTGGTCGGTTTATAACCTACCACGTAGGTATGCACCACACCTACTCGTAAGTAATACGACCCGCGGCACCTGAGAATGTCCTCTGCAATACCTACATGCAGAACAGCTGCTGCCAGTGTTTTGTTTTTCTGAAAATAAACTTCATTATGTAATAGAATTACTTACAGACTGTCAAAATCAAGTTGTTTTGCATCCTACCCAACTCAACTCGTACTTACTAAGTATAACTGCTAAGGACGTGTCTTTGTGCTTTGCTATTTGCGCGTCTATTTCACAACCCATTAGAGGTCAAACATAAACTACCAATGTTTTTAATTTTTTTTTTAAATTTTCTTATTAAAATATGAACTAGAAAACACATAACACAAGAAAAAATTCAAAAACAGTTTTTTTCATGAAATTACAGGGGTGGACTCGCATGGGGACACTGACCTCCTATGTATGCAAATTATCGAAATAAGTATTTATGACACAAAGTGTTTTTAGGCACTTCTTACGCTGCTAACGCACTTTTAAATGACAAAGCACACACCGCAGATGGTTTTCAATTCTTACGGGATAGTGTCCTACTCCATCTTGACGAAGGCCATTGACTCTTTTGATGCAGCGTGACGCGATTTTCTTGGTTTTCCACGAATGAATTAGCGGGATGTAGTCCAAAGTATTTGACCATTGATTTGTCAATAGAGATACTGACATGAAACAATCTCTAGTGTAAAAACTTCTTCATAAGTTTGTCTGCCAATGGTCTAACGAACATTTTGTTGTTCGACATTGAAGCAAGGTCGTTGTCAATGAGATGGTTTCATATCCCAACCCAATGGCTTTGGCGACCAATTCTACGCCTATGTTTTCAGCTAGAGACCAGTACATAGGTCCTCAAGGTAGCTTTCAGATTTTACAAACAGCACTCTTCCTGTCATAAACTTCAGAAGTAGGTATTCTCAGCAGTTGAAGAGTATGAAGGGACACATTTCCACCAAGTTGGGTTAGGATTCGAAGCGGATTGACGGGTAGCATCGTCTTCTTTTTGACGTCAGCGGTTCATTATCACCGTCTTCGTTATTACTAGCCTCTCGGTTCATAAATACTTCTATAGTACCAGGTGCATTTTGTGGCATGGGACACGTCGCAATATCATCATCGGCACCTTCTTCTTCATCAGGCAACGCACATGGATTTGGTGGTATGATAGCCAAGTCACATTCATCATAATCGTTGTCCTGTAAAAGGTCTTTAACAGCTTTTCCAAGCCCCTTTGTAGCTTTTTTGAGTAGTAAAATGTTGTTGTGGAACTTAAAAAAAGACAGTTATTTTACTTACGTATGTGGTCACTGGACCCATACGAGGACGGTAAGATTTATATGACCATAGTTTTATTTGAGTTGTAAATAATTATAATTATTGTTTTTTATATCATACTTTAACATTTATTTTATACTATTGAAATAAAAAATACGACTTATAAGCACTAATTAGTAAAAAAAAGCTAAATTCATCCACCTCCCTCCGCTGCGTTTCAGTGACACAACTTCAGAAACACTTTTTAACTAAAAATATACAATTACCCGCAAAATATTGATCTATATATTTGAATAGGGTTGTGATGAAGTAAAATATCACGGTTACCCACGTTAATTTTATGAAATTTGTAAGTGACACTAACAAATATGGCCGTACTCGTATGGGGACGGTGACCTCTAATGGGTTAAATAGCCAAAGAGTGATTTGATTAGGTCCCGTCCACTCTCTTATTTGCGGTTTGTTTATATTGTGTTAATATTCGTGCATATACGCACGACCATGAAGTTCCCTAATTAAAAGAAGACTGGAAGGTCTATAAATAATACCTACTAAATGTTTAGCAAAAATAAGAAAAGCTTGTCATACAAAATGGAATCGTCAATAAAACATTAGGATATGACTATTTGATTGTGAGTCGAACTACCATACATCCAAGGCTTACCAAAGTATAGGTAAGCTTAACTCACGGACCAATGTTTGTCCCGATAGGCACCTTTAAGTTTATGTCAGACGTGGACAGACACCAAGACAGGTAGATCTGACTGTAATCTAAAACCACTTTCTGTTTGCATTAAACTAATGGTCCTCTTACAGTAACGTTTTATTCCTGTCTTACGACTAAATACCTACGGCGTTGATTAAAGTTAAGATTCGTTTTAATTACCCTTCACTTTGATAAATCTTTCCTAGAAGTAGTTGCATTTAAATCTACTAAAACTAGGCAGGTATCTCTCTGAATTGACAAGGATTAACTGTTTATAATTTGCTTATCTACCAGCAATTGAATAAGAAACAGTGAATTTCAGATAACTGAAGACCGGCTTTGAACTAACATCTCAATATAATTTCGAGCTAACAACAATTTTATTGTTAGCTACCATGCTTAAGGAACTTCCTGGTAATAAACATCTCTATTCACTATCTGGCTTACATTAAATAGAATAACATAGGACTTTATCATCGCTGTTACATAGCCTGGGCATGGCTCGTAAATCAACACTAGCTGCATTTGCCGACGATCTCAAGTGCAAGCATCTTCTGACTCCTCCCAAATAGAACGACTAGTTAGGGACGTGGGTGCACGTGGGTCGCCGGACGCCGGCTATTCTCCGAGCCGTCACAAATAAAGCAGATGGAAGTGTCCTTGCCGGTATTTGGGGAGACCGATTGGCAGATCTATCTTATCCGGTCAAGACGAATGCGATTTGTCGAGATTTGTCACGTCTAGTCACGCTCGCATCACATCCTAAAGTAAATTGATGTCGCTAGACGCTCGGCTCTGTCGTTGATGTAGTGCATTCACCGCGCACCTTCCTGGATTCCACGTTGGAAACTCGACGCACATTCAAATGGGGATTGTAAAATGCGAGCTTGCAGCAACTTGGACGTTAAAACTTGAAATCGGTATCGGTTCTTTGGAATCGAGCATTGTGGGAATGTATAAAGCGAAGAACAAGTTTGCGGAGCCTATTAAAAGCCCTTTGTGACACGAAGCACGTGTGGGTAATTTATCACCTGTTAAGGGACCATTTGGCTTGTAAATTTATGCCCTGAACGAGCTATCATAAATTCGCTCTTTACTTTCGTTTCCTTGTAGGCGTAGGGCATACACCCACCCGGCTCCACTGTTCTACTACCAGTGATAGAACCCAATCAGTTGATTGCTTCTTCCGTCCGAAGATGAAAGTCGAGATGTGTGGGACTGCCAATTGTCTGATTGCTTGGTTTCTCTTTCTGCCAGTGTGGAAGCTAGCGGTCAGTGTGAATCCAATCCACTTGAAGCAATTGCAACTGAATATTATCGCATTTCAAGTGCCTAGACTACTTGAGGTTACTTTAGGTGAAGCTGATTTTATTCACATTCGTTCGTGGTTTTGCTAAGACGTTCATTCCGATTGAACAAATTAAAAAGATACGAGTAGTCTGTATATGTGAAAACTGTCGGAATAACGAATTTGATTTCGGAATCCGAAAACCTAATCAGCAAACCATGTGTTTTGGCAAAGCTTGGCTACAATCCTTCTCACTAATGCTGATGAGGTCTAACACCATACACGCAAAGTTCAAAGTGGCTAACTGGCCTCGGGCCTATCGTTCGTTATCAGAACTCGGCAATAACAATTCCTGTAAGTTACAATCCAGACAGTTATGTTATAATTATGACAGTGCGATAAGTGAACTACATAATTAATTGGCCCTATATTATCTAAACAGTCGATCTGTTCGAGTGCCATTGTATCGGGATTGGGAAACGGAGCTAGAACAGATGTTTGGAAGTAGGGCTGATAACAGTGACTGATAGTGTTTTAGTACCATAGACTAGATACGAATTATTTTATGAGAATTGCAATTTGGGTACTTAAACTGATTATGATGTGAGAACGTAATATTCAAGTAGAATTAAGTAGTTCTAGTTTTCATATAAATAACATAATTATATATTAATTTTAAACTTAATAAAGAGTGGCTCTTGAATATCTACAAGAAGGTGTTCAACTGAGTCAATGCTTAGGTATGCTTTTCATGCAAATTATGATTCTAGCAAATGATACTCATTAGTTATTCGCATTCCGACTTGACAACGCCAGTAAGTAAGACGAATGGCGTTTGATGATTTGATTTTGTATGCCTATTAGGTGTCACTATACTTATTACTAACATTACAAGTAAGACATTGACCAGTAGGTCAGCATTCTGAATAGATCATCAAGATAATTTCAGCCCATAATGCACATTGGAACAGGCACCTACATAGGAAGTGCTGTCACATTACTTTATGTTAGTGTCTAAACTTCTTCGTTTATTTCCTAGGAATAATTGTAAGCTTGTTATCAGGGTTTTGGTTTGTATTTTAGGAGACCGTATAGCGTATATAGACCGGTCTCTATTCACGCCCGCCCGTCCAGAAATGTTAAGTGGACATAAATTCGTATCAAATAAATTTCTTTTCTTTCTTTCTTTTCTTTCAAATCAACGTTTTTGGCACTTGAGCCATGCCAAGAACGAAAAGAAGTGGTTTGTTCTAGTTCTAGTGATTTTCGGTATTAGTGTCGAGTAAATTAAACTCTAAACTTTTCAAAAAATCCTAACGAGAACCCAAAAAAAAAATTGCGATCACCTCTATATCTAACTAACGATCAAGTGTGTTTATTTTATAAGCTTGTTTATATTTCGTTTTCCGTATCTTTCATCGCGCCTATTAATTATTTTTCCGGTGTTGATGGACAAGCCTAATAAATAATACGTAGGTAGGTAGGTATACGATAGGTGCGTGGGCGCGGTCGCCGCTCCGTCTAGGCGACCGGCGACCGAGGCACGTGGCCGATTGCATGATAGGTAAGTTTGTGCTAGATGCAAGTTTAAAACAAGACCTTGCTTTTGTCTTTGCTTTGTAGGAAATTCCTAAGTGAATGAGACAGATATTCCTACTAGGAATATCATTCACTAAGAATAATGAAATAGGTCTAGAGCCAAGCTAAGTCTTTGCTCTTATTATATACCTAAATCCTGTTGTTGTTTTGTTGGTCGAATTGATGGTTGGTCTTCTATACCTTGCCTATTTCTTTAACCAGTTTCTTTGTGTGGCCTTTGCATATAATAATTATATAGTATGTATTAGGAGACTGACTTATGGAAACATTTCGGCGGTTGCTTCAGTTAGCACAACAATAAATCAATAAATGCGTTGCTATTCTACCTTTGTTAAGGTATAGGTAATAAAGACCATTCTCATGTATGTAGTTAGAGTTTCAAACGAGTAAAACGAAATTCTTGTTCCTAATAAGTATACAGGTTTGTCAACTTTCAATAACCACAAAAGCGGAAATTCCGTAGATACTTCATGCAGCGTGTTTATTTTTTGTTTCATACAACGTAAAGCCATCAGTCTCCAATTATCGAGCCCACTTTAGCTCCGTTATGTTTACTATTGTAGGTGGCATTTACTTAAGCAAATAAAATCAGAAAATCACGTGTAGAATTTTGGCTCCATCTAAAATTGATATAAAAAACCCTCAAAATTGCCTGGCCCATCGATGACAGTGTTTATTTCATTCGTCTTGAGTTTAGGATGCAGAATGCAGATATATGCATACGATGTAAAAGCATACAGCATAACGTACCTTCATACGTTTTGCACTCATGCTTTTGCAGCCTTAGAACCACCCCTGCCGTCTTCACAGTAAACCTCTTGGCGGTTCTATAAAAATAATGCCACTGGGAGCATTGCCTATTTTTTTATTATCGCCAAAAAATGTTGTTAACATTCTTACATACAGCCAGCAGCGGTAGAAAAGTGCTACAAGACGTGAATTACTGTGTGTGGCATTAGAGTGTTAACTAAAGCTAGTAATGTATGTATTTTGTGTGTGGTGTCTATCAATTACCGTTTTCATACAAATAAACCATAAAAAGTACCACAAAAAACCAACCTCTTTAAGGATGTTGACATTATTTATTTCAATTTTGGTTTGAGAGGACAATTCAAACATTATTTAGCTCTAAGCTAAGCAGCGCTTTGTTTTATGGGTATCAGGTAACTGATATATGTACCTACATAATACAATACATGACATAGATAGATATTTTTATTATACATGGAAGAAGACCAGAACACGCAAAGCAAATATCTGCAGATCGCGGAAATATTTGTTCCGTGGCGGGAATCGAAACCGCAACCTACGTCGCAGGCGGATCTTAGCCCACCGCGCCACAGAGGTCGTCGTATCGCATTTAATGTTTAGCTAAGTCGTCACAGTCGTCATACGTTTTGCCAGTGCGATAGCTGTTTTCTTCGCCTGGAAGAGTAAAACTTGTCGCCTCTGACGCCTCTTACTTACATGATACGATTTCAAGTACCCTAGAGAGGTCTGCGCATGCGCATCCATTGCGCCTCAGTGTCTAGCGCACCTGCTGCGTCTCACTTGCACTCGCAGGGCTGCCAATGAATGTGAAAGTACTGATATTATCGGAAATCGTCACTTGACCTTTTATAAAAGCTGTAATGCCCTCACTGGTGAAAGGTTGCTTGGGGTACAGGTTAGTCCGTTTTGTAATATAGCCCAGTAAAATCAAGAATGGAATCGAGTGCGGAATCTGTTACCGTGTTTTAATAGTCGTCAAAACGCTTATAATTAGCATAAAATGGTAAAAAAGCCGACAGTATGCGAAAGTCGTCGAAAGCGAAATTTCCTAAAGTCGGCACTCCCCTATTTATTGAATACTGCAAAAGTCGGCAATAGGTAAGCTCCAAAATCGTTTAGGGAGAGTACCTAATAAGCGTAATAAATAATGATACAGGTGCATAAAAAAGACAAAAGTTAATCTTCCTTTACTCCACTCTTCATAGTGCTGCTGATGACTTCTGGCCATATCTTTAGCAAAGACATTACGAACATAAGTCTTATCTGATATATCATATGAAATCATGCTTCCATGGTCGTAGGACAGGAGGTTCATAGGACAATGCTGTCACAAGACCTAGAAAGTCTTGTGACAGCATTGTCCTATCTTGGTCTTCTATCGTGACAGCAATCTCTCGTCTAGTATACCTGTTTCAACAGGCAGTGCCTTGATGCCTCCCTAAACAAGCCAAAATAAAACTTTCGTCACACTATAGCTAGAGCAATAGCTAATCTCCGTTGACACTGGCCGAGCCGAGGCCTAAACATTTTATAAGGACATCATATTAATATTGTTGGTGCGTAGACTACGTACAGCAACCCTAGCCTAGGATCTAGTCTCAGCTAGCCGCCTTGACGCGGAGCTGACCTCGTTGAAATAAAAAACAACATATCAATTAACTTTACCGTAATAGCACCTACCTTTATTTTATATCCACGGTAAGCTCAAATTATTCAATTATGATAAGAATCTTAATTGCAGATAATAATTACATTCAATACGATTATCTACATTACAAGGAGCGCGGTAAAGCTAACAACCTGCAATAACGTTGTATTTCTGGTCCAAAACTGCACCACGACTTACCTACCTGATTGAACCATCATATCGATTATACCTAGATAGCTGTTTCGATACTGCAATCCAATGAGAAAGAAATATTATAGACTAGCTACGCCCCGCGGTTTCACCTGCGTGGTGATAGATATTTTGGATAATATACAATATATCTTTATAAATTGTAGCCTATGTGTTATTCTGATGTATAAGCTATATTATTGTAAAGTTTCATTAAAATCCATCCATCAATACTTACGAACTTTCGCGTTTATAACATTAGTAGGATATTATTGCTGCCACCATATTGATAACGATACTTTGTCATGGCGGCGTCTGGTTGAGTAGGTAAGTGGTGTCTATAGAATCGTATATTTAGCCGCAATATAACTACTTTCCCAAGAGGAAAGCTGTCTGAGATTGCCCTCTAATTAGCCATGTTTATCAGAGTTCAACCTGTTGAACGTTACGGTACCTCTACTCTAATGCACTTTAATCAGAGTGCCGTAGCTAAGCTTGGACTTTCTAGTTATTAAATAGGAACATTTTCATATAAAATGCCTGCTTATTTAATTATTATAATAATTTCGGTGTTACTGTTTATGTGAAAACTGTGTTTGTTACCAGACTCAATAGTTGTCATAAGCTTTTGGTCATCAACTCATCAAGCAGCACGAACTTACTTAAAGTTGCCTTCCTAACTTATCTTTCAACCTATACACGTCACGCACGTGATGCAGTGTAGTCTGCTATAGTAACAATATGTAATATGTATTAACCTACTAACATCAAGGATCACTGCATCATTAGAATCATCAAACTCTCCGTTTATTCCGTCACTGATCTTTCCCCGGTCCCGTTGGTAATCCATCAATCTCACATCCGTTTCAACAGATATTTCTATTCTTTATCTTAGAAAGCCTCCACCTACAGCTGTTTTGCAATTGACATGCTTGTCTAAGCGTGGGGCAAAGGGCCCTTCCCAAGAGGTCGTGGGCGTTACTCATAGGTCAAATATCTCGTAAATGAGCGACTGATTGTAGCCTCCGAAATGATCTGACTTTAATGATATAGTAATCGGTTTCTTGAGGAAAGAAGCCGTTTGAAGAGGCGCCTTGTTTCAGAGAAATAGGGCTTTGAGACTCGTCCTTACGTGGAATTAATCTTGTTTATTTATTGGTGGTAGAGGTCCTTATTTGGCTTAGGTATCTGTTAGGCGAATCCTACCTAAGTATAAAACATTCATTTGCTTTTGTACTTGGTTTGTAATATATATGTATATGTATGTATATTGATGATAGGTGTTTAGAGTAAACATTTTTGTAAAAATGTTGTAGCTTCAATATTTAATTAAACCAGTAAATTTTATCTTCACAGTCTTTTTATTGTATTATTCTATTATCTATCCGTGAAAATCTTTTTAGTATTTATTAATTTGTTACTCTGTTATTTATAAATCAGTGCTAGGAAGGACTGTCTGTCTGTTGTTAACCAGAGACCTGTAATGTGACGTCATCCTTAGGTTCACCCTGAAAACCATCGTCGTTTCAGTCCTCGGGCGGTAGCGACATTAAGCTGAGGCTGGACCTAATTAGCGCGCACTGAGGACAGGCTATGTTATTTTTACTTATTTTCTATTGTTTATCTTTGAGTTTTAGTGTTATATCTTATTAAGCTTAATGTGTGTCTTTTAATATGAGTGCAGCTAATATATCTGTCTATATATATATCTGTCTTTTTTGTGTGTGCTAATAAGAGTGTTCTATAGCTAATATATATATCTGTCTTTTTTGTGTGTGCTAATAAGAGTGTTCTATTCTATTCCAAGCCTCTGGTTTTCCTTAAAATAAATATAAATATTACTGGGACCTAAAATTAGCAACGGAAGACGTCTTTCAAATATTGTAACCATCTCGACCGTGAACATGATAATACCACCAGCGATCATTAATTACTTGTTCGTACAAGAGTAGGTACACTCAGAACTGCTTATTATCAAAGTTCTACGCATGTGTTCGAGTTATTCCATGATTTATGTTGTTATGTACGTTTATCAATAAACTATAGGCCAAAGTTTAAATGAATTTGCAGTCTGCTTTTTGCTGATGAATTTTGCTAACGAATAGAATAATTAAACGACTAAGATAATAAATATAAATAAATAATGCTGGACAATTCACACAGCATTAGCTAGCCCCATGGTAAGCAGAGCTTGTGTTATGGGTACTAGATAACTGATATACATAATACAATATATTACATAGATAGATATATTTATTATACATAGAAAACGACCAGAACACCCGAAACAAATATCTGCAGATCGTACACACAATTGTTTCGAGGCGGGAATCGAACCCGCAACCTCCTGCGTCGCAGGCGGACCTTCGCCCACCGCGCCACATCGGTCGTCAAGATGATCGTCGACTAAGATGATTTATTGTCATATAATAAACTGTTTAGCTATTTGTTTAAATGTTTTTGATCAGATATTTAAGATCATACGAGACCACTGGGTGAAATTACTTATAATCTAGATTTAGTTATTTTGGTTTTATTTTCTTCGTTGTAATTGTATTTTCCTTTTTGTTGTTTTGTGTATGTGTTTTTTATGGACCTTTGTTGTCTGATAATAAAGAATTTGATTTATTATTATTTATTATTTTATAATAGGCGATTAAGTTTAGTTTTTTTGTAAAAGGTCCATAAAATTAAATAACACGCCTAATAGCTTACACCTGTTCTTGGTGTGGGTGTTAGTATTGCTGGCCGACCACTAAGCAATTTCCATATGCTAAAGTCATCATTATTTATGTTTTACATACATTATTTTGAAATCTTTTTCTAAATGCTTAGAAAGAAGGCGTATAAACTGTTCAATATCATGTTTTGTATCTTCTCAATATTGCGAGTGGCAGGGTGGACTGTCGAGAACTACTTGGTTGCATAGGACTCAGAACAACACCAGCATCTCTCAGAAACCATAATCTTCTAAATATCCCATCATCTAAATCGCGTTACAGGCAGAACTCATATATTCTACGTGCGAGCAGATTTTTCAATGCAATGGCAGATGAAGTTGATTTGTTCAATACCTCTCCAAGTAACTTCAAATGCATTTGTAGTAATCACTTCTTTACTGTATGACTTCACATATTCATATTGTTTGTCCACTACTTATTCTTTTTAATTATTATTTCTAACTACTTGTGAAAACTTGTAATTGGCCGTCCTTATATATATACTTAATCTTTCTTGTTATATGTTTAGCCGTAAGTTTTCCGAAAATTAAATAAATAAATAAATATCAATTCCCTTGACTAAATACAAATGTAAAATTGGGATAGTAATCTACATACGACGACGTCTCAATCCACTCAGTAGACAAGTTTACAAACTCGTAGCTAGAGGTTTATAGAACTTTATAGTTTGATTCATCAGCCTATATTAGTCCACTGCTGGACATAGGCCTCCCCCAATGAGCGCCATAGCGCCCTGTCTTCGGCTGCAGTCTAAAAGTAAGTAAAGTAAAATAAATAATTCTGGACAATTCACACAACATTATCTAGCCCCATGATAAGCAGAGCTTGTGTTATGGGTACTAGATAACTGATATACATAATACAATACATTAAATAGATAGATATTTTTATTATACATAGAAAACGACCAGGTCGTCATCCCACCTGGTCGGAGGGCGTCCTACACTATACTACGTTTACTGAGTTGTGGTGTCCATTCAAGAACACGTTTGCCCCAGTGGTCGTCGGTTGGTCGCGAGATATGGCCGGGCCATATTATAGTTGTAGTGGTTGTCATAGTTTGATTGTTTTGATAAAATTCAATACGGCATCGAATTCTTTAATTTTACACTGTAAGTTTGTATATTAATTTTGACGGGAAAAATACTAATCAATATTGAACAATATTGATCGAACCACCTCAAGATCGATAATTGTCTACAGTCTGTGTAGTGTCATATAATGTTTTCACAATAGTGAAATAATTTTCAAAATCGATCCATAATTGACGAAGAAAACGACGAACATTCGTAAAAACATATACACAGCCGAACATAGAAGTTTCTCCTGTTTTCGAAGTCTGATAAAAGAAATCCTTCGCCAAAATTAAGAAAAACAACGTCAATTCAATCAAATACCTCTCTGTAGACTAGTATTCAAACTACCTACCTCTAGAGCTCATAACTTCGAATAAGACACTTACGTCAGTTTACCAACACAAATCAAGGAAGCGTCTATCATCCCATCTAATCCCACAATGGGGCTAATTGAATCTAATTCGACTTTCATAATTGCGGCCGTCTACGAGAGATTTAGAGACATTATTTCAGGGCACGCCAATTGTGACAATTGTTCTGTTAAAATATTGTAACCCTCTGGATATCCTACTCAGCGGCCGGAAAGGGATTAATTTGTCACTATTCTGAGCACGATAATAACCACACAGATTAGGGAATCAACTAAGTGGTAATCTTGTTTGTCATCAGATTTGAAGCCTGGTTTAACTAAAGATTAACATGTGTCATGTCTTGCTTTGCTAGAATGCGCAATATTTTAGTTGTCAGATAAAATAAATGAAATCGGAGTTTAAATTAAAATCAGCTGTTAGGAAGGTATATTTGACAAGGCAGCTGAAAAGATTTGGGTAAATGTTGTCTTAATTCATTGTTCATGCCCCGTTTTATAATTTGAAACAAGAGATTTAACCTAACATACCCAATTTATGGTTATGTCACATCGCGTAGGAGTTTCCATCCGTCGACAGTCAGTTATTTTATGCCCTTTAAAGTATCGAGTAGCGATTACTATTTGAAAAGTCGTAATTATGTAAAAACATGCAAAGTGGGCCAATAAACGTTTTATGTGTGGGGTTTCATTCATGGCCCGCGCTGTGGATCTATGAATGAAGCGACTGGTCCACCCACGCTTATGGCCCGATGTTCACTGTCGTTTGTATTATTTAATTGTGTCTTGTTTGCCGGCTTTATTACATAAAGTAGTGTTTTCAGAAGTAAAGTAAATAATAATTATAATTATATTAGTTAATAATAATAATTTAGAATAGAGAGATAAGATAGATATAAAAGTACGCCCTAAAAATTGGATTCACAGAATCAGGATGAATAACGTTTATAATAAAATATACTAAGAGAAAGCTTTTAGAATAGATCGAAAATTAAATGTCAACTCCTTTTTTACTTATAAAGAAGTGAAAAGAAACCACTCTGGTACGTGAATCCTTTTTTACTTGTAAAGGAGTGAAAAGAAACCGCTCTGGTACGTGAATCTTTTTTTACTTGTAAAAGAGTGAAAAGAAACTACTCTGGTACGTGAATCCTTTTTTACTTGTAAAGGAGTGAAAAGAAACCACTCTGGTACGTGAATCCTTTTTTACTTTTAAAGGAGTGAAAAGAAACCACTCTGGTACGTGAACCCTTTTTTATTTGTAAAGAAGTGAAAAGAAACCACCTCTGGTACGTTAAATTAAAACAAAATATCACTTAAATGCGTAGGTAAGTGTGGTAGAGCAAATATTGCTAACACTAACATAAACGTGACGCAAAGAAACAACATAAAACGAACCGTCTGGTCTTGTTTAGTTCTATTTCTAGTGTTCATAATGTAAACCTAACAATAGGAGACAAAATACGGTGCGCACAAACGAGACATTTTATGAAACTCAACGAAAATATTGTCGGCGTTGCTCATCGGAGCTGAAAACTAAAGATTACGAAGCTAAAAACGTGCTCAACGAAGCAAAATGACCAAGTAGGTTATCTATTTATTATTGTCTGAAAATATGGGAGCTTTTAGTTGAAAGGTACTTAGCTACACTCATTGAAGAGGAAATTGAGCAAGAAAATCGTTAAGGCTCGTAAAAAAGGTGTCTCCGTTGTTTTTGCTGCTTCTACTTTTGAGAAGCGTAATAACATAAGATCGTACGCTGATTAACTAATTAAGTAAATAGATAGACCAAATCTCGTTTCAAAGTCGCAGTTCTTTCTTATGTTCTTTCTTGCCCAATTCACGTTGACAAAAGATTTAGAAATTGATCACTTTGATCATAAAATGAATAAACGCTGGTAAGTTTAGTATTTAGAAAAAAAAAATCTTTTTTTTTACCTAAGACTTCTTAAAAGAGCCACTATACCACATTAAGTTAAAAGGAATGTAAATAAGCGATTCTTTTAGTAAAACTAATGGCAAAAATATATATTGTCTTTTGTACTTAATTTCCTGTGTTTATTTTTACTATAAACCCAATAAAATACAAACAGGCGTTATAGAAGACTGATTATCGGGAGTGGCTAAGAAAACTGATGCCCGGGAGAAGTTGGCTCGCGTCCAGAATCTAAATAGGAATGTGTTTGATCATTCGGTCTGTCGGTCCATCACTTAACGGATCTTTGAAAAATGGACGCCACTTTGTAAAATAGAAATTCATTTAGAAAACACTTTATTTTGGAAAGACTTATCCTATCAGGTGCTCGAATAAAAAAATACTATCACTGGCTTCCCTCGACGCATTTCTAAATACAAATCTAAAAACTTATACGAATCATAATTTGATTCCTTCCCGTATGGTGATTATGTTATTCGCGACCGGTTTGCGACAGGCGTAAATTAAGCAATCAGTGCTGTCAAACGCCAATTTTGACCAATTTTGACGTTGTAGCTGGTGTCAAACTAATACAAAATTGACGTTTGACAGCACTGATTGCTTAATTTACGCCTGTCGCAAACCGGTCGCGAGTTACATAATCACCCGGCCGGTTTTTGTTATCATGCTATATGACGGAAAAATCGTCGAAAATACATACAGCCGAAAATAGAACCTCCTCCTTTTTAGAATTCGATTCAAATAAAGCTGCACTCAAAATTACAGCTCGTACAAGGAGAAATAATTTAAGAAGGAATACAGATTTTGACAACTTAGGACTATACTAGCAGTTTCATATTATGTATGTGAAATCCTAGTAGCATTGCATGTATGAAAACTTTGTCATTTATCTATCGCTCCTAAACGGAAGCAACCGAGAATAAAGTTTAATTAAGCAATAAATATTATTCCGCGGTCGCCCACGAGCGCTCCGAAATGTTTTCCTCTGGCTACTGCAGTTTTTTTTCCTTCTACAAGTGCCCATTGTATGCCTAATTGATCTGTCAATACAGCCGTCCTTCGGATCTGATGGCTGGCTCTGCCCACCCACCGGCTTCATCCACTTGGATATTTATATTTAAAAACGAGTTTCTCCCCGCGGCTTCGCATGCTTTGTTTCTATGGAAACGTTTAAAGGCTGCAAAAATGGCGGCCTTTGCGGGATACCACGTTAACGGGATTGGAATACCTAGGCGTCACGTATGATTCGGAGAACTCCTCTCGGGATTATATGTCCCAGATCATCCGTCTCTACCTTGTTGCTCTACTATTATCAAAAACCATTAACGTAGTTTTTTTAACTATAAACTAGCTGCGCCCCGCGGCTTCGACCTCGTGGAAATCTATGTTTCAAATAGTTTATAAACAGTCCTCTTCAATCACTATCTATATATATTCAATCTATTAAAAAAACCGCATCAAAATCCGTTGCGTCGTTTTAATGATCTAAGCATACATAGGGACAGGACAGACAGACAGCGGGAAGCGACTTTGTTTTATACTATGTGGTATAAGAGGAGCTGCTTTATCAATTTTTGGCAATCGAAAGTCAATCGTGTTATCTATGACTAAACATATCGATAATTCTACGTAGAATTCATAATTGAAACTACTACGTACTAAAGTTACCAATAAACCATTGCTCGTATATTTGTAAATCAATCACTATTTCCATCAAAACAATACTAACTATAGTATGTCCATAAATCACGTTTCTGTGTTTCCAGCGCAAGTTGTCAGTATTTATAACCAACTTCGAAAAGGAGGAGTGTCTGTGTTGACGGCTGTATTGTTTGTATGTTTTATGTGTAATTAGCCTTCAGTATTAAGTCAGATACCTATTTATTAATCTAGCTGTTAATTTCATGTAAATTGTTAAAATAAAATAAATAAAATAATTATGTATATTATATGTCCGTATATTTCTCCGTCATTTAGGAACCGATTCGGATGATATTTTGCAGTTATAAAGAAAATGCAAAAATATATTCCCTAGGAATTAGTTCCTACTTATCCAGCAAAACTTAAAAAAAAAACTGTTTAAAACTAAGTGACTCGTTATCGCTTTTTTTTCAATACTTACATTAATTTTTTACGATTATTTCTAGATATTTTAAGACAAAAACGGGTAAAACACAAGTGAAACTTGAATGGTGCTATCGCGTTCATCTGATAACGCTTGGAATAGTGTAGGTGTAAAT
The DNA here is from genome assembly GCA_943735965.1 of Eupithecia abbreviata. Classification (NCBI taxonomy): domain Eukaryota; kingdom Metazoa; phylum Arthropoda; class Insecta; order Lepidoptera; family Geometridae; genus Eupithecia; species Eupithecia abbreviata. The sequence goes on from OX030976.1 coordinate 5,431,247, forward strand.
AATTCAGATTTATAGCTGCGACACGGTGATACCCCACCGGGTCACGCGATCCATGCAACTTACGCCCTGGGCGGTGGGGTTGGTGCAAGGCATGGGATATATTATTATTTGGCGTATTTCAAATTCCTAAATGAAAATGGTCTTAACACTTTGAGTGCTGAAAACGCACGGTATGAGTTTTCTACAAATGACTAATATGCGTAAATCCACACTAGCGCAGCGGCTGAGAAAATACAGATCTGTGTGACTCAGCATAGTCGTAATATTTTTCGAACGAAACGCACGTGCGGCGCAACACAACCGCTGTGTAGAGCGGCAGCACGAATTTTTTAGGTAAAAAAAAAGATCGCAGTCGTCGAAAAAAACCGCAGTCAAAGTGTTAAAAAAAAGAATTATCGAAATCGGTTGGCGTGATATTGAGTTATTCATACATTTGACGCGTACATACTTAAAAAGACTTAGTATATGGTTTCCTCATTGATGCCATTGTGAGAACTGGGCCAAATTATATTAGGACCCTACGGGAAGCATCAGTTTTCAAATAAAAATAAATCATCAAAATCGGTTCACCCAGTCGAAAGTTCTGAGGTAACATCCATACAAAAAACACTAAAAAGACAGTGTACAAAAAGGAATACATTTACATTTGTTAATTATTAATTCATACAATTTTTCTTGGTCACTTCGTTCATTCTTAATCATTTTAAATTATAGCGGTCTTTATATAGGTACAGTTTAGAAAAATTTATACCGACGACACATTTTGGGTTGTCGGCAATATTGTTGTTATGGTCTACTTTTCGTAAACCCTGCATAAATCATCATAACAAAGAAGTGTGCAATGTGTCAATTTGGCTAAATATTGTGTTGAGAAAGGCCAATAAATAACACTTAAATTCTATTATCGCCGACACGGGTTCATAAATTAACGAGAGACGGCGGTGTTGAAATGATTAATTGTTACTTTGTATGATTATGGGGCACTGTGGAGTCCGGCCCCTGTTCTTGCTACTTTTGCTGGTACCATTTAGGTAGATGAATTAGTCAGAAACTTATGCGGGTCATGGTTTTTGGGATTGGCGTAGTAGGTACAAATTTCCCTTAAGTAAAGGGAATTTTGTGTAACAAACAACGTATAAAATTAATTGAACAATAAATTCCAAAAAACTTTTGAAACTATCATGGTTATTAACACAAAAGTCATATTTAATAAGCCAAATCACCCAAGCTGCCACTGATGACTTCGTTCGCTTCGCCCTCGATAAACCTTCCTCTTGAATCACTAGGTATCTATTAAAAAACCGCATCAAAATCCGTTGCGTAGTTTTAAAGATCTAAGCATACATAGGGACAGACAGACAGCGGGAAGCGACTTTGTTTTATACTATATAATGATAATTGAGAGGAGTGAGGCCTTTAAATTATAAAGAAAATATTTTATTCTTCGTTTTCTTACCTTAAGAAAATGAAGCCAGGTCATGAAATGAGTGCAGAAACGTGTCCTCGCTTGGCGTGGTAACGAGATGCCCCGGGGAGCGCCGCATGCCCTTATTGTCCCTTCATTACGAGAGCTGAGAGCTGCAAGCGGCTCAAACGCCTGGCTCGAGCTAACTGGCTTCATTACTGTTACAAGACCGCAAGACCTGCTTACGGTAAAATTATTTAATTGTTTTATTTTCAGGTCATTTATTCTCATCATTATCATTCGTCATTTATTTCACCATCCGGTCATTTATATTCAGTTTTGAAAAACTAAAAACTGACTTCGAATCCCCTGTATTTGATCAGTATGGCGCGGTGGGCGACGCAGGAGGTTGCGGGTTCGTTACGCTTCGCGACAAATATCAATTGTATGTCAATATGCTACGTTCCATAAAAAAATAATGTATTGTTTTATGTATACTGATATACATAAAACAATACATTATTTTTTATTGAACCTCCACCTTCATTCGAAGTCGGCTAATAGGCCAGTGTAGCCAATACGTTTTTTGCGACTCAACGAGATTTTTGTGTCTACGCTGACTGTGAATGACTTGATCTGAGATATAACTCACTGTAGTTATCATGTTACTGGCGGAATAACCTTGAATTACAAAATGTTTTGGCAACACCTGGATCTGAGCACTGTATTTATGCGGTGACTTCATATATTCATATTATTCCACTTCATTCAAAATAACAAGCTCGCTAGATTTAATCTTATGGCCTTTGAAGTTGGTGTTAAGAAGATATAGGTACCTACTCACCGGTTTTAGAATAGGTCTTAACGTCTACTTACCTCTCGTATTGTTATTATTTGCTAATTTTAGTTTTTACTGAGGCCACAATGAACTTTACGTAAGCGCTAAGAAGATCATAAAACCGAATGCCAAGTTTTATAGAGTCGAATGTGTGAAAAGTCTAACCAAGTCTTATATTAACTAGCTGCGCTGCGCCCCGCGGCTTGGCCCGCGTGGAAATCTATGTCAAATGGTATATTAAACTTCCTCTTGAACCACTTCTATCTATTTAAAAAAACCGCATCAAAATCCGTTGCGTAGTTTTAAAGATCTAATGGTCCGGAAGCCAGTGCCAGATTTTGATGACCAAGACCCTCCCAAGCAAAACTTCGTAATATGCATGACCGTCAGCTGCGATTCCGTGGGTGGGTTGGGCATTGGCAGCGATGACGACATTATTCCCATGGAATAAGGTTCAAATCAGAATTCTGGAATATGCGAATTTTAATTTCTGATTTGACCTTCATTCCTTCATTTTACGAATTTTTGCTCGGGAGGAAATAATTGATCAAATTTGTACCTGGCTCCCGGACCATAATCATACTTAGGGACAGACAGACAGCGGGAAGCGACTTAGTTTTATAATATTGTGTAGTGACAGGAAGCAGGCAATAGCCATGAAGTCAGCGATTTGTACAGGTACAGAGGTAAAATATGATTTCTACATAAATTCCATCTACATAATAGCTACTATAGCTAGTCCATCCGACGAGTCTCATTAAATAGGGCCCTGCGTGTTCAGCTATCGTTATCTCAATTCTTGCGCGCCTGCGAGCTTTTGACATGAATTGCCTCTCCATGATAAGGTTAACTTCAGGGCACGATTCTGGGCCCTTAATACCAAGGGTCAAACCTGAGTATAAATTTAACCTATGTTGGTGCAAAACGATGAATTTTATTATGTACGTAACTACCTAAATAGTTTATCACAGCCTTTATCGTCTAGTTTGAGGTCTCTCTAGGAACAAATTATTCCTGAGATCGAATTTTATGTCGAAGGCACAACTTAGGTACCTATCTGAAGTTTGGTCTAGTTTCAAAGTAATTTTTTACTGCGAATTGGTGCAAACGCTTTGCATGTTGCCCAATTTCATAACTCCTTGCGTCAGGTGTTCGATTATCTGGTTGATTAGAAGCTATGTTCTTCAAGTTTAGTTTTATTAATAGAGACTAGTGAGCTTACGGACAAACGGGATAACCGTTTAAGTTAGCTTTTAGATTAAGATAGAAGTAATTATTGTGAAATATAAATAAAAGAAAAAAAAAAGTGTTTGTCAAAAATAAAGCTACCTTCTGTTATCGCTTCGCACACTGTTTTTCATTGTAGGTACATCACGTAATAAGGAGGTAGGATACGATACATTATAAGAACTTCATTAAAAACACACACATTTAATAGCTAGGATACACATTGAATTGAAACTCGTTCAGCTTTCCCTCAATAGGTCTGGCTGAAAATCAGTGCTATTGCTTTTTTAGCAAAATATTACGCTGAGCCAAGATCTTATTGACGTACTGAATGCAGCACACACAGACATTCTACCTAGATTTTAATATCATTGTTTGTTTTTTTTAGTCAACTTTTATTATTGTTTGTTTTTATTAGTGTACTGTTATGTTGTATTTTGTATATGTGTACATAATGTCTGAAGTTGCTATTAAATACTCTATCTACCTATCTAAGTAGGTAAGTTCCTACCTACAATTCGCAATACCTCACGACCCCTGTCAAGCAAATGAGACGTGATAAATATCAGGAGTCGTGTTCGCTAACTACCACGTTGACTGATCGTTTTCAACAGAGGCTGTATTTCCGATTGGATAAATTTCAGACTGGCTTTCCAACTACATTGAGTATTGGTTAGCATTTGCAATTTGTATTACCAAACGGCAAACGGCATCCAACGTAGTGACAAATCGTCATTTGGGGAGCGAAAACTATACCCGGTTGCAAATGCAAATTACGATATTTGTCTTGTCTTCTATGTATGTGCTCGATAGTTATCTGTGGCTGTGGGAAATTCTAGAATAGGTGTACGTACGGTTTATTTTTGAGACTAACCTCGACTTTCTGTACTGAAGAGGAGTTTCAATAAAACATCTTGAACTATTGGTCTGGTTATGTCTGGATTAATAGTCTGGTTATATTTTTGCTTCACCAACTATTTAGCCCTAGACCGCGCGTTCTCGTCAGCGCGATCTAGGGCTGGTCCACATTTACTAGAGGCTAGATCTCGCTCAGTATGTCGGATAATACATGTTACGCGGCTACTAGATCGAACCGTTTAAGATATTTATTTTCTCAAAAGAGTATTATACAGTTGCTTTTATTAGGTAGGACGAATTAATTAATAATGTAGAATTAGAGGGTTAGGGGACATGTCCCTGAAAAAACTCGTTTGCGGATGAGTTGTTCACATTACTTTTTGGAAGGGGTACAACTCATCCGAATCAAAATTATCTTTGTTTTTGATTCGGACGAGTTGTACCCCCTAACCCCTGCAAATATATGACAATATCATTATTATGTCATACCCTGCGCTAGTCGACATAACAATCTTCTGAAATCTGGGTAGATATAGGTGCTATAGTCGATGTTCGTTCTCACAGACAGTAATTAAAAAAAATATCTTTCGGTGCTTGTTAAAAACCACTTATTCAGATGTGTAAGTAGGTAATCACGTACCTATAATCTCGAGTGGCGGTCAAGTGTGTCGGCTATCGAGCTCGTAATGTATCGGAACTCAGCGCATCATTGAGCAATCGACTGCGATTATTCATGACCAGATGCTAACAGTCAGATAGAAATGCCACAATATATATATATATATATATATACGAAATATTATATTATAGTAATTTGTTTGCTAGGGACATATAACATAAATATTTTGTTTCTAATTCTGTTTTTTTTTGTTTTTGATATAAAAAAATTATGTGACATATTTTAAATTTAATATTACTTGGATATAAGACACTCGTGTGATTATTTGACATATGTAGGTAACTAATTCCTTTGCGTTCCTGTAGTTGCAAATAAATAAAATCAAAAATCCTTCCCTTCATCAGCATACTACATACGTCCACAATTGGACATGCCTCCTCAAACGAGGGGTTTTTTCTATAATCACTACGCTATAGGTACTTACACAATGCCCCCATGCGAAAGACTGTAGGCAGATGCTGGATAACGCAGGAGAAGACAGGGCGCTGTGCTAATGAGCGTATTAGGCAGGCTTATTGTCCAGAATTAGACTAATAGACTATAGACTGATGATGATGACGACACATAAATACCTCAGATCTGGTTAAGAAGAGAAAATTCAAGCCTTTTTTGAAGAAATTCCGAAAGTTTGCTATAGCATGGGCTCTTTCATAATTTGGTGGTATACAACAGAAAAATGCTAAAACATTTCAAGAATCAAATGAAACACTCTCTAAAGGCTAAAAATAAGCAGAGAAGCTCGAGTGAGCTTCCCCAAATGAAAAGTGCTGTGTAGCGAGAGGTCATTGTTCTGCAGACAATAGTTCTGAAAATTTTAATTTCGGGGCGTTAAAAGTACGCTAGGCACTTTTATCAAAACATCCTGAAAAACTCAGCATAATGAGCAATGCTGTATACTACCAAAGTAACCTAGTGTTGCCGTTCGAAAAATACCGTCGATTTGATTTAGACCACTTTGCTCTAACTCTGAATATGCTAGAATGTATGGTTGGTTTCACGTTAGTTTCTAAAGAGCTTTGGAACATTAATTTACATACGAAATTGTTAGTAAGTGCGAATAATCTCTACCGTTCATGTACAACTGAGTCTATAGCTGAATGTTAGTAGGAACTTAACCTGTATTTTGTGAAAACCATTCCATATATCTCCAGAAAGGTTTGATCGATTTAGATACAGTTTTCTGTAAAACTTTGTGCTTCGACACCTGGAGTTGATCATCTGGTGACTGTTCCTTTTTGGGGTGATTTTAATTTCCATTGAGGCGTTGTCTCAATTGAGACAAGAAGATGATTACTTTCTCTGAATGATTGAGCAGTAGGTATTTGGTATGGCTTTGTTTAAGGCGCCTCGTATTTGCCTGCCTCCTACATTGATTCATTTGAATGGGCCTGCTGAGTTTTTGGCTTTTAAGACGCTCTAAGTAAACTATAAGTAAATTAAACTTATTGTTCTTGACGGACTTGCGTGCCGAGGGTTTCATACAATTATGAGACTTTGCTTCGTGCCAAATATCATGTTTCTTGGTCAACGGTCCTTATAATTTTTGTGTGCATGTTAATGATTCCCTTCAAAATATTCACATAAATGGCTGTAACTTTTGATTGCGTTGACTTAACTTTGGATTTATATCATGGCTCAAAGAGTCCCTCTTTGAGCTTTTAGGATTTAATGTTAATTTCAACACGACACCTCCACGCCTTCCTGAGAAAAGAGGGTTGACAGATAGACGGACAACAAAGAGATCCTGTATGAGTTCCTTTTTTACTTTTGCTCTAAAAGTACAAAAAATTTAGTTGAAGCAAAGACAAACAAAATATAACTTAAACCTCTAACTAGAGGTAGGTACATCTAAACTACAGTAAAAAACGGTAAAATTACATACTTAAGTGTTAATAAATAAATAAAGCAAAAATAAATTAAATTAAGAATAAGCTTATTTCTAAAATTTTGAGTTTCTTCTGTGTTGATTTATTAACTCGTTTTCAGATCACCATCACCAATTTGTTGCTTATTTTTGTTTGAATTATATATTTTCGTTGCCCACAGGCTACTTCGGCAAGTATCTGAACAAATACAATGGGTCCTACATCCCGCCGGGCTGGCGTGAGTGGGGCGGACTCATCATGAACTCCAAGTATTATAACTACAGCATCAACATGAACGGCAAGAAGATCAAGCATGGAGACGACTACCACAAGGTACAAATACAAATATAAATCGTTTGAAACTGTTTGTTTGTTTATTTATTTCCACCGTAGGCACACTCATGTTACATTTGATATCGTTAAGCTTTATAAATGTTTATTAGTTATATACTACAATTTTAGTATATAACATACACTAACTTTAGACACAGGCAATACCATAGGGGATTGTGCAAAGAAAAAGCAGACATGCATTGATTAAATAAATAGATTTAAAGTAATTTATCACAGTAGATACCATATATATATCATATATACCATATATAGTATATATTTAAAAACTGAAACTTCTTGCAATGACACTGACATTAAATGTATAAAAACTGTGTCGCGTTCAGTATTGATCTCTAAACAGGATGAAAAAGATAAAAAATATTCACAAAAGTATTTAACCTACGTTATCCTTATAAAAACCTTTATTGCCTATAGATTTCTTAACCTAAACTAAAATAAAACACAAAAATAAATTATAACAGGCAAAGGGAGTATATTCAGCATTGTGCTGCATGCCTAGACATGCGGCGCTGATTTTAAATATACTCCCGTTGTTCACCGACTGGTTGAAAACTAACATAACTACTAAAATTGAAAACTACATAAGATTTGCAATTCTTCAGATACTCAGCTAAATCTGCCGCCGCTGCACCACCAACTCCTGTGTGTGTGATTTGTATTTCGTTATGTATTTTTTTGTTACTTTTGTATGTTTGACATATAAGAATATTCTTATCAAAAAAGAACTAAACTGAACTTATTTTGGTTTTCTTCTTCTTGCCAGGACTACTACCCAGATCTGATCGCCAACGACTCCATAGCCTTCCTCCGAGCCTCGAAGCGGCGGTTCGCGCGGAAACCTGTCCTGCTGGTGATGTCTTTCCCAGCACCGCATGGGCCAGAGGACTCCGCGCCTCAGTTTTCGCATCTCTTCTTCAACGTTACTACGCATCAGTGAGTTTAACAAAACATTTATTACAACTTCAAAAAACAAGTTCCTTTGTCAATTTTCACTGCCAATACTCTATTTCTTTACCACAGTTCCATTGTTGCAAATATCCAACCGTACTACTGTGGTAAATATTCAACACAAGCTGCGCCCCGCGGTTTCGCCCCAGTGGAAATCTATTTCTCAAATGGTTTACCTACATGATAAAAATTATGCTATGTCCGTCTCTTGGTTCAAAGCTACCTCCCCACCAATTTTCAGCCAAATAGATTCAGCCGTTCCTGAGTTATTAATAGTGTAACTAACACGACTTTATTTTATATATAGTACCTCTATAGATTACTTACGCTATAAAAGTTTAGGTGCTCAAGTCAAGACTGGGTTAAAACCGAGGACACGATTATTTATTTCTCAAAGATCGACAGATTTCTGTTAAACTTTCATGAAAGATTTATAACCAAACAAAAACCAAATAATCTACCAAACCACGTCGATTAATGTTCCAGTTATTTTTAGCTAGCACGCGGAATAACACTGCGTGCCGTTTGCCATTATTTCGCCCGTCCTTGAAAATGGGTGAAAGTTCTTTATTTATCGATAGGTAGAGATTCTATTCCACCGGAAATATTATTTTTAAAAATATTCTTCCAAATTCACCAACTAATTTGGAGCCAGGTCCCATTGGGGTTCTGTTTTACACCTTTATAAGGTTTAACTTGAAACTGGCTTGAAGTTTTCGCTAAATATTTTCGCCAAAAACACTAATTGCGGTAGCGTTCGTGAGAGACGCAAAGCCATCTTGTCCCTCCTTAAATATTAAAGTGACCGGAGTTTTGGGGTTCCTCGATAAATATAAAGGTTCCACGATAAATAAAAAGTTTTGGCAATATGCGGTTTGCTGGAAATACAAAAAACACATGTGGGAAATACTAGTTTTCCAAGTTGGCGTCTTTAAGGATTGTTTTGTTTGGATTATGTTTGTTTTTGTTGACATAGTTTTGGGAAAGGATTCTTGGTGTGGTTCTCAAATGATCAAACAGTGCAATTTCAAAACCCAAGCTCCGCTCTGGCTCTCTCCTCATTGGACATGCAAATGATATGATCTAACTAATCCAATTGTTCCCTGAAACGGGTTCACTTTGCCATTTCAGCTAATTCCTCTTGACGCGTGGTAGATATTAACAAAGTTCTGTGATTAACATGAAACTATTTGAATGTTACAATTTACGGAAAACGACCGAAATCGCAAGACATTATCATTTAGAGCGGCATCTGGTTCACATCGGCTGATAGATTTAAAACTACATAGTTTTGCCTTGCTATGGCTGCCAGCTCTACATTTTCTAAGTCTAATATATCTTTTCTGCAAAGAAATATCATCTCCAGTTTGACGACCGTAGGGTCGGCTGGCGAAGGTCCGCCTGCGACGGAAGTTGCGTGTTCGATTCCCACCTTGGGACAAATATTTGTACGATCTGCAAAAAAATATTTGGGTGTTTTGGATATTTACTATTTATAATTAAAGATATCTAATTATTTATTTTATTATGTATATCAGTCATCTAGTACCCATAACACAAGCTCTGCTTAGCTTGGGGCTGGGTGATGCTGTGTGGATTGTCTAACATTATTTATTTATTTATGTCCAGCAACATCCAAAAGATAGTTTCCGAAAGCCTTTATGCCTAGTTCTTTCCCTCTGTGACGTCATGAGATATACCTAACTACCTATGCTATGGTACAGTAGTTCAGTACCTGTACTGAATTACTGTACCTGTATGTAGGTGCCATAGTACCCACTTTCGTAGTTTCTATACGGAATCGCACCCGACTACATTCACTCGCTCGAACCGCCGTTCTTTACCATGAAAACTCTCCTAAAATTTCGCGTCGGCACACTCCTGCAGACGATGCCCTGAATAATTTTACCTCCACTCAGCCTGTGAGAAGCTTATTTATGTTTCTTAGGACGCCAGAGTTTTGCTCTAGTCTTCCTTTATTCTAGCATCACTGCAGTATGCTAAGTACAGCATATTGAAAGGATAGTGAAAATAAACTTTCAATGAAACATTGGTACCCCAGTAGTCATGTAGTTTAATGACGTGGAATGAAACGAAGATTAATCAGTTAATAAGTTATAATATAATACAAATCACACACCAAATATTTAAAATGTTATTAAATAATAATAAAAATAACTCTATCATCAACAAAATATGTAGATACTATACAACGAAGCGCGAAGGAGGTTCTACCTCCTTAAAATAAAACCCTACAATTGGATGATTTAAAATAATCATTATTATTTGTATAATGATTCTTTCACATGTCGGCAGAGTCTGACGAGCTTGATCCGTCCGGTCAAAGGAATTTTACAATGACGAACCATTTGGACGACCGTAATCAGTGGCGAAATAACGGTACCGTCGACAAACTCCGTTTAATAAAGTCTTGAGCCAACTAGATCATTGCAGTAAACAATTCAATCGAAGTAATTCCGTACATCTGGTGCAAGGTAATCTACTCGAAGATGCATCCGTCGATAGTCACAGATGCGCTGAACTCATATTGCGCGTATTTGCGAGGCTCTGAAGACAGCTCTCCAATATATACTGTCTGTTTCGTCTTGAATATTAAAGTTTACTGTGGTTTGGAGTTGCGTTTCCGGTTCATAGCGGGAGCGGATTGTGTACGTCTAAAAACGTTTTTCCGCCGCTGAAAGTTTATATTTCGCTTCTGCAAAATTGACTCTATGATTGCGCCAAAGTCACCTCGGTACATTGCCTGCCTTTGAATTCATAAGTTACAAGTAAATAACACCCCTAGTGTATGTAATCATTTATTCACGTACAATATGGATTATAGTTAATAGCCTATGTTTGATTCCAGTCGCTCGTAGCAATAAGATTCGAAGATCAAAACATCAAAACCGAAAATACCGATTCGCTCAAATCAATAATTTGACGCTGAAATTTTACAATCGCGCTTTTTGGCAATCTCGTCCATACCAAGGGTGTTTATATCGCAAATAGCCTTACATCTTTGAATTATGTCCTTAAAAATCGAGCATCGCGGCGAGGTCCATTGTGATAGCACTGACAAGCAACGGGCCGTGTTGAGACAGCCGCATAAATTACCGATCCAGAGTCGGCCCGACCATATCCAAGGGTTAATTGTCGGTGGATGAAAGCTGATGCAAATAAACGGAGATTTCAAAGGCTTGGACGGGCCTTGGGTCTTAGTGATAACGTTGGGTCTACCGTCTGTTCTTGTATGTATATGTTTCTGGAATGGGGTTTTGTCGTTTTAGTAAGACCTATTTAGGGTTGTAGGTTTAGAGATAGATAGAGATAGAGAAACATTTACTGATTAAGGTTACTTACTTACATCATAAAACAAATGAGGTGATATTTATATAGACTTATTTATTAGTTACAGACAGTTTAAGATTGATTAAATAGACAAAATACTTAGAGAAGCGCAAAAACTGCGCACCGCGGCTTCGCCCGCGTGGAAATTTGAAAAATATGACTATAAGGGTTAAAAAAAAATAGTTTATGTCCTATTCTCAGACCTACTGAATATACACACAACATTTCATAAAAATCGGTCAAGCCGTTTCGGAGAAGTTCTGTTACAAAACACTGTGACGCGAAAATTGTATACCTATTAGATTATTGTTATGTAATATTCTGTCCTCTAAGTCTCTAATTCTACAAATTAGGAACCAACTGTGGTTATATTTACGTTTGCTTAAATTATATTTCCTACTCCCGCTCTTAACTCTCAGCAATTTATTTATTTATTTATTTAATTAATTAAAACGGCTATATAAACCAATTATATTAATTAATAGTAAACAAAATTACATTTTATATTACATAGTACAATAGTTATCATTACATATTAATTCATAAACACATAGAAAAAATTAATTAATTATGACGTTCACAAAATAAAAAACACGCTCTCAATAATTTAGTCCACCTATCAGCGAACTAGTCAACATCGGGGCTGTCGTCCAGGAGAGCGTTGAGTTCGCTGAGTACTCGAGGGATGGGCGACATGGACCGCAATGCAATGACTGTGTAACTGCTGCGTTTTATATTGATGATAATTTAGGTACTTTTTATCCCATGTTCTCATTATCAGCCTCATCGCTCATTCATCATTGGTCTACTGCTGACGCCGTATCAGAGCTCAATGATTTTATTGTTAGCTGCCTGGATAAAGGCACTAAATGTCTTGGCATTTTCCTGGACCTAGCCAAAGCTTTTGATACGGTGTCAATTCCTTTGCTCATACAGAAATTGGAGGGACTGGGAATTGAAGGAGACCAACTTAAATTGATTGGAAGTTACCTTAGTGATAGAAGTCAATGCGTTAAAATTGGTGATCATCTTAGTTCCGAATTAACAGTTACACATGGCGTTCCGCAAGGTAGTATTCTCGGTCCGACACTATTTTTGACCTATATTAATCAAATATGTAACCTTAACCCAGAAAACTGCAAACTCCTTACATTTGCCGATGATACTGTTTTACTTTTTTCAGGAGAAACTTGGGACATGGTTCATAAACATGCTCAACATGGTTTTAATCTAGTATCTACCTATCTCTACCAGAATCGTCTCACATTGAATGCTGAAAAGACAAAGTATCTTGCTTTTGCTCTGCGGAAAAGTGGTCTGCCCAATGCTTTAGACTCTATTAATACATTGAAATCTCACACCATGCAGTGCATATACTCAAAACATAGCAATAACTGTGACTGTATTAAGTTAGAAAGATGTGAGATGATTAAATACCTGGGAGTTACAGTTGACTCACAATTAACTTACGTTCCACATATTAATGTACTAACATCTAAGATACGTCGACTTATTGCCATTTTCAAAAATATTAGACACGTAGCTTCCAAAACACAACTGAAGATTACATATTTTGCTCTTTGCCAAACTCTACTTCTATACTGTGTGACGGTCTGGGGAGGGTCCTCAAAAACGCACATGCTCCCTCTTGAGAGAGCGCAAAGAGCTGTCCTTAAAGTAGCCAACTCATACCCATATAGATACCCTACATCTCAACTCTATACGGAATGTCAGGTTCTCACTGTTAGGAAACTTTTTGTTCAGCAGACCATTCTTAGACTTCGGGCAATAAAGGCAAAAGACACTCTTGTGCAGGATAAAACACGGAGAATTAATAAATATCAAACGATATCGTGTAAAACTAGCTTTGCACAAAAGCACTCGTCCTTCCTTGGAAAATATCTACATAATAAAATAAACAAAACAATCACTTTACATGACACAACTCATTTTGGATTGAAAAGAAAGTTAAATTTATTTTTACTGAATTGCGACTACCTGGAAACAGAAAATTTGCTTAAAATAAGTACTTAAATAACTTTTTTATTTTTTATTTTCTTGTTCGTTGGCTCATAATGTTGTATACATATTTAGCATAATGCTCTTATAAATAATTTCTGTAACTCTATATTTTATATACACACAATATATATGTGTCATTTAATTTATTCAACATTTTTCGCACGCATACACATATATATACTTACAAAACTCTACATACATAAACACTTTTGCTTAGGGCTTGATCTTAGTTTTATTTTTATTTTTTGTTTACTTATACACATTGTTTTAGTTTTAGATAAGGTAAATGATTTTTGTTTAACCTCGATTTTCGTTTCGATTTGATTTTTTGGTTATACTTAGTTTTGCTTTTCTTTCAATTGTTCGACATAATCTATGTATCAACTATACCTACCATTGTACTTTAGTCGCACTCCCGGTGTCTGTGAGGCAGAGTAGCCCTCGCGTCTAAACACAAGTTTTACTTAGTTAGAGCGAGGAGTCGATGCATTTTCAGCACTAAGGTTTTAGGGTAGAGTACTTTACCTAAAGGTAAACTTAAATATTATAGAGATAATCGTAATTAGTTTTAGATAAGTACTCTGTTAACCTTAAGAAACCATTTTTTGAAAATAAATACTTTTTATTATTATTATTATTATCATTGTTCACGTAACGGTGTCTTGTCGGAAACTCTGCATAATGTATGACATTGTATGTGATCTTGTAAAAAAGCATTGTAATAATGACATCACGTCCATTTGCAGAGAAATCATTATTCTGATCTCTCAATGTAGTAAATACATTGTCTATCATTAGGAGTATTGTAAGACAATGCAGTGCAGAGTTGATTGTATCGATTTGTTTGTGTTATTTTCTTACCCAAGTATATTTTTTAACTCTAACCGATCTCATCGTAACGTTGGTTTGACAAATGTATTCTCTCTATTCTCTCTAAGAATTTGGGGTGCTTGTCCAAATTAGGCTGAATTTAAAATTTTCCCAGCACCAACATGAATCCAACATTCAATACCAACATCTCGTCTCCCAAGCCAACCTATCCTGCACGTGGTACACCATGCTAGATAACGAACTAGGCTCTGGTGGAAATACCAAACAATATAACAATAAAATATAGAATTTCATAACTCAGATTTACAATTATTTTCCATTATTTGACACTGGCAGAAAACTGTCCAACCAGACACAATTGACATTACCTACCAATGAATCATCATCATAAGCCTAATTCGGTTAGCAGCTAGGTGGTCGGCATTAGTCAATATATTACAATACCTTAACCCAGATTAGATGTTAGTTTATAGATATAAATTACCTATAGGTTCTTACGTTTTAATCAACATTTCTGATAAACCCTCGAAGGCATGCCATTAACGTGCACAAATTTTAGCGTCGCATTTGTCAGACGGGTTTGGTCCGACCACACAGTCCGCGGATGAGCGGGTGGGTGAATAAGGATTCCAGTTTTTCGGAAAAGACGGATTAACTTGCAGGAGTTTCAGTTTGGAAAAAATAAGACGAGAAATGTGCGTCTGGACTGGACTGATGGCCATTTTTCCTTCGGGCACAAATTGAGACTACGTTTAAAAATGTGAAGATTTTTCTCGAAAGGCTTAAAACGTTTTTTACACTTTGAGTGCTAAAATCACACGGTATGTGTTTTCTACAAGTGACTAATATGTGTAAATCCACACTAGCGCAGCGGCTGAGAAAATACAGATCTTTGTGACTCAGCAGAGCTGTAATATTTTTCGAACGAAACGCATGTGCGGCGCAACACAACCGCTGTGTAGAGTGGCAGCACGAATTTTTTACGTAAAAAAAAAGATCGCAGTCGTCGAAAAAAAACCGCAGTCAAAGTGTTAACCGCAAATGATCAGCGTCGCAGAGGGAGTCTCCCCGGTAAATGTTGGGCCAAGACGCATAAGGGCCACCACTTAGGAGAACCTCAGCTTGGACTGTTGCTAGATGCTATAAAGTATGTACCTATAAAAATATTGTAGAGATGAGTTCAAGGTAGCGTCAAAACGCCCATTTTACCCTCCCGGGAAAAAATACTTTACAATAAAAGTACTTGATACGATAAGAAGTCATACCTCTCCACTCAAATTTTGAATCCAATATATTTTATGTAAACAAAAACATTTATGAATAAAGTGATCCCAAAATCAAAAAGCAACAAAATACCAGCAAGGTTATCACTAACGTGTTAAATATTTTCCACCAATATTCCTTGGGTTTTGTAACAGTTTTTGAATCGGAGTATGTGTATTTTTTTATTAAACCTCTGTAAGTACGTAAAAATAGATGAATTTAATTCCCGGTCACGCCGATGGACCGGGCTGCTGTTCAGGTGGTCCAAATGGCCGGTTAACAGCCAGCCTAATGGAGAGTCGGGTTTAGGATTACGGTCCGGCCCAGCTGCACGATGGTCCATCTTTAGGATATAAGGGAATTAACGAAGGAACTATTTTCACATGCGTCTCATCATGGACGTGCAGATTGGTAATATGAATGCTAATTTATTTATTTATTAACTAGCGCGATTATACTAAAACCAATTATACTAGTTAATTGCAATTAATCATTCAAATTATAAATAAAATTAAACTATATGAAACACGAATAATATTAAAAAATTCATATACAATTCCAGACAAACAAAATCGTATAAAATCATAATTTATTTTTAAAATAATGTAAAAATAAATGAATACAATCTCAATATATTACTCCTTTCATTCGTCTCTCTCGCAAAACCTCAGGCACACCAACGTAACTATGTACATATAAATAAATTAACACGATAGTTTCCAAAGATTTCAAGCGCAATTTGCACTCTTTTAGGAGATAAATAAATCTCCTGGTTTTTATTAAAACTGAATCTTTTCGACTAAATGTAACTAAACGATTCGATTACACGTTCTACCATATATATTCACGGGTATTTTTGTGACCACGAAGGGTAAAACCCTATTAAAACTTCAGGGAAAATAGGTAAATAAACGCTATAAATACTCGTGTATAATAGGCAAAAAGTTCAGAACGCGTACCGAACTTAAAAAAACATCACGCATTCTTAAATAAAAAGTTTTGATATCACTTTTAAATGTAGGTGATAAGTACGCTTCTAAGTTTTTGTTAACTATTTATTAGGCTTCCTAGCTAGTTAAACTTAGAATATTCTCTTTATGTCCTGAAGTTTAAGTATCTCCAAAACCATTACTAGCCCTTGGAAACGAATCGAGTGAAAACCTGATTCTCAGAATCGGTATTCAGACACGTTCAATAGTGAGTTCTCGCAGTGAGCTCAGTTTAATGCATGTTATGTGCACCAACAAAACGAAATACGCAAACGGGTTGTCGGCGACATACGTTGAACGATCCACGCCGCCGCTGTCTTCTTTTTAAGGCTTTATTAAGGAAGTTCTGTAGGCTATCCGACATGAACAAAACATGTTCCCAAACTTTTTGTTTGGAATATTTTACTAGACGTCTTGTAAAATATTCGGACGGCAAAAGCGTACTCAAAATGGCTACTTATAACTTGGGATTTAACAGACAAATCGAGTAGAGGAGCAAAAGAAGTCCAGTAAATAAATTTACATTGGGATATTTTACCATTATTTGAGTTTTGAGCTTTCTTATATTTCGGCAGAGCCATACGCCATGATCTGATTGATAAAAACGAATTCGCACTGACGTAGGTTATTCCGTGACTAGCACATAAAACCGTGCCTAAATATACAACAGAATATTTTCCAAGATTTCAGTTTCAACTTCTTTCAACTGTCATGAAATATTAATGAGTTATGAATTTAGTATAAATAAGCATTAGTTACAAAATGTTAAGAAGTCCACTGTAAATGAAAATGTAAGATACCTACTGTTGAAATAGCGTAGTTCATTTCTAAAGATCAATTTCTAGATCGCAGTCCAGTGGCTATCAGTATTGTAGGAGCTTAGACCCGTTCCTAGATAGGTATTATCGATAAGGTGCCTCGACCGTGTCAATTTCCCCTAGTGTATAGGTACCCTAAGCATTTGCCTATCTCGATCTTAACGATGGAGACGTCTTGCTTGGAAATAGACGCTTATTCTGTAAGCGACATATAATCAGTACCTAGACTAGACAGCTGGATAAATACTTGGATAGGAATATGATGTATAATCATGATAAACAGATTCCTGTTCGCGGCTTTCCTCGCGTTTCTATAGAAACGTTTTGATTTATACAATAAAAAGAAGCGAGTGCTTTATTCCAGGCCTAGAAGTACATGTATGCAAAATTTTAGACCGATTCGTTCAGTAGTTTTGGCGCGAAGAAGTAACAAACATCCATCCATCTAAACTTTCGCATTTATATTATTAGTACAATAATCTGTTAAATCAAGTCTTGTTTCTCCCTTTACAAATCAGGAACCTACACGTGAAATACATTTATCTGAATTATTTTACTTACTCATGCTCTTAACTACATAACTGTCCACAATGACTGTGTACTAACTAAGCAATGACTACTGCGTTTTATTTTGATAAATATACGCAAAATTGTACACTATGACATTTAAAGAGTTGCAACGCAATTTTAATATTAACAAGATAATTTATATCATTATTAAACATATTATTTGTTCTGTTATAGAGATATTTTGCCTCAGCTTTATACTATTCAGAAGTTTTCCATCGTCTTCCGATTCAATACAAAGACCAGTAATCGTAAAATCGATTTATTTAATTTTACACAAGACTTCCAGAGCTTTCAAAGTTTTAATGTCTACTTAATTTTATCGCCAAACAAAGTTCAGGGCACTGGAGGAATACTTATCGGTATTTAATACCCCCGAGCTATAAACATACCAGCACTTTACGCCTTGAACTCCTTAAAGTAAGTAACGCATCACAAATAGGCTCTTTGGCGAAGCCGCAGAACCTATGTAGTAGTATCTAACCATAAAACATTTGGGGACTGCCGCGCCAATAGAAGTGTAAATAATTTTATATTTAATTTATTTATATATTATTTATTTATTTAAGAAGATACTACGTCTCTTAGGACATGACGATGACGCGAGTTTCACGCTTTTTGTTTACCCAAAAAGTACACATAGTTAGGTAAGCGTTCGGTGACGATAACGCGAGTTTCGCGCTTTTTGTTCACCCAAAAAGTACACATAGTTAGGTAAGCGTTCTGTGACGATAACGCGAGTTTCACGTTTTTTGTTCACCCAAAAAGTACACATAGTTAGGTAAGCGTTCTGTGGCGATAACGCGAGTTTCACGCTTTTTGTTCACCAAAAATTACACATATAGGTAAGGTACACACAGTTAGGTAAGCGTTCGGTGACGATGACAGGAGTTTTACGCTTTTCGTTCACCCAAAAAGTACACATATATGTACACATAGTTAGGTAAGCGTTCTGTGACGATAACGCGAGTTTCACGCTTTTTGTTCACCCAAAAAGTGCTCAATGCGCCTTAAGAAGTTTCCACTTCAATAAAGATAATAAATAACTGCATACTCTTTGTATTTATTACTTGTCCCAGCGGCTTCCACACGCTTGCACAGGTTTTTCCGATAAATTGATTACTTACTACCTACTACACGTTCCCTATACCTACGCCAAATGTCATCTTGGTCTGTTCAATAGTTTTGACCATATTTGTCATGTATAATTTTCTTTATTAAGGTACATGTTTACTTATATCTCCATTCTCAAACTCTCGCCTTTATATTTTTAGTAGGAAGGATTCAATGTAATATTCTGTCATAAATATCCGTTCCCCTTTACCAAATGTGGACTCAGGTGCGTACCTCCGAGGTTACTCCGTGACGAGGTAAGTGACACCATAAAGATACGAGTAAAATGGTGTCACATCAGCTGTGATATGTTACGGGTGTAAAAAATGTCCTAAGAGCTTTGGAAGTTAAAAGGTAAAAGCTTGTAAGGCTTTTATGCACTAAGTTCTTAGTGGTGGGTTCAGGATCATTTTTTTTTTCAGGATGCCACGGGTTGTGTTGTAGGTACCATCGACATCTTACCCTATAAGATGTCAATGGTAGGTACTAAGGTTAAAGAGTGTGATTCTGGAATCTGGACCCCAAGTGGATAAACTTTAGTACTACAATTTTTTGAAATTCTATATAAAAAAAAATGCCTGATTCGTCCCACTGCTGGGCAAAGGCCTCCCCCAAATCTTTCTACTCAGTGCGGACACGCAAGTTTTTATTAATTAAAAAAAAACCCTTTTAAATACCAACAGGCATAGAAGAAGGTTTCGAATGAGACACAAACGGGGTGGCGAGGTAATGCCAAAAAATTCAATAAATTAGTCTCAATGTCTTATTCGTATACGTGCTTGTTTTTGTCAAAGCACTAAAGTAATGCTACTCACATATAGATTAGTTTTTTGTTTAAATCAAGTTAAAATTCTTGAATGATCGAGACCCGGTGTATTCAACGTGGTATGGACGTTGGTAATAATAATTTTTGAATGACATCCCTCTGTTGCATGTTTTTCCTCTATTCTATGCCAGCTGATGATAACATTGACCTTCCTTATCCACAGCACCCCAACGTACGACATGGCTCCTAACCCCGACAAGCAGTGGATCCTGCGCGTGACGGACAAGATGAAGCCGATCCATCGCCAGTTCACAGACCTGCTTATGACCAAGAGGCTGCAGACGCTACAGAGTGTTGATATCGTATGTAGTTTACCTACTGTTGTATATTAATTGAGGGGTTAAACTACAGCCTAGTTCCCAAGAGGCTTCAAAAGTATGTTGACGAAACAAAATCTCTATGACTATGACTTAGAGTAACAACCTTTATAACTTTGTTAAAGGAGACTGAGTCCCTATGTAATGTATATAAGTATTATGTGTTTAAATTTTATGATATGTATGTAGTATAGGTCTATGTTAGTATTATAAGTATTTTATTTATAATATTATAAAACCTACAAGCACACAAATCCCCTGGTACTGTCCACGAGCCTATTCATCTATTGATGTCTGATAGATATCGCTTTCAGTTTTTATTGTACATAGTTTCTATTAATAATATAAGTGTGCAATTTTCTATCTACCTTCAACGCACATACAAAACTACCGCCAGTGTAACTGCGCTGCGACCTGGCTGGGCAGAGTAATACATTATACATACCTACCTATATGGATTGAAAACCCAAGAATTTTCTTTGTCAAATATGTTGGTATAGTTGGGTAGGTAAATTTTGCAAATGATAAGAAAAGATCTACTATCTACTTGAACCACATTATCTGCTACGACTGGACATCATCTAGTCTCGCAATGTTTGCAAATACATATGTGAGTATAGGCTTAATTTACGGCCATTATTTTTACAGCCATTACATACATATATATCGATGATAACGATAAATTTATCTTTTCCAGGCTGTTGAACGCGTTTACCAAGAGCTTAAAGCTCTAGGAGAACTTGACAACACCTACTTGGTTTATACATCTGACCATGGCTACCACTTGGGCCAGTTTGGATTGGTGAAAGGCAAGAGCTTCCCTTTTGAGTTCGATATCAGAGTACCCTTCCTCGTGAGAGGTCCTGGGGTGGAACCGGGAACTGTGTAAGTAAGCTTCCTTCGATATCTGCCGCCTTGATCAATGGCGGTGATGAAAAGAGTTCGCAACCTTCTTTATTCTTTTAAAGCATTGAGGTTCTATTCTAACTATGATAATAATAACACTGGCTGGAAGGCGTGAAAAATCTTGGCCAACAATTAAAAATAAAATTTTATGTTTAATATGGCAGTGAGGTTTTTCTCTGTCAGCCAGTGTTCTGTATTACGAGCCGTTCGATTTCTAAAAATATAAAAAAATATGTTAAAGAAATGTCAAACTCTTTTTATGATTTTGTGAAAATTGGGTTCGGATTATTTTCTTTTCTATTTCTTTAATTGCTGTAAAGTAAATAAAAATTAAGTGGCACCTACCTATGTAGTGATTTTTTTAGTTTTGAGTTACGACAGCGCGAAAAAATACAACATTATTTTGTTTTTTTTTGTACCTGATACTGGTATACCATGTAAGTCTGTATTCCTTCTTTACAGCGTGGACGACATAGTGCTGAACATAGACCTAGCCCCGACATTCCTGGACATGGGTGGCGTAGAGCCTCCACCTCACATGGATGGAAGGTCGCTTCTGCCGCTGTTACAGCCGCGGCGACGGCGGCAGACTAATATTCATTGGCCTGATACGTTCCTTGTTGAAAGGTGTGTAACATCTTATGTTTTAAAGTCCTACTAACATTTTACTTAGTACACTATCTATATACAATATGACCACTAAATTTAAAAAAAACCCATAGTTCTACTTCCTAAAACTTTGGGCTGTGCAACTAGGTTCCTTCCTACGTGTTGGTCGAAATAAAAGCCAGCATTGCGATCACGCGTCGATTCTATGACAAGTTACACAGGAATTGTCCGGCATTAATTATTAATTATTTATATAAAGTTATGTGTGTTTGGTGCTTAGTATGCACAAAACATGTGACCAAGTTATGGTTAAAACTTTTGAAACTATCATGGTTATCAACACTAAAGTCATTTAAAACGGGATATTTACCATGATTTGATTTTTGAGTTATCCAATATTTCGGCACAGTTGCATGCGCCATGATCACGGAGTAACTGAAAAAAAATTTGATTTTTGAGTTATCCGAAATATTGGATAACTCAAAAATCAAATCATGGTAAATATCCCGTTTTAAATGACTTTAGCAAGTTATGGTTCTCGAGTTTTTTTCTAGCTGTCAAAAGTATGGCTATTCTTATTTTCTAAAGTAAAGGATATTGTATTTCCAGTTCCGGTCGCCGCGAGCTCGGTCACCGTCGCGAGAACAAGTACATCCGCGAAATGAACGAGGGGCGCTACACCACTGTGCCGCCGCAATCGTCTGAGAGCGGGGACTTTGAGGACGAGGCTGATGATGATGACTTCCTCGAGCCTGATATTGATGATGATGACGAGGTAATATACGGTTTTAGGAATTTTAATAGAACCGAGTAGATAATTACTAGCAAAATAAATAAAACCTATTTGACACATGTAAGCAATAAAACAAATAGTATTGAGAAATTCCCGGTGGATGTAAGACAAGAGCCTAAAGCTAAGGTAAATTACCATGCAGAAGCTTCCTACTCAGTCGTATAACACCTTCACTTCACAGTATGATTATGGCACGATCCCCTTGTGGGAGGAATATGTTGTGATGAGATGGTAAGATCAAAGAAGCAGTAATCAGGTTTCCGGGTGGTTAGGTCCGAATGTCATAATGTACTGATCTACATTGGGTGAGTCTAGGGCAGGACTATAAGGAGGCCAAAAGTGTTTGGAGACCTAATAGGTTGTGTTGTGCCCCTCCAGTGTGGGTGATGTCATGTCACGGATAAGAATAAGCGGCATACATTTTCATTTGATCTATTGGTTCCCGTGGTTTTCTTATTCTCTGTAAGATCTTGGTCACTTCGAAAAATATTCCATTATAAAGCTGAAGAATAAAATTAAAAGAATTACCAACTTAAAAAATAATATTACAACGAAAACTTTTAATATGAAACTTAGTAAACCACAAAGGTTTGTAAAGGAGTTTTATTAGCGAGTCAGCCGAGTAACTATAACTACCACATAGGTTTGTCAATATTATTAATAGCTTATTTTCTAAGTGCACGATTACGTACTAAGACTTATATAGGCATTGTGAATTGATCTTCAGATATCGACCCTTTTTCCACGACAGGAGAGTTCAGAATCCGACGGCGACAAGAAGTCAGAGCCTTCAATGAGCAACGAGAGCCACAACCCCGTGCTAGAAGCCAGCATCGACAAGGCGTTGGATGCAGAAGAGGCTAATATCAACAACCAGCCGAATTTCCTCACGCCTGCTGAAGGCAAGACCTTTGAACGTGAGTTTACTTTACAAGCTTTTATTTATTTCAAGAAATTAACATGAACGTGTCGCCTACAAATAGGCCTCTTTCGACTATAGACAAATAATATAAATAAATAATGCTGGACAATCCACACAGCATCAGCTAGCCCCAAGCTAAGCACAGCTTGTGTTATGGGGTACTAGATGCCTGATGCACTCAACACACACAAACAATAAACAAAAATAGTAGGTAGGTAATTTAAATAACTAAAAATAACATTAAGAAAACAGTATTATTATAATTGCGCAATATTTATTAGTTAATTATTTAATCTTTTCGTGTTTACATCCAGTTCTTATGATCATCATCAACCTATTAGTCCACAGCTGGACATAGCCCTCCCCCAATGAGCGCCATAGCGCCCTGCTTTCAGCTTGCCGTATCTAAGCATCTGCCTGCAGTCCTTCGCAGTTCGTCATCCCACCTAGCCGGAGGGCCTTAGTATATAGTTTAGATTTTAGGAGATCATAAACCCTGTTGGGTCACTAACCATAAAGTGAACTACCCTCAGAAGTAGCAGACATGGCGCTAGCGGAGAGCAAAGCGGCGCGGCTGGCGGCTGATTGCTCGAAGGCCGACCTGCGGGCGCCGTGCTCGACGGGACGCAAGTGGAAGTGCGTGCTGGTCAACGGGCGGTGGCGGAGGCACAAGTGCCGGAATGAGGTAAGCTTGCAAAAGAACTATTAGTCGACCATCTGTCAAAAACACTTAAATTATGTTGTTTAATACAAAGAAATCAGGCTGGCGCAGGCACATATGCCGGAATAAAGTAATAAGCTTTCAAAGGAGTTTAGAACCTATTAGTTTGACAGATGACAAAAACCCTTAAATTCTGTTGTAACAAAGAAATCAGGCTTAAGAACAATGAAGTATTATAGTTACTAATCCTCTTCTTTTGCTATGATTTTAGTTTGTGTTTTGTCTTGATGATTGTGGTTTATTTATTGTAAATAATCATTACAGCATCATAATTCATAATTATCCAATTTACAGTTAAGTCGTTAGACACATAGTAAAAATAAACAAAAAATACGGAAAAAAAAATACTTAGTTCGCCTACCGACTAAGAGTTAAAAACAGAACTAACACGTATAAATTACATACAGAAAAATCTGAACATGGAAATTTTAGACTATTGCTTGAAACGGTGTTGTTGTTCTTTTCACAGACTGAGATATTCCTGTCGCAGCCAAAGATGAGCACTAAGAAATGCGCATGCTTCACACCCAGCGGACTGGTTTACACCAGATTAGAAACTGATGGCACAATAGCAAGACGACCAATTGAACCCAAGGAAAACATAACCAGAACTCGACGTTCTATCAGCAATGATGTTTACGAGCCAAATACAGTCGATAGCATACTGGAAGAAAACCCAAGCATCGGGCATTTGAGCTTTAACAGTGAACCAATCAATGAGTTAGAAAATATAGAAGCAAAAACCAAAATTGACAAACTTATTTTAGAAACAGAAGCATTTTTAGAAGCTTATGAAAGAACCAAAGAAAATATAGAGCATAAAAGAACAAAGCGTAGGGCACAGCATTGGAACAATCATAATGTCAAACACAAACATAAAAACGATGCAATCGTGAACAGCAATGAATCATCGTTGGAATGCAAAGTTGAAAAGAGCGGTAGAGTTAACTGTTCTCAAGTTATTTATAACGATTTAAAAGCTTGGCACACAAACAGACTCAGCTTAGAAGATCAGATAAGAGAATTACGAACAAAGCTTGAAGATCTGAAAGAAATAAAAAGACATTTGAAAACTTCAAAACCTATTGTCGAAACACAAACGGCAAATCCAGTATTAATCTCTAACCATTTATTCAATAAAACTGTCCCACATCATCACAATATAACAAAAGAGCACATGAGAAAAAGCAAACTTCACAGAACTAAACCTAAACATAGAAACAGTACAATAGTAGATAAGCGTATAAGACAATTCAATGAATACGCTCTCCCTACGGTAAATTCCAAACCCAAAGATGACGTTTTTGATATGCAACTTAAAAACACTACTAGAACTGAAATTCCACCAAATATTATAAATGAATTGGTTAATACAACCGATTTATTTGACGCTGAACTACCGAAACCACAAGTAACAACTATTATTATAGAAAAGAATGATTTAAAACCCGCTATCATCGAAGACAAAAAATCATATTTTCAGCCTATAAGCACTACTGACGATCCAATAACTGAGACAGCAAAACCAGTTTCAACTACTAGAAAGGTTGATGATGAAACCACAGAAGAAAATTCTACAGACGATCTTTTTAAAGATATACATTTTTACACAGCCGCTATTAGTAAAGTTATCACCACAACGGCAGCAGCTACAACTAAGGCAACTACCGAAGAGCCAACAACAATAAAGCCTGAACCGACAACAGATAAGCATGTGACCTCCGCACCTACATTACTGGGCCCAGCGAGACTAGACGCTTCAGAATATGAACAAAGAAACCCAAATAAAGCAACAGTTAAAGATTTAGGGATATTTGATAAACCAGTTGATGTGTTCCAAAGAAGACTTCATCCTTTATACATTCAAAATGAAGATAAACATGTTTGCTACTGTGAAGAAGGAAGGTCAGTATAATTCCTAAACACGCAATAATATGTATAAAAGAATACTAAACATAGATCATACTTTGTCATAGATATATCGCTTTAAATAATTATCTTTTCACTTACAGGAGAACCAAAGGAGTCGGTCATAGCATCTTCGAAGCGGCCCAAAGAGTGAGGGAGGAACAGAGAAAACGGAAAGCTTTATTGTTGCGGAAGAAGTTGAGAAAAGCTAAAAAGAGGGTAAGTAACGGAGACAACAATCTCAATGATCATCATCATCTTAGTTTCAATTTTTCTAATAACTTGACTCTTTTTCTTTTATTAGTATATTTTTAATATTGTTAATTTTATTATTTGCATGTTCATGTGGTGGCAAATAAATGATAATAATCTATTATATTATTTAAAACTTTGCTACTGTAACTAAAATGTAATTACGATTAAACATTTGCACGACTATCAAGTCAAATATCTAGTCTAGTCAAATAATGATACATTTTCTAATTCTACTTTAAAACCTTCACTGTTTACCTATATTTAAGCAAATAAATAGTATTTCATTTCATCTAAACTTGGTTCCCCCACAAGGTGACTGCTACTAAAATGAATATCGCTCGATAATGTATATTTTTCAGGCGGAACTCGAAAAACTCTGCGAATCGGAAAGAATGAACTGTTACCGGCACGATAACGAGCACTGGAGAACCGCCCCCTTCTGGACCGCGGGGCCTTTCTGCTTCTGCATGAGTACCTCCAACAACACCTACAACTGCGTTCGTACCATCAACGCGACTCATAACCTGCTCTACTGCGAGTTTATCACTGGCCTCGTCACCTACTACAATTTGAGGATCGGTAGGTTTATATATTATAGTTGTCATATTAACCAGTTTTTAGATATTTCTCGAGGTACTTGCCTTTTGTTACGTCCATCGACGTTATCCTTAGCGTTATCAAAAGCCGAATTAGCCAAATCGGTAAATGTAGTTCCTTTTTAATACTTGTTTAATGTTTGAGATGTCGTGAACATCATGTTAATTATTGCTGAACGGCCAATCAATGGCTTCACCAGTATTTGGCACATTTCAAAACATATCTCAAAAATTAAATCAATCTTTCAGATGTTGGTTACGTTATGTTTAAACTCTATATAATGTTTCAGATCCATTCGAGACGCAGAACCGGTACAAATACCTAACACAGCAAGAGAAGGACTATTTCCACAACCAGTTACAACAGCTGCTCGGCTGCCGCGGGCCTTCCTGTCGCCGCTTCTCACACTCTAATCCACTTGGTAACGATATTGATAGTCTTATAACATGTCCGGCTTAGCATAGTACATATAAGTCGAGAGGTAAGGTTGGGCTAAATACTTGATAAAATAGAAAGACTTTTATTTCTTTACAGCCAGTCACGAGAACACGTCAAATAGAAATTTCGACAATGAGCACATGATCAGAGGCGATTATAACGGGTATGAAAGGTGAGTAAGTAAAAGTTCTTAAATCGAGCCTTGCAGGTTCTTCTCCTAGGCCATTATGTTTCCACCTAAGATCCAGTTATAAATATGAAAACGAAGATCAGACCCAACATCGAGCCTTATGGAACCCCATAGTCAATTCCATAGAATCGTAGGATCACCTACGGTAGCACTGTAGGTGATCGGACGATTGATGTCTCACCTTTTTATGCAACTATAAAAACCTGTTTCAGACCATGGCGATGGAACAGCTATGGGCGTCGATATGCAAGAGCGAGGGATCTGCATCGCCGACGGCACATGATGCCATTCTAGTCGTTATCGAAAGAACAGAACAAACCCGGTGAATAACAGTTTTAGCAGACAATTTGCGTACCTACGAATATGAAGTTTTTCTTAACGCACATAGGTAGGTACCTAAAAGCATCTATTCGATTGGCTAGATTTGTCATAATTTCGTGATGCGTTGCTAATCGTAATATACGTATTTTCCTGCACGAGTTAGTGCTGCATACAGTTTGTAATGTATGTAAAGTTGTAAGTTGTAATTGGCTATAGAAATTAGAAATAAACTCCAGTGACTAAGTAACTTCTAGAATGTATGTATTGACATTTTAGATAAGTACTTACAGTGCATCGAATCTTGTAGGGCTTCCTTAATGTATTGTATTGGTAGTATTTTGTAAGTATCGCCCGCCTGCTTACTTCGTAGCTGATTTGAAAAATATATAAATTAGAAATTATGTATGAAAAAGTAAGTAAATATTCACTGCCTGACTTTACAGGTTGTTCTATGGCCTATTCTATAATATATTATTGTATAATCAATTTTTGAATTCCTACATTTTGTAGAATCTTTGATCTAAGCTTTAACTATTGTTCTAAAGTAATGTTGTTCCCGACTTTTTATATTAATATAATAATTGTATACCTAATGGAAGTTTGTTGTAGATGTTATTGTAACAGTACGTCGTCTGTAGCTTCACTATTTATCTGGTAGACATTAATAAAAGTGATATTAAAATGTTGCCATTGTGATGATAATGTGTATTGGTTGTATAAGAAACAAAATTGAAAACTTCACAAACGTATTTTATTGAAATTATCCTTTAGAAATCTAACACCTCATCCAAATCATTTTCGTCGCATAGTTCGAATATATTCTTTGGAAGCTCTTTGTCTATCTCTCCATGTCCAAAATTGCTTACTATAATCGGATTAACATCGTTTGGTTCATCTGCATCATTGGTTTCAAAATTGTCTTCATCATTATTCTCTTCTTCATCATCAGCAAATTGGGCCCATTTTGAGTTTATGTTAACTTTATGTAGAGCTAAATTTATATCAGTTCGTATTTCTGATTTCTTACAATTTGCCTCTTTAGCGTTTAAGATACTGCATTTATCAGTATCTAATATATTATTTTTAGGTTTAACACTTTCATATACGATAATAGGAGGAGGGCTAGGTGACTTTCGCTTGTTAGCAAAATGATTAAAATTATTTGATCGGGTTGGGTTTACATTAGAGACATTCCTTGGCTGCGTAAACTTTCTTTTTTTGGTTGGAACTTCTAAAACAACTTCAGAATTTCCAAGATACATGGGCTCATTAGGTTCTTTAACAGGTTCTATAACATCTTTGTCTACAAAGTCTGACCATTTGCTTGAATTATTCGGTAATTTAACTCCTGTGACCTTTGCGTCATATTTCAATTGGTTTTCTTCATCGCTACTTTCATTAAGCTTAGTTGTCTCGTTCATTTCTTCTAGCTCTCCCCTCATACCGTTCAGCTTTTGGACATGCAGTCTACATTCTTTCCCCGTTCCAAGTCCATAGTGTCTCTTCATCGATTGCTTTTCACCGCAAAGTTTGCATTCCCATTTATTCGATTTCTTCGTTTGATGAACCTTTAAACGTTAAAAACTTTTAAAATTAAAAAAGATATATTGAATCTCATTTTAGTTTATATGTATAGGGTACCTAATAGACTATATTGGTCATTATGCATCAGAAGGATATTTTCAGGGTCAGACAGGATACATACAAGTACATGTAGGTATGTAAATACACACATGTACACTTATATGTATCCTGTCTGAAACTACTGTGTGTACTAAAGCTATTAAATAATAGCTTTAGTAATTTTAGAAATAGAATGTATACCTAATTTACATAGGTACAATGCAAGGTACTACACCACAGTACTACTTATACTGAGCCTACACCTTGCATAACTTATCCTATCGCAACATAAGCGAATCGACGGTCATTAAGTAGGAAGGTATATATATATATACTGTCTTGTGTACGTAATACCCAACAACTTTAATTGCCTACGGTACGTACCTATTAATATAAAAGCTTGCTCAATCATAGATAATCTTACACATTATGTTAACACATCTATGGCATATTAGTTATTGTATTATCTTTGGGCATGTCAAACGTCTCTCAAGCAATGATCTCTAACATGCTTTCATATTTACGGGCGTACATAGTTATTGTATTCTCTTTGAGGGTTTCGAAAATCTAACTTGAACTTGTGTCGGCACCTATACCTACTTAGGTACCTACCTACTCTAATCTGTTTAAAGTATTTTGGGTAGGTGTATTAAATTGTCTTTCTTACCTGGAAAACGGAACATTTGAAGCATTTCAAAACTTGAAACAATTGTGGCATTTTTTTTAATATCGTTTTTTACTATAAAAGAAGTTAGTTCTTATTTCAGCAATTATAAAGCCAAACTTGTGTCTTGAGAAGTTGAGATTGACTATGTTTACAAACAAACCCAAACCACAGATTATAACGCTCACGTTGCGTCATAGACAATCAAAGAACGAAACTCAAGACTGAAGTGATCACTCACCTTTACGACAAATATTTTATCTGTGGTGGTTAAGGAGGCGCTAGCGTTGCGATTGGCTGCGATTCCCGCGAATCATTTCAATTAAGTTTTAATTATAATTTCTGTGTCCGGAACACTTGATTAGGTCTTTATCATGTCATGATGACGACGATAAGATCAAGCAGCTTACAGTTGTATGTAAGCTGCTTGATCTTATATATATGTATGAAGGTCCGCGTGCGATGCAAAAGGTTGCGGCTTCGATTCCCGCCGTGGGACAAATGTTTGACGATCTGCAAATATTTATTCCGGGTGTTCACTGCGCTATTTTTTGGTATTCATATCCGATAATCCGACTAACTTATTAGCAAATAAAATTAATTTGTTTTAATAATTATTTATTTATTAGTTAAACATACAATCGGACAGTTTGTTTCACAACACACATTCCTACGTAAATAATATATGAATATATAACTTAAATCTACACAGATTTACCGGTTTAGGTATGTCAGGTAGTGTACGTACATTATACTCCGGCCAAACTTTACGAGAAATGTTTGTAAACAAACCTCAAAAAACTAATATAAATATGTATATAATAATGGACAATTCACAGCAAAGTAGAGCTTGGGTTATGGGTTCTAGATAGTGATATACTAGGTAGGTACTAAAAACGTATACAAATAAAACATTACTTATATAAATATCTTTAATATATATAAATAAATAAAATTAAATAAAAATATTTTATTTAATATACATACCTACATAGAAAATATCCACAAACACTTGCACTTCGTACAAATATTAGTCCAAAGGCGGGAATCGAACCCACCTCCTGCGTTGCAGGAGGATCTTCGCTCGCCGCGCCACATCGGTCGTCAAATTCTTGGTTTCGAGTTTCAGTTATAATTTTATTTTAAGAAATTGCTCTCAAAACGTTAAGTAATTATATCTAATTACTGCCTAATAAAATTGTGTACACACTACAACAGAGTGAACTTAAGGTTAAGTATGGGTATTTTGTTAACAAGCATTTCTCATTAATTTGGCTGTAGTACAGGCACCTATTCTTATTCACAAAAAGAAATTAGGTACATACATACATCATAGATAATATTTTTAAGCAGCAAAATGATAATTATGTGTACATATTGTTTTATAATTTAGTTATAGAATCCACCGATAGTTTGCGATGGTGAAAATATCAAATAACGTACGTCACCAACACTTTATCAAACTATGTACGAAAAATATATCATTTACAAAATACAACCGTTATGTTTCTAACGCATGTCATATCTCCTGGAATATTATACATTCGGCACATTTAGTTATAAAATAAATTGGCACAAAATGAGCTTTTAATACTAAATAATTAGGGCCATTAAAATAGGCCGAATCACATCGAGATAAAACACCTTTACCTTTAATCTTATTTTTCTATCAATAAATGCATTAATAATGTCATTATGAGTTATTAATAAATAAATAAATGCTATATCAAGTACTAACACATTATTCGTTAAAACCTTATAGATACAAGATAGGTAGCTGATTTACCTTAACATTAAATCGATACTATAAATTAATAATGTATTCTTA
Organism: Eupithecia abbreviata; assembly: GCA_943735965.1. Lineage (NCBI taxonomy): Eukaryota > Metazoa > Arthropoda > Insecta > Lepidoptera > Geometridae > Eupithecia > Eupithecia abbreviata. The sequence goes on from OX030976.1 coordinate 5,463,293, forward strand.
ATTAAATTAAATTATCGATTAAATTTAATTAAAGTATCGATAATCTTGCATAGAACGATACCATATTCGTAAATAAAAAATGTATTCTTAATTTAAAGTATGGCTTTAATGTTTCGAATATCGAATTTTATAAACAGCAAAACTATTTGCAAATACAGGACGATCCCTATCTTTACTAAGTTCTAAGTAAGACGTCTTTTTCTAGACCTACCAAAAACTTCAAAAATATTTTTTTGTGTTTTACTCGTATCAAGTTCGTTTTATTCAAACCTTCCAAAATATCTACCAGGTTGCTTTAATGTACCTTTAATAAAGCCTCATTTTTCAAGGAACTATCCAACCCATACGTCGTTCATCGTAGGATCCATCATCTATCAATTCTGACCTCCTGCTAAGTAAAATACTTCGACATTGACTTTGACTGCTAACAGCTTTGTCAAATATATAGTTTTTGTGGCCACCAAGGAAAACTTCGTATCTCTGCCTAAACTATACAAAATAAAACTATTACAGAGCCTATAATTGGTATCACGAAATGCCCAATGAAATTTTTGAAATTTCCTTTGTTCGATGTGATAATAAAACAGGTGGCGGCGCTAGTGTGCCTCGAGGTACCACTTCTTACCTAAGGCGAAGGTAAAAGATACAAGCGAAACTAGCCGCTCATTTTAGTTTTACTTACCTTCGCTAAAACTTTGTACGACACATAGCTTTTTCGTGCGATCTTGTGCTATTTATTACACCAACCTTCTCAATGGATCTATGATAATGCCGCGTCCTAATGCTTTTTTTAGTCATCTAAGTTAAACCATCTAGCTAGTTCTTACTATTATTTTTACCTTATGCGGACGAACATCACGATAAAACCTAAAGTTGTGTTAATAGATTGAATTTTCTTTGTTAATAAATAATAATACTGAATATATTTTGCAGCGCCATCTAGTTCGAACCAGCAAGGTTCTAGATTTAGGTCCTAACGGCGATTTTCCTCGTGTAGCCGCGCCGGCTAGCCGCCTCCGGCTCGGTCGCACACTGGCGCCGGACTTTCTCTATGATGTTCAGGACAAAGGACTCGTCGTTCACTTGCCTCTCTTGGCCCTCATTTGGATCGGGTTCTGCAAAATAAAATAAAAACATAAACTTTGTATCTTCGTCCCTTTGAAGAAAATACAGTCCTTTTTATTTTTCTAGGTTTCTAAAATCTACGAAATCGGCTACGAAGGTCTACGAAAAATACGATTTCTACATACAAAAGACTTCAACGCGCTTGCCTCATTTTGACCTTTTTACAAGCTTACTACTAATTCTACTTGCCCTATAAGTTTGTGTGGTCTCAAATTCTTGGAACTGAATTTGAGACCAGCTATGAGCTGAAAATTGCCATACTTATATATGTTATATGACAATGCAGTGTCATGGTACCATCGAGCTGGTCTGATGATGGAGACATAAGGTGGCCATAGGAACTCCTAGATGAAACAACGTAACCCCGAGTTTAGTTTCGTTGGATTTGTTATCTCTTCCCAAGCACTTTAGTTCTAGATGAATTACGTCATCTATAGTTAGCTTGTTTATAATTTTAAAAATGTATTTAAACAAGATCAAGCCGCAATCTCAGATCTAACTCTATATACCTGAAAAATATCTACTCGTACAACTTTATATTACCTTTACGTACCTCGAACAGCTTTCTTTATATTTCGTGTTTTTGTTCTTGGCCTCGTAGATCTTGGGGGCTTCGATTCTTGTAAATTCGACACGCGAGGTCTAGCGGTAATAACCAAGTGTGGCCCCGCAGTGGCATCTAGTACATCGCCATGTTTGCTGGACATGTGTCCGAGGTATCCTGTTTTAAAGTTAGTTTTATTAGATTTGTCAAACCTACACAATTTTATTATGTTTGTATTATATATTGGAACTTAGGTTAGGTGTTTGTAATCGTCAGACAGATAGCGCCAAAACCACTGATTGAAATTGTCTGTAATATTGCTTAGATGTAGATTTAGAATAATATATAGGCTTTTTTTATCCCGAAAAACCCGCGAGCGAAGCTGTAGGCACCTAGTCAGATTATAAATTATTTTAGACTAATTTTTGCCTGCGGCTCCGTACTCGTTGTTTCTATGGAAACGTTTTAAGGTTATTTCTATCGAATGAGAACTGATTCGTGGGACAAAAGTAGCCTATAGTTTTTGTTCTAGGCTTAGATCAATACAAAATTTCAGCCCGATATATTCAGTAGTTTAAGCGTGAAGAAGTAAAAAACATCCAAACTTTAACTTTAAAGTGTGTGTGTCTTTTCATTCTGTCTGAATTATCCGGCATTATTTATTAACTTTATTATTTATAATATTCGTGTGATGTACCTCTTTTGCTTTTGAAGTAGATGTGGCACTTATCGCATTCAGCGGCCGCTACCAACTCGGTCGGTGGTTGTACAGAGTGTATTCTGTATTTATGTCTGACCCAGTGTTCTTCAGACGCAAACAGCTTTGCACACAAAAAACATTGCACCCGCCCGTCCCTGGTTATCGAATACTCTAATAAATCTTCTCCAGTCTCAGCCTCCATGGTTGCGTGGGCTTCAGTGGTATCCATCGTCCGCTCGGTGTTAGCTGTTTCATTCATATAGTTCTCCAGTACGATAGCTTTTGTGTCATAATCGATGGGTTCTTGCATTTCTGTGTGGTTTTGTAGATCAGTGTAAAAGTTGTCGGGGAGGGTGCCTGTCTCAATGATCGTTGCTTCTGGCTCTGTGGATCCTAGGGTTATGATGGGCATGCCATCGGCTTCGTCATCAAAGTAATGGTATTCTGAAAGATCGATTTGCAATTAAGTAACTAGGTACTTTTGACCAAACGGTTCAACATAAAATGTAGGTAGCAACAAAAAAAAGGTAGGTAAGTAGGTACTCATCTTTTACTTCTTATTATTCCTCATGATATATATTTTTTTAATTGACAGCTATGTTTTTAGGAAAAAGGTAAGTTTAGTAAAACACAAGATTGTTAACTAATTTTCACTATATTTTTAATGACATCTAAATACTTTTCACAAACCAGTTGGTAATATTTTCTGGAAATATATATTACCTTTATTAAAAGGAAACTTTTCGTTTCCGTGAATTTATTGTTAAAGCTTTTATATTTGCAACGACAAATTAAAACTATTTATATAAAGTTAGTTTACAGTAGACATCAGTTTAACTGTGGTAGTTTAGTTAAAACAATTAGATAACCAATACAATATGTTTAGGTATATGTTTAAATTTAAACTATCGAATATCTAACGGTCTTATTTACTATTTTGTTAGATATTTTATCTTAGTACCTATACATATAAATATACATTATAGATACATGTTCAAATAACTGTTATATGGCCCATATTATAAACACAAACGTATCTAGCATACCCTAAGTAAAACATTTTGTTTTTCGACCTTAACTTTGCAGCACTGTAGCTCAGAAACAGAAACAGTGACCATTATGAAAGTACAATACTGTGAAGATAATCTAGTTACATACATGATAATGACAAGTGCGAAAAAAATAAACTAATAGGGATTTTCGAAAGTATAAAACAAAAACAAAACCCTACCACACCAGTGATGGATTTAAATAAAGTCAAAAATGAAAATAAACATCAAACTTAAATCACACATTGCACTTGAAAATAATTAGTAAATTAGGTAAGTAGAATATTACATACATGTATTGTATGAAAAATGTATGCCAAGAAATAATTTTATAACACTAAAGGTAAATTCTTACTTGAAAATGATTAGTTAAGTAAACAGAATTGCTACAGAATAGAAGATCCATAAAAGCATTACATTGAATGCTTTATAAATAAAAAATAGGCAAACAACTGAATATGCCAGACAATGAAATAAACTGTGAAATAAATGTACTTTCAACATAAGTAAAAACTATTCTTAAACCTTGAGATAATAATTATTCGCCGAAAAGTGCTTTAATTTAGAAATAATACTTATTATATTTAGATAAAGTAATTTTTTGTTTGTGCTGCCTTGCAGCTTGTGCATAAAAGAAAAATATAAAGTATGAATTATAATAACTCAACAATGAACATGCCTGCCAACTTAGTTAGCCCTAATATCACAAAATAAAATACTACAAAAAAGAAAAAAGAACATAAATTACAACTTTATGTAACGGAGCAATCCCAACTATAGGCGTATAAAATTTAATGATTGTACACTAAAGTCATTTAAAACGGGATATTTACCATGATTTGATTTTTGAGTTTTCCAATATTTCGGCACAGTTTCATACGCCATGATCACTCGAACTCGCAGTGTCTTCAGTTATTCCGTGATCATGGCGCATGAAACTGTGCCGAAATATTGGAAAACTCAAAAATCAAATCATGGTAAATATCCCGTTTTAAATTACTTTAGTGTTAATAACCATGATAGTTTCAGAAGTTTTATTAATGATTGTAGTTTCAAACTGGGACAGCTAAAGAAACATCGATTGCGTTTTGTGTCAAAGTCCACAGATAGATGAAGGGAGTAAGGAAAAAAAAATAGAAAGAATACAAAAAATCAAGTGCATTTTAGAATCTAACGTATGGTTATCGATAAACTACTAGTTTTTAATAATATTGTGAAAATATATTGTGCGATGACTGGCGCAAAACCTATTATCTAAAAAAATCACACTGCAAAATTGTTAATACCTTGTTGGCGATATTTATTAAATATAACTACTATGATTCAAATTTAAACAAAAATAACTTATATACAAGTGGGTCAAACAACTAATTATAAATTTAACATTACATTTGTGCGCTACAGAAAAAACACAATTAAAATCAGTTAACTTTAAGTGTATATTATGTAAACATATTTTCTTAATATAATACCTAAAATACTCTTCCCAAAATAACTAAATTAACGGAGATTAGACATCTTCCTTACCTAAGTAAAATGTAATTTCAAAAATAACTAACAAATTATTTGTTTCCTTATCAATGGAAGAACTGATGATTTCGTGTTGTTTACCTAAAACTCTTTTACAACTAAATATATTTCTAAAGATACTACATTAAGTAGGTAATAAACACTTTCGGAACACTTAGCTGTAAGCTACAGAAATTGTAGTGATGTGCTATGGCACTTAAATGTTATAATAATAATTTGAATATACATATAACGAACTTCAAACTTAATGTAACTTGTCGTAAAAATAAAGTAGTATTCGTATAGTTAAACTCGCATGTATAAAATATATAAAACTTTACACCAAAGAAGTCTTTAATATGGACAGAGATTAATATATAAATACTTTATATAAATTTTAACAATTTGAAAAATAGTAACCTGTTTCAACTGTCTACGTTAGGCTTTATTCATGAATATTCTGTAAAACTTTTAAGTAAATTAATATATTAGTTTTCATGGATACATAAACATGATTATAACACAGTCTTTGGTTGCTATTTTGCGGTGTAGAAAAAGGCACTATAAATTGAAATTGACACTAGAGAGAAACGCTAGGAAAACCAACGTATTCATATTTATATTATATACAAGAAGATTTCCTTGTAAAATCATCAAGAATGATGCAAATAAAATAATGAATGACGTGGAATTCTACCCCATCGCGTTCATCTTATTAGCACATCTATAGATGTTATTTCAACATAAACTTTAAAACGCATTAACTGGCCTCCATTATTAAAAACATTGTAAAAATATTGTCTAATATTTGCACAACCATACTTTTTATACAAGTATTAATTATAATATAAAACCGAACATAGGAATATATAAATGCATAACAGTATCATTGGGAATATACAATATTACTTACTTCAAAACATTTATATTTATTATTATATAGGCATAGTTTTTTAGTATAAAAATAGACGCTTAGCTACTTTATAATTTTAGAAATATCCTGAATCAAAATTCGGCATTTCGTTTCAAAGGCACTGTTCATACTTACACGATACACTATTTCCTACCCACTTATGAAAGAGGCAGAATGTTTTGACAAAGTAGGTAGGTACCCGTTCTTGGTACAGATAAAATCCGATTACTGTGATCTGATTAGACTTGCGTCGGATCAGGAGAGGTGTGCGCCGGCGCAGAACCTAGAGGGGAACCCGACCCCATCGCTTCCAGCTTTATCCCCGGCGGGAGTTGACCATCAAATCCTATAAAAAAAGCGTTCGGTGGATATACACAATCTTTCGGCACGTAACAGTCGTGTGTAGTTTTCATGTGGTTCTTCATTTTGTCAGGCCTAGAGAATTCCTTGCAGCATACTGGGCATGGAAATACTTTTCTCTGTTGGCCTTCGTGATATAGAAATGCGTGCCTTTGGAATGAATACTTGTTTTTGAATGTTTTTTGTATGTTCTCCTTAGCGCACTCGGTGCATTGGTAGACACCTTCGTTGACCGAGGCGTATCGGAAGAGATTCAGCCCGCGGACTGACATCTCAGTGAGTTGTTCGGCCGGATCGTTTGAAGCCGAATTGGCGCGTCTCCTAATCCGTCTTCTAGCTGATCCAGGTCTTTGAATCTGGTTGCCTTGTAATGTGTTATTGTTTATAGAATCATTTTGATACTCGTTCGAGGTAGATGCCTGAGTTGCTGGGTTTACTCTTATTTTTCCCGTTCCATCGAAAGAAGGTGACAGTGATTGCTTTTGGTCCTTGATATCTGAATCGGGTGTTTCGCGTCCTGGAACGAATCAATTGAAAACGTAAGGATAGAGGTACATATATAAAAATTCACAATAAAAGCTTTAATTATATATGCATTTCATACTTGTTGAAATATCGACAAATTAATAAATAAAATTTGTTTATGAGCAACATAAAAAATATGTTTAAAAAAAAAAAATGTGCGATATAGGTAACCAAATAAAAAGAAAAACTCAAGAAAAAATATATATTAAACTTTATTTGATCAAATCGAATGACAAAACAATTTAAAACAAAAACATAATGGTGAAAAGGTTACTTAAGGTCAAGTTTATTGCATTTTTAAATTGTATCGATACTAAAATATAGCACCAAGTATCGTTGCTCCATCATAAAATACAAGAAACTTGTCCCTAATTTACCCAACAGAAAAATAAATAAAACTCAATTTAATAAGAAGTACCTACCTAGGTAACAAACAAGCAAACATGCCAGTTTACAAATATTACATTTTGATCAATTTATTGGCTTCAGTTCATGTCATGATTGAATGAGCCAGTTAAAGTGATTTTATTTATAAAAAAGTGTAGTGCATATTCGATTTGTCTATTAAATATCTTAACTAGCGACCATCAAATTGATTATAGTCGAGCTTCTTAAACTATTAATTTACTAATAAATTAAAATAAAACAATAAATTACAAAATAAAAACAAAACAGAAGTTTGTAACTATGATATAATAGGACTCAAGTGGTTGCATTTGGAACTATGTCGGCAAGTCTAAGCAGAAGTTACATAAATTATAAAAATAACGTTCCAGATAACTAAGACTATTTAGATCACGTGTGGTGGGCATAGATAGTAAAGATCACGTGTAGGATTGGATAAGGAGTTTCTTACTTTAAAACGAAGTACCACATTGCACATCGTATAAAAAATTAACTAAATTAATGTTAAGGTAAATAAAATTAAAAATTAATTGTCATTTCCCGAACTGAAAATGTGATAAATTAAGGAACAAGTATAGCCTCAAACAGTGTTTGTGTAAGTATCGCAGGAATAAAGGAAAACTATAGAAATCATTTGTACTACAATACATCGTTCTGCAGAGCTTAAAATTGAGCAACATAGAAAGCATAAACATAAATCTACCTCTAATCACACCAGCTACGTGAGAGTACCGTCGAAAGACTACATACCTTCGTTTAAATCCTCCTCGTGACTAATAAACAAGTTAACATAGTTTAGAAAGTTCACACCGTTAACAAAACTATTTATTTCTACAACATAAATAACTTAAAATTTAATCTACTCTTTATTAATATAACCCGTGTTGTTACTTTGCTAAAATATTTAAACGTTATTGAATTATTAAAATTTAAATCTGTTTAGATTGTAAGTATTAGCGGTCGTTGTTTAAATCACCAGACATTTCAGGTTAGCCAAATACTTATATAAATAAAAGTCAAGGTATACAGTTAAGTACCTACCCACATAAATGGCAAGAAAATTACTCACAATACAACAAAGTGGGTATAAGTATCTTTAAAAAGAAAAGCAAATATTAAAATTGCTGATTATAAAGTAGTAACAATAGAGAACAAAAATATAGCAATATATAAAACATATAACGAAACAATAAAATAAAAAGGTTAACAGTAACAAACTAATAAATAATTAATGAAAGTAATATATTATATTTTTGCTGTAACTTTTATTATTCCATTAAAGTCTCTAAAAATAGTAATTAACGCCTTATTGTTACCAATGTTTTAAATTTATCAACAAAAATGCTAGGTATAATGTGTAACTTCCAGTACATACTAAAATTGTCTAAACATTACTCTTTGCATATTGCTATTGCCTAAGTGCAATCAACAAAAATATAGTAGTTATTATGAAGTTTTGTATAGTTATTTGGCTACTTGCTATTTCATTACAATGTGTCTCGTGAATGTATCACATTATCTAACTGCTTGTTATAAGAAGGTAAGTACTTAATTTTATGAGAGCTGAAATAAATGTTAATAATTTATTATATTTATCAAAATATTATTATTTTTCTGACCTATTGTTCTAAACGCTATACATTGTTAAATTTTAAGGTTCACTATTCGGTTCACTGTCGCTGATAGTGTGCTTAGTTGAGATTAAAATATTGAATGTATTGTTAGGTAATTGAATTTTCTAACTTCTTGTACTGTATCTTAGTCATGAACATGTAGGTAAGTATATTAATTGATTTTAATTTAGAATTATTACTAGACATAGCGGTCATTTTGTTATTAATACAATAAATAATATTTTTGTCATGGAAAATGAGTTTCCATATTTTTAACTTTGATGGTATCTTTTTTTTTTTTAGTATGCCAATTGAATCTATGTCACATAAAAGACGATTTACAATAGAATAAATTTTTATACGTCTTCATTAATTACAATGTAACACAAGAATAAGACAAGTCGGTATAATGTCTCATTACATGTGACTTCCTAATTTTAATTTAGCACCAATTAATGATATAATTATAGAAACATCAACGTATAAGTAAACATTCAAATAATAAACAATGTAGACCATAGAAACGTCACTATTCATATAATATTAAGCAATATGACCAAAATAATTCAGTGCTCTAACTTATTTATTTTTAAGTAGAAATAGGTATCCAAGGGTTTAGGCACTGTCTAAATTGACTATCATAATTATAAGGGATTTGAAAGAAAATAGCCTCACCTCATTTAAGTCTAAATTTTCATTTTAAGTACCTATCAACGTCCAAGGTAAATTTCATATAAAGATTATGAAAGGTAGGTACTATAAATTCGTATTTAAGAATTTTAACAGTCTTAATATTGATTATCAAGACTTAATCGTCCCGAAAATGTTATTTGACTTTATTTATAATACGCCAAAGTTTTTTTTTAAATTTAACAAACGTAATGGGAAACATGAGATGATATTCTTACAACAAGTTTTAGATTACCTACTTGGCCCTAAAAGTTGCTAAATTGCTAAGGAAGCGTCTTAAAGTAGGTACATGATTGTAAACTTTGAATAATGAAAATAAATGATACATAAATCTTTGAAATCTTAATAATCTAGTAGTAGATAAATATTAAACTTATGATTTTACACGTAAAAGGCACACTAATAGGCAAGCGTTCCCTGGACCTACGTTCAATTTGATTGGAAATGTTGATATACAAGGGTCAACGTAATATACAAATCTAGTAAAAAGTACAATCTTTTTTTATAAGTATAAAGGTTTATTGGTAATTCACTGACACTGCGTGAACTGGAGGTTCAGCCCATCAATACGAGCTCGTTCACGAAGACACCAGGAAAGTTTAAGAATTAAGACGCCAGGTCTTAATCCTTAAAGTTTTATGTAAATGACTTCACATACAAAATGAATAAACACGTTTGCCCAGAACACGATGAATTACTTTAGACGATCTTCCACTGTCACATTAACTGTTTGAATTTACCAGCTTTGCACGGTTTTAGTACGGATTAACTTTTTTGAAAATATAATATTTCCTATGTTCACCAGGGATAGTGTAGCTTCCCAACGGTGAAAGAATTTTTCAAATCGGTCCAGTAGTTTCGGAGCCTATTCATTACAAACAAATACACAAACAAACTAAAAATCAAACCTTTTCTCTTTTTAATATTAGTATAGATCAACAAAAACATAATATAACTAAAATACAACGGAACACTGGAAAGCGCATAAATTTAAAACTGTGTAGCACCTCCCAGTGCCCAAACTCAGGATAAGGTTAGGGCCGATTTCACCATCAGAAAGCATGGTTTAATATTACTGCAGTTTTCGATTTACCACTTTTGTAATATCTATGGCAATTTTGTTTGGTGAACTATTAACTCAGGCTAGAGCCATTTTTAAGTTTAGTTTCAAAGATAGCCAAATAATTATCTAATAAACGAATATTGAATGGAGAAGATACTCAATATCAAGTTTAAGAATTAAGACCTGGCGTCTACAAGAACGTGTTCGTGAAGATCTGCAGAAGCTACAGTTCCCGCAGTGCCAGTAAATTACCAATTAATTAATATTAATTTCACGTAGATATACTCAGAGTTGAATTAAAGTGAAAGTGTAGCTAACTTTATATGGAAGACTACTTTGCCTCTAATTTTACTAAATAATTTATATAAGTACTACAATTTTCTTAGTTTATACTTAAGGCATTTGATTTCTACTAAAATAGAATTTATAAATCATCTCATGATTCCATTTAATATAAATAATTATTTACTTCGTTCAAAGCACCTCCCTAGGATCACTTTACAACAACGCTTGGTTGTTCCATTCCAAATATTATACATTTTTCTAGTGTCATCTTTTAAATGTTATAATTAAATATTAATCTGTTATAAATAAATACATTTAAGATTTGTTTGTAGTGAATATATCACTTAGTTCCTACATAAACTTGAAACCCACAACAATCTACCAAAGGTCCTTTTTTATTATGTAAGTACTCGTATATAGTTGTAATTTTCGTTAATTTTAATATCTAACTTTTACCCAAGAATGATGATAATAAATTAAATTGCAGTCCTTTATAAGATTGCTATGGGACGCGAAATACTAATATATTTTTTCTACTTTGAAATCTATTAATATATTTCTATTGTTAAACTACAAATAGATAGATTCCTCTTTAGTAAATAAATGTATCTCTTTATAGTATGCACCTAGTTACAATGATAGGAATTTAGTAATATAATTTAATTGCCGTAACTATGTATGGGGCTCTAAAACTTCAGGAACTGAATGACAATAATATCTAGAAACTTATGTTTGCTGTCAGAGCAATATAAATAAATACTTATAGCCATGTCATACTCTTAGAATCGCTTTATAACTATTTCTTCTTGATTTTTAAATATAATGTATGTAGATATATAACATTGACAATCAAATATTTTCAACATAAATAAACTATTTTAAATTATTCTTAACAAATCTAGAACATAAAATCATAGCCTGTGTTGAGTTTTACTTCAATGAAGTCAAATCAATATTTACAACTAAAATCACTAATAAGGCAAGTTTAACGAAAATGCATTTTAGAATTCTACTTCTAAGTTATCAATGGCATAATAGTATCGAGACTTATAGCGTAGCCTCTTGGGCGATCCACGAATAATGTGGTTTCATAAATACCTTAAAGGGTGTAAATATAATTGTGTATACCTACTCGTGATATACGAAATCACTATGCCATTGATATAGCTATCCATAAATCTACAACTAAACTTAATCTAATTAATTCAGTTCAATGAGAATTGCGAGTAATATTTAGCAAAATAACAGTCATTAATATATAACTACTTACTTTGAAATAATGATCACCACGAGTAATTACTTTGTACCCTGAAAATTTTGTAAGTAATAAAATTAAGTAACAAGTTAAGTGCAAAATAACAAGTAAAAGAAAATATAATATAAATCTCTTGAAGTTAGCACTCTGAGAAACAATGGAACTTAAATAAATAAGTAGAGAAATATTAACAACAAACGACTTAAAATCGTTAAATATCAACAAACTTATTGATATACATAAGTACTTATAAATTTTGTATAAGTACCTGCTAATTCGAGATCACATGCTTTAATGCAACCATAGTTGGTAGGTATGGGTACACAATACATGTACCATTATGAAACTTTTAGCTGCCGTCACCACTAAAGCTGCCCAGCAAAGTGATCTCGTATCAACATTTTAATGAACTTAGAGCTCGAAATATTATCCAACCATCATCTATTAAGTAGCAGAAGATTTTTTATTTACGATTATTTTTCCGAAACGCAGTTTTAATTGTAACAAAGTATTTATTACCTCTAATCTAATCAGATCTTCGCAAATTTCTTGCAACCATATTCCTCTAAAACTAAAATTAAGATTCTTGTTTCGCCATCTGTTCGTTGCCATTATTTGTGTTTGGCTGATTTTTGTGTATGATCTTTAGATGGGCGATCATGTTATCTTTTCGGGTAAACTCTTTGAAACAAATCGGACATGGGAAAACTTTAACGTCTTTCTTATGGGAAGTGACGTAGTGACGGCAGAAGTTACTGATATGAGTGTAAACCCTTGCACATATTTTACATCGGAAAATGTTTTCACCCTCCTTGATGCAATAATCCCGAACTGATTCGTTAGTGTCCTCATGATAGTTCCCAATGCTGCCCATATTATTTTTCCTTATAGGTGAAGGGAAAATACGATGCTCCCAGTTAGTTTGAGACAAATCTGCAACTTCGTTGTTTGCCATATTGAGATTGTTTTGCTCCAGTTCGGCAGCAAACAACTGTGTGGCCAATGCGGGCATAAGTACTGTTTCAGGGGGGAACTTATCAAACGTATTAAGCGCGGGGTTCAGATTTGAGAGACCGGAAAGCTGGTTGAATAAATTTCGAGCTCTTATTTTTGACATATGAGGAAGTAGTTTTTTACTATTCTTTGGCTTTAAGTTTCGAGCTATTCTGTTATCGTCTGCTTCTTTAATCGGTCCGTCGAGTGAATTGGAGTTTTCGCGACTTTTATCGGGATTATATTTGTATTCCACCGGTTCATTGTACGCATCAGTAGCTTCGGTAGGAGGCTCCTGTTTAATGGTTCCGTTTTCAACAGAGAGAGTGGGGCCGTTGGTTGAGTAGTTATGTTGGATGTTTTCTTTAGCTGCTTTTTCGATATCTGAAATATTTGATTTCAGTCATCATTGATGATTAGAAGCCCTTTCTTTTTTTTAATATCTGATTAAGTATAGCAATAAGGGAAATATTTTAGAATATTATATGAACTTATCTAGAATATTTCCAAATGCTATCAGTTTATGAAGGAAAGCTATTGGGAATAAGCCTTGTTGTTAACCCGTTTCTTATTTTGTTCATTTTAAATTATAATTTAATGTTTAAGAAATTGAATAGAAAGAGATAAATAATAAACTTCAAGTAGCACACCGAGTTTGCCCCTGGCCATTCCTCTAATAGCTCTCCCCGAAAGCAGAAAAGCAAGCAATAGTTAAAATTGACGATTTGTGACAGAAATAAGCGTCTGTTATTCGTAATAAGTACTTCATATAAATTTAATAGATTATCACTTACCCCTTTTGATAAACATAAAAATGTATAAATAATATAAACTAGTCAAAGTTACACTGCACTTTTTTCACTCTAAAATAAAATAAAAGTTCCTAACATCAAAGCTTATATCCCATTAGCTTTTCCCTTTTTAAATTTTATTTTTTACTAATGTAAACGATGTTAGATAAAATCGGAAAGGAAGATTAATAGTATTTACAAAAGGTAAGCAAATAAAATACACTATGGTTTTCCATATACCAGCTTTTCATTTACTTAAGAAATCCGCGACTCAATTCCTTGTAGTTGGTCAATTTATACAATGTAGTTTTTTATCGGCAAGTGATGACGGGAAAAAGGTTTTGTAGTAAGTAGATATCTAATGGTGTAAATGGACATACCTGCAGATTCGGAGTCCTTGCCTTGGATGGCGACATCAGCGGACTGCGCGTCATCGCCCTCGTCTATGAGCAGCGCCTCGCCCGCCTCCTCGCCGCCGGACGTGGCGCCGCCGTCCTCGGCGTTGAAGGCATCCATGGACATCTTCACTTCCAACATTTCAGGGGAGCCTCGGATGAGCTCGCTCTGTCGGTGGTTGGGGGCGTGGGACGCGGCCTCCGGCACGAACTCCCCGGGAGGGCTGGCCGCTGTAGTCAGTGCATCGCTCGAGCTTCCACTGAGCTTCCTCGGCCGACCTCGTTTCCTTTTCGGTTGCATCAGAGCGTTACCCAGCAATGGCATTAATAAATTGGGGGGCGCTCCCCCAGTCGGCATCCCGGACGCCGGTCGTTTCTGGTGCATGTACTGTGGATGTATTCTGTGAAGCTGCGGCGGAGGCGTGTGACCGCTAGGGTTGCCCTGCTGTTGGATTAAAGAGTTGGTTAGCGCTGGTATGTCGCACTTTTCCTCGTTCACCTCGGTGAGACCCTTTATCTTCAAGCTCTCTGCCACTTTCAAGAAAGCGGTTAATCTTTCTTGGTCGACGCTCACTTCGCCTCTGTACATAAAATCCAGTAGACTCTTCATGTCTGCATACGGAACGTCTTTCAGTATGACGATAGGATGTTTCTCTTGGTGGTTGACAAAGAGACTTTGGAAGTAGGGGCTACAAGCAGATAAGACCATCTTGTGTGCTTTGAGCAGCTGGTTCTCGACGGCCAGCGTGACGTCGGTGAAGGTCTCCGCGTGCAGCAGCTGGTCGAACACAGACAGCATGTTGGATTGGTGGTTGTTCCACCGGAGGCAAAATCTTTGTGTCGCCATCTTCGCTTTTTTGCGTTCTTTGGAAGATATGATTACCAGTCCAATTATTAAACTCGATTGAACCAATACTTATATAGCGTTGTGGGTATACATAGATATTCTTTCTGTTCCTTGAACGTTACAACAATTTTCAACAATAAAAAGTAAACTTTTTAAAAGTCATTTATTAATTTATACGTTTCATAGTGTTTCGTGTTGTTTGTGTGACGGGCGCAGGGGGACCTGGAATAGAAGAAATACACTTCTGAAATACACATTTTTACAGAACTTTTCAACACGATATTTATATAAAATGGTCCATGAACAATAATATTTCACGTTGGATCAGTCAGCAACAAAGGAGATGTTTTCATTGCTGGACAAAGGCATCGGCCATGGTTGCTTCCTAAGATCCGAAAGTCCAGATTTCTCTGAGCTGTATCGTGATAAACATAAGTGCTTGAAAAAGTATGTGATTAAAACTGTGCGATCTTGAGCACCGGAGCATCTGTCACGCTAGTGTCCTCACTGAGGAATTCACGCGATTGTTTATGTTGGATGCCTGTTCAATACCTAATGTTCAAGAAATTTCTTCCCATTATTACCCAACTAGCGATGATTTACAAAATAGCAAACAAATTGTACGACATATTATTCTGCCATGTAATTAGTTGCTTTGCGTCGCCGCTGCAATTATAACGAGTACAATTTTATATAGCCAAATATAATATTTAAACATAGCCTATTTTAGATAGGTATATATTGGTATGGACCGTAGAATAAGTAAAATAACATCTATATTTGTTGTCTGAAAAAGCAATAATACCATTTGTTGAGAAGCGTATTTTGCCTGCTGCTCTCTATGCTTTATTATTTAATCTATATTACTGGCATATTTTAGATATAATATTTGTAATAAGGCTTTTATATCAACAGTTTTGGACCATAACATTTTACGATGACATAGATATAAATTTTCATCCTCCAAAGGACAGATGGCGTTAGTGGTAGTGAAGTTAGAGATTCGCCTTCCTGGATATATTCAAATTATTCACACATCACTTGATTCGTTTACTTATTTTCGTATATTTTGTACATTTGTGTAGTTACCTAACCTATAAGATAATAGTTATAAAAAAAATAAAAAAAAACTACTACTTTACTATTGTTGATATTTTTTAACGCTGCACGTGTCGAATCGAAGCTCTATCATTCATTACCTAGTTAAAATGGGTTATAACTCCGTTCTACTCCATAAGAACCGAGATATCAATAATTTTGTAAAATACTATTTAGGATAACATTAGTAGATTTTTAAAGTCTGACTGAAAGGAAGGAAGGTAAATTTCGATCCTGAAAAACAAAATATACTATTTTGTTTTTCAGGATTTACCAAATTGAAACCTAATGAAACTAGAAAACGCCGATACAAATGCTAAAGTAAAACCTCATAACAATATAAAAACTTGTATAAAATCTGCACGGTTTCAATGAATCCAATGCACAAATCCTCAAGGCTAAAAAAATCGAGGGCAGCTCTAGCCTAGCGTCCGTCGGGCGCGGAGCAGCGCCCCTCGCCCCGTGCAGCCAGCGCACTGCAGTGGGAGACAAACAGTCACACTGTCACACTCATACATAATGCACGGAACAGACAGACTTACACGAAACCAAACATTCCTAAAGGATTACAATACAATTCTATCCATCAAGCCACACGTTTCTCTAAACTAAACGTGATAACAAAACATAACCACAGCATCCAATCAGACTCCAATTAGAATCCGCTAAATATAATTCAAAACTACAAAAACACATTTTGTCCACATCCACAGGTGCTGACCACAAACGTTATCGCGGCAGAAACGAAACGGGCGCTCAAATTATTACTACGCACCCAGTCGAGCGCGTTAGGTACATTACGTCATCACAATGGCATTATTACCTCCGATATCCACATTAATTCAGGCGATACGGCGAGATAAGCACGGTCTGGGAATAATTATATCACTGCACAAACATAAGGGAACATACCACACGTATCTTGCACCACAGTCAACTCGACCCTTTTATGGGAATGAGGATCAGCCCTTCCGCCATAGTCCGAGTCCGCGTTTGCGTCGCACCCCGCTCACCCGACGACTGACGGCCGCAGCCCGCAACCCCGCGCGCGCAGAGCCCGCGCGCCACTCCACTCGAATATCTCACAAAAAATACGCCCCGTCATCATCGAAATGGCGGCACTCCATATTACAGCGCACCCTGCATGCCAATTTATTGATTTATCGAATTTCTATCGCCATTCCTAGACACCTATCGATTTTCTCTGTGTCCCGGAATAACACCCTTGTCGTGTCTGGCCTCGCTCGGCACGCCGAATTTATAATCTACTGAGATGCTATTTTTAAGACTGTTCCTTTTCCCTCTGGTTCTATGTTGTAGAATTATTTTTATTAGGGGCTGGATATATTGCCGGTTTATGGTATCTACTTACCAAGGCCTTTTAATTGGTAGTTTGGTACCGTGATTTTAAAAGTTCAAAACTTTTATAGGTTAGCTTAATCCTTTAATTAAAGGTATATAAGTATGTACATATTTAGAGGTTATGTCTCTTTCCAATTAAAAATATAAGGTGCATCTTTCTTGGTAGTACCTAACTCCTCATTTGCGTTCATTTCTTTTAAAAAGCTACATAAATTTAATAATTTATATACCTACTTATATGGCCAAAGTTTTCCTAAAACCTTTTTAGTCTTCTGATAGCTAGATACCTATAAGAACGGGCATCGTTGGTAAAACACATACATTTATATTATACCTACTGCGTTTGCAAGCATGTAATGCTTCTATTTACTATCTATTTACGGAAGATCATGCAACATACCTTTGCATAGATATAACGAAAAGGGATGAATTTTCCACGTGAAAAACATCAATCCAATCTTGTCGCCATGTCAGCAGCGGTGTCTTCTGTCTCTGTTTTGCACGGGTGGGGTTGCACGGGCGCCCTGTTCGCGGCGGCTGTCGCCGAATATAGCCGAACGCCGCCACTTTTCGCAACCGAACCCACCCGATTCCACACGGAAAATAGAACGCAGGGCGCACACTTATTTATTAAATTTAAAAAAATTCACTTCAGTTTCACAATTTTTTTTAGACAGTTTAGAAGGGTGGGGTCGTTTTATTTAGAACAGTTCCACTTTATTTTTATGTATTGCTCAGTACTTATTCTTAATAAATGCAAGTTTCAGGATACAAAAAAATCCGCGCGCGTTGTTGTTACACGGAAGTATTTTTGATAAAAATGGCCTGCCGCCTCGGCGGGAGGAGTGGCAATGGGCAATGAGGTCGGTACCCTCTCTCTGGCACTGGCGCGCGCCCCTCCCTGCCGCTTCACTCCAACACAGGGTTAGAAAGTTTCAAAAGTGAATCGTGGAAAACACGGACGCGGCATCGGGCGCCGCCGTCCTGGGAGCAAGAACACCGTGAGAGACTCACAGGAACCGAGGAAACCGTCTACATCTTCTCGACATCCGCATTTCATTATCTTGAACATGTTTGTTCCCTTCCTACACCGGGGACATTACATTTTATAATGAACCACAAAAGATTATAATTTACAAAGGAGACTAAGATGAGCAATCAGTTGAAACTGAACTACTTCTGTGTCATTTTTTATAGGTAGGTATTGAAATCACGAAACTGATAACATGCCTACCTACTACAATCATCGTTATAATGCCTTCATTGACAGACCATGGTCGTAGCACACAGGTCATTATCAATATACCCGTAACGAGTTGAGATTAGCCACTCAAATTACGTCTATCTAATTAGGACCGTAGGACGTAATACTTAATCACTAATCAGTCCTGTGAAATATTAAATCACTTTATTGCATTATATAACTTGTTTTAGTTACTGGTCCCTTTAATTATGCGGGTTAAACTACGACTTCATCATACAAATGGCCTTCAGAAATGAAGTATGTATTAACGAAGGTACCTACTGCAAATTCGAGTGATCGGTGCAGAATTTATGAGGACTCAATTCAGCTACTTTTAGGGTTTCAGAACGAATTTAACTAACTGCAATTGCAAAATCAAGCCCTCAACAAATATAGGTAGAGCATGATGTTTGATGCGGCGAATGATCCGCACCTGCTGTAAATCGATCGGCAGAGCGAGAGCCATAATTCAGCGGTGACCTGACCTAGGTCATCGTGCCAGCTGAAGTCCTTACTGGCTGACCCAGTTTCAGCCTGTATAAAAGCTTGCCAACACACTTTCCCCTAATAACAAACATGCTGAGGAATAAAGGTGCCGCATTTCGCCCGGAATGATTTAGGTCAGATGGTTTTTTATTTTTTATAGGCTGCAAAGTAAGACTTGGTCTTAATTAATGTTTGTGAATGGGTCCCTAAAATGGGGTTTGGTCAACAGAGGCTGACCCTCAGGTAAAGATGAAAAATTACTAGAACACGACGATGACAAAAATTTATCTAGGTAAAACTTTTACGATAGATTGTTTGTATGTTCTAATAGCACAAAATTATTGCTTTATTTAGTAACAAGGCACCTAAGATTTTGCATCTTAGGACTGACTTTACATCAACGTAAACAATATTTAATAACTTAGCTTAGGCCACGTTTGTAGTCAAACAATCGTGCCTAGTGAAACACGGAAGAGCGAGTGCTGGTCACTCTACCAAACCTTGACCGTGCTAGAACATTACAACTGATAACACCGCCCAGACAATCTAAGCGAGACACTAGTTTAGCTTTTCACTACTTTTTAATAGTTTCGAGTGTCCAATGAATAAGCAGAATTGCAGTAACGGCTCTCTGCAAACGGTCAGTGGTAACTGTTATACTGCCGGTGGTAAAAGCTGCGAACAAAAAGAAATCCTTCGGCTTTCTAGCGAGGCTGTGGAATAGCTCTCTGCTCATCTGTTACTTTCTTGTGATGCTTTGTCTTAGAAACTCTTTGGCTGTCTGTGACTCTTCAAACGCTGCTCTTTTTATTTATTGAACATAACTATTGAATAACTTTATAAAGTACATTTATATATTTAGAAATAAACTATTCTAAACTTTACATCGTTAACAACTTCAAACCTAGCTTTTTCATTTTAAATGCATTTGTGGCGAACTCTAAGGCTTTGTAGAGTTTAGGGGCGTTAGATGGATAAAATTGCCTGACAAAAGAGTGGTGGAGGGAGAGAGTGGTTTTCAAATAAAGGTTGGTTTCTAACAAACTGTTTGAAACGGAGTGGGCACTTCTCATTCCTGAGTTTTCCGACGAACAGTACGAGTGTTCCGGCAACACGCTCGCGACCACCCACGCCACATTTTTGTAAGCATCTTCATAGAAATGCAGAGGTACTTGCATAGGCCTGTAGGTGGCAGAAGGGCCCGTCCTGCTAGAATCAGTGCGGGTAACGGTCGGGTTTCGGTTCAATGACTTGATTCGGACGCTTTTCGCCGTGTACTGTTAGATATCTCAATAACACCTTACACGCGGCTACCGGTGGACCATTTTTATCCGAGATTATTCCGAATTTTAGTTTATTTATTAAAGAAGATGGAGTTTACAGTACCTATGTATAACCAAAGCACTCACATCCTATACTACTATATAACTTTTAGTTGCGTATTCTGTTTTAATGTAAACTTTAGCATCCTGTTCTGGAAAATTACCTCACCAGCCCATTTGTCCCGTTCCGAAGATTCAACGGGATCTCTGGATGGGCGGACAAAGCCTGCGCACACGTACACTGCGTTTGTTTTCCAAGATATAGCCATACTTGGTCAAAATTATATTCCAGGAAAAATTTCGCATCTTGTGTCATGTAGGTATTGTTAAAAGGATATTAATAAACTAATTTGGTCAAAATAATGTTTCAGGAAAAAATAGTCGCATCATGTGTCATGATTAGATAACAGGATATTTATAAATTAATTTCTATAGGTAGAGAGAGACCCTTCGTCGTATTAGGACCACAATTAGAAATGACCAATATTATAATGACCATTGCTTACTCATGTCCCGTCTTTTAGCTTCATTTAATAGACCACCTGATTCAGTGATATTAACTCGCTTCGCTTTTTAATTTTCTTTAATTATATATTGTACTTACACACAAAAAAAAAAATAGGTATGTCATATAATTAATTAAATAGGATATGTCATAGGCGAGCTTAACCCTGACAAAGAGTTTTCTGCCAGCAAATCGTAGGGGTTATAGGATAATTTTGTGTTGAAGTCAGTCAATATATGAACAAGTGGGCATAACCCGCATGCAATGCACCTATACGATGCAAGGCAAGTGTGCAAGTGTCCAGTTGATGGATTCTCGCGAAGTGTGTCACACGGCGCGCTCGACCGACCTGATTCCTCGCACCTTCCCAGTTCCGAGAAGGGCCGTGAGAGTACCTACCTTACCGTTTATGATTCAGCCTTAAGTCGCCTACAGGTCTTGCGAGACTAGTTCACGCTATCCTTTCATGCCGAATGAAATTGCTGTTGTAATTGGCGATAGAACAGGCAATATTATTTATCTAACCGACTGAGAAAATGGAAATAAAATCCATTAGCTATGAGACATTTTTAAGCTGTAAGCAATTCCGAAAATAACTATCCTATCTTCGCGCACCGGAAATTATTAAGGGTTAATTGATTAACCGTCAAAACCTGAGCTTTCGTGAGACGGAATTAGTGATGAGCACATAACGGGGCATCACTAGCTGCCGGACTCAGCCCTATGATCATGATTCACGAGATTCGTCTCGCTCACTCTCAATGCTAGACCGCATGAGTTACTGTAGCTATTTACTGAGCCTTGTGCTATGAAATAACATTTGATAGTTACGTAAAATTATGCGCAAATCTAGCAAGAGTCCTTTATTTTTTGTTTTATTGCGAAAATTCTTGATTTGCATCGAGAAACTGCACTGTTAGTACTATACCCACTTATTCATTTTGTTTTGCTGTCGTTTAATTATCTCCTTCCTGAAATTGTGCCTATATCCGTATCATTTTTCTATTCAGTATATGAGCAAGGAATAAGATCATATAGACTACATTCTCTAGGTCTAGGTATTTGTAAGACTATAGGTATATTAATAACAGTCTTATAATTATAAATATTAATATATTTATTTAATATTTATAAAAAAATTATCGTTTTTATAAATAAATTTTTTTAAAGAAACATACAATACATTGTATATTCATAACTGACAAATTCCAAAACTGAATAGACCAGGATGTATGGAAGGCGGTTTTGCCCAACTGTGGGGTCTTGTTAGCTTATAATATATGAAATTTCATCAGTAGTCTCGTCCTAAGCACTTTCTACTAACATGTAAAGGTACGGAGAGTTTGTGCTAAATACTAACACTGAATTTATATTTCCTTCCGCAGTAAAGATTACGCTGCCTTTTTCGACGGGTGTATCTGATCATGTTGTTGTGATAAGATAACACAAGATGTCATGTCAAGATATCGAAGACCTATACTGTGTGTACCGATAGTATTGAGCAAGCACTTTACCCTACTTAGATAGCAAATGAGATCCTAATGTTGGTACGTACATTTGTTCCTTGTAATGGGAAACAATATAAAAAAACTAACTTTAAATACCAGAGCGTTAATGGCAAGTTAGTTGGCCGATAACTAGGTAAGGTTTCGTTCTACAACAGCTGGTAAGTAGAAAATTAGACCAAATTAAAAATTAAATAGTTTCGTACAGTGCCAAAAATAAGAAATGACAAGTAGTCCAATCATTTGGTTCGGAAAATTTTAATTAATATTTCGACATCACAATGTATGCGGAATGAAATTATCATTTAAATTGTTTTTCGATATTTATAAATCAATATTATTGTAATCAAAATACATACATCTTTATATAGATATAAAAATCTATTGCTGTGCGTTAGTCTCGCTAAAACTCGAGAACGGCTAGGCCGATGTAGCTGATTTTGGTTTTGATATGTTTTTCGTAGTCCAAAACATGGTAAAATTGCGCAGAAATTTTGAGGCGGGCGAAGCCGCGGGGCTTAGCTAATTATATATACATATAAAAATCAATTGCTGTTCATTAGTCTCGCTAAAACTCGAGAACGGCTGGGCCGATTTTGGTTTCGAAATGTTTGTCTTAGTCCAGGGAAGGTTTATACGGTGAGAAAAAATGGTAAAATTGCGCAGAAATTTCCACGGGCGAAGCCGCGGGGCGCAGCTAGTAGGTACATAATATAAATATAATAAAGAAAAAAAGTAAAATTACCTATTGTTTATTTTTGTGCACGAAATAAGGAAAGACTACATCAAGTTCTATAAAAATACCTTTTTTCAAATCATATAAATGTTCGTAAGGTAAAAAATTGTGACAAAACCAAGGTAAGGCAAAGTACAGAATATTGCTTAGTAAGGTGGTGTTTGCGCAGGCGCTGGTGTCGAGTGGTGGGATTGCGTAAGCGCACGGGGCCGATTTCTAGCTCCCACGCAGCAAGGTCAGCGCTTCATCATCCTACTACCACGTTGTATTATACATAGGTACCTACTAACTGAAGCAAGGGTCTATAATAATTATACGAGTACGTCTGACTGAAGCTAGGGGCACGCGATTAAATTTTTTAAAGAGCTCTTTTGACGACCTCTGTCACGGTTCAATTCCCGCCTCGGGACAAATGTTTGTACGATCTGCTGATATTTGTTTCGGGTGTTCTGGTCGTTTTCTATGTATATAGTGGAAATCTATGAGTCAAATGGTTCATAAATCTTCGTCTTGAAACATTCTATCCATTAAAAAAACCGTGTCAAAATCCATTGCGTAGTTTTAAAGATCTAAGCATACATAGGGACAGGCAGACAGCGGAAAGCTACTTTGTTTTACACTATGTAGTCTGAAACTAAGGCACGCGTTTTCCTGGATAAAATTTAGTATAGAGATCTTTTCCGACCGATTTTCGACAACCTCTGTGGCACGGTGGGCAAAGGTCCGCATGCGACGCAAGTGGTTAGGTAGGTTCGATTCCCGCCTCGGGAAAAATGTTTGTACGATCTGCAGATATTTTTTCGGGTATTCTGGTCGTTTTCTATGTATAATAAACAAATATATATCTATGTTATGTTTTGTATTATGTATGTATCAGTTATCTGGTACCTAACACAAGCTTTACTTAGCTTGGAGCTGTGTGAATTGTCATCAGCATAATTTTTTCCCTGGATGCAATAGATTCGTCATCATCATCAGCCTATGTTAGTCCACTGCTGGAATTATAATGAGCGCTATAGCGCCTGTCTTCAGCTTGATGCATCCGCATAAAACTTTAATCGACTCTCCTGTACAGTTATCAAAATCTCTTCCAATAAACGTAAATCTAGACTTATTTTAAAAATCGTTGTATTTGAATTGTATGTAATAAACGAAAAAATTGTCTGTAAGTTATTTTCCGAAAGGTAGAGTCCCTCGCGTCTACACAGCGAGCACTTCGTCTACATCACAAGTTACTCAAGTTATAGTTTTAACGAAGAGTTCAACCAAATGGATGTTGGATAAATAGGTCTTAAACGCAATATTATCTTACCAATAATAAATAAATAATACTGGACAATCGTTGCACCAGATACTCACCAGCTCCAGGTTCACGCTTCGCTTTGACCAGATGCTCTGATATTTTTATAAACCCAAAGAGCCTCGGTACCCTCAACAGCCGACTTTTGAAAAATTATTATACCTAGGTATGGTATAATAGCTAGCTATGGAAAGAGCTATGCTCGGAGTTTCTCTGAAGGATAGGATTCGTAATGAATACATCCGACAGAGAACCAAAGTTATCGACATAGCTCTGAGAATTAGCAAGCTGAAGTGGCAGTGGGCCGGCCATATCTCGCGAAGAACCTACGGCCGCCGCACTGTGGCAAACGTGTTCTTGAGTGGAGACCACGACTAGGTAAACGTAGTGTAGGACGCCCTCCGACCGGGTGGGGTGACGACCTGCGAAAGACTGCAGGTAGATGCTGGATGCGTCAAGCTGAAGACAGGGCGCTGTTTGTAGCGCTCATTGGGGGAAGCCTATGTCCAGCAGTGGACTAACATAGGATGACAGGTATAATGATTTTTCGAAAGTCACCGATACATCCTCTTGTATAATTTGAACAAGCGCCTTTTACTTCATTGTTCATTAGCTGGAGAAATTGTTATTTTACGACTCCTAGTTGGGTAATAAAGGGACAAGAAAGCTAATTGCTGTTGATTAGTTTCATTTTCCGGGGATTTTAAATACCTCCGCTTTAGCTACTCTGGCTAAATTCGATGTGAAATGTTTGCAAACAAACCACATTAACTTAACCTATTAACTATAAACTGACTTCAAATTCCTAAAAAAAGGGTTTAAAACTTAGCTTTAAAAAAAAACATCGAAATCGGTTGCCGTGATATTGATTTATTCGTCCATTGTATACAATTTTTTTACAAGGGACCATTAGAAATTACTGACACTTATACGAGTATATCCTACTAATATTATAAACGCGAAAGTTTGTGAGGATGTATGTAAGTATGTTTGTTACTCTTTCACGCAAAAACTACTGAATGGATTTGATGAAACTTCTCAATAATATAGTATATTTTTTATATCAGAATATCACATAAGCTACAATTCATAAAGATATATTGTATATTATCCAAAATATATATCACCATGCGGGTGAAACCGCGGGGCGCAGCTAGTATTATATAGATTTGGAGATTATCTGTAATGAAAAATGTCTATACTCCCTTCTAGAATACCCACCAGATCATACGCCCATCAGTGAATGTGCCTGTCCTAGACCAGGAAGTTTTTGCCACCATCACCACGCTCGGGTACATGATGACCGCAGTCGATATATTAATTCGTTACTTCAAATATATCCGCCTAGGTTTATAGATATTGTAAAGACTCGCTTATTTAAGGTACTCGGGGTTTGAAGGCAGTTTATTGCCGATAATTCACACATCAGTAAAGCAACGACGTAATGAGATGTCTCAGGATGGAACGACATGCCCACCTATAGATCTGGTACCTACGATTACGTAGCCTATTAATATTATAAACGCGAAAGTTTGTGAGGATGTATGTATGTTTGTTGCTCTTTCATGCAATAACTACTGAATGGATTTTAATGAAACTTCACAATAATATAGCTTAAATATCAGAATAACACATAGGCTAAAATTCATAAAGATATATTGTATATTATCCAAAATATCTATCACCACGCGGTTGAAACCGCGGGGCGCAGCTTGTCTATTCATATATAAGCTACTAAGATAAGCTGGTCAGCAAAAGTTAGTTTATTAATTATATGTAACATATGTATTATAGTGCATATTTGTGTAGAAAAAAAAAAATCTATGTAGTGTATTGTAATTATGTATATCAGTTATCACCATAAAACTAGCTCTGCCTAACTTGGGGCTAGATCATGGATTGTCCAGCATTATTATTTTTTTTTTTTTTTGATAGCAATAGCGGCCGCGTAACCCAACCGCGTGAGTCGCGCAAGCAGCGCGTCGAACAAAACCGCGGTACCTCTGTCTGTACCTTTATGATGACCTAACTACCTTACGTATTGGTATAACCGGTAAAAACCAATTCACGATAGGCAAATATGAAGCCATCAATCAAATAATCTACCAGTAAACACTGACACTAAGTAAGTTCCCATTTTGTAATAATATCGACCTCTGGGAACGTTTTCTCTTAACCTTGTGCAATGGAGTCCTAATGAAATGATTACTATCATCAACAGGCAGATTTCTAAAATAAATAGGAGTAATAACCTAGGACCTATGACCCTAGCGTACGATGTTCGATTGTTTTCCAGAAATCTATTAACTATCACGTTTCCTATCCTCTGTACTGTAGGCTCACGGGAAATCTATTACAGATGGCTTAGAATGAGTTTTACTTAGTAACAACAACTAGGTAACTATATCTACAACTACGTATTATAAAAAAAATCGTTTCGGTTCATAGCACCCCTTCAATGCCCCCTCAGCGATTCAAGAGTTCCATACGAAAACGATTATAATTATCGAATGATTTCAGTCATTTGTCCTATTTTCGTAGTACAACTTTTACAAGTCAGCGGTATTATTACCTACCTAAACGGAAACTATTTCTCAAAACTTAATTATAACGGGATAATTACCAAGAATTGATTTTTCAGTAGTAGTGTCGCTCTGTTGAGATTACTTGTGGATTGTGTAAATCGATCCAGTGGTTTGAACGAAACTCGAGAAGATGTTTCACATCATGATGGTTCTCACATCTTGCCAAAGAAACTGTGCCGAAATATTGGAAAACTAAAAATCGAATAATGGTAAATATCCCGTTATAAATGACTTATATTGTGTTAATCACAAAGATAGTTGATTTCAAAAGTTTTATCGGAAACTATTTCTGTTTTGGTAATGTGCAAACTCGTTCTAGCAACTCAGAAAGCTGAATTTCTACCATAGAACAAACCTATGGAACCTTTACATGTTTTATTTTATGGACATCTAAAACCGTTGTTACCATTATCAGGTCTACGCAGCCTATCCCATATAGCATCGGTAATTTTGATGGCGTCGGACCTTTACGTCCATTTTATGATTCAGCGCGATGATCAAAGCAGCATACATTATGTATATTGTGTTTAGTGCTCTGAGTACCTAGATACCTTCGTACTTGTGTTCTCTGCACAATGTTACATTCAAATCAGCCCGTTTATATATATTCCTTTGTAATCATAAGGTACCCACGTGCAAGACCCGTTAGGTTCCTTGAAATGTAGAGTCAAAATTATTAACTTTTAGGTTTGTTTATATGTTCGAAGTAGTTACTACATGCAGGTCTCGACAGAGCTCATGCATTTGCTATTCTTTGAGTCGAGTCGAGATCGAAAGCCTAGGTTCGTGCGGTACCGAGGCTCACCGGGTTTTTAACAAATGATCTGAGCGTCTGGTCGAAGCGACGCGTGACCCGAGAGCTGGTGAGTATCTGGCGCAACGCATCAGCAATGCTATCCAGCGGGGCAATGCAGCCAGCGTCTTGGGGACGCTTCCGTCTGGTATAGATATGGATCAGTTAAGCTACCTTAGCTGAATTGTTTCAATAGTAAATACTAGTTCTAATTTGTTTATTTTATTGAATTGTGACTTTCTTTGTTAATAAAGAGATC
Organism: Eupithecia abbreviata; assembly: GCA_943735965.1. NCBI lineage: Eukaryota > Metazoa > Arthropoda > Insecta > Lepidoptera > Geometridae > Eupithecia > Eupithecia abbreviata. The sequence continues at coordinate 5,491,549 of OX030976.1, forward strand.
TTATACTGATAATAATACATGCCTGAACCTATCGACTGGAAAGAAAGAACAGGCACGTTGTCTGTGAACAAATCTGACTTAATTCAATATTTGGACAAACTGTGCTCATTAAACTTAAAACAAATTGTGATGTTCACATTCCCCTACAGCGACAGCTTGCCACAATCGGAAAATAACCTTAGATATAAGCTAAATATTACATTGCATACTATTGCATGCAACAATAATGTACATGTGATTGATACTAATAATATTATTAGTAAAAAATATTATTCGACTGAAGGTAATTACTACCTACCCAATTTTTATAAAAGACAGATAGCAATTTCGCTATCCTATTATTTTAAAACAACAGCCAAAAACTTGGCTATAACTAATGCTTCTATTGAGCATTGTAATTATTTAAAAAACCAGACCTTGGAACTTATTCCAAGTCATTTAAATTAGAAATAGCGACAATAGAGGAAGTCTCTAGCCCTAAAAAGTTAAACATTATTACTATGAATCACAATAAAAAATTAAAAAAACAAAATTGTAAAATATCTGGAAAGTTTACTAACTTGGTGCACCAAAATATTCAAGGAATTAGAAGTAAATTATTAGAATTAGAATTATACATGAACTCATTTGATATTGATATCATCTGCCTCACAGAACATTGGCTGAAAAGCTATGAGCTCATGTTTAACTTCAGTAACCACCAGGTTGGTAGTTCTTTTTGCAGATCACATGCTATTCGTGGAGGCTCTTTAATATTAATAAATAAATTCATAAAATTAAAAGAACGTAAAGACATAGTATGCTTATCCGTTGAAAGCCACATTGAAGTAGCATGTGTTGAGTTGGAGCATACTATTGTAGCAAGCGTATACAGCCCACCATCAGCTTCTTTTGAAATATTTGAAAAAAATATGGATGATATCTTATTTAAAATATCAAAATCAAATAAAAACCTCATAGTATGTGGAGACTTTAATATTGATCTTTTAGAAGTTTACTCCCTCAGTAGTAGATTAACAAATTTATTTAATTCTTATAATCTTAGGCCAACATTTATGGAACCTACTAGAATAACTGAAACATCAGCAAAATGTATAGATAATATATTTGTTTTCCAAAATGAAAAAATTGTCAGTCACAAAATTATAAGCAATTTAAAATCAGACCATTTAGGTCAACTTATTAAATTAAAACATCAAGTTAAAAATAATAATTGTAAAAAAAAAATTAAGTACATACCTGTGACCACAGATCGATTTGAACGGTTGAAATTGGATTGGGATTTTAAACCATCACCTAACTACTCACTTAACAATCCAAATGAGTCGTATTGCAGTTTTTTTAATAAATTCACTACTGCATTCAATTCAATATTCATACCCAAAACAATCTTGGTCTCAGAAAAACTTAGCTTTAGTGAGTGGGCAACAGTAGGTATACATAAGAGTAGACAAAAGTTGTATGAACTGTACAGTGAAAAGCAGTACAATTTTAGCCAGGAATTCAAAGAAAAAGTAAAAAATTACTCAAAAATATTTAGAAAAGTTTGTAATACAGCCAAATCAAATTATATTAGCTCGAAAATTAAAAATAGTGAAAATGTAATAAAATCAACCTGGAAAATAATTAATAGTGAGACTGGAAAGGTTAGTACCTACATTAATGATTACAATTTAAAGATTAATGATTGCTCCATCAAAAATGATGTTGAGGTAGCACAAGAATTTGAAAATTTTTTTACTGACATTCCAATCTGTACTACAAAATGTCTGAACTCTTCTCAAGTAATAGCCGAATCATTACTTAAAGAAAATGTACCTAAATGCGATAGTAAATTTAATTTCACCCATGTTAATGAAAACGATATAAAAAAAACCTTTAAACTTTTAAATATTAAAAAAACTGCAGATCTGTGGGGCATTTCCGTTAGAATTATTAAACCTTTAATTGATACCATTGCACCAGATCTAGCTTTTATATTTAATGAATCCATTGATTGTGGTGTATTTCCTGATCTAATGAAACATAGTAAAATAATCCCATTGTTTAAATCGGGTAGTAAGTCTGACCCCACTAACTTTAGACCAATATCAGTACTGCCTACATTCAGTAAAGTTTTTGAAAAACTTATTTTACACCAATTGCTTAGACATTTCAATAGCAATGACCTGCTACATTGTAAGCAATTTGGGTTTACTCGTGGCAGGTCAACTACTGATGCCGGTGTAGAGTTGGTATCGCATATTTTTGATGCTTGGGAGAAGTCGCAAGATGCTTTAGGCGTTTTTTGCGACTTGTCAAAAGCATTCGATTGCGTTCATCACGAAACATTAATCAGGTAACTGCATCATTATGGAATTAGGGACAGCTCTTTGGATCTTCTTACATCTTACTTGAGTGATAGGATACAAAGAGTTGACATTAATGGGAAACGATCTAAAGGGTCTGTTGTTACAATGGGTGTACCGCAGGGCTCTATCTTGGGTCCTTTCCTATTTTTAGTTTATATTAATGACCTGCCTCATCTTGTAAAGAATGATCATGAGATTGTATTGTTTGCTGATGATACTTCATTAATTTTTAAAATGAAACGACAAAATACAAATTTCGACGATGTAAATACTGCAATCTCAAAGGTAGTCCATTGGTTTAGTATTAATAATCTTTTGCTTAATGAAACCAAAACAAAATGTATAAGATTTATTCTACCTAATGTAAAACAAGTTAAGGCTGATATAAACGTAAAAGGAGAAACGTTAGAAATTGTAGACAATACCGTATTTTTAGGAATAACCTTAGATAGTAAACTTCAATGGGGCCCACACATAGATAAGCTATCGAAGAGACTTAGTTCTGCAGCATATGCAGTTAAAAAAATCCGTCATCTTACAGACGTTGATACTTCTAGACTAGTCTATTTCAGCTACTTCCACAGTATTATGTCTTATGGCATACTACTGTGGGGGAACGCTGCAGATATAAACACAGTATTTGTGTTGCAGAAGAGGGCTGTTCGTGCGATCTATAATATGGGTCCCAGAGAATCCCTACGTGAAATATTCAAAGAAATAAACATAATGACAGTACCGTGTCAATATATTTATGAAAACTTGTTGTACACTCATAAAAATATCAATCGGTTCACTAAAAAAAGTGATATACATAATGTAAATACTAGAAATAAGAATAAACTCGCTGTGCCCACAACTAGGCTACACAAGATAAATGTATCTTTTAAAGGGCAATGTATACGCTTCTACAACAAAACTCCAAGTGAGTTGCAAAAATTATCAATAAATAAATTTAAAAAAATTGTGAAACATATTCTTTGTAAAAAAGCTTATTACAAAATATCAGATTACTTAGAAGATAAAAAAGCTTGGAACGAGTTTTGCTCCAACTCAAAATCTACCAACTTACAAATAAGCAAATCAAATGTACTAGACACATAAGTTATGAACATACTAGTGGTTTCTTCTCACTTCTTCCACTGGTGGACAAAAAATTGAAGTGAACTATAAAATAATTTAATAGTATAAAATATGACCTGTCTAAGTGCTTATTTGTAAGCTTAAAGAAATAAAAACTTTTCATTTTCATTTTCATTTTCATTTTCATTTTCATATCTGTTTTATTTGGTATGCGAGTTATCGTATTGTACTAGTATCCAAAGAAGAAAGAAAGAAAATATATTTATTTGACACCATACATAACACAACACATTACATAGTAAGAAAATATAAAAACAAGAAAAAATTACAACGAAATAGATAAGACATACAGATAAGAGCAAACACGTGTTACTTATGGGGCCAAAAAGGTCCCTGTTTCAGCAGGTTTCAGCATTATGCCGCTACAAGCCTAAGTTAGTAGCGGCGCTGATTTTCAGACAGGTCCTGGTGTGGTGGCACAAAGCTTGATTACATTAGGTAGGTATAAAAGAAGACAAGAGTAAGTGACATAAACAAGAGAAAAAACAGAGAGAAAAGGAGAAACGAAGAGTGCCTCTCTTCGTTTTTCCTTTTCTCTCTGTCTGCTGCCATAAAAAACAAAAAATATAGTACCCAGCTCAGACATATGATGCAGCTATGCTGTATGAATTGTCCAGCATTATTTATTTATTTAATTGTCCGATCTTAGTGAAGCAGACTTGGATCTTACAAAATAATTTAAAGAAATTACAGACTCATTTTAAATGCCAAGTACCTACACAAACATAGATGTCAGATGAAATTATTCTCAAGCACACACAGGACCTTGAGAATCCACCTACCTGCCTCATTTAGCATGGTACATAGGTACATCCTATCGCGGATCTTCGCTTCACTTGTGGAATCACATACTGACATCGACAGATGTACAAGGTGAAGTGAAGTCTTCATGATGTTTTGTTTATGTTAAACTTTGCCATTTGCCACGTTTGCGGTTTAGTTCGCAACTTAAAATAAAGTGGTTAGGCTAGACGGCTTAGGTTAGACGTTTTACTGATATAAGTGCTAATATATCCGTTGTATATCCTTTACAATAAGATTTTTGTTTCAAATAGAGATTTTTGTATTTTTTTTCTTAAACATTTTCAAAAAGAAATGAAGATAATATAAGTATGCGCTGTGCAGTGGCATTCATCGATAGGGTAGATCTGTTTAGTTTGAAGTCAGTGTTTCTGATGTATATAAATAAAATGTACTAGCGGCCCTTCCCGGCTTTGTGTGGATATTTATTATTTTTATTATTCATAATTTATTCGCGGCAGTTTATTTCTTATCATTGACAGAATTCTGGAATATGCTAATGTTAATTTCTGATTTGAACCTTATTCCATGGGAATAATGTCGTCATCGCTGCCACTGCCCAACCCACCCACGGAATCGCAGCTGACGATCACGAGTATTCATAATATGAATCCCTAATGCATTTTACGAATTTTCGCTCGGGAGGGAATAATTGACCAAATTTGTACCTGGCTCCCGGACCACAATGTAATAACGAGACTAGTAATCGGAAGGGGGAAATAAAAGCGAATGCCTTATTTTGTTAAAGCTAACAGCAATTTTAGTGCCGATAATATTAGTGCTACGCCGTAGCATCGAATCTAAATTTAAAGCGCTACAAAAGATATCACTGTCAACACTCAACACGAACCATGCATGTCTTGCACTGTACGTATCTTGCACAACAATGTTAAAAGATCTAACGAAACTGCCGATCCACTTCCTTATAGCATCTCAAAGTCACACCCAAGTGAACTGAACTAAATTAACTGAGAATAGAAAATTAACTCGGGCAAATTCGACGGTGACTAGCGGTATCTAATGCGTTCTCAGAGCCTAGAGCGGCAAATAAATTAAAAAGAATGGGGCGACAAGCAGGTGTTAGAAAAAAGTGTGCCTTTTCTACAACTTTTCCACGGTACAAAGTGAACGGCGCGAGGCTGCGAGGGAAGGAACCTGTCACAATGGGGCATAGAGTACCTGTGCGGGTAATTATGAACTATCTAGGTGCAAGCTATTAAAGTTCATTACAGTTTTTAAATCTTCTCAGAGCTGATCTGGAAAAATATTCTCCTGAAACCAAGGTTGACGGGAGGTGTGTATCTTGGTGTCAGTTTATTGTATATTCTTAGGAAAACAGAAGCAAATTAAAATAAAATTATTAGAAATGTTTCTCTCAATCTTAAACATAAGACCTTGAAGCCCACGCATGTCGCGGGCAAAGGCTGTGCTCAAAGTCAAACTTTGTTTCCTAGAGAGGGATAGAACTTTCGGTACTGCTGCGCGAGCGCACGTGAGAATGGACCGAAAGAGCGGCGCGGCAGCAGCCACTTCAGGTTAGAAAGAGTGAGACACAAAATGTGAAATCAGGGTGGTTCCTCATGAGGTCAACGACCCACCGACACGCGTATCGGTGATTTTTATAATTTGGGTTTTGGGACAAAATGTCTGTTTCGATGCCCGGAAGAAAGGTTGTAGAAAGAACTCATCACAGAATATCTGAACCCGTTTTCATTAATTAATAGTAAGATCATAGTTTTAAATCTTAGAGTAACTACCGATTAAGATAAGATAAAGCCATGGTAGACCGACATTATTAAATTACCAAGAGAGAATAACAGGTTTAGTGAACAAGCACCGAAACAAGCTAATAAAGCTAAACTTATGACCAAAAACAAGCTAAAAAGAGTTCAACCAAATAATGTTCGCTAATATTCGGAGACAGCGAATGGTAACAACGTTACATAACACTCTGTCAGAGCTCGGACGCGACGCGACATACAGATCAGTTCGTTGCCATTGTATGATAATGTGACCTTCACTTTTGGTAGCTTCATGCATATGTACCTACGTAGATACGCTAATTGACTACCCCGATAAATGGTCTTTAATTATTTTGAAACAGGAGGGAACAGCAATAATTATAAAATTGCTTAAGGTAGAGTGACGTCATCCTCTGATATTCTATAGCTATGTGCTCTTTGCCTTCCTGAAATACTTTTCAAGTCCTATAAAAATTAGGAAGCGGAAATGTAAGTAATCCTGTTCAATGTCTACGCAACTTCTTTCTCAGAATTTGAAAATCAATATTGATTTCCGAATATGCAAATTGCACGTGTCACGAACAATTCAATAACACAAATCAAGACGCCCTAGCAATGCTTCTTAATCTTGAAATATCTGTATCTTGAATCCAAAAAAACCATCAACTTGATATCGTAAAGAAATCAAAGTATTTGATCCAAGCCTCAAGGCACAGCACAATAAACATAAAACCATAGAAAACTCTAAGAATCTAACGTCTTGTCGGTAACTGTCCCTGCGTGAAGGGTAGTGACCGTAAGGAAAGGCGGCGCCGGCGCAGGCGAGGCGTTGCGCAAGCAATCCACGTGTATCCGAGCCGAGCCGAGGGCCGCAGGTGAACCGAGGGCATCCATCCATCCATCCAGGTAAATCGACGCTTTTCCGTACGAAGGTACTTTTTTTACTTTGCTCTTGGAAAATTACTAAATAAAACTAGCACGGATATCACTACATAGTATAAAACAAAGTCGCTTCCCGCTATCTGTCTGTTCCTTTGTATGGTTAGATCTTTAAAACTACTCAAAGGATTTTGATGCGGTTCATTTTTAATAGATAAAGTGATTCAAGAGGAAGATTTATATATTTTTACATGCATTTGTACCCAATGCGAAGCCGGGGCGGGTCGCTAGTGTGATATACATAATGTATGATTTGCAAATAATAAAGACTGATGAATAATGATTGATCGATTATAGTCAGTAGTAAAGAGGTTGTCGCCTTGAAAATAATTGAAAGGAAGGAACCAACAGCAGCCAGTTTGGAAATGGAAGAATTGTGCAATTTTGGTCAGGATTAATTAATTTGTCCTGATGATATTTAGACAAAAGTGAATCACATTTTAAGACAGAATACAGAAATATTGTGTAGGTACTACTGGGAGGAGGAGTAAATACAGCATCATCTAGCTTCAAGGTACCTAAGCAAATCTAGTGTTAGAAGATAATTACCTACCTACTATATATCTCTATAAGTTTGGTAGTAAGTAAAGCCGAGCAACAAATAGATAATTATTGGTAAAATAATGCCTGTGTTTTGCAATATTGTGGCCGTCTTCACGATTTACTAGTGGTTGAAAATAATAAAATGCTTTGTTTTAATTTGTGGAAATGTCCGAGTGATTTACTATAATGGCGGGCTACATCCACACAACAAACAACGTAGATTTAAGTATCTACTAGATTTTAATAGAATCTTAACAAACGACCTCTACTCTACCATTTATTGCAAACGTGCACATGAAAACAGAACAACATCTCTCACTTTAATTCTCTACAATCAACGTGTAGTTTAACAATTCCAATCGTTTCTAGAATGACTTGCGTTACGATCGGAGATCATTTGAGTAGAAATGGCCATCGACATCCGAGGCACAAGTTTTAGGAGTCGCCTTGCCTTGCGCAAACGCATCCCACACGTGCAAGAGGGCCGCACTCATAATTCTTTGCACCGTTAGTTTTCCTACTTCTCAGCGGGTATTATAGTCGTTCATATCGTAAAAGTAGGAATGTTTAATTAGAGAAAGGGCTTCATGGTAGACGGACATTTTGGAAGCTGATGCGACCTCCGCAGGCTGGGCACGCGATTTATCTTTTGCTTTGAATAGAGAAATTTGGTTCGTTGAAGCGTAAATAAAAGCTTATTGCTGTTATGGCGATGATAACTTAGAGCACTAGCGCAGTAGTGTCAGGCCGCGCGGTCATGACTCGCGACCCGGCAAGGATTGTGGCCAAGCAATGCGGCCAAAACCGCGGCCATAATCGTCAATCGCAAACTTGCAAATACAGCGCGGATACGATCTCGTTGACCGCTGCGGTTCGGTGTGGCCGCTGGCCACGAGCGGCAAGGTGCGTATGCTCTATGGCGATTTTATACTAATGTTTGTATCTCGCTGGCCGCTGTGGTCTGGCCGCTAGTGCGCGCGTGGCCTAAGTCATAAAAATACCTTTAGGTGGACTTTTCGAGAAATACTTTCTACATTCGTAAAGAATCAGGAATCATTAAGAAACCTTGAGTGTCATTGAATCCTCCCCCGCTTAATAATTCATAGACTTGAGCACTACAAGTTAAATTGTCTATGGCTGCAATAGATTTCAATCAGGTGACGTAAGCGACAATGAAAAGTCCCCCGGAGAGTCAAGTCGCCCTCGAAAGATCGTCATAGATCGCGGGCGAATTGTCGGCTTAACGGCGCGGGCGCAGCGAGCGAGAGGCCCCGGCGGGTGTGCGTCCGCCGCGCCCTCTACCTCCCGCCCGCTACCCCGCAACACCCTCCCCCTCCCTGCCTCACATTACCAAGTACAACTCTACGAGACTACAGTACCGCGCTCGCAGGAAAATTTACACGATTTGATGACATAGTCAACATGCGATGTTTATAGCAAAGAAAATTACCAGTCTGCTAGGTACTTTGCTAGATGAAGGACAGACGAACACGTATGGAAGTCAGAAGGCAGGACACGTGACTTCGTTTTGTTCAAGGTTTGCTATGGGACAAATATAACACTGACCGAACTAATGTGCGGTTTGAAAGAAGAGCGTTGAGTTGGCGTCAACGAAAACCGATCAATACATGTCCTTGTGTTCTCGGATTGTGTTTTATCACAAATACGTGACGAACAGGCTTTTGGGTCTTCCTGCTTTAAAACAAAAAATATTTGTACTTAGGTAGACTAAACTGTTGTAAAAAATTGTTATATAAGATTCTGGTATTGCTTAGGAATAATGATAACCCAGCATATTATTCAATAATTCTGATAACCCACAATCAGTTTAGTCCGTAACTTCCTACAAAGCAATACAAAAAGTCTCCTTATCCATCGACACATCTACCAAATTGTGTCCCTAGAACAAAAATAAAACGAACTTCTTATATTTAGAGACTGTGATCAGGGTCTAATGCAAAAAAACACTTTGTAAAAACACTGGTTTGCCTTGACCCCCGCGAGAATGACAAACAACCACTGCCACCGGAGGCTGTATTTATTTCCCCAAAAGAAAACGCAGAACATCTTGCGAAACACTGCAATAACACTGTCTCGAAGGGAAGAGTTTTGAGGCTTCAGATAAAAAGTTGTGCAAAAGGAGAGAGGACATAATCCTGTTATCTTTGCATTTCCTATGTTAGGTTAGTTTAGGTTAGAATTAGAAAATAATAAATAGATGGACTGTGTATACCCCTTATTTTTGGGATCAAACAGATTGCTGTTTTCAGCCCTCCATACAACTAAATTTCCAATCAAGACAGTGATAATTCGAGATATTCTAGGCCATTCCTGTAGATAAATCTCTATAATAGATTGTTGGCAGCAAATATCAATTCTCAGCATTTCATTTAGTGCACGTAGGCACGTTGTTTAGAGCGAATCAGGACACGAGGGGCGAACGTGTCCTACAATAATCAGAAGGTCGGCACGCTACCGCACGATAGGTATGATCCTAGCGAACTCAACAGATACCAAATTCTTCCATATTATCTTGGGAATAAGGCTCAGAATATCGTGTAGTTCGCTCGATCTGTCGATATACCCCGCCTAGTGAAGTCAACATTGTTGCAGTTTCATTGATCTATATAACTGATGAAATTGGCTTCAGCTGTATCCGAAGGTCATATTTCTGCAACTTGGCATTGGTGCAAGTAACTATAGCATGCTTGAGTTGAGTTGAATCCTATAATTTCCATTTAAAAACCTACCTTTTTCTATTTTGTGGTGATCTACCAAACAGTAAGGTCACATTTCACTGATTTTGCTTGGCTGAATTAGAAGGCGAATAGAAATCAGATTTATTCAATCTTCTCTATAGGCAGGACTTACTGAATCCCGCTACTAATCTTTCACATCTACTTATCTATATCTTTTACCTATACCTTTGACTTATTGTCATCCCGTGACCACGACAGTGTGTAAACCTGTTGAAACGTCGGGAAAATAAGGTACCTAAATAATAGCGATAAATACCCGTTGTATTAACACTTACCTTTGGCTTGTAAAACAACCAAACCAAAAATAGAATCTGCTAAAGTAAAATATTATTCAACCCGAAGTTGAAAATGTTATAACATAACTAGTGAATAACTAGGCACATTGTCGGGCTGTAATATCCATGGCTGACCTTAGCATCTACCTGCACTCAGCAATGTCATGATTCGCCCTTTTCCGTTGTATTAGTGCAATAAAACAAATCGACAAACGTAGCAATTTGCAGGTTTTCAAATGGAATTTTTTGCATATAGAGTTTAAAAAAATGTTAAACTTGACTTTATTTTGTTTGGGATCTAGTAGGTTATGTAGTTATGAAGTCTGACGAGTTTTGTGAAAATTTTGGGCTATACCGTCTATACATAAGAATTTAACAGCACACGTTCCAATTGTTTATACTTATATATGTATGTATGCGGTTGTATGTATGAGGTTCAACAACCGAATTTTTTAACTAATATTAAATAATTTGCCAATCCTAAGTACCTATTAGCCACCTAGCAAAATATTGTGATGGCCTACTTGTTAGTTTTATAAAATGCTTGTACAACATGTTTCCAAAAAAAGATTTGACTATACTCCGATTTCGAATCCAAGATATTTTATGTTAACAAAGGCATTTATGGTTGAAAAATTGCAAAACAGAAAACAACAAGGTAACAGAAAGGTTATTACTAAAAAGTATTAGGTACACAAAAAATGCATAATCTGACACATGACATCGTTGATTAAATTTTAATCATGTATGAAAGCTTTCAAAATTAAATATTGTTTCGAGCTTCTGTGCTACCGATATGTTGTTAAATATTTTTCTACCAATATACATTGGGTTTTGTATCCCCTTTGTATACAAAAAATACCCAGGTATTTTAATGTGTATTTTATAATTATTAGAAAGAACAAAAACATTGCTTGAGTATAAATAAGCGTGCGTAGTGCACAATATCCTGTGTGGTAAAAAGTAATGGATATATTATTTTTATAAAATGTGAAATCGATTTCGATTTTCCGGACGTTTAATCACAACAACCCTAACGGACAGAAATACGAAAATCACCAACTGAATAATTGCAGCGGAAGAGGACATTTACCCTACAATGATCACGAGGGGCATTGCCTAACTTTTGTTTGGTACGGCTGGTGAATCAGGAACCCTTTTCATTGACAATTATAACTTTCTTACTGGTTTTACGTACATATTTAGTTTTCACTGAAATATTAATTCAAGGTTTTTATCCAAAAGTTGCCTGGAAGAGATCGCTTCTAAGCGATAAGGCAGCCCATTGTACTTTTCGCATGTAATGTCTTTTTTAATTATCTGTATCTGGTGTACAATAAATAATTTTTGTATTGTATTGTATTAATTAAATTCATTTATTTATCTTTTGAAGCTATAAACTTGTTCTTAGATACCTAAGTCACAATTACATTTTTAACTTATATTAGCTAATTAAAAACAAATTTATATTAGCTTCAGTACCTATCGCATCATAAAATATATCTTTATCAACCAAAGCTTCGTCAATAACTCCTTTTCAATAGAAATAGTTCAATGTAAGGTTTCTAAATTGTAAGTATTATTTTATTATAAAATTTTATAGTGTGATTAAGTTTGATATAACTTGGGTCAAATTTCTACTTGCCTAAATAGTCAGATAAAAAAACGGGTTAGGTCTAAATCCACTTAGCTACTAAATTATCACTAATTCTTGGAAAACTACGAAACGAAAATTTCTACTCTTTAACATTAGACAACTTTCATCTTTGCTTGAATTGAAACCCTCCATTTGATGGCTTTATTCCTTGCAGTCCACGATTCCATTGTATTAACAAAAACTAGGTTTTTACTTTGATTAAATCCATAGATCGAGATCCATTCGCAGTATCACATAGACAATAAAGCAGCCGACAGGAGGGTACAGACTGTGCCACAGCTTCCGGCAGGGAGATAGGTACAGGAGGGGTCTAACCGTCTGACTCGTGCAATCTGCACTGATTTCTCTAATAGACTCTACAGATGGAAATGTTCTATAGCACACATCCGTGTGCTATTTGATTTGCCCGCGATTTAAATTTCAGCGCCTCTACTTATTTGATTTGATGACGAACTCTGTGGCGCGTTGGGCGAAGGTCCACCTGCAACGCTGGATTGCAGTTTCGATTCCCGCCTCGGAACAAATGTTTGTACGTTCTGCAGATATTTTTTGCGGGTGTTCTCGTCGTCTTCTATGTACCTATAATAATATAAAATATATATCTATCTTATATATTGTGTTATGTATATCAGATATCTAGTACCCATAACACAAGCTCTGCTTAGCTTGGGTCTAAATGATGCTGTGTGAATTGTCCAGCATTATTTATTTATTTCATTTCGGATGTTCCGGCTAATGTTCGGTAAGACCGAAGTTTATCACATACCTACACATCATGTCCTCATCAACCTGCTCTATCCAAGTTCCCACAGCGAACCCTTATATCCTGCCAATAAACATTATTCAAATCTATATCGACATCCACCTGACCATTCTATTATTAATTATTCCGAGATTTGTCTGACCATGAAATAATTTTATGAACCCACCAACTATAGGAATGAGGGACGTCACAGGCCGTCGCCCAAGCGTGCGCGGACGCAGGGGGCGGCCACCCCGGGCGAGGTCATTCACCTGCCCCGCGCACCCCGCACCCACACCTCCACCCGTCGCAATCACAGCCCTTTGTGAGCAACCTAAGGGCTACTCCGGCTCCGGGAGGGCAAGGACTCCATTTCTTTGTTTTGCTTTCTAACGACCCTCTCAGGTACATGCTACGTGCCGAACCGACTGGGCTCGACTGGTTTTTACGGAAAGTAATGAAATTTGTGATGCTTATTACAAAATGAGAATACGAGAAGGTACTTTGTTTAAAAGCTTCCAGTCCCTAGTGGCCATTGACGACGTTGAACGGAGTTAACGGGCAAGAAATTCACGATCACGAATAAGAAATTCGCGCACATAAGCCACGTGACTCAGATTCATTACATGTATTATCTTGTAATGCTACATAATAAGTTCCATGCTGCTGCATACATTTGCAGACAATGGGCTATTTCAACGATTTTTCTGAGACTATCAAGTTCACGGGCACCCTTTGAAACTTAAACTAATAAATAATGCTAGACAATCCACACAGTATTATCTAGCCCCAAGCAGAGCTTGTGTTATAGGTACTAGACGACTGATATACTTAATACAATATTACATAGATAGATATTTTTTTATTATACATAGATAACGACAAGACTACCCGGAACAAATATGCGCAGATCCGTACACACAATTGTTCCGAGGCAGGAATCGAACCCGCAACCTCCTGCATCGCAGGCGGACCTTCGCCCACTACGCCACAGAGGTCGACAATATACGTAAAAATAAGTTCCATGCTGCTGCATAAATTCAGTGAAGACAATGGGCTATTTCAACGATATTTCTTAGACTATCAAGTTCACGGGCACCCTTTGAAACTTGCCCTCTAACCTAACATCGACGATAACAATTGGGACAGGACTTCCGCAATTAAATCAGAAAGTTAGTGGAGCACCCTAACGTATCCCCTGGAATTCCATGAGTCGAAGGTACTGGAGCAGGAAGGGCGCACTCTCCCATGGAACACCCCTGATTCAAATAATAATTTAAAATATGGTAAAAGGTTCGTCCACAGGACGTAATGGTAGGGTAGTAACAAGTGCGTAACATTATAAAAAAGTAATTTTCACTTATTCCCGGTAATATAAACGTTTCATTGCACGCAACATCGTCAAAGTTCAGTGATTTAGTGCTAAACTATGTAGAAGCTACGCTACGTCTCCCTGGACATCACAGAGGGTTTAGTTTTTTACGTTGCCGATTGTTTGCCTTTTTTTAGGTTCTTGTAATGTAGCATGTGCAAATATAATCTTTTAATTATATTATTAAATATATTCTCAGTGGATAGATGCAGGTTGCTTACAGACTGTCTGAGTTTCTTCAATAAGAACATAAGTTTATAATATAACTATATATAAAACAGGACAGTCTACACAACATCGTCTAGCCCTAAGCTAAGCAAAGCTTGTGTTATGGGTACTAGATGACTGATATACATAATACAATACATTACATAGATATGTAGATCGATATTTTTTTTATAGATAACGACCAAAACACCGAAACCCAGCGGAAGAAATATCTGCAGATCGTAAACACAATTGTGCCGAGGCGGGAGTCGAATCCACAACCTCCTGCGTCGCAGGCGAACCTTCGCCCACCGCGCCACAGAGATTGTCAAAAAGTTTAAGCAACGTATTTGTTGCATTCTGTCTGAGTTAAATTATAATGAAAACCGAGCTATATGGGTACTCTGCTTCGACCATGCCCTCTATAAATACTAATAGCCTAACAAAAAAACAAAGGCACCCTTCGTCGGGTAGCATTCAAATAAAAACATGAGCGAACGCACCCCACCCGCATACTGCGCCCGCGCACTCCATTCCATTCTCAAATTGATACGAATTTAGTGCTATAGAGCAATCAGACTCTTCAATAAAACACCGCATTTTTAACCTTATTGACACCGGAAAATGCATAATAAATGCATCAAATTGTTTTTTAAATTGCCACTCATTTAAAACGTTACGCGAGGGTGAACGATAGGGGATGGTTGTTTGTTGTTTCCGATTAAGACGATAATTAATTTCTACAGAATTTTACGTTCGTAATCGATATTGGAGCCAAAAACTTGTTTGTTTTTAAAATTGCCAGGTTGTTGAATTAAATGCGGACGCAATATTCCAAGAAACAAGAGACCTACATTGCATAAAATGTGATACATTACTTACTAAAATCCTTTCCTTTGAATTAATTATTTTAATTCCGTGTATTTTATCGACTACGAATTTGTCAAATGAAATACATATTTAGAACATCCATAAATGCTAATGCAAGCTTTGGGTACTTAGGTATTACTTAACTGTAACATCTCTCGAGTAAACAGCAGTGAACGGACTTAAACTACGCAAAATTAATATAACTATGTTTGATTTCGAATCCAATGAACCAATTTAGTTTGTTTCATAGATCCTATCAAACAAATCGCCTACACAGCTCAGGAGTGATTAAAGCAACGCCCCCACGGAAACCTGATACGAGTGTTTATCGCTATTAATATTAAAACAAAACCACACAACACTCCCCCTAGTGGACTCCCCTTCCCTTATCGTATCGGTGGTGTTAGCCGACAAGTGCCTCTTACCAACATATTGTCACGAAACCACAAAATAGACGTCACTTATGGGATTTATGAATTGTGTAGAGTTGTAGAGTCATACATAATGCTCTATACTATTCTATAGCATTTAGAGAAAGTTGCCTCAAGTTTTTTAAAAAGGTGGATAGAAGGTAGGCTAAATAAGTAATAGATTTAGGTGTTACTTTGCGGAAATCCATTGAAAAATATAACATGGCGCGTCGAGCTCGGACAGGTAATATCTGGTGGGACTCTGCCGTCGTTGCATGGCGCTCTCAGTGTCAGGGTCGAGTATTGCACCAATAAACCAATTTTATTTGATTATATATAGTTTAAAGTGTGACTTGTCTAAGTGCTTATTTGGTAAGCCTTCTTTAGGCTATATATAGAATAAAATATTTTGAGTTTGAGTACTTGGTGTCATGATGTCTCGTAGAGAGACGAAACTAGTTGACAAATTGTTTTGATACATTTTTTCATCTGTAGTCGGTGTGGTTTTTTCATAGATACCGCACAAAACCGTGCCCAATAGAGAAAAAGGACCAGGAACGTCCAGGTCGACCCCAAATTAATGGGAAAACGGTCGAGGAATATACATTTTAGGGTAGCCGGTAAACCACGCCATTAGAGTACCTAAATAAATTTAAATTACTTATATCTTAGGATTAGCTAGTACCATAGCTAACTATCTAGTATCTGCTAGGTACATATATGAATAGAAACGATGTACCGTACACAACACCCAAAGTTTAATTATCTAGCAAGATAGTAAAACCGAAGTAGAGATATTTAGTTACTCGTATGTTGCATTCCGCAACAGGAAAGTTAAAATTTGACGAGGATTTGATTATGATTAGGAAGACTGCAAGCAATTTATTGATGGAAGGCTATTAGGTGGTATGCAGAGATATAAACTATTGCGGCAACCAACGGGCAACTAGCTTAATCATAGGTATAAAATAAACTGTAAAGGGGAACTTGTAAAGGAAGTCTGTGCAAAAAATATTAAAAAGGTGATAGTTTCTTCAACTGCTGTTCCTTTGTCTCCATAGCGCTTTACTCTTAGTATCTAAACGTATCCACTTCAAACCGGTCAAGATTTTTTTGGAACCCTTGACTCCAGCTTTTCTATTGAAATACGAGTACATAGGTACTTATCTAAACGCTGACTGACGACTTCAGTGACGCAGCGGGAGAAGATCCGCCTGCGACGCTGGAGTTTGCGAGTTCGGAACAAATATTTGTTTCTGCAGAAATTATTCCGGTTATTCTGGGTCTTAACATATTTTATACTAAATTTCTTGATGTTTTTATGTATCAAAAATATCGAATCATGTTCTATATTGTATTACGCATAAGTATCAGTTATCTGGTACCAGGCATAGAGAAAACACGCTGCTGTCACAGCAAAAGGGATAGTGTCAATTCATATTATCTAGATTTTGTAATCAAAAACTAATCTACATATATATATGTATGTGCGTTGACAAGGATATAACTTCAGTGCTTAGACTCACACAAGTGCACGTACCTATACGAATAAGTAATTGAGACTAATTCGCCGAAGTTTTTTGGCAAGACTTCGTCTGTGTCTAATATAATTCTGAGCTTACTTCTACCAGGATAATAATAAAAAATGAACCCTTTATCATGGAATGTTATACAAATAAGGTGAAGTGTCGCTTACCCTTATCAGTGTTGACGTGGCCAAGTGCTTGTGGTTTCTAAACCACATTACAAAATATAGAACAGGACTGTTTAGTTATCACCACAAAATAACTCTTAAGAAAGACTTGCAACCAATTTATCAGATAGTGATTTATTTTTAAAACTATATAGAGCCAAATATAAACTTGAGTCGTTGCAAGTCTTGGGTAATAGTTGTTAATCTATTCCAATCTATCTTTTAATCTCTCCTTCTTCATTTCACGACCGATGTGGCGCTTCACGGGTGAAGGTCCGCCTGTGACGTATGACGTTGCGGGTTCGATTCCCACCTTAGTACAAATATTTATCTTTGTCTCTGGGTATTTTCTATGTAATTAAAAAAATCTACGTATTGTATTATGAATATCAGTCATCTAGTACCGAAAGCTCAATGCTTAGCGTAGGGCTAGATGATACTGTCTGAATTCAACATCAATTATTTATTTGTTAGGGTAGCTTATGGTTTGATTTTTTTATTAGGTAGTTGAGAGATGGAGGTAATTCCTATTTCAATTCAACACAACGATGGTCAAATCACGAACAAAAAAATGTCACGTGTTTCGCTGACGACATGCGACAAGGGGAGCGAGTTCATTCATACATCCGATCCGCTCTAGCGCTTCGCATTAGTGAGTAGAGTACCTACTTCGTTCATTCTAACCACAGGTTAGAGCACTCTCAGGGTTTGTTTGACTGTTCTGATTTATTGTTTAGGAATTATTATCCCATAGATGTATTATATTATCTGTGCCCATAGTATTGTATTGCTAAAGCCTAGACAGTCAATACTGTGTGAGGGAGGACATGCATTGTTTCTTTTGAAAAATAGTTTGATTGTTTATAAAAATGCGGATTATTTATTATCGATAGAATTTTCAAAATTGGTCCATAATTGAAGGAGATATCGATGAAAATACATAAAAGCATACATACAGCCGAACATAGAATCTCCTCCTTTTTTCGAAGTCCGTTAAAATCCCGCCGTAGACGTAATTCACCTGGGTTAACTCACCTAGGTGAATTAAGTTGTATACTATTTGGTAAATTTAAATACTCTTGTAGTAAATTATTTCAGGAGAATTAAGTACACTAATTTGTATACATACTTGAATACCTGGCTAAGTAAATGAATTATCATTAATTCCTACCACAAGTCTTGTGTGTGAGATGCCTTATAATATGTAGGTACAAGTAGAGATATGAAATTCACATTCCTTCCAAATATCAGATACCTAACTTACATATATCCATACCTACCAAATGTATATCTCCATAGCAACAATATCAAAGCAAAACGAGTAACCCAAACCCCGTCGTGAAAATCTCCCACGATTGAGTCTGTCTGCCCCTTGGAAGGGGACGCGGCATTCCTGTGAACGAGCTCTTTTTGTACCTTTTGATAAGCCTGTATCACACCGATCAATTGCAATGTAAAATTAGCTTTAAAGCATTAATTTTAGATGCACTATCGGACAAGACCTTCAGAAAATCTGATCGGTTAGTTAGTAAGTACAGCGCATAGACAAGAGGGTTGGTATTGTCCACACACATTTCATTAAAGTATAGAAAACACGTCGACACCGATGTCTTGATATGAAATGTACGTAGCTCGAATCGGTAATCAATGTTAGATTTCATCTAAAATCCAATATACATGTAAAATGTTTAATTATAATCCAAATTATGAAAGGTTTTTAAATTTATCGGGTACCTTTTGTTTTATTTAAGGTGAAATGAGTCCCAAAACCCACGTTTTGACTTAACGGAAAATCAATTTTAAGGGAACAAAACACCTATTTTTCGAATATATTTTGATGAGGATCAAAAAGTTTAGGATATTAGTTAGTAAGTTATGGGAGTCGAAAAACGATTGACTAAACTTGACTCGATAGAAAAAAATTGTAAAGTTTCCTCTAAATCTTCATTTTTACAGAGATATCTCTACGGGAAAACCTGTTTTATTTGCTAGTTATTTAATATTATTGTAATGAAATGTCTTCTACGTGTTCCCTAATAAATACTTTAGACAATTATGGTTTTAGTTTTTTGAGAAACAGTATTATTTTAGAGCAATAACAAATAAAAAAATAAAAAGCAGTGAAATTGCGCACGGGCCGATCATTCTGCCGCTCTTGCCTCCCTTTCTCGCCTTCCCCGCGCGGCGTTCGTTCGTCCTTGTCTCGAAAAGACGAACTCATTTCGCCTTAACCCTACGTTTCTATATTATATATGATAATAATATTTCATATGTAAACAAATCGCGAAATTTTTAAAAGTTGTAAATGTCAATTATCTATAAGTAGGTCATACTGATGATGATGCTGTGTGGATTGTCCAACATTATTTATTTCCTTTTCTATCTTTCACTTGATATATTCTAACGTACAGCATATAAGGGATATCGCTATATAAAAATAATCCCTTGTTTGAAACTAGTATCGTACAAGGTATACAAATTCGTTGCTCGTCACCAGTTACGAAAGGATAACCGTGGTTTCGTAAGAGTACAAAAAAGTATTAAAAATAAAAATAAAAAAGTATTTAATCGCAACTGGTTACGAACCTCCGGTTTCGTACGTTGCCGATGGGTAAAGAAACGTTGATTAAGGAGTGAATCTTTTAGAGAGTGTTATAATATGTTCTGTGGTTGCCGCCGACCAAGGGGGATGACCGGGATGTTATTTTCTCCTGTCTTGTTTCTTTATTCGACTGACCACGACTCACCTTAATTTTAAGAAACATGCGCGAGTAATTTTAAACTTGGGTAATTCAGATCGATAATATTTTTTACGTTTTCAGGATCTTTTTATTCAAAGTTTTATGACAATTAAATTTACATATATGATAGATTTTAAGATATAAACCTACATTGTTTTACCAAACATTCCCGACTATTTCCCTTTGTTTATGTGCCGTTTTTATTAGAGGTATATGTAATAGGAACATCTTCAGAGTTGCTCACACTACAAAAAAAAAAAACTAAATTTTACATGATTCTGTAATTTTAGCTCATCGCTAGTCGGTGGAGTTTATGTATCAGACCGCCAATATTTAGGACATCAAGAAAACTCTTGCAAGTAGGTCCTTACCAAAGTGTTGTGTAAGCAGGTAAATGAAATGATGTTTAAAATTTTAAAGAAATATTAACGACTATGAAGTCTTTGTATTAGGCTTTTCCTGACAAAAAAGTTTGTTAACTATTTAGAACAAGGTAAATAAGCAACCAATCATAATTACACGAACGAGCAAACTGAAATAAACGAGCGCGGGTAAACTATGCACATACCTTAACAATCTTCACTTAACCCAACAGCCAGACACTTCAGAATATTTGCCGACACATTTGTCTATACAGTATCAACACGCGATGAAAGTAGAAGGCTAAAACGTAAACACAGACGGTATAATTGAATTGTAGATGCGACGGTGAAATGTAATAGTTGTTACATCGGTACTAAACGAGTGAGCCTAGGCAAGGGGAGCAAAGCAACCCTGCCATTAACTCCATGCGGGCACTATCGATACATCGATTGAGGGGGTAAAACCCCACCCCAGGACATGGCAGCTTCACTTATCTGCGCGGGTCGATAACTGGAAAACTAGCGAGGTATCTATATCTACATGCATGGGACATATACATAACTAGCGAGGTATCTACATGCATACATATACGTTTCGCACCGACAATAGTGTGTGTCGTGTTGTGCGTAGCTTTACATAAATATTTATATCTATTTAATCACATTATATTTAGACTTAAATAGGCAAACTACCATGTAATAGACCCATATATATTCTTGAGTGGAGACCGCGACTTGGCAAACGTAGTGTAGGATACCCTTCGGCTAGGTGGGGTGGATGAGGACTTGCGAAAGACTGCAGGCAGATGCTAGATGTGGCAAGTTGAAGACAGGGCGCTATGGCGCTTATTAGGGGATGCCTACGTCCAGGAGTGGACTATTATATGTTGAAGATGATCTCTCTAGTAGTAAGTATAACGTTAAAGGATATATGAAATGACTAGCTTCTGTCCACGACTTCTTGCGCATATGTGCAGTAACTAAGGCTATGTTCTAAATTTACGCCAATTTTCATCTTGATCTGTTCAGTCATTTTGGAGATTAGGTAACATAATAACACTCACAATAATAAAGCTGAAAACCAGGCTTTCAGCGTTATTATTTAGTAGGTAGGAAGTAGGGCGAAGCTGTAATCGATTTTTACCCTTGCAACGATGAATTGGGTCATTCGATTAGATTGGTCAGGACATTACGAATTTACGAAAAGCGAATACAACTCGATTAGTAAAAGCCCCTAGCTTTAGGTTAGATTAGACTACAAAATGTAGTTTAAGGCGCTATGCTAACAGAGCAACGCACGTTTCTTCAACTAAAGTTGCTCTGTCAACAGAGCGCCTATACTACATATATATTACTTTATAGTCCAATCGAATCTGTCAACTTTTACAAATTTTATAATCAATTCAGTCAATCAGTGGCACAGTTTAAGAAGAGGTTTATATGTAAACAGCTAGTTTCGAGGTACCACAATATAATTTTGGCACTTCGCGGCACGCAACTAGCAACATTTCACAATAGAGCAACTACAGTTTCTCTGTTTGCATAGCGCCTAAGGGTAAAAAATTCGTTAGATTATGCTATCACGTTGGCCTAGATCTTAAACCTATAAGACGATAAAAAAAGATCCAGCAGCTACCCATTGCAGCGATTCAAATAGCGTAACACATTCACAATGAACCTGCATTACCTAGTGATGACGTAATGTAATGGGAACTGAAAACAGTTATTTATACATGTAAGTATAACTTTTTCTGTCAATAGACATGGATAAACGCTAACATAGAAATTGGTGTCTGAAATACATATATAAATTCGATATTTACGAAAACGTTAGCTGTACCTATACCTACCTACTATAAGAGTATAGACTTAAGAAAAACTTTTAAAAGACAATGTAGAGTTCGCACCAACTCAGCTTGCACGCGTAGGTACTTGTAGTGCAACTGTACTGGTGCAGTACTTTTTTAATCCAGCTTTTGAAAGACTTCGTTCGTCTATTTGAAATAACTCTCGTGGCTTTTAGGAATCAATAGACGTTGCAGTACCTTTAAGTCGTTTATGGCTACCTAAACACGTTTCATAATTATTTTGTGATTACCTTTATAATCAAGCAGAGTCTGTTGACTTACTACAAAGATTTCCATTCAAGTTTCATGTAGGTAATCTTGCCCTAGATCAAGCACCCCGTTTGGACGTGCTCAGACCGCGACTAAAGAAATGTAGAATGAATGAAAGAGTGTATAGAATCGTGAAAAAGAAAGGAAATGCAAATTGATTGAAAAAGAAAACAAACCAAATGTTTACTAAATGCCGAGATGGTGCGACTGGGGCGCGACGGCCGCGCCATCGTCGGCGGACGAGACGAGATGGTTATTGGAAAGGCTGCGAAGAGCAGGGACCGCGCGGGCGGAGGGCGAGAGAGCACCTGTGGCGGACATTCTCGCGGCAATAGCCGAACTTATCGCCATGCTTCTGGCCTCTGACGCAACCCAAACAGGATCCACATCCCAACAAAAAGTTCCACGGCCACTATTTCGAAACTCGTGCGCACCTAAATAGAGAAAGGCATCTATGTACTTGTACATCATTTGTAGAGCCGCTAGTCGCAACCCACGGGGTACGGGGTGAATGCCCTTAACGTCCTCCGTCCTCCTCGGAGTAGCTCCCTCCCTTTCTCGCGTACGAGAGTCCCTCTTCTTTCGACTTCGAAAAGAGGGCACGTAGAGAATCGTGGTCGCGCGACTTCAGACTGATTTGCGATGAGCTTAAAGTCGTGAATCGCGCGGGGGTATTTATTGGTGTACAGTTAAGGGTGTGTGCGCACGCGCATTGCGTTTGTATTCAAATGAGGACAGTGCGTTCCGCGCCGGAGAGCACTATGATTGTACTTTTTTAGTCCGTGAGCGGTAATCAGCTACAAGGAAATGGGCATCCTTAGGGGTGGCGCAGGCGCGGCTCGCTGGTGTCGTATTGAGGACACGCTCTCGTTAATGCAGCAATTAGCCGTTCAGACAGTTCGTATCGTTGACCGGGTGGTCCTCGATCTATTGATGGCCCAAACTTGTCTCCGCAACTAGGAAGACAGTTCTAATAAAGATTGAGTGATTTTTATTATCACTTGAGACACGCCAGATGTGCGTGTACGAAACACGTGCATTGTAGGCTGAAATGTGCTGTTTCAGGGTTATTTTGTAGGCATGAACATTAACCATATAATAGAATTTTATAAGCATGCATACGCAGTTGCTGTCTTTAGGAATTCTTTCCTAAGGACACCAACTGCGTATGCATCCTTAAGACAGAAAGACTTGCAAAACAAGAAACCTACAAAGGTATGTTTTGCAGCATGCCCTTAAATGAAAATCACGGAACGTGGGACATGACTACCACAGTTGAAGTTAACGGGTACGACTGTAATCAAGTTACCGAAATATTACCCGTTAGAAAGGCAAATGGAAAGGTGCCAATTCACAACCTTACAAAACACCAACGTATGGCACTAGCGTGAAGATGCTATTCGGCCCTTAGATAACCCTTGAGCGATTGCTCGTTGAATTGAGATAAAATTTGGGAGGAGTCAATAGGAAATACACTACTTATTTGGGTTATAACTTTATAAGATTATCGACCCCAGTGCGATATGCATTGCAAAACGACTCATGCATGTAGCATGAAGGGTGTTCAAAACCCAGAGCCTTGTAAGTAATAACAAAAATTATACTTTCGCAATTTGCTAACATAGGGTATTTACGCATACCTTTTGTTTTGTAAACGTAGTAGAAAACAAAACAAAGGGTAAACGATAAATACCCGATAAATTAAACCTTGTAAGTTATTTATGACTAAGTACGAGTAGGTATCGATTGTGACATCTCCAGCTCAGTTCTGCGGATTTTATTAATTCACAGCATTATTAGGCAAGCACATGTCGAAGGTTTTAGGAAATTTTACGCTCTTTTTAATAGCATTTTAATCTATTTATTTGATATTTTATCATAAACTCCCCTTAATTGCGTTTTGTTTTGTCAATTTTATCTGGAAAAATAATGCTGGACAACCCACAGAGCCTCATCCTAGCCCTAAGCTAAGCAGAGCGTATGGTACTAGATGACTGATATACTTAATACAATAAATTACTTACATAGATAGATATTTTTAATTATACATGCAAAGCACCCGGAACAAATATTAGCAGATCGTACACATTTCTCCCAAGGCGGGAATCGAACCCGCAGCCTCCTGCGTCGCTGGCCGACCTTCGCCGCGCCACATCAGTCATCTTCACCTTAAGATCTTTGCCAATTTGTCACGTGTTAGTCTACGATGCTATACCGCTGAGATCTTTACTTTAGTAACTACGATTTAGAATGAACAGCACACAGCATTGAGTCATCGAGTCATCATTAGCTAGGCAGTGGGCGGCTGCGGCCTTCGCGTGTCCTGCGCTTGCCGTTCCAGCTGCCATTCTGAACTAATAGAACCTTATGGAGACCTTGTGTTGTGTGCCAGCTAATTGTGCGTTTTGTTTTTTACTAGCTTATTTAGCAGGCCGCTAGCTTTTATTTTAATTTATATGTACGTATATGGAAAAAAACGTCAAATAAAAATAGATTTTAGTTGAAAAGGTGGTCTGTTTATTCCCTCATCTAACTAAACAATGTAGGTAAAACTGTTTTGTTCTGTGTGTTAAGAATAGAGCCTTGGCCGAGTTAAAAGACATAGTAAGAAAACTGTGCTGGCAAACCAATATGTCAAAATTTTTCAAGAGGTAATTTTTGTTTCAGTAGGGTCCATAAATCTATAGACGGTATTACAATTCCATGTTCTTCAACGTGTAAACTTTAAATCTCAAAATAATGGATGCAATTTCTCACCTTACCGCGTCCCACTCAATTTAGATAATGTTCTAGAAATTATGCAGGTGGAAGGGGAGGCCAGTTCTATCCGTCCTAAAAATATCTGCCGGTCAATAGCAATTCAATTGAGTGCTTCCGTTCGCCGTGTCACTGGCTTTTTAGAGGATATTCCGGAATTGCAATTTTACACTTGCGTTGCACTTCTTTTACATCTTCTCTTCTTTGCGTGTTATTTAATCACCAGGACTTTTCTTGAACAAAAGAAAGAAAAACTGTTGGAAAGTGATGAATGAAAAGGAATCTAAAGTAAACGTTGAAAAAGTTACCAATACGTTGGAAATTGTCTTCAATCTCAAACATTGTTGTAACTAGTGCACCTACAGCATTATAAATATATGTAACTCTATCTAGTTTTCTATCATATTTATATCCATTCACTAGGAATCAGTCAAGATCTGAGCACAAATATCGCACCAAATAGACCATCCAGCTACAAAAAATAATACAAAATCAAAGTGATACTTCGCAAGATGGAACCGGTTGTATTAGAGCGCAGCCTAAAATCTTCTATCGTCCCCTCGAGTGAACCCAGCGAGTTGCGCAAACGCAGCATTCCATGTTTCCGTGATTCCGTTAAAGTCATCGACTGTTTTTGACCATTAGGCGCTAGGAAATGGTATTATAATACCATCCGAATAGTTCGGCTATAAATTTGTAAGTAAAAGTTCAAAGACTGTTTTTGGAAAGAATATTGTTTACGATGGACTCTACCTACGAATCTTATTCAAATAAATTGTATCGTTATTGCATGTCTCTGAAATTGTTGATTAATTAAAATCTACGGATTACTACTTTAGTTTAATTATGTTTTAATAAAATTAAATTGCACCCAGAGACGATTTAATACCGGAACGAGATTTAATCTTACCTAAATAAATTCAATCTGCGGTGCAATCAAAGTTTCTGATTGCTTTGATGTGTTTTTATTTACTTTCTTTGTCGACATTTCAAAAGCCTGGACTATTGGTCAATGCGTTTGCTTTTTCCTTGTAGCTTGGCACACTTTCAGACCTCTTCATTTTGCGAGTCGAGGTCATTATGACTACAAAGGCTAGCAATAATCGTCATCATTGGAGTTGAGATGGGGATGATAAATTGCTTTGAAGCATAGGATTATCATTTAAAGTTTAGTCATGTTTTTGTCCTATGAGGCCTTCAATTTATAGACCCCAAAGTGAGTGGGAAGTGAAAATGTATGAGTGCTACGTTTGCCATCGCATCCTTATAAGACTCTTATAAGAAACGTTTTACGCAATCCAACCCGATAAGACGGAGGCATGAGAACTGCAATGTGACATCGAGAATTGATGATTTCTAATCTTTCATTTCTACCTGTACCTTACGGCAGGCGGTGTATCGGCCTCGATTCACCCCACTGTCTCCGCAGTTTCCATTCGCAATAGCAAAAAGTTGTGAACGGGCGGGGCGACATCGAGTGTCATTACAGCCACTGTAAACAGACATGTCATCAGAGACGTGGAGGCTCCTCGCAGTGAGAAGATGGAGCGGGCGCGCGGGGCATGGCAGTTCGCACAACACTGTGAGATTTTAATGATACATTGTTGGTCTCAGACAGGGGAACGGTTTGCGATATCGAGATGTTCTTGCGCGACGCTTGCGCACCGTTATCCTATTTCCTCCCTCCTTTATGATCGACGCATTGTGACGACATTATGGCTAGATTGTCTGCGTTCTTACTCTCCAGTTTACGGTTCGTAAACGCAGCATGTATAAGATTTTATTGGTGGTTTAAATTGGCACCGGTGTCCTTTATACGTGAGGTACCGACGTGTGCCTTTTACGGCACCACGCGGGTCAGAGCACCATAGATCAGACAGTAAAAGGCCTATAAACTTTAAGGACAGCGGTTTTCTTGTCATTTATTCAACGTTGCCTCTATTTGTCATACAGAGCTGCTTGCATTAATTTATGGATAAATTAACCGTTGCTTTGAGGAAATTGCCGGTATTCTTGTATTGTACCTAAAGATTTACGACCTCGGAGATGAAGTGGCTTCAACCAGAGATAATAGAACATACGCAATACAACAATAGCAGGCTAATTTAGGTAAATGAGAACTAGTGGGGTTAGAACAAGCAAGCTGCCTAATGTGGTTGCGATTAGGATGGCCAATTGCCAGCGGGGGTGACCTTGCAGAGCTCATAATAAATGTAAATGCATTCTCGATTCCAACCCGATACGCAGGTACCCTTCTAATTATGTAGCCTATTAATAAAAAGGATATCCTGTCGCAAGGTGCTTAACAAAAACTGAAAAGTTATAAGTACTTTTGGGATTTCATTTAGCTGTATTCTAAAACCTCGCCAAGTTTTTCGGAGAGGTTTTATTCAAGGTTTCAAGAATATCGGCCACGGAGTTCAATAAAATAATTTAATCTTCATAAAATAATTTAATTGTTTCGTAAAAACTAAAAACCGATTTCGAATCGCTTAATTTTATACTGTTTTCAAGTATTGCTGGATAAATACCACTTGAAAATAAAATTTCTAAGGAACCTATTCGGGATAAACCTCTATAATACAATAGCGAATAATTATCAAAATCGGCACAAAACATAATTATTGACGGATTAATCGACGAAAATAGATGAACATAATATGAAGTCCGACGATTTCGAAGTCGGTTAAAAAAACTTGAAATTCAATAGGTAGGACGGCAGACCGACAGGAGTACGTACACGACCGATCTACAACCTATGGTCAAGATCAAAAGGGTGGGATATGATTTCACTCTTGGGCTAGCATGGGGCTACCTACATCATAGTTATTATGTTATTTTCTTATTTTCACGTAATCATTAACGGAAAACCCAAGTACCATCTTCGGGTTGATAGATATTCCTGTAGGATACAAAAGGAGACATCACCGCCCACACGAGCTTTCGAAACATAAAACTTTTTCAAAGCACTATCTAACTGTTTAAGATAAATCAAAAGGTCTACGAATAGGTGGTCATAAAGGTGCCCACAAAAGCCGGAGTTTTAGAGCCCTTCAGAAAGTGTGTCGAGGCACCCCGCGCCCCGCATCTCCCCCGCCTGCGCTGGAAAACATCCACGTGCATTCGTTGCCAGCTTCGGTACACATTTCTGTTAGATCTGGCGACTTTAGGATCTATCTGGCACTTTATTTAAGAGTTATCTTTCCTGATGGCTTACACATGCATTAGATATTGGATCATTGCTTTAAATAATTATTTCCAATGTAATTTGCAAGTAATGCAATTTAATAATGTTTTCTTCAGAGCGAAACGAACCGGCTTGGTAAGCCACAATCACCATAGCCTGATTTTTGAAACCCTAATTCGAAGGAGATTGTTCCAGGCTCGTAGAAAACTACCACTGAACCCAGTGTAGCTGGCAAGCGCATCCCAGCATTTTATAGTTTTCCATAGCAGTGAGAAGGCTATTAGCACTATTACTATTAGATAGGTAAATGCTTTGGGTACCAGCCTCTCACATTTCCGTAGAAACAACCGTTCTGATAGCCACCGCTGCTCACGAAAGGAAGCGCTTGGAATTACTGAAGATAATTGCTTTTGATTGAGTATTGCAGTTCCAACAATGAACTCTCCCATTAATTACTGCTAGAGCTGGAAATACTGGAAATGGCATAGAATACCTACCTGCGCTCAGTTATTTATCACAAATAAATTCATTTGATGCCTAGACCGTTTAAAAGCTTTACAAGTTTAGAAACAGGAGTTCAAAGAGCATTAAAATTCCTCCTCTCAGAGAAAATTAAATTTTATAAAATTAAATATAAATCAACGACGAGGCTCCTGAACTTGAATCGGGATATATTTACCACCTGTTTATCCAGTTCGCTGTATAAATCGTTAGATGTATAAGAACCAAAGTTGTCATGTCAAGTCAATGTTGTCGGGCATTTAAATGCAAATAAGGGTGCGTTCGTCCGATTGTAGCGACCATAATGTCCAAGTCCAGGCACAAGGCTCATTGAAATTAATACCCTGACTCCGAGGGCAGCGCTCTGGGGGCGAAGGCACCAGGGCCGCATCAAGGTCACGTCAACTTCAAGATTAAGACTTAATTTACCATAGTTTGTCTTGTGTAGGAAAGGCGCGGCGCGGTCACTACCGATAGCTACTTACGTATTGACTTTCAGTAGCGAAATCTCTGCGAGGTCTCTGATTTTGGGATTCGTAAGTATATTTACCAATGAAAGACAAAACTGAAAAACAATGACCCTTCAGAGCAATCAACTACATTACAATTACAATTAGCAACATAATATTTTACCTTTCAATTGCTTTATAAAAACTTCAAATTAATAACTGTCGGTCAAGATGAGGTCCAGTATCCGATAGGACCTTAGTAGTAAGTACCTTTCCGAATCTAAACTACATAATGGGTCTTACGAAATCTAGAAGGAGGAAAAGGATTATGGGATTAATTTTCATCCTGGAAACCACGTGAAACTGCCCCTCCTCGCATTAGAAGCTAGTTATTAATATGTAGGTACTGTGATTTGATTGGCCACATGGGTTCAAGGTGAGGAAGTAGCCCACAGCCCTGCCTCGCTACAGGCCTGGTAAATGATGGTGAGGAGGGGGATTGCGCAATGCATTACAATAACGCGACATTACGTGACGCGGACGCGCCCGCGCAGGGGTCACGCCCGCTATGATTCGGGGAACATCCATAGCACCTAGCTAGTTATCGACTATGGTTATCGATACGCCTTGTTTCTATGAATTTACAGTTTATGCAAAGGAGGCTCATTTGATAGCAGAAGAATAAATAATCGGTTGTCAGGAAAACAAATCCTAGCGTACGAGAACCGAACTCTCCTAAACACCGTAGTACTTCTAGAGAGAAACAAAAGCTATCGAACTATAGAAAACATTTGCAAACTATAAATAAAAGTTAGTTTTTGAGATAGGTGGTTGATGAAATACCCGACTGAATACCAAAAAGAAATCCCGTTTCTTTGCGCGATATTTGGCCGTATCGAGAGCGTGATCCAAATTACCCTGAAGTAAAAAATTTTAAGTAAAGTTCAACTTCAACATAATGCTCAAAAAGCCGTAAGACGGCTATCCACCTTGCCACGCTCTCTGCCCAGGCTAAATACAGGCTTAAATACATGAGGACCGTTTGCGGATTCGAAACGTGTAAACAGACTATCACTATTCTAGTTCTGAGATTTCCAAGTGAAGCAAACATTGTCGCTAAAAATAGAGTTTCCCACGCGTAGCTGTTGGTTAAGTAGGCCTAGGTGGGACCGGGACGGAATGGTGGAACTTATCTGGCATCTAGTCCCTTCTCCAGAAATCTGTGAATTTATTCGAACTATCGAAAAGATTTAAGTGAACAAAAAAAAAGTAGCTTACTTAATTACGTTAATTTCCCTACGTTATATTATTCTAGTTTTTTTTTATTTTATTGTGTGATTTTGTTTTTGACATTTTTAATTTGTATGTGCATTATTTTATTTTATTATGGATTATGAATCTGAGAATAAATGAGTTAATAATAATTCGTTTTATTTAATTTGAAATGTATGACGTGTCCAAGAGTCTTGAAATGTCTAAAGGATTTTTTTCCACTAACACTTTGATATTTGATACTATTTTCTGCCCGGACAGAAACTTCTCTTCTTTGTTTCCGGGATAAAAGTAGGTACCTTAACATGCGGGCCGTACGCAACAGTACCTAGTTATCGTATAAACGTTATCAATTTAGAGTCAATAATTAATAGAAAAATTCGAAACGTTTATGTCTATCCCATGGGAATTAATTACGGGTTAACAAAAAACTCAATATTAGTTACGGTTTAAAAACTTTCGCATTGAGAAATCTCAAGCTCTACAAATAAAGTCATATTTAAGTAATATTCCCAAAATTTCGAGTAAAGCTATTTATACGAAGAAGTAGGTTTCGTATAAATACATTAGTAACGTGTAATAAGTCTGAGACCACGTTGCGTTGTAAACATTTAGCGCGAACACTCGTTATGTTATGACATAAATTACGTGGCTACTTATTAATAAGGCTCATTTGCAAGGCATTTTAATGGTGCTAAATAATGGCAGTTTAGCGAAGTGCAGTGTTTAATTATAATAAATGTTGCTTTATTTACTAAGACTAAAAGTGCCACACCTGCTTTTTTTTAATTTAAGCAAATGTCTCAAAAATATTCAAGGAGAATCTCTCATTATGATGAGTTGACTCAACCATTGAAAAAATGTTGTATGTTGCCAATTTCATAACCTAATCAATAAATGTTTCTGCTTGCGTAGTCTTGTACAATTTGCCTATCCCCATAATTGACTGACATTTCGCTAAACAGTAATTCAGCGTTCGAACCACGTGTGATCTATTTCCAGTTGCTAGGTGGCAAAACGTTTCAATCTTAGAAGATCCAGCGTCCAAGGATGCGCGGGCGACGCGTTTCTTTTTAGAAAGTGGCACGTGGCGGGGTTGTTCACCCTGCGCGATCCGGGTCACGTCCCGCCCCGCGCCCTCCCCCCTCTCGTCTAGTAACTCTTGCGAGTAGTCCTTGATAAGGGAACTTCATTGACACCATAATCGGGTGGAACCAGGTCAACGGATAAGGCACTCCCAGTAGCACCTAGGCTGCGCACGATTTTGCGCCGATAGATGATAAATCCTTTCGCTAACCGCATGGACTCTAGTGCTTATTTTTTCATGTGTATTTTCACAGTACCTACTGCTTGTCTGTTAGAGTTTCAGAGATGCATACATTTAGGTTAATGAATATATTGTACTTTAAGTGAAAATTACTCTAGTCTCCCGGAAAGAGATTCAAAAGCAACAAATTCTGTTAGTTCAATTCAATTCACTTATTCCGTTTTGATACATGTTTGTGAACGCTGGGAAAATTTAATTAAAAAAATAAATTAAAATTAACTTAATTTCAACGAGGTTCCGTTGAAATAACTGATTTTGTTGCTCTCTATGACCTGGGGTCCGACACGTCCTTGCAATGGTTGTATTTCTACATAAGTATTTAGTAACAGGGTATTTTACAACGATTTTGTAAGAGATTTCGTTAAGATTTAATTGTCTTTTTCGCATGTAATGTCATTTTTGTGATGTTCTTTATCTGGTGTACAAAATAAAGTTTTTTTGTAAAATATTTTTATATCGTCATTTCTTCCAATAGTGGACAAAAAAAATAAGTGAAGAGAAAATTAATTTTTTGTTATGTTGGCTTGTCTAAGAGCTTATTTTGTAAGCCTAAAGAAATAAAGTTATTGAAATCTGAACTGGGTGTACTGATATTTTCCCGAAAGACAACAGCCTTTAAGTTGATGTTTAAATCCATATTAAAATATATACTCCTCCCCTACAGTTTTTATACAGTAATACAAGACTTAGAAATAGCTTGCTAGTCTGTTCGTAGATCGTAAAGGTTACCTAAGGTGTTAGGTTACTTTGGTTGGGCAGGACAGGAACAATAAATGTGAAGTACCTACACGCGCAATCAGCATAATACTTTGTAAAGACATGTTAAAGAAACATTGTAAGTTATTATAATACTAGGTTCCACGATAGAGAGAACTCAATGGATGCGGCTATCATAGGACCAGCAGTGGTGGACGGTAGAGGCCTAAAACCAATACCCAAAACCCAGCATAGAAATGGATAAAATCAGGCTGCAGATAACTTGCGACCTAAAAAATTAATAACACCTCTTTTTGTTAAATCCGTTTAAGGTTGAAAATTCCGTGTCCCAGTGCTTATGCTGTAAGCCTAAACAAATAAAGTTATTGACTTCTGTCTATATTAGGTCACATTTCCTTTTTCCCACGAGGCAAAACCTTTACCACCAAAATAACTGTAGTAGAAGTACATATGTATGCAACTGGGCACTTGGCTGCTAGTCAACGAAAATACGGCCCTAAAATTTGTCAGCACTATAAATTAACTCGATTAACTCCGAGATAACTGCTTACCCTAACAGATGCAGTCGGCACTAAGGCCCTGCTAATTTACCAAGCAGGGCTACATAACCGTCGTCCATATTCGTGGAAGTTGCATTCCTTGCATTCCTACAAGTGCTTGCCAAACACAGCCTTGCTTTTATAACCTTCCCTGGGCTCCCAGGAAGGCACGAATAGATTTCTAACACTAATGTGACACCTGACACGAACCACCATGAAATAACTTGATAAACTGGATATTTATCATTGTTGATTGAGAAAATAAAAAAATACTTCTAGGTACATACAGCGAGAACAATCGAATGACAACATCATTTGTCGAAATTCGTTCAGTTGTTTAGGTTATAACTCATCTAACTCATCAGGGGTGTAAGGGGGACTCCAACATCTCGCCCAAGCCTGTACGATAACGAACTAGGTTCTAGTGAAAATATCAAACCATCTTCATTTTCCATTACTTGAAACTGGCAGAAAAGTGTCCCACTATGTGTTAATTCCCTATACTTATTCGTACCCTTAGAATAACTCTCGTACCAACCTCATTATCACCACCTAATAGCCACATTTTCTCCGCATATTGCTCAAAAGGCTCTTACCTACCTTGATCTTCTCAGCTGGACAACACGGATTATCGACTCTTTCCTCATTCACACACACTTAAGCGTACTATATAGACTTTGAAATATTTCAGGTAGTCAAGTCCTAGATCATATCCCTATTCCTTATCTTGGATAAAACAAAGACACTTCTAAATAATGAAGCTAGGTACGTGTTTTGGGAAATAAAGGAATGTAGACTTTTATAGTCGTAAGGATCGCTTCCAATCCGGTTATCTCTAATAGGTATCTACCCACTAACGATGATACAGTATTACCTAAAGACCAGTTCCACCGGTCTTGGCTATCTAATAGCAATCTAGTTGTTAGATCAAACTGTTCATGACATAGTTTGTATTGCATTAGGTGATCTTACATTTTCATTGTTTAATTTATCCCTATGCTCTACTTTTTAAGGTGTCCTGTCTATGAAAAGGATCAAATAAAGGGAGAACCACATCCCATACTTCTGCCTAATTGCAGCTCTGTGGTGGCTCTTTCAGATTGCGTTTTTCAGCCGTACCGGTAGTACCTATGGGAGGGATGTTTTCGGGTTGGTTACAATATGAGGTGATGATTTTAAGTTCTTGGTTGAGGATTACACTTACTTTCTGAAAAATGTTATACGAAATTGGCATTTAGAGCTTTGCTACACGCGTTTCATAAGGCGCAGTAGACAAGAACCCGCACTCGATAAAAACAAACCAACATGTCAGTGATGTCAAAGGATTCATCATCATCATCATCAGCCTATGATAGTCCACTGCTGGACATAGGCCTCCCCAATGAGCCGCATATATATATATATATATATATATATCACATATATGTATCTAATTATATGTCAAAGGATTATGGAAGAATAAAAGAAACAAGAGCATAAAGCCAACTAACATTTATGGTGTTGTCCATCAGTACAGCAGAATTCCTTGCCCGCTGAGAAGCTGGTGGGCATCCATTCTCCCCCGCAGTTCCTAATGAAGAGGAAAGCCTTTTCTCGGTGGATATCACGTTCTACCGCGCCGCAGATCACTGGGCCTGCTTTGGGCAGGTATTTGAGGATCTGTGGAGAAAATAAGATTAAATTCAATGCTGATTTTTATCCATTCCCGCCTTTAGTATTTTGACTTTATCCACGCCGCTTTCGGTCACGGCGTTACATTTTTGCCTGTCAATGTGCTCTTAGGTGAATTATGGTATTCTGATCATTTTGTAGGTATCTTGAGGTAAAGGTATCAATGACAGTAAAGACCCTAAAAACGTACCTTGTTTTCAGGGACTTATCCCAGTGCCAAACTTTCACCCAAACAGGTAGGTAAGGGGCCATCAATAAATTACGTCACACGTTAAGGATGAGGGAGGGGGTCGACGAAGACGACAAGGTCACACACCTTGTGTGACAATGGGGTGGGAGAGGTTTAAATTTCGTGACGTCACATTTCTAAATTTTTTGTAACGATGATGCTGTATGGTTTGATGAAAAAGATGTTGACAAATCATTAAATTCGTGGGACGTAATTTATGGATGGCCCCTAAGGTACTTAATGATTCCAGAGTCTTACCACATCCAGACATTTGCTGATGCAATGCTTATTACCGCCCCCGCCGCATGGCAGACTGGGCGAGTCAGTGTCGTAGGTGACAACTGGCTCGCCCTGCGGAGGACCACGGGGCCTGCCGCGGCGGCCCTCGCGGAGGCCCACCTGCTGGGACATGAACACTCCGCATTGGCAGGGCTCAACCTGAAATAACAAATTGAATTGAAGAAAATTCTAAAACACCGATATTTTTCTTATACACGATGGTATAGTAATGAATACGATCCTAGCTCTAAAAAAGCTGCATCGATTTATGACTTTTTTAAAACAGCTAGAAGGTTCCCGATCAAGTGGCCTTTATAAACAATTAGTATAAGTAAAAATGTATACCTTTAATAACAAAGAAAATAACAATTAAATAATACATACAAATTAGAGCTAGTACAACTGAGCTAACTGCAGACTGTTTCTCAACAATGAGTAAATAAAAATCAGCTCATACGATACGATTTGAGAACTACGATGGGACACACAGATAAGTTAAACATTGGTATTGTACATAGGCACGACTCTGTTTTCCTCAGGGGTTAAAATGTATGTTACCTCCTTCCATAGCCATATTTCGAGTGAACAATATCTTGTTAAGGTGTTTGTAAGCCTTGTAAGGGTGCATAAGGTACCTCTTATTAACGCCTTCACTGGCATAACTCTGCCTCAGCTGCAAAAGGATGAAGTCGTCCATGTGCATCGGTCGGTGGTAGGCAATGGAAGTTTAACTTTACTCACATCATCATAGTCGCCTTCTTCAATTTCCACATCATCTGTAGAATCATACTGCTCCTCTCGCTTCAACAGCCTGCTTCGTCTGCCCTCCGTCACAGCCAGCACTACGCAAGCGAATAGGCAGACTACGAGGACCCGCATTGTTTTGAGAGCTTCACTCGATTGCAGCTCTGCGAAAATAAAGATACCTATACAAGATCTTTTAGGTCGTCATAACAAGTTCATAAGATCGCTATAAAGTTCGCGCTGGGTACCTTTGCTTATTGAGAAGACCTAAGTCGAGTCGGTTATTACACAAAATAACGCACAATTTCAAACATTAGAAATTTTATGTTACCTAATCTTCTAATGATTATATCTTTTTTTTCTGTTAATGCTTGGCCAGATGTCGCAGAGTTTCGCACCGAGAATAGTCTGCAAGTAATTCAATGTTGTTCGTAGCTTTACATAAATGTATGCTTTATATACATATGTATCAAAAACCATATTATATTTAGATTTAGATAGGCAAAACAAACGTGTATTGTCGTGTATTAGACACAAGTGAACTACTACTGGTACTAGTGGTTTCTTTTTCACTTCTTCCACCAGTGGACAAAAAATTTAGTTCAACAGAAAATCAAAAATACCTTATTACTTATTTGATAATAATTTAGTTTGTTTTAAATTTGATTTGTCTAAGTGCTTTTTTCTAAGCTCCTACTAGGTTTTACATTATCTAATTATACAGTGACAAAAACTTACCAAATGGAATCACGGTCTTTAATAGTCCCGTTACGGGTGTAGCACATAAACTGGGCTAAGGACTGCTCTTGATCGCGTCTTTATAATCTTCTCAAATAATACGCAGTCTCAGCCCCTTTCCACGATAGATACGTGCCGCAAATTATTGAATTCTTACGCGAACCATTTGATATCGGAGCCCGCGTAGCGATTATACGTGACTGATCTAGCAGGCCGATTAGAAGAGATACTTCGTATGAATTAAAAAGAAATAGGTATCTATGTACAGGTCACATAGGGACACATAGGTCTCGGTAATACAAACCTACATATACCTAGTTGAAAATATTATTATATAACAGTATCGGGAAAACCGCTAGCGAAGTGTAAGTAATAGAAAAGGAGAACCTTATGCCTCGCGTGAACGGTAAATAGAAAGGTTGGTAGGTACCTACTGTTATACTCCGATTCAAAAACTGGATATTTTTTGTATACAAAGGGAAACCCAAGGAATATTGGTGGAAAATATTTAATGACATTGAATCATAGAAGCAAAGCACAGAAACTCCGAAACAATTTTGAAAGTTTTCATTTAATTGATCTCTCGTTCATTTTCGACTTCAAATTTAAACATTTTTCGCTGCACATGTGAGATTACGTTGTTGTTAAGTTTATTTTAGTTTAAGTGATAACCTTGCTGTTACCTAGTTATTTTCTGTTATTGTTATCAGTTTTGATAATTTTCATTCATGTCTTTGTTGACACAAATTATCTTGGTTTCAAAATCGCAGTTTATTTAAGGACATTTTAACATAAAATAAAGGTAACTCCTTAAGTTAAAAAAGTGAATGGTAAGTGTACGAAGTTTCGCCACCAAAGTGCGAAATGAATCCTGAGAAATCAACTACGCGCAATTAAAGATACATCAGCCACATTTAATCACCTTCAGATAAACATGAGCTAATTTGAAGCTGAGATTTAAGAAAGTGGCAAGCAATGAGAATAAAGTGATTCTGCTTTTACGATGATCG
The DNA here is from genome assembly GCA_943735965.1 of Eupithecia abbreviata. Classification (NCBI taxonomy): domain Eukaryota; kingdom Metazoa; phylum Arthropoda; class Insecta; order Lepidoptera; family Geometridae; genus Eupithecia; species Eupithecia abbreviata. The sequence goes on from OX030976.1 coordinate 5,529,690, forward strand.
ATTTCATTTCCATTGTACGCTAGCTTGACGCTTCAACGTTTTCAATTCGAAATGTAGGTAGGTCCTATTTTTGCGGTCTGTCGCTGAAAATGTATGTTGCGGTTTTCTACAAGCACTGCTATGCTAAACACAATGTACCTTTATATGAGTTCGTCCATGATATGAACAAAAAACTTGGTTTCAAATCTGACTTTGGTCGATTAGTTTTATTTTATTTCAAAATCTACTTAGAAATTACAAAATTGTTGTCGTTTTATGAGAATCATTAATGAATCAAGTTTTATCTACTAAGGATGGAATCTATTCTAATATGCAGAGTTCTCTACTACATAATTTTATGACCTCACAGCCCTTTCCGAATTAAACATTAATAATTGAAACATCAATACAAGCTGATCTAGCGACCTAGAAGATAAATAAAATTTTAAAATTCTAACACTATTTACTATTAAATTTACTCTAAAAGCTTTATGATCAATTTTAATTTATTTTCTAATATTTCTCGTTGTTTATTGTAAGGCTGTTTTTTTTACCAAAAGGATATCAGATAATGTTACATTAGGTACAATCATTAGCATTTCATTTCAAGCCCTGCTAATAAAATTAAAAAGTAAAATATATAATCACATTTAATATGACGACAATAATAAAAACAAAAGCAAATAACAAATTGATTCAACAGAGCAACAAAATTATAAAAGCACAAATTTACGAGTCGTAGTATCAGCCCGTTTCTAGAATGACCGATTGCAACACGAATACTGCTTTGTTGGGTTTTAGCTATCTCGTCAAATGAAATGGGCATTCCATTTCATTTGACGAGATAGCTAATTTGAACGTTAATCATTGAACAGTATAGGCAAATTAGTAATTGAATTGCGCCGTTTTTTTTAAAATAAATAATGAAATAATACTGGACAATTCACACAGCATTATCTAGCCTCATGGTAAGCAGAGCTTGTGTTACGAGTACTAGATAACTGATATATTATACATAATACAATACATTACATAGATAGATATTTTTTATTATACATAGAAAACGACCAGAACACCCGGAACAAATATCTGCAGATTGTACACACAATTGTTCAGAGGCAGGAATCGAACCCCCAACCTCCTGCGTCGCAGGCGGACCTTCGCCCACGGCGCCACATCATCGGTCGTCAAATCAATTAACGGCCAGTCTACAAACGGGCTGATTCTACGATCCGGCGGCGACATAAACGTAATCAACACATCATTTAAAACTGCTCAAATATATACAAAAAATGTTTAAACGTTTTTTTGATCTTTTTACACAATCTCGTAAAGATGCGAATCGAGATCCACCCAACATTATTGGTGGAAAGTAAATAACTCATGGAAAATGATGTTGAGCAGTTACATATAGTTTAAACATTTTAAAAACAATGAAAACATGTTAGGTTTTAAAACTTCGGCCAAGAAGCAACAAATTAAGGACTATCAGTCTTAACAAATAGTCAGTTTCACCAATATTTGAAACAGCATTCACAATTTCACACAACTCATTCTTTAATTGACAGAACAATTAACATATATTAAGTTATCAGAACATGGTGAAACAATGACTTTAGATTATAGAAATTGTATATTTAATGGACAGAGTACTAAAGTTAACTAAGCAGCTTTACGGTAATTTTTTCAAAAAATTTATAACTTTTTGCTTATAGACTATTATTAGAGATTTCTAATTAATTAATCTATTTATAACTAAGTTGTACTTCAAGTGTATTAGTATTGAAAGTTAATTTGTTAATCAATTGGCACAATGTGACAAAACTTATATTTTATAACACTAATTTGTATGTAATTTATTTTAATAAATTTTTATGTTTTTTCATATATTAATAGTTGTCTATCTTATTTTAGCTTAAGAGCTAAGAAATAAATTATTAATCTCATGCAACTATTTTCTAACAGTCTTTGGCCAACACGAGTTTAGCCTCGCCTTCAAACACAACCTTCTTTTCCTCCTCAACAATGCAGAAAAACTTCACTTTGAGTATTTTTCTTACATCGACCAGCTCCACACTTATAGTCAGTTTCTCTCCAACAAAGCATTTGTTAGGGAACTTCATGGTTTGTGACACAAGGACTGTTCCAGGCCCAGGCAGGTGTGTGCCGATGAGACCTGCCACTAATCCATTCAGTAGTGCTCCGTGCACAATTGGCCTCTTATTTCCATTGTTTTGATGTAGATAATTATGATCACTTGTTAGATTGGAGAATGAATCCAAATCTTTCTGTGTAAGAGTTTTTTGGATACGGATTTTATCACCTGCTTTGTAAGCATTGCTACTAAAGGATGTTGTGTGTATTTTACATATTTTCTGGTAGTTTTTATTGCTCACTGCGATGTAGGGAAATCGGTTTGATAGCATTTTGCTCATTTTGTACATTCAATTATTTCGTCTTATTATTTATACTTAGCTGCTGCAAACATCTTGTAAAAATATAGAAGCTAAGTTGTTGAGTCTTTTATGATCAGTTTTCTGTAATTCTTTTGCAATTTCTTTCACCTCACCAGTGTTTATTTCTGAATCTGTTTGATTGTTATGAAGATAGAGCAATATAGTTAATGTATCTGCTACTATATCTGTATTGTTGCTTTTGAGCAACAATTTCAAAGGCTTTATACCTGATTTGTCCACTATGTACTGAGCATTCTCCTGATCTGAAACCGAGATAAAAAGGATTCCAATACTTAGTTTGGAGTCATCATCATTCCAAAGTTTGGTATGATCATCACAAAATTGCATGTGTGTAAGCTAGTTCTAGAGAACATTGGGACCATCAAATAGCTTAAATAACCATCCCTATGGTGATCTCCAAATAATAATGAAATAAAATATGCTATGACTTTAATGCTTGCATGCATTTTTGCAATTCCTTTTTTTGGGTATTTTATGTAATAGGTACCCAAAAATGAGTCATATTTTGCAACATATTAGAGATACTTTATTTAATAAAATGTATGTAACACAGAGGCTCCTACTGATAAATGTATTTCCTTGGTTACCCACCAACACACAAGTTGCAGATTCCAGCTACAGCAAAGTGTAGAAGCTTTCCATCCGATTCCGTCTTCAGGACATGTAAGAATATGTCCAGGACACCAACATCTCTAATGTAACCGTAGTTGATCGGGTCGTATGCGAAATTCGCTAAATTAGCTAGCACTTGGCACTTAGCATCTGAAAATAAACAATTGCATCTTTAGGTTTAAAATTTGGGCATAAAATTAGATAATTCTGGTCATTTGAAATGTAAAGTGTGTATTCTTAGCAAATCTGACGATTTGTTGTGTGTGGCGCAAAAGCCCAAATAGAGATTGGAGTCAAGTGTTTACCATACGAAGATGTATGCAAATATTCGTCCACTAGCAGCGAGAGGTAATTTTCACGATCTGTCCCATTTTCAGGAGTCCTTTTCTGCAGCTGGGATTTACTGCTAAACATTGAATAAGATTATTCCTGTATTTGTTCTAATTTTGAGTCAAGTAAACGTATCTTCAACAAATCCCATCACAACCATTCATTCATTTTCAGCGGCGCCATCTTGCTTTTGTTGTGAGAATGGAATGGAACTGAATGGAATGTGGTTTATAACATTCGTTCATTCACTCACTGAACACAGATAAATAAACTCGGTGTTGTGTTGATCGGTCTGTCCCTGTCGTTCGACTGTCTGTCTGTCTCTGTCAATTCTCTGTCTGTGACACACTCAGCTAGCTCAAGCTCAACTCAACTCGGCAACTCACTCACTCACACACATGCGTCTGAAAACAATTGCGGAAAATCTGAAAAATGCAATATTTCATTTAATTGACGATTGTTTACTAAATAAAAATCAGAATGAGTTCATCTCCTCATATAGCTGGTATAACATCAACAAATTTTTGTTTAAATATGGTACCGATGAGGTTATAATCTTACATTTTGTTCCCAGGACTAAGCAGCAAAAATATATTCCTCATTGAATTCAACGAGCCTTTTAAGCAGAAAGTTCTTCGAGATGAAACAACCACGAACGTGCGGAGTATCATCTACAGCCCCAAAGGAACCTACCTAGCTTACAGGACTGATAAAAAGTAAGTGGAACTTATCTTCATTCACTATGTGAATGCTGTGATCTAGCTATAGAATATTAGTTTATCATGAAATGTTTTGTTCCATTCAACTTTTTTCCAGGGTTGAAATAGTAAGATGCTCTGACTGGTCAGTGGCGGCTACAATAAATGGCAACATCAAGGATATGTTCTTCTCCCCACAGGACACATTTCTTACTGTTTGGGAAATGTTTGCTTTGAACAAAGATAATCCTGAGGTATGAACAATATAACATAATAGAAAGGAATAAGGAACCAGTTAATAAATTATTTCTACATAACATACAAGCTAAAAAATTGTCAAATGTTATATGACTTTCAATTTTGCAGGGCAAGCCAAACCTACATGTGTATAAAGCATCAGACGGAGAGCTAGTAGGTTCTTTCATTCAAAAACACCAAACAGGATGGTATGTTTCATTTAAACCATGGATAAAATATTTCATTTGTCTATGCTTAGACTTAATGCAAACATAAATCAAGAAATACCTCAAACTTATCATAAAAGACTTACGTAATAAACATACATCCATCCATCTACCATGTTTACAATATTGGTGTGATGTGATGTAGTTAAGTAATAAGCCACCTTTAACACTTTGAGTGCTGAAAACGCACGGTATGAGTTTTCTACAAGTGACTAATATGCGTAAATCCACACTAGCGCAGCGGCTGACAAAATACAGATCTTTATGACTCAGCAGAGCTGTAATATTTTTCAAACAAAACGCATTTGCGGCGCAACACAACCGCTGTGTAGAGTGGCAGCACGAATTTTTTAGGTAAAAAAAAGACCACAGTCGTCGAAAAAAAACCGCAGTCAAAGTGTTAAAAAGAAAATAAATGATTTATTTCTTTATTTACTGCCCTATGTGGTGGTTATTTAACCACCATAGGCCATACCATAGGCCAGTAAATAATTAATTTAATTTATCAGTAATCCTTTAAAGAGCAACTCATAAGGCATAAATATGCCTTATGAGTTGCTCTTTAAAGGATTACTGGGTACCTAAGGTAAATTAATAATTATTTGTCCAGGGAGCCAAGATGGTCAAGTGATGAAAAGCTGTTTGCGATCCAAATAAGCGGCAAAGTCCTTATCTATGAGGACACTAAACTAGACAGATTTGTTCAGAATATTCAGGTGGAGAATCTAAAGTCATTCAGTCTGTCTCCTAGTCCGGCCCCAGCTTATTACATTGCAGTGTTTACTTTAGGTAAGTTATACTTAAGTTTCTCATCATCATCAGTGTCGACATTCAACTTAACATTGCATTATGTTACTTAAGTTTCTGAATATGGTACAAACACTGGCTGATAGGTATATACATAACATTCTATGTAAATATAAAGTTATTTATATTAGTCACATATCTTTAAAGTTATTTAAATCGTTATCTACAACTCACGATTAATGCTGCTAAATTTAGTTGTATATGTACATATTTCTTACTATTTGCTCTCTCATTGATGTTTGACCTATTTCTATTTCTAGGTAAGCAAGGCCAGCCGTCATTCTGGCGAGTATTCAAGTACCCTGACTTGAATGTGGCTCAGGCTGTAGTCAGCAGGTCGTCCTTCCAAGCTGACAAAGCCACTTTCCACTGGAACAGGCGAGGAACTAATGTCTTTGCACTGACGCAAACTGATGTAAGAAACTTTCTCATTATTTGATAAACTAAGGCAACACCGCTAGTAATTGTTTGAAGACAATAACACTTTCCTTATACATACTTAAATTAAAACAAAATAACTGCTCTGCAACATAATTACTCATGACTTTTGTTGTAGAATTCGTATTTTTGACGGTGTTTGTTGGAAGGGAAAGGTTCTGACCATTTTTGAAGTGTTGTAACTCGAGATCTATTCGACATACAGAGCTGGGATGGCGCTCGAATTGTCGCTTATTTGATCTTCTATAAAAGTGTCACAAATGAATTTGCCGTAGAATGCACTTTAAACTGAAAAAAGTCAAGGTTTTTCGAGCACCGAGAAGCATAGGTCTTTCGAAGTTGCACTCTTAGTTGTACACTATTGGTATCCTAATATCATCCCAAAAAATCAGAAACGTGTTATTTTTTGCGACAAATAATGTTTTAAATGTCTGGCGTAAAATCGGGGAAGCTTTGCAACATAACCAGAAGGAACAAAATGTTATCGGCGAGCGGATCGAATCGCGTAAATGTAGTGGTTCTTCAGATTATTTTATAGTTTAAAATTGATAACGCTGCGCTAACATAAGAAATCAAAGGAGTCAGAAGCAAAGAGTGCACATTTAATTTTGTATTTTGATTTCAGGTTGATAAGACTGGTGGCTCTTACTATGGGAAGCAGTCGCTTTCTCATGGTGATGTCAAGGGCAATGGAGGGAATGTTACTTTCAGTGAGTTTTACTTTATCTTTAATCTTAAAACGAATTATTGAAATTATATTTCAACTAGCTGCATCCCGCGGCATCGCCTGCGTTGAAATCTTGGTGTCAAATGGTTAATAAACCTACCTCTTGAATCACTCTATCTAATAGAAACCGCATCAAAATCCGTTGCGTTGTTTGTAAGACCTAAGCATGCCTACATAGGGGCAGACAGACAGCGGCAAGCGACCTTGTTTTATACTATGTAGGGATTTCTTGTACTATGTAGGGTTTCATTGTTTTTTTTTTCAGATAAGGAGGGTCCAATCCACGCTATCTCCTGGAACCCCGGCAACTGGAACGAATGGATTGCGGTGTACGGCCACGCGCCCGCTAAGGCGACGGTGTTCAACGCTAAATGCGAGGTCCTCTTTGAGTTTGGAACGGGGGCTTGGAACTCTATCTACTACCCACCGGATGGAACTCATATCCTTTACAATACCTAATCTGGAATATCAACCATTAATATTATATCGTTTTGGATTCAATTATAATATAACCTTCTACATTTTTATACCAAATGAAATAATTCGAGCGCGTTTTAAAAAACTAGAAACCTACTTCAAATTCTCTGAATAATGAAAATAGGTTGCGTAGATAAAAATCGGTTAAGTAGTTCTAACATTATAAAATTTCAAATTAAAATAGTCGGAAGATTTATGATGTGGCCCGGAGAATTTACAAATATTTGTTACACCCGTAACAAATAAACAAATAAATAATGCTGGAAAATTCACACAGCATTATCTAGCCCCATGGTAAGCAGAGCTTGTGTTATGGGTAACTGATATACATACTACAATACATTACATAGATAGATATTTTTTATTATACATAGAAAACGACCAGAACACCCGGAACAAATCTCTGCAGATTGTAATGTAGTGTAAATATAATGCAGATCGTAAAGTCTCTGGGTATTTTCTAAAAAAATATATTTATCTATTGAATGTATAGTATTATGTATATCAGTCGTCTAGTACCTATAACACAAGTTCTACGTAGCTTTGGGCTAGATGATGCTGTGTGCATTGTCAACCATTTTATATTATTTATTTTATTTTGCTAAATTAGTCACTATTATCTTTCCAATAACGTCTATAACTCCAAGACACATGTCCTCCTCGGTGGTTTCGGCAACATCGCGGCCGGCCACATCGAAGTGTGGGACGTACGAGGCTATAAGAAGATAGGCTCTTGCTCTGCGCCTGATTCCACCTACCTGCAGTGGGATCCTCGGGGTGAGACCTTCTTGACCGCCACTACCTATCCTCGACTCACTGTTGCCAATGGGTAAGTGCGGATAAAATATCGTTGTTTGCAGCTATTCATTTAATTTTTCTTATTATTTCGACTTCGCAAACCGCGTGTTCGAATTGAAGGTTTGGCCGAAGCATAAGACATACCTATTGTTCAGGTTTTTGTTATCGTAAGCACTCGCAGGGGAAGTCCTGTCGAAATCGTTTTTTTATATAAAAAAAATATAAAAAATTGATTCATAGCTACACACACTCATGTTGTACAAAAAAGGGAAAACATACAAAAATATCAAAATACAGAATAACATAAGTAGGGATTTAAATCTTAAACATAATGTAGCGTGTAGAAGAGTCCCAAGAGTAAGAAAAACTGGTATTTCCCTGTGTTTAAGTCCCTACGATACGACTTATGTTGTTCTGTATTTTTGTGTGTTTTCCTTTTTTGTTAATGTTTATCATTGGCTATCAATAAAATCTTTTATTATTTTTATGTGCGGGGCTAATAATGTCCGATATTATTTAATTATTTATAACTAATGTTGTTACAGCTACAAACTATGGCACTACACCGGCGCCCTAATGCACAAACACGTATGCCCCGAGAAGGAAAACCTGCTGGCCATTACTTGGCAGCCCGGTAGCTTCCCCAAGACGGAACTTTCGAGAACCGCGCCCAAAGGCATTGAGGACTCGACGCCGAAGCCAACGGGGGCTTACCGGCCGCCGGGAGCTCGGAATAAACCTTCCACGTTTACCTTGCATGAGCATGAACAGCCGCATAAGCCTGGGGAAAGTTTGAATGGTAAGCGAATTACTTTTCTACAAATTCTCCCAAGAGACTTAAAATACCGCTTATACTTATTTTTGCCTCGATAAATGACTACTATTCATCAGGGTATTTTTCAACATAGTTTATTTTATTTTTCTGTAATGTATAATGATTTCTAATTTTAATATTAAATTAAAAAAAAGGTACTCTATTGCATTGGGTTTTTACGTTAGGATAGATATAAGTAGATGTTTGTAAATTAAATAAATCGTTAGTTAGTCAATTCAGCAAATTATTGCTTTCCAGCGCCATCAAAACAAGCCATGGAACAGAAGAAGAAGCGCGAGGCCCGCAAGGCTCGCAAGGCTGAGGAGAAACTGGATGAAACACCATCTGTGCCGTCTTTAGCGCCAAACCGACCCGCCTTCGTCTCCACGGGTGACCCAGAGAAGGATAAGAAAATCAAGAACATTAATAAGGTAACCACTTTGTGTGAAAAACCTCAAGTCTTCAGTTTTCATATATGAAGCCCAGATGTACTGCGTTTCATTTCTATTGACTAAGATTTCGTCAAATAGATAATTCGAAAATCTCATAAATTTTATTTTATTTTAACGTATTAATTGTGCTGTTGAGTACGCCACTCAAATGATCAAAAACTAAATTATAAAACCACACCTAATAAAAATTTAAAACACTGGCTTATATGAAATCATAGATATTATATTTTTGCATGGACCGGAACAGTAATAGAGACGGGCAAAATAAACATAAAGTTATTACGATTATTGTTATTTCAAATCGTGCAAGATGTAAATAATGTCAATTTCTTAATATCTGGAATAAATGGCCCATTTCTGAAGTGTTTGTATCTCAAATAGATAAGACGTATAAAGCTGGGAGCTGGGGTTGCGCTCAAATTGTCTGTAATGTCTTCCTTAAAAGTGCGCCTGTGTGTCAGTAGTACTTCATGAATGACTTTCCCGTAGAATGCATTTTTTATAAGAAGAAAGACAAAATTAGCACTGGTTTTTCGATCCTAACAACATTCCAAAAATTCAAAACCGTGCGTTTTTTTGCGACCTTATAAGTTATAAGATTTCTGGCCTATTTGTCTTCTCCTCTTCTTCTTCTTTTATGGCTCGCTGTGTCTGTGTTGCCACAACTCTGCCAGTGTCCGTGTGAAGAGTCATAAACTTTAGTAGAGAAAAACAGTATGAAATTTTATTAATGATAACTAAACGTAAACAGTTTTATCTTTTTGAGTAGTACCATTTTGATTTGTACCTGGAAAACAACACAAAGTTAAGAATGCATGCACACACAAGGGTTAATTAATAGAAGCTGTACAAATTTGGAATTAATATGTTAGTAGTTATTTACAGTTTAATCTTATTAGATTTTACAAATTTACATAATAAAAAGTTTACAGGAGGGGAAAATATAAGGGATAATAAACATTTAAGGGAAGTAGGACGCGGGATATCAGGAGGGAGTAGATCGGCCTATTTGTCTGATAAAGGATTACAGTCTTATCCTTCTTTTTACAGAAACTAAGTGACATTGACAAGCTGAAACAGCAGAAGGCAGCCGGCAAACCCCTCGAGCTGAACCAACGCGCCAAGATCGAGACCGAGCCGGCTTTGATGAAGGAACTTGAGCAGCTGAGGTTATGATACTTTGAATAGGTACCGGTGACATGGCGTGACAAGATATAATGGAAAATTGGTCAGGGGCTCTATAGCTTATACAGGGTCGGTTTTTGAAAAGGGCGGTGATGGCTAAGTCTGAAACCATGAGAGTTGGAGAAAAGTCGTGAAAGGAGTTACAATAACTGCATATTTATCGTCAAAAGTAAAAAAATTAAAGAAGCTAGATATACAGTTATTGTTTTCTTATAAATCCTCCTTGGGAATTACTCCTTTCACGACTTTTCTCCAACTCTCATGGATTCTGACTTGGCCATCACCGCATCTTCTCAAAGAACCAATCTGTATGTAGCTTCTCTGTGACAATGGTATCGTCACAGAATTTCACATTCTTATATTATTATGGTAGAACCTTAGTGGTCGCGTCAAAAGTCAAGGATGGAATCATTCGATCTATCTGTCGTGCATATAACAGCGCACGCACTATCTAGAGTTCTTTCAACTAAGGAAATCAGAAATCTTTTATGGCTTATAAAATGTAATCTCTTAAAAGCCAAATATGAAACATGAATAAGTATAATTTTTTGTAATTAGAAGTGTTAATTGATTTCCCCTTTAGCTTAATTTGTCGTCCAACTGTGGAAGAAGTGAAGACAATTCAGAAGATACCATTGCCACATATAGTAAATAGTAAAGAATTGGGCCTCTGGCCTATGTTTCATACTTTATAGTGTTACCAAATTAGATGCGAATTTTCTTTGACATAATTTGCACTACTCGTAAGCTGAAGCTCTTTCCTGCAATGCATAATGCTGATAATTGTATTCCAATCTCGGCCATCTAAACGAATTTAGGATTTTTGTGTTGTGAGTTGTTTACAAATATTAATTCTTGGGAACAGCTTGAGTTGAGTAACAACTTTGCGTCTAATTTGGTAATACTAACATATGGTTGATCGGTCATAATCAAATAAATAATAAAACATATTTATATAATGTGTTACTGTGTCAATATAAACTATAGTTTGTGTGTGAATATCTCGTAAGAAAAAGCGTTTGTATTTGGTATTTCTTATGAGCAAATTGCATTATATGCCAGTCATCTAAAGACTTGTTATCTACGTAGCGTAGAAAGATATATTAGGAATTAAGTTACGCCTTCATGTGGAGCGTAAGGATTTGTTGCTTCGTATTGGTTTATATGCAGTGTATAATGGAGCGGCATATCTGCTAATACCGTTGCCATAGACCGGCATTTCTGCTCATAACGTCGTCCGCAACAATATTTCGTCATTGCGGATGACGTCATCGGCAAACCAGAGTGCTTTGAATATATTTATATTGTCGATGCAAAGTCGTAGATATATAGTCGTATATTGTAAATACTAATGCAAACGCTGCGTAAGCTCCGATTTCGATCCATTGGACGCGTGACTTAAAGAAGGTGTTAATCGAAGAACCTTTTTATACCTATAAATTTCGTACCTACGGCGCAAGAAAGCCTAGGTCGTCTTTTGTGGAAGAAATCTTCCCTCAATAATTGATGAACAATTTATTTTGGACTGTGTTTCCTAATTATAAGAGTACTGTTTTTGTTATCGACTTGTTATTAAAACAATATTACGCCGTCGTGCGACATTACGATAATTAATTAAAAATAATTTGTCTATTTTCGATTTGCCAGAGCGATGACCTCTTAGCTAAATAAAGTTCGATAAGTAAAACAAAAAGCTAGATTATACGGCCAATATTGATATTAGATGTTGATACAGAAATTGAACAGTGCCGGTAAAGGCTTAAAACTAATAATTTGATTTTCTGTTGTTTGACTAATATACCTAATTCTCGCTGTTACAGTAGCGTAATATTGAATAAGGTCTGAAAATGTGCTTCTGTGTTTTCTACTTTTTGTATTATTTGCTGCGGCTTTGAAAGCCTTACGATATCAAATAATCTAAGAATAAAAATAATTTATTTTTATATTGTTGTAATTGTTGAATGTGTGAACTACAATCGAGTTTATTCTATAGTGTATCTATTCGACAAGCAGTCAAAATAAATGAATAATAATAACCACAAGATCTTTCATTTTAACATTCCTTTCCTACCTAACTTTATCCTTCCCTTAAGGTTTAATAGGTGTTTCCTTCTAAAGGCCATACTAATGTACTCTACCTAGTGCATTCGAACGACATTTGTCCGTCGTCGAGATTGTCTATCGCTTTCACTTTCAGATTAGCTTTCACGGAAATCACTTCTGTGGTTACCTATAACCCACCGAGACCTACCGGCCTATAAATAACTATATCGGGTACCTTCGACAATCGGCTTACAAACAGAACATCGTCGGGTAAAAATTGATAACGAAATTTCGAAGCTACCTTAAAAATAAACATTAACAGTTGGAAACTTCCAAATGCGGGTAGGTAAATAAATACTCCCGAGGCAACCATTGGCAACAACAGGTTCAGGAAATTTCTGTTTGCCTCCGATAAGATATCGATAATTGATACGGCAGGATTTAATTGTGGTAATGCAAGCCGTGAGTGTGTAACAGTGGCAGTGCTGGTTTATTGACACGGTCCGATAAAATTAAATCAAACCCGGTGAATTCTCCGCGCGGTTTAGACGCGTTACCTACAACCAGAATCTCGTGTGCGTTGTACCATGGATAGTGATGAGGAGTCAAGTTTACTCAGACGCGATACAGACTCGTTGGAAACGATAGTGTTTGACAGCAAGATGATGAAGACGTCGACTCAGTCGGGAGAGTTCGCGGCGACTTGGGGCGGGCGACGCTCGCTGCCTGACTCTGGGCGGCTGCGACGGACCCGTTCCTGGTCTGCCATCCCCCATGATGATGTCAGCTCGGAGATCAGAATCTTGAGGGAGAGGTGAGTTGTTTAGTTATTGCTTTTGGACTATTCATCTTCACGCGATTCTTATAGGTTCTAGGCGTGTAGGCACTTGTAGGAGCGAAATATACACGCCTAGGTACACACTAGCTAAACTCAATGTAGACTGTTTCTAAACAAATCGCCTATACTTAACCTAAAATTCACTCTGTTGCCGCGTCATTTTATACGCAATTTACATAACTTATTTGTATCATAGTTTGCCTACAAACATAAATACCTACATCGAGTTTAGCTAGTGTATAGGTAGGTACGTACCTATATCCCTTTTTCAGCTTCTATAAGACTTCTGTAGGTATCATTCCAATTGAAATGTGTGTTCAAACAAAAGGTACCTACCTAGGTACGGCATGATAGATAAGATGTAATAATTGATAGTACCTACCTAGTAATGATAACGATTCCAATCAGACATAGTCCTATACTTGTACATTGCTTCCAATCCTTCAAATCTAACTGATGATCTTGTTTTGATAAGAAATCGCAATAACTGCATTCAAACTGCAAATGAACTGCAATTTGGTTGGATTGCAGTTGAAATGCGGTCCGTCTGTCTAGAGCCTTATCTGTTAGGTACATCCCGTAGCGACTGAACCACGAACGGTGTTGCCAAAATTTCAACTTATCCTAACTAATTCTAAATTGGCTGCACCGATATCTCGTTTTAGGTACAGTGGTAGGTACATACTCGTAAACATATATTATTAGCTGCGCCCCGCGGCTTCGCACGCGTGAAAATCAATACGAGTCAAATGGTTTATAAACCTTAATCTTCAATCATTTTATCTATTTAAAAAAACGCATCAAAATCCGTTGCGTAGTTTTATAGATCTAAATAGGTATACACAGGGACAGACAGACAGCAACAGGAAGCGACTTTGTTTTATACTATTTAATTTACCTAGTGATGATGATGGTCCAACATCATCTAGGCTGTCGGACAGGCTTGCCTCAAAGATCGCCACATTACCCTGTGCGGTGTTGCATTCTAGGTTGCACACCCCGGCTGCTCACTGCAACGTACTTGGAGAATATGGTTCATCCCAATTCCTTGATGTAACAGAGATGACTCGACGCTATAAAGATAGTTTCGAATTTGTATGTTAGGAGTTTTATACAAACATCGAATGTTAAACCTTCACTATCTAGGCACGTACAACACTCGATTCTGTATACCCATTTACACGCGCAGCGAAAACGGTGCAATGCAAATTCAAGTTCAAACGAAACGAATAATGAATGAAAGCTGTGAAAACCAAAACTTTTTACGATTTGCGAAGATGATAGCAGTATCGTTAAAAAAATCTAGTAATATTTATTTGGTTTTGTATGTCCTCTATGTACTTACCATAAATATTTATGATTCTTGAATAAATTTGATAGGTAAGTATAAAATAAATAATGGACAATTCACACAGCATTATCTAGCCCAAAGCGAAGCATAGCTTGTGTTATGGGTACGATATACATAATACAATACATTACAAAGATATATATTTTTTATCATACATAGAAAATGACCAGAAAACCCGAAACAAATATCTGTAGATCGTACAAACATTTGTCCCGAGACGGGAATCAAACCCGCGACCTTCAGCGTCACAGGCGGACCTTCGCCCACCGCGCCACAGAAGTCGTATAAAAGTTATAATAAATCGTATCTTCCATAGACTGGTGCGAACACAAACCCACCTCCGCCCTGGAGCAGTAAAGCTCCTCACAGGCCGGCAGCGCGTGACCCTCGCGTCTCTAGCCTTGGTGGACTTCATCAGCTTCTGTTCCATGAGCATTATGGCCCCCTTCTTCCCGAGAGAGGGCGCCGCTAAAGGCCTCAGTGATACGACGTGCGGGATGGTCTTCAGCTTTTATGCGGTGGTTATGTTCCTCACGTCGCCGTTTTTTGGGAAATTTGTAAGTTTAGCTTTATTTTGTTTTTATTGATGCAAAAGACTGAAACGCGAAGTCTATTTCATCCTATCTATCTAGTGCATTAGAAACCATCGCCATTGTAAAAAATCATCGTAATTGAAAGATTGATAGCCTTATCTTATGTCTATGTAACTTTATTATAATGTTTGTAAATGTAGGTATTTAGTGTATTTGTTTTCTTTTTCTTACCAATTATTAATTAAAGTGCCACCGTCTATATTGTTCGTTCATGTCCAGTCCATCCCAAGGTTGCCTGGAAGAGATTGCTCTCAGCGATAAGACCGCCCTTTATACCTTTATTCTAAGATTTTTTCTGTTTTGTGTGTTATAAATGTTATAATACAGTGTTTTCTATCTATCTATCTGATTTGCCAGCGGTGGGGGTCAAATTTAATCAAACCTTTGATCTATGTTTCAGTTGCCAGCAATGGGGGCTAAATTTATGTTCACTGCGGGAATGTTCATTGCAGGAGGATGCAATGTTTTGTTTGGGTAAGTTCTTTACTTATATATACTTATTATCGCAGATTTTAATGCAGACAACAGCAAAATTTTGCGTCCTATTCTTTTCACGAAACCTTTACGTTAGAATTTGATTCTTGTATTTGTGACTCGGTAAACAAAGCCATATGGTAAAACTTACACTGTCTCACAGTAATGCCCTATTATTATCGCGTATATTATATATTTTAACAATATAATTATAACAACAATACAATCAAAAGAAACAATGCGTGCGAAGCCGGGGGCAGAAACTAGCAGTAT
The DNA here is from genome assembly GCA_943735965.1 of Eupithecia abbreviata. Taxonomy (NCBI): domain Eukaryota; kingdom Metazoa; phylum Arthropoda; class Insecta; order Lepidoptera; family Geometridae; genus Eupithecia; species Eupithecia abbreviata. Next base: position 5,545,520 of record OX030976.1, read on the forward strand.
ATATTACGTTCCATAACAGAATAGATAAATAAAGTAACCGATAAGATAATGCAAATGCACGTATATAAAATATACCTACCTATTAGAAGTTTATTTCGATTCAGTGCTAACGAGAATAATAATGAGTATCAGCAATCAGCATGTAAAATTAAAAGTAAAAAGTTTTTCATCATCATCATCATCAGCCTATATCAGTCCACTGCTGGACATAGGCCTCCCCCAATGAGCGCCATGGCGCCCTGTCTTCAGCTTGCCGCATCCAGCATCTACCTGCAGTCTTTCGCAGTAGTTAAAAAGTTTTTAACATAACGCCAATCACGTGATTGTTCATCACGCACGATAGATACGTTTTCGAAATTTGATGTAGTCAGTTACATATGGAACAGTTATGTGTTAAGATGTCTTGGCTGTATTCATGAAATTTCCGCTCCGCGCCTTAAAATGAAAAGTCGTGAAAAGTCTATCCAGCATTTCAAGCAACTATAGCTATATATTTCTTCTAGGACACTAGTCCTTATCGAGGACACAGCAACATTCACCGCTCTTTGCTTCGCGGTGCGGGGGCTGGAAGCGTTGGGCGCGAGTGCTTATTCGACCGCCAGCTACGTGTTCGTGGTGAATGCCTTCCCGGAGAGCATTGGATCTGTGCTGGGGATATTAGAGACTTTCGTCGGACTTGGCATGTCGGTAGGGCCTGCGATTGGAGGGCTGCTGTACTCGGTATGTATTTTGACCAATGAGGGTGCCATTTGTTTAATTTAACTTAAGGCGATACCTCGAGGCTTTGTAGCCATAGAACTCTATTTTCGCATCTCTACCTAAACTTTACAAAATAAAACTATTGCAGAGGTATTAAAATTAAGCATAATAGGTCACTGAAATTTTTGAAATTTCCTTTTATCAACGTAATGCGATAAAATAGGTGGCGGCGCTAGTGTGCCTCGGGGTACCGCCTTAACTAGAAGATGTCCCATTGCTCCCACAAGATTGTACTAGAAGGAATATAAGAACTCGATCATAGACAAGAGACCGTCCATTGTTAATCTCTTAAAGTTCAATCTGTCTGACTATAACGGACAAAAGTACTCGTATTATTCATATCTTCATGGCGTCGAATATTAGAACTCGTAGCGGTCGTAGCACTTTCGTAGCACTGCTTGCGTAGCCCTTGAGGTCTAAACAACTAAAAAACTTTAATCTGACTCAAACTCAACTCACTGCACTGACAACAGTAAGTTTCATTTTATGATATAAATTTACGGAATAAGTAGACTAATGTACTAAATTTCTCATTCTTTGCGATTTTGACATTGCGTAGCATTGGGATAATTATTTATATCAGACAATTTATTGAATTTTAAGAATGTTGTCCAAAATAATTATAAAAGGCATTTTTGAAATATGTTTCAGGTAGATCGGGGGATTCAGCTTACCATTTTACAGTCTTGGTATCGTGATGATGTTCACTGTGCCCATAAACTTCTTCTTGCTGAACGACTGTGAAGGTAATAAATTTTTATTGCTTCGTAGTATATAAAATTCAAACCTTTTTGTTACAATCATAAAGTTTGGATTCTATGTCGATGATCAAACCAGATTAGCAAAATTTAAATAGAGAACTAAAGTTTTTTTTCCGCTTTCAATCAGGCCGAGTTATGGAGCCGTAGTGGTTATTATGATAAAGCTTTTTAACTAAAGATTTTAAAATTGGAATCGAATGTAACTGGCAGGTTATAAATAGAAAATATTGCTTGCAGAATACGTATCGGGATCCAAATCGGCCTCCATACTGAAACTCTTCAAGATTCCCTCCATCATCATCACAGGTTTTGTGATCGTCATCGTATCAAATACTTGGGCGTTCCTGGATCCGACTTTGGAGCCACATTTGAGACAATTTGGGTTGTCTACTCAGCAAACTGGACTGGTTTTCTTACTGTTTTCGAGTCTGTATGGCATTTTCAGTCCAATATGGGGTTGGGTGGCAGATAGGTAAGAATTCTCATTATTTCTTCAAAAACAAAATCTTTCTATCTTTACCCGAGATGCCTAGAGAGGTCTTATTCGAAGCCAAGATCTACTTTAGATCGCTTAACCACAGGAGTTCGTTAGAAGTATCTGTCCTCACTTTTTTTTATTAGCCCGATTCGTCCCACTGCTGGGCAAAGGTCTACCCCACATTTCCACTCAGTGCGGTCACGCGCGATCTCCCACCAATCTCTGAGGAAAGCGTTAAGGTCGTCTCGCTAGACTTTACTTTCTTTAAGAGACAAAAATATTTATAGCTAAAACAATAAACATTTTTTTGTTTACCTTTTTACAGAGTACATAATCATTGGTGCATGATGGTTTGGGGATTATTTCTGTCCAGTCTTGGTCTACTGCTTCTTGGTCCTTGTCCGTTCATTCCTGGACTGTCCAAGTAAGTACTACTATTTTACAAGGATTGCTGAAATCACACCGTATGTGTTTTCTACAAGTGACTAATATGCGTAAATCCACACTAGCGCAGCGGCTGAGAAAATACAGATCTGTGTGACTCAGCACATCCGTAATGTTTTTCGAACGAAACGCATGTGCGACGCAACACAACCGCTGGCTGTGTAGAGCGGCAGCACGAATGGCTTAGGTTAAAAAAAAAAGATCGCAGTCGAAAAAAGATCGCCGCAGTCGAAGTGTTAAATAGTTTTTTGTAGAAAATTATATGATCTAATCTAATAGAAAGATAGATCATTTATTAATTACAAGGAGGTTAGATAACTCGGTTTAAAGATGTTTATTTCTCATAAAACAAAGTGTTTACTTAATGAAGTACAAAAACATACATAAATCTTAAAAATAATAATTATTTTTTCTACATATTGCGTTAAAAGTAGTTTACAGTTCCTTAAAGCCTATGTTAGGTTTGTCTAAGCTCTTTGTTCTTATTTAATTCACATAAATTGATAATATCTACTGAAGTTAACGTACAGTCCTGCAACAATACCAAAAATCTACAACAAAAAGTAAATAAAAAGTCACCTACTAATAATTGTGCTATGTCTACTTTTAGAGAGCTCTGGCTGGATTTGGTCGCGTTGTCCATTCTTGGGGTGTCAGTAGCGCTAACACTGCTGCCAACGTTTCAAGGAGTTCTCACCAGTTCTATGTAAGTGATTTAGCTTTTACGTACCAACCTAACTATCCTTGAGTATATTAAAAACGAAAATCACATTTTTGTCTGTTTGTCTTTGAAAGATCTTGGATAAGTTCTAAGTATTTTAGAATGAATTGAAGGTTCGCATAGTAATCTAGACCTAATAATTAGGTATCTAATTCACTGCACCTACCCTCCAAGGCCTTGATTAGGAAACAGTCATGCTTGAGTTGGCACCTCTCGAAATGTCGGGTTACGTCGGATCACTTGGCTTGTTACCTATTGATCGAGTTACTATAATTAAGATTAGTTACCATTCATTTCATACCTTTATGCGTGAACTTGGGACTCGTTTTTATAAGTATTTTTTTTTTATTTTATCAAATCCTATACTTACATGCCTTATTTATATAGCACTTTATCTATTAAAAAAACCGCATCAAAATGCGTAACGTAGTTTTAATGATCAAAGCATACATAGGGAATACAGACAGCGGGAAGCTACTTTGTTTTATACCATGTAGTGAAGTACATATATTCGATCTATCTATTAACTGGTGTAATTTCTCAATCGCAGCTACGAAGGTGGGTGCCCCGAAGCCCTGGCGACGTACAGCGCCGTGGCCGGCGTGTGGTCGTGCTGCTACTCCCTGGGCGAAGTCCTAGGGCCGGCATTAGGAGGATTCCTCTCGGAACGATACGGGTTTCCGCTTACAGCTTCCTTGTGTGCCGCAGCCTGCTTTTGTATGGTGGGTTGGTGTACTATACGAGGTTATTGGTAATTAGACCAGACCCTTTTAGGGGGTGATGAGGGAGGCACATCATTTGCAACAATTTTGACCCCATATCTCAGAAATGGTTCACTTTTGCACGATACTTTATGGGGCCAAAATGTTGCAAATGATGTGCCTCCCTCATCACCCCCTAAAAGGGTCTGGACTAATTACCAATATCCCTTTATACCAGTAACTCCCACTTTTTCTATAGGACTGTCTACGTCGTAGAACTGTACCTAAGAATTGTTTTGACTCCCGTACCGTATCATGAAAACCTAATCGATGACCATACTATAGATACTGTGTGTCTCTGATTCCTATTCACGCCAAAATGCTGAAAGGATCACCTAGGGTTACATTTCTTTGCTTTTAATTCCCATAGCTGCTACTATCGCTTAGATCTCACGTATTGATTTTAATAGTACAGGCTGATGTAAAAAAAATAAGCAATGTTATTATACTTAATGTAGAAAAAAGTAATAGTTCAAGTGAAAAAACTCGAAAAACCTTTAAATAAATCTTAAAAGTAGCTGAGCGGCTTTCATAGTTAAAAAAATGGCAAAATATTGCACTTAGTTTACACCTACCCTTAGTAATTTGTATTTCTGTATTTCTGGCACACGGTCTGCCGAACATCCAATTATATTATCAACTTAGTTATTAGACTCTACTAGACCACAAAAACAGGAAGACTGAGTTGAGTTTAATATGGAGTTGAAACCCTCTGAAACTACTTGGGTTTCAGAGATTTTCATTTACATTTACGTCAAACTTTGGTGTCTTTCCACAGGGCATGATAGCGCTAACATTCTTCTCACTCCGCGAATCCTCAAAATGGCTGCTGCATTCGGACTGCCAATCAGACTCCATCCCCTACACGGACACTACGTGGAACTCGACGCATTTCGTGCGCACGCGCAGCGCACCCCTGAGCCGTGTTGAGACATCGCCTTTGCTGACACCTTGCGAGTGCAGTTACAAAGATGGTAAGAAAACTTTGGAAATTAAACTCTCATATACAGGATGTTTGCCTATTTGGAACATAACAACTCGGGGGGTCATGGGCTACATTTCTCCGGTAGAATCAATGTCCTAAGTGTCATGGTTACTGAGATATGATTTGTTTAGGTTTTTTTGAATCACCTTCAATCTATGATTCGATCATATCTTTTTTGTTTATGGTGGTTCCAATACTACAAACAACATTCTGTATGTAGTATATAGCCAATGAAAAATCAATTAAATTGTTCTATGTTGCACACAAAAATATGATAGTAAAATCAGTTTTTCCCGTACAGATAATGGCTACGGTTCATCCCCACCCCGCCACTTCTGCCTCCTTCACAACAAAAGCAACAAGAGTGGTTCTGCCAGCATCACCGACACAATAGCCTACTTCCTCAAATTTCAATACCTAACCAACATTTATATCCGAATACGAAAATCTAGAAGAAAATCACAGTTATCGCAATCGTCAGAAGATAGCACGTACCAAAACTTTTTAGAAAATGACGAAACAACTTGTAAATCAGAAAACGTTAATATCAATAATAACGTTATCCAAAAAACTGGTGAAAATAACAGTTATTGCGAATACCTTGATGAGGCGATATTTGGAAGTCCGGCTGTCGTAGAAAAGTTGAATACGGATCATTTGAAGTTGAAAAAGAATAAACAGGGGTTGATAGCGAAACTAAATTCTTGCGAAGGAAAGAGAACTTCGGATGAGATAATAAAGCAAAATGTAGAGAAGGTGCATTTTTATGAGCAAACCCCAGCTTGCAGTTTTATGGAAGATGTCTTTGTAAGTATTCATTTTCAACATGAATTTTCGACAATTCCTCCTTAATACTTACTATTTACTTTTATAAAATACGTACGATTAATATACCTAATCACCGCGTGATCAAAGTGGGGCAGAATCTTGTCAAAATGATTTATTATTAGCTGTCTTATTTTTGGTACTTTGATACCTACACAATGCGAGCGTTTTAAAATGAGATGGAAATTGAAAAATTTAACATTACGCGAATGAAAAATAAAATGGGTGGAAAATGGAAAAATGACCATTTCCACCCATTTTATTTTTCATTCGCGTCATCAGAAGATAATGGATCCATGTCATACTGAAATATAATTTTTCAATTAATTAAAATACAAAATAAATATGATATTAATAAAAACATTGTATTTCAGTTTGAAATGGTTCCATTCTATTCTGTTAATGGAACAGCTTAATTTGCCCTAACCATTTACGTGCATTATTCAAGGAGTTTTCTTTTTTCAGGATGGTTGTGAATGCAAAGATGGTCTCACGTACGTCCGAGGTACCATCACAGTTTCGTCTGCCGGTGCGTGTGAAGTATAATACCAAATAAATTAATATTAAGTAAATAAATTCAATACATAATTAAGTAAATATTATTAAGTAAATATCATTAGAGACAAAATCACTGTATTTTTTGTTAAATCTCCCACGAACGTAAAATTTTACAAACGGGAAATTCCCGGTGGCCCCTGAATTTGTGTAATAGCAAAAATATTTTCCGATTGGCGTATTTTACTAGGCATCCAGAAAGGCAAAAGCGGTGTGATTTCCTCCCACGTTTGCGAATAATAAAACCCCGCGGGAGTACTGATCATGCTTACACCCTCACAGTTTATCCAACCTCTCGCTCCCTCCTTACAAATCCCTGTGCCAGAATGAAACAATATTTAAACATCAACCCTCCGCCCACTACATTTATTCACACACCAGTTTTCTTCCCACGCTCACTCACACAGAAACAGTCGCTACCCCCCCGGCCGAGGCCGAGTTGACTGAAAACAGGGAGCTTACAATAGTGTGCTTTCGCCCACAAACATAAATTGAACGAACACATCCATAAATTCCATATCAAGTGAACTGTGGTATCAATGTGTGTTGGGAAGCGTTACTCGATAGAAAACCACCTCCTGTTTATGATTTCCTAGTGCAAACGACCTCTGCTGACGATTTCGCGACGTTTTCATGGTAATTTTAGCAAACCTTGACCGCTGTCCACTGTGAAAATGCGTCCTGAATTTTCCTTAGGGTATTCAACAACAGGAAAAAAAATAAACAATCTTGGGATGCGGTTTTCCGCGACCAATATCGAAAACAACTGTACCAGGACATCAGGATTTGGGAGGTGGTTTGGCTACATTAGGGGTAGGTAGGGCCACAGAATAACTCCACAGTACCTACTAACGTAGCGTGAAAGCGCGCAAAGTTTTGTTGGATTTTCGGTGTGACGTAGGTAGACGGTACCTAAAACTAAATATTATATAATCCTCAATAATATTAATTGCCTACATTTCAAATTAAGTGCCTAATAACTAACTACGAATTTTCATTTTACAATTTTCCATTCAGTGAGTCTCATTCGAATGACGTCATCCGAAGTTGTTTTACAGCGTGAAGTGTCGTTGTCGGCATTACAACCAACAACAATGGTTACAGCGCCCATACTACCAGGCGCTCATAATCTCGAAGAGGGTCGAATTACAGCGCCTGTACCTAAACATTCACGTCGAAAAGTATAGAGCCAGCACCAATAATAATTACATTAATTATATTTCTTTTTAGAATCACTTTACCAATATATCCAATATTTTTATGTAGTATGGTAGAGCTGCTGATGAATTATCGAACTGAATTGTTTACTAAATGCCAAAGATATATTCGTAAAAAAAAAACAAAAGTATAAAGAGAGTTTCAAGTTTGTTCACGAAAAGTCACAAAACTACCTTCGATTCGGGATAAAACTTTACGTAATTGTGGCCACAATGTAACATAATATAGAAAAACACTTCTGTTTTCAATTATACTTTCCGATACTAACACACAGATAACAATGTAACGGGAATGGTGATTGGCTAGCGCAAATAGAGGGATGGGGTAAATCCCGGAGGGTGCGCGACTGGCGCGAGTGAGAGGGAAATGGGAGTCCTTTTCTGATTCGGGCTTTATAACACCCTCAATAACATGTTGCCCTGGTACACGATTTATCAACTGCAGTAACAATACTGGACAAATGAAGCAACTGAATTTGTTCGTATTATTTATTAGTAAAATTGCATTTTACTCGCAAAAAAATGCGACACTCTCAAATAATATTTTTAAGTGAAGTTAAAATAGGATACCTACTGAAGAACACTTATAATATCAATACGAATAACATTATTTTTAAGTGCACGCGTCGGGCAACAACTTCACAATTTCATGGGGATCCGAGTATATTATATTGTTTGTCTCGTCAAAAGTGAGTCCAAAAATGTTCTTGATATGAGCGATCTCCTCCAAAGCGTTAATGTCTTTGTTCGCGACGTAAATCCCGTGCTGCCCACAAAAATGTGCAACACCTTGATGATTAACTTCTATGGCTCTGAAAATACTTGGTCCGGTAAAAAGGGTCCTCTCATTTGTGCCATTTTTAATTTGGAATACTCCATTCGCAGTGCTTATGAAGATATCATCATCTCCGTCGATAGCGAATTGGTATATCTTTTCCTTTATATGTTCTACTAGCTCTGAGCCGTTTTCGTGTTTTCTGTAAAGTCGTTGCGATGGGTAGGAGATGAAGTAAAGATGCGTTTTGTAAAACAGGTCCCAGATGTTGTGTTCTTTGACGACATGCGTGATTTGATTGTGCTTGTTCAACTCGTGTGCGTAGATCCCTTCACTGCCGCCAAGGTAAACCATCCCGTGGTGATGGTCTATAGTCGTTGCGAAGCCATTCTTCACTGCGGTTACAGGTATAGGTACCTTTTCACCTTTCTTGAGATATCCAATTTCGAAGTTGTCTTCATCGTCGCCGCCCACATTGTAACTGAAGAAGATTGTATGGTGCAGATTGGAAATGGACAGTTGATAGGGCCGGTTCAGCCCGTTGGTTATCACATGTTTTTTGTGAAACACACCGTTGATATGAAAACCCTCGCAATTTGGTTTGGCTTTTGCGATTACACACAAAAAGCACAATAGGAAAAGTTCCATCAACTTCATTGTTTGTGAAATTGGAATAGGAAAATTCTGATTGATTATAAAAATACGTGCTTCACTTTACACATGGAACGGATCTGTGACTGGCCTGATGTGATCCGACCTCATCTGCGATACATGGTTTCATGTTTCACCGATAAACAATCGAGGCTATTCTATATTATTCATGTGTCTACAATGTTTACATGTTCACTAGGTCATTGTTGTTTTTATGATAATTATTTAATCATGTAGCCGAATTTTCGTATTTTTCTGTGAATATTTCAGACAAAAAATACGTACCTACTCAATTCTTGTAAGCGGACCACTAGTTGTAAAATTGAAAAGTGTGTACATATAGTAAAATGTAAATTTTAACTCACCTTGAGAACTTTTAACTGAAACCATTTATTAATGGGATCAGTTGCCCAATTAAGAATATTCATTAAATCCCACGAGATCAGTTCGAGCAGCCTTAGTTGACTAAGGATCCGAAATATTAACTATAGAGGTAAAATTTCAAATAGCTAAACCTACCTAGTGCATTTATGTAATGCCACCTAACTATACAAGATAAAGTTATCTTTGGCTCCAGTTGACCTTAAATTCCATGAAATGTCTATATACTATCGACAGTAAACCAGTTCACACACCTGACCTTTCAGCCTTCTACTAATCGGAGTAAACACTAACACTAGCACAACTTCATTTTAGGTTCAGTCGAAGGTCGACTTTTATTAGATTTAATATCTTGTCTGTCTGAAATTGTATGGGTACATTTTTAAAAGCTGGCGAGAATGTCTGCTGTTTTTTCATAAAATTAGCCACGCCGCCCCGCCGAAATCTGTTGATACGAGTAGTTAGCCTACTGTTGTTCTTTTATCTTATAAGGGGCCCTATTTTAAGTAACTTTTTAAGCAAAAGTAAGGGCCTTTTTCGTACGAATTGTATAACTTTCTAATACATTTTATGTATGAAGCCCTTTTGTAGTTAAGTACTTACATATTATACAGGTTGCTACGAAACATGTGTACTAAACCGAAAGGGGGTGATAGTAGAGCAGTTGTTGATTTCCTCAGGGTTCAAAACCCTGAGGAAATCAACAACTGTTCTACAATGTTCAACATTTTTATACTTTTTTTTTTATTTAGAGATGTTTTATCTTCTTATTCGAGTTCTTTTAATATGACGATTATTGTTATAAATGTTTATTTACATATTTATTTGTTACAATTTCATGAATTTAGCCATCCTCGTAGGTACATAATGTCCCTTGTAAAGGGTATCTATACAATTAAACGGTACCATAGACTTAACGCCTGAAGCCCCGGACAGAAATTGGTTGAACTATTTATTACGTATAGTTATTCAACAAAAAGAACATTTTCTTTCAATAAAAAGGCTTTACTTCAATACTAAGTTTATTTAAATATAAACAATATGTACTATAAATAAGCGAAAATCATATAACTTTGGTATAAATACTTTGGGTAATAATATTATTAACAAACATTATATCTAGTTTAAATATAAATAAATGCTGCAACTTGAATATCAGTTCTAAGTATAGGTAATCACCAGCATAACTAACATAACCTTGCTCAATAATTTGAAGGTTTCTAGCTAGTTTCGTAATAAAAAATATTATGTGACCTGTCCATAAGAATAAGAATGACAAATCTATGCTTTTTGTCCGGATCTTAGTACAATGTCTTTTTGTTTCCAACGCTCACAAAAACACACAAAGACCTCTTTGTGCAATGATTTAGTTCGTAAATTATGTAAGGACGGATACTTATGCTTAAATGCTTTCCAAAAGATTGCGTTTTAGCGAATATTTGACTGAATAAGTACCTATTTCATGTTTAGTCAATATTTGAGTTCGTGGTCCTTGAGTTATGCTGCTATTGCATAACTGACCGCGACCAAAAAGATGGACAAAACCAAGCTGTAAAATGGTCTGCCCGCATTATTCCCGCAGACCATTCTTCTCGATGCGACCGATAGTTTCTTGTTCTGTAGCATGGTGTGTACCGACTCTAGTTCCCACCTGGCCATCTGGCCTGGATCTCGCGAGAACAGCACCGTGTAGAGCTGAGCTGGTCTCCCGTTGATGGCTTCCTGGCAGAAGTTCAGGACTAGGTGGTCGTTCACAGCTTTCAGCACTTGAATGGAACCCCCGAACTGCTGGTATTCCTGCCTTGTTGTTAACGTTCCTGAAATATGTATTATGTTTAGTTGAGGTACTTGTGAATTTCAAGTGAATTTTAGGAAGCTGAAAGGGCACTTCTCGTGATATTTATCTCTAGGGAGCAAAGGCTAGATATCTGTGTCACTATACACAGTATTCAAAAAATTATATAAATATATCTGACTTGTTGTCTAGAGATCATTCGTGCTATATGTGTAGGTTTAATGATAAGTATACTATTATTAACTTATTCCCAGAAGGACGACTGTCTGATCATATCACAAAACAGTCCCGAGCGGTAGGTATACCTATTTTAGGTTTATACGAAGGCTCGCGCGATTCTCGACGGACCATATCTATTAATAGTATTTGATTATTGATGAGAACGTTTCAGATCTATCGCGCTAGAATAAACCTTCAATTGCCAGGAATTTCAAATGAGAGTTTATTTTAAAACGTGACGTTTTAGGTATTATTCGGATATATGTATGGGATAATTTACAGAGTATGCTTATTGCTTATGTAGTTTGTCAAAGATTTTTTTATTCCTGTATTCAAAAGCAAATAAGATAAAGGATCGTTTCAGTTATTTTAGGTCAGTTATTTTACCCGCCTTGACGAGGCAGAATGCATAGGAGGCGAGTACTCAGTGGTCTGGCCGGCCTCGTCCCACAGCAGTCGCAAGTGCCGGTACTCCTGTCGACACTTACCGTTCTGTCCATTGAACACCTGCCAATAGCCAACCGAGTCATTCCTGAAGTAGAGCGAGTACTCGGTGGTCTGACCGGCCTCGTCCCACAGCAGCCGCAGGTGCCTGTACTCCTGTTGCAACTTACCGTTCTGTCCATTGAACACCTGCCAATAACCAGCCGAGTCGTTCCTGAAGTAAAGCGAGTACTCGGTGGTCTGCTCGGCTTCGTCCACAGCAGCCGCAGGTGCCGATACTCCTGTCGAAACTTACCATTCTGTCCATTGAACACCTGCCAATAGCCAGCCGAGTCGTTCCTGAAGTAGAGCGAGTACTCGGTGGTCTGACCGGCCTCGTCCCACAGCAGCCGCAGGTGCCGGTACTCCTGCCGAAACTTCGCGTTGATGTGCTGCACGTGGTACAGCTGGTTCTCTGTTGAGGGCTGGAAGGAGACAAAATAAATTAAGACCAGCTTTTTCCCGCTGCATAACACGCATTTTCGTGACGTATAAACCGGTCTAGAACTACACACACATCTTTGCAAGCATTTATATATTATAAGTTGGATTTTGGGACCTTATTTCTATTTCTTTAATTAACTAATGTGTACTATCGAGCTGATATCACATCGGGTATAAGAATTTTTATTTGTAATTTAAAAAAATGTTATAATTGCCTACAAAAATGTTACTTGTAAAGCGGTTTTATCAATAAATTGTATTTCTGAAGAACGATTCTGTAGATATAGTTTGATGGATCAGCTGAAACTACAGTACCTAATATTTCTTATGGTCACGTGTAGAGATATCAAGCCTGGATCTATATGGTACACGTACAAGCAGTAACTATCTACCGTGTCTACTCTATTAAGGTAGCATCACTGTAAACAACTCGTAAAAACCAACGTTTACAAGACTTGTTGATTACATCTGATGTTCTGAGTCAAATTAGTGACAATTGACTCTAGAATCGTCATTACTACAGATTAACTGGGTCGTTGGATTTGACCTCAGCAATATCTTGGATTCGTCAGATGCATGTGGGAGGTACTATGGGTCAGCTTCTGACACGTGGGTCATGTACTTATGGCAATTAACATACTTAAATTTGAATACCTATTCCTGCTGAAGACGTAGGTAGGTAAGAGGCCTATGGGTGGGCTGGACTCAATTAGATCCATAAATTAATTTTATAAAAGCGAACGAGTCGTATACCTTATATAGAAGAATAAACGGCTGAACGGATCTCAATCAAATTAGTTCGAAATAAGCTAATTTTTGTACCGGAAAAACGATATGTCGTTATCGCAAAATTTTATCCAACTAATAAATGATAAAGAGGAAATATCGGGAATGGCGGAAATGGACTGGAGTAAAATAGACTACCTTATTGCTATGTTAATCATCTAATTATTTCTTAAAGTACTATTCAAAGTTATCCAATTAGGAACGACACTTCACGAACGAACTCGAGGAAAGAGTTCGAGTTTTTGCTTTATTGCATGACACAAACTGTGTCAATTGTATTGAGACAAGTAGCATTGAGGAGAATTTAATTGGGCTATTGTCGTGCTCGTATATGACTCACATGGATGATATGATTCTCATTTTTATGAGCACCCAAGCGTATCAAAATGTGGCTAAGATACTCTTTATGAAACGTATAACGCACCGACAATAGTATGTAGTAAGTAATTTGTTGTTGTGCATAGCTTTACTTAAATATTGGCATGTATCGAATCATATTATATTTAGACTTAAAATAGGCAAATAACCATGTATTAGACATATAAGAGATGAACATGCTTCTGCTTCATGGTTTCTTTTCACTTCTTCCACTAGTGGACAAAAAATTGAAGTGAACGGTAAAATTATTTTATTTGATAATAATTTATATTTAAAATATGACTTGTCTAAGTGCTTATTTTGTAAGCCTAAAGAAATAAATGATTTTTTACTTTTTACTTTTATAAATTAGTAGAAATTAACAAAAAAAACACTTAAAAGAGAGAAGTTTATATACTTAGGTACCTACTTAATGTACAGTGATGTTCATTGTTAGCTGACGTTTGTAGTAAAATTATATGAATATAGAACCTTTTTATACTGGAATATATCGGTTAAATTAAGATAAAAAGCTTTTATATCTTTTTATATAAAAACAACACATTTAAAAACGAAAACTGATCTAATATCGAGACTTGAACTCTGACTTGACTTCTGGTTATTAACACTAAAGTCATTTAAAACGGGTTATTTACCATGATTTGATTTTTGAGTTTTTTAATATTTCGGCACAGTTTCATTCGCCATGATCACGGAAAATCATGGTGCATACGTATATATATCCCGTTTTAAATGACTTTACATGTCAGTGGGTACAAAACTTCGTAGTAATTTTTTGGATCTTTCATAAAAATCACATCCAAATAAAAATCTGTTGCAACAAACGGATAAGCCAATGAGGTCGACATCGGAACTCCTGTTCCGGTAGTAACTACACATTCATCTGCGGCAGTGTCGGTTCTTCCCGGTGACATGCAAAATTGTGACCCTTCGCTCTAAATTGATTTGCTGTCATCAACACAGGAGATTAGTTTATGATGCATAGCAGGGAAGTGGATTTGTGAGAAAAAAATTCAGGATTTTTTTTTTCCGTTGGGAAGGATTACTTAGGTATAAATAATAAATAATGTTGGACAATCAACACAGCATCATCTAGCCCCAAGCTAAGCAGAGTTTGTGTTATGGGTACTATAACTGATAGACATAATACAATACAATCCATAGATATATTTTTTTTTATTTACATAGAAAATAGTCAGAACATCCGGAACAAACATTTGCAGATCATAGATACAAATATTTGTCCCAAGGCGGTAGCTCCATTTTTGCAAAACTTAATGAATTAATTAATGCCCCTATTTTTTAGCAACTCCAGAGCAATCCAGCCAATTGATAAAGTGCAATACGAATGTATGAGATAGCGAAGACTGAGTGTAATACAAGATACGAGTAAAATTAGCTCAATTGATCTTCAACAATAGCGTGCAAGATTGCTTTAGTATGCAGTTGGTAGGTATGGTATGTACCTACCCAATACCTAAGTATATCGGCTAGGTTGTTCATGATATTCTCACAAAAAATGTTTTGTTTGGCACGGTACTGGTAAACAATTTACTTTTTATGAAATGGAAGGCCTTGGCCACGCAAGGATATTTACCTACCAACTCTTTTTATTTAGAGTAAAAACCTACTGAACCTAAGAAGGTGATAAAACTCTTGAAACTATCATGGTTATTAACGCAGTCATTTATGACGGGATATATACCATGATGTGCCGAAATATTGGAAAACTCAAAAAACAAATCATGGTAAATAAGCTCAGAAAGTGGTTTCTGCGATTGTCTGGGCCGTTTTCTTTTGCAGAAGAACTTACCCCAAAAGTAGTCATGGGAAACTCTTCAGTTTCCCAAATGGTGACTTCGGGGCAAACACTGAACGTTTTCACTCCTTCATTGGACAAGTGCATGTACACTTCGAGAATTTTCCACTTTCCCAGCACCTCTTTGACATCCAATTTGTCGTAAGCATGCTCCCGGAAACAGTGAGTGACGTTCTCATCAGTAAAGTTTGAAATTTTGTAACTATACTCATCATTCTTTTCCAAACCAAGCGTCGAAGAAAATATTAATATGAAGCAATAAATGAAACTCATTTTAAAATACATTTTGAAGCACTTCACTGTACACATTTTTGTTGAAGAAATTGCGGAGCTAAAAAGATTTTACTGTAGAAGTGTGCGCGCGGAAATATTGCGCTTTTCGAAGATCACCGGCAACTGACGAGAGGAGCGGCGCGCGCGCCTGACTCATGTCTCAATGCTATCGATGTTGACCCGCGATTATAAACTCACAGAATTGACGCACCTAACGTGAAGCGGGCGTACCTTTGCGCGGAAGGAATTATAATTATTCTAAATGAAATGATGACAGCACAGTTTTATTGCACACGTTATTTAGATTATAAAATAGAACGTTTTAGAGTTATTTGGTTGTAAATTGTTTCTAATCGATTTGTGTGTGCAATAAACTATTTTCGATTTCTATTTATGAGAGGTCCTTCTCGTAGGTTTCGGAAATAATTTTTATTTGCATAAAAACCCGACCAAGCAAACAAAAATATATAGGTAACTAGTAAAAAACGTATATTTTTTATAAGAACAGGTTCTACTCAAACAGTTAAGAAGCTTTTCATGTACCTTTTTCACAGTATACCCTTTCAACCACAGTTGGGTATTTCTGAACGTTTCTAACTCTATGGCCGCGCAATTGAAGCTTCGGCATTTATTCCCGTGATCAAGAAGTGACCGAACACCATTAATTGATGCTATTGACCAATACATTTGAAACAAGGTAGGTTTTGCACATTGTAGAGTCCGTTAGGATAGTAGGTACTTTTAGGATGTTAGGTACTTAGCTATAGCTTAGTCTTTTTTTTCTTTTTCTCTTTTATTTATATTTCACAATAATTACATCTTAATCTAAAAGCTAACTTAAACGGTTATCCCGTTTGTCCGTAAGCTCATTAGTCTCTATTAATTAAAACATTTCAATAAAAACAAATATGTATTCGTATTTACCTAATTAAAAAACAGGCCACACCCTGCAAGTAAAGTCCCTGACCCATAGTCGTTAAAACGTTATAACTTGTCTTATAACGTACGGTATGTATTATATTTTTTATAACGTTTTAACGTTATCAAGCTAAAAATACTGTCTGATGCGAAATATATCAAACTATTTAGGCAGAAATTGGAAATATTGATATTTTGTGAATTATTAGTTATTCCTTTTATTTCCTTATATTGAAGATTAGTTTCTGCCCGCGTCTTCGCAATGCGTTATTTCTATGGAAACTTTTAAGATTATTTCTATCCCATGGGAACTGATTTATGGGATAAAAAGTAGCCTACATATGTTTTAGTTCCGGGCCTGGAACTACCTGTATGCAAATTATATGATTTCAGCCCGATCCGTTCAGTAGTTTTTTCGTAAAAGAGTAACATCCGTACATACAATCTCAAATATTATTAGGGTTTTTTCAATGTTTGTCATTGAAAAAACCCTAATAATATTTGAGCTATTTAGGTAAATTTTAAGTTTTTGCATGACATTCTCTCTCAAATATGATACTGATTACGAGGTCAATCATAATTCACAAAAAGCGTTTATCTGTTATCTCACTTTATATACTTTCGCAAATACTTACAAAAATCTTTACGACCTTGCTATAAGAGGGCAAGTAGCCCTTAGGTAGTAAGTAGCAGCTCTTAGTACATAATAAATCACTGGTAACTCACCTGATCCACCGGCTCAGCGATATGTATCACGATACAAGTCATTGCATAGTCCACACGCGAGTCTCCCGCCAAATGCTGTATGAACTCCACTCCATACCACATGCCCATCAGGCTGTCCACCCAGATGCCGTTCTGAGGCGATCTGTTCACGCAGTAGTCTCTTATGTCCCTCATAAAAGGCTGTTCGTAAGCGCTATAGCTTCTCCCATACGCTTGCGATCCGTAGGTACCATAATTCGAACCATAGGAGTTCGAACCGTAGTTCGAACCATAATTAGAATTAGAACCATAGGTAGCGCCATATTTAGTTCCATAGGTAGACCCGGTGTTTAATCCGAAACTAGGCTGCTGAGTAGGGTTAAACTTATTCGTAGGGTTGTAGTTAGGGTATCGCGTAGCTTCCGGAAAGTTGGTGTTTTCGTACCTTACGTTATAAGCACTGTTGTATAGATTGGCGATCGTTGAAGGGGTTTGGTAGGCGTACGTGGAAGATTCGTAACGGGGTTGGTAGCTCGCGGACTCTGCGGTGTATAATATGCAAAGGAAAGTTAGTATTCGATACATTTTGGTTGGGTAGTGCGTGAGATCGTCGCTTGAATGTGGGCTGTAATGTGTGACTGCGCACGGAGCGCGATGGGAGTGGGAAGTAAACTAATTAAGATCAATTTGTAGGTACAGGATGAGATGCACGTTCAAAGCAAGTAATTAGGGTATCGTCATAATGTCTAGAAACCATTTTAGCATCGCTTGTCACAGCAAGCGGGTGGACAGCTGTGGCGTTAATTTTATTTTAAGAATAAAAATAATCATTAGGGGAGGCTTATGTCCAGCAGTGGACTAACATACGCTGATAATGATGTTTCTCGTCTCCAGTTCTTCACTTCTTTAACCTTATATTTACACCATGTTTCCATAAAAATGTCTCACTATGTGTTTTGTTGGTATTGCCTTAACAAAAATAAATAATATTCAGGCGTAAGAAATGACAGACCCCAAAAAACCATGGAGTCTAAAAATGCTTAGATTAGCTTAGACACGAGTGAACCCTAATTAAAGTTCTTTTTTTTACAATCATTATGCCTATTAATGTATCTGTGTCCTAAAAATTCTAATTAGTCCGTCAGTTAGATTATCAGAAGATATGAGACACGTATGTCAATTAAACAAACATTTATGAAAATATAGCTATTTAAAGTTGCGCTGACGTCACGTCTTGCGACACTTTTTAGCTCGCCGTAACGTCAATAGTCTCTTAGTTCCAAACTTTGACGCACTTTATTTTTGTATGTTTTTGTCTGATTGACAATATATAATATAATTGTATAATATATAAAACAATATCCTACTAATATTATAAACGCGAAAGTTTGTAAGTATGGATGGATGTCTCTCTTTCACGTAAAAACTACAGAATAGATTTTAATGAAACTTTACAATAATATAGCTTATACATCAGAATTACACATAGGCTACAATTTATAAAGATATATTACATCTATCACCACGCGGGTGAAACCGCGGGGCGCAGCTAGTGTATAATAATAATGTCTGACTGATAATGTAACTGACGGACTAGTAGAACAATTTTTTTTTATACCCAGGCCATACCCTGTTGCTAGCCAAACATATTGTACAAAAATTATATTCTCATAGAGATGGTCGATCGACGGTCGAGGTAGATTTCTCAGCGACCCCAACTTTTAAGTACCTAATAGGTAATCCGTGGATCATTAATTGCATTAATTAGATAATTAGCATAATTTCACAAGTGTTCCTGCCTAACTGACCCTGTGTCCTGGCAGACGGATCAAAGGCCACTCGACCACATCCTCCTCGCGAACAATAAGGAGTAATTACAGGTCTAGCTTTAAAGCAGGATCTCAATACGCAAATGTATGACTCGATAATTATTCATAGGATGTTTGTGA
The DNA here is from genome assembly GCA_943735965.1 of Eupithecia abbreviata. Lineage (NCBI taxonomy): Eukaryota > Metazoa > Arthropoda > Insecta > Lepidoptera > Geometridae > Eupithecia > Eupithecia abbreviata. Next base: position 5,564,602 of record OX030976.1, read on the forward strand.
CTGAGGTACTAACCTCCGTTCCTATATATAATATTATTTATTGTTGTTGTATGGTTTGCTGTTTGTTTTATTATGATTAGAATCGTTTGATTGCTTTAGTTAAGTAAAAAAAGTTTGAGGAGTGTCAAAATAAGTTTTGACTCAAAACACATATGTAGATTATAAGGTGCTGTGAGGGTGTGTGTTCTTTTTTTAATGCCTCTGTTTATTTTGTATAGTTTAGGCTGGTTTAGGCAGAGATACGTAGTTGGCCTTGGTGGCCACCAAACTCTATTTTCGCATCTCTGCCTAAACTTAACAAAATAAAACTATTACAGAGGCATTAATAAGAAGCTTATTATAGGTATCACAAACTGATGCCCAATGACAATTATTTTGAAATTTGCTTTGTTCTAGAGACCATAAATATGTACTAAAATCAGTGTGGATATATGCAGGTATCTCAGCAATAAGGCCACCCTTAATACTTCCTTTATTCTATTGTTTTCTGTTTTGTGTGGTATAATGAGTGTTTTCTATCTATCTATAGGTATTTATTTATGCAGATTTCAATTGCAGATTGCAATTCAAGTGAAATGCGCTGCGCGTTTATGTCTATTGTATGGAATAGTCCAACGCTACGCAGCTACGCCGTAGCAATCCGTAGCATGACAATTCATTAAATAGGTACCTACCTATTTATTCTCATTATTTGGTTTTAATTTAGTTGTCGCCAGAACTAAACTAACATACACTTGACAGTAATAAAAATTATGCCATCTCTTTATTAAATGAGACGCCCTTGATTGAGTTTTACATTTATTCACGATTTTTTTCATTTATTTTACTGTTTTGAGGGAAGATGGCGTGCGTCAGCTTAAAATAAAACAAAGGAACTCTGAGAAGTATTTTATTTCGTTGGAAATTGTATAAATAATTGTATATATTTGTGGGCACAAATCAGTCACATATTCAAACCTTACAAAATCAAAACCAAGCAAAACAGTAGCGTTTTCAAATCTATACTTAGCTTACTTAGCTTTAGTTATTATTGAAACTCAATATTCAATATTTTATTGCTTACATGTGTACAAATAGGTCCTAAAATAAATATAACAGAAGTCCGAATAATAATTAGTAAGCGAACTGTAACTCGAAGAATAATTACCGATTAGAGCATACCAACCAAGCAGCAATGAACCCTACCATCAACAACGAGCTTTTCAAGCCACAACCAGCACATATCGCCATGTACCGATGTATATTCGGCAGATCGAAGTTGTACAGCTTCCTCTTGATATCATACCATTCCCAGTGCTTGATGTAGGAAGGCGATCTTCGGAGGATGAGAGAAAATATACCACCATCGCCGCGATCTGAGCAGTGGTTGATGATCAAGGAATCCTGGGTCCCTTGCAGGATCCGGATGACTTGCGGGTGGCGGGGCGGGTCGTCGGGGTACCATAAGTCTGCAAGAATAGAGAGTCGTTTACCTTTGGGAGGAGAAAATATTGAGAAAGACATCTCCTAATAAAATAACAATCAATATCGCAGATAATAGTTGTACGAAACGTTTGATTTACTTTACTGAATAACTTGGCATCCTGTATAGGATGCACTATGCAGGATAGCAAGTGTTGATAGTTATTCTGAGATAGCTCGTTGGAACAGCGTTCTGCAGTTTTGACGATTATGTGCGAAAAATCATTTTTTTTTTTAATATTAATTAGTTATAATAATTATTTTCTGACTTGTAACCTTTTTTTACCAATAAATTGGATATTCTGAGAGTAGTCCAGCACTATTTCGGTATTTACTAATCCTCCACAGCCGGATTAATCCACGGCTTATTTTAGCTACCCTATATATTGTCGAAAATTAAGTGAAGATGATAGCAGAAAAATCTCTTACCAATCCCTCTAGCCCTCATCTCCTTTTCCAAAGGCCTCTGTTGCTCCGCCACCCAAAGCCCTGGTGTCCCAGGCGTGTATACATACGTCTGCTCCATACTCTGCCCGTCCTCGTCCCATATAACTTTAACTCGTCTCTCGGTATACATATCTCGCTTCTTTCTATTGAGTTTCAGGTCCAGCCAAGAGCCTGAGATGGGGACGTCGGACCAAGGGTTGCTTTTGGGTGATCGCCAGTTTTGGTCCGTGTAGTTTGGTCTTATTAGCTGAGAAAAAATATATAAAGCTTATGAATATCATTGTATAGAGAATTGAATTGTTATGTTTATGTTGGGGATCGCAGTTCGGTGGTGGAGTTGTTCTGCTGTGGTCATAGCTGCCCGCCCCCCTAGTGTGTCCCTTAATCGCCTCTTTCAGCACCCCCGGGAAAAGTTAAGGTGGTAAAATTCTAAGCCGGAACCACCATTCACGGTATTTCGGTAGCGTTTGTTCAATCAACACTACAAATAATTTGAAATTCTTATTTACGCGTATGAACTTAATTAATTTAATAAGAGTTAATTTTTTTATAAAACCAAAATACTCACCGACCAATCAAGCCAATCCCGTGACTCCGTAGAGGCATCAGTTATAAACAGTGTCACACACCCGACTTCGTTCGGCTTATTCGTCATATCCGGGGTATGTTGGGCATAACCAATGCCGTACCACATTCCGTACACGTCGTCCATATTTAACGTATGCGACCATCGTATGCTGTCGCCACAGAAGCCATGCACTTGGAGGAAAACTGCAGAGGTAAAAAACAAATGAAACGCTAACATGATAGACAATGAGACGCAAGAGTATGACTTAGGCGCCTCCCGGTCGCAACGATGTCAATTAGCAATTTACTACCTGCCTGGCCTTCTAATCTAATGCATGGCGCAATGAGATGTGATTCGTTTAATATGCAATCTAATTGAAGACATGATAGTTTAGCGAATTTAACGCTTTATGGAAAATATGTAGGTTCTTTGTTTTCAACGTCGCAGTAGGGGTTGCTATGAATCGAGTAAAGGGAAATAAGAATAAATTTAAAGAATCTCAGCTGGAAGCTGTTTTCACCAAACTCAAAAGAGGATCAAACTTAAATCCAGTTATAGCGGTGGATGGGGCTGACGGCTGCATATTTTGAACTCGTTTTAAAAGTTTCCTATTAGATGAACAATGTTCTATCGATCAGTTCTATTAACAAATCGTTTGACTATGACAATAGTAACGTCGCAGAATCACCATAGATGAAATCAGCTCTAAGATAGAGGGTGCAGTGCTATTTACACGGAGATATTGATAGAATGGTTCACCAAAACACCAGTGCTTTCCTCGGTGTAGCAGTGCCAAAATACATATGAAATTCCGAGAGAAACAGATTGTAAGTTATGGTGAAGTTAATATTTAAATGGAATTAGGGCCCTGTCCTATGGTACTACAGTAGGTAAATTTCCTACATTATGGGTTCAAAACTGGTAGGTACTTACCTAAATACCATTTCATAAAATGTAGATATAGTAATTATTTGTAACTTTTCCGATAATACATAAAATACAGTTTTATAAAAATGGAGTGTTTTTCATAATTGCCTTCCTCTGTTGGACATGTGTGTTCTAGTTGACACATTTTTAATAGATTCAGATTTAAATAAATACTATAGGGTGACAAAATAAGCACCTGTCATGTAATAAGTTTTTTTTTTATTTGCTCTAAACTTCAACTCGATTGTACAAATACAGTCCTGCGTCGAATCTTATCTAATTGGAATAAGGGATTTTATGTAAACTTATATTCAATACAATAAAACAACCTTCTATAAATAATTTTGTATTCAATACGCTCTTTATTGCAATGCGTAACATGGTGATGGACTAATAACTCAATAATAAGGTAAACAATGATACAAAAATATATTTTGCAAACCACACACATTTTAACGAGATAACAATAACTTTATTGGCTCGATCGCCAAACAGCGTAAGCAATGGTGAATATCAAAAGAGTTGATATTTTTATCGAACCGGCTGAGTTCTCACAGACTCTCTTCAAGGCTGATGTGGAAAGATGTTTCATGGTGAAGACGTTGTGGATACTGGCCAGGTCTTCAGGCGTCAGTTGGTTCTCGTTTCTCGAGAGGACCACGCTGAATAGTTGAGAGTTGGGCAGACGCATGCAGAAGTTGAGGACCAGGTGGTTGTTCGCCACTTTCAGGACCTGAATGACGCCGCCGAAGAAACGGTACATGTTGTCTACAGCTGGAACAAAGAAATAACGGTTATTTTGATTTATAGATAGAATATACATACTTTTTTGCACAAAAGTTGTACATACTGCTAGATAGCATTCTCGTTCTGCTAACCTTTGGGTCGATTTATCAGGCATTTTCTTGTAAAGGCTCAATTAACATAAAGTTTAGGTAGTTGAATTTTCGATGTTTTAACAATTTTCGTAAATTTTTTATTAATAAATCGTATTAATAGCCTGTACGCCTTGTCTCTTATATTTTTAAAACACGTTTGGTTTTATTTTTATTTGAATATCAAATAAAACATTCTAATTCAATTTTAGTTCTTAAGAGCTGTAGATTTTGTTTTATAAATAAATAAATTACATCATAAGTACATCTTCCATCATGGTTGCAGCGTTGTAACGCGAGGAGTGGAAGGAGAAAAGGGAGGCCTTTGCCCAGCAGTGGGATAATAATGACTTAAAATAAAATAAATAATAAATAAATAAATAAGATGGATATCCTACTGCAGATCTTCTACGGTAGAGTAAATGTTGCTCTTTCACTTAGGTAATCTTAAGGACTACACTTACATCTATTAGGCACATCCGTCGGCCAGAAGCCCTTGTGCGATGTGTTGACCTTTACGTGGTAATCGTCATGCCACAGACCCTCGTTCCACTCCAGCACAAAGTGCCTGATGCGGTACTGCTCCGGAAGGCCGTAGGTTCGGCTGATGTACGGAGAATTCGTCAGCTGAGGGTACGGAGTTGGAGGAGTCGGCTGAAAAAGAATGAAAAACTATAATTTGGCTACACAAATATGAATATATTCATATTTGATAACCTCTGGTTATAACTTGCAACAATTTCTCCGAACGCTATCGGTTTTTACGAAGGTTATCGTTTTTCTACAATAAATAATATAACTATAATTTTTTTTTTAGTTTTACATTTCTTAAAATTTGCCGGAACTCACTAAATTTCGCGCTATAAGTCCACCGTGCACGTAATCTTCGAACTTCCTAAACTGTATTATCGGGCAGTACGGGTTGTATTCAGTCCTCGTAACTTTCTCCTTGTGGTAAATATACTCGCGCACGTACCACATTCCCAATAACGCCTCTTCATCAAAATCGTGCGTCGGATCTAAATTCTGGCAATAATGTACATTTGCGGCTATAGCTGTTTCTTTAGCTATAAAGCTGCTCAAAACGTATAAAGAAATGAACAAGCGAGCTATCATGTTCCTGGGAGCTAATTCAATTTACGTTAAGTAATGACTCCAGTGGTTAATTGAGTGTCTCGTCGGTCGTGGTGATGCCACAGATGTTTGGGAGCTGCACTTCTGATTAACCTTCTAATTGACGTGAATCATTCTTCACCTTATATCCTGTTATGAACAGAGGAATCAACTTCTCACGGGTGTACGTAACTATCTACTTCCTTTCGTTTATCTGGTCTGACAATTCAAAATTGGGTGATTTAAAATTCGAAACGATCTACATATATATTACTACTACCGGGCTCTTGTTACCTAAGCTATCAGTCATCTAATTCTAAGTTATGTGGACCTAAATATATTTGGCAAACAGAAGACATATTTGCTAAAATAATTACTAACCTGGATATATCGTTCCTTGATGTCTATATAAAAACACTCTTGCGTATGCTCGATTTTATATTCGCCTTTAGTGTGAGGAATTTTTTCCACTCCATACCAAACACCGGATATTTGGTCCAAGTTAATTTCTCCATACGTTGGAGATAAATCATCACAATACTTATGATTTTCGAAATAATAACTATTTTGCCCGAAACATTGACCCGCTAACCCCAGCAAACCGAGAAACAAGATTTTAGCCATTGGATTATCTAGAATAACCCGGACAAACGGATAAAATTTCGGATAACTTGATCCGGGGGGACCAGGCGACCATACGCAAAAGGAGATGTTTTGCACAATAATCCGGAGGATACAGCGAATGCGAGAGCAACTGTGGTGGGCGAACTTCCAAATGAAACGCACTCGGCTCGACCGCCGGTTCAACACTGCTACTAAAGTACCTAATTTATTGCTTACGGGAATAATTGTCTTATCAACTCTAACGACACGTTGTCAGTCCCCATCTATGTGCATACATCCACTTTGCTAAAATACCCTTCATTCTCACGTAGCACACTATTTCAAGCTTTAATTCAGTGCAGTAAAGTCGAATTCAATATTTTCTTTCCGGAAAAATCTAACATATATAGTATCTACCAAGTGCCTACTCAATAAACTGGTTCTGAAGGAAAAATATTTCTCAAGATTTTTCAGCGTTTTCTCAAGTTTTCCATTGTCCAACTTTTCCAGGCATGCTCGAATGCCAGGGCTGCATAAGCTCAAGCGGGTGGAGGGTGGAAAATCAATAGATTCTTCTGACGTCATTGGGGGTGCATCGATCGGCCGACGACGGGGCGCGTGCTGCGGCCGTCTGTACTGTACTGGCAAGGTGGAAAGTTTGATGACCCAGCAATGACGTCATTACTGTGTTAAAAAACTTTAGCTTAAAAAATGTCTAGACTAAGCTATAACAGCTTAGTCTAGACATTTTTTATTATTTTGAACTAAACCGAATGCCTACCTAATGAACCACTCAATGAAACCACAAAGCTACTTTTTTTGAATTTTTTTAGTTGTGTTTGGTTATGTAGGTTAGATCGGGTCGGAATCCCAACGAATTAAATCAAAGCGGATTGATAATTTAGTAACTATAATATACTACACTAGCTGCGCCCCGCGGTTTTACCCGCGTTGTGATAGATATTTTATGTCTTTATGAATTGTAGCCTATGTGTTATTCTGATATGTATGTTAGCTATATTATTGTGAAGTTTCATCAAAATCCATTCAGTAGTTATTGCGTGAAAGAGCAACAAACATCCTCACAAACTTTCGCGTTTATAATATTAGTAGGATTGTTTACATAAATTATTCATTGAGTAACATATAATGTTTTAGTGCTTTAGATTTTTACATTAGACACATAAGTAATATATGAATGTACGAGTGGTTTTTTTACCTCTTCCACCAGGACAAAGAAATGAAGTGAACAGAAATTAAAAACACCATATTTCTTATTTAATAATAATTTATGGTACAATTTTTTACTTGTCTAAGTGCTTATATTGTAAGGCTAAAAGAAATAAAGGAATTTGAATTTGAATTACTTTTTTCGCAAAATGCAGGCCTACAAAATGACGACCGATGTGGCGCGGTAGGCGAAGGACCGCCTGCGACGCAGGAGGTTGCTTGGTTGGGTTCGATTCCCGCCTCGGAACAATTGTGTGTACGATCTGCAGATATTTGTACCGGGTGTTCTGGTCGTTTTCTATGTATAATAAAAATATCTATGTATGTAATATATTGTATTATGTATATCAGTTATCTAGTATCCATAACACAAGCTCTGCTTACCATGGGGCTAGATAATGCTGTGTGAATTGTCCAGCATTATTATTTATTATTTAAATGTAGCTAAAAATATAATATAGTTACTACCCAGACCAGTGTTATTCATGCCACCTAATGTGATACATCATTATCAAAGTTGCTGTTTTAATAATTCGAATGGAGGTTATATATACATACAGTACCTACAAACCCAGATAACCACGAACGCGCGAAAAACATAAACAGCGGGAAATAGAAATGCATTTGGCTTATGTATTTATATGCTAACTAACATATATAAAGTATATTATTTTTAATACTTACATATAAGTTTTTTTAAAACCACATTTTGCTTTGGGTAAGTTTTATGTTGTCATTCTCTCGTACATCATAGAATAACATACATACCTTAGATCTTCTCTAAAAGCTGTTGCCCCACGTTTAACCAAAGATACATTTTCGCATTATAATATCTCAGTCCGTGAGGGTGAAACGGGGACCAACCCTCTCCCGCGGGGTATTGGGGTGCCACGTGACGTAACGCGCGATGCTCCAATCCGAGGTTATTTGTACCAGGGTTTCATAAACGGAAGGAGGTCTGAGGTTTCCCGCGCAGCCGTAGAGCTTTTCTACGGATTTCTAGAACCTTGCTACGAAAATGTTGCTGCTACGAAGCACTGAGATGGTGGACTTCCTTACAAAGTATTCACAAAACAAGGTAATTTTACAAGCATTCAACAAGTAATTAATTGAAATAAGGAAGTAATTAATTGAAAACTATGAAAAAAATCAGCCATCTAGGTACCAGGTCTGCATTATTATTGTGTATTGTAGTAAAAACTTGAGAAGAAGTAATTAAGTGAAGTAAGTAATAAAGAGTGATACTCTTTATTACCTAACTAAATTGAAACACTCGAAAAACATAACCAGCCTCTCAGAAAAATAAACGACTTAGAATTTAAACAAAAATATACTTAGACAGAGAATATTTACTTAGATGACGCGACGACGTAAGAATTAATAGATAGCCCATACATCCAAATCGGTTCAGGAATTTAAATCTTTGCTGGATTAAATAAACTACGAACGTTTACGGTAATACTTTTATGAACCCAGAAATAAATAAATAAATATTGCTGGTCGATTCATACAGCGTCACCCAGCCCCAAGCTAAGCAAAGCTTGTCTAATGGGTACTGGATGACTGATATACTAAATAAAGGTGAATATACATTACACAGGTAGATATTTTCTTATACATAGAAAATACCTTGGACATTATATTTCTAGAATGTACAATTTTTTTTCCCATAATCGTTGTTCTATAATCAAAGACGCAAATTCAAATGGATTCATTTCGTTTGAATTGAATTTTCCATCATCTTTTAAAATGCGGATAGCTACAAAAAATGTGGTCAATTCAATAATTGAAAACGAAAAACAAATGAAATATGGCAATTTAACGTTGAAAATATGTACCTGCATCATAATTGTAATAATTTTCTCGGTAAGAATGTGAAACAAAATCTTATACGTAAGCGATATTTTAGGCACCTACGCAAAGCAAAGTAGACTCAGACAAATGCTCAATTTCCGCGAAGCAGGGTCACATCTCCTCTACAATTTATCAATGGAATGGAGCCCCATGGGGGCGCCCCGGAGAGTTTGCGGTTTACAGAACCAAGGCTTCAGAAGTTACAGAGAGATAAAATTCGCATACTTTCAGGAAATCACACACACAGACATTGGGGCGACGGAAATGCTTGCTGAAATGGTTTGCTGCAATGAGGTAGATAGAGTATCAGTAGTTGCAGCTATCTCGTCGGCACTAAGTAGGTATTATCCTAATGTATGTAAGTGCAAACATGTTAAATATTTTTAGCCGAAAATTTCTGCACATTTGAAAATGGGAATATGTTCAAATAAGTTCTTGAAATTTCCACATTTCTTGTTGACGTTGACGTTTACAGGTACTCGTGTATAACATTGCTACAATCAATTTGATACCCTATACGATTCGTGTAGGTAACCATTATGCGAGTCCACGTTTGATTGTCTGAACACCTACACGAAATATTGTGTGATATTTAGCATCGGTTTGTAATTAGAATCAGAATAAGACTACATACCTCTATTATTATTTTGTAACTGTTTGTATGAAATTCGGTGTTTACATAGTACAGTGGAGTTCATTGTCGGCTGACCGTGTTATGTTTAAAATCAATTTTTATGTATACATAAAAAAATTATCTTTGACATAAGGTAGCAAGCCGTTTTAAATAAAAGCAACAAATTTAATGATATAAAGTCTAAACTCTGTGTCTTATTGTAACAAGTAGGTACAGTTCAACGTAGGTATTGCGTTGGTGTTTGACCTACTGAACTAAGAGATCCAACAGTAAGTACCTATTAGCTAAAGCTCGTGAAAGCTAGGATTTAGTTTGATCAAGAGGTATTTGTTCTGATACAGTGCTGACCTTTTAAAGTGACCTTTACCGTCGCGTGGGCGAATGTTAACAATGTGAAATGTGGAAACTATGCACGCTGAGCTTTGTGTAGGTATTTCAACAAACTTCAATATTATCTTAGATATTTTCATCATAGGTAATATGTCTACCAACACAATTAATATAGCTACGCTTGTAAACCTTTATCTGAATAAAAATAAAATAAAAATAGAGATTCAATTGAGAAGTTGTGAAGCGAAATGGGGCTTTTACCCTAGAGCGAGTCTATTTAAACCGACGGCCGCTGGGGCATACGTGTTCTCGAGTGGAGACCACGACTCGGTAAGCGTAGTGTAGGACGCCCTTCGACCAGGTGGGATGACGACCTGCGAAAGACTGCAGGTAGATGCTGGATGCGGCAAGCTGAAGACAGGGTGCTATGGCGCTCATTGGGGGAGGCCTATGTCCAGCAGATAGGCTGATGATGATGATGAGTCTATTTGACGATATTAATGTCTAACGTGATCGTGAAGTCGAATTAACCTTGGCCAACTTAAAATTCTTGAAAAAAAATTGGTAAAACACATTTGTATTAGAGAAACTGTTCGTTTATCCAAGAATGGTACTTATAAAAAAACAAACATATTCAGAAAATTCCTTGATTTGTAAAAGAATTCACAAGGGTAAAATATATAGACAATTTCGAAAATGTCCGAAAACTCGAAAACTGTGAGACTTTTCGGGAACAATTTTGATATTCTGAACCTAAGGTAGGTTCAAAATATCAAAATTGACTAAAATAACCTAATAACTTACTGAAATAATATATCTAATTGCATTAAATTTTTACGATAACTACTATGTACCAACACATCTACCAAAAGGCAAACATTCCATAGTTCCATAGCGGGAAAATGGATTCCCGGTAACCGGTATTTCCAACCGAGGCTACGTGTACCAGGAATGCAGAAACTGAAGCAGTAAGCCGGTACATTCTTCCGTAGCACATCAGATAGCACTACTATAACCAACCCATTTCCGAACGGTGTCGTACCTATAAATGATGGATTTTTGAGACATGTTGTCCCAAAAACCTTAAAACAACCTTCTTCAGTTGGCCAAATCTATAATAAACTAGCTGCGCCCCGCGGTTTCACCTGCGTGGAGATATTTTGGATAATTATACAATATATCCTTATAAATTGTAGCCTATGTGTTATTCTGATGTATAAGCTATATTGTTGTAAAGTTTCATTAAAATCCATTTAGTAGTTTTTACGTGAAAGAGTAACAAACATCATACTTACAAACCATAACCATATATATACATATATATATGTTTCTATACATATTTTTACACTAACAAAGTTGGTTATATAAAGAATCATATTTTGCAAATGGTCATAATATAATTTTCAGTCATAGGTACATATGGCTGAAAATGAAAGAAAAATGCTAATTCTTACTTTGGATCATTCTAAGTATGTGATTCAAAGTAAGAGTTAGAAATATAAAAAGTAAGATTATATTAATTTATCATACATAATGCGCATAAAAAATAGAATGTCAAAATCTCCGTAGCTCCGTTGAAGTCTATACGGCTACGAGAATCCGTAGCACCGTAGCCTTTGCTCTACGCCGTCGTAGCAAGCCTACGACTATGAAACTACCCTCCGTGAGGAATGTCGCTGACGTCACGCAGACGCTACGAAACTACCAGGCTCTCATAGCTGAGAAGAGGGTAGAAGCCTGACAACTAACCAAGGGAACTAGCCTGCAAGGGCCCCGCGAAAGTAGTTTGTTTCAATAGGGGAGCAGCATAGCGAGGGAGTATTATAGTTTGCGCTACTATCGTGGAGGGTCGGTTAGAGGGTGGAGGGGTTGTGACGTCACACACGTTGGGGTGTTATGCATGCAGTGGTAGGGGTTTATGGCATCTTAGTGGTTTTCGAATATTTTGACTATACTAGGCCAAAGAGTTTGATTGAGCAAATTGGTTAGGTTTGCAAGTGTCTGAAATAGTCTGAATGAAAAATTAAAATTCCCATTTTGTGATTTTCTACATTAATAATGTAGATATGTTAATACTATTTCATTTTGAATCGATAAATTATAAAATTGATTGTATTTACTGTATAATTAAATTAAATTATATTAACTGTTCGGTGGCACATAAAAACGGTACGAAAACCCTTTTTATGTGCCACCGAAAAATATATTTACCTACAAAACATTCTAAGGATTAATCTTGGGTCATCATTATAAAAAACGAGATAAAACAACTTAAAAATGTTATTCAAGTTTCTCAATTTGTTACTGGTCGGCCTTTAATTAAAGATAAAAACGGCAAACTAATTATAAGGAAACCCAACACAAGCTTAGTCAAGGCTTTTCTTGTTTTAATCAAATTAGACGAGTCAGAGTTGGATTGAACCACTCGTAATAAGCGGGATCGAGTTTCCAAATAGTTACTTCGTAAAAAAGAGATTACACGTTTATTAAATACCTACACAAATTAAGGTATTATATAACTAAATTTTGCTTCAAGTAATTGGAATAAAAAACATAGTTTGACGACTCCGTTACTTTATTTGAACTCTCCCTGGCAAAACTACGACAACTAAACATGTACACATCTACAAACGTTGTAAGGAGCCCTTACTTGTGTGAGTGTAGTAAGGGTGGAATTCCTCCTAACAATGTATGCTGCCCTGGTACAAGGGGTCACAAGTTGTCGCTACCGGTTACAGGGGTGCGCGATACAGGGGTAAGTTTTATCAAGGGTGTAACTAATATCAAGTTTATAAAAGAATGTAGATTTATTATATCCATCATGGTTTTGTGGTACGTACCACAAAACCATAACTACAACTACAAGAGCTTGAATAAATAAGTAAAGAAAGAATTAAAAACATTTAATATAAATTTAGGATTAAAAATAACTGAATGAACACTTTATTTTAATAAAAAACAAACATAAAAGCTTGTTAAATAATTTTGATAAGGTCACCTTTTGACCTTATTAAAATTATTTAACAAGCTTTTTTTAAGACTTGTAGTTTTGTAAGTTTTATCCAAACCTCTGAAATGAAAATTCAAAACCTTACGGCAATGAAATGCATGCTCATTAGATTCTGATGATAACAAATACTCTAATACTGAAGCAGACTCCCTACGCGTATCAATCTTACCAATCTGTCATTATATTAGGTCATATTGTAATTTTTTCTTAAACTAAAGATTGAAATTAAACTATACCAACATTACATAAATTTATTATTAAAGCTTGTAAAGCTTATTAATGTTGTGTGTGTGTTTTTTTTTAAATAAAATTTATTCAAAATATGACTGGACAATATGCATGATTACTTTGTAACATAAAAAATTTATTTACAAACCAAAAATCAACCCATCTCTCAAAACTAATCTTCAGCTCTACCATACTATTAAGACCTTGCGAAATCGTGGCCTTTGGCATTTTGTGACCTTTTCCAAGGATATCCAAAGAGGAAGCGTCCGCTTTAGAGGTCGAAATTACTGGGAGAACATAAAGCTGTAAGATCTTACCCAGTAGAGTTGGTAACGTAGATGCGCAGATAATATGTTGGTTTAACGTACGTAAGTGAGAAAAGATTTCCGGTACCAACCGAGTACCAATCTTTACATGGGGAATATGTATTTCCTTATAATATATAGGTAGTTATGTAGGCTACTGTTGTCTTAAAACAACAAGTTATTTATTATTATTTTCATAGTGCAACCAAGTTCAAAATATTACTACTTATGATGATAAAAAAACTAGTTGATAAGAAAGACTCTTTACAAACTGTTCTGTATGTAGGCAGAACAAAATAATTGTCAGAACAAACTACTGAAAAGTAAAAAATTATAGTTTAAAAACAAAAAGGACTTACGGCTGTCAAATCAGGAAACGTTTCTCCGCCCACACGTGCTTGGGCGGCCGCTTGGGAGCAGTTAGGGCGGTACAGAATGACGTCACGTGGCAAAACTACTAGGGTTTCATAAAAAGAAAGGACCTGTTAAAACGATTTTCTTCTTAGGGATGCATGCGTGGGTGTTTTGTTGAGCCTCGTTCCCCTAAGTTAGTATTATTGTGATTAGTAAGACTTACTAATTAAACGACTAGTCAACTGAACGAAAATAGAAGACTATTGAAAGGTACCACTACTGTTACTCTCAAGTATATTTTAGCAAAATCATAAAGCCTTTAGCAAAATTATGTTACTGGTAAAAAACAACACTCCAATTTTTCTGGAATAGAGAAAGTCTTTTTGAACCATAAAATACCTACTACCAAATATTTGTATGGGGAAGTGTTCGCTCATCTTTTACTGAAAAATGTACTAGCCAAAAGGAGTAAAAGTACTTACTGATAAATATATCGTAATCATATAGTCGCAATTAATTTTCTCCTCAACATCGCAATCTAAATATAATAATCGCCTTTAAGATCCATGAAGAATGGTTTATTTTATGTAGTGTTCGTTTGCCTGCTCAATTTTTCCCATAAATCCAGATATAAATAACAAGAATTAGTTTGGGCGTGCGAGCGCTCCGCCCAAAACCGCCCAGAGGCGCTTTATAGGGCGGCAACGGTTGTCTACGGGCGCCTCTTATACCAGGCGATCAGCAGTTATCAAGAGGTTTCTGTTCGAATTCTGTAGAAAGAGATATCTAGACAAAGAAAGCTTCACGCATGCGCAAAGAATATTTGAACCTAACCACCCTCTCCTCAGCAAACTTATACAGCACGAGGCCAAGAGCCGGTGGCGTAGCATTTCGATATCAAGCTTCATCGGTGCGCTTTAAAGAGATTAAATATATCAAAATGATAAATCAAAATAAGGTATCAATTTGTTTAATCTTCGTTCTTAACAAAACCGAAACAAATTGATACTTAACTAATGTTACATCTAAGTTAGTCTAGATACATCAGATGAATGAAGAGTTTTTTTACCATGCTTTTATTAGCTTCACCTGGATGTATGTATATTTGTTTGTTTGTAACAGACTCCTTTGGACTCGATTTTGACCCACTTTGAACGGTCAGATTTCATTAAAACTTAGTAAACTTATTAATAACCGATGACAATACAATAATTTTATAAGATTAAACTAAAAAATAGATAATTAATAATAGTTTAAAAAAACTAATAAACCACGCTTTTATAAATAAACCGAACTAAAAAGTAGAAAATATTTTTGTAAATAATTCAAATTATGGATAAAAGTGATAAATAAAAAAAAATATTTTAATCTCAAAAAGCGTGGGCTGCTTTCTGAAAATATTTCTTCAATGTCGCTACTCCTATCAGTATCTATGTAACTTTATGTGAGGCAAATGTGCCCTGTTGGCAAGAGAACGCAAATCCATGTATTTATGCACCCCACGCTTTTTTACATTAAAATAATTTCTTTTATTTATCACTCTTATCCATAATTTGAATTATTTAAAAAATATTTTCTGCTTTTTAGTTCGGTTTACTAAAGCGTGGTTTTTTTTAACTATTATTTATTTAAATGCATAACCTATATCCAACATAGTCTATCCATCCAGAATGTAGAATGTTTGTAAACATAAGAAATCAGCTGATTTTTAGGGTTCTCACCACGAAATGATGCAGGCCTAATAGAATTCTAATGATTTCACATATACATTCTATTAGATTTATTACTTTTTATAATCCTGACGTCAATTCTATGCAGAATCTAATTATTTCACTTTACAAATCAGACATTATGTGGTCAAAAACAAAGATTAAAATCACTAGAGATTTTTTGTCTTTGTAACAGTGCCATCCCTAACGAATCTCAGTTTTGACGTCCCGTGTTGCAAACAGTTGGTTACTTTTTAACTACGATTTCGAATCAAGGATAGCACTATGACCATACACATATTTCTGACAGGGAGTATTTTTATTTAGCCGGATTATTTAACGTTTAATTTCACGCTGCATATTTGCTTAGCGACAATCGGTCCAAAAGTTATGAATTCTTCCAATTTCATCAATAATGTTTAGTGCTTCAAGGAAAATACTTTAAACAGGCACATTTACATTTAATTGAGTTGGCACACACAAAAAGTCTAATGATTTTTAGTCTTATTTCATAATCCTTTAGCTTTTATTCCATTCTATAAGGATAGGTAATGATAAAAGTAGGCTGATTTCACAGGGATGCTTTGTTTATGCCATTTAATTATTTACATCAAATATCACCAGCCCAGTAAGGCACCCCCATCAAAGCTCAAGATGTGACCTAAATAAAAAAAATGTTTTTCACCCCTACATCAGCTGATTGAACTGTCAGTGGCTCTGTTTACAAACATTCTACATTCTAGATGGATAGACTATAGTACCTACTACTGCCACTATTGTGAAAAAATACCTACTGGAGTAGGTTAATTCCCAGGTGCCACCCACCGTGCACACCGCTTATTTCTTAGGTATGTAACAAGTCTTGTTACCTACCTAAGAAATAAAACATTGAAATAATGTTATTTAGTATTATAAAAATCCTACAATATTTAGTATTATGAAAATCCTGCCGACACAATGATCATGTCTTCTGCGTAGGCAGACAGACAGGGAGGTATGTAGGAGATACGATTAGTTAGGTAAGCCCACGATAAGCCCAGTTCTCAGTAATCCGCCTAAATCTGTTATGCAAATCTGCTAACTGCGACCTTTAGAATGACATGAAAATGTTCTGCTTCTGACGCAGGTCCTGGGTACTTTCATATTTCATTTTACGTAACGTGACGGGAGCAGCTTGCACGACATTCACGAGGCAGGCATTAGCGAGCCGGGTATTGGGTGGCGTTGTACGGCGGCGTAGGTCGTGACGCCATCGCCAGTGACGTCACTGGCAGGGTGGAGGGTGCGACAGCCGGCAGGGCCAGGGTGGTCGCCCCCCGGTGAAAGTCGGCCCGTCGTCAGTATAGACTGAACCGCCGGCGGACGAGCGCGCATAGCCTTCTGCTACTCTATTTACCTACATAGTTCGAGTAACCCACGAAGTCATTTATCGTTTAATATTGAGGTACGGTCGTAATATCAAATTAAATACGTTAAATCTCAATAGCGATTCAATAATAAGGTGAGTGCAGTTTGCGAAAGTGCAATTTTTACTTATGCCACTTCTAGATAAAATAAAAGCTCATTCGGGAAATCGTGGAATAGGTCAGCTTAACTCAGTCTCAGTCAGGTCTATCAGGGAGTTGACAGGAATACATTCATCAAGTGCCTCCTATTCTTCTTTTCTTCCATACCTATTCTTATCTAGAGAGTATCCGGAACATTAAAATCACGATTAAATTTTTGAGTTATCCAATATTTCGGCACAGTTTCATGCATCGCAGAATAACTGAAAGCACTGCGAGTTTTTATGGGCAGACATACCGATCTACCCTCATTTTTTGTATTTTCTACGATGGTTGCCACTAAACACGTTTTAAATGACTTTAGTGTTAATTCCATGATAGTTTCAAAAGTTTTATTAAATCACGAGTTTAATAAAACCCAAAAAGTCTAACTTAACTTGTGCCTAAGTGGATTTTAGTATTTCAGCTAAA
Organism: Eupithecia abbreviata; assembly: GCA_943735965.1. Classification (NCBI taxonomy): domain Eukaryota; kingdom Metazoa; phylum Arthropoda; class Insecta; order Lepidoptera; family Geometridae; genus Eupithecia; species Eupithecia abbreviata. The sequence goes on from OX030976.1 coordinate 5,582,226, forward strand.
ATTGAAGCACACTTTATAAACAACGTGAGTTTGTGAGTGCATACAATAGCCTCGTGAGCCTCTAGTTCACAAGTCTACCATGTCCGGCTTAACAATTGCCCTTTAGGCACGATTAATGAGGACTACGACTCCTGTTAACCCAAGCTTTTATTTACAATCTAATTTCAGCGGCGATGCACGAAAGGTGCTAAAAATAGCCGGGGTTCGCGCGCTCGTCTCCCGCTCGCAGCCGGTCCGCGTTTCATTCCATACACTATTTCTGTCTTTTAGAAAAGGAACAAGAAATTTTGCATGTGAGCAAGTACAGAGAAATAACTCTCTTGGAGGACAATGAGAAAAGTGCGCAAAAAGAAGATTGCCATAAGGCGAAAGTGACTGTGGTGTTGTTGGAGGTGATCTGTGAACTTTTTCGATAACCGGAGCATTTCTGCACAAGGTAATTATCGAGGTTACTGGGTAATGAGATGTTGAACATAGCAATAGCTATAACTTTGCTTAATATCACAACCAAAAACAAAATACTTAAATATATCGCTATTGGTAAACAAAAATATTGCTACGGATGTAAGCGGGTCAGCTAAGAACCTTTTTTTGCGTTGGAAGAATTCCAACGTTTCATCCCTTCAGGGATGAAAAGTTGGTGTTCTTCCAACACAAATAAGGTTCGTAGTTTACCCGCTTACACCCGTAATTAATTCGTAAAACTACGATAGTATTGATACTAAAAAACTCTACATGAAAAAGAACTAGTTCCTGACACACACACACAGGCAACCCTAGTTTCGGACACAGGGCTACATTTTATAATTGAAATTATTTGTTTTCAAAAAGATTATGTTTTTAACAATTCATTACCCATGCGCGTGTAATAATCAAGATAAGTCTCATTCACGCGAAGCGATTATATTAAACGTAACGAATCGAAATAGGAAGAGAATATTAATACTACATGCGAGACCTTAAACCACATAATAGGTAAAGTACTCTGTAACTCACTTAGTTCAGTCATATGTTTAGTGCACGTTTATTGGTACATTTGGTACCTATTGTATGTACGTGGCCTATAATTTTATGCAAATTTTTACTCTACTGGTTACGCCATTATGTTTAAAACTCCTACCTACATAAACAAGAATGACTTTTAAGAAAATGAGAGAAAACTTGATACATATAAAATTACAAATAAAATACAATTATAATTTTTAGAGTTTATTTATAACTATAACAACTCAAAATCTGTATAAATTCAACAATATAATATGCAATAAAACTTTTGATAAACTTTTAAAATAATATGCACTTTGGACACTCATATACCTTAAAGAATATTGATTATAAGTACATCTTTCTAACACCTAGTTTATGCTTTGGATATGTGGCATTCAGTCTACTCTACTACATCTACAATAATCCAAACTGGACTAGACTAAATCTACAGGACTATTCAGAAACCCCATTACTGTATTCAACATGGGGTCTGACAGAAATTCACTCAATTATTTTAATATTTTCAAGGAATATAAACAGCAGAAATTAAGTTTCTGAATTCAAACTTTTAAAAAACTGTTAACCATCAAGTTTAAGAAAATACTTCAGTATTTAGTTTTGTCATTTATGGCTTAAAACTAATTGAAATTGGTATCTGTACTATTTACCATACATAAATGTACATTAGGATGCTACATGTTGACTAAGTAAGATTGGTTCTATGAATTGATAATGTTGCATAGACATGTTTTTATAATAGTAGTAATAGCAATAATAGTTCTTATAAAATAAATAATCAATTGTATCACTTAAAATATACCTAAAACTAAAGAAAATATTTGTGCACTGCGGCTTGTACATTGTATCAAAAATGTATTTTAAAAATATGATTGTGCCTACGTTCATAGTAATACCTACTAAAAAGTATGATACACTAGCACCACCATTACTTAAATCTAAAAACAATTTAGGATTTGTGTTATACTACAATATAGGATCTAAAAACTTTGTGACCTTGGGCCAGATTTCATCTGATGTTCTTCCTTCAAACTCATTAAGGATGCCTTTCTTTTTATAAAAATCAATTACAGGTCTTGTGATACTTTCGTAGATCTCTAATCTTTTCCTTACAGCTTCAGGCTTGTCATCGGGCCGTTGTACTAAATCTTCACCAGTATCATCATCTTTCCCTTTAACTTTTGGGGTGTTGAACCCAATATTATACACTCTGCCTGAAGGCAAGTGTACCCAACGGCTTTTAACTCTGTCAATAATCACCTCAAAAGGTACTACTAAGTTCAAAACAACATTAACTGGCTGAACTTTCCATAGCGCATCAGCTTGCTCCACAGTCCTAGGGAAGCCGTCCAACAACCATGGCTTGGAGCTGACTTTCTGGAGCTCGGTCATCATGAACTTTATCATTACATCGTCAGGAACTAATTTACCTTCATTTAAAAACATTTTCACTTCTTTTCCCAGGTCAGTTTGTTTTTGAATGTGGTCTCTCAATTGATCTCCACTGGACACATGTTCTATTTCATATTTTTTCACAATTCGTGAGGATATCGTACCTTTTCCTGAAGCTGGAGCTCCAAGAATAACAGCTTTTATTAATTTTGTCCTGTGGCTCATTTTTGTGCGACCTTTGATCTTTTGATTATTTTTGCGGTAATAAATAAAAGACAAAATAAATATATTGATGTAGATAACAAGGCTTTTGTTTAGGTTTTATATAACTGGTTCACCAGTTCCAATAGCTGACAATTTATTTTATTTAGAGGGGTAAATTAAATAGGTACCTCTTCAAGTTTATTTGCTTATCGATCTTGTTTCCATATGATTTCTAATGGCTCTTCTTACGTAACTACTATAACAAATGTTATATTGTGCGTGGTTTTCATCAATATATTTAGATGGTTACACTATCGCAAATCAACACAATAATAAGTATCTAAAACTTTGAATTGAAGTAACATAATAAGACAAAAATACTATTCTTCTTCGAGCAAGAAAGACCAAAGTGCAAGCCACAGATTACATAGAAATCAGCAAAGGGCGCCGGGCTGTAAATGTCAAAGTTGTCAGAATGTTAACGCTTCGTTCCGTTCCTACTCGATAACGAACGATACTCTAACTTTTCTATTCTCTATTGAAACAGCGTCCTTTGGGATACTAGAATAATTAATATTATAAATAGATATTCCCTTTATTAGTTTAATTCATAGGTAGCAATAAAACAAGTCATTATTTCCTATAAGCAGGCTCTCATCTCAAACTCCAAAGGCTTTCAAGATTAGATTCAAGTTAGGAAAACTCGTAATGGAACGTAATCACCCGCCAGAGTTCAAGTAACATTTTCAATTTCGCGATCTGTTTTTCTTCAGAATGGCGCTTGTAATGCTACCTTGTGACCTGCCCTGGTGGACCAATGTGCAGCGGCACTTGAAGCATCTTCTCCTGGCATCTTCCCCCGCCAAACTTACTGCGAGCATGCTGAAAATACACGATATGTGCAAGTGAGTTAGATTTAACAAACATTAAATGTTAAAGCTAGGTATAGAATAGATTAAGCTCCTGATATGATAATAGTAAAGTATAGAGATTATACTTCAATTTAACTAATTGTATCAATATAGAATCCTATAGGCACACATTTAAATGTCTTGTAGAATGATAACAATAACTCTGCATAAAAACACCAATATAAATTAGCTAGGTATCTGATATCTACTAACGTTGTTTTGGTAGGTAGTAGCTACAAAGGGTCCGTAAGCTTTACCACCTAGTATAATACCAAGAAGTAAAATATCATATCCTAAAATTTTTATTAAATTTCCTTGGACTCCATGCAAATGCTTAGGTAGGTACACTATGGTGTTGTGGGCCAACGAAACTTAGTTTATGTAACTAACATTGTAAAATTATTCGGTCATTGAAATAATTAACCTAGATTTGCTAGCCTCTTTCCTCTCTACATCCATCTAGAATAGAGAACTAATATGCATCATCATCACCAGCATTGGCATCGATCCTGAAGACGACATCAAAGACGCGGAGCTGATGAAAGGCCTCGAGGTTTTCTTTGAAGAGGAGATGGCGGCGGAGGAACGCCGGCAGTTCCTCGATAACACAATCAGGATTATGGTGAACCGAGCACTGCATCTCAAGAAGTGGCGCCCACCGAAAGGACTTATGTTTAGTTTGCAGCAGCAAAGTGAGTGAAACTTATAAATTTTAGTGCCCATTACGCGCTCAGATATGTTCGGCAGCGTGTAGGTAATTGTAGTACCAGTTTCTCCCTTAGGATCGCATCCTTATTGGCTCAGTATATACATATATGTATAAGGAATCTACTTTTATCTGATTTATTTTGGAAGAGCGAGATTCCCTAACACAGGTATTTTTTTTACTTAAAAGGGACTCCCAAACACTACTTATGTATTTTCTGCGTAGGTACAGTAGGGTATGTAACAAAAACGACATAAGTACCTACATAATTTTAGTGATGCGATAAATTCCGTATATTCCATACTATCATAATCATCATCAGCAGCTTTTATCCCTTAATAATTTGATTTCTAACTAAACTATTGATAAGTTGCTATTGTGGCTATTTGTCTATCGTTGCAGGTGACGCAACAGAGCTGGACTACAACTTCTTGTCGGCGCTCGTCGCTCACGCTTTCTTCTCCACCTTCCCGAAACGGACGCTCAAAACTCATCCAACGCTACAAGACTTCAATTTTACACATTTTTTTAAGAATTTACACAGGTTCGTAGCTATAAAAGACTTCAATTTTACACATTTTTTTAAGAATTTACACAGGTTTGTGGGTACTCTTGATTAAAACACAATAGAGTTGACACTTCTAATGGCACCCATGCTTTTATTGAGGAAGAATTTTGTTGTTGACTCTATTCTTGAAATTGGTAGGTATATTGACAGCAATTACGACTAACAATCTCGACGGCAATCTTTCCTGAATAAGTGATAATTTCCATATCTACTATCCAACCATTAAAAAGTCTTGTCAATTTCCATAGGTTGATGGTAGTCATATATCATAGTATTACGTCCAATGATTCAATTATCGCTTTAAAAAGTTAATAGTTCTGTGTTTATTTCATGCCTACCAAATATTAATCTTTATATTTATTTCAGAAAATCACAAAGGAACAAATTAAAAAGCCTGCTCCATTATTTCGAGTGGCTAGATAAAAACAGTAATGAAGGGTCTATCAAAATAAGCAGACAGGTGAGTACTTAGCTGATAGCCCCAATATCGTATTTTATTTAAGTACTCAAGCAAGTATTCTGTGCCAAAAAGTATTTGTTTTTTTCCGTCTTTTTGTGTTTTTTTTTAATGTGCATAATGTAACGACTTAGCGGTAAATTGCTGTGACATTTATGCTTATTTGCAGTAAACAATATTATTATGTATGTATCTACCTAGAATACTTACCTACAGATATTGGCTGCCTGAATACGTAGGTTTAACTTAAAACTTCTGAAACTATCATGGTTATTAACACTGGAGTTATTTAAAACGGGATATTTACCATGATTTGATGTTTGAGTTGTCCAATATTTCGGCACAGTTTCATGCGCCATGATCACGGAATAACTAAAACGAAATATTGGAAAACTCAAAAATCAAATCATGGTAAATATCCCGTTTTAAATGACTTAAGTTTAACTTGCTACAAGGTAAATTATATTAAAAAAACATCTCAGATCAAGTTATCATTAAAGTTTACACCTTATTAGAGACGTACGTAGGTAGGTACTTACTGTATGAGGTATGCTGGTAATTTTATGATTACAAAGTTCTTTGTTTTAGTTTTTCTTTTTTTAATTCTTTTTTGCTTTTTTTTTTTTTGCACAGAATTAGGTACCTTTAGCTACGTGTTAAACACAGATTAGACAATATAATTATAATAACCTTTAAAATGAAAACTGTCTAGGTAGACCAGGTAGTCTTCCACTAGTGGACAAAAAATTTAAGTGAACAGTAAAATAATTTTATTTGATAATAATTTATATATAAAATATGACTTGTCTAAGTGCTTATTTTGTAAGCCTAAAGAAATAAATGATATTTTTACTTTTACTTTTATTCCAAAGTTTTTGTTTTAAGAACATGTACCTATATTGGGTCAAAAGATAAATGAATTGAATAGTTACCTTTCTATATACTCTTCAACAAGTAAGAAAAGCTTAATTTTCCGTAGCACGTAGCGTCGTAGCACCCCGTAGCCGCGTAGACAAGACACTGAGTGGCCAACAACATTTAAAATGAAAACTTGCTAAAACAACGTTTTTATTCCGTAAATCAGTTCAGTTCAGTTATTTATTGATAAGAATATTCTTATATGTCAAACATAATAATACAAGTAACAAAAAAAATACACAACGAATTACAAATCATACACACACAGGAGTTTACAGGAGTTATTATTATTTTTTTTTTTTAATTTTACCAATACATAATTAATTAATTAAATGAATCAAATCCTGATACAGAAGAAAAGTTCGTTTTATTAGATTGAAAACTTTATCCCAATTCATTTATTACTTAGTTTTGCTTTATTTAACCAATACTTATTTAAAAATGATGAAGTACTTATAAAAGTAAACAAGAACAAACCCAAAAATTGTTATGCCCTGTCAGGGTTTTTATGCATTGTGTACCCACTAAGATACCTAGAAAAATTACCTGTATGCATAAAATCACAATAAATGATTACGATTTAAAGCGCAATTTCCTGTAGCAAGTAGCATCGTAGCAGTCCGTAGCAGGCGAAGACTTACAAGCACACAGTCCCCGATTCTATCCATCCATGGTTGTCTGGTAGAGATTGCTCTTGAGCGATAAGACCGCCAATTGTAACTTGTTATTTAAGTTTTTATTTTACATAGTTCTTATATACTAAGTGTGCAATAAAGTAGTATCTATCTATCTAGCTAGACAAAACAGCCAGCCTGGCTCTGACGTCATATCTCCGCCGTGTAGGGTACGAGGCTAATGCAGGTCGTTGGCATATAAAACGATGCCAATCCCCTCCCCTGTGATTTGTTGTGTAACTTTAATTTGTTTTGCGAGGTAAAACATGTGTAGTTAGGTAACCTTGAGTTATTAATATATAATTATGATATTTTGTAGTTTGTAATTTTATTACAAGAAGACTCATAACATAACAGTGATTTATTATGCAGCTTTCGTTTTGCTTGAGTTAGGTAGGTGCCTACACCTATGTACTTATAAGGTAAAGATATGATGGTACCTATACATTGTATAGATTTTAAGTAGGTATCGGGGCGTAAAACTTAGGCTCTACTAGACAGACAGACCGCATTTGAACTGCAATCCAACCGCAAATTGCAGTTTATTTGCAATTTGAATGCAATTTGTGGTTGGATTCCAGTTGAAATGCGGTCCGTCTGCCTAGAGCCTTAACGTTCAAAGAGATAAGTTCTAGATCTTAAAATACATTGAAGCTAAATTTTCAAAAAAAACCGCGTTTAGTTTTTTGAATATAATACATTGTGTCATATATACACCACCTATGCTATGTACGTACCTACCTTATTAACATGTATTTGATAGATGCAATAAATTTTACTTGACTTTACAATCATCTCACGTGTCTAGGTGATGACGTCAAAACAATGGCTGACGATAGAAGACTGGCTGGAGTGCACTCTCCCTCTCTGCAAGCTCCTGGTCCGGCACGAGGGGCGGCCGGAGAGATGCGAGAACGACGAGGCTCTCCGCGTCTGCTTCGCATCCAGCAGGATTGGAGGGGACACGCTTATTGATGGAGAATCACAGGTATAAAGAAATGTTTTAGTTTATATTATTATTTATAAAACCTAGGTGGGTACAATTATATTATTACTAGCTGCGCCCTGCGGCCTTGCCCGCGTTGATATTTCTCCTTCTACGAAGTGTTAATATAGGTAGGTAAAACATTTAAAAAAAGATGAATGAAATCGGTAAAGCCGTTCTCAATTTATAGCGTGATCAGGAGAAATAGGGGTTTATTTGCGTATACCTACTTATATAGATTAATATTCTTGAATTTTTTTAACTACTATAAACCATAAACATTTCACTATTAAAAAAACCTACACATTTCTTTTTATCACTCTAGTCTATATTCTATAATTGTGTCTATATTATTTTTATCACTTGAATAAAAGGTACCTACTACGGCAGGAGTACCTCTTTATCATGGGTATACTTGGGACAATATCATCGCCGTGGCACTTGCACATTTGCTTTTAGTCAAAATGTAGGTACGAAATGTCATGGTTTTTTACTTTAGATTTTATAACCGTTCTTTATTACAGGAATCCTTATCAATGTTCATGATGCCGGAGCTCCTTCCCGCGATGCTGGCCGTCGAAGCCCTGGAAGACAACGAAGTGCTCAAGGTGGAAGGCGTCAGAGTCTTCAGCAGAATCTGTGACAAGAAACAGAAGACCAACATTGATCTGCTGGAAGAACCTAAAACTGTAAGACATTTTCAGCAGTACTACAAAAACAAACGTAAACACTGGTCTAAGAAGTGTTCAGCTAAACAAAGGGTTTAACAAGAGTTTAACTCTCGTCACCACAAAACCTTGTGTAGCGCGTGTCTTTCTAGATAACGTCTAACTCAATCAGCACGGTCATATTGCAAATCATTCTTTCGTCGTTTGAGTCGTTCTTTTCTTCTAACAATTGTCTATAAACCATAGAGATCCGGGTCTTAAACGTAGACCAGCTATTTTATTCTCTTTGGGTCTTAATCATCACATGGATAAACACTTTTTAAGCCCTTCTTACTTGTGATAAGTAGATGATGTACGGTTGTGTTTGTTCTATTGACCGCATCATCGATTTTTTTTTTTTAAGAGGCCATCACACAAACGAGTATTTCGATTATCTTCTTAATATTATAACCATGCGCAACTAGAACCGTTCGATTTCTATTTTAAGAAGTCCAAAGACAAGTGCGATGCCGTAAATATCAATAGGTAACAGGTTTTCATTAAATAAGTTATTTAATGAAAACCTGTTATCTGTACTACAGTTACTGTAGGTAGGTACTTATTTAGCATTTTAAAATTTTTTTTCATAGGTGACTGTTTGCCTAATGGACGCAGAAGAAGAACCGTTCGATTTTTATTTTATGAACGTATGGTCCAAATATGACAGATGAGATACCGCAAATATCAATATGTAACAGGTTTTCATTAATTATTTGTACATATTCAGCATTTTACCAACTGTTTTCGTAGGTGACAGTTTGCCTAATGGACGCCGAAGACTACAGCAAATTACCGCTCAGCCAATGGGAAGAGGATAACGTTCTGCGGGAGCTTAACAAATGTCTGCTTGCCTTCGAGCAGACTCCGATGAAGGGCAAGGAATCCAGGCATGATAAGCGACTTTCCCCTATCGGTATGGTTTCGTTTACTTTTTATGATGTATGTAACATGTGTGACATGGATTGCAAGTACCTACCATAAATAATTGAGGATAGGAAGTTTAACCCAAAGAAAATACTCCTGAATTTTTAAATCAGACACATGCATTGACAGATTTTGGAAAGATATCTGGTTTTGTCCGGTAATTAAGGAATGTTTTCTATGAGTAAAACTTCCTAAGTTTAATATTTCGTGTTGGTAAGGTACCTACTTGCCATCCATGTTCTATGGCCGTGGGACCGATTTTCACCTTTCTGTATCAATTTTAATAACACTTTTCTTCAGTGAAGTATCGAAACGGTCAAGCCTAGTTCTTACTTCATGTTTTAGGCTTTAATAATGGACACCCAAATTGGATTACTAAGACCAAATTGGATACATCGTCAGCTTTTTAAGGCTTCTGCTTGACGGAAAGGTGTATCTAGGCGCAAATTAAGCTGATTATACAGCAGGCTTCATTTGATAACATTCGGAGTTAACCACACTTAGCACTTATTTATTTAACACTTTGACTGCGATTTTTTTTCGACGACTGCGATCTTTTTTTAACCTAAAAAATTCGTGCTGCCGCTCCATGTGCGGCGCAACACAGCGGTTGTGTTGCGCCGCACATGCGTTTTGTTCGAAAAACATTACAGCTGTGCTGAGTCACAAAGATCTGTATTTTCTCAGCCGCTGCGCTAGTGTGGATTTACGCATATTAGTCACTTGTAGAAAACACATACCGTGTGATTTCAGCAATCAAAGTGTTAAGAATACTCAAATTTGTACACCGTTTCGCATGTATATAATACTCGCATATATTTAGCACATTGTAGCTAGGATATATATTTTTAACTTGCACGAGAACGCTTTTTAATTAAGTACATGACAGTTTTGTAAGTAGGTACCTAACCTACTTATTAATAAACCAGAAATTAAAATTATGAGCATCATGATTTTCACTTTTCTAGGTGAATCGTTCTGCCATACGCCCCCCGAGGTGGAAGCGACGGTCATGATAAAGCAGGCGTCATCATGCAGCACCCTCAACAGTTACAACAGTAGAAGCCCTTCTCCGCAGAACTACTGCGCTGCTACGCTCAATCTGAATGACCCTAGTAAGTGATTCCTTCTCTTCATTAAGGAAATAAGCGACGGTCATGATAAGCAAGCCAAGTAAATTAGGTAGCAGATATGACGTCTTGCGCACATTATACCTAATCCCATTTCGAAGAGAATTAAAAAAAAAATACAATCTTAGGGAAACTTACATCTAGGCTAGATAAAGATAAGGTACCTACAAAGAATATTTGACTTAAGGCCTATTAGATGTTTCCAAATAATAAATAGGTGCATTTCAAAATAAAATCTAGCTGAATAAGAGACTGAAGAAAAAAGAAAGAGAAATAAAGGAAGTATATTTTCCAGGTGTAGAGCTATCTAAACGTAAATGCTGGCTATCACCCGACGGAGCGACTCTGAACAACCGTCGCGGCAAGTTCATAGTGCTGGGCTCCTCGGGAGAATGCCTGCCGGTGACGCGGCCCGCCGACCTCGCCGACACTCAGCAGGACAGCCTCTACTCCAGCTGTAACTCCAGTGATGACGAGTTCCACAGCGCCAATGACAGCTTTGACTACGGTGAGCGAGTCAAAAAAAAATGATTTATTTTTATACGCTTAAAACATAAGCTCTTAGACAAGTCAAATTAGTATACTATAAATTATTATCAAATAAGAATATTTTAATGTTCACTGAAATTTTTTGTCCTAGTATTTAACACAAACCCCCCATGTTTGGGGGAGGCAGAAATCGCGAATGAATAAGTTCCTTCCAAGAAAGCGTGCTCTATCTTAGTAAACATTCTTTTTTTGTTAGTAAACTTGTTCTTGAGTGGAGACCGATAACGATCTCCAACTGCTGGTAATTGCTGGATGTGGCAAACTGTAGACTCGGTGCCATGGCGCTCTTTAGGGGAGTTCTATGTCCAGAAGCGGGCTAAAATGGCCTGATAAATGCCATAAAAATTTCGTAGAGTTAGTTAAAGGCAGGGAATTTCAAACGCAAATTTCGAAATTAACTGTATTTTTTAATTGCTATTATAAAGTAAGATATAATTAAAGTAAGAAAAGCTCTGAATAGTTCTGAAACCAGCTTAACAATGTTAACACTTATTATTTATAGATATAAGTTATGTTTTTAGTAATATTATGTAGTATCTATAAGTTCAGGCAATAAATCATTATTCTATTCTATTCAAACAGGCAGCGAAGACGAAGGCAGAGGCGAGAGCGCGCGACCCACTTCATTCCACTACTCCAAAGAGTTATCCACTGAAGAAAGACGGCTGAGTTTCGCGAGTCGACTCCGAGAGGCTTTGAGGAGAGAAGCGGAGGATTCTTGTACCACCAGCACGACGGGAGACTGGTCTACTGACAGCTCCAGTTACGCTGTCGGGATCAGCATATCCGGGGCAGGGGTCCATGATAACGATATTAGGTCAGTATCTACTGTTTCACTTCACTTCTCCATAGAGGTACCTAGGTACAGATCCTACTCTTCAAGGTTTTCGGGTCTAAACTTTAAGGTTTTCGGGTCTAAACTTTAAGGTTTTCGGGTCTAAACTTTAAGGTTTTCGGGTCTAAACTTTAAGGTTTTCGGGTCTAAACTTTAAGGTTTTCAGATGCGACCGTAATTAAATGCGAAATAGCTTGACATTATAAAAAGGAATAAAAAAGAATAAATGACTAGACAAGTAGATCAGTGGATGGAAGCAGCTCAAGTTTGCAGTTTTGGCGTCGTTTGGGAGAGGCTTATGCTCAGCCGGCAGCAGACCTACGTAAGCTGATATAATTATAGAATGAACTACTGAAGAAACCATTTTATATCTCAGAATACAGAAAGTCATTTATTGTTTTTCTAAAATGTATAATATAATGATTCTCTAATTTGAATATTAAATATGATAAGACTTGACTAAAATATAAGGTAAGAAATCGCTCTTAGCGATAAGGCCGCCCATTGTGCATCTGTATCTTTGTTCTTTACTGTTTTTGTTTTTCTGTGTTTGATGTGCATTAAAGCGTATTTGTATAAATAAATAAATAATAAATAAATACATAATGCTGGACAATTCACACAACATTATCTAGCCCCATGGTAAGCAGAGCTTGTGTTATGGGTACTAGATAACTGATATACATAATACAATACATTAAATAGATCGTTTTTTTTTTTTTTATTATACATAGAAAACGACCAGAACACCCGAAACAAATATCTGCAGATCGTACACACAATTGTTCCTAGGCGGGAATCGAACCCGCAACCTCCTGCGTCGCAGGCGGACCTTCGCCCACCGCGCCACATCGGTCGTCGTATTGTATTGTACTCTAATTGTATTTGGTGTGTGTGCCCGTTAGGATAGATATACAACATATTTATAAATAAATAAATAAATTCTTCAGTAGATAGTCTTTACCTAATAATCATATCTTGAAAACGTGGTCGTTTTCGACCATGCGATGTTGGAACAGAAGCAAGTAAAACGCTATGTGTAGGCAGACAATACAAAGCAATTACTCTTTATTGCACACCAATTAAAAACAGATACACAAGACAGGAAAAAGACAAATACAGAATGTGTTGTACAATGGGCGGCCATATCGCTATGAGCGATCTCTGCCAGGCCTACTTTCAGACGTTAATACATGTCATATAAATGCATTTTCTAATTTCTCGCAGGGTAAAACGCGGTGGCTCCGTGGGTTTCGTGCTGACTGAAAAGGAGACCATGAGCAACGGGGATCCCTCGCCGCGGCACAAACCGCTCGGCAGGAGGGAAACCGGGAACAGTTCCAAATACAGCTTTAGTACTGAATACACGTAAGAATATTGCTGGAAAGTTATTATCACAGAACCTTTCAAAGAAAGTCAAGTTAATTCGTTCAGAAATATAAAAGTAGGTAAAGAGGGACTAAAAGTGGTAATCTTGGGTGTCAATGGGCTAACATGAAAATATATATTTTTTAAATTATATTTTGTTTTTATTTTTGTAATTAAAAAAATGCATGCTTACGTTATTGTTTTTTTTAAATTATCTTCACATAGAACTGCTCTTTGAAACATGTTCAGCGTGTACACATTTAGGGATACCGTCTAGATTTATTTATTGTGGGCTTCTATTGTATAATATGTTATATTTGTATAATATTTGATTGTATTCTGTTTTGTGTGTCAAATAAATAATGGCGAAATATGGATTGTTATGCTTGCAGGTCAGAGTTAGAAGAAGTTTACGAGCAGTTCAACCAATGGCTGAGCGATCCGATAGTAGACGCGGATTCAGGGGAACACAAGGCGAGGGAATTGGATTCAAGAGATCTGGCTGTGATTAGGTAAGGATCGGTACGGTATTTAAGATTTGTGTTTTCAGAATAAGTAAACTTGTCCTTCTATCTACGAACTCCCGTCGCTTCACTTCTCGACTATTAGTAGTAGACAGAATACAAAAGTTTTATTTTATAATATTTGTTTTCTTGCAAACCAACTTGAACATCCCATCCCTACCAGTTTTTTTTATTTTTCCTTTTGTATTCTAGTCCTTTGAGTATGATTTTATACCCATATCCCATTCTACTGTCTGATTCTATCGGTACCTACTGAAGTCCATTGAGACAACACCCGATCAGTCCGTGAATTTAGTCGGTAAATCAGAGGGGCTCCCACGCTATTTAACACAAACAACGTAACGCGCGTTATTATTTTACGCTAAATAACGTGTGAAAAGGCGTTAAAATGCGCTTAAACACGCATTGTAGCCTAGCAGATATACTACGTCTGGTAAAGATGGCGGCAGATAGGGATCTGCCGCCATCTTTGGGCCACTGCAGGGGCAAGGGGCAAGTTCATTTCTGCGTTTATCGAATCGTAAGTCATATACCTACTGTTTCAGATTTGCCGGTTCCCTGCTAAAGCGTACCCTCAGCGAGTCCATGGCGAGTGGGACGAGCTCTGGCGCGGGCTCGGCCGAGGCAGCCGAGTTATACGGGCCTGGCCGAGACTCGCGGGACCGGGCGGCGCCGAGGCGGCTGGCGCTGGCGGCTCGGTCGCTGTCCTTGGAGCTGGCCAGGCATAGGCACAGGCTGGCGGCGCAGTTGGTAAGGAAGGTGGACTCTTGAGGGACAGATGAAGGCTTGGTGCACTACGGCGAATCACGACATAAACAGGGTGGAATTTTGTAATGCCACTTGGAGGGAAAGTACTGTTAATACTCGTACTGTAGATAGAACATTTTACTCAAAGAAACATTCCTTTATTTTTGAATAGAAAGAAAACTGCATTAAAAGATTTTAATAAATTCGCTTTCTACACACGGGAATCGAACCGACTAAAATCTGTAAAAATTACACACTGTACTTTTATGGCATAACAATTAAATTTATCAAGTTTGTTAGAGAGATTTCATTCTTATAATTGGGTCAATTATAAGGATGAAAAATTAAATCTCTGTAACAAACTTGATAAATTTAATGAAAGGAAACAATGAAATCTGGACTCATAACAATTATTCATCATCATCACTGAATTTTTAACTACGCTGGCCATTAAAAAATTGATCCACTTATATCAATCAAAGAAATTAAAAGTTGGGTAATTTTTTTCGATAATACGTTGCATGGTTCGTAAAATGCGAAACTTCGGTCGGTATTCCAGTTGGCTCATTAGCTGTATAAAATGTTTTAGTATGGTGAGGAGTCCGTATAAGGTATCCAGCCTTCATTTATGTAGATTTGTATATCTTGACTTGAGCTTAGATAATCCGAGCTTACGGTCAATACTTCAACAAGCTCAGCGCATGCGCTGTACACTGTGCATGTTGAATTACTGCATATTTTGATATCCTTCTCGATAAATTATAGGTATCTAAAATAGAGTTACCCTGCACATATCTTCTATGTCAGTCGACCTATCAATGGCTGGTTCTTCCCTGCAACAATCAGCACTGCCGTGAAGCTTATGCTTGCTATGTTTTGACAGAAACGTAAAGTAAAAGAATCAATACCGGAGACGATTCTTAAAAGCACACAAAAGAAAAGCGAAGACGAAACACGATCCGAAGACTCTGTGGGCAATTCCACAGAGACCGGCTCGACACAACTCACCAACCCGAGTTTTAGGAAGAAAAAGTTGAATTGGATGCTAAACATGATAGTCGAGACTATCGAAGAGACCGTGGAATGCGAACCGGTCACTGTAAAGCTTAGGAAACCTAAGGTCAGGCGTCTGTCGCTAATACACGCTCGAAACTAACTTCTTCGCTTTCTGTCGAAACATATATGTGACGCACTCACACAAGTGTCCTCGCCATGTTATGTAATGCACTGCGTGACTCTTTGCACACTTACACTAAGGATAGCTTATTTTCGTCAGTCAATAATATTTCTCGCTAGAAAATCATTGTCACACACCGACATAGATAATCTAAAAGGGCTATGCTACCTGAGCACTTATCAACTATCAAAACCTAACGTACGACGTTTTTGGGCTTTGTTAACATGCGTTAACAATGGGTACCTATGCCTTGGCAATGCCAATGACAGACTGCCCAGCATCAGACGTGTGCCACTGCTCAAAAAGGACACCACTAAAATGGACATAAACATCATGGGTACTCCATGTATTAATAAATATGTACTCAATCCATCGGCGGAGCTTAGCTCACTGAATCAGCTCCAACCATATCTGTTGCCACTGTTTCTATACCGCTCTCTGTTCTATTTTAGCTAAGCCAACTAGCCCACAAGATAGTGGTCGGCGGTTCGGTCCGGCCCGTGGCGACCGGCAATTGGGGCTGCGGGCGGCGGCAGCGCGGCCAGCCGCAGTTGAAATTGCTGCTGCAGTGGTTGGCCGCGAGCGTGGCCGGCGTGCCAGCGCTCCTCTACTACACTGCTGGGAATGAGCAGCTGTTCAAGGTAATAAACCACTACCAATCAAGTAGAATGTTGCAATAAGTTCAAAAACATTAATGTGGGTGAAAATAGCTAGATTATACATCTTCCAAATTGGCTGTTTTGTAACAGAGCATGCTTCATTCTTTACCCAGTATAAAGATAAAAAAATATGATAAACAGACATTTAAAAAAAAAGACCTTGTATTGCCCTACACAAAACTGCACTTAGTAGGAAAAATTGCTCTACCATACCATGACTGTAGAAAGATATAATACAATTCCTTGAGATATAATTTAAGACTAAGCTGTCTTAAATTTTGTTCTCTCGAGGAATTTTATTATATTTCTTTGTCCATAATTAATAAGTTATTAGTAACCTGTTGTTCCACCTAGCTTAAAATACCTTTTTTATACAGAGATCCTACAATAAGTTTAATTTAATTTCAAAGTCATTTAAATAGCATCAAGATTCGTGAGAAAAGCCTGGTGGCTTGTGATCCATCTTAGTAGATGGATCACATTAATATCGCACATTCGGGCCCAGATTTAAGACACTGAAGCTATTACATCCAAACCCACAAATCCTAGCCTTTTAAGTCTAATGTAGTGATCGTACCTGCGAGCTGCAGACCGCCGCCCCTGCAAGCGGCGCAGCAGAGGCTGAGCAGTGAATATATTAAGGAAGGAAGATTGCGAGTTCAAGTACCCCGAGGTCGAAAATATTCTTTAATTTCCTAGAAATGAATACCTAATTTTCCCTTCCAGCTGGACACGTTAGTCCGCGTGCTAGTTGACCGCAAATGGACGGTGGGCCAGCTCGCCCGCTCCGTGCTCAAATTCGCGCGCCATACCCTAGAAGACCCCACTGTGTACCCCGACAGCCAAACTCTCTTCGACGAGCTCATAGGCATAGAGAAGACCATCGACTCGTAGCTAAGGCTTCCCTCGCCAAGACACTGCACTCATGTACAGACTAGAGGGAGAGTGGAGTCTGTCGAGACTTGGCTAGCTATGAGCGAACGCAGGAATGCTGATGGAAGTTTTGTACCGTGATGTGATAATCGGGATTCGATCGGGAAGCTCTGTGCGTATACGCCGCTACCCCGTAGCACAAAAATGTGCATTCAAATATGGACTTAAAACGTTATTTTGTTCGCATTCATTAAGGGCTTAAACTCGTTATTTTATGTTTAAATTTACAGTAAAAAAAACGGCAACTTACAAGCTTCAAACGAGTGGTCCGCGACCTGTCTGTCTGTCTCCTGATGCCGTCAATATGACATGCATCAAAGCGTTACGACTTAATATTTAATGCACTTTATCGTAACTAATATTATAAATGCGAAAGTGTTTCTTTGTTCGTTTGTCCTTCCTTCATGTCCTTACTAAGCAACCAATCGACTTGATTTTTGGTATAGAGTTAGTTAAAGGTTAAAGTTAAAGTCAATCGTTTCAACTAACTCTATACCAAAAAGTAAAACAGCATTTTTTTCCGATAAATCAGTTCCCATGAAAAATAAATGACGTTTAAAGTTTATTTACGTGCGAAGCCGCGGGCAGAAACTAGTTATATTTGTAAACACATATTTGTGCTGCGTGGTAGCAATGCGCGACTGATCTGCGACAACCTGGGGCCTTCTGTTAACACTTTGACTGCGGTTTTTTTTCGACGACTGCGATCTTATTTTTTACCTAAAAAATTCGTGCTGCCGCTCTACACAGCGGTTGTGTTGCGCCGCACATGCGTTTCGTTCGAAAAATATTACAGCTCTGCTGAGTCACAAAGATCTGTATTTTCTCAGCCGCTGCGCTAGTGTGGATTTACGCATATTAGTCACTTGTAGAAAACTCATACCGTGCGTTTTCAGCAGTCGAAGTGTGGCAGACAAGACTTAAGAATCTTAACATAATGAGGGCTTAGCCTGAAGGGAACGGGGTAAATGTAATAAGATGCCATGCTTGGCCCTAGCATAAGCTTCGTGTGAGTACAATATTATAGCCTATATCAATTTCTAAAATAAAATAGATTAAATGCATTTATATTATTTGTATCACTTAATTGTAAATGAAAAAAAAAATTGTAATAAAGTGATTATTAAACTGTGTCTTATTTTAACTGTGGGTAGAGTTTTAGAAGATATTTACTTCATAGTTACAAAAGCAATATTAGTATTTGATTCGAATAAAACTTTATATTAATATTTTTGTACTAAACTATCCTGAAACTATCGATTTAAAATAAATCGATTAAATACAAGGTGTAAAATATGACGTAATAAATAAAATTATATCACAATAATTGATAAATTAAAACTAAATATAAGATACGATTTTTGATGAATTAAACATATTACCTACTATTATGGATTTCATAAAAATATTAACCGTAAATTAGGGCAGTGCTAAAAGACTGTACCAGGTCAATACTGTTACATTTTATACTATTTATGTAGGTACTTTATTCTTACAAGGCAGTCTGTCAAAGGAACAGAAAAATGTAAATAGTGGCATGTTATAAAAAATACAGCTTATTATTACGTTACGTGACTTATTATTGTTTGTATGAATAACGTGTATTCAAGTTATTATTTACTTTACAGTTTACAAGACTCCACAAGTCTTCCATATTATTATGAATCTCAATGTGTCCAAAGTTTGTTAATTTCGAGTAATCAAGGCTATACTTAAACCGGAGGATGCGAAATAAAATTATTGCGTCGATTTAATGTTGTTTTATTTTTACTTCTTTGTATATTCTTCAAATATTTGGTACAGGTGTACTGGGTATTTTCTTTATGTGATAAAAAATATATATCTCTGTAATGTAAGTGTTAGTTTATCAGTTACCTAGTAGGCACAAACTCTACTTAGCTTGGGACTTAGATGATGCTGTGTGGATTATTTATTTATATATATTTGTCTTTTTACAACTGACTCTTTGAAAAACACTAATTGTCGAGATAAGATCTGTGATTCGGATCTAGCAAATAAAACTGTTTTTCTAAGAAACCTTATATTTATTTACAACAACGCAGGACCCAGTTTTATGTCAAATACATGCACAATAATCATACAATTATTCATTCCTAGTGCATAATATCCACTGGTTCATAATCCAGCAACTTTTAAGCTATCACGTATTAATACTAAAACCACTTATAAGGGGACGACTTCAGGTATACTGTATTTATTTCCTTCTACTAGTGAACAAAGAAAATGAAAAGGAAATCAATCAACAATTCATTTCTTATATGATAATAATCTATAATATAATAATATCGATTCTAAAGTTACTTTGTCTATTACATTTTAACATGTAAACAGCTGAACCGATCTTTTTATTAGCTCCCTGTCAAATTACAATAAATTTGACAGGGAGCTAAATGGCATCCCGGGGACAAATAGGTTACTTGAAAAATGCGTGCGAAGTCGCTAGTCATTTATCGTTTAAAATATTACTTGAGCTGATTTTGTATGCCTAAAGAAATTAACGTTATTGATTACCGATTTCATTACACATGAACTCAGCTGAAGGAAATAAAGGACACACGGTTACTATCCCATTATAAGTCTTTTAGAAAGCTTTAACATTACAAAATCCTATAGTAAAAGTAACTAGTTACCCTAAAAGAACAGGCCTCGCATGCGGCGGCCCATGCCTTGTCTGTCGTACAGCACGTTGAATCGGTTCACGAGCTGGTTGATACCGTTGCAGCCTTTGGTGATCGTGCCCAGATACGTCATGAGAGCTACGTCGTTGCATTGCTGAAAAAAACAAAAGAGTATAGAAATTAGGCCTCAAAATAGGACTGAAAATTGGCATATGTGCAGTGGACTAATATAGGCTGATAATATGGCTGAGTTTCTTAAGGCTTATTTCGTAAATACAAAATAACAGTTTCAGAACATAATTATTTGCCAACGCGCAACCACTAAGTTCGCCTTCTTCAAAACTGGTGTGTTCCAAACCAATCTCCCGGAGATTGAAGATGGTAGTCAAGGTATGGTGTTAGTGTCACATACAGATTTGGGCTTTAGCTCAAAATATTAAGATGCATTTTATATTGACAGACAGCTCGCAAGCCATTTTGTCATTGTAAAAAGTATTACAAGATGCAAATATTAAAAGTTAAGCCCATATTCAATGTTTATTTGTGTGCTGTGTGGTAGCGATGCTGGATGTATGTCCTATCTTCTTCAGTTTTCGTTCTCACTGACGCAGAACGGACTCGAACAATATAATTGGACAAAGTAACCATCACGTCACCCTACTGATTCCTCATTGGTCAATTACGTTTCGCGTCAGTTTGACACCTTTTAGACGAGAAAAGACTGTTCTTTATAATACTAAACCCAAATACACCTACATTATAGAAGTGCGTACGGAACTGTTGTGAAGTAAGCAGTGGCAGCCTATTGGATAAGGCGCGGGCTTCCCTCAGCAGCGCCGGTCTAGGCGGTAGGGTTCCGTCGCGGATCGCCCGAACGGTCGCTAACACGGCGCGCACTCGCGATACCAACATCTTGATGGCAGACCGCTGAGCTGTTAGGTGTTCCGCCACTGAAAATATTGACCATTATAAGTTGTGTCTCTAATGTCCTGCTATGTATTACCACAGATAATATAATACATACTGTATTACTGAACGAAAAAAATTGGGGAATCAGACAAATCTCTCAAAAGCATTTGTAGAATAGACAAACAGTATATAATTTAAGAAATTAAAATGTTCAGTATTGAGGCATAACACCGCGCTTGGCTAAGAAGCTATAGGATACTTTTCAACCAAGTTCTATAAACATATATAGAAAATACTTCATAATACCACACAAAACAGAAAACAATACAGAATACTTAGAATAGAGGAAGTATAAAGGGCGGCCTTATCGCCGAGAGCGATTTCGTCTAGGCAACCTTAGGATGGACTGGACATGAAGGAACAATATAGACTTTTATATTTTTTTTTATTATCTATCTGCCTTTATTTTCTATAAACAACAATTTATAGATACTAAACACCCTCATGTTTATTAAGAAGTTAAAATAGAAATCACAAGACCAATTAATAAAATAAAATAAGCCCCTATCAATATATAATTATCAATATTGCCTGTGAGCTTACCTAAACTGTTGAGTGCAGCTTCACCAGAAGACACCCTAGCGACATGGTCCACACCAATCCTCTCCGCCTCTTCAGCAGCCAACGTATATGTGAGAGGCGCTAGCAACATTGTAGCTCGTCCGTTTACAACATCTATCACTGACTCATACAGGACTACAGGTAATTGCTGTAAAGAAAACCATGGTTTTTGATGACCTCTATGGCGGCGCGGTGGGCGAAGGTCTGCTTAAAACGTAGGAGGTTGCGAGTTCGATTCCCGCCTCGGGACTAATGTTTGTATGATCTGAAGATATTTGTTCTGGGCGTTTTCTATGTACAGTAAAAAATATCTATATATGTAATATATTGTAGTATGTATATCAGTTACCCATAAAACAAGCTCTGCTTCTATAATTTTTTTACTATATAAAAAATATGATGAAAGTGATTAAGGCAATATACCATAAGTTTCTAATCTTTTGCTAGTACTACTTTCAGATTTACAATAAAATACTAAGTCAATAAAGTTCCGACTATCAAGAATTCAAGACTTTGCTGACTGAATTTTTTCAATGTTCAAGTCTCATCAAGTCAAGTCAATAAATTTCTTGATCATTTTGTTGAACAGAGCAAGGGGTTCTATAAATTGATCAAGATGATAATAATTAAGATCATAATATCACCTCTCCATCTCTGCCAGCTGGGTTCAACATCAGCATCACAGGGCACTCATTGATGTCACAGATCTGTCTGTGCACTGCGATGTCTCTCTCAGTGGGAGCCTCACCCGTTGTGTACCATCCCAAGAAATCCATATCGGAAAATACTTGTTTGACTGAAACACCATACATGGGTTGCTGTATGCCAAGTTGTTTTCTTATTTTAATTCCATTATTAGCATTTAATGAGTGATAGATATGGTAAATGATTATTATTATTTAGTTATAGACAAGCAGCTGAGAGCTGATATGCCTATAACAGTGTTTTTGTTTTTCACTACATTTGTTTGTCTCTTATAGTGGTAAGATAGTGCATTATTGTAACCAGTGGTCGAGTCTGTTTTTGAAGCTGTTCACAGAGAAGAAATATTTACTCATTGCTTGGCTTTAAATAATCATTACAAAAAGGGAATAGGTACTCACATTGTTCCTCCTTCAAATTGTAATATTCCCTATCGATAATGATCTCATCTCCAATAGCACTGAAGACTAGTTCAAATGAATTCATCACTTCAATGTTTCTGCCCTTCTGTTTGCCAATAAGTGCTCCGACAACTGAAAGAAAAAAACTTTTACTCTATGTGCTGTTAACATCAGTCAAGTCAACATATTTATTCCAAGTCAGAAGGGAAGATTATTGTGGAAATAACAGTATTGTGACTGGTGAGTGTACTCTCTCTGATGCATTTTCAATGAACATAGTTAAGGCACATGCATTATCTTGTCACATAAAAAATATTACATTAAGTAGTTTCTGTTATCTTTTTAGTTCTAAGTTATTTTTGAATAACTATATTATTATTATGTCTCTCATTTAACATGATATTGGGCCATAAAGTGACCCGGTCCTTTGGAAGGCTTATTATTATTTTATTATTGTAGCTGCTGCAACAGCGCATTTTAGCAGTTTACCTGTTTGAGGGGATCCTTCCTGTGCTCTCAGTCGTGTCCAGTGTTCAGAAACATTCATGATCACCAAGGGATGAAGAGATACAGTGACAGAGCCGGAGGTAGCTGTCGTCACCACAACGTTCTTGGCACCACCCGGCGTGGCAGGCGCTGGTGAAGCTGGGTTTGGTGCGTCCACTGATGGACCAGAGGATGCACTCTCTACTTCCACTTCCATTTCAAAATCGATTCTATCGGCACTCGACATGATTACGGATATTTGTAAGTATGAATGTGTGAGAAGATTTATGGCGGCTCCGAGGAACCAGATACAAAATTTAGAATTGCTTCAACCACAAAAACACAACTAAACTTATGACCACACGAAAATACGTTTTCAAATTTACCAAAATGCATGAGAAAAGAGAGAGAGACCATCAAAAAATATGATTTGCTTTTAGATTATGATTTGATTTGATTAAGGCTATTTTACGGACAAGACGTAGGTATGTAATTTTTTTATGCATTGTGTGCGCACATTGCGAACTTTCGTCTTCGTTCATTCACCATTTGTCTGGTCGGACGAACTTCGGACACTTCAAAACAGACCAACAAATAGACGAATCAATCACGGTATGAAATGCTATTCAGTGCTATTGCGAACTGGCGAACTTTAACGCAAAAAACAGCCTTTTCTCAAGTGATTTGCGCTAAAATGCGCCTTAACACGCGTTTATCGCACTAAAATTACGGTAATAACGCTGATAACGCGCGTTATGTGTTAAATAGCATGGTAGCCTACAGGGGAAAATAGAACTTACCACTGCTTACTACTAAAAAAACGAATAACGAGATTGCGAGGAAAAAAGGGTTGTGTACGTTTTCATATTTTATATCGTGGTGGTTCATTTACTCATATACCAGTTTATGTAAAAACGTCTCCTGTAAATTGTACCAACTTACCTACCTATCGGGCTTTTGGACTTGATAGGATACCATCGTGTCTAACCTCATCAGGTCAGAAGACAATCTTACTAATTCCAATGGCATCCACAGCGATTAAAGCTTTATCCAAAGACATATCTCCTTTATATTATAGAATACTGTCCAAATTCCCTCAAAATTTCACATTTTGCTTTGCATATGGATCAGCTGTGAAACCGCAAACAGGCAACCAAAATAAACAAAACATGATTGATTTGATTTATTGCGTCGACAACTCATACAGATGGCATGGAGCAAATTTGGAGATAAATCCAACTCATTATTCTGCTTTGAGATTCCTTGGCAAAGGTTTTGTTGCGAGATATCAAGAGAATTGGGGTGCTAATGTTTACTTCAATACACTAGTAGAAATGAAAGAGGAAAATATATTAATAAAATATGGTGTTGTCTCTCAAAAAGACTTGATTGCTGACTTGTTAGATTGGAACAACCTGTATCTCTCAGGCAGACTTCACAAACCAATTGAAATCATAAAACAGACAAATAGTTCTCAACTTCAGAATGCTTTGCAGGCCAACCTTCGCTCGGCCGTGCACACAGCCCTCCTCATTCTTCCCGACTCATTCTCTGAGTATGACTTCTATTATGCCATATCTAACATAAGTTATGCAGGAGATTTTAGAATGACCTTTGGAGAGAACAAAAACAAAGTGAAGAATATTGTGGAGCCCCAATTACAAAGCTTTCGGGAGCTCTATAAACCAATCTTGAATCAATTTCATGCTTATGTGGATTTTCCCACCATTGATGGAATTTGTCATCAAGATTTACACCCAGAGACAAAGTTCCACCATCTGATGCAGCTGCCAATGGTGCCTCAGCAGAGAATAGTGAAGTTTTGGAACCACGGAGGTGTCCACCAGGACATGGAGGAAGTACTCCGTGCTCTGGCTTATGATATTGATGGCACTATAATTCTTAACCAGATTCTTAAACACATTGTATGGCAGTCTAGCGTGCGACAGTCTCTGAAGGGCATACTTACAGCAGGACTGATTAAATCTATTCGCTACAGTGCTAATAAGATACTGAAAATGTCTAAATGAATGTACCTATTTTATAACTAAAAATGTCTAAATGAATGTACCTTTTTTATAGACCTAAATCTAAAATAAAGCTAGTATGTAAATAGAATAATCTTTTAATTGATTTTTACTAAGTTATACCTTTTTGTTTATAGGTTCCCAAAATGCTCTCCGATGAATCAAGCAGTGATTCAGAAACAGGTAGATTCAAACAATCAAAACCAAAAGATGAACAAAGTTCGAAAGAGCGGGAGAGTGGCTTTAGAGGAAGAGGTAGACCATCAGAAAATGATAGATTTCGTAGAGATTATGGGAGACAAAGGGATGAAAGACTGGATTATGATAAGCATTCTAGAGACAGACATAGAAGTTCCAGAAGCTCTCCATTTAGCCGAAGAAAACATTCAAGGGATCGGAGTCCACGAAGATCTCCTGATAAGCACAGGGAGAGAGATTCTAAAGGAGGGGCAAGACATCATCGCAGTTCAAGCAAAGAGAAAAGGAATGCTACATCTAGATCCCACAAATCTCCAGAATCAATTTCAATATCTCGTAAGGCAACTGAATCAAGAGTGAGAGGACAAAGGTCCCCTGAATTTAAATCAAAGACAAAAATATCTCCTGAACATAAATCAAGAAATAGATCTCTTGAACCAAGAGATAAAATCCCCGATTTTAGAATTGGTTTTAACAAATCGCCAGTAAGTAAAAGTAGGTCTAACAGAAGTCCAGAATCCAAAAGAGATGTGAAGGAAGAAACTAGAACAAGTCAAGAAAGAAATAAAAGATCACCTAGGAGGGCTGAGGAAGAGAGATTGTCTTTGTCTCCTGAATATAAAGGGAAACGATCTGAGGTTTACAGACCACCACCAAGTACATCTAAACGAAAGAGTGACAGCCCGATACTTGTAGAAGAACATGAGTCTGATAAGTCTGAAGAAGTCCAGGTTGGCTCCTACTACAAGATGATACCAACAGTCGTCAGAGAAAAATCCGAGGAAGAATCCAGCGAAATCGATTCCTCCGACGACGAAAGACTACGTGCGAAACTTTTAAACATAGAAAAAGAACTACAGAAGACCAAAAAGAAAAAGCACAAGAAGAAACACAAACGCAAAAGCAAGTCCAGTAAGGAAATAGAAGAAGCTACCACTTCGGTAGAAGTAACAAGCACCACTGATATTGATATTGATCGCAGCAAGAAAGATAGTCCTATGCCAGAAGTCACTTCAACTCAGATAAGTGCTACTAAAGAGAGCAGTGAAGAAGGAGAAATATCTTCGGGAGATGATACTCAAGAACCCGAGGAACAATTTGATGCGTCTGACTTACGGCATAAATTGAAACGCAAACCGGCGATACCCAGAACTGATACCTGTGGCCCTGCGCTGCCCCCTCATTTAGATAAAGGCCGTCTAAGCACTTCTCGCGATACAGAAGGGCCTGCTTTACCACCTCATCTTACAAAGTCAAAAAATATTGGTAAGTTTTTCCGCGATATCAATGTTAAGTTTGCTTCAATCATATGGTAATCTACAGCTAAACATTATTCTTTTCCAGGACCAATAATCCCCGAAAACATGCGCAAAGTCTTGGCTGAGAAAGATTGCGAGATTATCGATTACGAAAGTTCAGATGAAGGCATTGGCCCAGTACCGGTTGGCGCCGAAGCCACATGGTCCGACGCACACCGCCGCCTTGAGGAACGAGCTTTGGACATGAAGATACGGACTTTAGACGGACATTCCATGGACAGCCAGAAGATAAAGAATCGAGAGGAATGGATGCTGGAACTGCCCGAGGGCAAGACGAAGTATTTGGGACTGGAAGCTCGCAGTTTCAGGGCTAAGGCAGGGCCTGATATGTCTGATAGGTAATAAGAATAATCTTTTGCCGGTATTAGTTCGGAGATTGCATGCTTAAAATTACGTAAGGACATTGTTCTGGGTGGGTCCTACGAAACTTGTCTAGGTAGGTATATATTTTTTGGAACTTTTACGATTTGTTACCGTACAACAAATCTTTAGGCCCGGTGAGGTAAGTCTTGCCGTTATAATATGTTATATTCATAGTTTGGATATGTTGCCAGCGAGGTCGTCGGCGAGATAAGGCCCTTTATCTAATCCGTTGTGCTGTTCCGTGTGTTTCATTCATTTTGATCTATTTTCCAAAAATAGATTAAAAAGATACACTGTACTTTTGATCAATTGATAAATTAACAAATTGGCAAATTTCAGATCAAGTTGGACAGACACTCCAGAAGAGAAGGCCAGGAAAGCGGCAGGAATTCACAAAGAGGAAGACTCCGAGGAAGCTCTCAAACGGGACGCCAAGACCCGTCTTATACAGAATAGGGACGAAGACCAGGAGCTGGCAGTGAAGTAAGTTCAAGTGTCAAAAAGCACAGGGCATATATTTTCCTAGGTTCTACAAGTAAACTAAATAGCAGATAAGAAGTTTTGCTCAAATTGTAAGCCATTTGCTGAGTATCTATGTTGGTGTAAAACGTAATCAATTGTAGTTTTAGAGTCTTGGGTCACCATAAAACTTTCTACAAGTAAACTAAATAGCAGATAAGAAGTTTTGCTCAAATTGTAAGCCATTTGCTGAGTATCTATGTTGGTGTAAAACGTAATCAATTGTAGTTTTAGAGTCTTGGGTCACCATAAAACTTTTGAACCGATCATATCATTATTAACACAAAAGTCGTTTAGGTACCCATAGCCGGATATTTACCATGAAGGTTATGGTAACGCTCGTAGTAAAGAACATAAAATGATAGTAGAGAGCCATTAAAAACTAACACTTAGTGACTTCAGTTATTCCGTGATCATAGCGCATAAAACTGTACCGATTTCTCTCCGATTCCGAGCTCAAAACTCAAATCATGGTAAATATCCCGAACTTATGCATAATGTTGATTTTAATAATAAATATTTTAATGTCAAAGAGATCACAATTGATTTGTAGTTTTGTTTTAGCGTGGGTTCCTAGTAAATGGCTTAAAATATACGCATAATTGCCTATCTGCTATCTAAATTACTCGTAGAAAAAATATCGTTTTTTTCATCTTATACTAATGCGCTGTAAAACCCTTAGAGAAATACACTAGTTACAATGTATTCCTTTGTTTTCTACAGAAAACACAAGAAGAAACATAGGAGAGATGAAAGCTTGCTGGAACAACATGAAAGAAAACTGAAGAAGAAGAAAAAGGTAATTAGAATGTAATCTTACAGAGCCCTTTATCGCCATATGCGTAGAACAGAGGATATTATAGCCACCGTAACCGAAATACGGTTGGGACAATCATAAATATTGATACAACGGGTTTTACACTCTGTCGTGGTCACGGGATGACTAAGATCGCGTAAGTTTAAAAATATTTAGGACAATCATAATTACAAATTGATCCGTTGATATGAAAATATATTTATTCTGATAGAGCAAAAAACTTAATTATCTAACTATAGTAAAGAAATACAGCACACGACTTAAAAATACTTAAAGTATATAATTGATTGCATTGATTTATATATATTTTTTTTTTATTATTAATAGACATATCCAAATGCTCAGCTGAATGTTGCGAGTAACCCCACAACGCTGATTTTCAGCATGTACCATGTTTTTGTTACCTGGGTCGCCTTAACTTAACGGATCGGGCTTAAATTTTGTATATATGTACTTCTAGACCTTTATTAACATAAGGGCTTCTTTTAATTTCGGAAAAAAGTCCGAAGCCGTGGGCAAAACCTAGTTTTACATATTTTTAAAACCCTACAAAGTAAACTATTCTGACTAGCGAAAATAACTACGAAATTTAGGTGTCTAGTAATACTTTATATTATCTTTGAGTAGGTGTTGTAAGTAAATTCTTGAGCATCATTGTATGTACTTACCTATAAATTAGACATCACTTTTCGGATTTGTTTGGGGTTTCTTTTTTGATTAATTTGAACACCATAGCAATTTGTTGCATTATTAAAATACTTATGTTTATTATGATTTAAAATTTCTGACATGTCCAAGAGTCCTACTTATATCGTCTAACAAAGACTGCGGAAAGGAAATAAACCTCTTCGAGTTTGTTAGTTATAAAAAAATGTGTAAAGGCACCTTGTGATGTCATGTAAGATGAGAAGATGGAAGAATTAAAAAAATTATAAAGATTTGTTTTTTAAATTTTCGTAATAATTTTTTATTTTTGTAAATTTATCAGAAAGAAGAAAAGGACAATGATGGCAAAGCCGAGCGGCGTCCGTTCAGTCGCGACGCAGATCTGCAAGTGAACCGGTTCGACGAAGCTCAGAAGAAATCCATCATCAAGAAAGCTCAGGGCCTCAATACGAGGTTCTCGCGGGGCGAAGCCAAGTACCTATAAAGTACCTTTTCCATGGATGTTCTAGATTTAAATGGAAATTACCTTAATAATAATGGTAACGAATATAATTTCTTTAGTTATATACTTAGAAGGTTATTCATTTACATTCGTAGGTTATGAAACAATAAAGTGCATTTCCAAAATTAATTGACTGAGATACACAAATTATAAATGATTTAGGTTCAATTTTTGAGCCACGCTCGTTTCTCTTCGTTAAGACAAAATCATAAATAAATAAATATCATTTTATAATAATGGAATTGAAATAAAAATATCATTTTAATTTAACCAAATTCCATAATCTTAAAAAAGTGCGTGATAGATACCTATCGAATATTATAGCTTGTAGTTATCAAACATAAGGTAAACGCTGCGAGGAAACTCCGTGTTATGATAACTTATAGAACACAATAATCAGACTGATGTGCTTCCTTACAAACATTATACAATACCTAACTAGACGAAGTTCTAAATAAACCATTTTTTTTATATATATATCCTTTTATTTAATGAACTTTTATCTAAGTAACTAATAAATGTATAAATCTTTTAGGGTTAGGTTTGTTGGCTAAATAAACTTTTCCTTTCTCTTAAACTGATTTCAAGGATTTTTAAGCTGGAATACTTCTGCTTACTCCTCAATACCCCAAGGATAGATTTAGATATTATTAGCAAGAAAGATAGAAGGAATGTCATTTCCATCCGTTATAGTGTTATTCCCCTAGGCATTTGAAAGGATCTATAAAATAATGTAATTTAATTCATAATCTTCATTTCTAGCCTAGCCAACCCACCCCAACACAGTAACAGTACAGTTCAAAATTCAAATTCAAAATGCCATGACAAGTTTCCATGTGACATTCAGTAAGAAAGTATATTCATAGTCCGCTATAGCTTTGCCATGGGAATAAAACGGAACTGCTGGGTATAGGCCTGCAAGCTATGGTGCGTCTCCCTACGGCCCTGTGCTAGTCTTATACAGATTCGCCCTGCGAGACGTCTAGTCTGTCCATCACGCCGCATCTCATATTAAAAACTGCAAAATTTTTAAATATAATTTTATTAAAAATTCAAATGTAAGGACCAATAAATATTCACTCTTTTACTAAACGCATAAACATTAAACAATCATATAATACTCCGACTAGTTCAGAGTGTAATGTTAGAGGCAACAACTTCTTTCTTCTCCTCTAATTCCTTCATTGTTTGGCGCACTGACGGGCAGATCCTAGATTCACTCTCATGGCAGCAAATAGGCTCCTCCGCTGTCATGTTCGCGTACGTCCATGATCGGTCACAGTTCTTGTAAAAAGCCGACAACTGAAACAGGAAACGTGAATTTGAAACTCTATTACGTCCGCCATTGTCTTTTCCAATGAGATTTAAGTTGCTGAAATTTATTTTTACGGCTATGAGATAATTCGCTCATTTTTGACACTAAGATACGGTCAATAAGTATTAACCCAGCTACTCCCTACTAACGCAATAAGTATATTGTATGGACTAACCTTAAGCTCTTCAGCATTCTTCAACCGGCTGCAGATAACATCAGGTCCCTTGGCCTTCGCGGCGGTGGCGAGAGCGATGCACAGTTGTTTGCAAGTGCTTTCTCCTTCCTCATCGCATTTGACTTCAAGGCCGGGGCTCTGGGCGATTAGGGGCGCCTCGTTGACATCCGCTTCGGGGCGAGGGAAGCCTGCGCAGGTGCAGTTGCCTTTGGGACCGTCGAACGGGCTTACGCTAAAACAAACAGTGTAATACATAAGTAGGTACTAGTTTGTTTTCGAACGTTCATTCGTTATCATCAGGGACGAGTTCGTGATGGCCAGAGCCTGTTCAGGCTGTGTCTATGAAAACCAACAACATTGTAGAATGGATGTGGTTATTGTTTGTTGAACAAGTTTAATAATTACATAAACTAACAAGCCTGCTCAAAAATAGCAGTAAAGGTACTAAAGAAACATCCAAGGTTTTAAAAATTTTCAGCTGTTGAAATGGTTGAAAGAATTATGAACCTCATTTTATTCAAAATCCTTTATTTTCATAGGCTTAAGAAATAAGGTTTTTTGATTTACTGTTCACTTCAGTTTTTTCCATTAGTGAAAGAAGTGAAAAAGAAACCACTAGTACATTCATATATGTATCTTTTATATGTTGTATACATGGTTGTTATGGGAAACTGAACTAGAATCTTTCTTTTAATATTTTGAAGATGTCTTTCGCTGTTGGTACGTACCTGTCTTGATCAGTTGCCATTGTGAATCCGACCACCAGGAGGACGCACAGATCACAAAGCAGCGCTTTAGTAGACGACATGGTGACTCTCAAGCAAAGCACTTACTGTTGTTGCGTATTGAACAATACCAGTTTTATACTGGAACGTTTGTTTCCGTGGATGCTATTTGACTCTTTAGGGTGGCCATTATTTGATTTTGTAAGCGGGACTCTACTTTTTTAGAGTGATAACTACTAGACCTACGACTTTTTAGAGTGATAACTACGACCTATAACTGCTGCTTGAGTCCAATAAAATCTGCATTATTGACTACAGCCTGGCAAATATTAGGCGGTACATACAAGCGTAAGACTTAGCGTATTATTTTCGCTCCTTCCTTCCTACCACTAGGATGGTCAGTTTTATATATTAGGTATACATATTTTATATATATATATATATATTTATCTTTAAATATTCGTGTTATGTTCATATTATTCTAGCTTATCTTTGGTACACCCCCTGCCTTTCTTAAATTCACATAATTCTTTCCATCCAAAAGTTGCCTGGAAGAGATCGCTTCTAAGCGATAAGGCCGCCCATTGTACTTGTATCATGTGATGTGTTTTATAATGATCTGTAACTGGTGTACAATAAAGTATTTTTGTATTGTATTGTATTGTATTTTATTATTTCAGTTGTTTAAAACTTTAATTACCCATTACATACATAAGGTCCCCTTTCTGCAGCAGCAGCGGAGCGACCGTGCGGGTCGCACCACCGAGGCTGGGCAGTGCATGCGACATTTTAGGCCAGCCTGTCCCATTATCGTTCAAACTCATAGGCACACTACAAAGCCAATGTTTGTGGTTGAACCTGAGCAAAGACAAGATTGTTATGATTTCGCACATAAACAATGCACCGTTAATTCGGTCGCATGCATCGATGATGGATCATCAAGACATACCTACCCTGGACTTCTGCTGAGAACAACAATTCCATGAATCGCAAGTGCGTATACATTTTGGTACGTATGAACATGAGCTTTGTTATGTTCATTTGCTGAGTTTAGAGGAAAAAAATTAACTAAACATTCGGGGAAAGAAAAATCATTTAAACATACAGGCTGTATATTTAGATTTTTCTTTCCCCTGAACTGTAAGATACAGGAGACTAAATATCTTTAAATATACACCTAGTAGGTAGGTAAGGGTAATGGGCATTAGCTAAAAAACGAAGAACAGCCAGGCAGGTGTTATTATGCGTATTCCTGAAGACGACGACCTTGTGTCCGCCTACAACGCATGATGTTGCTTGTTCGAATCCCACCTTGGGACAAATATTTGTACGATCTACAAATAGCTATTTGTTCCAGGTGAGGTAAGAACATGGAAATCAAAATCATGGAATTGTATGCCTAGGTATACAATGTAATGTTTCAAGAAGGTGGAAGTTATCTGGTGCCATGCCTAAAACAATATCGGCTTACTTTGGGGCTAGATCATGATGTGTGGATTTTCCAGCATTATTTATATTAGGTAGGTACCTATAATACTTATGGTGATGTCCTCCATTTAGTCAATTTTGGCGACGGCAGCGGCCAGTGTCTCAATGGAGACCAGCCATGTGCGCTGGTCGTATTATAGTGCACAAGTATGTCTGCAAACTCAGGTAATGGTGATGATGATGACTATATTCCCTTACGACACGGCAAACATGTAGTATGATGTAAGGTAACCTACCTACCGACACGACGGAGCAAAAATCCGACGCAGAACCTTCATTCCAACTTGGAATGATTAGGGTAGGTTAAGATTTACACCTCTTAGGATAGGCTTTCTGTTGAACCAGTTGAATTCTCAATCGTATACAGTTCTCGTATAACCATCCGGAAATCATTATCCATAACAAAACTGAAAACATTCAATTTCTACCTGAAACCTACCAGACACGACATCTTTGGTTCAATTAAAATTTTGTAGTTAGCTTCAGTTCTATATGGAATGTTTAAAATTTTGTACCCACTTATATTATTTAGGTAGGTAACTAAGACTGATGAGAGAACCTATTCCATTTTCAACTCTGCTCGTGGGTGTCGTTAAGAGCAGTCTAAGGGACATACACAGGGGCGGACAGCAGCGCTCCATGCAGAACAATCCCATCACTAAACTTCGATCCTCAACCCGCATCCCCAGCGTGGGGATTATTTAATTATACTTATTTTTTGGTATTACCCCTAAATGAAAATACTTATACGCGCCAAAAGAAAATGCCTTGCTGTTCCTGGCTATGGTAGCGGCCACCATGGTAACGACGCGGCGCGGCGCCGCGGCGCTCGGCGCGGGGCAAGGGGTGCTAAGAATACGAAGGCTACATTAGACTGCCATCATTACATAATTTGACACTGGCTACGTTCAACGGACGCACTCTGAGGCTTGACGGCCGTTTTCTCGGTCCTGGTCTCCCTCGTGGTCCGTCCGTACCACCATTGCATCTGGAAGTGGCAGATGGCGGGGGAACAAAAACATGAGCGATGGCCACCAGTGGCGGCGAATGAAGATGGTGGTGGCCATTGGGACAATATACGAACGAATAGTCGGATTTTGTTAGTTAACTGAGGGTTTGTGATAAGGTTTCCTCTCTGAAACGATTGGTCCCATTTTGATCCCTGAGTGATACATGCTACTATTTTAATTCCATATCGAAACCGGGAGCTTCTAAGCTCTCTATAATCTTGATAGATTTGTTTTATGATTTGCCATTGTGGATGCCACCAGTGGCGAATTTACACATTTACCGCTAGTAGGCTTTTCAAATTGCCGCCCCTACTGACCTGTACAAATTGATACTATTTTCATTTATCAAATGAAATCGATAATTTGATTAGTCTTATTAAAAAATTTAAAAAAAGCGGAGCGGACAATTTTTTTGTGGTTTTCGTTAGAATTTAGTATTCATTTTTATAGCGGGGGTTCGCTTTTTTCTATTGCTAGAAGGAACAATTGTTATTGGCTTGTGGAACTAATCGCGAAAAATGTGTTGTCTCCTTAGATTTTTTTGTGCGAAATATGATTTTGCGCTATTTGTTGTGGTGATTGAATTGATAGAAAATGACTGTAGCAAAATAGGTGCCGTTGCTTTTGCAGAACTGATACGAAACATAACAAAACGCCCAAAACAAGAGTAATATCGGCGAGCGGAGCGAGACACGTTTTTTTTTTACCGCAGTATGCAACTATTTTGCAGTGGATACTGGTTAACCCTATTGTTAAGTTACATGTTAGGTAGAATAGATTTTTTATACATAAACTAAGATTTTGGGGGGGCCGCCGCATCGTCCTACCGTCACCATGAGAGCACACCACACAGCCGCTTAAGCCGCCCCTGGGTCAATAACATTCGTTCCCGCGCCCCATTATGACTATGCAAGCAAATACTTAGTAAATACTTACATAAAATATTTAAGTAGTGATTGTTGAAACATTATACGCATTGATTTAAATGTGTGTGTGTGTGGATCTAATAACATTTAGAACATAATATTTTTTCTGTAAGATAAGAAATATGTTTATGGCAAATTTGCCGCCCCCTGCAATATGCCGCCCTAGGCTCCAGCCTACTCAGCCTGCTGGTAAATCCGCCACTGGATGCCACAAGCTTTACTGCAAAATGTTGGTTTCAGTACTTTGTCAGCTTGTAAATTAGCTTAGACCTACATAATAATATCATATAAGGACTATAAAATTGAGACAGCAAAAGTTACAGAAAGTTCTTATTTATTGACACTTACATAGCACATTTTCGACTATTAAGACTTTCTTTAGTTATGATTCATTCATTCAAACAATTCTGTATAAACTATGTAGGTAGTGTACTATGCAGTTATGTTCATTTGATTTTTTATTACAAAATCCTTAAGAATTATTATTATTTTAAAGTTATATTCAGGCTGGACTTATCCTTACACTAGGTTTTATATTTTTTAAATAAACAATTTCTAAAAATGATAACACTGCAGAATTAAATAAGCAGGGAAAATCTAAAAAAATAGAAATAGTAGGTATGTATTTACAGTACAAAAAAGGGCTTCTAATTCATTAAATTGATTTGTAGAAAATTTATAAATACAGGTATTACTTAGGGATAAAGAATTAAGAAAGGATAGAAAATAGAGTTATTGAAATGTAAAAAAAATATTATGACCTTTGTTGGAAATAAATCCTAGCTGACCCAATTCATTGTTCTCTTGTACTATGAATTGGGATGACTAGGATTTTATAAGAATATAACTTCATTTCATACAAAATAATGTCACAAATAACAAACTAATTGTATGTTATCTTTGAGGTGCAGGTTTTGGCTTAGGCATTTTTCCCAGTAGACCCTGAATTTCTTTCTTTTCATCATATTTCTTCCACATTTCATACAGATTTATTATCGATCTCACTATTTCCTGGATCTGAAAACAAAAAGAATGATTTAACAAAAAACAATAATATTTTTGTTTTCAGCACACAAAATTATTTTCATATTTATCCGATGCCTTTGCCAAGGGACAAAGCATTATTATCAAGTAGCTGTGCGAGAAAGAGTAACAAACATCCATCCATACTTACAAACTTTCGCGTTTATATTATTAGTAGGATAATCTAAAAATTATAACTACCTTGTCCATGTCAACATTTAACTCAGCAAACCATGGTTTGAGGTTCTCTTTTCCAAGCATGACACATGCTATGTGGAGTGCGCTAATTGCAATCTGAAATTAACAAAAATTAAATTAACTAAAGGTATGCTATTCCCCAAACAACATAATATGTTAACAGAACACAATAGAATCATTTATTACTAATACAGTTCGACTTATGATAATTTTATCATGTGTCAAATAATTATATATTATATTATGCTGAAACAATGCACAAATTATTAATGGAACAATAACCAGTTGTTTTTTAACTGGTGTTTGAATATTACCTGCCTACTTACATAATAATAATGATTTAGAAATTAAATTAAAACTCTCTTGGCTGCTTAAAATTAAAATAATTGACACACTATAACACGCTAAAACAATAACTGAGTAACCATTTATTGCATCTATTTTTAAACAATGTCATTGGAAAGTCCTTATATCCCTTTAGTACGTATTAAGCATCTTTATTAGCATTAAGTATGCCAGGGAGATAATATTTACCTGATATGGTGGAAACAGCAGGCTCACATCAGTCCTCAAGGAGTCATTGACTATGCGCCAAGCATAGGTAAGAAGTTGGTCATCTTGACCTATGTCCTGTACAAACAGCAGCAATGGTCTATATGGCTGATAAACAATCAAACAACAATCCAAATTCTCTAGTAGATAAAACTCGCACTCCAATATGTGGTTTGTTCTGTATGGAAACTCTTGTTGTCCATATGCATAGTTAAACTTGTTCTTTATAACTGTCTGGCAAGTTGTTATTAGCCTGGAGTTTGATATTACACCAAATTCTTCAACTTTAGAGGCTAAAAATACACATGTAGGAGCTAATAGTAATGGATCTATACATTTCAAAGAGTTCCTCGCGTAAAACCGTTTGAAGTAAACAGTGGCTGTAGCAATAACTTGCTGTCTGAGTTTCAACTGTTCCCCCAGTACTTGTATTATGCTAGCGAAGAAATTAAATATTTTCTGGTATTCTTCATCAGTAAGAATACCGAGGTCATGCTGTCGATCCCTGATGAGATCTTGCTTGTCTAATATCCATTGTTGGTGGTGTGAACTTTGCCAAAAATTTCCAGCCATTGTGTTTGTGTCTGCACGTCGCTCAATTTAATTCGGTATAGAAATTTTATTGGAGATACATTTCTCCGTAGTTTTGATTACAAATGAAAATGTATAATATTTTAAAGGTTTTGGAGCATTTCTATTTTCTTCCAAAAATTATGTTTCCTTGCGTTCTTCTTGTTTTAGTTTTAACTTCAACTTCTTTCTTGCTTGCTTTGCTTTGCTAGTAAATGGCGGGGTGG
The DNA here is from genome assembly GCA_943735965.1 of Eupithecia abbreviata. Taxonomy (NCBI): domain Eukaryota; kingdom Metazoa; phylum Arthropoda; class Insecta; order Lepidoptera; family Geometridae; genus Eupithecia; species Eupithecia abbreviata. The sequence continues at coordinate 5,619,977 of OX030976.1, forward strand.
GATTGACTTTTAACTTCAACTTCTTCCTTGATGGCTCTGCATCTGGATTGACGCAATATGCGCAATTGGCGCATTTTAACTTGAAAAATACCGTTGCACGCGTTATTTACGTTAAAATGAGCCTTAACTTGCTTATTTGCGCTAAAATTAGCGTAATAATCTGATAACGCGTTACGTTATGTGTTTAATAGCATGGTAGCCCCACAGAAAAATCCAAATAGTATTGCCATTTTTAAAGCCGACGAAAAATTCATTGCGTACATACACAATGAATTTTTCGCATCATATTAATCAACCCATTGCCCATCTCCAGTTATTTTAAAAATTGGCGAACCCTTAGTTATAAATAGAATTGATCATTGAAAGTCAGAACCTTTTGCCTCAACACGTCTGTCTGGACTGTCTTAGTGTATTTATAACAAATATTAGAGTAGTACCTAGTAGAATAAGTCGATATAAAGCTACTTAATACCAGATTATAATGTATTCTAGAATAAAGCTCTTGCAATGTAATGATTATGGATATTCAGTTCGTGGATTCCAAGCCGCAATGCCTTATAGTCAGTAATGAATAGGTAGGTAGATATTCTGGCTAATGAGGCTATGGAGTGTGGGCAATGAAATTTTACATATAGAGACGACATACTCATTTTAGGCGATACTTTACGCACGGCATGTTCTATGTTCTATGTCACTCATAAGTGCATCGCACTACGAGTGCGATGCACTTATGAGTGCGATGCGACTTGAGTGCGATGCACTTATGAGTGACATAGAGAACTCTCATCTCATTCGTGTAGGTGGCAAAGCGGCAACGCCGCGGCAATAATTGTTGAGTAAAATAATATTTATGATTTTACATTTTAAACAGTACTTACAAATGAAAATACACATCCTTTCTTCGTTTTACAGCCGTCGTAGTATAGCTATTGTACTTTCGGAACACACAACTTGGCATTTTAGTGTTTTATTTATATTCCGAAATCCAAAGTCGCGCTACAACGTACGTCTGCGTTGCAGCCAGGAGCAGGACGGACTGAGTTCAATTCAGGCAATTACCTGATTTTCGTTTTGGCACGCAGACCTCGGATCAACGTATCTATAATTGTGGGGACCTTTTCCACTACAAAAACTTTTCGCAAGACCGTCTTGCTCTACCCAGTTAAAATAGAAATATCAAAGAAGAGAATTAAGATTTATGATTTTTTTATAAGATTCTTAGAGAATTAAAGGTTTAATTCTCTAAGAAGATAATCCTATTATTTGCTTCGATTTGCGATAAACGAGTGCTAATAGATTAAGAATATTTGTATTTTGAGTGGTTTAAAAAAAAAAGAGACACTAAAAAAGGGACCCTAGTAAAAAAACATAATAAATTTTAAAGCATAACATAGGATAAAAATAAATCCTGTTCGAAACAATAAATTAGGTAGGTATAGGTAGGTACCTAATTTTAGGCATCCATTACACGAATAATTTAATCTCTTATCTAATCTTTTGGATTAAATTAAAGCAGATTGATGTTCGTTAAAGCACCTGTTTATCGCAAATCGAAGCAAATAATAGGATTATCAACTTTCATATTTTTTATTTTAACTAACATATATATATATATATATCGGTATTATATCTAATAAAAAGTAATAAGTACGTGTAGGTATTTATTATATGCCTTCGTCATTCATTAGGTATAATATAATTATATTAAAATCTCTTACAGCTTGATCATTTGTTTAAGGTAAAAACAACATTAATACATTTCACTTTATCCCAAAATATCGGCAAGAGTGTAATCTTTCAAAAAATCGTTTATGGTATCGAAAATTTCTGCACTGAGAATCCTGCCCACATCTTCTAAGTGGTTTTGGATTATTTCCTGAGTAATATTTTGCACGAAGGAGCTGATGAGAGAGTTGAGTACAGATGATCCGGTCATGCCAGTGATTTGAATCTAAAACAAATTTTATAATAATAAATATCTGCAGATCGTACAGACAAAAGTCCCGAGGCGGGAATCTAACCCGCAACCTCCTGTCTCGTAGGCGGACCTTCGCCCGCCTCGCCACAGAGGTCGTCTGATCGAAATGTAATCTATAGCAATTTATTTGGCATTTGATTTACGAACGCAACATAAACTTACGTGTGTATCGGCGATATCTAGCCTGATGTCCAGATCTCTCAGAATGAGATGACCTCCGAAAAGATTGGTTCCCAATCTCGCATCAACGCCAACTTCTAAACGGTTGATAAAAACCCTAAAACATTAGAATCAGGTTAAATACATAGGTACAGCCTGTTTGCATCTACTGAGATAGGTACCTACTCAATATATATTTTTTGGGTTCCATCCCGAATCAAAAGAAAAAAAACCATATCATGATCATTTCGTTGTTCGTCATGCTTGCTTCAGAAAATAGTGTTATTATTATTATTTTTTTCTATTACTACGAACCTGAAATCTCCACCGGCTCTATGAAGCACCAAAAATGCTAATCTAGCTTCAGCATCATATTGGCCTGTAATCAAATTATGTAAGTCACTTAATTTATTTAGTACAACAGCATATAAATCATCGTATCGTATGAACAATACAGCAAAGCAAGGCTACCACGCTATTTAACACATAACGTAACTAGCGTTATCAGCGTTATTACGCTAATTTTAGTGCAAATAACGCGTGATAAGGCGTATCTCAACGCAAATAAGGCGTGAAAAGTCAAAAAAACACAAAACAATGTATGTACCATTGACAATCAACCATGGAAGAGTCAACTGTGTCCCAAAAGTAAGACGCAGCGGATTGAAAGTTACATAGTCAATCACGAACCAACGAAGTCCTTCTGCCCTTAAATTGTTGATTGAGGCCGTCGCACGAACACTGAAAGTAAAACATCATTTTTTTTTAATTTATGGTAAAATATAGCTTTTATATTATATGTATTTATGCATTAGTAGGTAATCCGTGTTTTACCCAGCAAGATTTACATCTAAAGGTCCAATATTGTCTACAACTAAAGGATCCAAAGGTGGATCTCCATTGACTATCACTTCTCTAAAGCTTTCCATAAAATTATGTATTAAATCAGCTATCAAATTGCGTCCACTGATCTCTTCTAGTATTGTTTGATCATCGAAAATGTCTTGGTCCGGGTTTGTTAGAGAGACTTTCAGTGAATATGGTCCATGATGAATATCTACTTCTGTAACAAAATACAATTTCAAATATCACATAGAGCTAAGTATCGTTTTATTTGATTTTCATTGATTGGTATGTAGGTACTATCATAGACAAGGTATTATTATAGGTAATATCCCTTCTCAAAATTAAGATGCTACGCTTCGTTACTTTTATCTGGCGATGATTACGTTCCTTTTACCGGAAATTGTAGGTAGCTGAATTAAGTATAATTATATTAAGCGTACTATAATATACGGTTAATTCAGTTATATACAGTATTTGTCAAGATATCAGCAATCAAATAATAAGATGTAAAAATACAAACCATTAGCTGTTGCTAAGACGTCAACTTCTGCTAATGCAACGGCGAATAACGCCACGACACCAATCAAAACGTTCATTTTTTTATTTCACGTGTATAAACAAATCTAGAGACACCAGAGGAATAAACCTCTGAATATTAATTAGCTTAAAGAATCGCGATCTTTTATACTGTTGTTATCATAATAAACGGGGCGTAGGTACCTATCTCACAAATAAATAGTTCTTAATCCGATATTTTTTTAAATGTTATCTCTTCAAATCACAACTCACAAATAAAATCACACAATCAGCCTTGTACCTAGGTACTCTTTATCTGCAAGCCCTACAACGTTCCTAACATGCATATAATTAATTACAATGTTTAAAAAAGGTCAATGACGTTACGATGGGCAACAAAGAATATAATAATGAAGTAAACATGTACAATTTATTTTATAGTTTCACTTAGGGATGTACGTTCCAATTTCCATGCAAAATATTAAATATTTTTTCTGGTGTTTCTGTAATTAGATATGCGTCTAATATCCTGACGAGGTTATCTTCAGTAGCAGTTACGATATCTTCGTGGTATCCTTCGAGTATCTTTACTCCTTCTCTATTGAGCACCTTGTTCATTGGCCATGAGCTGTTCTCTAGGTCTACCTTAAAAATAAAGCCAGTGTCCAGGACAATTACATAATATCATTTTATAGGACGATGTGTTTATATTGTGCATCTAGGTACCTGCATTCCGCCTACGATAAAGTTGAGTTTCAATTCATTTACTTTCATAAATTTTCCGTTATGTCCAAGACTTATTCTGAATGTCAGTTGTATATTTATAAAGGTTGCGCTGAAATGATGTTGATTATTATTTTTTGTTTATGTACGTAAACATATACGGTATAATATGTACTTTGCAGGTGAGTTACCGTAATCTTCCAGATCCTTCCAATGAATAAATGTATAGTGCTTGACCTTCAGCTTTGTAATAATCTGCAATAAAATTTAATCGTTTTACATAACAATTCAATTACTTGCATATTAAAATGGTTTATGCTTTACTTTACCGTTAATTTATAAACAGTTGTCATAGTATAAAACAAAACACAAAAAACTATATAAGTAGGTAACGGGAACAAACCTGAAGAAATGAATACTATTGGTATAGCCAGAGAGCCTGAAGCCATCATTTCACTCAGTGATACATTAAGTTCAGTTACTGAAAAGTTATTCACTCCAAATACTCTGATTTCACTTGAACTATAAATCAATCTGAAATATTAGGTATAATTCAATTTTGTAGTAGGTAGGTACTACTACCTGCCACAAAATATCTAAAGATGTTTGAGTACTATACTTACCTGACGCCTTTCCCTGAGTAACTTCCATTAAAAGGTGGGATAAATAAAGTTTGCAAAGAAGGCAATGAAAATGGCAAAGAGGCTGTGTTACCAGTCCGCCATTTGGTGAAAAATTCCAGGAGTTTTTTCTCTACCGCATTATTTGCTGCAACAGTCAAAGAGTCACCAGATTTAGGAATTATGATAGCTACGTACAAGACCAACACGATATGTATGTATTTTGATAAATACCTAATTATTCATATATGTATTATGTCTGCAGAGATCATAAATACAAATGAATTTGTCTGTGTTTAATTCAATCCATGGGAAGAATAGGTATCCTAGGTACCCAACATTAAAAAAAAAATTATAAAATTAATAATTCTAGGGTCGGCAGACTTAAGCACATAAGTCAAAAATATTCAATTTTTTTTCTCTTCACCAACCTATTCCAAAAAATTCAATACTTCGATGGAATAAAGTACATAAGTCGCATAGATCCTATTCATAGCAATACTAAGTACCGTACTTTTTCAACCAGTTGGTTCGAATCATTTTAGGACGTTATAAAGCACTTATGTGTATTTAAGTGAAAAAGAACGTCTGTATCATTATCAATGTGACTGACTTATGTTGTTTGGAACGCAGAGTATCGGTATTTTTTTCGCCACTTGAGGGTACTTGAGAATGTTTTATGATGTGAACAACAGAAAAAGGTGTAAAATAAAACCTCTTGTAATGCATTGGATGAGAGGGTATATGGATTGGTAAAACGATTCGTTTAAAAATCAGTCAGTAGTGGTAACGACACTCTTACGTGAAGTTTACTGGAACGTCTCAATATTTTGCTAATATTAACTAAAATGGATTTCCAAAGAGGAAAGAAACTAGTTAATCTGGCACTGCAACAAGGCATGGATGTAGAAGGTGAGTTCTAATATAGGTCTCTAATTTTCTTTGTTTGTATCATGTTTATTTTTTGTTCTTTTTGTTTCCAATCTTCATATGCCTACCGAGTAAAATTTTCTATACGATTTTTTTTAAACAAGTTGAATGTTACATAGATGTTGTTTACTTTGAATTGCATTTCAGTTACTAAATTAAATTAATTTTTTTAGGTGAATCTAATGAGCAACAACTAAACGAATCTGTTATGGAACTGGAGCCTGTCCCGTCTACGTCATCCAGCTACTCGCATATCTCTGTGCCACAGCCTGAGCTAGATTTCTCAAGTCACGATTCTGTGCAATATCCTCCTTACCGACCAGAGAGCCGTATAGAAGCAGCAACTGATTTGTCCACTTCAAATGAAGAACTTTCTCAAACTTCATCAACTGCGTCACCTATCATCACCGTATCACCAAAGAAAAGTATTCGCATTTTAAAGAAGGAAAAAAAAATGAAGCGAAACTTAGGTTTGTCATACAAAACACTCAAGGGAAAAGTAATTGCAGGAAAAACCATGAAAGAAATCGTAAATTGTCGCATGAAATGCAAGGATCGTTTACCTTTAAGTGAGAGAGAAGCATTATTTAAAGAATACTGGCAAATAGGTTCATATGAAAAAAGAGCTGCGTACATGGCGTCCCTGATGGAGATTGAGGACAAAGCTTCTCAAAGGATTCGAACTCCTGATCCAGACTCGCAAAAGTTTCGTATGAAAACGTACAAATACTTTTTTGTCATTCATGGAAAACGAGAACCTGTTTGTCGAGGATGTTTATTAAAAATATTAGACGAGAGTGATAATTTTATAAAAACTGTAGCAATGAAAAAACGGTCTTCAATAGGTGGTACTCAAATGGATGATATGCGAGGAAAAAGTGAACCGAAACATAAGATATCTGACGAAAAAAGACAAGAGATTAAAGAGCATATTTTGTCTTTTCCGTCATACGAGAGTCATTATACAAGAAAGTCTACATCCAAGAAATATTTGCCCACCCACTTGACCATAAGTAAAATGTACGAGCTATTCTGTGAAAGTCGTGTAAATCCACCTTCAATTAAAATTTATAGCCAGGAATTCCACAAATTAGAACTATCTTTTAAGAAACCTCGCGTGGACACGTGTTACACGTGCGATAAGTTTAAAATGCAAATTCAACTTTGCCAGGATGAAGAAACCAAAGCAGCACTGGTTTTGCAACATGAACACCACAAAATGACAGCAGATCAAGCTTATGATCAAAAGAAAAGTGATACAGAAAAATATAAAAATGATAGTTCTGTACAAGTATACACTTTTGATTTACAGCAGTGCCTACCAACTCCAGCATTGAGTTCTTCAGTGGCTTTCTACAAACGCCAACTGTGGACTTTTAACTTGACCGTTCATCACAATAAAACAGGAAAAGCAGTGTGCTACATCTGGTATGAAACAGTAGCTGCCCGTGGAGCAAATCAAATCGCATCTTGTCTTTACACTCACTTGCAAAAACACCTGCCTACCAATACTAAACGAGTAATATTTTATTCAGATACATGTGGCGGGCAAAATAGAAACTCACATGTAAGTTCAATGTTCACCTGGGCATTACAAAAGCTGAATTTGGAAATAATTGAACACAAGTTTATGGTGCCAGGTCATAGTCATTTGGAAGTGGACACAGACCATGGAATAATAGAGAAAAAGAAAAAAAAGACAGATTTACAAATTTATCATCCTCACGACTGGATCCAATTGATAAGGTCTAGTAGCAAAAAGTTTGAAGTGGTTGAAATGAAACAATCAGACTTTTTTGAATTTTCGACGTTGTTAAAGGGCCCTTTAGTGTTGAGAAATAAAGACGTAGAAGGACGACCATTTAAGTGGCTTGACAAAAGATGGTTGTGTTACGATAAGGACTTTGGAGTGATTTCATATAAGGATACTTTGGACGAAGAAATGCCGTTTAGTCAAATAAATTTAAAACGCAGAAATGGTGCGATCCCTGATGATATTCCAGTGATATCATTATTGCCCCTACCTATCTCAAAAGAAAAAAAAAATGATTTGATTTCATTGTTAACTTTGATTCCTGATGTTTTTCATAGATTTTATTTAGATTTACCTTCAAAAGATGGAATACCAAATGTTGATCCCGACATTGTAGAAAACGAGGAAGAGTAAAATACTATTTTACAGCAGTAATGATTTTTTTAAGATAACAATAATAAAAAAGTAATAATTAATAAGTACCTACTTACCTATACCTATTTGAAATACAAAACTTGTTTCTAATAACATAAGTCTAGATTACGTCTTTGATATTAAGGGTCTTTATCACATAAGTCATTAAAGTACATGTTTTTGTCATTTTTGTAATAAACATTTATTAATACATAATTTTATTTTATTTAAGTACTCTAATGATTCAATAAAATCTTGAAGAAATGACACAGAAAATTTTAAATATTATTTTTTTGTTTACTGAAAACTTAGAGTTTTTGACTTATGTGTTTCAGTCTGCCGGCCCTAGAATTAATACAGGATAAATCATATTCACCAGCGTTATAAAGCCCCAAGCTAAGCATAGCTTGTGTTATGGGATAATTGATATACTTAATACAATAACCATACACCACACAGATAGAATTTGTTAATATACATAGAAAACATCCAGAACGAATATCTGCAGATCGTACAATTTTTTTTCCCGAAGCGGGAATCGAACCCGGGGTTGGGCGTTGTCCCCTACGTCGCAGGCGGACTTTTGCCCGCCGCGCCACAGAGGACGTCAGAATAAATTTTGCACTTACGTGTTACGTCTCCCGCGTTAACAATAATCCTACAAATAACCGAAAGAAATATAAAATAATAGTATATTCTCATTGTAACCACGGTCATCCAGCCATCTTAACGTTAACTGTAATACAAAGTTTTGATGTACCTGCATGAACTACGAAATGTACAACCGAGAACAGAATCATTTCAGTTAGGTATATTTCAAAACAAAAAACTTCTTTCATAGCCCAAAACTTGTGCCTTGTATCTAATATATTTTAAATGCAATATAAAAAACTATTCCTTATTTTCTATACCTAATATATGTATAAAATATTATATGTATATCTTATGATCCGGTCGGTGGGTCTTTGTCACCACGTATCAGCTATTCTCGAACCGAATGTTGCATGATGATGGTAAGATGCCCGATGGTATGACACTAGGACATCTAGAAGGTCCGTGGCTGGTGGCCCGGCGGCAGATTTGGTTGTAGATCTCAAGAGGCGGAAATATGCCGGTCTCGACAAAGACTATGCATTTGCTTCCCTAGTTAGTCTAGGACCTAGTTCCGTGGGGAACCAAAGGCTGAGATTCCGGATTTTTTTTTAATCTGAGCGTCTGGTCAAAGCGTCACGTAACCCAAGAACTGGTGGGTATCTGATCTGTCACAACGTATCAGCATTTCCATACAGCGGGGTAATGCAGCCAGCGTCTTGGGGGACGCTTGCAACTGGTGGTACCCTACCAATACAACACTATTGATGTGGATCAGTTGAGCTACCTGTAGCTTGTTTGCAACAGTCTGCAGTTCGCTCAATTAATACTAGTTCTTATTTGTTTATATTGTTTGATTGTAACTCTCTGTTAGTTATAATGATTATGGAATGCTCTTATAATGTATATTGCAATTCTGCAGGCGATAGTACTTACTTATCTACTTACAACGAAGTTTATTTACTTTTCAATAACCCAATTTCCACCGCAGCAATATTTATAAAATATGAAATGAGATAATTATTGTTGGTGGTTATTATTTACTTCACAAAGACAGCCAGTTGATAAAATTAACTTATCTCTAATATTGGTGTTCCACTTGTGTTCCAGCACTCTATCTATTGTGCAAACCGTAGATTGATACTTCTAATTTTAAGGTGCAAACACAGTGTAGTTTACAGCCCTAAAATTACCTAGGTACCTATTTAGGTTCCTAGGTAATTTTAGGGCTGTAAACTATATATATTATAATAACTGTATATATTTTATAATTTATTAATTAATCAAAATTTATTGTAGTCATCCATCACATACCTAAGCAATAGGCGATTAAACTGATTAAGTATTAACACTTTGAGTGCTGAAAACGCACGGTATGAGTTTTCTACAAGTGACTAATATGCGTAAATCCACACTAGCGCAGCGGCTGAGAAAATACAGATCTTTGTGACTCAGCAGAGCTGTAATATTTTTCGAACGAAACGCATGTGCGGCGCAACACAACCGCTGTGTAGAGCGGCAGCACGAATTTTTTAGGTAAAAAAAAAGATCGCAGTCGTCGAAAAAAAACCGCAGTCAAAGTGTTAAGAAAGTAAGCATAAAGTAAGTATCACCTACCCAATACCTACCTACAAAAGTTACACTCCGTAAGTAATTAGTTTAGTAAGGCCGCGCGGCGCGACCTAGGTAGGTATGTCATTTCTCAGAGGGTCCACCCCGCCTGCCGCCGCCGCCGCCCGATTGGCCGGCCAACTAATGGCCAATCGGACCAATTGGCCGCAAAGAGAATAAACATAAAGAATAAAACTATTTTAATCTACTTCAACTTCTACATGTGCGGTGCGGATAATGACAATGAAATATCAATCTAAAGGCCTTAAAGGCCAATTTCCAAATTTATATGTCTACTTGTCTAGTACTTTGAAATGTCATAATCAAAATGCAAATAAAAGTCATGCATGTCATGAACTGGACGAACAAAAACCATAAAAACGCACGAAAATTAGCGAGTACAAAAAAGTCTTATCTCTAGCGTATGCACAGTGCGGTCAGATCTACTGATGTAGCCAAATCTAACTTATTGTTTAACCATCTACCTACATCATTTTTATTTCTTACTTTTTTCGGGATTTCTTTTAAACCTCAATGAATGCTGCCTTTGATGAACAAAATCGTTGAATACCCACGTTAGACTTTTCGGTCTAGTCGACCATTACCTATCTAATATCACGTAGGGAGAGAGCAAATATGTTTAAAGGATTCTAATTTTCGTGACATACTTTATCATCTTTATTTATCAACTTTATCTAATAACACACTGTTTTTACGCACAACCAAATACTTACACTTAAAATAGTTTTACTTTATCATTTTTTTCCCCATGAATTTTATAATTTAATGACCTTTCGTACAGACGACTAGGTACCCGAATTTTAAAACTAGGATTATGGTACAGTACCTGTATACTGTATACTGTATTTTTTCAAACCCATGATCATCATCAGCCTATTATTAGTCTACTGCTGGACATAATATTATGCCTCCCCATCCCTATTGAGCGCCATAACACCCTGACTTCAGCTTGCCGCATCCAGCATCATTTGCCAAGTCGCGGTCTCTACTCATGAACACATTTACCTCTGTCAGCGGTGGGTTATCGGTTCTTCGCGAGACATTAATGAACGTCCACTGGCTGGAACGACATAACTAGAAATGAACGACATAGCCACTGGTTTTCAAGCATTGCGGTATGGAATTATGGATGCCTGGAAGACTCGACATAGTATTCCAGATGCTGCCCAGCCTAGCTGGATTCTCCCATTGGCTTCCTTCTCAAATTGTTTTACCTAACTGCAACCTACTCGCTGGGCGGCGCGGCGGCTGGCTGGCTGGCCCACTGCCTGCTAGGGATGTTCCTATACCATGAAAGTATCGATACCTCCTCATTTCAATAGTACTCGAATCTTTTTTCGATACTACTTAAACAAATACTCCTAAAGTATCGATACTTACTCATATCGATACTTTTAGCACATTTTTTTTTATTTTTTGGTTTTGAGGAAACCGTAAAAACAATTAACGTTGAAGGACACTAATTAAAACAAAATTGAGAAGGAAAAGAATAATATTTTATTATAAACGTTTTGTACCTACTTTAAACAAAAAATTCTCATCAAGATTGCCCAAAAACATTAACTGTTCGAGATATTTTGGAGGCAATGTGTTCCTTGTTTGAGACATTGTTGCACCGGCTTTGGAAAAAAGGCACTCGCTAGGAACTGATGTTGCAACAACAATTAAATATTGCTGTGCATACATACTTGTACAGACAAGGAAATACAAACTTCATGTCATCCCATTCTGCAAATGGGTTGCTTTTAAGAGAAACTACTGGATTTGATAAATAAAGTCTGATAAGTTCGGCTCGCCTGGCGCGGGACCTACGCCGCGCCGCGCCGCCACGCCATGAATAACGGTAACCGAGCAAGAGGGCTTTTGCTCTCTCATTCTGTCTGATGCGTTCGGTTTTTTTTTTATTTTTTAAATGGTGATGCTGATTCGATTTGATACCAAGTACTTTTGTTTCGATACCGAGTATGTATCGCAAGATTGATTCGATGCTTGGTATCGAATCAAAAGTATCGAGTACCTACTCGTATTTTATTTACTAGTATCGATCAGAATATCCCTACTGCCTGGCTGCCTGCCTGGCTGCAGTGTGGCCAACGTAGGCGATTTATCGCCATTTAGGCTTCTCAGGTCTAGAATCGGCTATGAAAAAATTTAAAAGGCGACCGGTCGCCTATTAGGCTACGAGTACTTCAGGGACAAGCCATTTAAATTATCCAAATCCAGAGGGCAAATGAACAGTTTATAATAGAAATCATAGCCACCCTAATGTCTGTATGTGACATTAAAGAATGATGGCCACACTATTCCTTAATGGTAGATTGGTCTCTGAGCGGGGAATACCCAAAATTTGTCTTAGCAATTATGAAACCAAATTTAGGTGGCAATGAAGTGAAATGTGTAATATATTGCTGCTAGTGACTATCGCAATTATTTATATTATACCGACTAAATAGTTCAGGAAAATGTTTTGTCATACCTATCACTTTCTTTCGATTCGTTCGCTTTGTAACTTTTACAACTTATCCTGTGCGTGTACATTTCTAAGCTATTAATGATTGCTGTGATAAAAACATTTTTTCACATTCTCACATTTGCTGGCTTACGATCCAGATCTTTTAAGAGTAAGATAGGAAAAGATAATAAAGTTAAAATTAAATATGTACTACAAATATAATTATATATTATTACTTTTCGGCTACTTTTTAAGATACAGAACCAAAAATTCGGCTACATTAGGCTACCTATACTTTGAAAAATGGCGATATCAGTCCTCGCTTCGTTGGCAACACTACCTGGCTGGTGGCCTGTTATTGGAATTGGAACGGAATCGGATTGGGTCCCGGCGCGGCCGGCTGGTGACCTAAAATAGTTCCTGAAATAGATATTTGTTAGTTATTTTCTGTGAAAATCTTGTAAAACTTTTGTCTTGCAACATCTTCAGCATACCTCAAAATGGGTACTCTTAACAAAATTCAAGGTTTTCTTTACAACAACAAGAAGATTTTTACGTGGTCGTTTATAGAAGGATTAGCGACAGATCCAGCTCGGCTACCGTTTGTGGCGTTCCTGATTATAGTTGCAGAGCTATTCATAAACCTCCTGGTAGTCGAACATGTGCCATACACCGAAATTGATTGGAAAGCATATATGCAAGAATGCGAAGGATTTTTGAATGGCACATTTGATTACAGTATGCTTCAAGGTGATACCGGTCCCCTTGTGTATCCTGCTGGATTTGTCTACATATATTCCTTGTTGTATTTTATAACTGATCATGGTGAAAATATCAAGATTGCTCAATACATTTTTGTGGTTATCTACCTGTTACAGCTGTGCCTTGTTCTGAGGATTTACAATAGGATAAAAAAAGTCCCACCTTATGTACTTGCATTGACAATACTCACATCTTACAGAATTCACTCAATATATGTACTTAGACTGTTTAATGATCCAATTGCTGTGCTTTTCTTGTACTTATCTCTAAATTTATTTTTAGGATCCAAGTGGTATTTAGCAAGTATATTTTATAGTTTAGGTGTTTCTGTTAAAATGAATATTCTACTTTATGCACCGGCATTATTTTTCTTTTATATTGTTAATCTGGGGCTAAAGGAAACCATAAAACAACTTCTTGTCTGCGGACTTATTCAAGTTTTATTGGGTCTCATATTTTTAATCAATAATCCTGTAGCATACATAAAGGGCAGCTTTGACTTTGGGAGAGTTTTCAATCACACATGGACTGTTAATTATAGATTCCTGGATGTTGAGATATTTGAAAACAAATGCTTTCATTTGACACTGCTGGCAATTCACATAATGCTAATGATTATATTTACACCAATATGCCTCAAATACTTCAAAAGCTATTGTCGGCTAAAGTATGTTCAGCAGCAATTTGAACCGCAAATAAGGGCAAAGAATCAAGAGATCAAAAGGAGAAAACAACTTAATAAAGATAGACAGAAGTTGCTCAAGAAAACCACAGAAGAAATATTGTCTAAGGATCAGGAGAACTTTTTGAATTCATTTGAGGCAATGCTGAAAAAATCATCTAATGAAGGAACAAAGAGACCAGTTAAAAATACACCAAAGCTACGTGAAATAGATGAAAATGCAGAATACAGCATCAGCTTTGATTTATTATCACAACTGTTTATTCTTCCCATGTTTATAATTAATTTTATTGGGATAATATGTGCTAGAAGTTTGCATTATCAATTTTATTCATGGTATTTTCACAGTTTACCCTATCTTCTTTGGTCCAACAATTTTTCGGTGATAACCAGGTTTTTGATACTAGCTCTGATTGAAATGTGCTGGAATACATATCCGAGTACCAGCTTTACTAGTGCATTGTTACATATTTGTCACATAACAATACTTTATGGAGTTTACAAGCATATAACCAAAGGATTAAAAAATGCCAAATTGGAGTAAAATAGTTTAAATAAAAAAATATCTACTAGCACCAAATAACTATTGTTGTAATTGGTTACAACATAACATACCTACAAGTACAAGTATAACTCTAAAAAAGTTAAATAGACATAAAAAATATCCTCACTTGGTAACTTTGCAAAGTACATACTAATATACTATCTACATAAAAATTTAGCAAATATGTATTATTTTTGTGTGTTTATATTTGTAATTAAAAATAAGATTTTGGATATTGTATGATCTGGTAGTCAATGTAAATATTTTGATCTAAATAAATGTTAATATAAGATAAGCATTTTCATTTCGAAACTGATTAGTTATTTTTCTTGGAGAAACGCTATAAAACTTACAGGCCCCCATCAGCAGGGTACGAGAAAAGAAATCTCACTAGTCCAGTCGACTGAACAAACGAGAAAAGAAATCTCACTAGTTCAGTCAACTGAACTGGACAACTGAACTACTGGGAATAGACTTAGAATTCTACAATCTAGATGGATTATGCCTACAGATATTTATACCCTTGAAAGGTAACATGCATTGCTGACCGGATGTGAGACAGAATGAGGACTATGAGTATTTATTTTTAGTTTAAAGCTGAAAATATAACTTTAGAATTGCTTTTTCAGGCATTATTTACGTCGTTGTGACACGTGTTTACGATAGCTGTTTCGATCGAACTAAACAAAATAAGAGCTCACATTTCAAGTGCTCTCTTATTTACGTAGACAGATTTTTTTCGTCGACCCGAAATTTAGATGTATTGGTGATCGCAGGTCGACGCAGAGGTTGTGTCGGTTCAATTCTCGCATCGCTATTGGATGGTCCAGCATTATTTAAAACATCATATAACACCTTATAGCTTAGGTTGAATGGGTAAAAGAAAACAAGAAATAAGCATTTTGGGTTGTTTATTTTATGAACCATATTTAACTAATAAAAAGAAACTATTATAATCTTAGATTTAGAGATGAGGCGATAAATACTTCCTTTGATATCACAAAACCCATTGCTCGGACCTGGCGCCTCAGTTTCCCAAGCTCACCTAACAAACTACAATCTTCACTCACCATAATCTACTTGTCTTATATATTTTTTACTATATAACAAAGCAATATTAACAGTCCGAAATATTATTACGCTGCCTCGGCTTGTCATCGAGCAATAGAATTAAATAAATTAAGTAAGTATAGATAGACCATGGAAGCAATCAAATGCAGAAATGTTGATTTAGGCCATCTAAATGATTCAACTGTGTCAGACAGAATATAGAAAAAACTAATTATCAAATGGATAAGTATATTATAATGTATTTTAATATACAGTTCAAATAAAATTTTAAATACGTACCTAATTCATTAGTAGTTGTATAATAAACACGTAGATTCAAATCTATTAATGGTCTATTAGTAAGATTCACTATTACATATAGTAAGTTTGTATGCAGAATATTGTGTACTTGTGCGGGATAATAATTACAGGATATTTCTACCAAAATCAAATGAATATTACTATTCAGTCAAAGGTACCCAGTCATGTAAATGCAAATATGTTTGTCAGAGACACTGTCATAAATATACACAAACTGAGAGTACTTTATAGTAAACAATTGCATACACATAAATTTCGCACAGAGACACAGCGGCAGTCTTACATGGCTGGGCTTACAACTAAAGAATAATATATGATTAATGATTTTAGACGAAGCCGAAGTTTTTAGTTTTGATGGCGAGAAGAAGCTTGTGCTTGAGCACATGTCTCGAGGAATAGAGCGGGATGTAGAGCCGCGAGATGCAAGTGTTGGCGGTGGGAAGGTGCGCGTCGTCCGCGGGCCGGATTGTCACTGACGGCATCGGCTGGAACCCTTCCTCGGACGCTGGCAGCGCGGGCGACCCCGTCCAAAAGTATACCTGCAACAAACATATCAAATTTTATGTTTGCTTACAACTAAAATACAAGAAACAACACAATCTGAAGTTAATTATATCTTCAAAAGTGATTGTATAGTTTTGAACTGCAATTTAACTGATCCAAAGGAATTGCCGCACTAGATACAGGAGCTCATGTGCACACTTGTTCAAGTGAGCAACATAAATTAGAGTCAGGTGCTCTCGGGAATTCACACACTAGTTTGTGCACTTACACTCGCGTACACCGACGTCACGTTTAATGATAGTATTAAAATTGATAGTTACTCAAACTTGAGAAGAAAAAGTTTATTCATTTGATTTTAAAAATTCCACTCTACAAAAATGAGTAAGAGAAAAATAATACGTTGCTAATTAAGCTACCATCTGACCAGTCAACAATCATTGGGACGTTTCACGGCTCTTGTGCATAAAATATATGGAAGCTTAGTTACCAAGTCCTGTCTCTCGAGATGCGTCATCTTGTCGACGATGGCCCACAGCCAGCGCTTGAAGCGCGCGAGGCGCTCCGGCGGCTCTCCGCTCTCGTCGTTGAAGCTGGTGTAGGAGACCAGCGCCGTCACGTTGATGTCTCCGACGCCGTTCAGCAGCAGGCGCAGGTCCTCCGCCGTGAGCCCTTCGAGAGCGCTCTCGGGAAGCACATCGAGTACGCCGACGCGCATTGCCTGGAACAAACGGGTATTTGTTAAACTGCGATTTCAATGCGATTATTTGGTTCGGTTCAGAGCAATAAGTAAAATAATAATGCTGGACCAATTCACATAGCATTATCTAGCCTTTAGCTAAGCAGAGCTTGTGTTATGGGTTCTAGATGACTGATATACTGACGTTGCATTGCAATCGTTAATTATTATTATTACAGATAATCAAGTATTCGCTAGTCTTCAGTGTTTTTCGAGTCATCATTTACAGTGTGAACAAATACAGTGCTCATTCAAAACTGTTCCGAATGCCTGCTTTATCCAAAACCATATTTATACATTCTATATCTTTTCAACCCCCTTGTATCAAATCATCATTTAGATTGAACCCAAACCTTCTTCCCGCATTCTGTGGGGGAGGCTGATGGATGGACAAACTGTAGTTTAAGTTTACCTCAAGCGCCTTCTCCTGCGAGAGCATCATCCTGTGCTGCGCATATTTCCGCACGTAGTCGTACACGTTGATCGCCGTTACTTCGATCTCGCGTCCGCCCGGCACCAACTCCACGCATCCGCCGCCTTCCTCTTCGCACATTTCCAAACTGAAAATAATAATAATGCTGTGAATTTTACCAACACTACATCCAGTTTGAACTAGCGGGTTTTCTTATTTGGTTGTCAATCCAAGCCAAAGAGATGTATGATTATTATTAACACTCTGTCTAAGGTTGAAAAAGTAACAATCTAGAGCTAGTTACTTCCCACTCCGCCATGGAAGTGGGGAAAATCAATAACAAATGAAAATGAAAAGTTTTTTTTCTTTAAGCTTACAAATAAGCACATAGACAGGTCATATTTTATAGTTCACTTCAATAAGTAAGGGCTCGTTTAAACAGAGTGAAATCCGCGCTGATCCATTCTATTAAGCATATGCTTGATATTCTGTGAATGTTTACTGTGATACCAATGTAAAAGATCCGCTACATTTGCCTCTACGCGCATTCAGTTTATCAGTTTATTTATTTCTACCGTAGGTACACATGTTACACTGTGTTAAATACTATAAATTTTTAAAGATAAATTACATTAGATATAAACACACACTAACTTTTGACTAAGGAAATTTTGAGATTTTTTTTTACATTCTGTTGTGTCTGATCAGACCTTATTAAATCAGTAATCATGGAACTGCATTAGGAATCTTAGGAACGGGTAGTTAACGCAAAAAGACTGAAGTGAAAAAAAAATCAAAGTGATCACTTTATTTACTATTTTTAATTATACAATCTAAAATTTTTGGCGTATCCAAGAGTCCTGTAAGGATTAAAGGAAATAAAGCACTTTGATGTTTGTTGTTTGATTGAGTAGACTCACCTAAAGTTGAGATCGAGAGCTGCAAAGAGCGAGTGCGAGTCTCCCGTCTCCGCGTCGACCACGAGCTGACGCAGGCTTTCGTACACGACGGGGTCGAAGAAGGCGAGGTCGTGGAACCGCACCGGCCGACCCAGTACGTACTTCAGAACGTGCCGGTTCAGGAACATTGGGCACAGCTCGTTTTGAAGCAGGCAGAGACCGATTATTCTGAAAGGATTTGTTTGGTTTCAGACACTTATATTTTCACAAAAGTCATTTAATACGTGATATAGTTATTCCATGATCATGACGCATGAAATATATGTGTGTGCCGAAATATTAAAAAAAAAAAAAAAAAACATTGTAAATATCCCGTTTTAAATGACTTTTGTGTTAATAACCATGATAGTTTCAAAAGACTTATATTTTCTTATTTCACCTATGCAAGGATAAGCCCATAATATAAGTTTTTCTTGGCTGTACCTACATGTCCATTGATAAATATCTGTCTATCTACACATCTAATAAGTCGTTTGATAAGGCGTAATAGGTTTACAACCACTTTAAATTTAAGGGTGAGTTCGCTGACGCGGAACATAGCAAAATCGATCAATCTGACCTTAAGTGTCGTTTCTGGAGCGAAATATAGAGGACCTAAAGAACTCAACATACCTGCCAACATTTCTAAAGGCGTTAATCCGCTCGGGCGTGGCTCGGCCTTGCCTCGGCGAGTAGTACCCTCGTTTCCCGGGGGAGTAGAAGAGAGGTGCTGCGTCGTCCGTAGTGGCTGGCGGGGCAGTAGACGTGCCCGCGCCCGCGCTAGCTGTCGAGGGGCCGCTGGCGGAGGCACCGCTGCCACGCTCCGATAGTGAGAACACGTCCAGATCTGACGAAAGAGACCACTCGTTTATTTTTGACTTGTAAAACTCAGTATCCCCAAATTTTGTTTTTGTTTTATGTGTAATAAATTATGTTTTTCTTCATTTTATTAAATGACGCGAAGGTGGTTCAACTTTTGCTGCGGGACAAATGCTATCTGCAAGTGTTTCGATCCTCAGCCTGTATGCCCAGTGTATGGATTATGGCATTACCTTAGGACCTAAGGTAAGGGACTAAGCCGGCTTAGTCCAGCAAAGGCCTCGTATATGCTGACTTTGTTGTTTGCCTAAAGCCCTCCGTTAGGGTGTTTTTTATTTTATTAAAAGCAATAAATAAAATAGACGATGATATATTAGTATCAGTCACAGTAAAAGCAAGTCAACACTGCTAATGACTGTATGTCACCGAACAGGTTATAAGACGATGAAACAAAGAAACCTATAACATATATGGTTTTATCAGTTACTGTTGTACTCACCAAGTATCGCCTCTGAGGGATGCATAACGATGAGATCCATGGCCTCTCGAACCTTCTGCCGCAGCGCGTCCTCGCTCGCCAGCAGAACTAATAGCTGCGCTGGCGTTAGCTCCAGCAGCATGCCGGTGATTTTACCCGCGAATGTGGGGTGAAGCGAGTGTACCTGTGGGCAATACAATAGATAAACCTAAATACACGGACCGTAAAAAAAAAAAAAAAAAAACCTCAACAACACATGTTTTACTTTGACACATAATAGAATGGCTCAAATGTGTCTTTTTTTGTAATTATCTGTATCTGGTGTACAATAACGTATTATTGTATTGTATTGGCTCCATATTTTAAGTAAACATAGATTAGAGCACTCAAAGAAAACTCTTTCAATCAAAATCGGTTTATACATTAGGGAGCTATAATGCCACAGACAGACACACCGTACGTCAAACTCCAAATACCTCGTTTTGTCTTTATGGAGGTTTAAATTTAAGAATAGTCAGCTTACCCTAGGATACAGTCTTTCTCCCAGTTGCGCCTGGTGTAGTGTCAGGTGCTCATTATGGCCGCCAGGCCGGTCGCCGCTGTAGCCGGCTCCTTCGGTCCCTGGTGCCGCCTGCAAATGATATCAAATATTTACTTATTTCTATTAGTTCTATTTATTAGCAGTTTTATTCTGCCCGCTGTAAAAGCCGGGCCGAAAAATGTACCAGTCCGATTTAGCCCTTGACAATCGTTAAGGCGACGAAGGATGGTTCTATAATCTGTTACTAAATACTTCCGAGTTCAAATCGTGTTCATAACAGCACAATCCTGTTTTGAAGAAAGCTCACATGATCGTGGAAAAATCAAAGTTAGAAAATATTCCATTTGCATATATAAGTTTAAAAATACTTCAAAATATGAATATTTCCAACTGGCTAATATGGAAGGTGAAAGGGAAGGTACCCGTGCCCTGCATGGCATTTTGCGTTTTTATCCACGCTAAATTGTACCGTTTCACGCGATATTCACGCTAAAATTTGAGTAATAATGCTTATAACGTGTGTTACGTTATGTTCTAATAACGTGGGATCCTTGCTGAATATTACTATGCCATCAGTTACTGTGTTTCCGACCGACAGTAGTACTGGTACCGGGGGTAGGTAGAGTGCAGTAACCATACCTGTGGTGAATAAGGCCTGGCATCGACGCTGAGAACCCGTCTCGGCTCCCTGGCCGTGGGCGGGCGCGGCGCCGGCCGTCCCGGGGTTCGTCGCGTTGCGTCTTTAGATCTCGCACGACCTGCTCCACTTCTAGAAATAATTATATCTTCTATTAGGCTCAATATTCGCCTAATAGAAAATAAGGACTAAAACTTTCATCAATATTCAATGTGTCTTTATTCTACGACGATAATAAATAATGCTAGACAATCCAAACAGCATCATCTAGCCTCAAGGTAAGTAGAGCTTGTGTGTATGACTGTATGTATTGGTCCTAGATTGTATTATGTATATGACTGATATACATAATACAATAGATTACATTGATAAATATTTTTTAATATAGCAAACGCCCAGAACACCCGTAACAAATATCTGCAAATCGTACAACTATTTGTCCCGAGGCGGGAATCGAACCTGCAACCTTCTGCGTAGCAGGTGGACCTTCGCCCACCGCGCCACAGAGGTTGTCAACAAAACATATGTTAATCTCCATCTGTGTCCATCTGAAGTTGGAATTAAAGATATCATTATCTTTTAGAAAAGGACAATAGTTATTACAGTGCCTCACGTAACATCAATCTACACTGTAAAAGTTTATTTCATGTGTTTTCTTACCGCGGTCCGCTATTACTGCTAGTGCCGCCTGATGAGGTGGGTCCGGTCCCGGCGGGGCCCGCGGTCCCATTGGTACTGCTGGTGGTTGTGGCACTGCCACTGCTGGTGGTTGGCTCGAGTGGCGGCAACTTCTCATTGGCTAGTAGAGCCTGGGAAGACAATGATGTTGTTTAGTTATGGTTCTAGAGTACAATGATTGGTGGTAAATAATATGTTTGTATAAGCCACTACTCTGAGTTACATCATTTTGTTTTTACTTCTCATGCTCAAAAAGCGTATTATTATAGCGTAGCTGAGCGGCCAAGTCGAGTCCACGCCCTTGGGATTACGTATTTATTCTTTTTAATTCAGAAAACGTCAGACAGTAAAGCCATTTATCCTCTTAAATAAAGACTACTATTTGGTATTCCATTTACGAAGAACATACATACATTTAATTAAAATTCATTTTTGAAAATGGAACTGAATGCGCTCTTATATGTCTTGATGATTGTTGGATGTTTTTAGGAAGGGTTATTCTTCCTCTGTGGTAGAATGCATAACGTATAAAGAAAATGTGTTTTAATAGCGCGAAATCACTGGACTTTTTTGTTTCTCTAGCAAGTTTCTTACCTCAGCGAGGCTAGTGTAGAATGAACGAGCCACGCCGCTGCCTTCGCCCGGTTCGTCCCTAAATGTGACCTTGACTCTGTTCACGACTAGAGGTGGCTGCGCGCTGTGCGCTCGGCGGTTCTGCCCCGAGAATGCACTGTTCAACTCTGCGAACGTTTGCTGGAGCAGTTTAGCACGATCACGTTCCATCTGGGAAACAAGATTATCTGTTACTTAAGTGGAGAAGGCCTAATAAAAGGCGGGTTTGAAGAGTCCCACAGAAATGCTGAAACGAAGCTGTCAATCACCAAAAGTCTTGTTCCGGTACTTCCGGGAATGGCTCTAAAACCCATCCCATAATTAACATTTGAAAGCTATTTCAATGGCCTTTATTACAATAGCAAATTACGAAGGCTATTCGTTTTCATACTACAGAAATAATGACCAATAAAAATAAATAATAATTAAATATTGGTCCAAAAAAAAACAAAAAAAAAAAAAAAAAAAAAAAATTGCTGGACAATCCACACAGCGTCATCTAGCCCAAACTAAGCAACTTGTTTGTGTTATGGGTACTAGATGATTGATATACATAATACAATACATTACACATTATAGATATTTTTTATTATCCGTAGAAAAACCCAGACAATCCGGAAGAAAATATTTGCAGATTGTACAAATATTTGTTCCAAGGCGGGAATCGAACCCGCAACCTCCTGCGTCGCAGGCGGACCTTCAGCCGCACCACATCAATCGTCATCAACATTATATAAACCCTACCTTATGCAATGTGAGATCCCTCTGCTGCGAGTTCCTTAGTTTCTCCATATCGCGTCTAAACTTGACTTCCTTGACCGGGAAGCCACCGAGCTCGGCGACCACCGAGCCCGGCTCTAGGCCCACATCCTCAGTGAACACGCGCCCGAATAGGTCTAGGGACAGACGCCAGCGGCCGAGGAGTAGATCGTGGGATACTGATGCGCCGAGCGATGGGCAGGCCCGTCTAAACAAAAAACAAAATAAATAAGTTGAAGGATTTAATTGTAAATATTTTACGCATTTGATGACGATATGACGTAATTTTTCTCTATTCTAGACAACAACCCTACATTTTGATTGACCTACAGATTATACAAATTTTGTCCTGAGGCATAAATCGAACCCGCAAACCTTTTGAGTTACGTATGTTCTACTGCGTCACAGATCGTGAGTTTACAATATAATTTGATGATTGTTTTGATAAAAGACTGACTTCCGACATCGAACCCCTCAGTTTTAAGTTTTGCGGGACAAATACTTATTCTTCGGGAATAATTAGGACCACCTCGCGATTTTCCTCTATACAACTGCAAAAGAATCATCCAAATTGGTCCAAAATTGACGGAGAAATAGTCGAAACAAACATAAAAAACATACATAGCTCCTCCTTTTATAGAAATCGGTTAAAAAGTGTTCTCAACAGCATGCTTACATCCACTGCAGAAAATCCCTTCCCAAACATAGATACTTTGTTCAAAATGCATAACACAATAAAATTGCTACAACTTTTTCCCTGATCATGAAAACTCATATGATGGTAAATATATTGTTATAAATGACTTTAAATAGCTAGACGTAAGAGAAAGCATGTACTTACGGAGCAGCAGGAACAAGCGGTGTCAGTATTGGTGGTGGTGGGAGTCCCGAAGTCTCCACGGTTACGTTGGCTGATATTTCTTGAGATTCCAGTGGATCAACAACGCTTAGTAGCTCGCCCTGTAAAAAACAATTGAAATCATATTCTAAACAATATGTTTACTATGAAGCATGCATTTACTATACTCGGTGCCAAATAGCTTGGCAATACAGGTTGTTTTTATTTTGAAATAGGCATTTTTTGGAATATGCAATTCTTTAGATTCAGATTCAGATTCAGATTTCTTTATTGTCATAATTCTTACATAAAAGTGTACAATATAATATATATATATATACCTTAATTATGCTAAGGATACGACTCGTCAAAACAGGTAATATACAATTTTGATGTATGGGAAACATAATAATTATATTATATTCTTAAAATTATAAAAGTGAACGTTACTCTCGGCTAGGTGATGTTACATTTTATTTTATATTTACTGTAATCGTTTTCTAAAAACTCTTTGATGCTATACAGCGTTTTGTCGATTAAAAGATTTTTTAGTTCTTGGATGAAACTATTTTCATTTTTAATAAGCTTCAACTCTAAAGGGAGCTTATTATATAGTTGTTGACCCATTATTTTAGGTAGCTTTTTTTGCATATTTAGTCGATGCTGGATGGGCTCAAGCATCATTTTATTTCGCGCAGTGCGTTTACTAGGACCTCCTCTTAAGGTGTAGTCACCTAAATGTAGCCTGACGTACTTAATGACCTCCATTATGTATACTGCTACTGAAGTAAGTATGCGAAGGTTTTTAAAATGATCACGACATGAATCTCTATATTTAGCTTTTAATAACACTCTTATGGCACGCTTTTGCAATTTCAGTACCCTTTCATAATCTGTTGAGCTCCCGAATAAAATAATGCCATATGACATTATAGAGTGAATATATGCATAATATATGTCTTTTAGTGCGTTTGCTGTAGTAATAGGTCGAAGCTGTTTAAGTGCATAAATTCCTTTAGCCATCTTTTTACATGTTGAGTCAATATGTTGCTTCCAAGACAATAGTGGATCTAACTCAAAGCCTAACATTTTTACTAATTTCGAACTAATTAAGGTGTTCCCGTCAGATAAGGTAATTGGTATACTATGTATTGTTTGTATAGTCGTTGAAAAAAATATTATGTCCGTTTTATTTTCATTTAGTTTTAAGCCATTCATTTGAAACCAACTGCTTAATTTAGCGATTGTGTCCCTTATGTGACTTATAAGAGTTTCACTGTTTTCTGCTGCTAAAACTACGGTGGTATCGTCTGCGTACTGAATGATCTCACCCTTAATATTTAAATAAACTATGTCGTTTAAGAACGCCAAGAATAAGGTATTTCCTAATGCGGACCCCTGGGGAATTCCTATGGTTGAGTATTTGGGAGCCGATCTTACTCGTTTTCCATTTAATTTGACTTCTACAGTCTGCTGTCTGGTTTTTAAAAACGATTTAATGAGATCTAAACTATTGCCAACCAGTCCGTACACCTTTAGTTTTTCTATCAATAGCTCATGATTTACGGAATCAAATGCTTTTGATAAGTCTAGGAACACGCCTGCTACTTTTTTCTTTTCTTCAAGATGACTCATGACCTTTTCTATAAAGCGTTGAGTGGCTGTTATTGTGGATCTACCAGCTCTATAAGCATGTTGACTATCCGACAAAAATTTGTTTTTAACTAAATGATTTACAATAGAGTCAGACAGAACACATTCAATAAGTTTTGATATAGTTGGCACTATTGCAATAGGTCTATAGTTCTGAATATTATACCTTTCTCCTTTTCCTTTAAAAAGGGGTGTTATTCTTACTGTTTTAAGACACTCTGGATAACATTTTGAAGAAAGAACTCCATTTATTAGGAAAACTAAGTGGTCGCCTAAATAGGGCAATAACTGATATACGAAAGTGCCCGTTAGGTCGTACAAATCCTTCGTATTAGATTTATCAATTTTCTTTTTCGCTAATTTTATCAATGCTAACTTATTTATACAGTGAAATGACAAGTAATTTAGTTTTGTGAAGTGTTTCCTTAAAAATAATATAGCGTTTAGTTTGTTTGGTTCATTTGATATTTGAAGTTCAGTGCCAATTGAAATGAAATAGTCATTAACATAATCTGCAATGCGGTCTGATTTAATTTGTTTATTTGATATGTCATCTCTAAGATCCCATTCCCACTCTTTAATTGCTTGATTCGTTTCTTGCTTAACAATGTTCCACACTTCTTTTTTAGGATTCTTAGAATTTAAAATATGGTTCTCTACATATTCATTTTTTTCTTTTTGAACAAGATTATTTCTATTTTGAATTTTTGTATTAATAAGTCCATTTTTAGTTATTAATTCGGGATACTGTCGCTGTAATATATATAAGTCATTAATGTCATTCTGTAATTTTATTATTTTGTCACTTATCCAAGGGCATTTATTATTATTTTTAATTCGTTTTAATTTACTAGGAAAGAAAATATTGAATTGCCATATTAATTTATTCATAAATGTCATAAAAGTATTATTATCATAATTGCAAAATATTTTATCCCACTCATAAGCTAGCATTGCGCAGCAAAATTGCTCTATCTTTTGTGAGTTGATAGTACGCGTTTCAATGTATCTGAATTTTTCAGTACGGTGCTCAAGGAGTTCTACTTTAGCTACTTGGGCATCGTGGTCCGATAGAGCTGTTGCCAAAGGCGTTACGGAAATGGCATGAGGTTGGATGTTTGTTAATACGCAGTCAATAGAAGTAGCAGAATCATGTGTAATTCTAGTGGGGAAGTCAACTATGTTCCTGAAACCATTAATTAACATTAAATCTGTCAGATCTTTTTTCTTTGGTATGTTAAGTAGAAAATCGACATTCCAATCTCCCATAATAATAATTTTTATTTTTGCGGCGCTGTATAGTAATTCAAAGAGCTTTTTAAGTACCTCAAACATAATTGTAAAATCACCTAACCCTGTTCTATACATGCCGATGATCCATAATGAATCGTAAGGAGTGCTTATCTCCAATGACGCTAATTCACATTCGTACTCTACAGTTAACACATCGATACTGTGGTTACGTTTACATTTAATATTATTTCTGACTAAAACTGATACACCTCCATGAATGCGTTGTTTTCTTACATAGTAATTGGCGTGCGTGTAGCCATTAATGACTAAATTAGACACATTATCTGGGGAGAGCCACGTCTCAGTTAATATTAACACATGAGGAAAGTATGTTTCTACAATTCCTTCTAACAGCAGTATCTTATTTCCTACGCTACGGCAATTTTGATGCATTATTACAAATTGATTTACGTCACCACTAGCTCCCCCTGGGGATTGTCTAAAAAAGAGTTGGCAGCAGCCACAGTGCCGCTGGGGTCAACTTTTGACGTGATACCCGTGGTATTGATTTTTGTTAAAATATTATTTTTACTAGAGAATTCACGTACATAATCTTTTATAACAATTAAATTTTCATATGTGTGAGTGAATTCAAAAGATGAATTATGTACAATGATTTTACATAAGTATCTACAAAATGTCTTAGTAATTAAGTGCTTAGATGCTAAAAACCTATTTTTAAATAGATTAATGTCAATCACAGTCATTCCCGGAGAATGTTTAGCTACTTTGTAGAGCTCTTTATTTATATGGTAAATGAATTTGTTACATGACTTGTCAAATGTGTTTTTAGCGTAAAGGTATGGTAATGTAGTTTTTGCTTTAGAAACCTATTTTGATTACTTATTTAAATTCTTATGTGATACAAAAGTCATATATTTTTTTCATTCATGTTGATGTTACTTGTTACTCTTAACGATAATATTATAGTTATTATTTATTGTTAAATCAAATACAAAAGGTTTAAAATTATTCTAGTACATATTTTAATTAACTAAAATACGTGAAAACATAAAATGGCAGTAATTGTTCCCATTTTGAGATTTTTCGGGTTGTGTTGCTGTCTTTTGGCCTAGTAAGCTTGTACTACGATACTCTAGCGACACTGATATAGATTTAAGTTTGTATGGAAAGCGACAAAATAGCGATAAATTTCAATGCATTTAGCAATTTTGTGGAGGAGTTAAACAACCTGTATTGCCACCTAATTAGGCACTGAGTAATACTCAGTGAGTATAGTGCCTCGCGTCATGCATCATAAGGAAAAACTGGTCGCCGTTGCCAACACACAACTCGAAATCGCAATGTAAATGAATGAATAACGAAACGATTTCTTTCTAAGTGTCTTTCTGATGTAGCTTATTTTTCATTGCGAATTCACAGCCGACGGGAGTGTACCAATTGAAGGTTCGGATGTAATTTTGATAAGAAAAAGTCCCCCAAATAAGTGGAGTGACTTACAGCACGTACAATAACGCTCTTGCCGGGGCTTCGGGAGGAAGATGGCCGCGGCTCCGGAGCAACTGCGTTCGATGTGCTTGGACCTTTGGAGAAGAATTTTATCAGTTAATACACAGGTTGCCTTTTATTTTGTTCTGGAATCCAAGATATTTTGTTGTAATCAAAGATGAAAACCAAAGAAAATATTTTACTATTTTCCTTCATTTCAATAATAAACGCAATGTATTACTATACGATGACATTATTGTCTATTTTACCCTAGACAACAATCCCCGTCCTTGTCCTACTGGTATTATTGAAGAAAATTGCAGAAGTTGGGAACAATTTTTGGTTTTGACAGCTTGGTTCGTCTCTTATCCGTTTCCGAACTCAGAAGGTCACCTTTTCAACTGGGCAAGTGTAATTGTGGGTTGTGTTTAGAAGTTACGTCTTTTTGTTATCAGTTTAGTTTAAGTTTTTATCCATTGTTTACAACAAATAACAAGATTCAAGGTTCTCGGATTCAAGAACTGAGTAGGTAGCTATCAGGCGCTTTCAACAGTTGTTGAGAAACAGCAAGTAAAAGTATAATGTAATGTTACCAGGCAAAGGCGAAGCGCTTCTCTGTGGCGCTTCCATGATAGAACAGGCCGTGTCGACTAGAGTGTGGAATTCAGAGGGCTGCGAGCTCGCGTCTACGAGGCTTGTGTTCGTGCCTACTGACATTGCGTGCGGATGTCTGCAAATACAAATTAAATACGAACATAATGATATTTCAAGTCTAGTTTCAAGTAGATGAATGCAATTAAATACATATTACATAACCACAAAATAAAATAAGTTATCATAGACATTAACATGAAACACAAACGTACAATGGGTGGCTTTATAGTACATAAGAATAGTTGATCTCTAACAAATGATAGCCACGGAATAAATATGATTGTGATTCTATGACATTAAATCAGAGGATAGTTAACTTGGCCTTATAAAGGACCACTAATACATTCAGTAAATCAATAAAAAAAAAAAACATAAATAATCAGGAACTAACTAATAATGTAATGTTAACAGGGAACGTTTGGAATGAAGATGTTTATGTGAGTAAGAAAGACAATTGATAGGATTACAAAGTTTATTTAAAACTTACCTGTGATGCTTCTTTCTAGGAATTTGTCTAGCTTCATTGGAGTCGGAATCCGATAGATATTCGCCGTCAGTGTCAATTTCCATTTTCGTAGCAGCATCCTTTGAGCATGATAAGTCCTAAAAAATATCAATAATATTGGTAATGATTTAATGAATTAGCCCAATGTAGGTCCAACATGCCATATAAATAATTAATTTATTAGTTATTATTACATAGCATTCAAGCATTTTTAATTAACATTAGAGATAAGACAGCTTCGTTTTTTTTAATTTGTAAGGGCGCGGAAGTTTGTCACTGTGTTGCAGAGAATCTTTTTTCAAAACTGTTTCTGTCTCGATATCTTGTACTATAAACAATTTTTATTAACTTTTTTTGGACAACCTGAACAGAAACGGCCGTAAGTTCAAGGCAGAAAGCATAACCAAAGAGCTAAGTGGCACCTGAGGTTCATCTCGAGTCAAGGTATGCGAGTGAGTAGGCGGCGCGGACGCGGGGCGCGCGGGCGGCGACCAGCCGCGGTCTGAACCACGGGTCGACAGACCAAGCCTTCTGGGGATCACTGAAATGCAACATTAGCTTTACTTAACAGCAGATAGTGTTTATTTAACGATCTACAGGCATTCAGAGAATGTGTACTTCTTTCATCTCAGACAGCTAACCATTCAGTTGCAGGAGTCGCAAATCCAGAACAGAACATGCTGATGTTCTGTGGGATTTGCAGCAGCAGTGCTGTTCTACTGGCCTTCTATAGTTGGATGATTTCATCCAATTGCAAAAGGCCAGCTAATATCAAAGCAGACAAGGCAAGAACGGTAAAAAAAAATATCGCCTTATCCTATTCCATAACTATCAAGCAGACTTAATGGGGGTTCCTAATCTTTGAACACGAGAGGCATGAAATTATAAAGTTGCCAAGCCAGAAGACTGGACTAATTTTAAATTTACCTTCCAAGGGGTTGTTGACACCAGGAGGCGCGTCGCCCGAGGCGGGGACCGTGACCGGCTGCCGCGGCATCCCGAAGAGTTCCTCCCGCCGCGCGTTAGGCTGCAAAAGCTGAGGTTGGTCGGCCAGCGGCAACGCCTCTTGCATTGTCACTGTAAAGCACACCATTTATGAGAGAGAGCCTATGCTGTTTTATTTACGCGTCGTATTTGAAAACAATTTCGGAAGTTTGAACATATTCAGTTGGTTTGTCGTTGCTAATATAACGATACAATAATCAGTCAAACTACAACGAAAAGATAAGCCTTTTTATTTTTTTTAAGTAGCAATAAATTTCAGGAACATACCAGACAACGCCGCTCCGTATCAAATCAGAGAATCAAAGAAATAAAGTTTGATTAGCCAACTTACTGTTGAACGGATCTGGCGGTGGGCATCCCAAGCAGAGAGTAGAATCCGAGCGTTGGAAGAAGGAATGCGCCCTTCCGCGGCCGCCGTCGATCTCGCCGTCGGACTCGGTCGCGGCCGCTGCGCCGCCGACCACCATCTCTTCATCGCCTTCCTCGTTCTCGTTCTCATCCTAACAAAGAATCAAAAGAAATAATTTATTTATGAATGATGACATATTACAATTGGCTTTATAAATAAACATATAAAGAACCTAAACTAGATTCGAGTTTATCAGTAATAACGATAAGTAGTAATGACGAATCCTGAAACTGTTCGATTCATACGAAAAATTGCGTCATGTCATGTGTTTTTTCTTCTTCAAGTGCCACAAGTAAATTTCAACATCTTTATTATGCCAAAGGTGGTTTCATACAAATCCTTTTCAAGATCAGAAATCTATCAAGAGTGTGAACTTATGTCAGTAGTGATGGTTTCGAAATACTTAATCATCATTATAATTTACCCATCCTTGGATATAATTCAATGAATGTATTTTTTAATGGTCTGTGAAGGAAAAGAACAACTTGACCACATATTTTAAACAATGCTTGGGATAGGTTTTACACAAATTCAATTGCGAAAAATAACAACTAACAGGATAAACGTTTCTTTGTCACTTCTTTACCTTAGTCTACAAAATAAAAAATATAACTTTATCTCTATTTTTATATTATTTCCGTGTCAGTTTAAAATTTTAATTAATTTGGCATAAAGTCTCACACTGGGTGGCAATTTCTAAGAAATTTAAACGTTGTCTAAATGTAGATTTTTCATAATTCATAATTGTTTGTGAAACACAGTCAGTACATAAGACTTATTTTAAATCGCTGGATTTATACTTCGTAATAACAAAAATTGTATTGTGTATATGGAACTAAAGTATTTTGATTTGATTTCAACGCTATTAATTTGTATAGTCCTTACCGCTGTCCAAAGCGTGTTGTGATGATGTGGCTGTGGCTGCGCGGCCCGCATGTAGTACACTAGTGCGTCCAGCACGTAGGCCACGTGTTTGAGCGCCGCCACGTCTAAGACGGGCAGTTGCTCCGCGTGCTCAGAGCTGTGCGCTCGCAGGAGAGACAGGCAGTAGGCGAGGAACTCGCGCCGTGCGCTGCCCGCTTCTACGCCTGGAAGAGATTACAAGTTATACAAATGGACCACTAGCAAATTTTACACACATTTGAAAATCATGTTCTTCAATGTTCTTACTATGAACCAGACACAGACAGAGTCGAATACCTCGTACACACAATTGTTCCGAGAGTTGTTCACAGTTCACGAATTCTTGATTTTTCGCTAAAAAGGGCGCTATGTCGCTCATTAGGGGAGGCCTATGTCCAGCAGTGGATTATTATAATAAGCTGATGATGATTAGTTTAAACAAGCCAGATAATTATGTCGGTATTTCACCTTGTTTATGATCCCTAGTCTTAGGTACCTTGTAGAAACCAATGACCATAGTAGCGCCGGTGGGACAGACGCGGTTTCTTGTGACGTTGTTAGACGTCGTCGTCCCAGTGTAGACAGCCAGATATCGACTTATCAGCCAGATTTGTCGGTCGCTTACCTTGTTCACGATCCCTAGTCCTAGGCGCCTCGGAGAAGCCAATGATACGAGTGGCCGGCGAGGTGACGGACGTGGTGCGTCGCGCGGCGGGCGTGACGGCCGCGCGCGTGCTTTCAGTCGACGTTGAGGCGTTATTCGACGTCAGGGAAGCGCCGAATCTGCCACGCATACTAATATTATTATTGTGGAGATAGACCAGCATACTGACGGAAGATACGATTGATGAATAGCCCTGAATACTGTTGTTTTTTGGATTACGGTTGTCTTGTCAGGCCCTGGACTAGAAAATATGTTTAACTCATTGATAGATATAATCAAAAACATATGGGATGTATCTACAATACTAGGCTTTCAGTAGTGGATAGAAAATGAAAGTGGTTCAGTAGTGTTAATTTGTATCGTGCCTCATCTCTTCGAACCCCGCTTCTGTATAAGTATAATGGAAGAATTGATACTTTAAAATGCAATGACGGTTGTTTTCTTGCATATTATACAAAACAATGTAGAACTACCTGAGTTGTGCTTCAGTAGCGTCCATCACCGTGACTAGCCAGTCCCAAGTAGGCTTGAGTTGCCTCTCGAGGTAGCACTGCAGTCGCAATGCCTCACGGTAAGAAAGCGGCATCATCCGCGGTAGGGGGAGCGATACACGTTCATACTCCCAAAGAAGATCTGCTATCTGACGGATGACTATACCTGTAACATAAGGTAGAGGATTTTAAACTAGTCTATGGCTGTGGCTACGCTGAAATGGCGTTAATTAAATATCACTAACTCAGTGGTTTAAAATGCGGAGTTCTATGAATTGATATTACTTACCAAATGCCCTGGCTAAGCAGGCGGCGGTAGTGGAGGTGGAATGCGGGTCGTGCGCGCCGGCGGCGGCGGCCGCAGCGGCCGAGCGACGGAGAGACGCCGGGTCTATGAAGACTAATGACGAGCCGCCGGTCAGACGCACGCCGCTGGTACCACCGGTCGTGCCGCGGGACGACTCACGCGACCTACTGAGATAGGAAAATAAAATTCTTGAGGGTTTTTTCAACTGACGCAAATTAAAACTGACATAATTAGCTTGATCGATTTATCCGCCAGTCTGCGACGACGCCTTTGAACTAACATTATGCTAAGCTGTGGGTAAGGTTGCTGTAATATTTCTTCGGAGGCGGACAGAGCGGTTCGGAACCGACGAATCACGTTTGTTCGTACCAGGGGGGTTCAGATTTTTAGATTTAGCTCTGCTCCGATGACTCAGAATATGGAATATATCATATCACTGACGTGAGAACAAATAAAATAGATTATCTCTTGTAAGTAAAGTGCACTCACCGGATAGCCCACTGCATGGAATGCGGCGCGAGGTTGGGCCGTGTGGGCGGCGCGGCGCGTCGCTCGGGCACGTCTCCGTCGTGCAGCGGAGGGTCGGCCTCCGCGTCTTGCTCATCAGTCTCACCAGCCTCGGAATCTTCGTCCTCGGGCTGCGTGGAGTCACCGCTCTCATCCTCCGGGTAAAGAAGTAGCGACGCTATCCCTGCGCCGTGAACACAATCATCATGCTTGAATGGACAGCGCAAAGCGAAAACCTAAGCTGGAAAACTAATCTTGACACGCACCGGGGCTTGGAAGGTATTTATTTTTGGAGCATCCAGATAAAATACTTGAATAGTAGTTGTTTTAGCAATCAGTCCATTCATTAGGATCTGTGATTTTTGTACATGAGAAAATGTGTTTCTTTTTTTTTAAGGAAAATGCATTCTAACACTTTTGTATCCTTCGGAAACACCCCTATTTTTTTGACAAAACCTGTATAAAGAGATTTTCGTATTTGCACTAAACTAGCTCAATTTGGGCCATATTAAACATACCAGCATCAGAGCCCTGAGTGGCGCCGGTCTGCACACTCCTCTGCGCAGACTCCGCGTTGTCCTGATCGTCTGAATCACTCTCCGTCTCGACCTCAGCCATCAAGTCCAGTTCGCTTTCACTCTCGCCGCCCTCCGCTCGGTCGCCGCCGTTTTCTACGACGACGTGTTGTTCTTGGCCCCTGGGATAAAGTTTTTGTTAGACAAAGAGCTTATTACTTACAGAAACAGTAGTGTTGCATATTGAACAAATGGCTACGAAAAAGTAGAGTTCAAAGATACATTCCGAGCGCGATTTATGCTTTTATTGGCTGGATAGCAATATAATTCGGCCACTTATTGGTTCCTTATCTGCCAATGTTTTAAAAGTACCCGATGAGTAGCGAAAATAGTATGAGCTAATAGTAAAGTAATAAAGTCTGAGTCATCCACGAATCTCCCTTCAGTGGACCTATTCGAAATGCACGCAATAAGCGGCGGAAAACTGTCATCCATTCAATGGCATAAATTCCGAGGCTGGTGTTGTGGAACATATATTAGATTTAATAGATGTAGCACTGTTCTAGTCAAAACCACTACCCTATATAAATAGTATAGCAAACAAGGTTACCTATCAGGCATAGCGTCATCATGTTGCTGGTCATTGGACGCCTGCGGGGCGGGCGCATTAGGCTCGTCCGTTTCCGACGCGTCATCGTCTCCGCCCATCGCCTCGCCCGCGACATCTTCCGCATATTCTATCGCTACGGGGGTGGATGACCGGTCGGGGACTAGAGTCGAGCTGCCCATGGATGTTCCACCGGCCGCGTTACTGCGAATGCCGACTAGATTGGACTCTCTGTAACATTTGAGCGAAGAATAAGCGTTTGTTTACAGCTGTTTCAGGTATTTTTTTATCAGGCCTCATAGTGCCTGATAAGAAGCGATACGTGCCTATTCAAGGCACTTAAGGATCTTGTTGAAAGTAACTGAAATTAAAGGAAAAGAGGTAGTTTAATATACCTTCTGGAGTGAGCAAGTCGTGAATGTCCAGTTGAAAGCGGCTCAACGCCGAACAAGTCCTCGCTTCCATTCACAAGGTCCACGTAAGTGGTCGCCAGCGGGAAAGGCGCAGTGGGGCGCACTACACCGAGGCGTACTGGCGCTAATAACGCATCGGCCGCCTCCACTAACTCTTCGACCGAAAGAGCTACTAGCGCAGCGAATACGCGTCGACAACGGACCAAGGAGGATGTTATTGATAGTGGTCTGAAAGAGATGGGATAATAAGGTTTCCAAACAAACAAGTGACAAGCGTAAGTGGTATAAATTAAACATTTAGGGTTAGTTTATATAGTGGATTCTCTTACCCCTTTTTCTTGGCTGCACCTGGAGCCATTTCGATGCTGAATATAATAAATATTCTAGCGACGGAGCGCACGAAGCGCCTGGCAACTTCGCGGGCACGCTCTGCTCGTCCCGGTATCGTGTCGTTCTGTTGTTCCCGGATCAAAGTATGCAGGAGTGTGTCCAACATCTAATGAAACAAATCAATATTTACTCACGTTATTGAAGTAGTTATAAGTCTAATAGGATGAGCACACTGAGACTCCAGACTATGTGGTCAAGTGAGCACCTTACATTTATATTGAACTACTCAATATAAATGGTAGCAACTCAACAACAACGGTACAACTCAATGGTAAAAACTCAGGTAGGCTGTGTACACATATTACTGGGTCCTCTCAGTGAGTAAAGTACTTAATTAGATATGATGATTTGACTCCTCATTTGGCTTTGACTTTAAATGAGTCCGAATAAAGTCCAATTAAAACAAAAACTGACCTCATTCGTGCACTTGACAACGAGCGCGTGCGTAAACTTGTCTAGAAGCGTGGTGCCGGATTGATGCTGCGAGGAACTGCCCGGCCGGTCGTTATCACTCGTGGTTGACGCGCCACACATCATCGCCGCTTCTACGGCTGGCCAGACGCCTAAAGAGAACAAATAGAACGATGTTAGAATGTACATTGAATGATAATGTTGCTAGTGTATGGTTAAGATTCAGATTTCTTTATTGTCATAATTCTTACATAAAAGTTAATGAAACATCGATAGCGTTCTCAAGCTCTTTTTTTCTGGCGACTGACTATTTACGGAACAATAAATAACATGTGTATCTTTGTAGGCGCTGGTGTTTATTTATAACTTAACTAGATACGAGTAGGCTCATTTGCTGCTTAAATTGCTTCTTGTCTATCATTAAGTTTAATTAAGTAAGAACTAAGTGCTTAAAAAACCTAACATAGGCTTTAAGGCACCTAACTAAGTTATGTATACTATTTGTGATTAATAAATGATCTATCTAAGTGGTAGTATAAACAGTGAATGTGTTTACCTAGTAAATGCAACAGGGCTCGCCTAGCGAACCTCGGAGGCTCTAGATCGTGGTCCGGAGCGTCGACCTCTGCGTCGGAGCCCGGCTGCTTGCGTGGCCCGCGGCCGCGGCCCCCGCCCGCTCGGAACTGACGCTGTTCCAATGCCTGGCGCCCGACTGTTTGCACTAGGAACAGTAGGATGGACTCGCCCCTGTGAATAATGTATAAAGTAATAAGGGTGAACGCAAACGAACATTTCTTAGAGTGGTCTAAACAGGACATTATGAGAGAAGCTGACATTTTCAATCTCAATTCATCGTCATCTTCGCGACTAGGTAAAGTACCCGGGGATAAATATTGCACCTTAAGAAAGGGACAATTGGCGATTATCGAGAGAGCGTTATCTTTGTCGCACGAAATACTAACAGTCCGGTATCTATTAGGAGCGTTTTTATATTTTTTTGAAAATGGCTTTAATTTTTGCCATTTCTTATTTTCAACCAACTGCTTTTCGTGAAAGCTTGTAGCGATTATCAAAAAGGTACTTTACCTGGAGTTGAAGTGTGTAGCTAACTGCGTATCCCTAGCGAGTCTTGCAAGTAAATCACATCTAGCGGCCCAGTTACCGCCGACGAGCGCTTTGCACCTGCATTTCTCCCAGCAGTCGCAATACGCGGTCGGAGACGTGCGTTTCAGTTTACAGTCATGGCCTTTGTGGCAGACCTACAATAAAGGAAATTAAACGTCAAAAAAACAAGGATAAACGTTAGCAAATACTGGATTATGTCAATCCTGGGTAGATAATCTTACCTTAGCACATTCAGTGCAGCAGCACAAGGATCCAGTGAGACCGCAAGTCTTGCACTCGAAAATATCCTAAAAACAATGTTCAGTTCAGATTATTTAAGCGACAAAGGTTTCTGCATTAAAATTTTAGGAATATCTCTAATATTATTTAGGTTTTTACCTTCAGTAAACAAACAAGTAACACAAAAGCATACCATGCTTTTGTTGTCAAGTCATACAAATTTTATGCCACATTGACGTTACGCTACCATATTAAAAAAAATATATGATTAAGGTTAATACCTGATTAATATGCTCCTGGCCAGTCCAAGTAAAGCTGCAGGTATCATTGCAGCAAAGCACAAGTAGTGGTGAATGGTCTGGGTGAGCATTTGGTGGAAAGATGGCCGCCGCGCGCTGCGTGTCATCAGCATCGGAGCAGGCGCGAATGGCGTCAAGGATGACGAGGGCAGCGCGGTAGGCACGCTCCGCTACTGCTGCCATCAGTGGCGTTTGGCCCATTCCATCTCTGAGAATTTAAATTAACATTAGTTCCACTGAAATCATGACGACGACTAATAGAAAGAAAAACAGACGTTGTGATCCCGCCTGGAGTAGGATTAAGAGAGTTACATTGAAATCACTGTAATAATGACCCTCAATAGTTGCGTCCAGACTGGGGCAAGACGCCAGCGACACAGCCTGCAAAGTTATATAGCTCGGCGTTGCCCAATCTATGTATATCGGGCTAATCTAAGTGGTGATCACTCACTTGGCCGTAAGCAGCTGCATGAGGAAAGGTTGAAGTGCAGTGCTTTCGCAAAGCGCTTTGAGTGCTGTTAGCGCGTTGCCGCGGCGTTCAGCGGGGTCTGCGCTCACTGGGCCGCTGCTGTTGCCTCCAGCTCCATTGTTGGCAAGCCCCATCAGGCTGTCTTCATCTCCAGAAGCTTCGAACGTCTCAGGCGGCCATGATATAGCCGGGACTGTTTCGTCATTGGCGGGGCCTGTGCCGGCCGTTGCTGCCGCGGCGTTTTGGGCCGTCGCATTGTCCACTACAACAGTTTGTGTTATTATATATATTGTTTACAATGTTAAAGAAACATCTAGTAATTTGAATAAGTTGATGTAGTAAAATTAAAATAGTGATAAATAGTTACTAACCTACGTCTGGCTCCTTGTTAGAAGTGGGCGCGCACATATGCACACACGCGTGTAGTATATTCCTGTTACCGTCGCAACGCTCTTGCAATATCGCCAGTATTTGTTGCTCTGAAATGAAACCTATTTTAATATTGTCTCTTCTCATAATTTAAATAACTAGATTATATTCAATAAATGTAAAGAGATGAACTCACTGCTTGTGTCTGATTCTAGTTGGTGCAGTAGTTGGCGGAGGCCCTCGAGATCGCATCGAAGCACGCGTGGCATCATCAGTTGGGGTTCTGGCACTATTATTATCAGGGCAACCTGCAAGGAATGTGACATGATTAGTGACTTGACAAACAGAATCATAGCGCCCTTAGCGCCAGATTCTTAAACCCAGATCTAGTAAATTATCAAACTCTTGTCAAGTGTTTATATTGAGAGTTGGTCATGAACAAAGATTAGTTCTAGACTGTCAACACATTGGATATGATGGGATCTATCAATCGCTAAATATACATTTTTCGAACATATATTTGACGCATTCAAATATATGTTCGAAAAATGTATATTATATATTTTAAAACCGCGCTGCAATGAAGAAACCGGCTATTCGTCTTCTATCTTCCAGGCTCTTCACTTATCTTTTTCCTATCTTATTTTATAAGCCATATTATAAATGGTACATGCTGGATGCGGCAAGCTGAAGACAGGGCGCTATGGCGCTCATTGGGGGAGGTCTATGTCCAGCAGTGGACTGATATAGGCAGATGATGATGATTATAAATGTTTTAATAAATTGAAATTCATGAGTTTAAGGTATAGATAGATAATACTTTATTGCACACTGAGTATATAAGAACTATGTAAAATAAAAACTTAAAACACAAGTTACAATTGGCGGTCTTATCGCTCAAGAACGAAGGCAACCATGTATAGGCATAGGTATAAGTTTATTCGTTACCTGAGACTTCAAAGCCGTGTGCTGTGAATGATGTGCACCATGAGGCTGCAACGGCAATGCGTGAGCGGTGAGCGCCCTCGCAGGAGGTAAGTTCAAAGGCGGCGGCTCACGGACCATGCCCACACAATCCCGCGATACAGGGTACAATGCGCCGTTTCCGTCCAGCATTATTACGACGGGCTCGCTTCCCTGTTGACAATACAACAATATCACGTGTGAGAAATGTTTGATATGAATGAACGATACGATATGGTTACGATTATGGCTACATTTAGTTCGTACTTATAATTACCAATATAACTAATAGACGAGTGTTTACTTCGACGCACAAATAGCACAATATATACATATAATAATATAGGTCAGAAAAATGAAGAGAAAGCAAAGTCTGCATCTTAGCATGCAGCACAATGCCGAATATACTCCCTTTGCCTGTTATAATAAGTAATTTTAGCAAAATTTTTGTGTTTAATATTAGATTAGGTTAAGAAATTTAAAGGCAATAAAGCAAAATCCACAGTAGTAAGCCCTAAGTTAGGGTGTTTGTGGTGTTACACCCCCAACCCTATGCAAACAACATTGGGAAAACAGGTTAAGCCGTAGGGTAGTCCTGCGCCTGGCTCTTCTCGGTGGTGCCTTCCCATAAGGTTATGTGAGTTAGAGAGAGAGATAGAGAGCACCTATGTTTTCGCATACTCTGTTGCACATGGATAATGTTATGCGCAGATGGCTAGTCTACATTGACGTGTGATTTGGCTAGGAGGACACTTAACGGTCTCAAACTTTCGCCCGCTTATCTTTGTATAATGAACCTATAGTAGTAATAAGTATTACCTCAGCAGCAGTGGCGAGGTGTATCGACGATCCATTTGAGTGGCCGAGCAGCGCAGAGTTATCCGTAGGGAAGACACTGTCAGTGAGCGCACGGGTCGTTCCAACTGCGTATACAGCGTAGGCGAGAGCACCGCCTGATCTTTTCACGACAGCATGCACGCCACGACTGTCCACCTAAGGAGATGTAAGAGAGGTTTAGAATGGAACATAAAAATAGGGGGTTTTTACAGTTAGTGTTATAATGCAGTGCAGAGAGTGTGTATGATATATGATATAAAGATGTTGTACCGAGAGGTGCCAATATACATCTCACAATGCCGTATTATTTATATAATTACTGTATTATGTTTTGTTACTTCTTCACGCCAAAACAAAATTATTCCATTCGGATGTTTGTAGTTCAACTTCTATTATTTATTCGAGGAAAATTTAAACAAAGCTGCGTGTACAAGTTTATAATATTAGCAACTCTAGTGAGACTTACCGCGATAGTAACAACTTGAATATCAGCAGGCAGAGAGATCTTCCGCGGCGACCGTTGCAGGCAGTCCGGCCCGCGCGGCCCGGCAGACCCCCCCGAGCCCCACTTCACAGCAACCAAGTCATCCTTCCGCACCAGCCGGCAGTCTTGCAATAGCGTCGTCCAATCCTCGGTCGTCGAAGGCACAGCCTCTTTCCCATCCTTGCTGACTGTAGGGAACCTTACAGCCGCGTACGCTCCGTCTACTTTGAGCACTCGGCCTAATGGCACGCTCTTTACGTCTTCTAGGAATACCACTTCTTTTAGCGGCCACTCTTCTTCGTCGCGTTTCGATTGTCCGTCGTTGGATGAGCCTTCATCGCCGCGAAGGGTAACGCGTTTTGCTCGTTCTGTGGAACAGAGGATTGGTTTAGCTGACGTCACTATTTAGCAGACCACAAATCGGAATTGCATTGCAGTATTTAGTGGTTAGTGATAAATTCAGGGCTCATTATTAATAAAGCTATGATTTTCCGAATAAACAAAATCTAAAATACTTACTGTGTGAAGTACTGGTATCACTGCAAGTGGACGAGGCAGGGCTGGGCGGCGGTGGCATGTCGAGGCGATCAGCCATGTCCTTGTTACTGTCCTTATTGGTCTCTTTACTGCTGCTGCCCGATGAAGATGCTTTCACCGACGACACGGTCAATGGTGATTGGTTCTGTGGGGCAGTAAAAACATTTAAAGGACAAGTCGTTTCTGCCTGCGTCTTCGTACGTGTTGTGTCCAAGTTATTTCTATTACATGGGATAAAAAGTAGCCTATGTTTTATTCCATGTGACTAACAGGTTCCTTAGTCGACTCTTATGACATCCACGGGTTGAGTTGGAAGGGTCGATTATTACGACCACCACGGCTAAATGTTATTACCTAGGATAATTAAAACAATCATGAATGCTATCAAATATTTGAGGCATGATGATAATGTTACCTGTAACTCCCGTTTGTCTTTGTCAGACACAGAGCGGTCAGGTTGCGGCGGCTGCAGCAGTTTGAAACGGCACATATCGGAAAGATTCCACGCTGCGTTTTGTAGAATTCCTACTTTGGGAACGCCTGTAGACATGTTGAAACCTAAAACAGACAAATTGTATTTAGCTAGATAAACATCCAACGAGTAAAGATACCATGCTAGAGTTCTCATTTTAACCGTGATCTACACCAACATCTTGCATAGAAGTGTATTGTGCATTATCCCCATCTCTTTGAAGTAGTGTTGTGTTTGACAGCTGCCTTAAGCATCTCAGTAGGATTAGAATGGGACATAGTGTTAATTAGATCAACTTACCAACAGCCCCAGGCTGGTACATAGGCGCGTTCTTCATGGTAACACTGTGGCCCGCCTGCAGATCTTGAGGCGCCGTAGAAGAATGTCCGCGTTGTTTG
The DNA here is from genome assembly GCA_943735965.1 of Eupithecia abbreviata. NCBI lineage: Eukaryota > Metazoa > Arthropoda > Insecta > Lepidoptera > Geometridae > Eupithecia > Eupithecia abbreviata. The sequence continues at coordinate 5,662,250 of OX030976.1, forward strand.
CGAGAGCGAGCCCGATGCTTCTCCCATAGACGAGCTCGTTGACCGAGTGGTAACACACCCCTATGAAAAAAGTTGTAGTTACTTATTTGGTTAACTTGTCTCTCTGGGAGGTCTCTTAGGTATCCGAGATAGATGAGGCCTGTGGTGGCATGGCACCCAGGACAATCCCTCCAACCTTCCCATGGTCGTACCAACCTTGCGTTTATACGGACCGAAACTGCGAGAAAAGTGTCACTTGGGTGACTCCAGACTCTACTAATCCAACGCACGTCGTTAAAGCTTTTTGTGTACTTACCACCAATAGAGCGCGCCAGATTCCATCTTAGCCACAGTGTATAGGGAACACACATGGAGAGATAAAGCCTTGTCAGATCCAAATTCCGTAAACGTTTGCAATGTATGCTCCAAACGCGAAGCACCCGGTGCATGAGCTGTAAAGACAAATGCATTATAATCTGTGTAAACATAATCAATTAACAGCGTGCAGAATTATGCTCATTCTTTGTCAAAAGAGTATAATTCTACCAAATAATCGTACCAAATTCTACTCTATTTAAAGGTACAAGATTGCTTTTACTTTTAGCAGTTGTGTGGAGAACTCACCAATAGATTCATCCAAATAAGTGGCGACTCGTCCAAAATCGGTGAGTACTGAGATACGAATGCCTGCCGCACTGATGTTGAGGATACGTTCTCCCACTGTCATGCCGAGCCAGTTGGCGCGGGGATGGAAATTGATACCAGATCCTGAAGCCTGTAACCAAAATAACAGATTATCTATACGTAGATAACGTTAAAATGAGTGATTTCACCAAATCCCATCCGAGGTTTTCAGCAAATCTCCCAAAAGCATTTGGCGAGATGCGATGAAAACCCTTTAGGGATTTTTTGAAATACCTTGCAACATTTATAAGTATGGCAAAATCATGTCATGACTGACTTAAAAAGGTTATTCATCCACACATACAAACAGTACTGTTTAAAATCTGAACGTTTTATAGATACGCATCGTGATTGCATCATTGCGCAAAGTCTTACAGCAAAACTGACCTATCACTAAGGCATCTGGTATTACACTCAAAAGGAGGGTACCAGAGCAGGGGGGAAAAATATTCTATGCATTCAAAATCACCTGTCCGCCCAATATTTTTTTGTGCAATATGGCAGGAGCCTAATTAAACTTACATCAGCACGCTGGTACGGATGAGCGTCGGCCCAACGCCATTGATGCAGTTGCCCCTGAGTGGATATAGCGACGAGCTCGCTGTAAGTCGCCGCGATGTGTGTGAAACGGATGCTGCTGTCCCAATACTCCAGCTCCTCTGATACCCAGAGTGGAGATGCTGCCATAGCCGAGTCCTTCTTGTTCTTATTCTCACCTGAAATAAATATATAAATAATGCTGGACAATAATGCACACAGCATCAACTAGCCTCAAGCTAAGCATAGCTTGTGTTATAGGTAGTAGATGACTGATATACATTACATAGATAGATTTGGTATTATACATAGAAAATGACCAAAAAATGTCTAAGTATGATCTTTTAGTTGTATTTCAATTTTATTGCTCAATGAACTGAAACTTATTAGGCACTTCTTTGTTTGATTTCCTTTATAGGAGCCAAATTGTGGATTAGAGCACCACAAAACTACCAGACTAAGATCACTAGCATAGAGCGATAGTGTGTGACAATGTGGATTGGTCAATCTATGTAAGCAATGGAGCGTCAGCCTAGTTTGGATTAAGTAATATCACGTAAGTCTATACAATCCTCAATACAATCCAAGATGAAGAAACGCCTCTCCATCTGCTAAGAGAGTGTGGAGCACTGATACAAAAACAAGCAATTCAACCTAGCATCTGCAAGGGTAAGTGGCGAATTAATAATTAAATTCATTTATTCAGATAATAATAATCCATGGTGTTAGTTTGCTTATAACTAGATGTTAGTACTTATAATTAACTACAGATTTTATAATTAACTACAGAATTACGAACGCCGCACCTTCAGGGCTGAACGTAAAAAGTGGCGATCACAATAGGCCTATCATGACCGCAGTGACAAGCAATCAACCCAAAGCAAAAAAAAAAATTCATGTAGTGTTGAAGTTAGACTTAAATATGCAAAAGCCATGATACTGACCTCCTTCTTTGTCCCAAGAGGTGTCCCGCAGAGCAGACTCAAGCCACCTGCGTGGTCCAAAGTACTGGCGCTCCCTCCACCGACTGAACTCCGAAGGCCGCTCCTGAGTGGAGCTGCTGCTTTCCCGACTCGCGCCGCCACGGGCGCCACTCGGAGCACCGCTGCCGCCGCCAGTACGACTACAGATATCACAATGGGAATAATGTTAGTTTACACACCATCATGGTAATGTGTACCTGGCTGTTGATATGGCAATGTCTTGAGACAAGTCAAGTCAGTGCATCTTTGGCACTGGTCTTATATACTGCGGAGATGTATACAGATTAGTGCAATGTACAATATTATTGATCATGCCAGTATCAATGACCAGGAACAGTAAGATTTTGACTAACTACATATTATTTACTAATTACAAAACACATACAGACAATCTAGCCTAAAAGCGTCAGTGGTCACAAGCTTTGTACTGGGTAAGCACTGAAAACTCCACTGTTGATACATATAGAGCGTAAAAAGTGCTTTCTACTCTAAATCGGCTATACGACAACACCCAACTAAACATTTAGAAACAGCGTAAGCTCGCAGCGTGCTAGATTGGGTGGGACATAGTTTGTTTGTTAGGATATAGGGACAGGATGAATGGACCAGCGATGTGGTGTCGATATAAAAGTCTTTGCAAAAATACTAGAAGGATAATTTGTTTCTCATAATGAATTAAACCTACACACCAAAATCGGCAACCGCGCTAAAGTTGATAAAACACAGTCGGTTGTCTACAATAAACCGTCAGGTTGCGTCACGTCGCCGACTATGGTGTGAACATTCCAATAAAACTATGAGAATCACCGTATCGCCACAAAGATGTGAACCATCTATCCACCCTGCCCCAAAGGAAAAGAAAGGGCGGAGCATAGCTCGACAGTTATACCTTCTGATAGCCGCGTACCCGAAGATATCCTCCGAGAACATAGTATCAGCATCGATGATGACGGAGTGCTCCTGCTGCGCCGCATGGAACCCGCCGCCGTCGAGCAGGGAGATCAAATCCTCAGGGACATAGCCGTCTCCTCCTTCCCCACCTTCAGGCTCCTCGCCCTCCTCATCGTCCCGGGAGAGGAGGTTGTTCACAGCCAGGTTCACATCCAGGTTTGTACGCTGTTGCACAATACAAACATAACCATTTTGGGAATCTTGTCGTTCCAATAGATAGAGTTATACATGCAACACAATATCTATGAATAATAGATGGATAGAAAGCTTTAATCTAGTCAGTTGGATATGACTGATTATTGAGATGCAGTTCTATGTGCATGCAATCTACATATTACCGTAATGCGCATACCTAGTACGTAATGTTAAGTACCTAGGTATAACTTTGGACAATAAACTTGACTGGGCAACACATTTAGAAAACAAGATAAAGAAAGCTACCATCTCATTCTGGCAGTGCCGCCGATTGTTAGGGAGAACATGGGGTCTCAGCCCAAAGATCACCCTGTGGTTATACAACACTGTAATTAGACCCTCTCTGATATATGGCGCCCTAGTCTGGTGGCCAAGAACAAATCAAAGGACTACCATAAATAAACTACAAAAGTTCCAGAGACTGGCCTGCGTTGCGACTACATGGTGTATGAGAACTGCTCCCACGGCAGCGCTCGAAGCCCTGATTGGCCTACTACCACTGCACTTACATGTGCAACAAGAGGCAGCCGCAGCTGCATACAGACTCTGGGCTTTACGTTTATTGAACCACAACACTAAAGCACAACACACCACTATTATAGACGATTATGCAAAAAGTAACCCTATGCTACTCTCGATATATGATAGGGTGCCTAAAACACACATACTTTCAAAAAGCTTCACTTTACAAATGCACGAAGATCCAAGTGATAGCTCAAACATACATGAAATACGAATATACACTGACGGCTCTAAAATTAAAACAGGTACGGGGGCGGGAACGTTCTCGGAAGATCTTAACATTCACAAAACAACAGCACTGGGTGCCCACAACTCCATCTTCCAGGCGGAATGTGTAGGTATTATCCAAGCTGCGACTGCAGTGCTACGAAGGAAGGTAACTGACCAAAACATCAGGATCCTCTCGGACAGCGCGGCAGTACTACAGGCCTTGAACAGGAGAGAACACAACTCAGGACTGACTTTGCAATGCCACCACCTGCTAGAGCAAATAAGTAAGTCCAATAGAGTCACCCTACAATGGATAAAAGGCCACAGCGGATCCAGAAGTAACGACGAAGCTGATTCACTGGCGAGGAGAGGTTCAGAATGGCAACCAGCAGGGCCTGAACCAATAATTCCCCTCCCCTTTAGTCAAGTCCGCTCATGGATCCGAGCAGAGCACTGGGCAAGTATTCCAGTTTGCAGGCAGTCGAAGGAGGCATTCCCGGTTTTAAACCCACGGTACTCCCGAAAACTCCTCAATCTCAACCGTGACAAACTCCGGAAAGTCGTCGGTATTGTCACGGGACACTGCATGCTAAACAAACACCTATTTAATTTGGGTATCACGGACCTAGTACGTAATGTCCCCTTTGCAGAGGGTGCATGAATGCAGAGGAGACGGCAGCGCATGTGCTTGTAGATTTTGCGTCAGCGTGGCTTCTCAAAGACTGCATCACCTTGGGACACCGAGGACGCCTAGGGAGGCATGCACCGGCATCGGCGAGCTGCTGGCCTTCCTGGAGGACATCGGGTGGTTAGACTAAGAACCCCCCCACCCGACACGCAAAAAAGGCCCACCGGCGGCCAAGTTGCGGAAACCAGTTCAGAAACAAGTAGTAACCATAATGCGCAGGTAAAGAACCGCAGATGATACGCGTGCGAAACAGCGCGCAGAAACTCAGGGGCAGGAAATGTGCTTAAATACTTAAAAAAATATCGTGAAAGTCCTATTTTTTTTTTCAGTTCCCTGTTTCTTGATGATCTACATATATAGTCAAATGCATGAATTGACCCTAGACAGAGGTTTTTATACTAGTATCTATTTACATAGTTCATACCTGCAGCTCTCTGATGATAAGACTCCTGCTCTTTCCCTGTAGGACCACTTGAGCTTGAGTCACAAGATCTTCAGGCACGAAGGGCGCCGGCACAGATACCACACGCCCCGAACCTGCACCGATTATGACACCAGTTGCACGGCTTGTTGATCCAGCTATGTGAAAAATACTCAATAAAGAACACAATTAGGTTACAAGCATTTTATAGCAACACTTTTGCACAATGATGATGAGAGAAAAGAACTTGACCCATACCCATAACCCATGAGAAAGCAAAATAAATAAGGGCAGTCAAAACAAATATTGGGGAATGATATTAAAAGGGTGACCAGCCCAGAATTGACCCAAACTACAAAGGACAAGCTAGAATAAATCAAAAATAGGACTAAGGATATAGGATTAAATCTATGTAAATGCAGCCAAAGGCTTAGTTTATTTAATTTTTTGCACAAAAGTGTTACACTAAAAAGGTTGTGACATAAATGAACACTTATGCTTACCCTGAGAGCTTGGTGCAGCTCGAATAGAATTCCTCATAATCCTTGCTCGGGTGCGCGGCTGCTGGCGAGAGCCACAGCCGCCTCCGCTCCCGCCCTGCTTCCCCCCACTGGCGCCTCCCCCGCCGCTGCCACCTCCGCCATTCCCACCATTCTTGCTTGCATCTGCCTTGCTCAAGTCTAATCTGTCAGGAATGATGGAGAACGCAGCACGGCAGATTGTGCCATCTTCGAGCAAACAGGCGATATGGGCTGGGCCGGCCGCGACTGCTCGCACGCCGCGCAGAGCGCTGAGAGCGGACGAGCCAGCTCCAGTTCCATATCTATTCCAGCGTTCCGAAACTTCTTTCAATCTGAAAAACATTCAGCAAGATTTAGCAATAAATCAATCATCAGACAGTAGTGTTGTTCATGAATAGAGAATGAAGCATGCTGGAAAGAACAGAATAGATAGAACATAGGTCTATAGTTTGTTTTATAAGAAACTCGCTGCGCCTGCATGGAATTCTATGTGTCAAATGGTTTACAAACCTTCCTCTTGAATCACTATCTATTTAAAAAATCGCATTAAAATCCGTTGCATAGTTTTAAAGATCTAAGCATTCATAGGGACAGGGAAGCTACTTTGTTTTATACTAAGTAGTGAAGCTTAAAGAACTACACCAAGAATGATGCAAACCAAAATGATTACGGTTTGGGAAAGGAGTAAGGAAGTGTTTTAGATTTCACTAGAGTTTGTCTTGATTGAGGCAAGACAGAAATTTGAAAGTGTTCTTCGAGAAAACATAGAAAATAAATACACAAAAGAATAAAATACCAGTATTATTTTATTCCTTTTGTATAATCATTCATCAAAGAGTCAGACTTGCATACAACTCTGAAACACAACACTAAATTTCCAATTTTGAATTAAAGGTACATATTTTATGTTGAGAAAGACATTTATGAATAAAAAACTGATAACAATAACAGAAAACAATAAGATCACAGGTAACACGGCAAGGCTAAAAGCTAAAACTTCAACAATGCCTAATCTCACATGTTTAGTGAAAAATGATCAATTAACTGATGAATGAAAGCTTTGAAAACCAAAGGGAAAAAAATCAAGGGGCAAAAATTCTTTACAAAGCTAAGGCTTTGTATTGACATAATTTAGTAAAATGTAAGCCTTGCCTAGAATTAGCTGCATGGGTTGGATACAAGAGAAGCTTTTGATCATGCAGTTGATGTTGTGGTCTAAAATAGTTATTTTAGTAAAATGGTTGATAGGGTCATTCACACTATTAAAATGATTATGATGATGAGTGTAGTATCTAACTCAAGGTAAATACATGTTTTTCAAAGTTTGTAGATAGACCTATTGAAGAAGTCTGTGTTAGATATCTGGATAATGAGCACCTTCTCAGTTACAAGGTCTCAATACTCTGAGAAGAGAGATAGGAGGGTCAATACAAGGAAAAATCTAGATAATGTAGTTTGATAGCCAAGCAATTGGTAAGTGCGATTACGTCAAAGGAAGAATCCCTGCTAATTGTGCGAATCATGTGGGTAGCAAAAGCAACGAATCGACGACGAAGGTTCATGATAAGTATTGGGGTTTTTATCAAATACCATGGAAATTAGCAAAAAATACTGATAACGTGGTCTTAGACATGTCTTTTACAAAGATTTGATGAAAGAAGAATGCACTGCAAGGTGAATTTCACAATGTGGAAATGGAGTCTGTCTTTCCGAATGATAAAACAATTACTCACCGATCTATCAACTGATCCTCGGTTCCAGGTAGAGGATGGACCACGAAATGCATTGAAGACATTTCCACTTCGTTCTGAACTCACAATGGATCCAAACTATAGCACTCTAACATCTGATAGAATCCACCACATTAATGAAGAACAAAAGAATCATCTAAAATCCTGTTGTAACCACCATATTACTCGTGGTTTCTTTTCTGATCGTTTCTCGTTCTCATCAAATACATGTGAGTCGGTACATGACGAAAAAAGAAAGAAAATATCAACATGGCTTCTCCTCGTATTTAGTTTTGGTATGTTGGCATGCTTGATTTGAATCGATTTTGTAGGGATTTCAACAACCAAACTGTGCCAATTTTAACCTTATCATCGCTGAATCTCTGTGTGATACTAGCCTTATTAGTGAAGTCGTATTCGTACACAGACTCTACTACTTAGTGGCCACAGACTGAAATTCCTCTGTTACTACTCTAATCGAGAATGACAATAGTGTACTGGCTGTTCAGTCAGATTTGTTGATTGAATGGAAAATAAAAAAATGTGAAAAATGGCGGCCAAGTCAAAGAAGCGGCTGTCGAAAGTCGAAAATAAATTAATAAAATTAGAGAATTTACAATTACAAGATGTTCTATGTCCTATTTGCCAATCCATTTTAGTTGAACCGGTTACTTTACCATGCTATCATACTTTTTGTTTGAGTTGCTTTAATGGTAGTATAGAAAATAATGCTCTGTGTTGTCCCTTGTGTCGACTGAGAATTGGATCTTGGCTTAGAAGATCAACAAAACAAAGGGGTATAGTGAACACCGAGCTTTGGAATCTTATACAAACTAATTTCTCCCATGAAGTTGAAGTCCGATCTAAAGGAGAAGATATATCTCTTCCACAAGGTAATGTTCTATTCTGATACCTACAAAGAAATTTGTTAGTTATCATAATTTAAGTTGATATATTAATAATATTAATTGCTTAGCTTACTACTTCGCACAATGTAATTTGCAGAAAAACCGAGGCTCCGGCTTAGTGCTCCAGGTGAAATAAGATCAGAATATGAAGCAGAATTAGAACGTTTGAGAAATGAGCGGTTGCAGTTAGAAAAGAAACAAATTGAGGAGACTGAATTACTAGTAAAGTATGTTTTTTTATTATTATTATTTTTTTTTTTTATTTTTTTTTTATTATTTTTTTTTATTTTTTTTTTTAGGTGTAAAAATGCATTCATCATAATTTTTGTGTAGCTATATTATGATTCTGAACATCAAGAGGCTAACCAAGCCAAATAACATAATAGGATGAACATGAGCACAAGCCCTCACAACAGACAACAACTGATCAATCTATTTGTAGCTTTTTAATCACTAATTTTCTTCACCTATTTTAATTTTATCACTACTTTTCTTTATATATTTTAGGAAACTTCAAGAGGAAGAAGAAGAGGCGCATAGGAAGTATTTAGAAGCATTAAAAAGGGATGAAATTGTGGCTCTTCAAGTGCAAAAAGATAGCTTGATACATGCTGTCCCACATCCTAAGACACCATGCATGTTATCTAAACCTAGACTTAAGAATACTAAAATTGATAGTTACCTATCCAAGAATAAAGTCGCCACAGGCAAAGAGTAAGTGATAGCAATATTATGAATATATTCTCTATAGTGTACGTGTATTGGAATAGCACGTTTCTTTAAACTTACTAACAGAAACCTCACAGTATGTTATTTATATAATAAAAAACTTTTTTTAGAAAAATATTTTAAATAAAACCTTATATGCAGCATATTACCCTTACCATTTAATTTTGCTAAGAGCTTACCTAAATCTAAAAATATCTTCTTTTTCAGTCTCAGCACTGAAGACATAGATGCTTCTATACCAAAGGCTCCAACCAGCAGGCAAGTGGATGAAACAACTTCACCAGAGATGGTTCCTTGTTATAAACTTATCAAAAGCTTAATTGACAAGAAAAAACCAATTCCTGGTGTATGGAACAAGGAAAATGGAGATAAAATTAATGAAAAGGTAACCTTACACCTGTATAACCTTACACATTGTAGTTATCACACTATTAAATTATATTTGTGAAAGTTTGGATTTGTGTTTTTCACCAAAACTACTGAATAACTGGGATAAGCCCTGTGCTTCTTAAACCTTAAATTTACATATCATTTAGTTTAACCTGGAATAACAATATAGCCTACATTATCACCCAAAAATGTGTGCGAAGCCACAGCAGAAGCTATAATGTTCTTATACACATGGGTTCATATAAAATGGTCTAGATATGAGCCTCGTTTTCTACTTCCCCCCACTTAGTTTGTACCATGCACATTGTTTTGACATTTCACGTCAAATCTGGCAGGAGTATAGCAAAAATATTTCTTGTAATTTCAATAGAATTAAACTGTGACAAATTGTTTTTATTGCAGAATGATGACGCTAAAGCAAAAGAAGATAGAAGTCACGACACTGAAGAAAAACTTAAAACAAAAAATGGTGTTCCATCATTGCTAGTGTCTCTGCCTTTGCCATATTCTGGAATTTTACAGCAAAAAGTAAACCTGGCCGATAATAGAAAAGAAACTGGAAGTGTTGATTCAATGAGAGAAGAGTTATGTTTTTTCAAACCTATTTTAGTATCAAGGCCATCAAGGTTAGTTAATGTAGATTAATTGAATGATGACGAATCGACTCGGTAAACGTAGTGTAGGACGCCCTCCGACCAGGCGGGATGACGACCTGCGAAAGACTGCAGGTAGATGCTGGATGCGGCAAGCTGAAGACAGGGCGCTATGGCGCTCATTGGGGGAGGCCTATGTCCAGCAGTGGACTGCTATAGGCTGATGATGATGATGAATTGAATGATATATTATTTTTAGAATACATAACAAATACCCAGACCTGGAACAAATATCTGTTGCAGGCCTTTGCCCCTTGCGACGCCGCGCGCCGCGCCGAAATCGTCAACTATAGGTTTTAGGTAGAGGTACTCCTGTTTCCGCATTTGGACTCCAGTTGGTCCTTTATATGTGTGTTGTGTATGTTAGCATAACAGCCAAGATCGTCAACGGTCGAACGAGCCTGGCCTAAAACGGATTCGGTTCCAGCTTTTTATTTCAAGTGCATTTTAACTGTATCACGCACTTCGATTCTGAATACGAATGAATGAGAAAGTGCGCAATTGGACATCGCCATACTCATTTAATTGGTCAAAATATTACACATTAAAAAGTTATTATTAAGATACTACCGCATTGGAATCTCACGCATGATTTCTTACATAAAGTTGTCAAAAATCTATTTAGTTCTAAATGTATTTCAGCTCAAACAAAGAACTGCCAGTGCGCGTGCCAGGAATACGCGCGACGCCTACCTCAACGTCCCCTACATCGCCGAGCTGCTTGCGCCCGCCTACCCGAACCCAATACCTCGACAGTCTCTGCCGGCTTCGCAATCTGTCCCTGGCCAAAAAATTGCCATCAGCTTTTGTGATTACTCTGAGCGAATTAAAAGAAAAACAGGTATGTTTTCGTTTCTGATAGGTTTTTACGGGGTGTCCCACGGGCATGGAGGGCTACGGGAGTTTGTAAATGGAAAAATTCCTTTACTTTACAAAATAAGTAAAACTGCATTCACAGGATTTTGAAAAAATCACAGCTAATCCGGTAATCGTACCCACTAAAATCCAAAAAATGACAACCTGGTGTAATTTGGCACCAATATCCAATGACCGTATATTGGCACCAATCAGTAGAGACAATGAGAATCAAATCTGTTTAATATGCGTCCTGTACACTTTCGGCCAATGCGTTGGGCCAACGTGTGAACACTGTTTGCGGAGCGCGCGCCAAGATCCTTTGATGTGTGCACGAAAAACCGACACTATAATTATTAATTATAGTCGGTTTGCGAGTCAACGTTGGCCGCCAACTTCCAATATGCACTAAGTAGGTCTCTACACGTTGGCTCAACGCATTTGCCCAACGTGTACAGGACGCTATATTCATTAAGGCAAGTAATTTTTTAAAATTCTGTGTATACAATTTTACTTATTTTTTCAAAATAAAGGAATGTTTCTTTTCACTAAAACTTTATATCTACAATACTTCCCTTGCCATGGCGCGGCGCGGCGGTGGGACATCCTTTATAATAATAATCATTTATTTCAGGTCATAAAAAGAAACCCATAGGTTATTTTATAAATAAATTAAAGTAAACATTAAAATATAAATAGACCTACTTATGGTTCCCACTCTGGTGCATAAGAGAACCTGTACATAGGGCTACAGATGATGTTAGCCATACAACTGAGGATGCCATTGTTAGATCGTCTAATATTGGTCCAAAATGACGAAATACGAGATCATAGCGAAAAAATCCGGAACCCGTGCATTAGCGAACATGCCTGACGCGCTGCAAAAACGTGGCTTCTTCATAAGGATGCGAAAAGCGTCATTGTATAGCACCCTTATGGTAATATACCATTTTCTTTTGTATTTGAACCAGAGCTGACAAGTATACATACAGATGCAGTATGCCTTAAACAACGTAACTTTTACTTCGTCACTGCATCTGGCAAATCTGCCAGCAAGCATGTTACACCTGATGGACAGGTTCCGTCTTTCACGCTCATATCTTGGTCATCTCTCAGGTCCTCAGTGATGATGTGCCCAAGATATTCTAACTCCCTTACAACCTTCACCGCTGAACCCTTTAAATACACATCACTCTCTCCGGACCTTTTCCTGCTCTAAATAGTAGCATTTCTGTTTTGAGGACCTTATATTTTAATCCATGGAGGTGAGCATAATAGTCACATATGGATAAAAGTTTTCGGAGTCCGTTAATCGAAGGGCTCAGGAGTACCATATCGTCGGCGTAGCTCAAATTGTTGACACAAACATCACCGATATGGCAGACTGTTCTGTTTTGTTGATATCTTAGCTGCTGGTCGCGGCTTCGCACGCGTTTTTTTGGGATATGAAAGTAGCATATTTACCAGGAAGACAATATTCTCTTGCTGAATTTCATTAGAATGCATTCAGCATTTAAGTGCGTAAAGGTAATAAATAGAATCTAATTTCGAGAAGGATTCATGGCGTATAATTTCATAGCTAATGTCAGCCTTCAAGCACTTAGCCCATCCTCAATGATAAATAAACGCTGTAAGTTTCTTTAACTACTATAGATCAGTAATGGAGTTGAACCACAAGAAGCTATTTAAGCGCTTTTGATAGCCCTAGTTACCTGGTCGACCAAAACACCTTTTATGATAAGCAGCATACTTTTCGAAATGACGGTTTTTGATCTTCTAATCTTTACCACTATCATATTACATTATTGCAGGGCACTCCTGAAAAATGCAGTACCAGAGTTACACCTAGAGTGAAACAAACAACTTCAACTTCCTGTAATGCAACTACACCTGTTAAAAAGAGAACCCCCAAAATTCCTGACCTTAAGTTAGAAAGCACTAAACGCATTGTGGGGAGGACAAGATCCATGGGAAATATATCTAAAAATGAAAATGAAACTACACCCAAGAAAGCGAAAATCACTAGAAAAGCAATATCAGATAGAAAACCATACCTTAGAAGTGATTCCAAAAAGTCAGAGGAAAAAAAGCTAAGCCCTATAGTTACAACTAATAATAACAAAGTAAATTTAGCTGTGAAGAATCTAACTAGTCCATTGAAGAATTGTGAAGTAAAACACATATTGCATGAGCAGCTTAGGATAGAGAAGATAATTGAACAGGAAAAAAGTGATTTGGAGTTTGCTCGACAGTTGGAAGCCGAGCTTAACGTACCACGGACGAGGCGAGCTGTCAAACGGCAAGTATCGCTGATCGCTCTCAGACCCGTCAAAAAATTAAAAGTGTAAATATCCTCATATTCATATGTTTAAGAAATTATTGTGATTTTAATTTAGAATGTAATAGTTTTAATGTCATGCGTATTAAGGATGAATATGCAAAATCCATAGGATTTAAGCTTTTAACTAGTAGGTTTTCATCCTAAATTTTATATTTAAAACCTCAGCCTAATTAGGTATTATTAAAAGAAAGCAATAAAACTCACCGATATTTTAAGAATTGTAATTCAGATAATAATTTATGTAATGCCAATATTACCATCATACAATTGTATTATTAAAATCCTTGTAAATGTATCGTTTTTATTATTATTTAATGTCCCTTGTTTTTAATATCCTTATATTAAAGGTCCTTTTCCATACCTTTTATGTTAAGTAGGTAGCTAAGGAATCTCTTAACACAAGTCATATTTAAGCATGTCTTATGTCGCGCTTTTTTGACAGTTTTCAATGAAATTCTGTGAAAAAGTCCTAATATGAGACATGCTCAAATATGATTATAGTTTAACACTTCATTGCGGGTTGTCCTATTCAGCTCCATTTTATCAGAGGTTTTACCTACGCCCATACATTCGTTCCATTTTCTAACAGATAATAATAGTTTTTATTTCATCTTCTCTGCATAGCTTGGGGCTAGATGATGCTGTGTGAATTGTCTAGGTTATATTTATTTATTTAATCACATTACTCCTTGACGTACCCTCCATGTCCTTTTCACAACTGGAAATAGCTTGTTTTTCCAAAGTGCCATGATGATCTGTAAATCAGTGAAAATAAATTTTTATCAAGTGAATTTTTGTAACGTGGGTTTGGTTTGTGTTTGGGAGTAGTATATGAATATGCTTCTTTCATTTTATTTACACTATAATAATATATCAAATCTATAGCAAAATATTGGAATGCTCAATACTTAATATATTTGATGTTGTCATCACATTGGCTTAATAAGTAGGTGATTAAGTACAAGTATCACAAATGCGAACCAGACGGGTGAACCCTATTGGAATGTAAAATAATAAGTAGCAAAGCACACAAAACCTATGATAAGTTTCAACTGAAGTCAATTCACAAGCACAGTGCAATTGCGTGTAGGTAGTGTAATTTATGGAAGGGTGGACATTGGACAAATAGAGATATTGAAGTTTGGATTTTTTGTTGCTTTCTCTGATTGCATGGCATGTCAAATGGTCAAACAAATGTGGGCAAGCAAATAACAGTTCTATGCAGGATTGTGTCCAAATACTTTAACACTTTGACTGCGGTTTTTTTTCGACGACTGCGGTCTTTTTTTTTACCTAAAAAATTCGTGCTGCCACTCTACACAGCGGTTGTGTTGCGCCGCACATGCGTTTCGTTTGAAAAATATTACAGCTCTGCTGAGTCACAAAGATCTGTATTTTCTCAGCCACTGCGCTAGTGTGGATTTACGCATATAAGTCACTTGTAGAAAACTCATACCGTGCGTTTTCAGCACTCAAAGTGTTAAATATCCTTGTACAAGCTAACAAATCAAATAAATTACCTCCTGTCGAGTATTCCTCTGTTTGGATTTTCTCTGAAGCTCTCAAGATTCTAACTGGTATTTATCCAGCATGTTATTCAGCTGTAAATTATTATTTTAGTTAAAATCCCATTTTTATATATACTAAATAGCATAAAAAAGCATAATAAATAAAATAAAAACATTACCACAAATACTTCACACCAGTTTTCACATTCTTGACTGACACAAGTCATTATCTCTGTTCAATTGCTACTGCACAAAAAAAGGAATGATCATTCATATAAACACTTTTAAGAAAACCTTACAAATGCTCTCTTCCTACTTACCACAGCTATCCATGGATGTTAGAAAGGACAGCCGGTGCTGGTAGCGTTAGGAGCTGCCACATTCATGTCCACGTCACCCACACAGCTGCTCATCAATCTTTTTCTTTATTATAATTAATCACTCATAATATAAAATCCACATCCAGTCCCCCAATATACTTAACCTCAATATAAGATACTTTCACTCAACTTAAAAAATAAATAATCTATGTTCAAACCATAATGAGTAAAACATCCATCTCAGAGAATTCATACCTCTTTATTATCCAAAGCGCCATGATCATACACATCACTACACACTGTGCCTTGGTCATCTTACATCTAGTACAAGTCACCATATTCATGTAGCATTTTGAGGATGCTTTAAGTGATATTCCTACTACAACTCATAACATAAGTTCTAATCTCTAATTAAAAATAAAATTATAACTTTGCATCTTAAAACAACACAACATCATCACACAGACGTCTCAGATAAGATTGGCGCAAGAAACATCTCACCTCATGTCTGGGGCTTGCTGTTCCATCCTCCACTGGAGCCAGGATTGCCATTGCCATTCCAATTTTGACCATTTGGCCAGCTTCCTTGATTCCAATTCCCTCCCTTACCTCCATTCCAACCCTGATTGCTACCTTGGTTCCAAGAAGGAGGTGGTCCATTCTGGCCCCAGTTTTGATTATTGTTCCAATTTTTGCCAGTGTTAGGGCCCGGTGGCCCCTGCCAATTGTTTGGTCCAGAATTACCAGGGGCACCTAAAAATCCACCCCAGCCAGCCTGATTTAAGGCTGCAGCAACTAAGCTGATAGGTAAATTGAAGTTAGGTGGTGGTCCTCCATTAGGGTTTATTCCTAAGTTCTGCATGTTGAGAGTATCAATATTATTGTTTCCTCCATTGCCACTCGGTGCCCCAGAGGGACCAGAGCGATTGTTGTTATCCCATCCACTTTGACTGTAAGGATCTTCTTTCCAACCCTGATTAGGTTTATTTTTAACTTTGGGTGCTGCACTTGAGACAGATATTGATGCTCCTTTGATGACATGGTCTTCACCACAAAGACTTTGTGCTACTTCAGGATCTAAAAATGTGACAAACCCGAAAGCCCTGAATGGTCTGGGTACGAACACATCAGTCACCTCCCCAAACTTGGAAAAGTATTCACGAAGGTCATCAGCAGTTATGTCTTCAGTGCACCTTCCAACAAACACTTTGCATGGCATTTGTGGGACCACTCCTTCTTTAGAGTTAGGGATACGGACATCAACCCAGCGGCCGTCAATATTGTGCCTCTGTGCAAGAGCCCTCATTTGTGAAGCATAAGTAGCAAATCGAATAAAACCAAAACCCTTGAAGGCTCCATTTTTATCTCTCTTCAACTGGACCATGACTACTTCACCAAACTGCTCAAAATATGATTTGATAGACTCTTCATTTGTTTTCCAGGGCAAACCCAAACATATCAAATCGGAACAAGTTAGTTTCTTCTCCAAACGCTTTGTTTTAGCTGCCGAATTCTCAGGTGACACGTCTTCCATCTTGCGTTTGTTTTCTTTTGGAAATACGCAAACATAAAGCAGCTTACCCCAGCCGGCTTCAGTAGGAGGATGAAGCTTGCCATCGCTAAGTCGGATACCTCTCACACTCCTGCTATCTGGATGTCGATATTTTAGGCCACAAGCGCCGGGGAACTGAGCCACGAGCGTCGATAATAGCACGGTCCCATCCACCTCGCATGGAATCTCAACCGCGTTAGAGTCATCTTCATCTTCGCTGACTCTCAAGTATTCAAAAAGATCCTCATCACGTTTATACAAAATTACTTTGTTGACTTCATTGTAATTCCCACTGGAACCCATGGTGGTGGAATTTTATAACACGTACGACACGACACACGCCTTGAAAAAGGAAATACACACAATCTAGCTTTTTTTTTTTTTTTTTTAGATAGAGCATAGATATCTGTCTCTTATGACAGCCGTCAATTCATTTCTCTTGCTACGGTCGAATAACGAGGGTTAAGGCGCACTTAACGTGAATAACGAGTGAAAAGGCGTTAGTTACGTTATGTGTTAAATAGCGTGGTAGCCTTGGGTCACTATATAGAAAACCCATTTTCATACGTTTAAAACCTATAAACCCATATTTAGTGAGTCAAAAAAAGAAAAAAGAAAAAAAAAGTTTCAAAGTGAGGTAGCTACTATAATTATATAATGTTTTCATGTCTACAACCAAACTGCATAGGTAAGTACTCAAAACAACATAATAGGTAAGTAATAACAATTTTTTCAAAATACCTACCAAAGGGACATTGATTTTACCATCCAATGTGGGACGGACGTTCAGCGAAGGATTAGCTCCCTTTTCTACCCTTTGGGTACGGAACCCTACAAAATGGATCCTCATCCACCAATGCCTGTTTCTTTTATTGTTTTTACGATAAATGGGCGCGGGCTGTTCGCCTATTCGAGATGACGGACAGACGGACAGACAGTAGACGCTTAGTAATAGCGTCCCGTTTTGACCCTTTGGGTACGGAACCCTTCATAATAGATCTTCATCCTGTTTCGTTTATTGTTTTTACGATAATGAGCGCGGGCTGTTCGCCTGTTCGAGATGACGGACAGACAGTAGAGGCTTAGTAACTGGGTCCCGTTTTGACCCTTTGGGTACGGAACCTTTCATAATGGATCTTCATCCTGTTTCGTTGATTGTTTTTACGATAAATGAGTGCGGGCTGTTCCACCTGTTCGAGATGGATCGCTATACCTGCGCGGAAACCGCGCTCCAGTAAAATGAATGATATCTACATTGTCATATTGGCTCGCGCGGCAATTCGTTGTCTACTCAATTTGAACATTAGCTCGCCCGGCTGCCGCGACTGATTTATACGCAGCTTTAAACTTGTCCAAACGAGGTAAATTAAATGTCAAAACGTGAACTTTCCATCTCAAACAGAACCGGTTTGTCCGGTTAGGTCATCACATCACAATTAAATCACATTGGTAGGTACTAATGCCATCATCAGTAGAAACCGGATTTTATGCAACATAAAAAAGGTCTTATTCATGAAAAATCTTCAAATAAGTATACTTAGGTAATAAAATGAAAAGTTGTCGAAATAAAAATATGCAACATTTACCCGGTTCACGGTTTTTTATTCTTGCTGAACAAATAATATTATGTATGAAGTATACACGATTTCAGGAAATGACGATAGGTATTTAATTAATAAAATAACGCTAATAGTCTGGTCAGCAAGTGCTTTTTATTTTGAGATCAAAGCTTTTTCTAAGTCTCCGAAAATTATGATTGAGGTGTCATTCGATTCGGAATGGCCCGTAGATATTTTTAGAGAAAATTAAAGGTCTGCTTGCAAAAATTGCTGAAGTTATAAAGAAATAAGTGAAAAAAGGGGGTTTGGTTTTCCACAAATATCTCAACTAAGTAAGTATATACTTAAGATTACTTTTGGCCATAACTTTTGTTTCTTTAATAAGGTCTACCATTTTTTTACCAATGCTCCTCAAGGAATAAGCGTTAAAAATATGTTTTGGTTTGCAGACGTGAAATAGAAACTAGGTACTTTTGTTATTCAAAAACTCCCTGCGAATAGATCATACAACTCTTTACCTAGGTACAGTCAGCGTCAAAACGATATAAGCGTCTAGTCTAGAGTACCTAGTCAAAATGATCAGAAAAACAAAAGCGTTTTGATATGCGAAGTTCGAATAATCATATTGTTGTAAGCACCCAAGGTTTTCAAAATATCTTTCTACTCATTGTTTCATATTTATACATATGAGCAGTCAGGGTGTTTAAAATAATCTAAGCAAACTAAACTCTCAAAGGTAGTATGCAAACACATAATTGCTAAGATATCAATTTGACGCTAACTGTACCTAGGTAAAGAGTTGTATGATCCTTTCGCAGGTCTGTAATTTTTTGGGGCCATTAATGGATGAAATGAATTGTCTGAAGTAGGTTAGGTAGGTATCTATCTATTTAATGATCATTCATGGTCACAGGTGTGCGGTCGCCCCATCAAACAGTTGGGAAAAGATATATCGATCGATGTAGGTAAATGTCGTTGCTAATTACATCAAGGCAACTTCGAATACCAACCCGCAAAAAATTATCAAGAAATGAGGAAGAGACTCGTTCTGGCAACGAAAATGTCTCTGAGTTTCCTCAAGCAGGCATTTTGCGCGAGTAAGTAAGCATAAGGTCAAAGACCAGTTTCGCAAGCGTTACTGGTTGCCTGAACAAAGGCAAGACCCCTTCACTGCACTGCACACTGGCGGGTCACCGCGCCAGGCCAGGAAGCCTATCCAAGGCGAACTTGCCCTCTCACTATCATTAAGGAACTGCATTCCCTTACCTTTGTAGTTTAAATTAAATCTTCTATTTATGTACTTACTGCCAATAACGCAATGTTCCAAGTATACTTTCCTTGTAAACTTTGTGGTGCCTAATATCTGCTACTAGGTAGATAAAAATATAAATGACGTAGAAAAAATATTTCTGAATAAATAGAGTTTATGCTATCTCTCTAACCAGAATGATCTCTGTGTGTGACCAGCAAATTTGGAAGTTTCCTGGAAGGATATGGAAGGATATCCGTAACGAAAGTTTTCTTTTTAGACTATAAAAATGAGTAACACGCCACGCAATTATTATTCTAAGTGCGTGGTCGGTCAGTAAGCTGTGGAATTTTGCCTCGACTCGGACGTGGCCAACTGCGGGCTTGGTTGGGGCCACTGACACCAACCATAACATTGCACTCACATTGGTAGGTAAGTACCTATACCTACCTTACCTATACCAACCTCCTTTAACTTCTTTCTTTTTATTTGAAAAAGGTTTGGTCAATGATCCGGTGTTGCATTTTTGGTTGGCAAATTGCGTAGGTACATTTTAATCATGATTTTATGCGTGAATGACATAATGATGATTATTGGTAGTGCTCATTATTGCCCTCTTAAAGGTGGTAGGTACTTGCTTGCTTAATACATTTTATTACAATCAACGGCAAGTATAAAGTGGTAGGTATCCATCTGTTTTTCATTTAGATATTTATGTTTCACAGTAAGTATAAGTAATTATATTTTATCTAGAAGCTAAGTCACTATCATACCTACTAGGTAGGATATAAAATGATATTATTATGCCAACTGAAGCCAACCAAAATCACTTAGCATTCTGTTGGTCTGATGTAAGATATTGCACATATTTTACGCACTAACATTTTGCTAGTTGTCTAGCTCTAGCAACTTATTTCAATGGTGTCGTAACAAGTTGTTGCATAAGTCTTATTTATGTCCCTATAGAAGACACCAAAGGTTAGTGCCTAAATCTTCGGTTGAATGATAGGTAGGTAAGAATGAATGAATCCAGGGTACAAGATACACACTAAGTTTTAAAATTAAGTTTTGTAAAAACGAGTTTTACTCACCGCTAGGCTGATCATATTTTTTAAGCAAATAGAGTAGGTAGATAAATATTGATGTGGCAATGGGTTAAAAAAAATCACCATGTAAACATAGAGGTATTAAGACGTATTATAATATAGAGTACAAAGTGTAGGTACTTTTTTTTAAAGAATTAATAGTGATGGATGGGTGATAGCAATCAGTAAAAATCAAAAGAATAATATTTACACAATGTTCACTTATAAAAAAAAATTAAAGCCAAATAGGGTAGGTATTTCGTACTTTACTGTGCTCCTATAGTTAGTATAGAGAACCAAAATAACGTACAATAATTTATTATAAATTTCTAGCATTATAAAGTATTGGTGGTGGCAAACCTACCACAGCTGTCAGTTCAACGCTTTAGGTACCTTGGTAATGTAGGTACCTACCTACTTAGCTAGCAGCCGAGTTTAAAAGTTGGGTGCGTTTAGACATGTAAAAAAGGAGAGAGACGACGCGACGTGCAAAGATGGACCTTTATTTACGATGCCTAGCCTAGCCGGGGTACCTTACCTACCTATGTACATGTACATATCCTAGAAATAATCACTATGCCGAGCTAGTTACACGGCAACTAATCATACACAATAGAAAGCTATTTCGAGCAAGGACACTATATCTATTATCGAGCGAGAAAGATTGCTAAAAAATGCATGTGAATAGTGATTGTTCTTTTCACACGGCCTCGTTTGTGCATTGGCATGACAATTCGCAGTCATATAGGGGACCCCCCATCAGCAGCACGTTGTCAACCTATGAGATTGTCATGTTGTACTCAAATTCCACCATCAACAAGCAGCTGCAAATGTGGCAGTCATTCTGTGTTTGAAATAAGTTTCCAAAGACGATACGGTACGTACGACGACCGATGATGTGGCGCGGTGGGCGAAGGTCCGGCTGCGACGCAAGAGGTTGCAGGTTCGATTCCCGCCTCGGAACAATTGTGTAATATCTGCAGATATTTGTTCAGGGTGTTCTGGTCATTTTCTATTAAAATATCTATTTATGTATAATAATATATTTTATTATGTTATATCAGTTATCTAGTACCCATAACACAAGCTCTGATTACTATGGGGCTAGATAATGCTGTGTGAATTGTCCAGGATTATTATTTATACTCGCGATTTTTGTTTTACTTCATTACCTGACGCCTTTAACTTACTGTTTTATTGTTTATTGGAAATGGTGCCGCGCGCGTCCGTCAAGTGGGTCGTGTTGTGAAACAGAGAGAGGCGTGTGAGTAGTTTCTGCGCAACTCTAGCCTCGGCATGGCGCGCGCGCACCCCACGCTACATTTTCTCTCGCATTGGTAAACAACTGCTAACAATACCTACCTGACTCGTTCACACTATACCTGCTTACTTATACCAGGTAACAGTAACACATCAGACTATCTTCATATCTAAGGGGCCTACCTACCTACCTAAAGATGCAGATGGTGTGAGACCTAGGTAAACGGTAAATCCAGATTATGGAATCTGACTTTATAATCAATCAAACATAGATAGCATCTTTACACCAACAAAGCATCTATTTCCTAGAATTTGATTATCGACCGCGATACCACTACATGCGCTGATAGGTTTATATATGTTTAATATTATGTATATTGATAGGACGTCAGGTATACTTTGATTTAATTTAATTTTAGGATATACCACTTTCATCTGAAAATATACCTAGATACAAAAGAACATCAATAATGTAAGCAACAAGATTCGGGGAAATCCCTTATTAGTCGTAGGTAATTCTATATAATAACTTAATAATAACCTAATGAACACGGAAACAATCACAAAAAAGTATCTTGAAGATACACATGAATAATCTGTATCTTCAAGATACAAATCTTCTACACCCGGACATTGTAACGGCTTCATCGTCGTCATCTTTATCGTAGAACAGAATAGGCGCGCGAAATATTTTAATGATTTCGTTATGATTTCGTTCGTCGTTGAATTCAGGGAAAAATCTTTAGGAGGTACAATTCTAAGGTACAAGTACAATACATCACTTTCAAACGATGATGAGACAATATCAGTAATAGGTAGGCACATAATAATCTAAGTAGATACTCTTATTATCTAGCTATAAGATTAATATACGGGGAATAACATAGCACAAGTGCATTCAATACTACTTGGTATGCAATATTTCAGCCCGAGATGATCCGTTCAGTAGGTCGTTTTGGCGTAAAGAAGTAACATACATCTAAACATTCAAAATAACGCATTTTAATATTACCTACTAGTTTTTACCAGCCCTGCCCGCATTTAAAAATTATGGAAACAATTTTTTCCGTGGGAATTAATTTATGGGATGAAACCATGATGAAGCCTATTTATTATTTATTTATTTTTATTCCAGGCCTACAACATACGAATTAAATTTATGCAGAATTTCAGCCATATTATTGCTATCTAGCAAACATCCATCCATCCAAAGTTTCGCATTTCAAATATACCTATGTGAATACAAAGTTGTACTGAGGTAGGTAATCCTTATATTTTAAAATCCAAATTAACACTTTGACTGCGGTTTTTTTTCGACGACTGCGATCTTTTTTTTTACCTAAAAAATTCGTGCTGCCGCTCTACACAGCGGTTGTGTTGCGGCGCACATGCGTTTCGTTCGAAAAATATTACAGCTCTGCTGAGTCACAAAGATCTGTATTTTCTCAGCCGCTGCGCTAGTGTGGATTTACGCATATTAGTCACTTGTAGAAAACTCATACCGTGCGTTTTCAGCACTCAAAGTGTTAAAAAAGCTTTTGTTGGAAAAGTGCTTGTACTGATTAGATGATTTTAAAACTTTGGCGATGTAAGCGACCTCTGATTTTGATGGTATTCAAGCTTTGACATTCGTTGTAGTAGTAGTAGTGTTGGTTTCCCAGCAGCTGGGCGCGCGAGGTTGAGATGTAGCCGCGCCGACAACGACGAGCCGTATCGTCCGAAACGTCTCGCCGCGAGTCGGTGGTTATGAAAGAAATCGTATAGAATCGTAATGAAAGAAATTGAGTTTAAATAGAAGTGTAAACATGATGTGAATAGGATGGTTAATCTACGTTAGACTGTTCGTTACTTTTAGCGCACTGCCAAGATTCAGTAATACGACCGGAAGGGGCGGCGTGGGGCGTGTGGATACCGATATAATAACTCTATTATAGTTATTCAGTGTCTCCAGATTGTTTTGCTTACTTAGTATTATTTTACAGTATAGGTACCTATGCGATGTCTAGTACAAGGTAGGTAAATCAATAGTGGCAGAAAGGGGGTGATTCTGGACCCCCAGGGATCTTTCTACGTTTTTTTAAATAATTTTATTTCATATTCGAGTTATTTTACCAACACGTATTCTTGCATTTCCTATCTAACTAACATTTTAAAATTATGAAATCAATAATCTTCTTAGTTATAATAATATCATCAGTTATAATTCATCAGTTTATTTATAGAAAACATTTTATAAAAATTTGCAAGTTTTGGTTCTCGGCTCTCGAAAAAATTAATAAAAAAATTATTTACCCAGATATTGCAATATTTTTTACGAAAACTAAGACTGAATCTATTATTTATATTGAAATCCTATAGGAGACCATAAACTAAAATATTTCAAAATTATTAAATAATATTCTACTAACATTCATCATCAGCCTATGTTAGTCCACTGATGGACATAAGCCTCCCCCAATGAGCAACACAGCGCCCTGTCTTCAGCCTGCGCATCCAGCATATACCTGCAGTCTTTCGCAGTTCGTCATCCTACCTGATCGGAGGGCGTCCTACACTACGTTTACTGAGTCGTCTCCACTAAAGAACACATTTGCCCCAGCGGCCGTCGGTTCTTCGCGAGATATGGCCGGCCATACAATTTTTAATATACATAAATTAGCTATGTAATTAATGATATAGATTTTTGAAATTTTAACTATATGGGAACTTTATTATAAGTGGTAGGTTAGGAAGGCGTTAGGTAGGTACGTAATAATTTATTAATCAATTAAAAATCTGTAAATTATATACATAAATCTTTATTCTTACTTACATTTACTTAAAGTACCTACTCACGTGCTAACACGTAGCTAATTGCAACATTAAAAAAAACTCCGAATTATTCATAAAAACATTTTTTGAACAGTAAGACAATCTGTTGAACAGATAATTTTCTTCGTAAGTACATAAAAAACTATAATAACACGATCACCTTAGCGATGAATCAACTACGTATAATAGGTTCTTAAATAAATAAAAATATATTTGTGCGCTACATAATAAAATTATCCAAGACAAAGCTATCGTACTACAAACGCGAGAAACAGCACAAAACGAAAGGAGATAAACTAAAAGAAAAACTATAAAAAATGCACGGCGCGGGCCGAGCATTATGTACCCTATACTGATACTAAAATTATTAAAGTATGTAGCTACTTAATAGGCATTATAATTATAATCTAAAATATTTGATTTGAAAAGTGTTAAAATGGTTCGTTATCATTACGTACGTAGGTAGTAGGTACTTTATCACTTCCTTGTTAGCCATTGATAGCAGATTTACTACACACAAATACAAACACATTGTAAATGTATGGAACAATAGCCACTTTCAGATTTTATACGATAGGTAATTGATATAATTATTATCCGGCTAAAGATAAGTGCCGTTCCAAACTTCAGATGCGAAAAAACACTTGCCAATGAATATTTTACGAACGCTATTACTTGAGCTTACATTATTATACAAAAAAAAACTGGTAATTCAATTTATGTAAATAATATACATATATTTTATAGTATTCAGTTAGCTTTTAAAAAATAAAACAATTATACAAAAACAGTGGTAGGTTCCGATTTGGTCACCTGCCTTGTCATATTAAGTTCAACAACATTGATATTATAATATGGTTTTAATAATAGAAAGG
This sequence comes from Eupithecia abbreviata, assembly GCA_943735965.1. Lineage (NCBI taxonomy): Eukaryota > Metazoa > Arthropoda > Insecta > Lepidoptera > Geometridae > Eupithecia > Eupithecia abbreviata. The sequence continues at coordinate 5,687,766 of OX030976.1, forward strand.
GGAAATATTTGACTTGCATTACATCTTACTTAGCACCAATGCTTTCATGCTTTGTAACGTACATATTATTATGTAACATTTCAATATTGTTTACTAAGCTTGTAATTAATTGATATCATTTTTTCATATACAAAGCTGTTAAAACATATATGTAGGTCTATCTGAAATAATTTTATAAAAAAAGATTAATTTATTTTTTATCAAATTATTTGAAAGTAACTAAGTACGCACATTATACATTATATTATAAGGAAGCACAAAAAGGAGGTCTACTAAGCCAAAGGAACTTTGAAATGTAACATAGTCATGTGTGTTTACTTAAAAATAAAAGCTATGAAAAGTAGTAGTAGAAATAAAACAAAATCTACATTACATCCAGTTAAGTAAATATATTATCGATTCATTAAAAAAAACAAGCTAAGTACCTACTCGTTTATAGACTACGCAAATAATTAACAAAATATATGTATGTATATTGTATAGAGATTACTTGTCATCGATCGCGCAAGCGAAAGGAAAACCTTGAGATCGTAACCAGAATAACTTGATCAACCTTTTGCCTAATATATACAGGGTGCAACAAAACATGTGTACTAAGTCGAAAGGGGTGATTCCGGACCCCCAGGAGATCAACTAGTAAATATTTTTTATAAAAATTTAAATAAAATAAAATATTATGTGGCACCCTGTCTTTTATAATATAATACATGGCATGGCATCTCTTGAATACGTACTAGGTCATGTGCAAATCTAATTAAATACATTTTCAGTTTTATTCAACGCTTTTGTTAGTTGAAGATGAAGAACATACTCATTGAAATGTTTTGATTATACGTAATATTGTTAGCCCAAAACATCAATAGATAGGTACTACATATCAGCTCTGCTCAGCTTGCTACATCAGACTACATAATGCTGTGTGATTCGCCCAGTATTATTATTTTTTAATCTCGATTATTTAATGCACACAAGTAGATACACAGATTACTATTGTGGAATGACAAGATAATAACAATACTCTATAATATAGTTCCTAGCAGTCGAAAATTCGGAATGTTAAAAAGGAAAAGACTAAGTTGGCTACGTAGTTACAGGTACACCTACTTGCTAGAAAACTAGAGAGTAAGTGCTGTGAAAATGATAAGCTCTCGTTTAGCTTTCGCAAAAATATGACATTTAAAACTAGTCTTATCTTTACACGTATAACATTAAATACAGCTATCATACATTTAAGACATCTAACGATTTTCTTAAGGTTCGACCTAAAACAAAACAATGTTTGACCAGATTATACATATTCATTTGTCTGCCTTATTTTACATTGATAACAATAATATCAATTTAATTATTTTTAAATGTTACAATTTCCTCTTCTGCTTTTTGTAAGGCGTTTTTCGACGTTACGGGAATAACAACCAATTTATCAAATACTAATTTAACTATGTATAAGTTTTTGATTTTTACCAAATAAGGTATAACTCAAAATAAAAATAGGTAATTCTTTTGACTTAGGGAGAATATTATACGATTACGTTGGTGGTCAATCAATATCCCAATTACCCAATTAGACACACACATTTGGAAATTACGTGTTTTTTTATGATCACCAAATATCAGATGATAGGCAAGGCTAATATTATTCATAAAATTATACAACCAACCTAATAATTTCTACTTCGTTTATGTAAAGTTAAGCTTGTGATGTAGGTATTACAACTTGTGATACATAATAGACCTGCCACTATCCTCTATTAATCGATATCAGTCACGACTTTCTGTGAGAAGTAATGAGATAATAATTAAATATGTACCTTCTAGAAACTAATATGAGTATTTTCGAAAAGGGCGGTACATGAATCCCTAGTGTAGTGAGCTTATTCAAACCTAGCGAGGTATATATATATCCGCTCGAAGCGAAAATACCTTTGGCCCCAGTCACATACACTTTATACTTTCAAAAATCCAAAAGATCACAATTATGCGCGATCGACCTCGCAGCAGATTTACTTTTCGCGATCGACCTCGCAGCAGATTTACTTTTAATTTTCCCTTGGGACTTAAAGTTGACCTTCCATCCTTTTAATACACATCAAGTTACCGGAGAGCAGCTGCTGAAGTGAAATCATTTTAATATTCGTAACACTTTCCCGTGAATCGAACACTTTACCGTGGCATCGGCGGCACTTTACTCCACTGTAACAGATTTAGCGAGATTGCGCGGGCAATCGACGTTACACTCACGAAGAACAGCTATGTGGTAGGCAAGCAACTGCATGGGTATAACTGTGAGGATACCCTGGAGACAGTCCACGGTCTTCGGGATCTGAAGGCACCGAGATGCAAAGCTCATGGTCTCCGTATCTCCTTCTTCGCATACGATGATTGGCCGACCTTGACGCGCCGTTACTTGTTGCAGTGCGTTCATACATTTTGTATAAACGGGATCGCGCATTACTATCATCATCACTGGCATGGAACTATCGATCAATGCCAAAGGCCCGTGCTTCAGTTCACCAGCCATTATACCCTCACTGTGCATGTATGTCAGTTCTTTGACTTTCAAGGCTCCTTCTAAGCATGTTGCGAAATTGTATCCGCGACCCATGATAAGTAGTGAACGTTGATTGTATAGCTCTTTGGCGATAGCCTTGATCTCAGAGTCTAGGGCTAAGACCTGACGAACTTTGGAATCCAAATCATGCAAACCGCCAATGATTTCAGTACGCCGTTTTAGAAAAGAAATCCGGTCTTCGCTGATCACGAGAGCGAACATCACCAGCGAGATGAACTGCGATGTGTACGCCTTCGTGGAGGCCACTCCGATTTCAGGTCCGGCGTTGATGTGGACGCCGCAGTGCGCCTCGCGGCAAATGGAGCTTCCTACAGTGTTAGTAATACCAACGATAAGAGCACCTTGTTTCTTGCAGTAACGCAGTGCCATGAGAGTATCAGCCGTTTCACCTGACTGAGAGATAAAGAAGCAAACATCATCACGGAATACAGGTGTATTCCTATCCAAGAAGTCAGATGCTAATTCTACCATTACTGGCAATTCTGTTAACTCTTCTAGCAACTGACGAGTTGCCACAGCACTGTGGTAGCTAGTTCCACATCCAATCAACATAAGCCTTCTGCAGCGTTTTATTTCAGGTATATAATCTTTGATACCTCCAAGGGTTACTGTCCCTTCAGCAAAATTAAGGCGACCTCTCATGGTATTCACAATGGATTCTGGCTGTTCGAAGATTTCTTTTTGCATGAAATAATCATAGTTGCCTTTCATTATTTGTTGGAGCTCTACTTTAAGAGTTAAAATCTCACGCTGGTGAGGGTCATTGCTGCTGCCAGAGAGGCGATGAATGCTAAGAATTCCATCTTTAATATGTGCAACATCATCATCCTCAAAATATAGAACCTTGTTGGTGTGTTCAATGACTGCTGAGGCATCAGAGGCAAAGAAATATTCGACATCCCTTTCTTCCTCGGGTTCAAAATGGGCATGACTGTTGACCCTGGGTACAGGTGGCACAACGCCTCTGGTAGCTTTGTTGTTAGTGTACATAATAGGGATGTGGTCACTTGATAAGCGGCGTTTAGTTTTAATGCCCACCAACAAAGGACTACCTCTTCGTGTAGCAACACATTCATTAGGAAAGTACCTTGATTTGAAGACCAAAGCAAAAGCACCTTCAAACTGTTGGATAGTCTGCTCAACCAGCTCCTGGAAACTGTATTCTTTATGCTGATTGTAAATGTGATGAATAAGTTTAGCGATAGCTTCAGTGTCTGTCTGCGATTCAAAAACATATCCTTTTTTTTCTAGGAAGGTTTTGACTTCCTTGTAATTGGTGAATATTCCATTATGAGTTACCACAAATGCATTATCTTCTCCAGAGCGCTGAGGGTGTGAGTTGATAGCGCAGGGCTCTCCATGAGTGGCCCAGCGCGTGTGGGCTATGCCGCAGTGGGAATCCAAACTCTCATCCACAAACAGCTCAACACTGCGCTCCTGAAGCAGACCTTCCAGTGCTGCGATGTTTCCTTTTTCCTTTATAACAGCGATGTCTTTCTGATCCGCAGCATCGACGGCGATACCGGCAGAATCGTAACCACGGTATTCAAGCCGTTTCAATCCATTAACTAGCACTTCTAAAATTTCACGCCGGCTTTTAGGCGTAAGGTGGTTTATGTATGCAAAAATTCCACACATTGTTATCGGTGTAGTATAGACGGAAAACTCGACTGAACACAACCACGGCTAGCGAGATACTGCTGCAATCACCAGCACAGCCAAACAATATTAGAGGCCAACACGTATCGCTCCTACCACTGTTTGATACTTTCACTTACGGCACGGCACACGTCATCGTGTTTCGTTATCAGTAGCTAGCTTGCGCTAAGCAAAAATAATTAAAGCGGCTTCTCCGTTCACTTTACGGCATGTCGTACACAGACTTTGTTGTAATCGTAGGATAAATAGTGAAATGCAAAGCAGTTTGTGCATCCCTGAATTCTGTAAATTTGTTTTGACAGTGACATTGACTGACATCCACACTGACTGACGTGTCAATGGAGTTGCCCCCTTCTAGAAAAGTCCATATTCCTCTGGTTTTTTCGTTGTTCTCACTCGATTTGCCTTGAATTTAACTTATGACATTCTACGCAATACCTGTGAATGGACATCATTCACATAACTAGAAATCACCTCATAGCATGAAATAACAATTCCAATGGTAGGTATCAAAAGCTTGACTTAATAAGTACCTAAATATTATTTTATTATTTCAGTGGGGCTACCATGCTATTTAACGCATAACGTAACGCACGTTATCAGCGTTATAAAGATAATTTTAACGCGGATAACGCGTGTTAAGGCGCAATGAAACGCGAATAACTCGTGAAAAAGCGTTATTCACGTTAAATTGCGCCTTAACACGCGTTAATCGTGCTAAAATTAGCGTAATAACACTGATAACGCGAGTTAATAAGCATGGTAGCATGGACGTATACTATGATGGAATGGAGCAAAAATCTTTCTCCCGGGGCGTAAAGGGGACTCCAACATCTCGTCTCCCAAGCCAACCTGCACGTAGTAGTGTACCTACTGCCTACCCAGCTAAATAACGAACTAGGCTCTGATGAAAATATTATCACTCAAAAATAAAACACTCCATAATTTGATAACTCAGTTAATTTACAATTATGTTCCATTACTTGATACTGGCAGAAAAGTGCCAACCAGACACATTATAAAATATTCATCATCATTTCCTGAAAAGTAGCATCTATCCGTCCTCGGGATACCATCTATCTTTATGCCAAATATTAAAAAAATCTGTTTAGCCGTTTAGTGGCTAAAGAAATTTAAATAAATAATGCCACTGCTGGACAATCCAGATTTGTATTTTTTTCCACCTAATTACCAGGGGGGAAACATGGATGTTTTGACGGCGGACTAGTGGTCACACCGATTTATTACACCAGTGTGACTACGAGTAATTTCTTTTACTCATAGTTACTGTACTACATAGTTAACTGTACTTCCATGCATTTCTACCTACTATGATAGGTACCCTTTCATTTTAACACTAACTATTCGGCGAGGCCCCCCTCCCCTTTTGAAAATTACCCCCCCCCCTTTTTTGACCATTTCAATAATAAGTGTTCACAGACGAAGAATATTATGTATTATTTAAAATTTCAAGTGAATAGGTAGGGCCCAGCAGCGGTAGTTGCCGAGATATTCAAGAGGGGAATAAAAGACAGAGCGAGATCATAAAGGCTTTGTGTTAGGGTATGAAAACCTTGAAAACCCTGTATGAAAACGACTCGTTCTGTCCGTTTCTGTCTAACACGTTCTTGGCGGGCGGCCTAGCATCCACCTCTACAGGGAGTGTATCGCCGGCGATAGTCTGGTCGTGGCATTACGTCAGTTGTAAGTCGATGATAGCCCAGCGGTGGGGGAGACACGCTGCTAGGTATTATCATCAACCCATATCACTATTTCTTGTTCCGTTTAGAGAATAAAACAACTGACTGAACTTCTTCATTTATTATAGGACTTAAAAGACTGTTTTTACAAAATTATTGAAAAGATTACAAAGTTACATTTAGCTTAAAAATGAATGCAAGTTTATGTCCGTGGATAGGTACATAAAGATTGTCACAGTTTCTCGAACAAAGTTTACGAGAAAAATAATGGACGTGATCGATAAATTACAACCACAAAAAATTACACAGGTTTGATAAATTATCATCATTGGTATTATTATTTGTGTCAAAACATAAAAAGCTTCTAATATCATACGTTATCGGATTTTTAAAACGTTTTTAACGCTTTCTTCAATCATTCATTACACTGCTACCACCTTAATGGGATAAGGTTTACAACCAAAATCCCTTGACCTATCTGATGTTTACCATCATATGCCTACAAACCTACACTTTAACATCACAACGAGGTACTTCTATTAGAAAACAAAGCATTTATCCAATTTCGCCAAAAATTTGTTCCTTAGGAAATCACAAGCAATTTTTTGAACTTTTTGCTAAAATTTTGAATAGTTTAGCATGTTTTAACAACTGCAGAATTAAAATATACAACATTCACTTAAAATTTAGGACATAAACTGTGTCAGGCACTGATATATAATTTTTTATGAAACATTGTTTTAAGTATAATTTCTGTAGATTTTAAATTCAATAGGAAGATACCCTACTAGTAAAATACTTCTACAAATACAATACAATGTTAATTATATAGTGAGGATCAACAGTTAGGTATTTTCATTGATTTTAATATAATAAATAACGACAGCCACTCCTTTCCTCCTAAACTCTTTTCGGTGAAAAAATAAAACAAAGCGAGCTTTCAAATGAGGAAACTCAAACTTGACGAATAACTTACGACTAAAATAATCACAAACATATAAACTTAAGACGTAACTAAAACAAGCTAACTTTAAAATGGTGCTATGATAAATGCTTAAGTAAGGGGCGAATGAGATGTGACTTGTGAAGAAGCTCCGATTATGGGGGGATACTACGGGGTTACGTACGCGAATACGGTTCAACATCAATAGAAGACATGTATGTAAAGACGGTGTGCCGCCACCATCGCACGACCAGCGGCGCCGCCAGCACAGCACCCCGCTCGACAGGAGGCAGAGATCGCTAGCGGATTCCGAGCACTTGCAGGCGATGGTCGGCGGCAAACCTACTTTGTGTGAGATGCCCTGTGGTTATTTCTTCTTCTGGGCCTTCTCGGCAGCCTTTGTGACCTTGCCAGTAGTCACCTCTTTGAAATTGACGCTCTGTAACAAGTTGCATATTACAAAAAGTTTTAAATCTCTGTTTCTAGAACACAATGGTGCAGGAGTTCTGTACCTTGATCACGCCAACGGCAACGGTTTGACGCATGTCGCGCACAGCGAAGCGCCCCAGTGGTGGAAATTCTGAGAACGACTCAACGCATAGCGGCTTGGTAGGGACCAGGTTCACAATGGCCGCATCCCCAGATTTGATGGATTTAGGATCAACCTCCGTTGTTTTCCCTATAAAAATATATAGCAATTTAGGTAGAGCAAAGCTGAAGTACTTACTAGGAAGTTATAGAAACCATGTAGAAACGGTCTCGCGATACGTGTAGTCAGAGGCCCTAGACTTGGCCCTAGAGCTCTAATTTCAACTGATATTACCCCAATATGCCCACAAGTGAGACAAATAAATTAGTTCTTTATTATCAGAAATGGGATTCATAGATATTCAACAAGGGCTGGACCTTTATTTACCTAATTGAAACTGGTACGGATAAAATTTAGTAAGGTCATACCAGTGTCTATGTTTCAGAGCCCTATTTTCAACTGACATTACACCAATATGCCCACAAGCGAGACAAATTAAGTACCTACTCCGTTATCAGAAGTGGGATTCATACATATCCAACAAGGGCTGGACGTTAATTCACCTAATTGAAAATGGTAACATAAAAAAGGACATACCAGTACGGCGATCGCATTTCTCCTTGATTTCAGCGAATTTGCAGGCGATGTGAGCCGTGTGGCAATCCAGCACTGGAGTGTAGCCATTGCTGATCTGCCCAGGATGATTCAGGACTATCACCTACGAAACCATTTTAAAGATATATGAGGGATTATTTTACTTACTTGCGCGTGGCTTCATAGTAAGTATAATATTAAAATACGCATTTTATTAGTACATTAAGACAACTAAATAGTAAAAAAAACCTAATATTTCACGGCTTAGGAAGTAGCTTGAAATAGTATACTAGGTATAGTAATTAGGTACTAGTCCTTGAAATTTTAAGCAAAAAATAAACGAATACGAATGTTCATTATTGAACAACAAATCGGGTCTATAACTTGTCTGATTGGCTATAGTATCATCGTGAGTCGGGATTTCATAATTAAATGTCACTTACTTGAGCTATAAAATCGGAAGCACCTTTTGGCGGAGCATTTTTGGAATCACCAGCCACGTATCCACGGCGCAACTCCTTCACCGACACGTTCTGAAAATCATTTTTTTACACTTACTAAATGGACCTATTTTTAAAATAGATGGAGTTAAGATGTAAAAAAAAAAATACATAGATATATACACAAAAAAAGTACAAATTGTGTATATTTCCGGATTTGGCTCACACCATACCTATCTGAGGTAACTTCGAAATAAGTGGCTGACATTAAATAAGATATGTTGTTAATGTATAAAAATACATAAAATACCCACACGTATGTATTATATTATCTGTGCCCACACAATGTTGTATACAAGTAGGTTGCGGAACATGTCTTACGTATTGACGTAACTACTGCGAATCCTCTCCTCTTCTCAGAATGACGACCTCCTGTGGCGCGGTGGGTGACGGTCCGCTTGCTATAGGAGGTTGCGGGTTCGATTCCCGCCTTGGGACAATTGTGTGTACGATCTGCAGATATTTGTTCCGGGTGTTCTGGTCGTTATCATAAAAAATATCAATCTATATAAAAATATATTATATAAAGTCATCGTCGGTAATCTATTGTATTAAGTATATCAGTCACCTAGTACCCATAATACTAGCTCTGCTTACCTTGGGGCTAGATGATGCTGTGTAGATTGTCCAGCATTATTTATTATTATGAACCAACCTTCACGTTGAAGCCCACGTTGTCTCCCGGCATGGCCTCCTGCAGCGCCTCGTGGTGCATCTCCACAGACTTCACCTCGGTGGTGATGGCCGCCGGAGCGAACACGACCACCATGCCTGCGGACAAACACGTGCATGGACACTGAACACGTGCATGAACAAGCATTTTGGCTACAGGATTTCTTCATTATGGTTCGCGGGGACTCGCTAACAATCGCAAGCCCGCGCGGGCCGATTGCATACAAATGCAATTGATGGCGAGAGAGCGGAGAAAACCTGACGGGGGACTTAACTGACCTGACTTTTTTCCACTATATTTCCTAGATTTACTGGGTAGTTCCCATTTGTTCTATAAACATGACGTCATCGAACGTTTTTTTCCTTATTTTTACCACCTACTAGCTTTTCAACCGAGTTTCATGCCATAGAACAAAATCTTCTATGAGAAGTTATATGACAATGATAATGTCAATTATTCTGTCATGCCATTGATCAAACGTCTGCCTGGGTAAAATAATCCTAAAAAAGAAATATCAATCCAAAAAATCTAAAAAACATATATTTTTAGCAAGAAACGGAGCGAGCGGGAGCACTCTCCAGGTTATAAGGAGGATTTTCAGTCTCAGAGCATATTCTTATCTAGAGGCCAGTATGATTGATAAGATAATCTTAAAGAGGTCTTATTGACCTTGTTCTGTAGAACAATTTGAGAAATAAAAGTATTACATGTTCCATAGTACAAAACAACAAATAAAACCATATTTCGATATCATGATATATATCATGTTCCATAGAACATATGGGAACTACCCGATTTACTTCTGTAATTTCAATTTTGTGACGTGTCCAAGGTCTAAAGCACTTTCATATTTGAATTTTGAAAGATTTATGGGAATGAGGAAGTTACTAGCCCTATAAATACTTTTTCTTTCCAATAAAGTTTTTTTTTCTGAGATTACAAGCATAAATATAAACACGTAGGTTTACTATGAATACCTTTCTAATAAAAGTTCTTGATGTACTTTTTTGTTTAAATGTAGTTAGGTGTAGTCAAAATCCACGATTTGTTCCCATCATTTCCGTTTTGATAGCGTATGTCTGATAGTGATAAAGTCTGATTGCCAGTTATCGCTGTTTATAATGTCGTGATTTAATCAGTACCTAGGTAAAGGTACTTAGGTCGATTGATTTTCATTTGATGTTTCAAGTTCAAGAATCCACCTCACATCACGCAGGTAGTAAGATAGTATAAGATTATAATGGTTCCATGTTTACCTGGCTTCAGCACTCCAGTCTCGACGCGGCCGACGGGCACAGTGCCGATCCCTCCTATCTTGTACACGTCCTGCAGAGGCAGGCGCAGGGGCTTCTCCGTGGGACGGGACGGGGGCTGTATCGCATCTAGAGCCTGCACGAAAAATCACATACATTTTTAAAAAAAAGATCCAACAAGGATCGCGAGGAGTGGAAGCAGAAAAGGGTGGCCTTTGCTCAACAGTGGGACAACAATAGCCGAAAACAAAGAAAAGCGTCTGGTCAAAGCGACGCGTGATCCTAGAGCTGATGAGTATCTGGCGCAACGCATCAGCATTGCTATACAGGGGCAAATGCAGCCAGCGTCTGGGGACGCTTCCGACTGGTATTGGATCAGTTGAGCTACATGTACATTTTATTGCAACAGTAACTAATTTTGTTAATCGAATATCTGCATCATGTTTTAAAACCGTAAGATGGATAATAGAATGTTCCTACGGTTACTCAGATTGTATTGTACATTTGTTACTTAGGTCCAACCAATCAACCTTGGTTACAAAACAACCTTAGTCGGGTCGTATCTGAAAATATTCCTATCGCAATTTATTTATATAAATATTTATCGTGTTATTTTGTAATCTGCTGTCGCTGAAATCAGCAACTTTGATTTGCATTCAAGTTCTATCGATACTCCTTATCTCATCATCACAGGGAGGAATGATCTGCCGCTGCCTCTTATCATTCTGTTATTCTACTTACAGTGTCAGGTAAGTTTTCAGTCACGTTTCCTAAACTGCTGATGCTTGATGCTTACAGGTTGTCGCATATTTAGACTGCATCACTGCTACACAGCACAAAAATGTGGATTCCAATATGAGACGCCATAAAATAACAGACACTGCGCGGGCAATTATATTTACTCATGACATTATTTTCCGCGCGGTGTCTTTTTTTAAAATATGAAATGTACCTAAATGTAGGTGCATCTGTTTGTTTGTTCTTTACTGTTTTTTTTCTTTGTTTTGAAGTGCAATAAAGTGTATTTGTGTTGTATTGTACTCGTATATACAAAATGGAGAGCTTGCCCATTATTTTAATGCTTATTGTTGGGCCGTGCGGTGCGGGAGCGGTGTTGGATGCGTCCTTACCTCAATGAGGCACTTGCCCTCAGTCTTGCCATCCTTGCGCTCGATGGTCCACCCCTTGAACCAGGGCATCTTGTCGGACGGCTCCAGCATGTTGTCGCCGTGCCAGCCCGAGATCGGTACGAACGCCACCGTCGCGGGATTGTAGCCTGAACGAGACATTCAACTATTACCTAGCGATGTTAGACCAACCTCATTACATATACAATTTAGCAATTCGGTTACCTACTCAAGGTCGTCAAGCTGCTTTTGAATCGATCGAATGGCATTTGGGAATGTCATTTTAGGCGATTTTAAACCCAACGTTGTTGGCTTGGTACATAGTTACACTAAATTTTTATTTTTTATTTTTTTATTTATCCTGTTTCGTCCCACTGCTGGGCAAAGGCCTCCTCCAAATCTTTACACTAAATTGAAAATTACTAATTTAATTAAATATTAAAACGGTATAAGAGGGAAAGTTTTGGAACCATCATGGTTATTAACACGAAAGTCCCATTAAATATCCCGTTTTAATATGTTTTTGGGTATACCCCTCGTATACCCAAAAACAATTGATAAGTTTTCACGGAATCTTGCCTTTCGATATAGCAGCTCTTTACTGATGATTTTTGTCACCTTAGTTCATGAAATAAGGTGTTACAGACAGATCTGGTGTAGGCTGGTGTAGGTGTAACTCTTGCAAAATACGAGACACGTTCAGTCATCAGAATATTAGACGAATATGTTTCACAACTCGCCAGTCAATCAAATAGTTACCTACGCAATAATTGTGTCTTTAAACCAGTTTTTGCGTCCTTAGCAGTAGAATGCCTAAATTAAACGCGCGGTAAAAAACGATTAGATACCAATTGAGTTTTGGCTTTCATAAACAACAATATTATAGTAATTTATAATAAGTAATTAAACAAAAATTGACATGACCCTTTTTTTAACAAAGAAAAACAAGTGGAGTTCTACGTCAGCATGTTCGTCGCTTCTCGGACCTTCTTTGGACCGATTTGTAAAGTTCTTTAGGTTTTATTTGGAAAATAATATTTCCGGAGGTTAACTTAAAAAACTGTAGGTATTGTACATGTACTCGAATTAAAAGTCAGTTTCTAGTTTTTTCTATACATTCAATTTATATTATGCAGTAACGATCTTCAAATGGAGTTCGTGGTACCGACACAGGCCACTGAATTACTACGGATTATTCATGTCCGTAACTTTATGAAGGTTACATTCGTTATGGCAAAACAACAAGTAAAATCGTGACATTTGATAATTTCTAATCACAGTATTACTGATAAGTAATTATTTTTTTTAACACGTGTCTAGTGATATTTATGGTAACCTTCCCATTGAAGTCAGCTCCCATATTACATCAGCACAAATACAAACAACGTCAAATGTAGAGTTAAGTGTCCAAGTTCGGATATGTAACTAACCTAAACTAACCTAATGAACATAATCGACCAAGATGACTGAAATTCATACAAAATTGTTATCGTTGGGTATCGAACCCGCAACTTCCTGCGTCGCATGCATAGCTTCGCCCACTGCACCACCGTGGCCATCAAATATTAAAAGAAGTCAAAACCAATTATATCTGCAGTTTTCTGTTGCAGAAACGGGAAATATGCACACAGACAAGCGGGGAAATAGTGTGAATGGATATATATATATGTAATAATACAGTTTTTTAACTAGTTCAGAAGCCTATGGTATGGCCTCATATTGCCTGTTAAATACACTATCTATTATGTCAATAAATAAAAATTTGACTCTTTGACTTTACTTTTAAAGTGGCACATAAAAAAACTTACCAATCTTCTTGATATAAGAGGAGACTTCCTTTTTAATCTCCTCGTAGCGAGCTTCGTGGTAAGGCGGTTCTGTGGAGTCCATTTTGTTGACGCCCACGACCAGCTGTTTGACGCCGAGGGTGAAGGCGAGTAGTGCATGCTCGCGGGTTTGCCCGTTCTTGCTGATGCCGGCTTCGAACTCACCGGTACCAGCGGCTACTATCAGCACGGCACAGTCCGCCTGTACCACCGAGGAGAGCCCATAAACATTAGTGGTAAAAAGATAAATATATAGGTAGTATACAAAGTTTTTGAGTTTTCAACATATCACCATAGATTAAAAAAACAAAAGGAGAGTCTAGAGGTAATTAGTCTATGATATCACACTATACATTTAATGAATCATAGGAATAAGTAAACACTACGAACACCCAGATCATTTGAAACAGCGAAAAGAGTAGAAAACCAACACTGGATATGGTGTTCGGGGCTGACGATTGCTCCTCAGCCCGCGCTACTTGTAAAAGAGAAAAAAACCGGAATACATCATTAGCGCAGAATATGTAGAATAAAATTTGCATTATTGGCGAACTATTTAACCACTTAGCATACAATTAAGCTGCCCATCAAGATGCCATCAAAATTTGGATATTTACCATGCTGATGAATTTGCATACATTAATTCATAGCATTGTATAAGCAAATAATCCGCTATCCAACTGGAAAGAGCAAGGTCACTTAACAATAAAATGTAAAGGTCACGAAATATGTGAGCACCTAAAGTGTCTATCGTTTATTTTTATCAAAAGACCAGAGGTCGTGTCCTCTGTGTCGCATTAGATAACTTTTCTCCCATATTTTTTTACACGTGTCCTTCGTTATTTCGTTAATTTTAAATATTTCAATTCTGCAGACTGTTGTTTGGTCTTGTAATTAAAATATGCAATACGTTAATCTTACAGATTTCCAATGAGTTCATGACAAAGTTGTCATGGGTCGTTTTAGATCACCCCGTAGCCCAACTACCTACTACTTATTATTACTACTTATTATTAACTGGTAAACCCTATTGACATCGTCGGCAAGCTTACCTGAGAAGTCCCAGTAATCATGTTCTTGATGAAGTCCCTATGGCCGGGTGCGTCGATAATGGTGACATAGTACTTAGCGGTTTCAAACTTCCATAGCGCTATGTCTATCGTGATACCGCGCTCACGTTCTGCTTTTAATTTGTCGAGAACCTATAAAACAAACATTAACATTAAAACTACCTCGTACTTCAGTATGTGCTTTCAAAACCTGGTTTCTGCCTTTGTTCAATAAATAGTTAGGTACCTATCTAAGGTAGGCGATATAACCTTTGCAAAATGTCGAGTTCGTAGATGCAGGTAATTTCGTCTTTTGTTGAGAGACAGTCATAAATGTCAATGCTGAAATGGTCTCATCAGAAATCTTAAATGCAAATACCAACTGAATAAAGGTTCCGCTAATAAAATAAAAGAAATAAAAAATGCTGGACAAACTAAACTAAGTGAGTGAAGAACGGACCCAAGCATATTTAAAGGATCCTTTGCCCATCTCCTGGGCTTCCTTCTCGAACTTCTCGATGGTCCTTTTGTCGATGCCGCCACATTTGTAGATCAGGTGGCCAGTGGTGGTGGACTTGCCAGAGTCCACGTGCCCGATCACCACAATGTTGATATGAGTCTTCTCTTTACCCATCTCGTGACGTCAAATGCGATGGAATGCGATGTTTAACTTATCTAATCTATAAAAAGAAAATAATTACATGTACTATGTATTATGTGAATAAAAAAGGATTAGATAGGTACTGAAAAACACTTAAATATCTGCATAGTTTGCGGTACCATCACCACCTGCGTAAATATCATTCAAAGGTTCATAAGCAAATAAGTGCTTCTACTCAAGAAAAGTACAATTATTAAAATTTAATCAACCCATTATCTAAACCCGTGATCGTCATTACACAGAATTATATCGATAAACCAGATCAATTGAAGTCCTAATGTAATAAAATGTATTCATGTACGAGAATCAATATCTAAGATACTATCCCACTTGTTGTAGATAAGCGGCACATTTACGTCGTATAAATCATGAGCATTATACATTAAAGAGACAGAAAATTCCCGGAAAAGAGAAAGGCTCTCCCGAGCGTGCGCAGAGGTCCGGGACATCGATACAGGCAGGCCTACCTTTCCAAATATAGACTACATCTAGTTCACTTGCTTCCCACATATTCAACATGCTTCGATAACTCAGAAAAATCATTTTTCACTTATCCTTATGGGAAATTACCTATACCTACCAAAAACGACACTATCGTAAACTTTAAACACCAAAAATAGCAACGCTAGGCAAAGCTAAATGCCAGAATTATTAGAATTGCATCTTTAAATGCCATCACAAAGGTCAAAAGTGCACAGGTAGGTGATCATGATCATCTATTGATCGATGCACTCCATGAGATAAACGCGTTTGACCCGGCATCGAAACATTTACTAAGACACGACCGAACTTGCGTTTTAATACAGATTCTAAACAATAAATATTCCTTGCACAATTAAATTATCAACACAGGGCTTATCTGAAATACCTACAGTTGTTATTTTCTCGTTAATGTGGGCAACATAACAAGGAGGAAAGACAATGCAGTGCGTGTTCAATACAAAAGGAATGAAAGTGCATTAGATCTAAATAAAGCAGATGTGATCTATACGACTGATAGATGTGTTAGACTGGCTACCTATGTTTCAGAATTAGAATAATCGCATGTCGCACAACGTGCCGTCCACAGAGGACGCACATGGGCTTCTTTCAGCATCCATCTTGTGCATTATTGGCCAGCATCATCCTATTGGAAATTTATTGCATGTGTGTAATGCAGTGTCAAAAGTTTAGCACGCCGCGATCGCATTTGCCTCATCGTATCGTCATGGTGACTTTCAAATCAAATGACGTTAGAATTGACATGGACTAAACTTAAATTTTTGAAGAGAAAATAATTTTCTTTTATAAACGTGACAACCTTTACTGATTGATATAGGCAGATTTTACAACATGCAGCGTAATTTATTACGCTCAATGTACATTTTTGAGAGTTTTAGCAAAGTAATAATAAGTTTAAATAAAGGTAAACGCAAAGAGTTTAGATCCAGAGAGGGATTATTTTACTGCATATTTTACAACATTCGTTTCTTTTTGCCGATAAAGACAAATTGCGTAATTCCAGAATAATTGAAGCCGGTACTTCGTACATTCTAGGCGTTCATTAGAGATGAATGCTTGTACTCACTTTTGCGTAATTTTACGCTTAAACTTTTGTCATTTTCACAAACATAAACACTACCAAGATTTTATGTGTTTATTTTGAGTAGAACTTCTGTAATTATTGCAATAAAATCAGAAAAACTTACCGTACCAACCGCACCGCAGACACGAATTTTCAGAGCAGATTTTCCTCGCACATGCGCCGTAAGCGCCTGGCCCGGGAAATGCAATCAATATTGTCAAAACTATTTCTTTTAGGTTTTTCCGCCAAATTTTAGTATAAATTATAAAATAAACACATAAAGAAATAATTAATTTTAATTTTTGATATAAAACAATTGACAACTTTCCTAAATAACTACTAAAAAGCAGAAGTTATCTTCTAAAAAGACACTCGCATGATAAAAATGAAAGCGGATGTTTTGATTCCTTTCTTTTATTCAGGTTCTGTCATTATTTCGTGCCAGTGAAGGTGAGCAAAGAGAATAAAACCACTATGGTGCCACCATAGTAAAAACAACCTTTTTTGTTAAAAAGCTTTTCTGCAAAGAGGTTATGTTTAGGCGAGATTTTCCACAGGCAAGAAGCGGGTTTTCCGAAACTTCCTGCAAAACGTTAGTACTCTATTATATAATATAGGTAGTTATTCTGAGGCAAAACTATAAAAGTATTGTACCTACCATTATTGTATTCTCTTTGGACCTAGTTTGCCGTTATTGCTTTAGTTACCGCAAATTGAAAACCACTAGGAACCCATGTTTTAATAATCTTCGATCCATTGGTGGCGCATTTCTAAAAACCAACACTAACAAATGCAATCTTGTTATTGTACCTACAAGAAAAGACGACGAATATTCTCAATAACGCAACATCATCACCATCATCAACATCTATGACAAAGTCCACACTTGGACAAATACCTCCTCCTCTAATGAGCGCCCTGTCTTCAGCTTGCCGAATCCAGCATCTCCCCTCCCTGCAGTCTTTCGCCGATCGGCATCCTACGGTCGGAGGGCGTGCTTCATTGTACCTACCTAAGTAATGAAGTATATTTTTTTATGTATTTTCGTAAATTTGAGAAAACATGGTAAAATTGCGCAGAAATTTCCACACGGGCTAAGCCGCGGGGCGCAGCTAGTTTTCAATAAAAACCAAAAAAATCATTAAAATCGATCCACAAATGACGGAAAAATATACATATATACATACTTGGGTAGGTAACTTTTTAAGATTCTTTATTTTAGGGACTTTTGAGTCATTTTAATGACTACCTATGTCAGTCCCGTATTTTAACAAAGAAATTATATCTAAAACTAACCTAAAGATGCTGCACATCTTCTAAGACGACTTAGGTAACTTAAAAACATATAACTACAGATGAACATAGAACCTCCTCCTATTTTCGAAGTTGGTAAAAAAATTGTAGTTAATGAAATAGCATTGTTAATAAAAGGATTATATGGATAATATAAAGATTTAATCAATACTTTTAATAATATGCATAATAAAGTAACTTTAATCTATTACCCGAACTTGCATACTATGAAATATGACAATAATTTCGGGTAAGTTAATAATGACCATTGAATAATGTATGTAATAAATATTTCCCAAAATTAATAAATACTTGAATAATTATTGTAGCTATTAAAAAGTAGAAATACGGAACTGGTTTAGCCACAAAATGGTCAAATACCTGTTTCATAACGACCAAGGTGACCCTTGCAGGAGATATTCAAAACGAGTTTCAAACGAAAAACTATGTATGCTTTGTATTGCCATTTGCAGGAATTTTATCAGGTCACTTCATGATAATAATAATCTAGTTGCAATCTTTGTAACAAATCACAGACTTCCAGTAATTGAATCTAATCTTTAAATTGCATGTATTAAGGTGGATCGAATCCAATACAAAAGCAAATTCACAATATTTGTTAAAAACTACGAATTTAGAAACTAGGGAGGACCCAGGGATTAGATAATAAAATGGCAGAAACTAGTATTTTAATATATTCATATATATGTATTATATTATAAGTCCCACACACATATATGTACGTATCTTCTGCCCACAGCTTTGCCCAGCCTACGCATTTATCAGTATTTTTTATTTGGCGGTAGTTTTGGCGTGGGCGTTGTCTTATTGATTTGCCTGAAATTACACACGTATCTAACTACACATTGTAGACATTATATAGGTTGTATGACATTGAATGTCAAATAACCGTTTGTATCGGAGGCGATCCACCATTAAGGCTTAAAACCGTTAATAAACAGGCTTATCTCTTAAATAATTTGTCGAATTTGTAATCACAGATATTGTACGTAATAATTTATTTTTATTATACATAATATTCACATTATAGCTTTACATTTCATATAAATAAAATATTAATTGTAAATTCAGCTAACCTACTTGCTTCCCCCTGGCCAGGGTAAGTAGCTGCCCCAGCCTTTGGAATTCGGATCCAACCCTGAAACAATCAAATTAATTATTTTAAATACCTTCATGACCACCTCATATTTAAAGTAAAGTAAAGTAAATATTTATACATGTAAATACGGTACATAGGTGGTGTATGTTTAAATAAGACACAATGTATTTCTACCTTTGTGGCGTGCAAAATCTGGTTACAATAATTGTCACTTAATTTAAATTTGTACATACTTAGTAAATAAATCGAATGTAATAATTAATAAATTTAAATAAAACTGATAAACAATGAAAAGCTAGAGATGTCATTTGCTTAAATCTAAAAAATGTTTGTCAGTCAATAGTAGCATTTAGCTTCCAAAGTGGCTTTTATCTTTCTCCGAAACAGTGTGAGAGGTAGTTCTCTCAGTGATTTTGGCAGTTTATTCTAAATAGACGGGGCCATGCAGAAGATACTCTTGCGCATCAAAGCAGTGCGTGAGTTCGGCATGCAGACTTTGTATTTATCACGTCGATTTCGAGGAACAGCATTGGAAAGCTGACAATATAAATCAGGGTTATTTTTGACAAACATAGCCGTTTCGTAAATATAGAGCGATGGTAGAGTAAGGATTTTATGTCGTGAAAAGTAAGGTTGACAGGAATCTGTTACCTTAAGACGAAACATAGCTCGCACACAGCGCTTCTAACACTTGAAAATTTTGTCAACGTCAGTTGAATTGCCCCAAAATATTATGGCATAGCGAATATTTGACGCAATTAACCCGTGATACGTTATGAGAAGGGTTTCTAAGTTAACTACATGGAATAATTTATATAAAATGTAAACAAGACTGTTAATTTTTTTACACAAATGTTCAATGTGTGGTTTCCAATTAAGTTTTTGATCAATGTGAACTCCTAAAAATTTTGTATAGTCAATTTCTTCGATTTTATTATGATTATATTGAATGTCAAGGTGAGTATGTGCAGCAGTATCGCGTTGTCTAAAATGTATAATTTTGGTTTTATTTATATTTATTGTTAAATTATTATTGCCCAGCCATTTTATTATTGATTTTAAACTTGAATTTATGTAATTTTCATACGTGTCAATATTATTACATGAAATTGTTACGGTGCTATCGTCAGCAAATAGAGACATTGGTTGATTTGTAGCCTTTGGCAAGTCGTTAATATAGATAATGAAGAGTAAAGATCCTAACACGCTTCCCTGTGGAACACCATATTTTATAACACGTTCGTCTGAGATATATGTTTCCTCAAGTTTTGTCCTATAGTTAATATTTCTTATTTCGGTCAGCTGCTTTTGATTTTCAAGGTAAGATTTAATAAGTTTTAGGTAGAGACCTCTAACGCCGTAAGTTTCAAGTTTTTGAAGTAGAGTGCCGTGCTCTACATAATCGAAGGCTTGGGTCATGTCACAGAATATAGAGCAGACTGGTGTTCTTTTATCAATATTACATGAGACACGGTTAAGAAAATCATAAATAGCCATATTGATGGTCTTCTTTTCTCGAAACCCCTTTTGTTCTGTACAAAAAATATTATTTTTCTAAGATTACAGGTTTTAGGCTTGTGGTGACTAATTAAGGTGGATATTATGATTATTTAATATAATATTAATATTATAGGTCTAGAATCAAGAGATTCGTGATACATCGACGGCAACAACTCCACTTTCCATCAGGTGAGATTGAGGTCATACGAAGGTCTATCACTACATAGTATAAAACAAATTCGCTTCCCGCTGTCTGTCTGTCCCTATGTATGCTTAGATTTTCAAAACTACGCAACGGATTTTGATGTATTTTTTAATAGATAGAGTGAAACATCGATTTTCACGAGGGGGAAGCTAGTTTATTATAAAAACAAATTAAAAACTATGACCTCCCGCACTGTTAGCAAGGATCTACTGCGACGCAGGAGGTTGCGGGTTCGATTCCCGCCTCGGAACAATTTTGTGTGTACGATCTGCAGATATTTGTTCCTTGTGTTCTGGTTGTTTTCTATGTATAATAAAAAATGCCTATCTATGTAATGTAATGTATATCAGTTATCTAGTAGGTACCCATAACACAAGCTCTGCTTACCATGGGGCTAGATAACGCTGTGTGAATTGTCCAGCATTATTTATGTATAGTTTGCCATAATAATAGGAAAAAGTAAGTACACTAACAAATATGGCAGTTCTAATACGAAAGTTTGAGAAAGCTTTGCCATGGCATAAACGTCACTCAAGCATTAATCTATGACTGAGCAAAGTTTTATAATACCTAAAAATGTATTTAACACTTTGAGTGCTGAAAACGCACGGTATGAGTTTTCTACAAGTGACTAATCTGCGAAAATCCACACTAGCGCAGCGGCTAAGAAAATACAGATCTTTGTGACTCAGCAGAGCTGTAATATTTTTCGTACGAAACGCATGTGCGGCGCAACACAACCGCTGTGTAGAGCGGCAGCACGAATTTTTTTGGTAAAAAAAAAGATCGCATTCGTCGAAAAAAAACCGCAGTGAAAGTGTTAATAAATTAAATGAACACTTTAATATACAATATAAAAAACCTAAACAAATCCTACTAATATTATAAACGCGAAAGTTTGTAAGTATGGATGGATGTTTGTTACTCTTTCACGTAAAAACTACTGTATGGATTTTAATAAAACTTTACAATAATATAGCTTATACATCAGAATAACACATAGGCTACAATTTATAAACATATATTGTATATTATCCAAAATATCTATCACCACGCGGGTGAAACCGCGGGGCACAGCTATTATTTAATAAATTAACACTACACATTTCAACATAAAAAAACCCTAAACAATGTACAAAGGGCGGCCTTATCGCTGAGTGCGATAAGGCCTAAGCTAAATGTTACCTTTAAATTGCTATTGCGCGTTATAATAATTAAAACAATAGTTTATAGGATATTTGAAGAAGCTGATTAAACAATACAATATAACTTTATTGCACCATCAATACAAAAAAAAAAAAAAATAATAATACTAAAGGATCTTAATATTAATTATAACTAGTGGCACAATCGGCGGCCTTATCGCTAAAAGCGATCTCTTCCAGGCAACCTTTGGATGGACAGGATCGCTATGTTTTAAAGCTGACGGTGGCGTAATTATCAAAATAATTATATATAAAATAATTGATATTTATCTTAAGTACATATATATAATAGAACAAAAAAAAAACATATAACATACAAATAATGTACCTACTTAGGTTATAATTACCGATCGACCAACTCAAGTGTTTCTGAGTTATATGATCAATGATGTAACCACTATACTTTCACTTTTTTCCATAGTATGCATTTATCGGATTAGTAGCGTCTGCTTACGGCTTCGCACGTACTTTTCTGGGTTACCGTTTACCTCCCTGCTAGACGTGAAAAGGGAATAGATACTTTCGAATTTATGATATTAGTATGAATATTTAACTATACCCCGTCCATTCTCTTATTTGCTGTTTGGTACATGCATGACTATGAAGTTCCCTAATTGTTGAGAGGTGAGTGTATGAAGGTTGAATGACAGAATAAATAATGAAATACTTTATAGACACTGTTACTTTGACAGATAGAGATGCGAATCTGTCCACACGAATTATAATAGGGGGTTTTATAAAAGTTTTGATTATTTTCGAGCCAAGGTAATATGTAAGGTAGATTTTCACGACACAAGTAAAGTTTACAAGACAGATAAGTAATAATTTAAACAAATAAAATGCCAATTCATCCTAAGGCCGCCTGTCCCTTGGCGCGGAGCGGAACGGAGCGGAGCGAGGGAATAATGCGAAGTGGAGTTGCGGATTGGGTATGTCCACATTGATGCGGAGCTACCCGCTTCTTTTTAATCCGCACCGCTTCCTTACTCCGCTTACCGACGAATTATGATTGAAAGCGTTCATAAATCCCTGTCCACAAGAGCGGAACGAAGATATCATAATATCTTAAGAGCGGAGCTGCAAATTAACCAATGGAATTGCATACAATTCCATTGATTAATTTGCAGCTCCGCTTCGCTCCTCAACTCTCTGCGACAATAGACAGGCAGCCTTAGTTAGGGTGAGATAATAGGAGCTGCCTTTCTCACCTTTGGCAATCGAATGTATTTTCTGCGTCTCGTCTTGCGTGAGGGTGAGAATCTTCTGCAGCACTGGAACCAGCCGGCTGCGCTCGTCTCCCGGTGGGAGAGTCAGGAACTGAGATCAAACAAAAGACTCATTGAAGTTCACGGTTGGGAGACCACACAATACTTAAACTTAGGTAACTGGAATAAACTAATGTAATAAAATAATTATACTGGATGCGACAAGCTGAAGACAGGACGCTATGGCGCTCATTGAGGGAGGCCTATGTCCAGCAGTGGACTGCTATAGGCTGATGATGTTGATGAATAAAATAATATAAGACAAAATAGTCAAATAATCCCTCCTGGGAATAAATATTATACAGGACCATCCGACAGCAAACGCAGAATTTGCTCTTTTTTTCGAAGTGTAATAAATCAAAATATAAGAATAAAATAATATCGACATTCCTCAGCTAGTTTATCTAACCTTATCATAAAGTCGGCACTCAAGTTATTGTTCTTATCAGATTTAGAAATTAGATACAGTAAATCATTTCAAGGAAATTAGAACTATTATAATGCAGTTTTATTGGTGGCTGGATTATACATGCTAATATCACAATATAAGTACCTAACACTCCTATATGCAACTTCAGGTTTAGTGCAATTCCCAGTAACACAAGATAGAATTAGAATTAGGTTCTGACCAATCAAATCAAAAACATTTATTTGCTATCTCGGCTTAGCTTTGGTGGAGTCTAGCCCTTAACCCCAAAAGATTTTACCTTCAAGGTGACATTCTTCATATACTCCTCGTTGTGTGCGTTGTTAGACGTCCCACGCACTCGCCTCAGCTCCGCTTTCAGCAACTCGCTGAGCTGCGCCATGCGAGCGCATTCTCGCTCCGATTCAGAAAGAAGCACCGTCACGTGTTTGACCCTGATGTACAACGGAGATACTTATTAGATGTTGAAAATTTTTTACCTGCGAGGGTTATGTTTATGGCCGCTTTTGATTCTTAGACCTGACGATGATTCTTTGTTAACTTTTTTAGTGGCAACTGTGTCTGGTTGGACACTTTTCTGCCAGTGTCATGTCAAGTGATAGAAAATAATTGTATTTTCACCAGAGCCTAGTTCGTTATCTAGCAGGGTGTACCATTCGCAGATTAGGTTGGCTTGGGAGACGAGATGTTGGAGTCCCCCTTACACCGCATTCTTAGACCTTAACCCGGTGTCAAAATTGATCGGAATAAAAAGCGCGTTTGAATGCTGTGGCTGCTGCGGCAAATTTTTTTTACTTTGATTTATTTTTCAAAAAAGGTTTTTTGGTGCATCGATTACCTTTGCTGCTGAGCCGTAAGCCGCCGCTTCAAGTCAGCGATCTCCTGGTCCGAGGTCAAAGCCAGCGAGGTGGTATCCAGCGCCTCATCCTCCGGCACTCCTTCCTCTAACAACCTCTCGAGCGGGACGGGCGAGCGGTTGTTACCACTTGACATGTACGGCTTCGACGGAGGCGGCGATGGGGCCGATTCTGAACCCTGTGTATAAGCCGGAAGGATCAGAATCAAATAAAGACTATTAAACTGCACTAATTGCGAGATGCTGGATGTCAAGCTGAAGACAGGGCGTTATGGCGCTTATTAGGGAGGTCTATGTTCAGCTGAGGACTAATTATATGCTGATGATGATGATAATAAATCCCCATTCATTATTTGCAGTTAGTTACACCGAAATATTATGGATGCTATTATTTGCATCCTTTAATATTTCGGTGATCTGAGCGACTTAAGTTTTACCTTATTTATAACGTTAAAGCTCTCTAAGTTAAGTTCCAAGTTCAATATATGGAAATTATGCTAATAAACTCCTATTTCAAAGAATTGGCTTAGTTTTGTATCTTATTCTTAGCCAATTCTTTGAAATGGGATTTTATTGGTATAATGTTCTAGGTTTTACGCAAGTTTTCCGTAAATCTGCCTGAGACATAGAACGGTTTCAACACGGACCGGCATGTTTTTATCACATTAGTCGTAGTGAGTATGGTTAGTCTTTATAAAAGAACAAATATAGAAAGAAACGAAACAGCAGTTAGGTACTATAATTTTTATGCTGTTCAAATATTTTTATTCAATTTGTTTGAATTTACGAGACTGTATTTATTCAGTTTTAATACTTTATGTACGTAGGTACACGTGCAAGAGCTTACTTAGGTATATGTACGTACATATAGTGTTCTTTTCAAAAGTGTAGGTATGAAAAGAATTTGCTTCCAAAAAAAAAGCAAAGCAAAGGTAGGTAGAAACCAAGGCAATTTTCATTGCATTTTAATTGTGGCTTTAATGAACTAAAACTTCATTAAAAAGTTGAACTTAATTAAAATGTATTTAAGTGCCTATGGAAAAGTTAATTATTTTGAAATAATCCGGTTTAATAATGGTCAACTACCAGAGCAAGGTATTTAATGGCTCATCTACACGATGGGCAATTAGACCACTCACATCATATTAGCCCACTAAGATGGGCCAGCGTGTGGAGGGCGCTGTTGTGTCGGATGGCTTATGGCGCGGCGGGATAGCGATGGGATGGCCACGGTGACGATTTTACGTTCGCACATCAAAGGTAGTGGGCCAAACAATTTGAAAAATAACTTTATCGCAACTGAATGTCGCCATCGTGTGATCGTGTTTCAACCATCGCCGTTTCACCATCAAGTAGAGGAGCCATTAGAGTTGCATAAAGTGCCATCGAGCGGGCAAAGCCAGGGGATCGTAATGGTGGTGCCATTCTCCAATGTTAAATATATAAATAGGATTCGGCGATTAACATTAGTCTAAATAATAGGTAGGTATTCGTATTTGCAAGGCTAATGTGCGGAATTGAGGCCTTATTCTGCTAATCAACTGCTTGAGTATGACAATTACCCTGCGTCGTAAATCGAACCCACAACCTTCTGTGTCGCAGGCACTACGCCACTGCGGTCGCAGTTTCAACTCACCTCTCCTTCTTCCCTGGGTATCATAGACACGTTGATATCCATTTCTCCATCGCTATCATCCTTCGGTATCACAGGAAGCATGTATGGGTTCTGGTTGGCATCATCCGAAATGACCTTCCCGACTTTAGCGTTTTCAATTGCTATAGCTAACTGCTTCTTTAGATTATCCGTTTCCTTCTGGAGTTTGGTTTCGAGGTCACTGATTTGTGACTTGTAGCATTGTGTAAGTGTGGATGTCTGTAAATAAATAAATAACACTTGGATGATCCACATAGCATCACCGAGCCTCAAGCCAAGCAAAGCTTGTGTTATGGATGCTAGATGACTGATATACTTAATACATTACATTACTGATTACATTAGACACAGTAGTGATATGTGAGTAGATAGTGCCTCAGGTAACCGCCTTAATAACAGCAGTAGTCTGCCAATGATTGCGCACATACTCACAAAATTACTTATGATTCAAGTGCATTGTGAGAAAGTAAAGTTACATCTAAATTTCTGTAGGCCAAGCATAGACCAATAATGTTTTTATAATTCAATAGACCAATAATGACATCGCATGATCATACGTTGCGTAAATTGTTGAAATTGAAGGAATTAATTTCAAATTATTTACGCATTCGATGACAAAATGACGTAATTTATCTCTATTCTAACCTAGGCCATATAGGCTTCCCCGTGCAGGCTTTACTGGAAGATTAAAACCTACTTGTAGTTTATGTTGTGTCCTCTCGGACTCCAGTTGCTGAGACAATCGCGTGAGGTCGGCGTGCAAGCGTGTATTTCTTTGCTGCGCGCGCGCCGCTTCGCTCGACGATTCCGAAGCGCGTCTTCGGACATTCTCGGCTTCCGTACTTAGTTCCGTACACTGCTCCCTAAATTCACAAAAATATGATGCATGTGTCTGTGTAATATATTAATGAATCTAAAATAGTTTTTCTTAATCCAATAAATTTTTTCAGTTATAAACAACCCCGATACGGATATATAAAATTGATTTAGAAAATCTATTTGATTTGTACAAAAGTCATTTCTAAGGGAATATTTATCATGATTTGATTTTTGAGTCTTCCAATAATACGTTAATAACCATGATAGTTTCAAAAAAAAATATTTGTCTTTTCTTTGCAAACTCCCCTTTTAATGTTTAAATTATTCCACTATTTTATGTAGACAGGAAAAGAGCTTGATTAACACAAAGATAGAGTGTCCATGATGCACATTGACACTCAGGCTCTCGTGAGAGGTAGTTTTTTCTATTTTTTACTAAATACTATTCATTTATACTAAGGCAGTGAACTTCTATAAAACACTAGTTAAATCATTATCTTACTGTGCAGTGGTTAGCTTCACGGTAAGAGACTCTATATGCGCTCTCAAAGCTGCTGCCTCCTCTTTTAGCTGCTCCTCTTGACTATGGTCCACTGTCTGGTTTTGCCGTAGAACAGCTTGAGCCCTCACCTGGGAATAAAAAAACAAATGTTTTTTTTCTTGTCTATACTCGTAATTTCACATGTAGTTTTTGTAATGAGGCAGAATTACGTAGATTAAATAGTTTACCTTATAACTAGTGTATTCAGTTTTCAAATCAGCCAATTCCATATTAACAATCTTCAAATTTTCACTCATATCAGCACATTTGAACTCTAGCCTCTTGACTTTATTGTTCAATTCTGTTTTCTCCTCACCCAACTTCATTATGATTCTCTCTTTATCACTCATTAAAGCAGTCATTTCTAAGTCTGATTCTTCATTTTTCCTCTTTTCGTCTTCAAGGGTCTGTTCTAGTTTAGTAATTATTCCGTTTTTTGTTTGAATTACACTATCTTTGTCTTTCCCTTCTTCTATTGCGTGTTGTAATTCCTCTTTTGTAAGTCTGTTCTGTGTTTCTTCAGATTTTATTTGTTCTTCTAGTAGTTTTATTTGTGTCTTCATTGCTGTTATTGTTCCTTCCTGCGTATCTATTGTAGATTCCATCTGAAAGGAACATGTAAAAAGAACGTTATTGCTATTATCAAAACAAGCTTTTACCTACAACTTAATAAGATGACTGCAATTTACCTGCACCATCTTTCTTTTCTTCTCTTCCATTTTCGTAGTAAGCTCTTTTAAAGATCTTTCATAGTCCTCTATTTCGAGGCTCAGGACATTTTTCTTTTTCGCATCTCGCTTAGACTTCTCCAAGTTGTCTTTTGTGACTTTGTGTGCTTCTATTTCTGCAGCCAATTCTTGGTTCCTCAAGGTTAGTTCAGCTGGAAATTAAAATTTACTGTAAAATGTATATGCACAAACATTAATTGATCTGCATGTTATCAGGTTAAATCATACCTTTTAATTGTTCCAATTCAGTTGATATCTTTTTGGAAGTTTCTGTCATGGAATTCATTTTATCTTTCATTTCACTAACATTAGCCTCAGTTTTGTTAGTATCACTTGTATTTCGACTTGCTAAGTTTTCCGAAATAGTAGTTGGTTTAATTTCATTATCACTGAGCATTTTCTCAAGTTTTGCTTTGTCTTGCTCTGTGTTCTGGAGTATGGCTGTTGTTTCATTTAACTTCTTTTTCAGTTTCAATGCGAAAATTCTGAGCTTAGTATACCTAAAAGGAAACATTGTTACCTACTTACCAAATTTACAAGCACAACATTATCACAGCACATACATACAACTCCCACTAATATTATTAATGCGAAAGTTTAGCTGTTTCAATGAAGGTTACACTCTGTCATCTCTTTACCTCAAAACTACTGAACGGATCACATTGAAATTGTCCATGAATGTATTTCTAGGCTAGGAAAAACATTATCCCAGAAGGTACTTACTTTTCTTCAAATGTTTCATCTAGATCCTTCATTCTACTAAATTCTTCAGCTTTAGATATTGTTGAAGTAGACATATCTTCGTTTGGTAAGTCTGAAACAAATAACTGATATGTTAGTTAAAATAGTCAGTTTTGTTGGTTAAGTAAGTTTAGATTTTGGGTTCTATTCAATCATCTTCAAGGTGGCATACTTACCAGATGAAGGAATTTGTTTCAATTTTTCAATGTCTTCTTTTAACGATGTTATGAGTTTTGTATTTTCAGCTAACTCTTTCTTTGCACTGTCCCTTTCAAGCTTGATTTGTTCTAAAACTTCAACTTTATCATTTGCAGTTTTTTGTGCATTTTTCAGTTCATTTTCAAGAGACTCTATTCTATTCTGCAATGCTGTTTTATCTTCATCAAAACTGTTTCTATCTTTTTCTAAAGTTTCTATAAGTCTCTCCATTTCTGTAATTGCTTTCTGCTGTTTAGATATTGATTCCCCGCGTTCTTTTAATACTTGATTGATTTCTTTCATTTCATGAAGTAATTCAGCATTTTCATTCTTGTAACTCATAAGCATTGATTTGGAATCATCATATTCTCCTACAAGTGCGTCATACTCTTTTAGTTTGATCCGAGATTCTTTCATATCAGCGAGAAGTGAAGAGTTTTCCTGTTTATAAGCAGCAAGCTTAGTTTCTAGTTTAACGATGTCTGCTTGTAAAGAGACATTCAAATCGGATTGGTCAGAATCATCTTCAGGTTGCTCAAGAGATAATTTTAAGGTTTCCACTTCTTCTTTCAATAAGTTATTCATATCTTGCATATCATCATATTCTTTCTTCATTAAGTTGAATTGCTCTTCTTTCTCCATTATTTTACATTTCAGCAAGTTATATTCACCCTCATTTTCATCCTTATTTTTACTATCTGAAAGGATTTTTTCATGTTTCAATGTTTCCACACTTGCCTTCAATGCTTGAATTTCTGTTTTCATATTCGAGACCTGATCTGATAATCTCTTATTGCTGTTTTCTAGTTCAATATTATTATCTTTAACATTAAGCTTTTCTTTGACTAACATCGACTTTTCACTTTCTAATGCTTTAATTTGGAATGTAAGAATTTCAATACTTTCATTATTTTGTAATGACATGCTTAGTTTTTCTTTTTCCAGAACCAAACTTTCCAACGAATTCATCAATTTTTTATTTTGCTCTGTTAAATTGTTTACTTTTATAATATCTTCATTCATTTGATTTTTCAATGAATTATTTTCCGACAAATATTTTGGTAATTCGGTGTCTATTAGGTTGTCATATTTGACTTGAAGTTTATTCATTTGTTGTTGCAAATATTCATTGGAATTAGAATTATCATTGAGTTGTTGCTTTAATTTGCAGATTTGTGCTTCTAGCTGGTTCTTTTCAATACTCAATGCTTCTGATTGAGCAATAAGGTCCTGTCTGTCATTTTGTTTATTCACTGCTGTAAGTTTCTCCAATTCTTCTTGTAATGTGATGACTTTATCACTGAGAATTATATTTTCATTCTTCAATACATTCAATTGTTCATCCAATACCTTAGATGCCTTAATGATATCATTTTGCCATTTAGGAATGTTTTCAGAATATTCTTTTACAGTCTTTGTCAGAATAAATCGAGAGTTTTTCAGTTGGTTAATGCAAGCAGCACATTTTAAAATTTTATCTTTATAGCTTCTTAGCTTAATATTAACCTTTTCTCTCTTGTTCCTTTCAGATTCCCATGATTGGTTTAATTCATTGATTTTATCTTCAAATTCTCTTTTTTGCTTAAGATTTTCATCTTCATTGGTTTGGAGTTGGTCTTTGAGTTCTTGTACAGCAGCATTCAATGTTTCAATAATACCCATGTTCTCTTTATCTGGAATATAATAAATAATTTTGTTCACAGACCATACAGTATTTGAATGAATTACAATTAACTAGTTATTAAACTAAGTTTTTCATATTGATTGGCTATAACATATTTACCAGTAAAAACATTTTGCTCCAAAATCTGTAATTGCTCTCTCTGCTTCATTCCTATTTCATTAAACTCTGCAGTTCTAGCTTCTATTTCAGTCAGTTGATTAATTAGCTGTTCATTCTCATCTGTAAGCCTTTTGTTTTGTCTTCTCAAGGATGTAAGCTCACTATCAAAATCTGACACCTTTTGTAAGGCATCTGATACATTTTGATCTTTTATTATCAAGTCTGATTTATAATTGTTGATTTCTTGCTCATAATTTTTGCACTGTGCTGACAATAACTTTATCTTACTTTGAGCAGAGTCTACTTCTGTAATGATAATCAACTTTTGTGAGGTCAATGACTCCACAAGTTCTTGTAGTATTTTATTGTTATCTTCATGTTGATTTTTTTCTGTTTTACATTTTTCTAATTGCAACTTGTAGCTTTCAATTTCACTTTGCAACTCTGAAAAGTAAAGTATTTAGTTAATACTGTTTTGTTTATATCATGGTATGTTTTGATAGGTGAATCAGATTACCTACCAGTTTTAGCTAGTTTTGCTTTTTGAGCAATAACAAGTAAGCCTTTACATTTGGATATGAGATCATCTCGGTTGAGATCATCAAATGGGCTTTTTTTAGCACCAGGCTCTGGATGCTGCAATCATATAAAATATTTGTATTAAAATCAGATACACCAAATAGATATACACATACCTAGACATAATGGAATAAATAAAACTTACCTCTGTTTGTAATGTGAAAATATTAAAAAAAAAATCATATATGCATAAAGTATACACTACGGTGCTACGGATGCTAAGGTTCTAAGTAATCTCCAAAAAGGCTGGACCGATTTTGATCGATCTCGTGGGGTCACTTGCAAACAGCTGATGTTATAGCGGGTATCTATGACTACATTTATTTTTTAAAGTTAATTTCTGGCAAGTATAATAGATAATCATAGTTTCTTTTCACCTGTTTCACCAACTTTAGAACCATTGAAAAACCTAAAATTGAGGTCTGGTTCAAATGTTTATCATAATGTAGGTGTAAGTACTGGTATCTGTTTTGAAGTCAATGAAGCAGCCAGGACTCAAAAAAAGTATACATCTCTAGAACTCGTGTACTTTATATGAGAAAATGTATACAGTGGAGTTCTTGTTGAAATGCTCAAGTAGGTAGGAAAATTAGTTGACTGAACTTACGGAATCGCCTGAGGAAGAATCCATTGTGTCCCCGCTTACAAAATCATAGTAGTTTATGAAAAAGAAGAATTCTTATAAAAATATCACCAAAATATAACTTTATTAATGTAAGTAAATCAAGCCACGGCAGCCATCCACTACTGTGGTGTGGCCAACTATTTCATTGAACTTTCGTTCGTTCGATTCGACATTTCCGTTCAAAATTAGAAAAAAACAAACAAAAACTCCAGACATGAAAAATTACAAAAAAAAACGTGCAAAATTACTCCCTATCTTCTTAACACTTTGACTGGGGTTTTTTTTCGACGACTGCGAACTTTTTTTTAACCTAAAAAATTCGTGCTTCCGCTCTACACAGCGGTTGTGTTGCGCCGCACATGCGTTTCGTTCGAAAAATATTACGGCTGTGCTGAGTCACACAGATCTGTATTTTCTCAGCCGTTGCGCTAGTGTGGATTAACGCATATTAGTAACTTGTAGAAAACACATACCGTGTGATTTCAGCAGTCAAAGTTTTAAGAAAACATTTATAGCTCTAACTTATGTCTATGTAATAATGTTTGTAAATTGTAATGTAAGTATAATATAAAGTGTAGGTTTTTGTTTGCTTTTTTTATTTATATATTTATTATGTACCACCGTCTATTTTGTTCCTTCATGTTCAGTCCATCCTAAGGTTGCCTGGAAGATATCGCTCTCAGCGATAAGGCCGCCCTTTATACTTCCTTTATTCCTGTATAGTGTATTCTGTTTTGTGTGGTATAATAAAGTATTTTCTATCTATCTAAAAACTCATTCAAAAATATTTTAAGGATTGTACATACTCTTTTTTTATATTTCGCATGACAATTCGCTAAGTATTAAGAATACAAGAGTAGACTGAATGGATACGTATTTATTATCTTTTTATCTCATTCGAATCAGCTAGATCTGACTTTGATTTTTAATCGTTGGCATCACCAAATCACAATTTGGTCTGTCTAAGCTGTCATACAGACAGTGACAGATGAAGTTGACTCATTTATTTATTATATGGTACCATGCTAGTGCTGCGCTGTAAGATTTAATAATAGCTTTCGATGAAAGTTCGTTAATTCTTATCGTCAAATAACACTCTCGCGTGGAACTTAGTGATTACGTTCTTATATTACTATATTTTTATGTAAATGGTAAATGAAAACTTACACTGAATTTAGGCACTTAGAATAATTTCCAGTATTACGTAAATTATATCCGTAGTTCGATAATTTCTTTAGTTCACGTTTGTCAAATTGTGTCGATAAATAATGACAAGAAATAAAGTACAACACTACTAATTGGTGTAATGGCGGCTCTGTATCATTGCTATAGTTTCATGTGTGTGAATGAATAAATTATCAATTCCTGATGAAGAAAGCTTTTAAAGCTACTGTTATTCACTGAAATGTGATACAGATATATGTCCAAGTGGTTCAATCAACGCCCATAAATCAGGAGATAGGTAAGTTTGTGCCATTCGTAACTCGTTTCTTTTTGTCGCAGTCTCTAACTCTTGCGGGGCGCGTCCATGAGTAATATTGTGGCTTTCTTAGATGTTTTATTTCAGTTCACTTCCCTCCAGAGCGTGTTATGCTAAGCTATTGATAGATATTCGTATTCCCTGTTATACGGCGCTTTGCGCCAAGTATCATGATCACCCTTCGTGTCAACTTGTGGGATGTCCGATTAAAGCGATATTAGCGATGTTGATTTGATTGATACGAGCTCGTGCGATTGCCTGTTGGTTCTAATGACGTTATTTTATTTTAGAGACCAATATCCTTATAGAAAAAGCCGACATAGAAAGATACAATGTCTAGTGATGAAGACAAGCCTCCGGCGCCGCCAGTGCGCCTCACAAGTAACCGAGGCATAGATCGCGTCGACTCCGTCGCCTCTGTTGATATGAGACCACTACCAAAAGGTAAGGTATCATGTTACGATCTCCATTCAAAGTAAGCCTTATAATAATTTTATGTATGAGCTGTAAACAATAGAAATACATACAAAAGCCTGTTATACATCCATATTCAGATAGTCAGTACTCCTTCCATCAGACATATATGAAACTAGCAGAACCACTTTTAGAACTAAACCTTGACAATAATCAATGACAATTCTCTTTCAGAACCTGATGATGCCGGCGATAGGAAAAAGAAAACTTTGAAAGCAAAAATAAAAGGTTCTAAAAGTACAGCTCACAATGACAAACCCAATATTAGTTATCCAACAAATTTTGAGCATACTGTCCATGTGGGTTTCGATGCTATCACAGGAGAATTCACTGTAAGTACTTACATTTACATACATTACAAGTATTTATAAAACTAGCACAGAAATTAAAGCAAGCTCTCAAAGAAAATAAATAATTTTATAAATAACTTCTGTTTTGTAATCTGAATTTGTTTAACCAGCACTAAGGAGATCTTTGGTGGGCTGAGAGCAAAACCTTCCAAGCAAAATACTTTTAAAATTATCAATGTTTTCAAATGCAGCTTTTGGCCTTTCAGCTTTTTGCTTTGCTTCCTGTGTGAGGCAGCTTTTAAATACTATTAAAATTGTATTAACCAGTTAATTCTGTCAAAAATCTGAACCTTAACCCCTGAGTAACAACCTATACTGAAACTGAACCTAAACAAATTTTAATGAATTTATATTTACATGCCTGAATATCTTGTCCAACTTGAGTAAATAGGTATAGAATATGAGTTGAATAGATATATGAATAGTCCAGTAGTCCAACTACTTTAAAAGCTATCAAAGCATGTTATAAATAGTGTATGGTAGTATATCTAAGCAAAGTTGATTATAATAAGTCAAGTCATACATTATATGTATGGGGCATGCCACTGAATAGATAGATTTATGCAAAGTTATGACATCAAGTTTTTAACTGTGATAGTGGTAAATAAGTATGTACTCCTTGGTGATATAATATTTATAATGTATGAGTATTTTGAGAGAAGTAATCTTGTAATGGAGTTCCATGTATTACCGCTTTTGTTTCAAGCTGCCTATGACAGTAAGTAACAGCTTGAGTTATCATGTATCTCTGTTTTTCCAATAGTTTCTCTTCCCATCAGACCCAGCTAAAAAAAGTAGCTGATTTTAATAAACATTTGTCAGTTTCACTGTTTCATAAACTTTTAAAGTTGTTTAAAACATTTCTAAGGCATGTTTTAAAGATTTTATACTATCTAGAAAACTTATTACCTAAGTTCTAGAATATGTTTAGCTGCTCTTTATTTCAATCCTATTGTAAAAACTTAAGCTGTTTTCTTCAAGTAAATTGTCATTTTCTTAGTGTAAGAGGTTTAGTTCATAACCTTGTTATAACTAGTGCTACTTAAAACTAGGCGAGATCGATGTGAATGCATAAGCTTAGCTGGAATGGCATGTATGTTTCTATGTAGAGCAAACAATAAAGGTAGGTTTTCATTTACCTTGTTTGTCCATCAGGGAATGCCTGAAGCATGGGCAAGATTGCTGATGGCTGCAAACATTAGTAAGCAAGAACAGAAGAACAACCCCCAGGCAGTGTTGGATGTTTTAAAGTGGTACGATGCGTCGGCTACGCAACCACCACCTTCGAAATATATGACGTCAGCTCAGATGCATACGACACATTCAGGTTTGTGTCTACCTTTTATTGTATTCAGTAAAATACTCAAATGAAGATATGTAGATAATATATTTGGTACTAGTGATGAAAAAAAGTTGCCATTTTCAAATTTCTATTTGCCTTATCTGCCAGCTGATTCCATGTCATGTCCCATCGATACAATTGCCTTCAAATGTTAATTATGAGATTAGTGGTTTTTGCGTAATCGCAAAGCTGTCTAAGTTTTGACGAGAAGATATTACAGGGGCATCCAACATTTCGCATTTATAATAGTGTTATGTTAATAATATACAATGCCTTGCCAGCCGAACGAACTGCAATGCAGAGACGTACTGGCTACACAGCTGGACGGCAAACAAATGCGTCACAAATGCTTTTATTTTACCATTTTATGTCAAAAGTCGACTGCCCACGGTTTCCTGTCCATTTGTCTATCATCATAAACATTTTGGCGTGCGCCCAACAGTATGGGGATGTTCCCAGAAGCACTGGATAAAAAGATATTATGAAGCCCTGGCCACGGCGGCCATGGTCTATGGAGACAAGCCATACCAATTACGATAATACTGTGATAATAGTTATATTAGGGTTGAGATTAATTATTTAAATCGCTTGATTTAATTCAAATGTATTTTTGAAACATGTCATTTATTAAATCACTTTGTTCAATGCGATGAAAATAATAACCTACGTCAAAAATATATATACATGGAGTGCCCAAACATAATTTGCACGAATTTTCGTAGTATTCATACATTAATTCCATAAAAAGGTTAAACATCGTCGGTCGGAAATATAATATTAAACTTGTTTGTTTGCGGCAGGTCATAGCTTTTAGCATCATTGCATCGCGTCCTGTCCTCCCATTACAGATGTATAGGATATTAAAGAAATATATAATTCAATTTCACTAAATAAAGGCATTCACGCACATACCTACGTAGGGATACCCTCCGGCCGGGTGGGAAGACTACTTGCGAAAGACTGCAGACAGATGCTGGATGAGTCAAGCTGAAGACAGCGCGCTATGGCGCACATTAGGGGAGGCCTATGTTAGTGGGCTAAAATAGGATTATGATGATGAAGACATTCACTGCCCAGCCTTGGCGGTGCGACCGAGATGAGGGGCGCGCCGCGCCGTTCTTCGGTATATGCTTCATGGGCACTCAAAAGTGTTATCTAAATAAGAATTTGTGCGGGTTGACTATGAACCTTATAAGTGTTGCTAATTGACTAATTGATTGTATAATATTATAATGTGAATAGGTTCGTCCGTATCGAGGGTATCATCGAGTAGTCCATCGTCATCAACGCCTACGGATACGGAACACCCTGAACCACCGCCCCCGCCGCCTTCGCGGCCAGACCGCACCAAGAGCATTGTAAGTATTACTTTACCTTTGTAAGCTAGGCCTTACGCAGAGAATGGATATTGCACCTGCGCATAGGGCTATTTATTTATTTTAATTTATACAGGAGCGAGCGAGAACATAGAGGCCTATAGGAAGCAGGGGGTCGACAGGGTCTGATGTTATCATAAATAAATAATGCTGGACATTTTAATTATTTAGGAAAATACGCTATTCAGCATGATCAAATATTTGCAGTACACCAAACCAATAGAAGAAGAAGAAGCCCCTCCTCCCCGACCCGCGCCCGCGCCCGCGTCGCCCCCTCACGTGCCGCATCCCGCGCTCACGACGCATTCGGTAAGTACTTAACCTAAGGCCATAAGTTTTTTCATCTTTTTAAGTTATAAAAAAAACGAAAACAATATTTTCATCAAAAACTTTATTTATTTAAAAAAGTACTTTCACTATTTTTATAGGGGCGCCTAATGCAATAGTGTAAAAAACAATAATAGATATTTTATTTTCAACGAAAACCTGTCTTAACTTCTATAAGTATTAAGTACTAAAGATAACTTCATTCAAAATGTTTAAATTTACTGCAATTTCTAGTCAATGAAATTAAATAATATAATGTGTTTTTCTGATTCGACGGGACTTTAATCCTGATATTATTATATTACTAGAAATCGCCCTGAGTATGAGGGATTACGCACTATAATAACGAAAACTTTAAGTTTAAGTCTCTATGTCTATCATAGGTCAAGTTGGAGACCTAAACGAATCCAGTGACATCTCATTTGTCAAATCCTCATAATGTATAAGCTATAGGGGCGATACACGACAAAACTCACAACAACCTACCCTACACACGTAACCTGATATATGCACGCCAAAAACATTACGTCCCTGTACTTTTGCCCTTTACTACCGGGCAAAAAGACATAGACGTTGATTTATTCACTGTTGCAGTACAAAAAATACATATCTTTTAGAATAAAAACAATAATATAAACTAAATTAAATCTAGATATCAAAAAAGTATATCATCCTAATCAGTTTTTGAACCAGATCCTAAAATGAATCACCCTCGTGAGTCATACATACGTCCGTGGATTTTCCGGGACCTTTCAACCCCCTTTATGTGTTTTAGTGTAAGGTCAGCTGACGGTAATTAATGATATCGCGAGGTCAATTTCCGCAACAACGCAATAACTTTTGTCGTGTGAGATTTTCCAATCAGTTTAGATCTTTTAGATTTAGATCGGAGGATTTTTATCAGAGATTTGTTAATAGGCGAAGTCAATCTTAGAGGCAGCTACGTATGAAGTAGTAAGGAAGATTAAATTTCAATATATTTATTTAATTGGAATGGTCATGCAGATACCGCATACACTAACTAATTAAAATGATTAATACAACAAAAATAAAAACGTACAATATGAAGCAATACAATCTGGATTCAGTTCATCAATAAAGTTACAAATCACACTAAATATTATAAATGCGAAAGTTTACATTTTGTTTGGATGTTGAGAAGTTACAAACGTCCGTCCATCGATCCATCTAGGATCGATGGACGGACGTTTGTAACTTCTTCACGTCAAAACTACTGAGGGGAGGTATGTCTGGAATAAAATAGGCTTTTTATCCGATAAATTAGTTCCAAGGGATACAAACAAAACGTTTAACGTTTTCATAGAAGAAACAACGCGTTCGAAGCCGCGGGCAGTAACTAGTTTCAAATAAAAATCATCAATAAAAGTCAGTTTCAAATAATACAATTATAAATTCAAATATCAAATAAGTATTTAATTATAAGAAAAAAAAATAGATAATATGTTAACGCTCTGCGTCGTTGCGCGGTTGGCCTCTTCACACATCGTCACGCCTCCGTGTGAGCTGATCCTTAAGCTCTCGTGCGAGGAGTATAATCTATCTCCTTTATAATTAATAGTGAACCCATGTTTCTAATTAATCGTGTGTTTAGAGTTACAAGAGGTTTGCATACATTTAATAAATACTCTGTCCACTAGATATGCAGCCGAGCCGAAGTCAGCAGCGGCGCGTTAGACCGCAACAAGAACCCCGCGGTAGGCGGCGCGCCGCACACGCCGCCGCCGCACGTGCCGCCCCCGCACCCTGCGCACGCGCCTCATCCGCCGCCCTCCAACGGAGCTCCACCCACCACAGAGACTGGGTAAGGGGTATATGCCACCAAAAACGTTTATGTGAAATCGAAGCCTAGTTTCGGCGAGAAATTCCCTCAAATAGTAAATGTAGATAGATAAATCCTTTTATTAACAACTTCAGACAAATACATACAAAATACAACAGATCCTCTTCAAACGTGTGATTGACAAATCCATAGAGTTATATAAGTGCTTGGACAAAAAGCATAGTTATTTGATATTTGCAAGATGTTCTTTAGTAAAGAGTAATTGAAGGATAAAATGTAACCATGTTTGTATTTCTTTATTTTACAGAAGTAGGTCGACAGGACAACAGCAAAGGAAAAAGAAAATGACTGATGAAGAAATATTAGAAAAATTAAGAACTATTGTTAGTGTGGGTGATCCCAATAGAAAATATACGAAAATGGAGAAAATTGGACAAGGGTAAGTTTTTCATTCAAGCAGAAGTAGAATCTCGATACACGCTTCAGTTTTAAAAGTACATCGTACACCGAAGCGAACGTGAACCCAAGCAGTCAAGGGCCCTAAAACACATGAGTTAGGAATAGCAATTTATCCCGAGTAGGTAGTTCTTTATACAACACCTATGAGGGAAATCATAGTTTTAGATTTATAATCATTAGAATCACTCAACTATATTCTGAGTAGATTCAAATAGTAAATCCTATACTTTTTTAAATTTTGGTTACGAATAGGAAAGAGACATTGATATTATTCGGCGGACTCGGAGTAAAAACCTTTTTAGGTTTGACCTTTAATTAAAGCTACCATGGCCACCGGCAGAAATATCAAAAAAATTAAAAAAAAACACGTAGAACCATTTCTACGTGTTTTTTTTTTATTTCGAAACACTTCTCTACCGCTAAACGCGTGGCAAATAATAATAATAATTTATTTCAAGAAAAGTACAAAGTAACTTAACTAGCATCCATATGATACATAACTTGGTCTAACATACTTTTTTTTCTTTAATTCATTATTGTACACAATAATACATAAAAATTACTTAACTAAACAGGATATGTACATAGGCGAGCTTAACTCTAACAAAGAGTTTTCTTCCAGCAAACTTAAT
Source organism: Eupithecia abbreviata (assembly GCA_943735965.1). Taxonomy (NCBI): domain Eukaryota; kingdom Metazoa; phylum Arthropoda; class Insecta; order Lepidoptera; family Geometridae; genus Eupithecia; species Eupithecia abbreviata. The sequence continues at coordinate 5,728,196 of OX030976.1, forward strand.
AAAAAACTGAATTATAAAAGTTATAAAATCATATGCACTAGGTCGATGACGTGCGCACGGTGGCGCCTTCCACAGAACTACCTGAACATGACACCCTTTGGCCAAAATCCACTATCCATAAACGCTAAGAGACGATCCATCGCATCGGCGCTCTCACCTTATAAGAAGCGAAGTTCACATTACGATGTGACACGTGGAATTGCGTGGTGGAAAGAATTCCATAGTTTTACTATCATTAGTTTTTATAGTTTAAGAAAACAGGTTTTGAAAATAAGTACTTTTTCCTTAAAAACTTCACAGAAAAAAAAAACTTTATCTATAATCTCCTTGTGACATGAACTATTTCTTAACATCACCCGCTTTCAATAGGATTAATAATTTTAATACAAACTTTATGAATTTTGTTAATTTCTAGTTTTACGACAGCAGTGACGTACTAGATCCTACTTTGTTTTTATTAGCCTGACTCGTCCCACTGCTGGGCAAAGGCCTCCCCCAAATCTTTCCACTCAGTGCGGTCACGCGCGATCGCCACCAATCTCTTGTGTAAGGCGTTTAGGTCGTCTGGATAGATGCTACTATCGTTCTAATATTATAAACGCGAAAGTTGGTATGTATGGACGTTTGTTACTCTTCCACGCAAAAACTACTAAACGGATCGAGCTGAAATTTTGCATACAGGTACTTCCAGACCCGGAATAAAAGTTAGACTACTTTTATCCCACAAATCAGTTCCCATGGGATAGAAATAACCTTATGTTTCCAAGGAAACAACGCGTGTGAAGCCAAGGCAGACACAAGTATACTATACTTTTTCCTTTACATTGTTTGAAAAAAGTATAAGCTACTCTCCCAGCAGGTGTAGTTATAATCATAATGGTCATTTATGAGTAATCATTACAAGTCGTGGATTGGTATAGGCACCCTAACCATTTACAACACTGTAAAAACACATTCCATGTTGCAATGTACCTACGTGAAATAATACAATTTTATACATACAAAAAAGTAAAAATAAATCATATGTAGAATTAACTAGGTACTTATAAATAAAATAATAAATAAATAAATAATGCTGGACAATTCACACAGCATTATCTAGCCCCATGGTAAGCAAAGCTTGTGTTATGGGTACTAGATAACTGATATACATAATACAATACATTACATAGATAGATATTTTTATTATACATAGAAAACGACCAGAACACCCGGAACAATTATCTGCAGATCGTACACACAATTGTTCCGAGGCGGGAATCGAACCCGCAACCTCCTGCGTCGCAGGCGGACCTTCACCCGCCGCGCCACATCGGTCGTTATAAATTAATCAAATAAATTAATACATAATAATAAGTTATATATAACTACAAGTATAATTAACTTTGTGTGTTGACAGTGCGTCCGGTACAGTTTACACTGCGATTGAAACATCGACCGGCATGGAGGTAGCCATAAAGCAGATGAACCTGAGTCAGCAGCCGAAGAAGGAGCTCATCATCAACGAGATCCTCGTGATGCGGGAGAACAAGCATAACAACGTCGTCAACTACCTCGACAGCTATCTCGTCAACGAGGTTCGTTATTAAACCTATAATAATAATCCATCACCATAGCCTGGTTTTATTTCTTTCATTTTTCTTTGCAACAGTCTGTATACCTGGTGGATACCATCTTCGAGTGTATCATATTGTGCACCCGAGGATGATACCCACTATGTGTAGCCCTAGCCTTTAGATTAACTCATTTAAAGGGCCTCTGTGCTGTTGGCTTCGGCCCCACGCAAGCCTTCCAAAGGACTGGATCCCTTTATGGCCCGAGATCATGGATATGAGATACACATAATAATAGGTCTTTATTTCAGATGCAAAATTATCCATAATTTAGGTAAGTTAAAAATACTTAAATATTTTTAACTTAAATCAAATATTGTACATAGAGTATACTTAGCTAAATCTAGATTTTGGTGGAAATTTCCACCCATCGTCTATAGCAAGCTCCAGCCTCTCACAAAATTATCAGGTTTAACATAGATCTAAAATTTGTGTTCAAAATAACTTAATTTTAAGTAAAACCTATTGTGAAGAGAAAATAAACAATTTTATTATTATATTATAGTTATTAGTCACTCACTCACTGATCCGTGTGTGGTGCTGGCTTAGTATTTGCACCATCCCAACTCTTTCCGCGGGTGTCGTAAGAGGCGACTAAGGAATATCCGTCGGAGGGCGAGCAGCAGCGCCTCCTGCAGGACAATTTACCACCGAACTGTGAACCCCAACCAGTATACCCTGCGTGGGGATTATGGGCATTACCCTTATAAGAGATAAAATTAAATAAAGCGCTTATCAAGAGTAGGCCTGAGTCCAGTATTGGACCAATATAGGCTGTTGACATTGAGGTTACTATTGTATATTTCCCTACATTATTACAGGAGCTATGGGTAGTAATGGAGTACCTAGCCGGCGGTTCGCTAACCGACGTGGTCACCGAGACGTGTATGGACGAGGGCCAGATCGCGGCGGTGTGCCGAGAGGTGCTGCAAGCGCTGCATTTCCTGCACACCAACCATGTTATACACAGGGATATCAAGTCCGATAATATACTCCTAGGACTTGATGGACAGGTCAAATTGAGTGAGTATATCTTATCACTAAAGTCATTAAAACGGGATATTTACCATGATTTAATTTTGTTATTCCGTGATCATGGCGTATGAAACTGTGCCGAAATTTTGGATAGTCTAAAATCAAATTATGGTAAATATCCTGTTTTGTGATGAAATGGCTTTTTTCAGACTATCATAGGCTGATGATGATGATGTGTATTGCCAAAAGTAGACAGAGTTAACGTTTGATCGGAGTTGGGAGAAACCAGGTTTCTCCCAACTCAGGTTTCTCCAAACTTATCAATGGTCTATTGTGTAGTGCTAGGAGAATCAAGTCAATTCTGTCGGTAAATGTACTTTTTTTTCGCAAGCGCGTTTCAATTCATTGGCCAACAATTAGTGCACAAGCATTAATCTCACAATTTCACTTAATTCTTATGTCAACTTACAGCTGACTTTGGTTTCTGCGCACAAATATCGCCAGAGCAAAACAAGCGAACAACAATGGTCGGTACGCCGTACTGGATGGCGCCTGAGGTGGTCACGCGGAAACAATATGGACCTAAGGTAAGCTATCTACTCAAGCCGTCAACTTCTACTGCGTGGTATAGTCCTTCTCTATGTAGATTTTCCAATTGAGCAAAGAAAGCCACAAAAAATGTATAGCATTGAAAATATGGGCGAATTTATCGGTCGAAACACTGAAAGCAAACGAGCCAGTATCAATGTCTAATACTTATTCTATTTTAAACTTTATCTCCATACACAAAATCCATCGCAATCAATTACATTTAAAGATGGTTCATGTATGTAGTGTTCGTTTCTTGGCATTTACGTAGATAACTTTTAAAGACTACGGAAACGACCGATGCGGCCGGGGTGGTGGGTCAGTGGCAGCCGCTGCACCGGTTGCTGCTTCAGTACTCGCTTGTCATTTATATTTTAGAACCACGCTTAGTTAGCAACAACTCCTACCGATAATATTTCGCGCCACCAATGTTTTAAATATAAAATTCATAGTACAATACTAGTTTGAATGACTCTCAAGGTATTTTCGAAAGTTAAAAAGTTCAAAGCAGAAATTACTTCGAAAATGCGACAACTGCTGTCCGGTATGTTTTGTTTTGGCCCTCATGTTTTATTAAATGTTTCCAGGTGGATGTCTGGTCTCTGGGTATAATGGCCATCGAAATGATCGAAGGCGAGCCTCCTTACCTGAACGAGAACCCTCTCCGAGCGCTCTACCTGATCGCAACCAACGGCAAACCAGACATAAAGGACAAAGAGAAGCTGAGTACAGTGTTCCAAGACTTCCTTGACCAGTGCCTCGAGGTGGACGTCGAGAGGCGCGCCACCGCTCTCGACCTACTCAAGGTAATCCATATTCATCCATAATAACCATCTAATTCCACTTAATTAATCGCTTTTTCATAACAATAGTATCATCTCAGTATGACACATTTTGGCATTTAAACTTTAATGAAAAAATTTGCTATTTACGTGGACTGATTCATTGAATGTAACTTTTGACACGCGCGCGTCGCTCCGTCTGTAGTTTCTTTCATAAAAGCTAAATTAAGCTATTAATTTAGTTAAATAAGGGCCATGAACAATCTCTTACCGCAATTATTTGACAGTTTTTAAAGAAAATCTGTCAATAATTCATCACTTGTATGAAATGATTATTGCTTATATCTGAATTACGTTTGAGTATTCAGGGGTAAGTGCTTCATTGTTATCAGACTGAAGCGTTTTCAAGTGTTTATGAACTGAGATAAGGTTGACTCTTCCAAATCATAGATCTCAATTTCTTGTCATTGACCTTTGGATTTCTAGGTGTATGATAAATTTCACTGACTAACGTTCGAGGCATTAAGTCGTAGATGATTCCACATATCATTCCTCGAAACCAGCTATTTAACTCAAGTGCTAAATGTATGATTTTTGTTGCAGCATCCGTTCCTAAAGATGGCGCGACCGTTGGCGTCGCTGACCCCCCTCATCATGGCGGCCAAAGAGGCCGCTAAGGGCCATTAGCGGCGGCCCCCGGCGCCCGCGGCGCCTGCGCGACCCTAGCGCCCCCAGTGCCTGCGTCTGTTGTACAAAGTGTGCGTACGCTCCATGTTATTGTGAACTAGTGCATCTAGACAAGACATCGCGCGTCACGAATACAAACTACCTTTACGAGTACGTATTGTGCATAACGACGACGAACATTAGCAATATTTTACTTTAAATGGCTGCCCAATGATTATTATAGAAATAATCGTATTTTTACAAGAGATTGAATATTATAAAATGCAGTCCACTAAATATAATTGTAGTCTCGTGTAGTGATGTTATTATCTTATTAGCGACGCAACTCTATTGACGTGTGCCGTTCGACTGTCCTATTGTAAAGATGAAATTGAATAGAATATAGAGTAGACATTAGATACGAGTTATGGACCGTTACGAAATATTTAGCTGCAAACGAAGACTGGCAGTTTAGACATGATTGTAAAATATTAGGATGACGTAGTGCGTTACGTTAGTACCTACCTACTCAGCTTACTCACTGTGATGGTAGTTAGTAGTGGTGGAATGGGTGCACGGACACATCAATACAAAGCCGAGTGTTGTCTCGGCGCGAGGCAAGACAGTGGTGTGGTATCTACTATGAGCCGGCCTAGGCTGTGCTCGGTGCGATGTGACCATGTGACACACCCACGAAAACACATTAGATTACGATCTATCATGAAATTATAGATACACATGGAATGAGTGAAGATGAATGGTTGGTGAATTCATTTTAATTATTATTATATTTCGAAATATGATTATTAAAATTTTTAGATTTTATTTAATGGTACAAAATATAGTATCCAGCATTTTGAATCTAATGACATACTACATGTAATATTAATATCGTGTTAATCGAACTTTATGGCGCTGCTTATTCAGCTTGCTTTCAATGTTTAATATTTAAATGATCACCATGTATATTCATTGTTAATTTATTAATTGCTTGCTTTTATTGAAATACGTATTAGAGATTGTTATTTTTAAGTAATGAAGCAATTATTCAGTCATTACGTTTTCTAAAGAATTAGGCTTGTGTTTTTGAATTCGTGTTTAATTTGGCAATTTTTTAAACAGTTATTATCTATTTTGACGTCATAATTTTAATTTTATTGTTTGTATAAAAATAAAGCATTTACTTAGTATTAAGTTTATAAAGTCTATTTAAAATGTTCATGATAACAATATGCTAAATCAAGAATGATCATTCATCAAATTCACAAAGGCACAAAAAAAAAGTGAATGAATATCTAATCTATATGAATAATAACAAAAACAAATTATATAAATTATGTAGTTAGCATAAGAGGTCTTCACAAGTGTGGTATTCTTTTGAAAGATAACAAAGTTTTAAATTGACAGTTGGTTATTGAGATAATCAGACAGGGCCCTTATTCCACTAAATAAATCACTTCGCCATAACAATGGTATCATCTCAAAATAACACATTTTGGCAGTTTACCTTTATGAAAGAAACTACAGATATGGGGCACAAGTCAAAGCTGAAACCATTCTACAAGTATCAATCTCTCTATTATTATCTAGAGTTCATTTCATCTATGGAAGTTTTTGTGACGATACCACTGTAATAGTAAAGTGATTGATTAGCAGAATTTGGCCCGAGGTATCTTTCAGAAGAACACCACCCCTGAATCGCGATAGCTTTACTTAGTAAAATAATAGAAGTCAATATAATGATTATGACAATATTGTAGTTGCTTTTGTTTGCTGACTATAACACTGGTGTTGTGTTATCGAAGTACTTTTAGGTTGTCTCTCTGCTTTTATTATCGTTTAGGTTGTGCCGACAGATGCTGTTAAATTGGTTTATTTTCATGTGTATTCACTTATTTTAAGCGAGTGAATGTAAGTAGCGTGATTGTTAAGAGTGTTATAAAGTTGTGATGAAGTGATAAAGCGGGCTTTAGGCGCTCGTCTCCTGTATAGTGTACAGACACAGGTTAGAAATGAGTAGATCTACTCAATGACAATATAAAGTGACCAATTTATGCTACGTAGATTCCATGCAGTTCAAAAGGTTGGTGCCGTTTTTTCCTTGTATCAGAAAGTGTATCAATAGTGGTCCAAAATACTGAGATACACAGCAAACAACAAATTCTTCACTTGTCGGGAATATAAACAGCAACCTGTTGCTAATAGAAGCTTCCAAAACATTAGTTTTTTGTTTGCCTGCTGACTTATAAAGAATGTCCTATGTAAAACGGCCTAACACTCCTTAACTATTTATAAGTAGCAACATTATTTGAGAAATTCAGTTCACCAACTACAACCAAATCGTGCAATATTTTAGAACCGTAGAGCCAAATCAGAAGAGAGCTTGAACAAAATTATTCAGTATCTGATAATCTAAAATAATTAGAAATGTATTAATACAATGTGATCTTGAAAATGAATTTTGAGTATGCATTAGAATGTTATATTGAAAAAGTAACTATTATAATTACATTATGTAGTCCTAAGTTACAATGTATTAATGAATGTATTAAGTTCCAGAGCAAGATGGTTAATTCAATTAGATCATTTTTCATGTTTTTGACAGTTGTAAAACACCAGTGCCATGTATGAGCGACTGCATGTAAATTACAACCATACTTAATAAAAAGACTCACCATGATGTTGTACATTTTATTTATCAAGTTCGACAGCGGTCGTATGAACCTGCTAAAGGTATTAATAAATAAATAAATAATGCCATGTGATATAGGTATTAAAAAGGATTAAAACGTTTTGAATTTTCTATATGAGGTATATATATATATTATAATTCACATTAACTTTTATGAAAGTAGGTTATATTGTGTTATATCATGTAGTGCTTAATGTGTAATGTAACTAATGTATTATGTAAGATAGGAAAACCACCATCATTTAGTCACAAAAATATTTATTTAGAAACATATGACTAAATGCTAAACAAGATACACTGGTTGGCACAGAGCTTAACAAACCTATACAAAACAAATAAATTATTATCAAAGAAATCAAACATGACTTGATTAAGAAGGTAACTATTGAAATGTTAGTATTTGCACTGTTATTAATTAAAATCGCGACACAAAAACAAAGCTAGCTAGTACAGTCAGCGTCAAATTGATATGAGCATCTAGAGTAGTCAAAATGATCTGAAAAACATAAAAGCAATTTCATATACGCAGTTCGAATCATCATATTGTTGTAAGCACCCAAAGTGTTCAAAATATCTTGCTGACACTGACTGCTCATATAAATATGAAACAATGAGTACTAAGATGTTTTGAACACCTTGGATGCTTACAACAATATGATAATTCGAACTGCGTATATCTAATTGCTTTCATGTTATTCAGATCAATTTGACGCTGACTGTACCTACCTCATACCTGCTATTGGTTTCTTACAAAATTAGCTGCTTCAACATGATATATTACATTTTAAATTATATAAATAAACTGCTTACTTATTAAATTATTAATTTCTACAGTATCTGCTAAAATATACCTTACTGATGACTCTAATAACTTTTTAACAGAAAGGAGAACCTTTCTGATAGAAATCACTAATCTTTCCTCTCTTCCGCCGGTATGAAGTCAATCGAGGCGGAGTTAATGCAAAACCGTTTTCGTTTCGGTGCCGGGCCGTCATCAAACACATGGCCCAGGTGAGCCGCGCACTTCGAGCATCGCACCTCAGTTCGCACCAAACCTGGCCGTGTTAAAACCAGTAATATATTTGCTCCAACTTTATTTCACCCATCAAGTCCATTCACCAAGAAGCCATTTATGTACAAAAATGTAATGAATGATAAATGAACATTTTCATTTCCGTTTTCGTAAGAGTTGGTGTTGTGAATATGTATAGACGATTTCAGCGGCACCGTCACAGCAGTCGAGGATCGTCCGGACATCGACAGCGGCAGCCATCCGGGAACAGGCGGGACGGGGGGAGGCAGGGTGCGGGAGGAAGGGCAAATGCAAATTAATCGACATGCTCAATCCATAGCGTTAAAGTGTGACAAACGCATGTATTGTTAGCGTCACAATGTTACGGCCACATGGTTATAGAATTGTGTGATTATTTGTGTATTGTATGTGGCCATTCAACCATAGTGGAATTCATCATTGAGTTATGTTATTTGAGTGTGCATTTTGATGTATTTGCAAAATAGAAAAAAGATGTGGAGTTATAGATAGATAGTATATAGATAAAGCATATCAAAGTAGATACAATACCAATTGACGTCCAACTTACGTTTTTGTGGAGTATCAGGATTGTTGGAAGGTGGTCAAAGGTTGGGGAAGACAGAAAAAAAGATAAAATTGAATTAGCACCATATCCCAGCACCATTTTTACATACATACATTGCTGATAAAAATAGAATATTGGTAGAGAATCTTATTGACTTCTATCATTTATGTAACTTTACATAAATGATAGAAGTCAATAGGATTCTTGAAGTAGACAAAAAAATTTAAACAAAACATCCCATCAATCCAATAAATAAGTTTTTTATATACATAGAATAAGCAATAAATACATACATCTGTACAAAAAAATGGTGTACAACTGTACACCAATTTTTACATACAAAATATGAAAAAATTGGTGGCCATGCCTGTTATATTTTTTTATATGAATATTATGGATATTTTATGAGGGTGTGGATAAACATTATCTTGCAGTTGAACTTGACTGAGCATTGTGCAGTGGTAGAAATCCAACTGTAGGTATGTAGCCAGTTATATTCTATCTATAGTAATACATTATCAAGTTCAAGGTTAGTGATCACACAATGTGCTTAAGGCCAGCAAGTCTATAGATGCTTTATATGGCAGTAACATTGCGCCGGGGGCATTCAATGAAAAAACATCAAGGCAAGTTGTTGATGAAACAAGTGTAGGTATGTGATGTATAAAATTGTGTGTGATGATATGAACACATGATCTCAAGAGCTTTATTTGTTCCTGATAAGAGAACAACTCGGATAAATATGATGCAACATTATCAATCACATTTTTTTCACTTATCATGGTCATGATTTAGACAAATTTTAAGCATTTAATGTTTTGATGATAAGTGATTAAGGTCTTTATGGGTATGGTTAGTATAAGCTATTTATTGTTTGCGAAAATTTAGATTTTATTTTATGAATATAACCCATTGAGAGCAAGTTAAGATGGGGAGACCACAGGCTCCTAGAATATTATTTTTTATGTTTACATACCTGCACTGGCATCCTTATGTAGAGTAACTTTCTCTTTGGCTAGAACATCATTAAAAGCAGGCCATCCACAGCCGGAGTCATATTTAGCTTTCGAGGTGAATAGATCCTGTCTGCATACTACACACACATACATTCCTTCATCATAAAATTTATTGTAGCACCCTGTAAAAAAAAACACAAATTGCCGTGAAACACTCTTATGGTACCAACAAATAATAAAATCCAGTTACATACCCGTAAATGGTCTCTCAGTTCCAGCTTCTTGTGTAACATGATATTGGAGCGGCGTCAAACGCTTTTTCAAAGCTTCTTTATCCTCCATAGCTCTCCAAACTAGTGCTAAAAGGTCAGAGTAAGAATGTTTATTCCGGCACGCTAAAGTCTAAAATAGACGTCTTTGAGCGAGGCCTTTCCGTATTTATATGGCGATAAACGTGCAGTGCGCGAGCGAAACGGTCTTACCTGTTGTAAACGGATGCCTCAACTGAATAGAAACGGGTGGTTGAAGGGCCTTCCTAATCGTAATAAGCGATCTGCTGAATACAAAACGCATACCTTCGAAGTAAGACAACACTGTTAGCTTTCTATTTATAAGATAGCGAAAAAACAAACGACTTGAAATTTTATTTCTTCAAAATCGCCTTGCTTTTCATATCATTCATCATCACACACATACGTCACAAACAAACACACACACCACTGACACCACACACCACATAACAGCTGTTGAGTTGTCAAAGCTTTGTCTGTCTTGACATTGACATTTGCCATGTTGCGTCAGTACAATCTCACTGTCTGATTCATCCCGTGGACAGAAGAAATTATCTCACGTCCTTTATAATATCTCTACTCTAAAAAGCTATAACGTAGGTAAATAAAAGTAAGTTAATTGCTTACAGTTAGATCATCGAGCTACAGATTAATGGATTCCATCGACAATCGCGTGACTAATTGTATGAAAAAACAGAAGGCAATCGCGAATAGGGCGCGATTGCCTTCTGTTTTTTCATGGTGCATGTGCATGGCATTTCAGGGTGCATGTTTGAAACGCTTTATCTTTATGTCCTCCTGTAAAATATGTATGCAATCAAAATTTTCAGTAGATATCGACAGCACTACCCTACTAGATCTACCCATTTTTTTTTCTTTTGCTACGAACGTTACCACTACCTCTGGTTTCATTTTCGAACGCAACTCGATCAGGACACACAGATGAGAGAGAAAACATAGATGTTTGAAGATTTTTGTATGGGGGGTGGACCCTCGATACAAAAACCTTAAAACACCTTCTCTTGTCGCAATTACCACCGTTATTGATGACAAATAATATCGAGAAAAAAACAAATTTATTACGTTTGTAGAGAATATTTATTTCAACAAATATCTACCTACATAGGTAAGGTAAGGCCTATGTTAGTAAGGATTATAAATACAATTACTAAAGTAACATTATCAAAAAGTTCAAATAACCATAAAGGTCCTCTAAGTCTACTAAGTCTAGGTCCTAAAATAACACCATCATCAAAGATATATCCTAAGATCAGGAGTTATTTATCTGTACCGCAAAGTTTTCTTTGACTCCTCTGAAACAAGAACAATGATTATCATCCTATGCATTGTACAAGTACCTATCGAAAACGAAAGCAATGGGTGCCGATATTTGACATTAATTAGAGTGTATAGCTAAGCTTAGCTAGACTTGACTCGACATGGACCACTCGCGTGCGTGGCCTTGCCTGAAAAAAGTATATAATATGGGTAGGTATATCTAATACTACTTTCCTGTGACCCCTGATGAAATGCCTGATCTTTGCTAGGCAAGGTTACTTACGGCAAGAGACTCTGATGAAATGCCTGATCCTTGCTAGGCAAGGTAACTCACGGCAAGTGACTTTGATGAAATGTCTGATCATTGCTAGGCAAGGTAACACACGGCAAGTGACTTTGAGGAAATGCCTGATTATTGCTAGGCAAGGTAACTTACGGGAAGTGACTGATGAAATTCCTGATCATAGCTAGGCAAGGTAACTCACAGCAAGTGACTCCTTGCTCTTCTGTATCTGCATCAGCACATACTCCGTTTCATCGCCCTCGGAATCTGCCACGTCAACGCAGGACTGTTGCACTACGGAGTTATCGCAGCGGCAGAAATCCTCGTGCAGTAATGGCTGCATCTGATTCTGTTATATAAAAATAAAGCAACTAAATTTAATGCTTTTAGCTCTTGGTAGGTAGCTATCAGTACCTACCTAAACGTGGGTAAGGTAATATCATATTATTTACAAAGCATTAAGATCGAATAAAGTCACATTGATTTCTTACAACTGTCGTCGTCCCGAGACCTTCTAACCAGATATGCGAGGATAGATCTTCAGCCTCTGGCGTCATCCATTTCTTCATTTCACGGTGATGCCGTCGCCGTTTCACGTTGGGATTCGACGTTTTCGGTAGGAATTTCTTAACCTACAAACAGTCAGGAATTGTACTTTGATGCTTTTATTGTGTGAACTTATTCCTAAAGCAAAAACAAAGATGATACCAGGTAATTTATGTGAAAGCATGGGTCCAATTCCTCACTGTTCTCAATAAATATCTTCTGCTACGTCGTCGTAGGCCATCTACATTAGTATTGCGCACGCAGCACTTGTACTCTACTACATACTTGTTAGGTAACGTCTCGCCCGACGCCGGCCGAAGACCATCTAAACATTCTACAAAAGTGCTACGCACGTAACATTAACTAGGGGAGACCGGGGTTCAAAGTGCCGAGGGCACGTTGTTCCGATGCAAATTACTTTGGAAGGAAAAGAGATAGCAATATGTGTGAAATGCAGTGCAAGACGTCATACCATCGCGCTATTGCATCAGCTATTTTAGTGATGCCTTGGCAACCGGCAAGTGTGGTAGTCGAATGGAGGTATTGTAATGGTAATTGTCATGTAAGTAAATATTTTCGTGTTGAAACTTTTTGGTCTATTTCGAACAGTTTTATAGCTATTAATGTGCGACTTGCATTTAATTGTTGGAAAAACTATTGGGAATATTTTAATAATGTCATTATTGATGTAATGTTACCTATACCTGTAGAAGAATTTTGGATAACTTTGAAAATTAAATTTGGGGCTCTAAGTGCCGCTGGTCCGGGGCTAGTTGTTCCGCGGTACTTTGAACCCCATAATAAGGAAGTGAATGAATTTGAAACAAAAATTGTTTTAGGATGCGAAACTACAAAAGAAAAACGGGACGGGGCAAGACTTCTGAACAACTATTGCGGCGGGCAGCTAATGCTGTAATCAAAGTCGGTCGGAAGCTCAAAACCGTAGCGCGGGAACTAGAAATATGCCAAATGACATTATTCCGTTTTGTGAAAAAGCTAAAGGCCGGTGTAACTCCAACTGTGGGTTATTACTCCAGAAGGTGTTCAACCCAGACCATGAGAAGACATTAGCTGAATATCTTTTGAAATGTTCATCGATTTATTATGGTCTGCTTCCAGAAGAAGTGAGGAAGTTAGCATACAAGTGTGCTGTGAAATATGATAAGCCTAACATACCAGCTGCATGGCATAAAAATGGAATTGCAGGAGCTTACAAAGATGGATTTCGGAAGAGAAATCCGCCTTTGTCGATAAGAACTCCTGAGCCGACCAATGCAGGCCGCGCATCTAGTTTCAACCGACACAATGTTGGAGAATTTTCAGCAAATTGGGTGATGTCATGTTAAAACATAACTTGACACCATCAAAGATATGGAAAAACTTGGACGAAACAGGAGTCACCACTTTATATAAAGCCCAGGAAAATAGTGGCATCAAAGCGTCTTGTGTAAGAACTGGGCACATTTAAAATGTTTGGATTCGGACGAAGTCCATTCCTATGTTTGTCCTAATTGCAACTCTGATGACGAAGCTTCCGAATAGTACAAAGTTGATTGGATTAGACTGATTAAAGACTTGTAATTACTTATAACTATACTTGTTAATGCTAGTTGATTGATCTCAATGTCCTAAATAATACAAAGTTAAAAGTTGATTAATTCGAAGTGTTAGTTGGTTAATTTTATGTGTTAGTTTTGATGATTCTTTGCCAAAGATAGTAATTTTAATCCTTATTTTTAATAAATGACTCATGAATATTTCATTCAATAATTTTGTGTTTCGTTTATACATATCTATACACTACAACTAGAACATTATCAATTGAAATTGCCGGAACAACTTGCCTCAACGATGGAACAACCAGCCCCACGACGACGGGTTCAGTTCTTCCTTATCGATTTTTCACAAAAAAAATATGCTGACGCTAAAAATATTACAAATTTAGTAAATACGACATCAAGTAAAACTAGTATAAATTATGTGTCTATAATACCCCTAAATATTGAATTTCAGTCCATTTATTGACATTCTTTTTGCGTGTTATTTGAAAATCGGCACTTCGAACCACGGTCTTCCCTACTTGTTGGCCTACGCCATAGAACTTCTACCTACACTAGTAGTGCTACGCACGTAGCCAGCGCTACACAATGAGCTACGCCATAGACATTCTACGTAAGTGCTACGTAGCCGACCGACGATGACGCTACCTTAAAAGTCTACGTGAATACGCCCGGTTCGTTTGAATCGATGAGCTGTTGATTTGATTGATACTGAAACATCTACTACTTTTTTCGTTTCGTCTACTAGTTTTTTCCTCTTTATTTATTTCACGATCAAAAGGAGAGAAGTGAATGCGTGCATTTCAAAGGGTCGGTCGGCAGAAGCTCAAACGTAAAAATACGAGAACTATTAGTTACTTGAATATCGTGAGAGCTGTTGTAAACCTTCTGGGCATTTTCACTCGGACTCCAGCTACTCACGTCGGATTTTTTGCAACTTGTGCACGTTTGTTTAATCAAGTCGCTAACGATAATACAGGGTGTGGTAACGAAGAATGTTAGGTTCAAAAAAAACTCCATACACCTGTGGAATAACAAGATTTCGTTTAAAACAGTCCAATCTTAAGCCTATCAATGGAGGCCAGTCGATTGAATAGCGTACCTACCTAGCTGTAGACATAAGACGTAAGAATCTACTCTCAGGAGTTCGACTAAATTTACCCAAAGTACTTATTGGTAGGTACATACCACAGAAAAAAATAATAATGGTACATTATCGATTATTAAAAATTTAAAAAGAGTAAAGTAACCAACACGCTCATGCAACGGACTGTCCTCTCCTTAGTTTTAGGGTGCACTGGCCAGCCTTCAGCGTCGTAGGCGACTGGGCAGCAACGCAAGTAGCTCTCATAATAATGGTCTAACGGTCGGGGCAATTTCACAATTTTACGCAATCCAAATGAACCAACACTGCGGAACATCAGACCCAAAATTGCCTTCGCCAGACCTGAAAACAAAACCGACAAATATGCTGGTGGCCATATTTTATTTAACACCTACTTTTGACCACATGCATGGAAAAAATACATTTTAGATTCAATATAGTTTACTTGATGCGTCAAGCTGAAGACAGGGCTCTATGGCGCTTATTGGCATATGTCCAGCAGTGGACTAATATAGGCTGATGATGATGATGATGATAGTTTACTTCAGCTTGTACTTCTCCGTCAGAGCGCTATAAATGGCTAAACGCTGTCTTTCTGCGTTGAAATAGAGGACATAATATATTTATACACCATGCAAACTGCGACACCTCATTCTATATGTGTACTGTGCCTCAGACCCGACAGTTTCATAACGTGAGATGTCGGATAAGTACCTACCTAAACAATGCAATAAATATCCGAATGATATTTGAATGCGTCTATTACAATTCAACAGTTCATCAAGACCGCCACTACAATGATAATCTTATCTAGACCTGTGTCGATCGATCATTTTTCAAGACCTGTTCGATCGCGACCTAACGTGCAAAAAGATCGAATTAAAAAGACTCGATATCCGCTACACAGTTTACTTTTGCGGTAGTACCCTATACAATAAGTTTTTTGTTTCAAATAAAGATTATTGTATTTTTTTTTGTCTTGCTAACCCAGGAACAGCAGTATAATCAGAGTACCGACCGCCGTGACCAGCATATCGATGGAGACGACGTCGTGGTAGCAGACGGAGCGCACATGCCTCACTCTCTCGCGGAGAGACAGGCCCGCGGCGATCTGCGCAGCCTCCGACATCTCGCGGCAGAGCAGCTTGGGATCCTCGTCTGAACCAGAAATCTTAATATCTTATCTTATACTTACTATAACTATAACTATTTTTATATATTTTTTTATATAGTTATAGCATAGATGAAGGAAACATAAGATAGCCAAAGCCCATTCAAAGTTGCGTTCCTCCGAAATTCTGGATAATACTAGATGGCGTTGATCCTTATCCCGAAAATCGTTATATTCCACGATTAAACTCGGTAAATGAATAGGAGTCATTTGATAATCGTAACAATTCTTTTATCGTTTTTTTTAAATAAGTTTTTGATACATACCGGTTGATATATTCAAATTTTGTTTTATTAATAGATAATCGTCCTGGTAGACTAGTCTCTAAAGAATAGTGATAGATGGCGTGGCATAATGTACAAGATAAAGCGTCGTTTAATAGGTAGATGGCGTGCAAATGAAAAGTTTGTATGATAACATAAATTTTATGATTAGATATTTGAAGTGTGTATGGAAACAATAACATATACAAAAACAGGCCCTTTCTGTCAAATTAGATACCCTAAGCATACCTATCTATTATGCCGCAGGTTTTTTCGTTTTATTTACTATAGGTATTTGATTTAGCTTATTTGCAAGAGGGCGCTGCGCTCGCACGGTCAACGTACACCCTATGAATAAAATTGATTTAAAATTGAAATCCGGGTAAAACAGTGATTAAACCAGTGAAAATTAAAGTAAAACGTACTAAGCATATGGGATAACATTATCTCAACGAAACATTACAAATTAGAGCTAGAAAACAGTGATTACAAAAACAACAAGGACGATCTGTGAACAACAATAAACAGTGCAAATCAAGTGAATAAGACGATAAACACCATAAACGTAAATTACTTATGCATACAAGCATAAAATAACAGAACATTACGAAAATACACTGAAAACATCATACAAAGTTATTAAAATCAGTGATTATTTGTCTACCGAGTTTGTCACTTTTTTACCAACTTGACGGATCTTTTGAGCATCGTTAGAATATTGAAATCATCCTTCTATTTCGACTGGAGAGTTATCCGCTCCATGGCTCAGTTGTTTAACACACTGGAATGTACCAACAAAAAAGACTGGAAACTGCTGGTTCGAACCTCCACTTCACATGCTTTTTGCATAAATATCTTTTTGTTATTAATTTTTTTTAAGGAATATATACATATATTTTATAAAATAATTCGGTATTTTTGACATAACGACGCCGAACCGCTTCAAAACTAATAATTGCTAGAAATTTTATTAATTAAGGCTAATGTCCTGATGGAATGTTTGATTAGTGAATTGTAACTTAATAATTACGTAGATTTTCATGGTGTTGTGAACCAAATTCAAAACAATTCGGGTGGTCGTATAATTTTTTGAACATCGTTAGAATATTGAAATCATCCTTCTATTTCGGCTGCAGAATTATCGGCTCCATGGCTCAGTTGTTTAACACATTGGAATGTACCAACAAAAAAGACTTACTGCTGGTTCGAACCTCCACGTCACATACTTTTTGCATAAATACCTTTTTGTTATTAAAATTTTTGAAGGAATATGATACCTTTCAAAGTTTATGATATAAATATATATATTTTATAAAATAATTCGGTATTTTTGACATGACGACGCAGAACCGCTTCAAAACTAATAATTGCTAGAAATTTGATTCATTAAGGCTAATGTCCTGATGGAATGTTTGATAATTCCGTAGATTTTTATGGTGTTTTTTTGAAACCATACTCTGGATTTAAACAATTAATCAAGCTTATAGTTTGACATTGATTTTCTTATTTGTAAATAGTTATTAATTTATAAGGTTAATTTAGAATACCAAGGAGATAAGATTTTAAGTGTTTTCAATGCTTTGTAAAATTAAAAGACAAATTGTTGTTTGAACTTCGCGCTACGTAGTGGAGGTGACGTATGTTCAAGCAACAACTATTAACGATTAAACTAATTTGTAAACTTGAATAATCGATGAGAAATAAGCTTATAAATGACTTTAATATTTACTACATCAAAATTGATTTTTAAATGTTTTCTCAAACATTCTCTCGTCGTCAAAAACCACGTGTGCGAACCACGTGGTTTTTGAAATAAAACCGCATTGTGCGGCGGGCGAAGCCCATTACTTTTTACATGAGTGATCCTAGAGTGAGTGAGGCCTTGCTGGCACCAGCTCTGCTGGTGGTAGTTCGGCCGACGTCATACATTCAAAAAATCCTATCGGGCAGGGTACTTCGACAGACATCTTCATAAGTCATGTTCTAAAAAATTCTCATCTAATCGACCAAGAAACGTGCTAAATCAAGTATTGAAAATTGTTTCGAGCTTTATGCATAATGTGTGTACTGTAGGAAAAACATGAATAAAATTTATTAATTAAAGTTCAAACGTTATTCGTAAAAAAATATTATATATTAACCCAAAATTAAGGGGATTTTTATTGTATGTCAATCAATACTGATGCGAGGTAGGTACGTGAGAGAACGTAAATAATATTTTTACTCAAACCAGTGCAGAACACAGCAGAACGGCAACGTCGCGCGTCGCCGGGTCGCGTCGTCGTCGTTCAGCCGGGAAAAATGCTATCTGGCAACGTATCAATCATGTAGCAATCGACATTAGCACCATCTATAAAATTGAGTTACATGGAAGTATATCATTGACATAACCTCTTGAAAAGCTGCAAATACCATCTAATAGGTGGCGCTGTTGCGGTAAAATAAACGGGCAGATTGATTAATTTTAACGAATTGCTACACGTAGCGCCATCTCGCGCCCTACCAGATAACTAGTAATCGATTCTCGGTCGGATGAATGGACTTTGGAAGTCTATTTATTTTATTCGTCCATGGTTATAGTTAGTTTACATGTAATGTATGAATTGATTTTACCAATAAATTGTATTTCTGTATTTCTTAGGTACACTAATATTATAAACTATTTTTAAACTTACGCGATCAGAACACGAAATTACAAGTACCTACTATTTTAACGGGTATTTACTTACCTATCGTGTTTATTTACCTGAATCACTGAGTCATCCCGTGACCTAGACGGCAGTGTGTAGTTAAACCTGTTGAAACGTCGTTAAATTGGTAAATAAACGCGAGCAATACCCGTTAAAATAGTACTTGTAATTAATAACCTAGTTTCTGTCTACGGCTTGGCACGTCTTGTTTCTATATAAACTTTTACCTGTGAGTTATTTCTGTCCTATGGGGACTGATCCATGGGATATATAGATGTAGCCTATGTTTAATTCAGGTCTACACTACACCTACATCTATGCATAATTTCAGCCCGATCCGTTGAGCGGTTTTGGTATGAAGAGGTACCAAACATACATACATGTTTCATAGAGCCCTCCCTAATCTTTGATAAAGTGGTTAGGCAGGTACGTATTTGAAATGTAGAAACAAAACTTACTGAGGCAGGTACATTCACAGTGCCAAACACAGAAGCACCGGTCCCCTTTCTTTATAGTCACGTCTCTCACTGCTACCGATTCATTTTCGTCGTTTAGCAAGGACACTGGAATTATTATTAAAGTAAAATCGTAAAGTAACATAGTATAAAATGAAGTCGCTTCCACTGTCTTTTCGCTTAGATCTTTTAAACGATCAACTCATTTAAT
This sequence comes from Eupithecia abbreviata, assembly GCA_943735965.1. Taxonomy (NCBI): domain Eukaryota; kingdom Metazoa; phylum Arthropoda; class Insecta; order Lepidoptera; family Geometridae; genus Eupithecia; species Eupithecia abbreviata. The sequence continues at coordinate 5,747,917 of OX030976.1, forward strand.
TGCAGTTTTCAGAAGAAGATAGACAGATTCAAGAGGAAGGTTTATAAACCACTAGCTGCACCCTGTGGAAATTAAAATTTGTCTATAAACATTCCACTTGAACCACTTTATCTATTTAAAAAAACCGCATCAAAATCCGTTGCGTAGTTTTAAAGATCTAAGCATATATACATAGGGACAGACAGACAGCGGGAAACGATGTTGTTTAATAATTTTTGACGTAATAATGCACACAGATGAGAGATCTTTAATCCATCGATACTATCCATGGTTGCCGGTAGAGACCGCGAAATTGACACATAATATGTGTCAATTTCGCATGTGTCAATTTCGCGGTCTCTACCGGCAATTTATTATTAATAATTATTATGTATTCTGTGTTTTTTTTATCACCTTCGGCCCCTCGCAATCGCAAGCCTTCCAAACTGAGGATCGAGTCACTATAAGGCCACTTTATATCATGGAAATGAGAAACACATAATATAATAATAATAATAATGCTGGAATTCACACAGCATCATCTAGCCCAAAAATAAGGAGAGCTTGTGTTTTGATTATAAAATAAACTTATCGAAAAATCAATGGCCTGTCTTCTAGCATACGTTCCAGAGATCGATAAAGCCTTGGAACTATTATTAAATTATATTTTATGCCTAGAATAATTTTAATGATTTGTTAGATTATAAGTATTAGTCGCCTATCTAAATATTGCCCTAACAGGGTGCATGTGTAAACAACTTTTTCTTTAAGATCCCCTGTACGGTACAACATGTTTGCAATAAAAATATTGTGTACCTACTTCACTACTCAGTTGAAGTTTTTTTTATACTTATTATTTATTTAGAATGAACAAAGACATAATATAATTAAAATACAACGGAACACTGGAAAGCGCATAAGTATAAAACTGAATCGCACCTCCCACGCTCAAACTCTGAGGTTATTCTGAGTTTATGGTTGAGGCCGATTTCTTCAAACAGAAAGCATGGTTTAATATTACTGTAATTTTTGATTAACCAATTAGTTAATAATTATTAATGGAACGTAGGCTAAGTAGGCCATTTATTTCTCGAAAACAAGAATACCCAAGCAGTGGAAAACATCCGAAGGTATGGAGGCTGGCACATCTAAACGCACACTTTTAGTGTGTCGAGGAGCAATGAGGATAGGATTGTCGCTATATGTCTCGCCGCCATTGATCTGGGAACCAAAATCAGGACCACAATCGCGGGCAACAGTTCTGAAAATGTAGACGTTAGAAAGTTACTTTTTATATACCTTACTTAATGAGTTTCATTATATATCTACCTACTTAATCGCTCATCATTTGAATCATCAGCATAGGTTACAATTGCAAGCAGAAACATTTAAGTATCTATTTATTTTTAAAACATAAAGCCACCAGCTGAGTGTAAAAAATTGTTTAATGCACTTGTTTTCCCGAAGATACAGGCGGCCACATCTATCTTAAAACATAGTTAATTATAATTTAATTAATATTTTAATATTCAATATTAAAATTGCCAGTGCTAACGAATGTATGCTAAAAGCATAGGTACCTATGCTTTTTTTCATGATCTGGAATACTGTCGGGTATGTGAACTCGCTCTAACAACTACATAGGTATATTGAAACACCGAAAAAAAAAGGATCCTATAAATCTGATGCTGTGTGAATGCGCCCTGTGTGTGAATGCCTAGATATAACTTTATCGGGATGTTGTAGTAGTTTTCAATAAAAAAAACATTAAACCTGAATTTAGCAGCAGCCAATCCAGTGTTAGTTACTTGTACGTTCAACGTAGTTCTTGTGCGTCGAGAGCTATCCGAAACTACGGTCATAATACGACCAGACGAGCTGGAAAATGATAGGCTGTTAAGTGGTTAATGTTCTGCAAGAGGCGCGGCTGCTGCCCGCCCCCCGGTGGATATCTTAGTCGTCCCTTATGACACTCGCGGGAAGAGTTGGGTTGAGTTTGCACCACCCTAGGTGCAAATTATAAGCCAGCAATACACGGCATTACACTACAATACATTGGTCATCAAATACCGACCCTATTACTCAAAATATGGGTCGATGTTTTAATAACCAATAGTATTCGATATATTCCTGATAAAGCTTTTGCAACTATCATGGTTGTTAACAAAAAAGTCACTTATGACGGGATATTTACCATGATTTTGAGATTTCATGATAAATATCCCGTTACAAGTGACTTTTGTATTCCTGATAAGTGATAACTATACCCAACTGGCACCAGTTGGTTCTCATCAGCACGCGCCTCCAGGTCGATCTCAACATGGTGTGGCCGGGGCGGTGCGGTATCGTCAGGTAGGGCGTATTGCCGATCATAGTGACGCGGCGGGATATTTACCATGGTTTTGAGTTTTCATGGAAATATCAAGTTATAAGTGACTTCTGTATTCTGATAAATGTGTACCTACCCAACTGGCACCAATTGGTTCTCATCAGCACGCGCTTCCAAGTCGATCTGAATATGGTGTGGCCGGTGGTGCGGTATCGTCAGGTAGGGCGTATTGCCGATCTTTGTGACGCGGTAATCGCCCGCGCCGCCGCAGTAAACAGCTCTCGTTGTTCGGATCATCACGTGACGTTTTAGCTTAAACACAATAATCAGTAATCATCAAACAAATCACCATTTATAACCTAGTTTCTGCTCGCGGTATCGTACGCATTGTTCCTATGTAAACATTTCAGTGATAGCAAACATTTTTATCTATCCATCTAAACATCCAAACTTTCGCATCACACTGAAGTTTCGATGTTTGTTCATTTCCGCGCCAAAACTTCTGAGCAATGTGTTCCCTTTATGTCGAGTCCCGTTACGTCCCGATAACCTTGTCTCGCTTCTATTACCCCTATTTCGAGTCTACGATTTCAGACCCGCTTCGATTCCCTTAATGTCGAGTTTAATAATATCATATTTTGAAGTACAGTCAGATTCACATGTGTACACATGTGTTTTTACGTTTAAAGAACATTATTCTCATGCAAACACAGTGTTGAGTGTTGAGTGGAGACCACGATTCGGTAAACGTAGTGTAGGACGCCCTCCGACCAGGTGGAATGGCGACCTGCAAAGGACTGCAGGTAGATGCTGGATGCGTCAAGCTGAAGACAAGGCGCTATGGCCGTATGGCGCTCTTTGGGGGAGGCCTATGTCCAGCAGTGGACTAGTATAGGCTGATGATGACGATGAAACACAGTGTTTACTTAAGAAAGTTACTTTTTAGAAGAATTAGCCGCGGGTAAAGAGTAGTAGTAAGTAAATAATAAGACTAGCAAGCTAATTATAGTTTTGTACTTAAAAATCCAAAACACGACTACGAATCAGCAAGGTAAGTAGATATCGCTGAGATAAAATAAAACTGCAAGACTAACCAGCTTATTTTCTTCTGTTGAATATTCGAAGCTAGAGGCATTTTCTACTCGCACTTTCGCTTTTAAATCTTCATTATCTAAATTCAGTATGTCTTCTTCTGGCACCACAATGTATTTTCCTGTTAGATTGTTTATTTATATAATTTTTTATTTTATATTATTTGGTAAATAAACAGTACCTACATAAAACTTCACTAGATATACAAAAACAAAATAACTTCCTCCATTATGATAACATAAAAAACTGTTACATATAATTAGATAATTATGTAACAGTTGCCAATTATTACGAATAGAATGTGGGTAAGGTCGCAGGTAGGTAAAATCGGTAGAACCTACATATTTCGCGTCCAGTCATATTAGGTTTTCACCTAACAATTGGAGTCAATTAGCTGGAAACCGCCTTCATTTTGAAGTTTTAAACATTGTCTCAATCATAAAATATCGTGTTCGCTTCATAAGTTATTCAGTCATCTAGGTTTCTATAGCTCCAATTTATAAACTGTTTTATAAACTTGTAGATCATAAAATTTGCAACAAATTTTGTTGCCAATATCAACGACAAAAACTTTTATAACAACAACGCCAAAATGGCGGCTTATGCATAATACATACCTAATAACGAATATATTGAGATTCATGATATGAGATTCAATATTAGTTTGACCCAATATTTGGGCTAAAATGACTGGCCTATTAACTTCGAAAATAGAATCCATACATTAATCTACACACTAAACTCCGTCATATCTCATCTTATAATACATTGGAAAGTCACATACCACAATTGTGGCGTCGTCGCGTCGTATGAGGCCTATCATATTATGTCCAGCTGTGGGCGTGTTTGGGCTTAATGATGATGACTATAAGACTTGACTAAGATCTAGGATACTCCATTGCATTGGGTGTGCCCGTTAGGATAGATGTAGGTACATATTTATAAATAAATAAGTAAAACACGACAATGTCCATTTCGCTTAAAAATCAAAATTACGTTTACCTACTTACCACCGTTTATACCATCCGTTTCCGAGGGTTTTTGTGGAGGGACTTGAGAAAGAAGACAAAGACTCGTGGGCGGTAAATTGTACTCTTCCCTTGGAATCCACTCCATAGGGTGATAACGTATTATCAGATCTTGACTGACCCATTCCGGGGCTAAAGTACTCACGCTTAAACATTCCGTTAAATTATAATTATAGTTATACACTAGCCAAACTCGATGTGGATCGTTTGTAAAGAAACCACGACACAAAAACTTAAACTCACTTGCTTCGGTACAGATCACGAATCGACAAGCAATGTTAATAATGTACCTATAATCATTAAATTGTTAAGAAAAAACTTAAACCCGGCTTCTAATCGGTTAAATAATTTTTACGTGTTCCTTAGTTTTGTTGCATAGATTTATTATGGGACCGCTTCAGGATCCTTTTTTAAATAATAGCGAAAAAAAATTCTAAAGCAGTCCATAATTGACGGAGAAATCGACGAACATACACAAAAAAAAATATACACAGCCCCAACACAACGGCAACATAGAACCTCCTCCTTTTTTTGAAATCGTCGGTCAAAAAGACGCGTCAATAGAGTAAATTTTAGGTTAAGTAAGGGCGGTTTGTTTACAAACATTCCACATCGAGGTTGACTAGTAGTAGACTTTAACATTCACAACAGAGACAGCAACATTCGGAGCGATTTTTACACGCGCCTCGAATCGAACTAGCGAGCGAGAGTCTTGCTCGTGTCCTTAAGACTTTAAAATAGTGCATAAATACCTGGCAGGTTCTCCTTTCGTCATATCATTCCAGAGAGTATTCCCGTCATTGTTACTGAGTTTCTCAAATAATTGTACCTTTACGGTGTACAACAGATCGGGAGCCCCGATTGCATACACATCAAATTCGCTGTCAGACTTATCTTCATATTTATCTTTACTATCTTTCATTCTTCTCTCTGTAACTGGCACGGCGTTTTCTTCAAGATCCCACTCAGATTCAAGATTATGTTCCTTTGAATTTCCATTCTTTGTATAAGAATCCTTACGTTTATAGGAAGTCCAGGATACAGAGCGGTGTTGTAATTCATCTGATTTCTTTTTATCAGAATTTATCTTAGTATCGTCAAATTTTGCTAACTTTTTATCAGGAAGAGTTACGAGAGTCGTTGATGCGTAAGAGGTGGATCTAGTCCTGATTTTTTTTAAATCCTGATCATGTTGAGGTGTCCACTGTGAATATTTTTCATCCGTTGACGTGTCTTCTACCACGATGTTGTGTTCGTTTCGTTTATCGCGTTTATTCAACCATGCATTTAGTGTGCTATTATCCGTTACCTCTGTAAATATAAAGCATACATAGGTTTTAAAACTATCATGGTTATTAACACAAAGTCATTTATACGGGATATTTACATGGTTTGAAACTTAAAAACCAAATGATGGTAACTATCACGTTATAAATTACTTTCATACATAGGTTTTGTTTGAATTTACTTTTTAGGTGAATATAAAATGTATTACGGTTGTAAGCTAACTATTATAGTTGACTACGAACCTGATTTGTGTTGGAAGAACACGTTTCGACGCTTTATCCCTTTAGTAGTTACCCGCTTACACCCCGGATTCGTCAACGATTGTATATAAATAGAGCGGATCAAAGACCAGCGGATTATACAAATACAGTTGTTGTCTCGCGGCGGTAATCGAACCCGCAACTGCATCGCAGACGGACCTTCACTCACTGCGCCACTGAGGTCGCCGCGCCGCCGTGTGGAATAATTTACGAATAACGCCAGCAGCGTGAAAGCAGGCGCGTTTACCCCATTGTAAACCGGTTCCGCGGTGTTACCCGAGTGGTCTCGGCATTCAGTGGTTAACATACAATAAACCGGTTTTATTGTAAAGGTAGGGCCGAGCGCGGCGAGGCCAGGCGAGTCAGTGCTCCGCGCGAAGCTGCCGGCCCACCCGTCTAGTCTGTCCGCACCGCACGTCATGGAATCATTTATAGATAACGTGCGATTGCACCAGTGCCTGTGGAACCCACAACACCCGGATTATCGAGAAATGTCTGTGAGGGACCACGCTTGGGAACAAGTGGTCAAGAAAAGCAACAACAGTTCAATAACAGATGGTAAGTGAGGCAGCGCGGCGACGACCGGTTTCACTGCGCGAATACAAACAAAACAAGTTTAGAGTGTGCCGGGCATCAACCAAGTGAGATATTAGAGCCACATCGAAAGCCAAACGGCTTTATTTCCTTTAGACCTTAGATAGAACGGAATAGAACTTAAATAATTTGACAAGTTAAATTATTTAAGTACCTAACGCCGCTATACTTCGATTATAAAACCTGAATATTTTTTATAGTACGTATACTACAAAGGGGGTCACAAAACCCAAGGAATATCGGTGGAAAATATTTTAATGACACTGGTATCGAATTTGAGTTGTTAAGTTTTCATTAATATATAAATATCTTTTTTCATAAATATCTTTGTTGACATAAAATATATTGGATTGTAAATCGGATATATAGGTACTGTACCTACCTCTTAAACAGTTCTATAGACTTTATGTAGGCAGTTGGAGGATTCATGAATAAACAAGTACATAGGTAAACGTAATGTTGTTTTTTTTTTCCAGTACGAGTTGCGAGATCAGAATGGAAGAAGCTCCGAGACAATCACAGAGAAGCTTTGAAACGAGCCAAGTTAGGACAAAACAAACTTTTACCTGCTCAAATAACTACCTGGAAATACGCGAAAGCTATGCAGTTCCTAGAACCGTTCATGAAATACCGAATAACAGAAGATATCGAGATGGATCCCCCAGTCACCAACAATAAACATTCGGAGCAAGATGTATCAACCACCGAATACGTTGATGTCAAACCTGAGGTTCAGAGCAAACGTCGCTGCACTGACTGCACTATGGATAGACATGATGCCCATTATACACGCACCCAGCCTGAACCGAGAGACGCTCTCGAATCATTCTTCGAGTGCATATTAAAGAGCACAAGAGATATGCCACCCTGGATGCAGACACAAGTCAAGAAGAAAATGTTTGCTGTCATCATTGAAGCTGAAGAACAACTGTCATTTCAGAGCGTTTCGAGAGACAGACAAGAACTGTTCGTTAGCGAGACTAGGATCAAGACTGAAGTTGATGATAATATGTAGAGTTACAAGCTTTACTAAGTTATTGATAAGTTACATAAGCGTGCATATACCTACTTAGCTGCTTACTGAGCTATAACTTACGATATTTGTATGTAAGTATTCGTAGTTTCTTAAGATTATTAGGTAGTCAAATACATATATTTTCAAAAACAGTGTCGAATACTGGGATCTAAATAAAAGCTTACCACAGTCATCGTTATTTTGATATCCCTCAATGGTTAAAAGTTCATGATTTTCAGATCTTCTAGATCGCACTTTAGCATCTGCATTTTTTCCTTCACTCTAAAACCGGTTTATGTAGTTATTTTAAACTAGTTTAATTTAAAGTAATTTGTAACTAAAAAATTGCATCTAAGCTAGACATTGACTTCATTCTTAAATTTATGTAACACACACATAAATAGTTTTTATGATTTTAATATTTTACACATATTATGTGAAAACTACCAAAGATCGTTCAGATACTGGTCAGCGATAAAAGAGCTGAGATCTTAAAGAAGGGGCCTATTTCATAGCAGTCCTAGTCTACATTTTTTACGTTGTTTCAACGATTAATTTGTGGCCTAGCAAGTTTATATCCACCGCATTTTTTATGTTAGTCTTGCCAAAACACACGGTGTTGTAAAATAAAGTTGAGAAAAATATAGGGAAATATAGTCTTTTCAATCAATCCGTTGGATTTCTGGCAAAGTAAAAGAACAAAATATATCGGTTACCTAAAAACAGTAACTAACTGTTTTTAGGTAATTTTGTAAATTTACCTAAAATTGTTATTACGCTTATTTTTAGCCAGGGTACTACTCAAGAAGACACAGGTGATGTGCTTACCACATAATTAGCGTTCACATTTTCCATAAATCCGGCCACGGTCTGAAACAGCATGCAATGATCTGTTATCTTGACGACCTCTGTAGCGCAAGGTCCGCCTGCTGCGACGCAGGAGGTTGCAGGTTCGTTCCCGCCACACGGGACAAATCTTTGTAAGATCTGCAGATATTTGTTCCGGGTGTTTTCTATGTATAATAATAAAATCTAACAATTTAATGTATTTGTATTATATGTATAATATCCTAATATACTAATATCAGGATATCAGTCATCTAGTACTTAATACCCATAGTACAAGCTCTGCTTAGTTTGGGCCTAGATAACGCTGTGTGCTGTGTCCAGCATTATTTATTATTTATTTCAGCCGAACGGAAGTTGTGGCGTGTGTAAGTTTGTCTGAGTGCTTATTATGTAAGCCTACAGAAATAATAAGTTAGTCAATTACCTATGTACAATTATGTGATTTCCCGAAGAGGAGAAACATAACATGCATCCAAACATCTAAATTCTGCATATATAATAATTCGTTTTTTATTATAGTGTAGAGAATCAAGTATGTAGGTAAAGTAATATCGTATTACTTACATCCATTCTGTTCAGTTTATACACTTGTAACAGCATGCTTCGCTGTAATCGCAGTACGTAAGGGTTCAGCAATCTGACTCGTTTATTCTGCCCTTGGAACACGTGCTCGATCGGGATATACTCGTCTCCGGACACTGGCTATTGAACAAATGAGAAATAAGGAAAGTGAACAAATTAGGCTATTTTTTTTATAAAGCTGTATTTACTTTATTTCTTTTTTTGTATAATTGACACTTATATGTGTATTTGATTCATTTTGACGTTATTTTTAAAAGTGTGCTTTATATATAATCCGCCTTTATCCATCGCTACTTGATTGTATTGTCGGTTCATCAACTCGAGTGGTCTCCCAACACTCTGTTTCGCGAAACTTTCGCGTTGCATCGCGGTGGTCGCCACTCGAGAAGAACTCTCCACAGTGCGGTTAGGCACTACTATACTACCACAGATTTGGTAATGTAACTTCGTAACTAGGTACTTGTACCTATCCTAGTATCTATCTACTAATTAATAGGGATAGGCTCCAAACTTATCCCATTCACTGCCCAGTACCCAGCCTCTGCGGTGCGACATTGTTAAAAGGGGGTGACAGGCGACGACGTATCGATGGTGTTCCCAGTCCAACATAGTCTAACATACGAATTGACTTTAAACATTATTATCCTATTCACTGCCCAGCCTCTGCGGTGCGACATTGTTAAAAGGGGGGACAGGCGACGACATATAGATAGATGATGCTGCCAGTCCAACATAATCTAACATAAGAATTGGCTTCAAACATTATTACCCTATTCACTGCCCAGTCAGTGCGGTGTGACACTGATAACAGGGGGGCAGGAAACGAGACGTATCGATGAAGCTGCCAGTACAACTAACATAACTTATTGTAGTAAGTTTTACACCTTAAACATAAAATACTTACTTCTGAATCGGTGGCGATCTTGACAGTCAATGCCATTTTTTTGTTGCAATCTTGCAACACACTGTGTTTGAATAATTCCTCCCGTTCAAAGCGCAATGCTTCATTGTCTACGGAAATATCCTCTCTTTCCTAAAAAACAATATGCAGAAAATAAATAATACAAAATGTGTAGGTACCTTAAAGGTAAAACAGGAAATGTATCATGATATCATTATTTTGGGAGTTTTCCGATGTGTAGCACATGCATTTCTATGTGCTTTTTTTGTTATTCTACAGAATATCTAACATATCTAATTTATCAAAAAGTGGTTCATATTCTGTATTATCTATGACATATAGGTAAATGCGAAAGTTTGGATGATAATGTTTGTTAACTCTTCACGCCCAAACTACTGAACAAATCAGGCTGAAATTTTGCATAGCTGTAGTTCTAGACCTGAAATAAAATAGTCTCTTCCGATCACACTTATTATCCCGGAAAACGCGTGCAAAATCGCAGTCGTAAGCTAGTTATTTGATAAAGTTAGAATAACAAAGATAGCTTTAAAACTAATACAGAATTACAACACTGGTTAGAAGTCTTATATTTTAATTAATACCGGACTCCCAACAAATAATCACAGCATAGGAAATAACAGAATAGAATGTCTAGTGTTTTTATAAGTACGGTTTTGGTACCTCAGGCTCACAGTTTATGAAGACAGCTCTCACTTCCACAATTGGGCTTTCAGGATCCGTATCATTGGCATAGGATGTATCCACACATAAAACTAAAAGTAATAAAAGTGCTCCTGAAAAGCGTAAAAATAATTTTATGTATCCACTGCATAAAAATATTTAAGTAGTAATGAATGTGGAAGAGTAGCGGTAATAATTTGGCGTGTTTTAAAAACTATAAAGTTACTCCAAATTCCTAAACAATGAAAATGGGTTAAAAACCTAGTTTTAATGCAAATACATATATTTTTTCTCATGGACGCTATTGTCAGAACTGGGCCAAATTGAAATGGGACCACACGGGAAGCACCAACTTTCAAATAAAAGAGGAATCTTCAAAATTGAGAACCTCATATTTTTTCAAATCTTTTTTAAAGTCAATAACACCTATAACAACGCACCAAAGGACCTGTCAGAAAACCACCCGTTGCTCTACTTTTTGTGGAGCAACATTAGCTAATCTAATATACATAGGACCTACGGATAAGACGATATGCTGCATGTGCCTCTATGTAAGTATTATTATCGTTGCTAGGTAATTTTTATTTTGTGATATTCTCATTTATATTATAAATAATAGTTATTATAAGTGTTGCAATATTTACCTTCTTTAATGTGAACCAATATACAAATGTTCTTCTTTCTATAAAAACATATTGGATACTTACTCATTGTGCTTGAAAATATCCAGAATTATTTTCACCCAGGCTAGTTCAAAGCCATGTTTGTTTATGTTTAGCTGTTTCTCTGTCTTTTATATTTTTTTGAGGTTGCAATACCTGACAGCTTCTCTTTGGACTTGGAGCAATGACAAATAATAAAAATGTATTCTTTCTTCCATTGTTTCTTCATGGTTTTTGCCTCCTATTCTGATATGCCTACTATGTAGTCCAGTAACTTTATACTTCAGTCAGACCTTAGTAGTTCCATAGACTGACTAGCTGCGCCCAGCAGTTTCACCCGCATGGTGATAGATATTTTGGATAATATACTATAATTCTTTATAAATTGTAGCCCATGTGTTATTCTGATATGTAAGCTATATTATTGTGAAGTTTCATTAAAATCCATTCAGTGGTTTTTACGTGAAAGAGTAACAAACATCCATCTATCCAAACTTTGACGTTTATAATATTAGTAGGATAATTGGGTAGTTCTGATATTTTGTAGATTTGTAATATGTTGACCCAATGAATAATCCTAGTTTGTAACTTCGAACGCCACTTTGTCAAAAATCTAAAAAACCACGAACAATTCCCCTTTCAGGCGATAAGGTTACTGGATTAATCTACATAATTGGTACTCTACTAAATATTCTTAACTTTTTATCCAATACGTATGGGTAACATAATTTTGATAGTTTCTACTTAAGTTTTCGATCGTACCTTACTTTTAAATAAATTATCTGTTTATGTATACCTACATATTTGTAATCTTGTTTTTAATTAATTGTTCTGTCTTATTAAGTCTAGTAGTTAGTGTTTTGGTGTTAGACTGTAAGCTAACTGCTGTATTTTTATAAATAAATAACGAATACATTGTCTGATGTCTTTAGTAACTTTAATGTACGAAAACTTGTCACGAACGTCATTTAAAATGTAAACTGCCAATTTATCATTTTGAAGAACACAATGAATAAAAACTAAGAATAACTTACACGGTTTTGTATGAATGTTCGTTTATTTTGCTAATCACATACCCAATTACTTTTACAAAATCACATAATACATGAGAAAAGGAATAGTTTTTATGTATCACAACATTTCAATAAATATCATAAATATAACTCGTGTAGTTAAAGATTGGGATTGAAATCTCACGCTGTCCCGCATATAAATATCGTCTCCTTATATGTATATTAAAATCAATTGCTGTTCGTTATTCCCGCTAAAACTCGAGAACGGCTGGGCCGATTTAGCTGATTTTTGATTTGAAATGGTTGTCGTAGTCCAGGGAAGGTTAAAACGGATGAGAAAACCTGGTAAAATTGCGCAGAAATTTCCACGCGGGTGAAGCCGCGGGGCGCAGCTAGTATTGATTAATTATACGGGACAGAATGATTTTTAATCACAATATTAATATCTACGCGACTTTTATCAAGTAATTTCTGGCACATTCCTTTTTTCATTTATACTTAATTTAAAGTAAATTTTCGATTTTTCATTCAATACAACGCTTTGTTCGATGGATTCCGCTTTGATTATGAATGAATCAATCTGGTCGACATTGTATTCCACAATAATTATTATTTTCCAATTCAAATTATTCTAATAACTAGTTAATTCTATCGAGTTAAACGAACCCTGAAAGCTTCGCTAAATATCTCGATAAAGCTACGAGTGATTGAGCGATTATATCGCGTAGCTTCTCAAATTGGATACTTAGCTCCGATCAGAGGGCAACTGTGTTAGTGTCACAATAAAAATGTGACGTTAAATCTAGTGCGTGTGACCCGCGTAATAAAAACATAGGAAATTATAGGTTTCGGGTGGCCCGCATGCGGGCGGAAATCCGCATGACAGGAACAGAGCCGAGTTACTGCAAGTGTTAACTCTTTTAGGAGTTGCATTTTTTTACGCTGTCTTACGACCGTGATCGGAACAAGAAAGCCAATTCATTATTAATCTAAGTCGGACTTTGATGTCCTATGGTACAAACACCACTCAATAGTCTACATAAATTATCATCAGTCGTAGCTTTATATAACTAAAAAAAGACCTAACCAACTAGGAACATTATTTGAATATCAAACAATTACTGGCATAATTCGCATAGATAAAGATTGGGATTCAAAATGATTACCTGTCTTGCTGTCCAGCTTAGATGGGATTGAAAATTTCATTCACATTTTCAAAATTACCGCCTCTGCTGTAATTTTAAAAATGTGAATGAAACTGCTCTGCATACACAGCCAGCAGAGGCGGAAAATATGAAATTTAGAAACCCAATCTTTATCTACGCGACTTATACAGCTTCGTTAGCCGTGGATAGGATAAATAATGTGAGCAATGTAACACAAACTTGTTGGTTGGATCTCCTTGCAGATATGCCTATTTGACTACACGCGGCATACAAGATTGGCATAAGCAGTGGCGAGCCTTTCTTGTTCACAGGCGACTGCTTACGCTTTACTCTAAGCCTTAATTAATTATAAGTTAATAAAGAAGAGTTGGAACAAAATATGCAAAAGGAACTTCCCATGTGGCCCACTTGGGAAGTTCTTTTAGCATATTGCATTAATTTTAGCAAATTGATGTGGGCCACATGGGCAGTACCTATTAACATTCATGTAAAATTTAGCCCAAATAAGATAAAATGGCAACTGTGGTCTTATCACCGTCATAGCCCTTCATATACTACATTAAATATAAGATTAAATACCCTCAAGGGACAAATACTAGTTGGATAAGTATGAGCTATGAAGTGAAGACTTTTTTAATAATATCTTTCCATAATTGCTGTACAAGTAAACCGTGAGATCTTTTAGAAAAATACAGGTAACAAAACTGGATTGTAACAAAAGCATTTTTAGTCAACTAGACCTTTTAAACTATTCGCAATACAATTTATGAGTTTCTAATAATAATAGTAGACCAAATTACGATGTACAACTAAATTAAAATTAGGTATTTCTATTCCAGATCGTTGCTGGTAAAGGAGGCCTGTTTATAGATCTGAAACAAAAGGAACTTCTGAGTATATATATGTACATCTATACTGACGACCGATGTGGCGCGGTGGGCGAAGGTCCGCCTGCGACGCAGGAGGTTGCGGGTTCGATTCCCGCCTCGGAACAAATGTATGTACGATCTGCAGATATTTGTTTCGGGTGTTCTGGTCGTTTTCTATGTATAATAAAAAATATCTATCTATGTAATGTATTGTATTATGTATATCAGTTATCTAGTACCCATAACACAAGCTCTGCTTACCATGGGGCTAGATAATGCTGTGTGTATTGTCCAGCATTATTTATTTATTTATTTATACTAATATTATAAAGACGAAAGGTAAGATTTGTTTGTTTGTTTGTATTGAATAGGCTCCGAAACTACTGGACCGATTTGAAAATTTCTTTCAACTGTTGGGAAGCTACATTATCCCCGGTGAACATAGACTATATTATATTTTCAAAAAAGAATCAAGGTGTAAAAAAATCACCTAATAAAGTGAAATTCGAGTTTAACGCGGGTGAAACCGCGGGAAACAGCTTTATTTATGGTTGACCAACATCAATGAGAATTTTTGTTAAATGTATGTAATTTTATAAAGGGCCGAGAAGAAAAAAACTAAAATGCATAGTTTGATTATTTTGAAAAAACTAAAAACTGACAAAAAAACTCCTTTTTTGGCACCCTTTTCCCCTCAGGGAATTAACCGTTCCGGCTTATTACACATGTTATGTGGCACCCTATATGGAAGCTACGAGACACATACCTCAACATTGTCGTAGAACTGCACGGCAGACTCGCTTTCGTAGAAGTTGATGGTGACTGTCTTGTCGACGGGCTCGTTCGAGGTATAGTCGGTGCCCGTCCATTTGCACGAATCGCCGATCATCTGGTGGAAATAAATACAATCATTTGTTGAAATTGGACAGTGAGGTAGAAATCGGCTACATAAATACAAATTTACATACATTTGTGGCGGTTGTATGAAGGAAAGCCAGATATTATATATATCATATTGTATTGTATTATGTATATCAGTTATCTAGTACCCATAACACAAGTTCTGCTTACCATGGGGCTAGATAATGCTGTGTGAATTGTCCAGCATTATTTATTTATTTATTTATTTATTTATATGAAAGAAAGAAAATCCAGAAGTGAAAGCGTGTAAGCCGATATGATGTAATCAACATCATGGTAACTTTTGGTGGTGTTATGTTGTTACGCAAAAATGATGAAACGAGCAAGGTTGTTGCTTGTGGCTGTGTTTATTATACATAGAAAACGACCAGAACACCCGAAACAAATGTGTGCTGATCATACAAATATTTGTCCCGCGGCAGAAATTGAACACGCAACCTCCCGCGTCGCAGGCGGACCTTCGCCCTTCACGCCACAGAGGTCGTCATATAATTAAGATGTTAACACTTTGAGTGCTGAAAACGCACGGTATGAGTTTTCTACAAGTGACTAATATGCGTAAATCCACACTAGCGCAGCGGCTGAGAAAATACAGATCTGTGTGACTCAGCAGAGCTGTAATATTTTTCGAACGAAACGCATGTGCGGCGCAACACAACCGCTGTGTAGAGCGGCATCACGAATTTCTTAGGTAAAAAAAAAAGATCGCAGTCGTCGAAAAAAAACCGCAGTCAAAGTGTTAAATGTATTTTTTTTTTCATATTGTTTTTTTTATGTAAAAGTAAAAGTATATTTTATTGCATGTCGTTCAAATTTCTAAAAAGATGAATATACAAGGTTTGCTGGTAGAGTACACTTTGTATACCTACCTATTGTATTTGTTAATTGTACCTACATATTATTATTATTATGATTTTATTAGTTCTGTAATCAAGCACTACCTACTAAATAGTTGTTCACACTACCCAAAGGTTAGCTAGCAGGTAGAGAATGTCTAGCATTATGCTCGCCTACATACAACTTTTGTGCAGTAAAGTATATTCTATCTATCTATTCTATTGTATTTCTAGTTTCTAAACGCAACGGTTCAAAACGGCATAGCTGTGTTCATTCCGCTAGAAAAAACCCTAGGTATTTATTCGCAGGCCGCACGCTGAATTACATGCATAGGTTGGATAACAGTATTCATTTAGTAACTGTTTTTGTATAAATAGTGTTTTTTACATGATCACTAACCTGCAACTCAGTGTCTGTGTTAATCAACATATCAGCGAGTATCTCGCCGGTGTCAGCATCGGTGACGCGTATCTTGGGCGAGTAGGTGCTCTCTAACAGCAGTTGTATGGTGGCGTGCGGGCAGCTCGTCTGCTCCTCGCCTTGCACCACGATGGCCTCGCCGTCGCAGATGTAGGAAGGAACGTAGCCTCCCTGGAAGAAGCGAACGAAACTTTTTAGATTTAAATGCTAGACAATTCACACACCATTATTTAACCCCAAGATAAACAGCGCTTGTGTTTAAAAAAAAATCTAACAGTTTTACAATCATTGTTTACACCGTAGTGGAACCTTTATTTAAGTATAAATACTTGTGTTAGAAGGTCTCGCTCTTCTATAACAGACATTACAGACTTATTTGATGTACAAATTGAATGAACAGATACAAAACTAGGATTCCTTATCTAATTATATCTAGCTTAGAATCTAATTAAATGTTTATTTATGGTAAAAAAAATTATGATATTTTGGCTACCTACTAAATAACTGATATACTTAATGCAATACATTACATAGATTAATAATATATTTTAATTTTTACTGTACATATGTATAAAACACCCAGAACAACTGGAACAAAAATCTGCAGATTGTGAAAACATTTAACCCTAGGTATAGGCATAGACACAAAGATCTTTGTATGATTGCAATAAATACAAATACTGGAATAGCAAGTAAATTCAGCGTACCTCATAATAGTAGATGTCGCCCTGGTCTTGGTCATCATAATTCTCGTCATCATCATCATCCTCATAATCGTCTACATCTTCTTCTTCAAAATGGACTTGCTTCCCGTCCCCCGCGGAACCATCATCACCGTCCCCGTTCGGTTTGGCTGTGGTCTTGAATGTAGATTCTGCCTGTTGGCATGCAGTGGCCCAGAATGCCCCGGCGCTAGAAATTAAGATATTATTTATTTTTTAAATAATAATAATAATAAATCAATTTCAGACCATAGAAAAGTAAGAGACCTTTTTATATAAAGGATCATGATTATTAAAGGTTGATTTTTGCTTACAGTTCTTACCAAAACATTTACTTTATTAGTAGGTACCTAACGACAAGTTTTCATCTTAAGGCAAGCAGACATAGAGCACATCCATAATACTGTCTGCTGTGAGAACCCGACAGTATTCTGGGTCCAGTAAACGATTGTTTTTAGTAACGAAAGTTCCGTAAAAACCCCAAGTGAACCGGTCAAGGTACCTCCTTTACTGCCTCCTAAAAATCCACCTGTATAGTCATTATCATTATACGATATAGTATACATAATATATATCATCTATACTAATATTATAAAGAGGAAAGGTTTGACTTTTTGTTTGTTTGTTTGTTTGTAATGAATAAGGCTCCGAAACTACTTGACCGATTTGAAAAATTCTATCACCGTTAGGAAGCCTAAATATCCGTGGTGAACATAGGCTATATTATATTTTCAAAAAAGTAAGGGATCCTTACTAAAAATCCAATAATGTAACCCAAGGTGTGAAAAATGTACCTATAAAATTCCTTGCATATCAATACGCCATTTTTTTAAATAAACGTGGTTGCCTAGCAACGCTCTTTTGACAACAAAGGTTTGATAACAATTTACTGTATGGAAACTCTTTTGTTAGGTTGTACGCCTCTTGCATATCAATACGCCATTTTTTCTAAATAAACGTGGTTGCCTAGCAACGCTCTTTTGACAACAAAGGTTTGATAACAATTTACTGTATGGAAACTCTTTTGTTAGGTTGTACCTACGAATAAGTAATATTTATTCGTAGGGTTGTACGCCTTTTTTGATTATTTTGTAGTAATGTTTGCATTATCTTTGATTTTAATTTGTTGTGGTTGTGTTTGTTCATTGTTATTCTTTCAGATTATTTGCGAAAACTGACTACAATACCCAAATCATAAGTTCTCTATCATAATGGTTGAGACAGACTGGCGAAAAATATTGAGCTTCTCACAGCGAGAGCTCGGGCAGGCTGATAAAGAAACTTTGCAAAGGTCTATCATGGATGGAAGCGGACGATATTGAACTCAACTTTTGAGATCTGAACATACTGTTTAGACTAGCTCAAGAGATCTTAAAATACAAAAACGAGCTGATATGTTCCCATTTTAAATACCCAAGTGACATCCTTTATCCTACTTAATATTATAAACGCGAAAGTTTGTAAGTATGGATGGTAAATAATAAAAATAAAAAATAACCGTGCGAAGCCGGGACGGTCCGCTAGTAATAAATAATGCTGGACAATCCATACAGCAGCATCTAGCCCAAAGCTAAGCAGAGCTGTAGATAGATTACTGATATATACATAATATAATAAATTACATAGATAGATATTTTTTATTTACATAGAAAACGAACAGAACACCCGGGACAAATATCTGCGCATAAATCGAACCCGCAACCTCCTTGTTGCAAGCGTTCTCCCACCGCGGCACAGCGGTCGTCAAATAATAATATAGTCATCATTATAGTACCTAGTTGGCTGCACGCTCCCGGCTTGTTGCGCCGCCGCTGTAAACACATTGTCTGCCCGGGCATTATCTTTCAAGTGTTTTGGAAGTCTCAGAGGCGCGATGCCGGTGAAAGTTTTACTCTCTTTGGTTTCCTCTTGTGTGGCTACGGGTTTTTCTTTGGTGTCTTTGCCCTCTTGCTCTTCTCTTATTGCTTTGGCGGCTGCTGCTTGTAGCATCTAGGAATAAAGACAAATTGATGAGAAATGTACTTTAATTTATAAAATTATCCTTTACAGAACAATTGAGGAAACATTCAGGGGTGGTTCAGACTCAGTCATGGAACCAATTGAAAATATTTAAAAAAAAAACCCGACTTTTTGTTTTCTAGAATACAGGGTGTCCGGGAGGTCGATGCAAAGCCGTGAAGGGGGGGGGTAGGTCACCTCGTTACGCATCTATTCAGGCTAGATTACCTTAGTCCAATGTCGACGAATTCCGAGTTATCATAATATCCATGATTTTTGGCACTGTAACTGTCTGTTTGAACACTATGAACGAATAAGCATATGATTTTGGTAAATTTTTCAAAAATCATGGATATTATGATAACTCGGAATTTGTCGACATTGGACTAAGGTAATCTAGCCTGAATAGATGCGTAACGAGGTGACCTACCCCCCCCCTTCACGGCTTTGCATCGACCTTCCGGACACCCTGTATAAAAATCAAACGAAATGACCACTAGACAATTTCGATGACCTTCACTGCAACCACCAATCCACCTCTGCCAATCGAGGTGGTTATGGCAACACCCTACATGTTTATGGAAGGTATAGAATATCCGCTGAGGTAGGTAGCCAAATATATTATTAGTGCTTTCCCACCAGGTGTGCAAAGTTCCACCCTGTATATTACTTTGTAAGTATAATATAAGTCGTTTAGATTATTTGAGTAGTATAATTTACTATACCAGTTTATAAGTAAAAGTAAGTTCTGTACTTTGCACTACCTACTAAATTGTTATCCACACCACCCAAAGGTGCTAACCTTTGGGTGGTGTGGAGGCAGAGAATGCTATCTAGCATTATGCTCGCCTATGTACAACTTTTGTGTCGTAAAGTATATTCTATCATCGTGAGATAGATATCTAACATAGCACATATATATTTAGTAAAGTGCCACCATCTACATTGTTCTTTCCTTTCATTATGTCTTGTAGTCTTGAAGATGGTAAAATTATTAAATGTACTAGACATAACTATTTAGAGTTATCTGTAATGTTATGGTCTTATGTAAATAAATAATTTGAATTTTTATGTCCAGTCCATCCTAAGGTTGCCTGGAAGAGATCGTTCTCAGTGATAAGGCGGGCCTTTATACTTCCTTTATTCCTGTATTGTTTTCTGTTTTGTGTGGTATAATAAAGTGTTTACTATCTATCTATAGTTACCCTGGTGCATTGGTTGACTTGATCGCGGAAGGAGTTAGCCAGGTCAGTGTTCTTGAAGCGGACAGCTAGCATCTCGTAATCCCCCGCGGGGTTCTCGGCGAAGTTCCTCCCGGCGAAGGTCCACGCTGTTTCAGTGTTCTTCATCGGGAGCAACTCGATGTCAGCGTGGAGAAGCATGTTCAACACGGCTTTGTGGATCTGTATTCACAAAAAAATAACTTATTATAATATGTAACTATGTACTTCGCTTGATGACGTGTACGTAACACCTACTATCGCCGAAATTGTCATCTTATCACTTTGGGCACTGCGTGGGTTTATTGTGTAGCTCGGTTTTTTTTTAATAGCTCAATTAAATAAGAATACATAAATATAAATACGGACTTGAATAATACCAACTAACTGATTTTTCCATTTTCATTTCTATACTTCGGCTAAAAATTGATTAGAATGAGATTGCAGTGAACAAAATAAAAAACGACTTAAATTTCCTAGTACTATTATTATTTTGATTAAATTTGAAATATTTGATTACTTCTATTTTCCTTTAAAGTCTCTAATTCCTTCTTACCCTACTAATAATATTATAAAGCCGAAAGTTTGTGACAGGTGAATTTTATTTTCTTACATAAGATCTTCATAATCTATTCGGAACAGATCAAATGATTTACCTACTATAGTACATATGTATACTGTGATAGTACTCACACATTTAAATTTAACTTTGGTTTTGTTGATCTTTCGAGGCAACGTTTAATCGACGATACGTATCGTCGCGTCGAGGTAGAGACCTGTCGAGGTAGAAACCCTTCGAGGTAATGAACATCGAACTAAAGTCATTCGAACTAGAGTATGAGACCCAATTTTGATGCTAGGCACGTTTCACGCCGAAAATACGCTTGCGAAGCCGCGGGCAGAACCTAGTAACGAAATACAGCAATTTTAACATAAATCTTGAGTTGGTTTGGGCTAAGCTCCTTGCATGTAAATACCTGTTCCCTTCGCAGTAACAGTCTGTAGGTGTTGTTTTGTGGGTGATGCAGAATCTTCAACTCGCCAACACCCCGCTCCTTCCATTCCTTATTCTTATCGTCGTATCGGTAGATTTTGCCACGTTCCCCGAACAATTTTTTCTACAAAATTTAAAAGATATGAACAAAAAACAAAAATCTGAAGAAATGTCGATACAGGCTGAGAATAGTTAGTTAGATCTAGCAAAAACTTTACTACAACGGCAACACTAGGGTGCACGTTATTGCGCGGGTATATACGCATTTGTCATTTTGTAGTGTACACAGCGAGCACTTTTTGCATAGAAGGATATGCCGATGATATTTGCACGAAGATTGATAAGAATGTTTTGAACCTTGAAACTTTGGACGCGCGCGGTCCCACCATCTGCAATTTCTAACTTCAAAGGAGAAATGTCATAATGTGTAATTCTGAGACTATACAATTGTTATTATGAAGCGATTAATATAGTGGAATTAGGGCCCAAGTCTATTACGCAAGAGCAATTTAATCTCCAAAGTGTGTAACGTATTGCATTGCTTACTTCATCCTCCTCTCCCGTTGTGACGACAATTTTGTCGGGTAATGGCACGATGGGCTCATAGTGTGGGTCGAACTCCTCCTCGGCATTGCCAGATTCATCGCCGGCGCCGCTTTCATTCTTCGAGTCTTTCTTCTGACCTGACGTGAACAATTGCTGACCAGTTCCTTCCCACTTAAAGTCTGCTTTTTCTGAAAAAATCACAAGACTGTAAAATACTTATTTATTTACGTAGATTATCAATGAAATCACGTGATTCTCTAAGAACTTACTCTCGAATGTACTAGGCCCGCTCGTAGAGAGCGCAGCGAAGCTCAAATTATTCTCAAGTTTCAATGGCAATTCTGAGACTTCTGTTTTCTGATCTGCGGAAACCGGTGCCCAGATTGTTGAGAATTTACTTGCTTCATTGGCAGAATTCCCAAGCGGTGCAGAGCCCAATAAAGATTCAAATCCAAAGGCGGGAGCTCCAGATTTTGGTTGGTTGTTATTGAGGGCACCGGGACCGAAAAAGCTTCCCTGGGAAGGGCCACTGAATAAGTTTACACTAGCTTCATTTGATCCGAATAAGGAGCGCACTTCTGTAGGTTTTTCATCTTTTAGTTTCTCAGCCGCGAAACCAAATATTGGTATATTGTTCGATTCACCAAAAACAGGTTTTGCTTGAGCTGCTGAAAATATTGATTTTGGATCTGTTGTTTTATTTTCGCCAAATATATTCAAAGCACTCAGCTTAGGGGCAGCCAGCAAAGATGTAGAACTAGAGCTAGACAGGCTTGTTTGAGAACCACCTGTGCCGAATATTGAACCTTGTGAAGTTGGTGGCGTTCCAAATACGTTCTTCTGTTCACCAAAGTTACTGAAATTACATTTTAATGCAAATACATTTTCCTTATTATTTGCATCGATGGTATCGTCATTTGCATTTGTCGGTGTTGAAGTAACCGTGCTAAAGTCAAAACTTCCAATTGGTGTTCGGAAAATGGAATTATCAATTGTTTTGTCACTGCCAGGTGTTCCATATATTGAAGTAGCTGGAGTTTGGAACGCCGTCGTTAGTAGTTTATTTTTTAGCGGAGTGGCGAACGATAATTGTGTTTCATTTTGTTTGGCCAATGCCGCCGCTACTGCTGCAACCGTAACTGTTTTTGGTGCTTCGTTGTCTGATTCATCAGAACATCCTCGGCAACCGTCACACCGCTCTTTGTTTTTGTACATATAAAAGTTTTCAGGTAACATAAGATCCTTTGCTTTTTGTTTGTCTTCGGCGTTTGCTTGTGTTTCGTTTACAAACACAACATCATCATCATCATGTTCATTTTTGTTATCCGGTTGTGTTGTTTCTCCTTTCGGCTTGCTTGGTTTTCCGTTTAGGGCATTATCTAGCGCTTCTTTGAACTGTAACGCTATCTCTTCATTTGAGAACCTTAGACAAAATTTCTGCAAAGCTAGTTCTCCTTCGCTAAAGTCGTTAGCAGCAAAAAGCCACGATTTTTTGTCTTTGGGTGTGTACTTTAGGTCTGAAGTCAATGCATGATTAAGGCAAATTTTAAGAACTTGTTCTCTTCGCATAACAACCCTGTAATAATACATATTAAAAATTTAATAGTTCACATCAATACCTGCGTAAGTTTGGATGGATTACTGAATGATTTGAGTTCACTCCAAGGCACTGAACCGGGTGGGGTTGAAATATTACTACTGCTACTTTTTTCCCATAAATCAGTATTCATGGGATAGAAAAGGCTTTATAAAAATCAATAATCATGCAAGGAAATTAATGAGATTTTGACTAATTTCACTAACCTCAACTTAGATGTTTCTTTGTGTTTTAGTATTTTCACAATTCCTGTCCCCCGTTCTTTCCATTCACCAGAAATATATATGTACAGCTTGGCTCTGTACCCATATAGCTCTACTTCATTTTCCTCCCCGGTCACCACCTCCACCTAAAAATTATTGAATTGTCTTTGAAGCCTCGTTCATAACCTTATTATTAATAGAATTAATAATAAATTACATACCTTATCCGGTAAAGGTACAACTGGAGTAAACTGTGCAGTGCAATCTTCTTCTTTGACTAATTCTTCACTATCACTTTCATCAGCTTTTTTCTGTGGTGTTATTATGGGGTTCTTTGGTGCTGAAGTTTTGAAAACAAAACCAAATCCAGTCTCTTTACCAGCTAAGACCGCTTTCGGCCCCTCAGCTTGCACTGTTGGTTTACTTTCAACACTTGTCTTCAGGCTGAAGTTTAGAGGGCTGTTCGTATTTGGTGACCACTTAGGCGGCTCTTGAGTTAAAGCAGGTGGTTGCATATTAATGCCACTTAAAGTTGAAGGTACACCAAAACTGAACTTGTTGGCGCCAGTTCCTTCGAATAAAGGTTCAGATTTCGGTTTCTCGACATTTTTGTCAGTAGATGGAATACCAAAGCTAAACTTAACAGTGGAGGCTGCAGTGGTGTCAAGGACACTGTTCTTTTTAGGAGCGTTTGGGTCTTTCGGGCTGCTGCATGCACAGCAGTTCTCTGACGTAGGTGTATTCCTTACGGCACATTGTTTACACTCCCAGGATCCTTCTTTGGGTTTAAACTTATCCCCAAAACCAGATACTGCAGGAGCTATCGTTTTGACAGTGGGTTCAGTTTTAGATTGGTTAATACTTACTGTAAATGCAGTCTGTTGTGGTATTCCAAATGAAAAGTTAGTTTTTATGTTAGAGGTTATGATAGATGATGGTTTACTTGTGGGATCTTTAGAGCTATTACAGGCACTGCAAGTTTCAAGATTTGCTTCATTGCGAATTAAGCATGCTTTACATTCCCAGCTACCTGGTTTGGGTTTGAATTTGTCACCCCAGTTTGAGATTTTCTCTGGTTCTTTATGTTGCAACGTATCCACATCACCAGTAACCTTGGGTTTTGGTTGTTCGCAGCATGCACATTTTTCGAAGTTTACTAGATTGTTTGTATAGCAACCTTGGCAATACCAGGATCCAGCCTTAGCTTTGAATTTGTCGCCAAAGCCACTTGAATTTGTTTCCTTTGAAACAGTTTCTTTTTCTTTAGATGTTTGAGAATCATCTTTTATGAATTCTTGTACAGCTTTTATAGATTGCATGAAATTGTCACATGCTTGGACAGTTTTAAAACGTAAACAGAATGTTTCTGCTATTAGCTCACCCTCTGAGAAATCTTTGGCACACCAAGTCACTGCTTTATCCATATTTGGCATTTTCTGGAAAGTCATCTGTTTGGTAAGAACATGATTACAACAAACTTTCATAATTTGTTCACGTCTCATCAAAAGTCTTATTTTCTGATTATTGTCTTTGCGTGCGAGCAATTTTATGTTACCGAGTCCGCGCTCTTTCCATTCTTTTGTAGAGGAATCATATCGCAAGAGCTTAGCGCGATGTTCAAACAAAACGGTTTCATCTTCTTCTCCTGTTACTTGTTCCACCAAAGCGGGTAAGGCTATTACTGGCTTAAACTCGACATTCGGTTCGAACTCTTCAACAGTATCTGAAGAGTTCAATTTGTTTTTATTTGAATCTTCAGTTGTTTCCTTTATAGTTGTATTAGCAGTCAGAGCTGATGTGACTTTGAACATATTGCTTGATAAAGGAGCAGTTGCTGCTCCTGCTTTAAAGCTCAAATTGCTAAAAATATTGGTCTTATTTGCATCAGCATCCGATGTCTTGATGTCTTTTGAATTGTCATTTTGTACAGGTTTGAATAATGGAGTACCACTAAATGTAAATCCACCAACAGTGGTTTTTCCTCCTAATTGTGGTTTATCAGTACCAACAATATTACTGTTAGTTTTTATAACAGTCTGCTTCTGTTTAGATTCGGTGTTAGAACTGAAGACAGCAGATTCTTGTCTTGAATTTACAAATGTTTCATAAAATTTATTTGCAATATCTGCAGTTTTAAAACGCACACAGAATTTTTCCAAGACCACAGATTCTTCAGCAAAATCGTTTGCGACCCATATATAGGCTTTTGTTTCATTTTTCATTGGGTTTATTTCCATTTCAGGAGTAATAATGTGATTTGCACAAATTTTGTGTACCTGTTCCCGTCTCATTAATACTCGAACTTTACCTGTCCTCTTGTGTTTCAGCAATTTCATTTCACCAATTCCCCTTTCTTTCCATTGTTTGTCAGCAAAACGGAATAATTTTGCTCTAGACGAAAATATGGCTTCTTCGTCTTCTTCTCCAGTAGTAACCTTTACCTCAGCAGGTAAAGGTACAATAGGTTTGAAATCTGGACAAGGGTCATAATTTTCCACTGATGTATTGCTTTTCTCTGAAAGAGTTCTGGATTTGTTGAGACTGTTATTTGCTCCAGCAAACGGTCCACCGACAACGGAATTACTAGCGTTCAGCGACGGGTCGCCTGCTTCGTCGTACAGTGATGAATTATCAGTAGGGAACGTTTGGAAGGCTTTGTTCCAATTAGAGAGCGACGTAGCTACGCTATTTTTATTTTCAGGCATAGTAAAGGTGAAAACAGGTGGTTCAAAAAATTGCGTCTTTGTTGTGGCAAGCAATTCTATTTGATAATTATGAGGTTGATTCGAGTTAATGTGCTTCGGAGGTACTGTTACACGGACCACGGAGGCTGGCGCAGAAGTTGGTGTCGGTAACGGGTCTGACGAGGCTACCACTACGTTCACAGGTAATCTTCGAGAAATATCTTTAGTTTCTGCTGTTGAAGTCAAAGAACTTGAGGTTGTTGAAGAAACAGACGTTGTCATTGGCGGAGCCGAAGTTATAGGTACAGGCGGCACGATGGGCGCATTTGGAATAGTGTGGGGTAATTGTATGATCGGCGGCAATAAATGCGCCATATCAAGGAACATATTATGATCTGGTGTGGGGTATACACCGGGGAAATTCATTTGGGACCTAGTTGGGTCAAACAAAGGCTGCGCGGCAGGCACGGATGACGAATGGCCAGTGTGTGAATATTGATTGTAGAGATTAAACAGGTTTTGATGATACATCTGATAAGGGTTTGGTGGTATTGGAAATCTTTGATTAAATTGAGGTAACATTTGAGGTGTGAATGGTAATTGTGTTCCATAAGCAGGTGTATTTTCACTGGCCCTATATTCTTCATCAAGATTGTACAAGTCACTTTCATTTAATGTTTGTTCTGATGGTACTTTTTTCAATTTATCAACTTCTTTTTTTAATTCTGTTATTTGTTTTTTAAGCTCGCCAACATCTTTGCATTCGTTTCTGCATTCATCTATCTGATCTTTGACTTGATCCACAGATATTTTGAGTTGTTTGAATTGATCTGTTGTGTTTTGTATGTTGGTATTAATTGTATTTATTATTTTGTTTCCCAAATTTCGATTTTCTTCAAACCAAGTTTTCGTTTGTTCCATAAAATCAGTGATTGTCTCATCTCTTTTCTGTAAGTTTTTAATTTCATTTCCTATTCTCTCAAGATTTTTTTGGTCCAATCTACTGGTTTCAAGTATTTGTGAATCTACAGCAGTCTGGTAGTTTGTGTTATTATGCTTTGCTTTAGGAGTAGAACTGATATTGCGGAATACATTGCGGTTGGTTCTTCTATGTTCATTGTGATACAATCTGTCTTCATCCGATGAATATTTCCCTTCTTTATCAATGATGTCCTTTGAGTCGTCCATTTTGTTCATACATATTTCAACGTCTTCAATCAGCTCTTGAATGTCAGAGTACAATGTTAGGCTTTTATTTGTTTCATGCTCTTTAAAATCTAGGGCTTTGTAAGCATAGGTTTTTGCTTTTGATAAAAATAAGGCATATTTTGATTTGGAGCCCTCGGTAAAAGAATGACTTTCATCTTCTGCAAGCTTCTTGAATGCTTGAGCAAGGTGGTAGTAAGAATGCTGGGATTTGATACCGATAAGTAATTCTATTGCTTTTTCATATTCATTTTCTTTTATATGGAGAATAGCAACAAATAATTTGCTTTCCTCTAATAATCCATGGAGTTCTTTAGGCCCAATATCTCTGTGAGTGTAATCAAACAAGCGCTTGTCGCTTATTCTGATCATCATCTTATTTTTGAGCTTTTCCAAAAGCGGTATAGCACGCCCATAATACAATCCAGCTGTCGTTTCTATTTGATTTTTCTCTTCAACTGATGTAGTGAAATTAGCATGTTCACTGAATATACGCCCAAGAATACAAAGAAGTTCTGGGTCTAGGCTGTAATCGTCAATACAACGCACAACTTCAATGCCTCGGCTCAGTGTTGCTCGAATGTCAGTTAGCTCTGTGCCTAGAATGTTTTGACTGAATTTGTAGGCACAGTCCCACCATTTCATTTGAGAAAGGGGACACAATAAATCTGTGATATTAGCTGGTAAAACCTTTGGTTTTTCTCCACTCACAAACAGCACTTCATTAGATTTTTGTTGCCTAGTTGTTAGAGCAGCACAATACAGGAATGCATAAATATCCAATTTATTTAATGTTTCTGGCCCAGAACTGGTTACAGTTGGTGTCAACATATCAAATAATGTGCATTTGAAATGTGCAAAATTTTTATAATTTAAAAGGGTCCAAACGAAATGGTGAAGTGAATTTCCATATTCTTTTTGTGCATCACTATCGTAAGCTTCCACTTCACTTTTCCTGGGCAATCTTAGTTGAGGGGCAGTGATAGCATTAGAATTGAAGTGTGATGTTTGTATTTTGGATCCCTGAGCAGTAAAAATCTTTTCATACATTTTTTCCTTCCAGTGGGAGCCTGAACAGCAATGAGATATCTGTTCCTGTAAGGTTTGGTTCTTGTCTTGGTAATTTGTTACCAAATAATGCCCAGATTGAGAGCATCTGTAGGTGCCTTCAGAGTACCAGCGGTTTACAGCATTCTGCAGTTTTTCAGGTGCATTTTTGAGCCAGTTCACTTTAGAATCTAGAGGTACAGTCTGCCACGCCAGCAACATTAATGGGGCAGCTGCTTTGGTACTGTCAGACCATCTGTTGATTTCTTTTTTTGCTCTTTTTAGCAGTAACGTAGCTGCATGAAAACAAAACTGACCCCTGTGATGTTGAAGCAGACTGGCATGGAATTCAGCAAAGCCTGGGGCAGCTCCAGCTTTGGCTACACTTTCCAAAGCTTGATCATAGGCATGGAGAAGCTTGGCTGATTCAACCAAGCTCTTGGATGTGCCAATAGGTGTTTCAGTCAAACTCAATACGGTCAACCTTTCTTTTACTGTCAACAGGAGTAATTGGTACAAACACTTATCAGTTTTCTCTAAATTATGTTCGAGTAAGTCATCTAAAATTTCATACCAAGTGCAATTGTTGGTGAAGTTGAGGGAGCCAAACTCTATTTTGCAGCTATGTTCAAATGCCTCAGCAAACTTGTTCATCTTAAGATAGTGTTTCAGTAGTCTGGCATGAAGCAACGGATCTTTTGGTCTCGCATTTATTTCTAAGGTCAAAAGATCAATAAATGCCTCAGGGTCAGGGTCACTTAATGTCATAAGTCTCTCACGCAGGCGGAAAGTCGCAGGATGTTTTGGAAATATTGATTCAGCTTTTTCAAACCAATAATTGGCCCGCCCGGAATCAATGGATACATCTTCATCAGCCAGGAGTTCACAGACTGTAATCAAAAGAGGTTATTTAATACTTTAATTTATAAACTAAGCTATTGGCTGAAGCATAGGTATCTTCAGAAATACCAGATAGGTATAACCTAAAAAAGTATCGATTCTTATACTCACTATCCAGGATGGTTCCTGTTTGTGTCTGATCTATAACCAAGGAATTTTTGAACTGCTCCAAAGCTTTATCCTTTTGTCCCATCTTTTGAAAGGCTTGGCCAAGGAGTTTGTAAGCTGCAGCATTGTTATCTTTTTGGGTAAGGTACTGCTCCACATATTTCTGGCAACTGGCATAATCCCCTGCGTCGAAATACAGCCGAGCAACGGAATATGCCCGGGTTTTGAACTGGAAGTGGAAGTAAATAGTAAAAATAAAGCTTGATGACATGTAAAAATGCTAGGTAACCTTCGGCAAATTAAGCATACTTCTTTCACTGATAACTTCGATAACAGTTTCTCCACATATTTATCAACGTCTTTTTTACTTTTGTACATTTTCACAGCAATTCACTAATAAAAAAACTCCAAACTGCTTTCAAATTCAAAGAAAGAAATCGCGTGGGGCCAAGGATCGGCATTCGATGTTCGTCATTTTTGTTATGAGTTACCAACAACAATAAGACATCTACCCCAAAAATGATAAAGAACGAACGAAAGTAATAAAGTGCCGCGCCGCATACTAATTGTAATCAATAATCACTTATTTTGTTTATTTAATTCATAAAAAAAAATTATAACATAAAATATTGTTTTCATTATGTATTTCAATTTTAAGTTGATTTGATCTAGTTTTTAGGTGTTCAAATTTTACATATTACATACATTGGCAAAAAAAAAAAGGCTCTTTTTAACTTTGCACTGTTTTATTTGTTTAGTAGACCAATAATTTTTCACATTCTATGGCGCCCTATAATTAGAAAAACACGAGACTATAGACCATTTGTATTCCATTAGTTCACATATTATGTAATTTTTACGTTGGGAGTCGATGTTACATAAATAAATATATTATTTTACGACAATATTTGTTCACAATTGATAAAACACAACTTTTAAAAAGAAGAGTTATATTAAAGTCATTTAAAACGGGATATTTACCATGATTTGATTTTTGAGTTTTCCAATATTTCGGCACAGTTTCATGCGCCATGATCACGGAATAACTGAAGACACCGAGTTCGACACTGAGATCCGTGATCATGGCGCATGAAACTGTGCCGAACTATTGGAAAACTCAAAAATCAAATCATGGTAAATATCCCGTTTTAAATGACTTTAGTGTTAATAACCATGATAGTTTCAGAAGTTTTAAGAGTTATATTTTTCTCTAAATTGACAATATTTATCAAAAAGGAGTTTACTAAATTAATAATATTAATATCTACATAAATTTATTTTCTTTATTGTATTGTATTGTATTTATTTAACTCAGATAATAAAATCCATAGTATACATTCAATTAAACATTATAACATTAATTAAATCATAATAAATAATAATAATAATAATTTATCTATGAAAACCTTCAATAAGCTTTCTAGTATTAATGAACTTTTTATTGTGTTATATTTATTTAAAGGAAAACCAGAAGCAAAAGAAAAGAAATAAATCGTTTAGCTTATTTAATTGCGATTCTAATCTTCAGTTACTAATCTTTTTTCCAAGACAGTAAAATAAAAAATTACTGACAGTGACTTTGGACGCCTATTTTTTACACGATTTTGCATACTTCATTTTTATGAACAACATTTATTCAAATAAAGCAAAAGATTTTCATTCATTTCACCTACTTCTCGAAAAATCTGGTTACTAATAGTAGTTGGCAACAGCAACCATTTTAAAAAAAACGTTACCGAGACACAAACCATAGACAATTTCTCGGTTTATAGATGTATGTATACCTAGACATGGAGCTTACCATAGTCAGTGACGTCACATTATTGTTCGAAAACCGTCATGCATCCTGTACATGTTCGGCCAATGCGTTGGGCCAATGCGCCAACGTGTGAACAGAACACAGTTTGCGGAGCGCGCCAAGATCCTTTGATGTGTGCACGAAAAACCGATACTAGTCGGTTTGCGAGCCAACGTTGGCCGCCATCTTCCAATATGCGCCAAGTGGGTCTCTACACGTATGCCCAACGTGTACAGGACGCACAACAGTAATTTATTTTCTTTTCCAAAATCACACAAGTCAAGTTTTATATAAAGCGAGGAGCGAGTCCAAAAAAAAAGTAAAGTCAAAGCAATTTATAGCAATTTACCTTTTGAAACTAAAGAAAAGAAGTCAAGACAAGTCAATCAAAGCATAGGCCATAGAGTATTTTTTTTATACGAAATTTGTATTTGCAAACACAATTGTAATGTCAGTCAATTGTCAAGTCAAGTATGTGTATGTACCTATATGTAATGTATTGTAATGTTGTTTTTCGACTAGGTAGTGATCGTTCCTTCGAGTTCCGTCGTGATTTTATTTTTTATCTCTAATTTATTTTATTTATCAAGGAGTATAAAAATATAAAGCTTGTCAAAATAGATATACGAAACTACCATACATATTGGTTAGATTATCAAGAAATTTAATGGCTATCGCCAAATAATTCTGTCTCGAATTGCGTGCCTCAATGCCACGGTGGTCACGGTATGTACATGCAATCTAGAAGACACAATTTTTTTACATACAACAGTAAATAAATACCAGTTTTTCAATTCAATTCTTACTGCACTGACTCTCACATCTGCGATTCTTATGAAATATTTCAATCTAATAAGTCTGGTGTA
The DNA here is from genome assembly GCA_943735965.1 of Eupithecia abbreviata. Taxonomy (NCBI): domain Eukaryota; kingdom Metazoa; phylum Arthropoda; class Insecta; order Lepidoptera; family Geometridae; genus Eupithecia; species Eupithecia abbreviata. The sequence goes on from OX030976.1 coordinate 5,780,291, forward strand.
ACTATATTTCAGATGGGAGATTCGGATTTTACATATTCTTCAGCTCTCTCCCTCGACTCCATAAAAGTTGTGGCTGAAAGTATTGGGATTGCTAACTTAGCAGACGATGCTGCAAAAGACCTAGCTGATGATGTTACTTACCGATTGAAAGTTTTAGTTCAAGATGCTATGAAGTTCATGCATCATTCTAAAAGACAAAAACTTGCAATATCAGACATAGACCATGCATTGAAAGTAAAGAACATAGAGGTAAAGGCACTTTAGTATGGAAAGCATACCCACAGTGGCATACAGAACTTAATCATAATAGGATACATCAACTAATCATACCCTAGTTTATGATAGTATTGCTCGCAGTACTGTAGAATATGGGAATTATTATTATTAGAGCTTAAACATAAAACCTTGTCATATTTTTAAAGTAAATTCCCGTCTCTACATTCCTGTGTTTCAATTAAAAAAATATAATTATTTAAACCTGTACCAGTAAACCAGCTTTATTTCATGTACAGATTTTTTTTTATTTTTTAATTTCAGCCCCAATATGGTTATCTCCAACAAGAGGGTTTACCATTCCGATTTGCATCAGGAGGTGGTAGAGAGCTCCATTTTGTAGAGGAAAAAGAAATTGACTTATCAGAAATTCTGTCAGCACCACCACCCAAAGTGCCACTTGATGTCTCTCTTAGGGCTCATTGGTTGAGTGTGGACGGGGTTCAGCCAACAGTGCCAGAAAACCCACCACCAATGTCAAAAGAGGCACAAAAACTGGAATCTGTTGATCCAATATGTAAACTAAGCAAACCCACCAACAAAGATGCTGCAGGTAATATTTATAATACATTAATTTACTACTACACCTTGTGGTGGCTTAGAATTTGCACCACCCAACTCCTCCTGCAGGTGTTGCAAGAGGTGACTAAGGGATATCCACCAGGGGCGGGCAGTAGTGCCTCTTGCAGAACAACTAACCACAAAACAGCGATCTTACACTTGCATACCCAGCGTAGGGATTATGGCCATTATCCCCCCACCCCATGAGATAAAAGCTGATAAGGCGCTTATCAGGGGCAGGCCTGCGTCCTGTTGTGGACCAATATAGGCTGTTGAGGATGAGGAATTTGCTTGCTATACCTATATTTTATTGTCTCTTACTAGTATTTTTTTACTCTTTTACGCATTCACTGTCCAACCTCAACTGGCGATTCAAGATCTAAATGGATCAAACCTATGATGAGCTAAAATAAATTAATTTATTAATTTGGTTGCTGTGTTCTTATTTGATAGCATCTCATATTGCTTCCTCCAGGTAAACCAATGTGTGGTAAAGCTGCAAGATTGAAGGCATCAGAATCAGTTCATGTTAAGCAACTGGCAACCCATGAGTTGAGTGTTGAACAACAGCTGTATTACAAGGAGATCACAGAGGCTTGTGTGGGCAGCGATGAAGGACGACGTGCGGTAAAAAATTACATTAATTTCTTGCACACCAAACCTCACCTCTTTCAACAATAATTAAAGTGAAAATATCATTGGTTCTATAGTATATTTAGAAACAGAGAGTGATATCCTGCTCCAGTTTCTTTTCCTTCCATGCTTCTTCTAAATCTCAAAAAACTCTCAACAATGCTTATTTATGCTTATTCTTCTTAAGACGTTACAGGACTCTTGAACACATCAAAAATTAAGAAGTCGTGAGAAATTACTTTAAAACTAGAAAATAAAGTAGTCTCTTAAATTTTTGGCTCACTTCAATCTTTTTTATGGAAAAGTAACTATGCGAACCTTTACTTAATTAGGTTGTTAGTTTTCAAGATGAAACAAAACTCGTCCCCAGCTTTTGTATCCGTATTTTTGTACTAGATAATCATATATTTTGGTATTTTATTTCTCTAACTAACGCCGTTATCCAAGTAACAATAATAGCGCCATGCGGTACATATTTCGAACATAAAGGAAAAGATGCGATGTACTAACTTACTTTCCCTCCACAAAATACGTAATGAACTTTATGCACAATATAATATATATATGTAATAGTTTACGAATCAACACTTTTTTTTTTGTAAATTTAAATCAATATATGAGACTTATTTAATGTGGAATCGCCACACAGAATCTCACAGCATAGCTGGCGAGTTGGTGTGGCATTTCAGTGTATAAATATAATAAAAATTCAGTCCAGCATTATTTATTAATTTGTACTTCTCCGTCAGAGCGCTAAAGCAAGGGCATCTCTTTCTACACGATACAACTGAGCGAGACTTCTGCTTGTAATGTAAAAGCGGTTCAAGCATTGATTTACTTGATTTTTTTGACTGTTACAGGAAGCTCTCCAGTCCCTAGCATGTGACCCCGGCCTGCATGAGATGTTGCCGCGCATGTGCACATTTATATCGGAGGGTGTCAAAGTAAATGTTGTACAGAACAACCTCGCTCTTCTCATTTATTTGATGCGAATGGTTAAAGCTCTGCTTGACAATCAGTCGCTGTACTTGGAGAAATATGTAAGTAAGCTTTCATTAGCTAGGTCCCCCTGAGACGCAGGAGGTTGTGGGTTCCGCGCCTTGGGACTAATGTTTGTAAGACTAGCAAATGTTTGTTCCGGGTGTTCTGTGTATTGTAAAACATGTGATTAACATAGATAGATATGTTTTATTATAAGTATGTACTTATAATAAAACATATCTATCTATGTTTTGTATTATGTATATCGGTCATCTAGTATACGGATACTAGATGACTGATTAATACACACAAGCTCTGTTTAGCTTATTGCTAGATAATAATGTTGTCCAACATTGTTTTTTTATTGATACGAGTAACTGTTGCTGGAATCCAAGCCATAAATTATCTAAACTGCTCCTATGAGATTAAATTTTATGTGTTCTCTGAATCTCTGGACTATGTGATCAATTTTAAAATTCTCCTTCTATAAGTACTAATAGAAACTACATTATCCTCAAGTGTCTATGTTTCATGCAGGTACCGTGAACGCGATGAAAACGTAGTAGAAATAAAAGCACTATAAACGATAAATGCTCCGTAAAAATTTATAATGATCAAATCTCAAAAGTCTCAAAAATTAATGAATAAATAATAATGCTGGACAATCCACACAGCATTATATAGCCCCAAGTTAAGCAGAGCTTGTGTTATGGGTACTAGATGACTGATATACTTAATACATTACATAAATGTAGATAGTTTTTTTTTATTATATATATGTAGATCAGAACACCCGAAACAAATACATATCTGCAGAACATACACACAATTGTACCAAGGCGGGAATCGAACCCGCAGCCTCCTGCGTCTTCATCTGCCTTCGCCCACCGCACCACAGAGATATAGATGTATAGGATGTGTTTGCAACAAACATGCTAATTAAATTCCACAGTTGCACGAGCTGATTCCATCAGTGTCCACGTGCATAGTCTCGCGGCAACTCTGCCTGCGTCCAGAGATGGACAACCATTGGGCTCTGCGGGACTTCGCTGCGAGGCTGATGGCACAGATCTGCAAGACCTTTAACACCTCTACCAACAATCTGCAGACCAGGGTCACAAGGTAAGTTTGCTTCAAAAAATTAGAGAGTTTCGGAGCCTATTCAATGCAAACAAACAAAAAATCTAATCTTTTCTCTTTATAATATTAGTATATGTAGTATCGTCACAATTTGGTCTTCTATCTAATAATACCTTTGATGATAATAAATAAATAATCCTGGATAATTCACACAGCATTATCTGTTATCTGATAGAGTCTGTGCGAAAAGAGAAGTCTCCTAAGAATTGAGGGCGCGCGTGTGTCAATGTACTACTGTTGTTGCGTTATATAGTTCACCGTTTCGCCACGAGACTTCTCTTTTTGCACAGACTATACACAATACAATACATAGATATTTTTAATATACATAGATAACGATGGACATCCTTTTTTTATTTTTCCTTTGTTCAACCTAATAATAAGATAAAATAGGTGGCGGCGCTAGAGTGCCTCGGGGTACCGCCTTAATAACCACGATAGTTTCAAAAGTTTTGACGTTATTTTTATCAATATAAAGATTATTATGATATTTGACCACGTTTTGTGGAAAGATTTCATGCCAGATGTCTTTGGTAAGGTTTTTTTTTCGCTTCTTTACTTTACCTTCAAAAGATGTGAACAAAAAATCAAAGATATCACTTTATTTCCTAGTTTTACTCATTTGAATGTTGTGACGTGTTCAAGAGTCCTGTAGGATCTAAAGGAAATAAACTTTGATATTGTTTGTTCTAGATTGTTCGCAAAGGCGCTGCAGTGTCCATCTCAGACCAACAACGAGACGGGAGTAGCCATGGCCTCCATGAAAGAGTCCGAAAAGACTCCGCTGGCGTCTTTATACGGCGCTGTACAAGGCTTGGCTGAACTGGGCTCTGAAGTTGTGAAGGTCAGATATCCATATACCCTTAGGATAGTTTGATAGATTGCATACCACATAGGCTACTAGGATCTTTGACCCCTTAATTTTGTCTGAAAATACTAATATTTTGACTAGTCTTAGTCCAAGTCTTAATAGCCTCGCTGGTGTAAGCGTCAGAGTCGTATATTGACGAATATGTAGCTCTATTCTTACAGAATGCTACCTTATTTATTAGAGTAGCTAGTCCTTACAGATTAGTCAGTTACCAATAATAGTGTCATAATAATATTACACTAGCTGATCCGGCGAACTTCGTACCGCCTAACAGTCAATTTTGGACAATAGAGAACGGCTGGACCGATTCATGAAAATCTGTCCAGCCGTTCTGATTTACAAGTGATCGAACAAACCCGACTTTGTTTTATATATTACTGACTGCGCCCCGCGGATTCGCCCGCGTGGAAATCTATTTGTGAAATTAGTTATAAAAATTCCTCTCAAATCACTCTATCTATTAAAAAACCGCATCAAAATCCGTTGCGTAGTTTTAAAGATCTAAGCATAGATAGGAACAGACAGACAGCGGGAAGCGACTTTGTTTTATACTATGTAGTGATATACTATTTTTAATAGGATTGTGTGTGATGTTGTTACAGGTGTTCATCCTGCCCCGAGTGCGGTGGCTGGGCGAGCGGTTGGAAGGCGCGCTGAGCGGCAGCGGCGCATTGTGGAATATGGTAGAACAAGTGCTGATCAAATATTTTTTTATGTTTTTTGGGATTATTTTGTAGGAAGAAAGACATTATTTAATATTCTAGTACATTTTTGGTGATTAGTAACATAAAATATTGCGTAAAACACGTTTATTTCGACACTTGGACCACCATTTCAATAAACAACACTTTTAAAAAGGTAAACGTTGACGTTGATTTACACCATTTTTTCAAAAGAACTTCTTTGTTCATTATCTTGGAGGAAGGATCCTTCCTCTAAGTTCATTTATACATCAATCGAAAGCTCGTTTGTTGTGTTTCAAATTGAGAAACTATATTTTACAAGGACAATAATATGTCTGAATAAAGAAACTGTTTATTTTATTTTAATCTTATATTTTCAGTAAATATTGTTGTTATTAATATTTTCTAGTTTTTTTAATTCTTGACTTTTGGTTGTTAGTTAAGCTTCCTGAATAAAGAAGTTACAAATTTTTTATCAGCAAATGCCTTATATTTCCACAGAGCGGCGGCGCGGACCGGCTAGCGGCTGGCAACCTCAAGCACCAGCTGCTGAAGGTGTTGGCTCCCGTCGTGAGGCAGCTGCGCTCGCCGCCCGATCTACCCGACGACTACAAGTAAATATATATTTTTTTTAATTCATCAGCATTTTTTTAGGCAAGCGGGTTCCTATAGGCCTTGCAATCGTCCAATCGAGATGCGGCCAACGCATCTCGATTGTTATGATACTTACCCCTCCCCTACGACGACGAGCACGAATACACAGTAGACCAAGATTTTAGAAAAAAAAAACTTAGTTAAAATAGCGTAATCGCTTGCCTACGTATAATTCATGTATTGTTTGCGAATTAGGTAATTTACAGTCACAGTACATAAGAATTATTTTAGATCGCTGGGTTCTGCCTATAATATGGTAGCTTACTTATTAATAGTTATTTTATTTCGTAGTATCGATGAAGTTGTCTAAACTATACCCAGTAGAAAAGTTCTTTGAACTGTTACATATGTTTTGTATACCTTCTCGTGTCCAGGCGTGAATACGGCTACCTCGGGCCGAGCCTCCAACAGGCCGTGAGCAAGATCCGCGCGTCTCCGTCAGCGAGTAGCGGCGGCGGCGCGGTCGCGGTCGTTACCTGCACGCCGCCCTTGCTCCCCTCCACGCCGACGCCTAGCACCACGCAAGTTGCTCATCTCACCAAACCTATTGGTAAGTGTCTTGCGATCATCAGCCTTTAGATAGGTACAAGGCATTCGTCCTCTTTCATAAACTCGCCTCTTTTATAGACTCGAATCTTTGGTATTCCAGTTACAAAGAACATACATTCATTTTTGAAAATGGAACTGAATTCTTGGTGATTGTTGGACGTTTTTTGGAAGGGTGACTATTCCTCCGTGGTAGAATGCACAGGTAGGTATTGCGTTGAGTGAGCGAACGAATACACAAAAACGTTTGTAGTAGCGCGAAATCAATGGATTTTTTTTGTTTACTACAAATTTTACTGCCGTCGTACAATTTATCATCAAGTTAACATTAAGTTAATATATGCAAATGGTAGAGAAGTGCAAATAAATAATTAATATGATTCTATCTGTTGCAGTCACAATCACGTGAAATATAATATTAAAAAACTTTGAAAGAAGTGAAATAATTGTTTATTACTCGGACCAAAACCACCCACAGCTCTGTCTTGTCATCCTATAACAAACTCGTCTACAATGGGGTATTTTGGTTAAAAAATATACTATTATCCGACAATTAACAGCACTATACAGCCACTATACAGCAGCACCCTCTTAGTTCTAAGATAACAGGATTATTTATCAATAGGAAAGGTTTGATTTTTTGTTTGTTTGCTTGTAGTGAATAGGCTCCGAAACGACTGGACCGATTTGAAAAATTATTTCACCGTTGAGAAGCTACACTATACCCGGTGAACATAGGCTATATTATGTTTTCAAAAAAGTTAGGGATCCGTACTAAAACCGTGAAGGTCCGCTAGTCTATTATAAGTGGTCTCATATTGTGCAGAAACGGTGTCCGCTCGCAGCGTGGTCATCAGCTCGCCGATCCCACAGGCCGCGGCGCCGTCCACGCCTCCGCCGCAGAAGTTCGTTATAGTCTCGCAGCAGAAACAACCGCCGGTAAGTACTTATACAGCTTTCAATTAAGTTTGGAATATAATTAATGAACACTTTATCGCACCTAAAATTACAAAATAACACCTAATATCTAAATATAACACGATAATAGTACAATAGGCGGCCTTATCGCTTACAAGGCAATCAGGCAACCATATAATAGAAAAGAAAATATTTAATTACGATTCAAAATATAAAATAATACAAATGAGGAGCTCAGGAACTAAAAAAGGAAATTAACGGCGAGAAGACAAATAGGTTACAGACTAATTTGAGTCCTATAACAAAAAAATATGTAGGTATGTATTCAAACGAGTGTAATATTACAACTAAATATTATATTATAAATATTTATTATTAAATTTAAGTTTGTCCCTATGTCACTCGCTATATATTTACTCAATGTTCTGTCCAAAACAGCGTAGACATATTTTACGAAAACCTGCCGAAAGCCATGAAAAAGGCACAAAATGTTATTGAAACAAAATTATAAATTACCTAGTATTGTGTGTATGTACAAAAATATGTAATTTTTAATATAAGTAGTTATAACATCGCCTTAGGGCTTAATAAAAAAAACCTGTTATGACGTTATTATCGCAATATATAAATAAAATAAAATAAACACATACTTTTCCACGAGCTTTGTTATTTCGAACTAAACATTATTATTTACTAGTTTCTGCCCGCATGCGTTGTTTCTATGGAAACGTTTTAAGGTTATTTATATCCCAAGGGAGGATAGAAAGTAGCCTATCTCTTATTTCATTCCGAGAACTATCTGAATGCAACGACCTTCCCCCTATAGGAAGGACAAGGGGAAAGGAGCGGGTTCAAGTCCCATCGAAATCTATTTTTTAGGATATTATTTAAAACCATATTGTTGTTTCTTTCCACCACTCGGACCTCTCATAAGCTTACCTGTCTAGTTCCACAGAGATAAATGTTGTTTAGATTAAGTTTTCCCTAAACTTGTAATATATACAATACAATACAAAAATACTTTATTTGTTCACCAGTTACAGATCATTATAAAAGACATCATATGATACAAGTACAATGGACGGCCTTATCGCTTAGATAGCAAGAATATATTTGTGATTAATATATATTAACTGTAACTCCCTAGACCCTGACACAAACTCCTAGCTCCAGTCATATCGTCGTCCACGGCTCACAGCCTACTATCGTCCGCAGCGGTGGTGGCGTTCAGGTAAATATTAATAATTAAATAACAGGACAAATTTCAACAGTCAAAATTATTTCAACAATTTGAATAACAAATCGAAATTGTGAGTCCGAAACGACTAGTTGAAGCGAATTAAGGCGCAAACCTAATAACTATAAGGCCTCTTTTATGAATGTTTTCGACGTTTATGCCATATTAAAATAATATAATAAATAATGTTGAATATTCCACACAGCATCATCCAGCCCCGAGCTAAGCAGAGCTAGCTGTTATGGGATGACTGATATACTTCAAGCAATACATTGATAATTTTTTTTATTATACTTAGGATAACAACCAGAACACCCGGAAAAAATATCTGCAAATAGTACACACAATTGTCCCGAGGCGGGAAACGAACCCGCAACCTCCTGCGTCGTAGGCGAGCCTTCGCCCACCGCGCTACAGAGGTCAAATATCACATGATGATATACATCATCATGTATATCATACAAATTCTTTATTAATAACACCAAGTTACAAGTCACACGTAATAATAATAATAATAAGGTAAGCAATATAAATCCAATATTGTCCTTAACTGATATGTATATGTCATAAAAGGTTAGGTATAGGTTCCCTACTACATAAATAAGATGATTGCCAAATTGGTGATCAGTTTAATAAGCATGGATTTTTGAAGACATGTCTAACAAGTTCCTATTCTACTACCGATTCTACTTCTTAAGGCATCTCGAAGAACACTAGCGCCGCCTATTTTATATGATAATAACGTTGAACAAAGGAAATGAAACACTAGGGGCTCGGGGTACCGCCTTAATATTACAGGGGAAACAGTTTCCTTAAACATATGCCTGTACTTAATAAATTGTCTATGAGTGAGCAATGCATGTGTAAATGTCCGCAGTCGGTGGTGGTAACCAGCGGGCCGCAGCCGCAGAACGCGCCGCAACAGAAGGTGGTCGTGGTCGGCGTGCCCCCGACGCAACCGCCAGCGCTCGTCAGTCAGGTGCGTATCACCAAGATCAAGTGATAATTAAACCTAACTTATTAATTATTATTGTATTTTTGTTAGTTTAACTGAACAACTAATCATCAAGTCATATCCTAAAGCTTTACCGATTTATGACAATCGATTATGTTTAGGAATAAGTTGTAATAGATTTTTTTTATTGTTGCTCATCATTTTGTATAATTTTCCGTGATAAAAAGAAATTGAGTTACTAACTTGTAGTTATTGTAGTAACTATTATATTTTTGGACTGAACTGACAAACAAATCATCAAGTCATGTCCTAAAGAAAATTTTTTTTGGCTTCAACTTAATATAGTTGTAGATCTTAAGTATATTAAATGTTTCAATTGTGTTCTACCTTAAAATTTGTATTATTTTCCGTGATAAAAAGGAAGACAGATCGAGTTAGTATGGTAAACTAATAATTCTTTTAGATACAATTTAATAAGTAGTGAAAATGTAAATATGAAATAAATCCTTGGACGGGGTATATTTACAAGATTGAGTTTAGGCAGTTGTCTCACCGCCGGCGAGAAAAAGACTAGCTATCGGCTATTTTCTCGCTCAAGAAACGTACAGTTAGATATAAATTCCGTGTAAACAAAAGAGATGCATATACAAATAATTGATCGCTGACTGTTCACACTGCCGGCGAGGGCTCGCTTCACTAGTTTGTCGCTGGGCGACAAGAGCCAGGAAAATAACACTCGCTCAGCGATCAGAAAACTCACGCCGAGAGAGCAACCAGCGGTCATTTCTCTACAATGCGGACTGTCGTTTGGCCGCCGCAAGAGAGTGATGCGAGTAATCGCTCGTCTAACTCGCACACTCGCTTAATAGCCGAGCTACACAACTATCGGAACTACGTACTTGCTCCCCCGCTTCACGCCGACTTCGTTTCTACATTCTAGCTCTGGTCGCTAATTGTTCATCGTTCCCAGTGAGACAACTGCCTTAGTATAAGTGTAAATCGTTCATGTTTCCCGTAACTTTCATGCTTGCCCCGTGGTACGAACGCTGATGCGCTCGTAACGGATAATGAAACTTCAAGGTACGCAATAAGGTAGGTAGCATTTCAAGTTGTTTATTGCGTTGTGGAAGTATTGTATAACTAGCCTCTGCTTGCGGATTCGGTCACGTGGTAACGTATAAAACGTAGCCTATGTACCTTTGTCACTAAGGGATAAAATAGCTATATATGATATCTATAAGTGAAATAATTTTAGAAATCTAGTCCGATTTCTAAAATTATTTCACCTATGATAGCAGTTCCTGAGATTACCTCCTACAAACAAACTTGGAAAGGGGTTTGAACTTCAGACAAAAATCTTCTTTGTATTTGAAGTTTTTTTATTTAATTTGTTGGAGGGTGGCTCTAACCTACCTAACCTCTGCTACCACACTATTTTTTTTATTTCTACGATACCTGACGGTTTGGGACATTATGTAAAGAATATTTTCTATTAGTATAAGTGTCCTCTATCCCAATATATAGGGTGTTTGGTATTGCGACCTCCATAATATTTTGGAGAGTCGGGGGTCATGAGCTACATCCGCTACCGTGCCACGGTTGTTGAGATATGACTTTATCAAGTTTTTTTTAATCACCCAAAATCTCCCCTTTGAATTATCATGTTTTTTGTTTATGGTTGTAATGGCACAAAATAAATTGACTGCTTTGTTTGAATTTGAATACATGAAGTATGATTTGTACTTCAGAGTATCGTACTAAATACTAATAGCTTCGAGATCTGTAATTTGTCGGATTACATGATACTTAAAATAAACCGAGCTATAGGGCAGTATCTATAATCCGACATGCCCCTGCAAAGGCTGCAAAACGTTTCTAGAATTATTATTATAAATTAACCTTTGGTTTCTGTACACAGGCCCCAGTGTCAGTGGTGTCGAAGACAGTTTTCGCTCGAGGCCCGAGCGGTCCTCAAGCGCCGCCCGAGCTGGATGACCTGTCACATCTTGCTTGACGCTTGGGATTTACTATCTCTGTCGTCAAACACTACGTTAGGAAGAAAAGCGATCCACTACCGACGGAATAGCACCTTTTTAATCTGTGGATAGGTTTGGTAAACCCTTATTCTACCTAATTCTGCCAGGCTACCGCGCTATTTAACATATAACGTAACGCGCGTTATCAGCGTTATTACGTTAATCGTTAAGACGCCTTTCAGCGTGAATAACTCGTGAAAAGACGTTTTTCGCACTAAAATGCTCCTTAACACGCGTTATTCGCGCTAAAATTGGTGTAATAACGCGGATAACGCGCGTTCGTTATGTGTTAAATAGCGCGATAGCCCTGCTGGTGCTGAAGAATAATAAGGAATATGATAACCTAGGCCCAAAATCCAAGAAAAACTATTGGAGTACGGTTGTAAGTAAGAGTTTAGTTTGGGTTGGGACCGCGCATAGAATGTTATATGATATGGAATTTTAAAGTCGGTTTTTCAAAACAATAAATTTGTTTATAATTTAATTCTTCCACATTGTATTCTTTGTATATTGCACTAACTACTATTTCAATTTAATTATTTGTATAAAAAAGGCTATTTTTGTAATATCATAATTGTAATTCCAGCAATCAGCATTTTGTTACGCACGCGTAACATTGTGAATAAATTGAAAAAAAATCTATATGTATAACTTATATGTTAACTTAATTTTAATATTTTAAGTAATTAATAAGCTTATCAATAGAATACAAATGGATTAATTCGTTTCTATGATATAGCTGAAATCAGAAAGAGCGAATTCGCCGCGAATCTATCGCGCGTATTACCAGCGTCCGTTGCGTCCAGGAGGAGCTTACCAACGTGCGAATTCCGTATCAACAATGTTGGCGCTCCATTTAGTTCGCTCGTAAACTGAACACAACAAGGCGTCTCTAGTATCTCGACTCGTTCCCAACACGCGCTTCATACGTGCGTATTGGGCACGAGTCGAGAGTTTGGTACGCGATTTACGCGCTTATTTGAATCCGCGCATTGCTTGTGGACGCGATATATTGGCGGCCTTTACCTCGCTGTAAATACGCACGAAACAATTCGCTGCGAATTCGCCACTTCTGGATAAAGTCCTAACTTAATCTTGAAGTAAAGTTTCTTATTTCCTTATCTAGGTTAATTGGCTCCTCGTGTTAGTGAGTCACTAATATTGTTTAATAATAAGGAAATTTAGGACAAGAACCTCATCAAATTCAATTTAATAGAAATAGAGGGTCATTTATAATATCTGTACCGTATTTGTATATCAAAATATAAATCATAATATTTTGTATGAGTGACCTAAGAAAACCTCGGTGACTTTCCATATTCATTTTAAAATCAATACTTTCCAAATTTTTTTTTATAATCATAGAAATAAGTTTATGTAGGTTTATTTTGTTATGTATAGATAATTGGACATGAATATAATATTTAGTTCACATAACGTTTTTTTACTCAATCAACTTTTTACCATTAGGTACCATTAATTATACCACAAACAGGATATTCGATAATATGTATAGGAATAATGTTAGATATTACGTTTACGATTAATAATGGTGGCCCTTTTTATTGCTATTAGTGTTCATCGTCGTATTTTATTTTTACATCGTTTTATTAATTTTTTTATTTAGATGGAAAACAAACATGAGCAGAAACAATGGTGGTCTAACAAAAGCTTGACAGTTTTCACTTATAGGTAGTATGTACATCTAAAACGTATATTTGACGACCGATGTGGCGCGGTGGGCGAAGGTCCGCCTGCGACGCAGGAGGTTGCGGGTTCGATTCCCGCCTCGGAACAATTGTGTGTACGATCTGCAGATATTTGTTCCGGGTGTTCTGGTCGTTTTCTATGTATAAAAAAAATATATCTATCTATGTAATATATTATATTATGTATATCAGTTATCAAGTACCCATAACACAAGCTCTGCTTACCATGGGGCTAGATAATGCTGTGTGAATTGTCCAGCATTATTTATTTATTTATTTTATTATTTAACATGTAAGTAAGTACGAGTGAATAATTAATTAATGCGTAAACTCAGTTAAAAGTGTTTAAAGAGTAACAATGTTTCATTTAGTTCCATAAAATACGGTGTATTTATACATGAGAATACCTATTGTTTACCTACTTATATGCTCAGAAAGGCGATTTTGGAATATAAGACGAATACGTGAACACAAAAATCGATGTGTCGTGCCAGATTTACATGAATGTTATTCATTTGTCTCTATAATGATGAATAAGGTCAATGCATTTTAACAAAAGTAAGTTATCATTTGATCCATCAGCTCGTGAACGGGTAAATAGGAGCCGAATCCGAATAATAGCGACAATGCGCCATGAATGAATGTCCACTCGACTGAATTGATAAGTGGGTTGTGCAATGTGCAGGGCCCTTATTCGCGATACAGTATTTTAATGCAGGCGACTAGAGAATAATTAACGCGCGGGGCGGCGGCGCGGCGCGTAACGACTAGGGTTTCGCATCCCTCGTGTTTGACGCGTAGATTTGGCCGAAGCTTAGTGCGCACAGTCATATGGCCTGTATGTGGTCAGCAAAGGGGGTTTCTTCAATACTCTCTTGTTTTATTGCTTAAAGGTGTACAAATAGGTCTTAAAATAAAATAAAAAAGTCCATTCTATGTCAACAAAAAACATTTATGAATGAAAATTAACAATAACTGAAAATAACAAAGTGAAAACAAACAGTAAACTAAATAAAGTAAAGTACATGCATCTACAGCGAAAAAATGTATAAATTTGAATTCGAAAACGAACGAGATCAATTAAATGGGGAATTAATGCTTTCAAAAACAAAAATTGGTCGAGTTTCTGTGCTTTTTTATACCAAAAATGAAAATGTTTTCCTTGGGTTTCGTTACCCTTTGTATACAAAAAATATTCAGGTTTTTTTAATCGGAGTATAGATTTAAGATTTAATGGTTTTTATTCGACGGAAGGTACATTACAGTTTTTGCACAAACAAATCAGTTAATTTAGTAAATTTGTCATGCTATTTCAAAGCTTATGATTTTGCCACCATCCAGATACTTGGACATAGTCGATCTCATTTACACCCTGACTATATCGCTCGTAGATACAGATCGTATGCCAATTCACCGTTAATAAATATGGAGTGAACCTCGGCCATCAATCGTAGCTTGTACAACGCGAGTGTTTGCTATTAACGCGCGATATCGCGCGTTATAACTAAGCAAAAAACCCACGTCCGAGCCCAGTTTATAGTAACTGTTAGTTGTTCTTTGTCGTAGGGATCGCGCCCGCCCTCCCTTTGCTTCACCGAAAGTACATTGCATATTTTGATGGCTATGAAATATGGAGATTGCATTTTAAGTCCTACTGATTATTTTACTGAAAAATACCTGAATGATAGGATTAAGGTAAGTTAAAGTTATCAGTGGTGGTAGAAGTATTCCTAAATTTTCAGTAGATAAGTACAATCACTATAATAGTGTGGAGTCCTCACTAATATTATTATAATGATTTACCGATCAATATTAATAATATTATGTCCTTAGGAGAGTGTTGTCACCACAACACTCTCCTAAGGACATAATATTATTACGTTCTCTGTACAGTTCATTTAGGAACTACATAAACTGGCCTGCTGTCTATTTAGTAACCCATTCAATGCCTCAAGTTATTTATTTCTTTTCATTATGACCCACTCCTTTTTTCTTTTTTTTGGGTTTTAAATAAATGTTATTGATTACTTAATTACACAAAAAAAAACTTAAAAAATTCTAAGTACAGATAGCCAGCAACGCATATGGCGCGTTGCTGGCACAAACCAAAACATGTGTAAAACGCCAGTAGAGTTTAAAAGTACCTACACCAACATTAAAGGTCGACTACTTACCGCTAAAATGTAGACGGGGATTGAATTCCTAATCAAATCATTATGTTAATATCTATCATTAGGTATGTTATCAAATACGCTCAAGTTATTTCAATTGTTCGTTTTCCTGAAACCTGTTATTTCAGGCGTAGTACCTACATATATTTAATTCAGGTGAAATGTCCCAGATATCAAGTATTCCATGAAAGGGATGGTAGTAATAATAAATTTAAACAATAAAGTTGGAGCAGGCTGTACAAGGAGGTTTATGAATTGTGGTGTTTTTGGTTGGGCGGTTGCGATCACAAATACTATCTAGATTTCGGGTCACATACAAAATCAAAGCTAAAAGCCGTCTACGTAAATAAGAACGCACTTGAGGTAAGTAAATATAGATAAGTGAGAATAAGTTATATTTTCAGCTTTAAAGTAACAAATAATGATATCAAAATAATGAAATCTGGAAGAGATCGCTCTCAGCTCTCCCTTTAAACTTCATTTATTCTATTGTTTATTCCTGTATTGTTTTTCGTTTTGTGTAGTGTAATAAAGTGTTTTCTATCTATCTATAATATTTTCTTTTTATTTTTGCAACTTTTGAATACACATTGCGGCGTTGAGGCACGTATCTACGTTGGCTGTCTTTCAATCCATTTCAATCGAACTAAACAAGATAAAAGCCCGCTACAAGTGCGCTCTTATTTACGGAGACAGATTTTTTGGGCCGACCCGACATCTAGATAGTGTTTGTGATCGCAGTAGGGCGGAGCGTGCGGTCTCTGTCTCGCCGCCGCCGCCCCGCGCTTGGCGCTGACCACTGCCCGCCCGAGCCCCGCAGTCCACTAGGCTAGGACTTCGCTTGCAGTCTCATTCTATCGCAGACGCTAGAGAGCGAACAACCGGCTTTTCTCTCCTCGCCTCTCGGGAAATCGCGCCAAATATTTACGCGCGTTTTATTTTCGTTTCGTTTTTTTTTCGTGATGTGGCCATGAACCCGTAGTTTTGTTAGCATTTATTGAAATGCGCTGTTTTGTTGTGATTTTGATTTTATTTTTTGTGTTTTTACCGAAGTCGGAGGCGATACGATGGCTGTAAGTACCTAACTAGCTGTAACATTTGTATTATACCTTTAAGAACGTTATTTATCTATGGTTAAGCTATATTTTTTTTTCATAAAGAAAATTTCTTATTTATGAAAATATCGAGCTAGATAGTTTAGTGTATGTAAACATAACATCAAATTGTAAATTAGGTATGTTATGTATGTAAAGTTCCAAAATTTTAGTTTACCTACTTTAGTATTTTATAAATATTTGTTAAGTTTTTAAAATTAGGTAGATATTTTTAAAGTTATCTCTCATATCTAATAAGTTAGGTTTAACGACTGAAGTGGCGTGGCGGGTGAAGGTTGGCCTGCGATGCAGGACGTTGCAGTTTCGATTTCCGCCTTAGGACAAATGTTTGTACGATCTGCAATTATTTGTTCTAGGTGTTCTGGGTATTGCTTTGAGTAATAAAATAATATCTATCTTTGTAATTATTTACGTATACCAGTTATCTAGTACACCTAACACGAAGCTCTGCTTAGCTTGGAACTAGACGATGCTGTTTGGATCGTCCAATATTATTTGTTTATTTCTAAATAAATAGAAAAGTTGGAGATATATTTCGTATATACCCAGGCCGACTTTAATATGAATCCTACCCGATATTGATACAGCATATTCACTTCTTGTATCGAACACCGATCTAATATCAATCTGTAATCGATTTCTAATTGATTGGTAAGTATCTACCTCACATGCGACGTGTAGGGTATACAACTTCACTACATAGTATAAAACAAAGTCGCTTCCCGCTGTCTGTCTGTCCCTATGTATGCTTAAATCTTTAATACTACGCAACGAATTGTGATGAGGTTTTTTTAATAGATAGAGTCCAGTGGATGGTTTATAAACCATTTGACACATAGATTTCCACGAGGGTGAAGCCGCGGGCCTACGCTATAAATCAAAATTAGGTAAGTTAGGATTTCCTAAAGATCCGGTAGGTTTTTCCCGGATATGCATAGTTTATTAGTCATAAAAAGGCTTCCGTTTTCCCCTTTTCGGCGCGGAAGCCTAAAAATGCAGACCCCATGGCGCCATACAGCGGGCAGTTAAAGTTTCAGATGGCTATCCATAAAAAGATGGTAGCGTTTACAGATCTCGGCGAGGCTTCATAAATATTGAGAGGACTCTGATTGCTAAGAATGCGGTGTAAGGATTTTATGGGTTTTCTTGGCTGCAGCAAACCATATAGTGTATAGGAAATTTCTGGGAAATTTAGTTTTTTCTAATATACACTAGCAGCGCCTTGCAGCTTCGCCTGCGTAGAAATCTTATGTGTCAAATGGTTAATAAACCTTCCTCATGAACACTCTTATATTTAAAAAAACCGCATCGAAATCCGTTGCGTAGTATTCTTGCTGTTTTATAATATATGCTTTCCAATCAACAGAATCAACGTTAGCGCATATAAAAAACCGAAATGGATATATAAAGGCATAAAAAAATGTACTAAGATAAAACGAGCTCTGCTGTGGCAATATAGACATACAAAAAGTTCAGAAAGCAGGAATAAGTTAAAAAGCTACTCTCAGCGATATAAAAAAATTATTAAGCTCACACAAAAAGCTCAAAACGACTACCTTATTAAAAATTCGGATAATAAAACTAAGACTACGTGGAATATTATCAATAAGCTTGGTTACAATGAACCTAATGAGGGTATCTCGAAATTAGAATTAAATAATTAAACTTATCACTGACCCCGATAAACTAGTAAATATTTTCAATGACTATTTTACTAACATAGCTGGGAGAGAGAGTAGTACTAAAACTGACATGGGAAATAATAGAAATGGCACTGACATAGAAAATAATTGTAAAATAACAAATGACATCACATATAGAAACAGTACTAATAATGACATGAGTAATAATGGACAATAACATTGGTCATCAAAGTAGTGACATAGGTAATAGTAGCACTGACATTATAAATAATAGTACTGACATTGATAATAAAAATGGTGACTGTCGAAACAATAATAAGAACATAGACATTTTTCATAAATCACTTTTTTGACTCCAATAACTCCCTTTGACACTGTTAAGACTATTATAGATACATAGGTACAGACAGACAGCGGGAAGCGACTTCCTAATATACGATGTAGTGGTTCTTATTTACTTGGGAAGCAAAAAGCTTTTAAATAACAATAAACTTTAAAATATGAAAAGTAGAGCTAGAAAAGTTTCCACTAATAGTGCGCATATAAGAACTGAATACAATATCGTAAATGAAAAAAAAAACTAAATAACGTGCCTAATTTAAACATAACTAAAACTGCAGAAAAAGCGTATAGCGCAATTTAAATTTTGAAATGTTCTATTTCCTTTCAACTTTAATTCAATATTGCGCTTTCGATAAATTTTAATTCAGAAAAAAACAATAATATGGCGGTTTAATAAACGCCGTATAAAGTAGGTAAGTAGAGTATAACCTAAACATAATGATAAGTCTTTACTTGAAACATAATTAAGGTGTTAAACGTACCTACCTAATATGAAGCAATGCGACCTGCAAAGATAAAAAAATCGAAATTATTGCGTTTAGTGATAAAAACGTTATTTTTTGTTCTCTTTGGGTTTTAACTATGATTCACTAATATATATTGCCCTTTCGATGAATCTTACTGATATTTAGAAGAAAAACAATAAGGACCTCACTAAAATAACGAAGCATAAACTTACACGTATAAATGTATAAATGAACATTTTACATATAAAATTATTATATTGGTTACAGTTATTTTTAGCAGTACATAATATTTTAAAGCAGAAAAGAATAATTAATAAAAACTTTTTTATATAAAATCCTAGCCTTTATTAGCCGCCGCCGCGTAGCCTTACTTAGGTAGCTACTGTGAGTATTGCCACAGTACTCAGTATTGCTATATCAGTTTCCATAGGTCAAATATTGTTCGAAGTGCACCCACCAATTTAATTAATTACTTAAAATATTTGGTTAGGTGGGTTAATGTTTGTGAATCGAAATTGAATTGATAATGGACAGATGAATATAGATTTCGATATCGGATTGACATTTTAACCTCAGTTTTGTATAGGTATACAGCATTATTTCTTTACTGCGCCCACCGCCCGACAGCGGTTTCGCCCGCGTGGTGATAGATATTTTGGATAATATGCAATACCTATATCTTTATAAATTGCCTATGTGTTATTCTGATGTATAAGCTATATTATTGTAAAGTTTCATAAAAATCCATTCTGTAGTTTTTACGTGAAAGAGTAACAAACATCCATCCATCCATAAACTTTCGCGTTTATAATATTAGTAGGATTATTTGGCGAAAAAGGTTGGGTGCTGGAATAGGAAGTTTTTAGCAAAACTGTTTTAAAACGACTTCTAAAAGGAGGTAGGCACTTCGGTGTAGGTATATATATATAAATAGTGTAGGTAGGTATGTTTTTTATGTAGGCGATGTAGGTATGTTTTTTATGTAGTTTTAGGTTTCTCAAAACTATTAAATTATTAACTTATGCGCTTTATAGTGTTCAATTAATTACTAAAACACAATAATTTAGTTTCATTAGAGATTTTGTTCATATAGGTACGTAAATATAACTTAGGATTCCTACAAAAAAAATACTAGGTACTCTTAAACAACTTGCAATGTCAAGAACACTATTTCATAGAAAACCTTTTAATTAGTAGGTAATGTTTCTTTCTAGACGCTATTTTACTAGATAACAAATTTGTTTTAATTTCAAATACCATATCTATACTAGTACCTATTCATACAAGTTTCTATGAATTTCCAACAATGTTTCATTAAATTCGGTGGAACTGCCGAACCAATTATGAAAAAAAAAGTTTTAGGAAAGCTAAAAACAAGCCTAACTCGGATGTTGAAGGATTTAGGTCTGCTGAAATTCGTCCTTACTGCGTTGGAATACTCAGATATCTATGTATATCTGTAGGTACCTACGTGGGCGAGGTTTATTTAATTTGATGAAAACATTGTTGGAAAGCGTAAAATCACAGTGTTTCAGTGAATTCTGTCGGAACGTGTCGGTTTACAAAGATACAAAGCCGTGAGCCCCCGTCCAGCGCTCCCTAATTGAACATTGCACTAATGAGCGGCGTTGTTCGGTTGCAACCAGCTATTATTCGCTCCGGAGATTATAGTCCGGAAGCCTGCGAAGGGTTTTATACCAAGCAGGATCCTCTACTCCTACTCTAGCTAGGTACTTTGGTAACAGTACTGTATATCGTCAAGCACAAAAGTCATTTATAACGGGATATTTACCATGTTTTGATTTTTGAGTTTTCCAATATTTTGGCACAGTTACATACGCCGTGATCACGACTTTTGTGTTAATAACCATGATAGTTTCAATAGTCTTACGTAGTAGGTACTTTTTCTATTGCTTCCGACGTTGCAAGTCCTATTCCATTAACCCATTCAATGCCTCAAGTTTTTTATTTATTTTCATTATGACCCACTCCTTTTTTTTTTTGTTTTTTTTTGGGTTTTAAATAAATGTTATTGATTATTTAATTACAAAAAAAAACTTAAAAAATTACATTACTTAAAAAGTTCTAAGTACAGATAACCAGCAACGCATAGGTATGGCGCGTTGCTGGCACAAACCAAAAAAATTATAAAACGTGAGGAGTGCGTTGTCGGAGTCCTGAGCCTGAATGGGGTACCTAACATTATCTTCTTTTAATCTAATAATTGTGTTTGATTAAGTAGGTAAATTATTTATTTATACAATCTAAAGTGGCGCCGTTCATACTGGCGTGCTGTACCTTTAAACTATCAAAATGTAAGAAAAACACGGATAAGCTCTTGCAGGGCGAGCTTACACTAATATGCCAGAAATGCGAGCTGGATGGTTGCGAAACAGGATTTTCGACAGTCGATGTAAGCGCCTAATTAATTCTCTGTTACATTGCAACGGGATTGATTTGTTTGTTACCATTTCTGGTCATTCCATCGAAATGTTTGGTAAATTGTAGAGCTTTGTGATACATTTTTACCCGAATTGTAGAGCAGGATGAAGGCAACCTGCCTTTTGGTTGCTTTCAAATAATATGTAATGCTAGTCAAGAAAGGCAACCATAACATTGCTCTACCGCGATGGTTATCTAACAAAGCGAATATTTATAGTTATATTATATCCGTTGGTTATAACCCTATAAAACATCTTTACGATATCCCATTTCCCAACAACCTGTAATTACGTATTCTACCTTCGTGCACTAATACGGTCTCATAAGATTCACGTCCAGACAAGTAAATAAAAACCGGCCAAGTGCGAGTCGTACTCGAGCACGAAGCGTTCCGTGCCATTATCTATAAAAACGGCAAAAAATTATGTCTGTTGTATACCTAGGCCTTAAATATTTGTGTTATTTTGAAAGTGAATATTAGCTAAATATTCTGTGAATATTTCAAGCGTCTACCTGTTCCCGTTATCAATATCGAGCAAAAACGAGCAAAAAAATCACGTTGATTGTATGGGAAAAATTTAATAATTACCTCCTTAAATGTTTATTTTATTCTGTTGTTAAGTATTTGTGGTTATAGCGGCAACAGAAATTCATTATCTGTGAAAAATTCAACTGTCTAACCATCACGGTTCCTGAGATACAGCCTGGTGACAGACGGACAGACGGCAGACAGCAGAGTCATAATCATAGTCATAGTCCCGTTTTACCTTTGAGTGCGGAACCCTCAAAATGTCCTTGTGTAATTCCGCCCCGTGAGAGTCGCTCTCAGTTTTCGCTGAGTGAGCGAGGGCCGTGTGTGGCAGACCGAAAAAAATAATTTCCTTCGCTCGAGTTGCCACTGTGACTTTTCCAGCCGTCCCGTGCATCTGGCGGGACCGGGACCTATTATTAGGGGACGGCTCTTAATGCTTTCTTAGGTATTTTTATATGGCGGTCGTCTTAGTTTTTTACGATTGTGATTTTTATTGAATCCCCTTCAGCGGTACTGCGCAGAGCTCGCGATATGCCTGCGAGGTGAAATACGAGCCACTTTGCGAGAGATTTATTTTATAGCAGTGTGTTGGACACACGTTTCTTCCTAGTTTTATTTTTTAGTTCTTTTGATAAACGATTCCTCAGTTATTGCTTTGCTAGTCATAACTTCTGTCACAGTACACATATAGAACTTCTGTCGATGTTACGAGTACCTAGTAGGTACCTACCTTAGTTTCAAACTGTAACTACCCTCCTTTCTTACCTAGCAAAATGAGATCCGCCTCAAATTGAAAACCTTCAAAGTCTTTTATAACCTACCCAGTTGCTTATGAACTAATTAGTTAAATTACGAGTAAATTGATTATGCAGGGCTTCACGGATCTAACTATGTAGTTCCCGTAAGTTTGTAAACTGCAACGGGGGTTGTATTACACGTGCTTCAAACTTGCATGAAACTACTGAACACTACTTACACTGCGATTACAGGCTTCACTAGCTTCTATTAAGGCACATAAGCGATACAGGGTGGATTTTGTGGACGGGACTCTAAGGGATGTTTCCTTAAGCGGCGCCCCGGCCGCAGCTCGGCGGCGTAGCTACAGGAAAATGGTCTTGGGAGATTTATATATTCATATAAATTTGTATTCCAATTCACATATTTATAAAAATGTATGTACCTTATAGTTACCTTGAAAATGGGCATTTTACACGAAACCTTTTTTGATGCCTGTTGAATTGATCCTGCCTGTTTCTGTTATACTGATCAAATATATATCGCACCGGAGTATTATAAAAGACAGAAATCGCAAAATTGATTATAATATTTTTTTTTCTTTAAAAATTATGGATAGTCTCATAATATTATTTTCCTGTTGTTACACCGGTTAAGGTACCTGCCCTTAGAGCCCTGTCCAAAAATTCACCTTGTACCTACTGCGTCACTTAGTGTGAGTTGTGTCGTTTCATGTCGTGATAGGAACCAAGTAACGGGCATCGTCAATCGCACTCCCGATATAGCCGATAGCCGTGCTCATCGAAGTTTGAGCAATAAATCTGTGCAAACGAACAAACGAGTTCATTCTTCAACATCGTCGGACGGATTCTTCTTATTCTCTCGGAGGGCGGAGCGCCAATAAGTGCAACAAATCGTTCCGGGCACGATTCATTTGATCTGACACAAATTTATCCGTGCCGCGGCTCTTTATTTACGCCGACGACGATGTTCGTTCGTCTTGACAAATTCATAAATTACCGACATCCTCGCAATGGTCTGCGGGCTTGTGGCGGACTTCTTTTATTTTCGTCAGTCGTGCTCGAGCGTATCGACTGCGCGCTTTGATGAAACGGTGTTTTGTTTGGCAAACCACATGGTAATAGCCCCCATTTCAGATCATTAATGAAATGCTGTCTAGTCTACAGAGAGCAGCTAAGAACTCTATATTTTTGTTTTTATTAACAACACAAGATCTATGAAAAAAAATCTCAGTTTTTCAGTTGTGTGACTGGTACCTATCATGTCGATTTTCCCGGGAGGTATTTTCCGCTTTCTTGCAAGCCTGGACAGGCTCGCCAGCAAGCATTTCCTACTCTTATAGATAAGTCACGTCACCGCACTCAGCGGCTCTCCTTCGTGCCTTCTTCCACAAAATACAAAAAGTTTTCCACATTCAAGTGCTATGTAAATTTTCTTTCGCTTGGATTAAATTGACAAGATTTATTGATCTTTCTTCAGACGAAACATATTCCCGTTTTAACTTCAAACTGAACTACGGCTTATTGCATCTGGCATATCTTTCGACTCAGTTCAGTTGCTTGATTAATGGCTTCGGTATGACATACCCCAAGTCAATAAATTATGTTTGGACCAGACCTACAGATTGTAAAAATATATAAGTTGGGAGTTAATGACCAATAAGCTGCGCTAATTCTGTAATAAAAAATCAACTTACTTCAAAAGTAGGTTGATTTTTTCAAAAGTACTAGATGAAACTGCAATGTTGTGATTAGCGTAATTACATAATTGTACTTATTTTGGTTTGAGATATTTATTTACTTCTCAAAATATAAGTTAATAATGTAACTGGTGAGAAACAAAAAAATATTTTTTTACATATTTATTAGATGGCTAATTGTAAGTCGGTAAGTACGAGCAAATAATCAAAATAATGTGGGAAGTTAGTAAAAATACCGTACAGACTAAATTAAAGGCGCTTATAAAAAGTGTAATGAATTTCTGTACATTATCAAAAATGAATTATTAGATAAATTTTACACCTCACTATATGTATATGGTCAAAAACAGTGGGGGTAAGTACCTTAGTTGACCTTTGCCTTATGTTATTTATGAGTAATGACTTAATTATCATTAATTATCAGCTAAATATATATAGATATATAGTTCTCATTCCAGATATGTGATAATTCAATATCCAATGAATAAACTGTGACAACACTTTAAATCTTAAAAGTCTTACAACTCCTTTCTTCCCTCTCTCATTCATATACTTAAATCGAATTAATTCCAATAAAATGTTCCTTTCAGCGTCGACTTAGACAAATCGCTCTTGTATTGGACAATTCGTAGTGTAATCCCAACATTAGTTTCAATTATAGCAGTTTCCTTGATGCACATTACCCACATTTAAATCAGTAATGGGGAAGCCCGGCGCGTGTTCAGCATTCAAACAGCTTACTACAAATAATTGAGCCAATATCTATGCGGAGCTTTACAATTTAATGGCAAAAAGGTTAGCGTACGAGGCATATCTCAAATCATTTAATATTAGAATCTTGGACGTGGGATTACTGTTAGATAGATAAATAGATAGATAAATTCTTTATTAACAACTTCAGATACACACATACAAAATACAACAATCATACAGTAGGTACACAGCGAAGGACTGCGGGCAGACGCTGCTGGATACGTCAAGTTGAAGACGGGCGCTATGGCGCTCATTGGGAGTGGCCTATGTCCAGCAGTGGAGTAACATAGGTGATGATGATACATTACACAGTAAAACAAAAAATATGAAACACAGTTGACTAAAAAAGAAAAACAAACAATGATGAAATTAAAATATGGGTAAGATGTTGGCTATGTGTGCATGTTAAAAAGGCCTGGCCTCAGCGTAATATGTGCTGTTATAGTCTGAGACTGGGCCTTAAACCTGGGTTATCATAAATTTTGATTAATGTTGATCATTAGAGGCTCGGTTTGTATGAGTGTATCAAATGGTTCATAATTAGAATATCATTGTGCTGCGTGTAATGGAGCGTGAAGCTCAGAGCGGCCCGCGGAGGCCCGGAGGCAGCCCCCTGCTGCTGATTGTTACAAATTGACATTTCTTTCGGTAATACAGCCAATTGACTTGCTGGAGATGTGCAATGAGGTATGATGTGGGTTTGGGAATGATTTGGATTTTTTTTCCTGATAATAGACAATCACAGGCAGATCTCGATCGAAGCTCTAACAATATAACAGACCCAGAATAGATTTCAGCATACAAATTATATCTCTTCGTTTCCGCTTGTTTGTTAACTTCAGTTTTCTGTTTCTAGAAAATATATTTTTCAGTTTAGATTTTCCTTAGGTTTTTCTTTGGTTATGTCGTTAAAATATCAAATACTCAATTGCAACGGCTCCGCATGGATTATTCAAAAATACAAAAGTGCAAATACGCACGCCAAGATATTTCATACCAACGTGCATTTTTTCTCTAGATACTAACATAATGTAAGCACTAACTAAGATTCCAAATGTAACTACAATGGAGCGCCGCCCCCACACCGACCATAAAGTGCAAACCTCCACATGACGACGGCAAGGAACACGCGGCAAAGGGAACCCGCGGCAAAGTTTTTCCAGCCCCCCTGGTTTCGGCGGACACGCAAGCCACGACAATCATACAGCATTTAATCATCATTAAAGCGGAATCAGCGCCGGTGCACCGCGCCAGCTGCAAAACTCCCGCTTTTTGCCTTTTAGACGAATTTTTAAAGTCATAACGATGCGATAAATTATCCATCTAACTTTTTGCGGTGTGCTTTTTGATGGGAAACATTTCGACGAATTCGTTTAGCTTGTTTTTTTTTTTCAATTCCAACAGATAAAAGACGGAGCATGTAACTTTATTACAATAAGTACAAATTACACCCTCTTCTCACGAACAGAATTATAAAATAGGACTCAAAAAATACATGGAAACTTGACGGTCCATTTTATCAACATACACCGCACAAAGAAAACGTACAAAAGTTGGGTGGTCCTTTGTGTAGAGGACCAGTTATGACAAAGCGGATCCCTTTGCCCCTCCGCGACTCTTTGTCTAGTAGATCGCGATAGGCGCGTAAAATTTGATACGGGAATTATTTTATTAGATCAAACGTACACGTGCGCGGCGTGACGAATGCGATAATGTCCCGAGCACCGGGTCGGCGAGGAACAATCACATTCCACATGAATTAACCATAATGGAGCTTGCTACGGAAGCTTTGTGCCCGCAGCACCGTGACTCGATGTCCGGGCTCGTTGGGAACTACAGTACCACCGGCTATTGTGTTAGCACACCCGGTTTGCTCCACATCCCGACGACCCCAGATTGTGTTAATATCCCTTCATTACGAATAGGTATATAATAATTTGCCGTGTTTTAAAAAATTATGTGGCGCGGTGGGCGAAGGTCCGCCCTCGACGCAGAAGGTTGCGGGTTCGATTCCCGCCTTGGAACAATTGTGTGTACGATCTGCAGATATTTGTTCCGGGTGTTCTGGTCGTTTTCTATGTATGTATAATAAAAAAATAGCTATCTATGTAATGTATTGTATTATGTATATCAGTTATCTAGTACCCATAACACAAGCTCTGCTTACCATGGGGCTAGATAATGCTGTGTGAGTTGTCCAGCATTATTATTATTATTATTATTATTATTATATCCCGACCTCAAATTCTCAAATAATGAAAATGGGAATCATGGAAATCGGTTGGCGTGATATTCCATTTTGTCGCGCACTTACCTACTTAATGCAAATTTAAAACTTATATGGTTTTCTCATGGATGCCATTGTCAGAACTGGAAATGGGACCACACGGGAAGCACCAGCTTTTAAATAAAAAAATAATCATCAAAATCGGTTCGTCGAAGTTCTGAGTACCTACTTCTGAGGTATCAAACATAAATATATAGGAATATACCAGAGGTTCCCAGACCTTTTTTTCGCATAGACCACTTTCAAAATTTTGCTGGTTTCGGTGGACCCCCTGCATTTCTACCATATTCCCAAAACTCGACAAAAAATGTGAAGTTTAGATCTAACTATGGGAATTGCGTTGAGGCTGAGTTCCAGCCACGAATTAATACTAAAGTCATTTAAAACGGGATATTTACCATGATTTTTGAGTTATCCAATATTTCGGCACAGTTTCATGCGCCATGATCACGGAATGGTAAATATCCCGTTTTAAATGACTTTAGTGTTGATAACCATAATAGTTTCAAAAGTTTTATCACGAATTAATAGTTTTCGAAAAAAGTGAGACTTGATTGAATTCATTAATTGATTGCGCTGTAAATGAAAGTCAAAAATGGAAAGTTGACCAATCAAAAAAGTAATTCCATCCAACTTTACTTTTTGTATTCACAGCACAAGAAACCAATCAATTCTCACTTATTTAGAAAACTCCCCATTCGGAGTGGTAAAAATAAAAATAGTACGTTTTTTATGTTGTATTTATTCAAATATGATTGTATGTAATTATTACATTATTAAAAAAGTAATAATTTTAATGGGAGGGATGCACTTGATAGATTGACAGCAAATAATAAATATTTGGCTTCAGTTTTGTTAAGAATAACCGCAAATCTCCCCGTTCCGTGATATTCAATCTGCTCCTTAGGTCCTCCTCCTAAGGTTTGTAACGACACTAAAACTTCTTTCGACAAAATATGACGAGGGAAACGCTATCAAAAACTTTCTCGCAATCCCCCACAGTCCAGGACACTTTTCGGGTATTTTTGCCTGCAACCAAAATGTTTGATACCCTCTTTTAAATTTCACCTTCAGCTCCTCATTAGTGCTAAGCTCGAGTAGCTCCTCTTGTGATATCACATTCTCCACTTCCGTTTCATCAAAATTTATGATTCATGGTGGTATTTCCATCGTCAGAATATCTTCAAATCTAATTTTGAAGTCATCATGCAGGGCAATTAAATGTTGAACGTATGTCTAAATATCCTCATCAAGGCATTCTACCTGTGACAAGTTTGAAAACTGGGAAAATTCGCGCCGACTAATATTTTGCTTCATTAATTTCAATTTTCCAAGAAAAGCTGAAATTACACCCTTTGTTTTTATTAAATTGAGGCTGTCCCCTTATAACTGTAAGTTAATGTCATAAATTTTTTTGAACAAATCTGTCAAATATGCTATGTCTGCTTTCAAATTGATTAGGTTTTCTTTTAAATCTGCATCTTTACTTTCCATAAACTGTAAAACTGATTCAAAAAGTGAGTAAAATCTTGTTTTTAAAAGCTTTTATTTACTTGTAATCTTGCAATACAATTTTAGACCAGTTATCCTTACCGATTCAAAAATTTGACATACTTATGTAAAGAAATTAAATATTATCCCAAAAATTTACGACACCGGTGGGATTTGATTCTTTGAGAATATCTACCCCGAGTGCAAGGGCTTACGCACTAAAATAATAAAATACTTATGTAAGTTCGGTGACAAGGCAATGTCATGGTACCATCGAGCTGGTCTGATGATGGAAACCTACAGGAGGCCATAGGAACTCCTAAACGAAACGACTTAACCACGTCGAGTTTGGGTTCGTTGAATTTGTATACCCACTTTTGACCTAGATGATATAAAATATTGTAAATTAAAAGTTTTTTTAAATATTAAAAATTTTTCAGAAAGTAACAGTCGCTGAGCTTCCTAAAATATTATCTGCCTACATTGATAGGTGAAGTCAAGCCAACATTTTAGTTCTTCACTATCGAAAGCAGATACATTTTCGTGGATTTCGTGGACTTACAAATTGTGAACCCCCAATTTTTTGTCACGCCAACGTAGACCCCCGTCGAGTCTCCCGTGGACCCCTGGGAGTCCACCTGGACCACTTTGGGAACTACTGATATATACATTCGAATTATCCTGAACCTCCTCCTTTTGAAGTCTGTTAACGAACAGCTAGGTCTATTTTAAAATTGAATCGCGCGAAAAATATGAGCTTTATCTTACGAATTTAACAAAAACCGTCTAGACTTGATAATCAGCTTTTTACCCGCCGTAGTCGAAGGGGTGGCTGCATATATTCCCACAGGATTAAATATTAATACAAAACCACCGTTCATTCACTTTTTATTGTACGGCGGTAAGGCCGGTTAATTATATAGACTCTTTGCAACTTGCATTCTTACGTTTACCTTTTGAATGTACAGTAGAAGCTTTTAACTAAAAGTTTTCTTATCTCTTCGATTTCTTATTTATTTATAAGTGTTTTGTTTCGTTGATATATATATAATACAAAACCACCGTTCATTCAATTTTTATTGTACGGCGGTAAGGCCGGTTAATTATATAGACTCTTTGCAACTTGCATTCTTACGTTTACCTTTTGAATGTACAGTAGAAGCTTTTAACTAAAAGTTTTCTTATCTCTTCGATTTCTTATTTATTTATAAGTGTTTTGTTTCGTTGATATATACATATATAATACAAAACCACCGTTCATTCAATTTTTATTGTACGGCGGTAAGGCCGGTTAATTATATAGACTCTTTACAACTTGCATTCTTACGTTTACCTTTTGAATGTACAGTAGAAGCTTTTAACTAAAAGTTTTCTTATCTCTTCGATTTCTTATTTATTTATTAGTGTTTTGTTTCGTTGTACTTACCGGCTTGCTTTTAGTTTAATTACTATGGTACTCCTTTAGACACGTACTAGCTGCGCCCCGCGGCTTCGCCCTCGTGGCAATCTATGTTTTAAATAGTTTATAAACCTTCCACTTGAATCACTCTATCAATTTTTGAAAAAACCGCATCAAAATCTGTTGCGTCGTTTTAAAGATCTAAGCATACGTAGGGACAGACATACAACGGGAAGCGACTTTGTTTTATACTATGTAGTGATGTGGGTAGTAGATATATATTATGGTATGGCCTATGTAGTTTCCATGATAAATGTTTTTACTTGACCGCGTGGAATGAGTGGCGTCGCGTGCGACTGATTCCACGGAGTAATTACAGGTGTCTGTAGTAAATACTAGGCTATTTATATCGCGCTTTCATTATAAAGGGCGCATGAAACTGGAAAGTCTATTTTAATAAGTATGGTGGGTACTTCTACAAATACATATAAAAACGAATCTTTAGGTACATAGTATAAAATGAAGTCGCTTCCGCTGTTTGTTCGTATAAATCTTTTTAACTACTCCACGGATTTTAATGCAGTTTTCAGCAATAGTTAATAAAGTTTATAAAATTTTCACGCGGGCGAAGCCGCAGGGCGCAAATTAAGGAGCCACAAACGACGGTTAAAAAAACAAAATCTACCTATAAACAAGCTAGTTCCTATTAACGAAAGTCAGGGAGCCATCTTTCATATAATTTCACTTGTGCCCACAAAGACACAACTACTCAAGGAAGCGGGCAAACTACAAAGTTGCCTTAACTACATAAACTACATAATGCTAAAAATACTTACAAAGAGCTGTCGCCGGCCGCGGACGACGGATACCAAGTTATTTATCGTCGGACGCTCGCAAAAATATGCGCGAGCGTACCGCCATGACACACTAATGCATCAATAATGACTTATGGTTCCCAGAACACACTTGCTCCTAACTTATTGCCGATAAATCTTGAGCCAATTAATTGGATCTTATTTGAAATAGAGCTTCGTTATTGTAAATCTAAGCCAGACACGAGGAAGTTAACAATCCATTCTAATTATCGGTTTAGAGACAACTCTAGAGCACACGCTCTAGATAATATTGATGATTATTGCCCGCGTTGCCACAGGCAAGGCGCAAGCACGCTATGTGAATTATTAAAATTCCGCACAAAAAGTTCAGGGATCGATAAAGCATGACAAATTGTTTAGTTACGCAATCACAATAACCGTCTGTGAAATTATATTCGCACAGAACGCCGCGCACCCCTCGCTCACAATATCGGTAACGGTGCCATCGGCAACGCGTGTCCTTGGCAGGCATAGCGATCGTCAATGAAATTTAATATTACTTGTATGTTAACCCAGTTGTTGGAACGAAAACTGTAAGGAATATAAAATGCCGTAAGTACGGTACGGCGCGGGGTAGTACGGAGTGCCCGCCCGTCGCCGCCGCACGTAAGCTCCCGCTACGAACTTGCTACGCACGCACTCGCTACGCCGCCGACCGCTACGAAACCACAAGCAACCACCATTCTTTCACTTACACTAAAAAATACAACACATATGCACATTCCGGCTCACTTCTTTGTTTTCCTTCATCCTTTTATAATGCTCTAGTGCTTCACTTTATTAATAGAGTTGATTTGCATATCATGTTTTGGTAGTAGTGCATTATTATTCAAATAGGTTACCTACTTACTACACAATCGATTCAGTAGTACAAACAGCAGTACAAATAACGGTTGTTAGTTTCGACGACTATGTGCTTTGGCGTTGAACAATAACTTAGAGTAAACAATAACTTAGAACTTCGTACACTAGACGTGTTTTTCCACAACTTTACCTAATGTGAACAAAATATTTCAGTTACATTACGGAAAAAAAGCATCAGTGAAAAGATGATCCCGTCTTAACGGTAGAACCAAATCGACACTCTGAACGATGAGTTTGTTCGTAGATTTGCGCAAAATCAATTCATCTGTTACGAACCTTTCGGAGATGGTCGATAAGATATCTATGTCAAAGAGCGAGAAGATGAAAGAAAGCCCGAGGATGCCGGAGTCAAGTCTATACGGTTCTAAGTACAAGCCGACCTCGCTGGGGTTCGGCGTTCGATTTTCTTCCAGCCAGGAAGACATCTACCGCGACATGCCATCCTCGAGGCTCCGCAGTCACATGTCTCTCCCTAATTTGGGTAAAACCGATGGGGGGCTCGATAAGCCGTCTACGTCACGATACGACGATACGCCGAAAATTGCTGAAATCGATGACGAGAGAAGCCTCTGCTCGCGCAAAGCTTCCATACAATTATCGACGGAGAACCTTAGCGAGTGGATAATCGCTTCCATTAACAAGCGACCTCATTACGATGATAACGGAGACACGCATCCGATGGATTTTATAGAAACCGTTAGATATTATATTTCTGAGTTGAATATGATCGAAGAGAAACAACTGCCGTTCATAATATCTTGCTTAGAAGGAGTGCCGCTGATGTGGGCTCGATGCTTCAGACACGAGTTTAAAAGCGTCGAGGGGTTTTACATAGCGTTTGAACAAGAGTTCTGGGGACCAGATCGGCAAAAGTCTGTGCTTTACGACCTGAAGCTGGGGAAGTATGATCAGACGAGCACACGTTTGAGTATGTCGGAGTACTTTTTGCACAAAGTGTCGAACTATCGTCATTTAAACCCGCCTCCGTCGGACTTGGAGATCGTGTACTCGCTGGCTGCGCATTTCCCTACGGCCATAGAGCTGGAGCTCCGTCTGACCCCGAAGCCGACACTCCGCGATGCCTACCGCTTGCTGCGCCGTAGAGACGGCGAGAATACGGATTTCCTTCCCAACTACTTGTACGAGATGTGCGAGGCCTTCCAAAAAGGCCAGCGGCCCGAGTCCGCTCGACGACCGGACGGCTCCAAGAATCAGTCCACTAATACTTCGGAACACGCTCCTTTTAGAGGGACTAGATAAATATTCCTAACTCTTCCTTACTTCCAGCACATCAGTGAAACGTACCAGCGTGTTCATTTAGTTTTATGTACTTTAAGCCTAACACGTGATAGTCGCTTATTTAAATTAGTTGTTTATTTGTAAGTATTCGTAAGTTGATATTTAAACTAGTTAATCCAAAATTTATTAAATGTCCCATGACAAACAATTAATGTTTCATTGTTTAGTTTAATTCAATATTATGTGCTTATGTATATGTATAAAAAATATATAGGCACAGTGGCGTTCATCGTTAGGTTATTCAAACCTTTTTTCTATTTTAACTTAACTAAGGGGGCTGTTAGTTTTAATGTAATTTCTATGAATACCGGTTTCTTTTTAAACTAGAATCTTGTGGCTTAATGAAGATAGCTAGCTGTTTTATATAAAAACAAGACTTGGAATCTGTCAGAGGGGTCAGCTAGCGATGAACGCCATTGTACCTTTTACTATTTTCATTTTCAATTATACAAATTTCAATGGATAGAACTCTACAAAACACAGTAAGGTGAACAATTGAACATCGAATTGGGCAATAAAACAACCCCAAAGACCGAGCCTGAAAAGCCCAGCGCTCATACAAACAACTAACAACGGTCATTCACGTTTAAAGCCATTACTGCCACAAAGCGACCATCATAAGCGTGATATTATAGCCATTCACGTTACAAAGCCGCGGCTCGCGTTTCAGTGGTTTCATTAACTGAAAACGATAGAAGAGCGTTAATTAACGTAATTGGTGTGCATTGTGCTCGGCGGTACTTGTGTAGGGAGTTAGGTGGCTCTACAGTCAGCGGCGGCAAAATGAAATACGCTTGATCCTCAAATGAAATTTGTGTAGAGACAGGCTATCAACCCAACCGTCACGAACACTGAGCGTTGTTTGCAGAATAAAATCCTACAAATATTATAAACGCGAAAGTTTGTAAGAATGTATGTAAGTATGTTTGTTGCTCTTTCACGGAAAAACTACTGAATGGATTTTGATGAAACTTCACAATAATATAGCTGACAGAAAGACTGATGATGTACATCGTGGAACTGTTTCTCGCGAGGTAGCGTATCCAGAGCTGACGCAGTCCGTGACGTATCATGAGACGGACACTGGCAGAATTGCGACGCAGAGCCATCTAGGAAGAAGTTGAAGTTATAGACGGTTCTTTTGTTGCAGAGCTTTGTCAGATAATTTCGGTAACTGGACGGAGAGTGACTGCGTGGAGGCCCGGCGTGGCGGCGCGCTGTGGAGCGGGCAGGCCCGCGCCTGCCGCCGCCAGCCCGCCGCCATGCCGCACGTGGCCGCCGCCGCGCGCCTTGCCCGCGCCGCCTGTCTCGCCGCTCATGCCGGGGACAGGTGGAACTGCTCCTCGGTCGAACTCGCGCCTAGGTTCACGCCGGACTTGCTTACAGGTATGATGACTCTACAAGAATATATTATTTTATATTTTTAATTTAGATTGAAATATACAGCTTATAAAACTTAGCTTCACAGTTTTCACTTATGGTAGGTGCTAGCGGACCTTCCCGGCTTCACACGGTTTTAGTCTTAGTACGGATCCCTAACTTTTTTGAAAATATAATAAAGCCTATGTTCACCGCGGATAGTGTAGCTTCTCAACGGTGAAAGTATTTTTCAAATCGGTCCAGTAGTTTCGGAGCCTATTACCTATACAAACAAAAAATCAAACATTCCCTCTTTAATATTAGTATAGTAGAGTATAGATATATAGAACATAGAACGCTTAATTACCCTCTTACATCCGTAATAAAGAAATATAATCTCTTATATATCTCAGATATAATTCTCCTCAGTCCATGACTGAAGGCACTCTATGTCATTGTTAGACGACTTCAGAAGACATAATTATAGAGCTCTTTGTGAAAAAGTTCATCGTGAAGGACTTTTCCCATGTTATCTGCTGTGATCTCAGCAAATTACTCGTCCCACAAAACAAACCACTGATAAGAAAAACAATGCAAAAAACTTCTGAAGATAGGTCTTCGAGATTGGAAACCGTCTAGAACTTCCAAAGAAAACCGGGTAAGAAAATTATGCAGCCGCGTAGGTACTTTATAGAACCTCCGTTCCGTCTGGTAGAACGACAGCCACTTCCGACCGTAATGAGAGATAAGGTAAGTTCGCTGGCACTTTTTGAATCAGAAGCGATGCATTGTACGGACCCGCCCGCCGGAACGACGGGCCCTTTCTTTCAACAACACGCTCCTGGCTCGTTCCGCCTCGACCACTCGTTTTATTTACGTGTCACATCCACGTACTATTTATCGCTTCTCGGGCAATTAACTTTTAAATTATTCTATTGTTCCATTACTTCCAAATAGCTTTATAAGTTCCCATTGTTCTATCATTTAGTGCGGCATAACGAGTAAAAAGCGTAAAATGTCGGCATCGATGCCGATGGCAGGAACCTTATTAAATAAGGGAAGACAACACGCGATGCGATGCCAACACGAACCGATCAGGAGGCCTGTCTTACATTACAGTCTCGTGACTATCGTGACGACTGCTCTTTAATATTGATCTTTTCGACAGAAAACGAATACTTTCGTGATTTACAAACCTTTCTTGCCCTACTTACCTAAGCAGTTTTATTTTGTACCTTACTTACGCGATCAAGTATGGATAGAACTTCCTGTATTTACTAAACAGTGTCCATAATTTACTTAATCGGTGATGGAAAAATTTAATAATATCTTTCAAAAAGCTCTCGCTTGTTATCAAATTAAAAGTAAAAAAGTTCCGCCGCACCCTTTGTGTCTAGACACCTGTCTACTGTCTAGTTTACGGAACCCTAAAAAACCATCGCGAAACCTGAAAGTTAAAAAGTTCCTACATACATTTGTACGCGCTGCCGCTCTTTAGATAGTCGGTGTCTTGTTTTCATTTCTTCGGTGGCGATACAACATAAAACAAGTTTTTCTTCGGTTCCGATAAGGACATGAACAAAGCCTTTCTTTTCCGCGCCACTCACTTGCAATCAGTGCTCTAAGAGAGACTTTGAAAAACAACTAAAAGTTAGGTTGGAGTAGAAAAGAAGACAAACAATAGGGGAAGTTTTTCTAGCTTTAGCATGGTCGGCGACATTGTGTTGGCAGCGAGCGCCGCCGGCCGGATATCAGTAGAGAGAGAGTGAATACAACCATTGTTTTTCGTCAACGTATCGAACAAGTTCAACCCACTTTAGGAAATGAATTGTCAGGGCCACCAGTAGGTGTAGGGGGAGACCGGGAGACCTGAACCCCCTTTTACTTTAAACCGCTTATTAAAGGCCTTTTTCTTTACAGATTATGAACGTATACATATATAGCATTGGGCATCGGGTACCATTATGTTATACAAAAATTTCCGTTAATCAAATAATTTTAATAATTATTTATAATCGATATGTGGTGCAAATATCCCCAACGCCAACGGAGGGGAGAGTTGGCCATATTCGTATGAAGACTTGACCATATCTACTATTTGTATTGAATAAATAATGAAAGTCACGTTGTAATGATTACCAATAGCTAGCTTTGCCTATTTTTTGCTAATCGAAAACGTGATTGAGGTATTATAAAAATAGTTTTTTGAATTAAATAATGTCGTCCTGTCAATGCCATAACTAACTGGTTTACGAAAAGAAAAACCCTAGTTCACTGACAGTAGATACAACTTAAGATAAGTTTTCATATTTTTAGTGTTCGTTTCGGCTACCTTACGCACCACGCTCTCCAGCGCCATAGTATGATCTGCTCTACCATACATAGCACATGCTGAGTGGAGACCGATTTTGTCAGTAACTCTGTTAATTTAAGGTTAATTGTGTGTATACAATTCGTCTCTGTCCTACCAAAATAGAAATCTTTTTACTTATAAAAGTATAAGTAAAAAGATTTTGTTAGGATAGAGAAATTTTAACGGATTTATGCTCGTGGAGCATGTTTCCCAGCTGGTCAACTCTCCCAGACTTCCCCTAAGAACAAACACAAAAAAAAAATTGCGGAATCTTTGAAGTAGGTACCGGGAGCTGGATACATTTTCATTTAAAGTTTCACGTAACGTCTGCGGCTGCTCGGGTAATGAACATGAAATAACTTTTCATTAGACCCAAAGTCTGCTTAAATAATTGCTTGTCTAATTTTATGTTACCTCATAATTAGGCTTTTCGTCCCATAAGGTTTCCTTTTCTCTTGTGTAATGGAATCTGGGTAATTACTACAAGCTGTGGCTACGTGTAGCTTTTATGAGTTAACCCGTAGTTTACTTTTATAATATTTCACCAGGTTGATGTTATAGGCATCATAAAATTCCATGGAGTTAGTATGCAGTAGGCAATAGAAGGCAATTTGATCATAAAATGAGGCCTGTATTCAATTAGCCACCTAAGCTTACCAAATAAATCTTTATTGATGACCGCTAGGTACATTTCGATGGCCTAAATTTTATCAGCAAGAGGCTAACTAAAGCCTTACAATACGATCAGCGAATCGACAAGGCTTTAGGGGTTGATGTCGACAAAAGATTTAATTACACGCATGAATCAAGCGCAGAGATGGAGTCTCGTGAAGCTTTTCAGATAACCGGGAGCGAGGAATGTCACAATAGTTTAGGAAACCGGTCGTAACCGGCACTCACATTTACAGGCCAAGAAGGGGATTGTTCTCTAGAGTAGAATAGACAATAATAACAATATATCGCATCGTCTTACATTGCGTACGTTATAAAAATTGAAGAAAATCATTAAAAAAAATTACGCATTAACGAATGCGTAGTTTTTTTTTATTCTACCCTAATGGTCGTGCTTGCCCTGCTGAGTTTCAGTTATTAATTACGGAGGCATGTTATATATTATATAACATACCTAGAACTACATCGTACTCATTAGTTACGGATCATCATGAACCCACAAATCAATACTAAAACCTAAATAATCTTAATAAAATTATAAACCAATAAGATAAAAAAAGTGTTATGGAATGATTGGAACACTACGATAACTTTTTGCTGAAGTTCATGGAATAAGTCGCCCTTTCTTATGCATGCCCTTTGTAATTTCAAGTCCATTTTTACAGATAGCAGAAAAATTTGCTTAACTTATTAAATAAGCTGGTTTTGGCCTGCTTCAGTCTGGTTACATCCTTAACGCAGAAGAGCGGTGCAGTGAGGCTCTGATGATGTGACGAGCGATAAGGCCGACGGATGCCTTTGTTTAGCGAGCAGGGCCGCGTGCGGGCACTATCGCGATGAGATTCTAATTAAAAAGATTACGAAGGGCTAGCGTACAGGACGTCTGCAATTGAATGCTGCACTATGCAAAGAGTTAGGGGTACCCTACTCGTTCATATTACATACATTATGAGTATTTTTCATTAATAATTTGGCGTGTTTTAGAAAACTATAAACCGACTTTAATTTCCTAAATAATGATAATGGTTTTAAAACCTAGTTTTAATAAAAGATTAATCGAAATCGGTTCGTGTGATATAGGCTTATTCGTGCATTTGTCGCGCACCTATTTACTTAATGCAAATTTAAGACTTAGGTATGTGGTTTTCTCATGGATGTCATGGTCAGAACTGGACTAAATTGAAATGGGACCACACGGGAAACACCAGCTTTCAAATAAAAAAAACATCAAAATCGGTTCACCCAGTCGAAGGTAAAATTATGAGGTAACAAATTAAGAACAGTCGAATTGAGAATATCCTCCTTTTTTGAAGTCGGTTTAAAAGTAAAATCTTACGTTCTCTTTAGTTTAAGGACAACGGTTCTGTCTTGCGTGAACCAATTGCGCAATTAGCATTACAGCCAAATTGATAATTCGAGCCAGATTGGCGGACAATTAATTACAATGCTCATCCCTTAGATTAAGCAAATATTGCTAGATGCCTAACTACATCTCATAGGTAGATAATTGGTGCACTGGCTTATCCGATAGGGGGTGCAGTATTGCGCACCAATAGGCAATAAGCCGGGGAGGGTCGACGCAGTTTCTAGCTAATGAGTGTTGGCGAGCAATATCTTGATGTTATACTTACGCATAAGTTTCAATTTGATAGCATACAATTTATATAATTATAGCGTAACAACTTTTTACAAATTATTGATTTGTCACACTAGATGTTAATTAGTATTTACGTCCTGTTAAATTATTTAATTACTAGCTGTGCCCCGCGGTTTCACCCGCGCGGTGATAGATATATTATTGTGAAGTTACATCAAAATACATTCAGTAGTTCTTGCGTGAAAGAGCAACAAGCATAATTAGGTACATACATCCAAACAACACAAACTGTCGAGTTTATAATATTAGTAGGATTGTTTGTGTTGGACGTATGATTTTTCCATCCTGTCTGAGCGTTAAAATGACACTAGTTGAAAATGGAAACGCAAAATATCAAATAAATAAATATTTAAAAATAAATAATGCTCAATCAAATGCTGTATCAAATGAGTTATCTTTTGATACAGGCGTCTGGGTGCTGATTGTGAATCTATGGGGTCTGCTGGCGGATATCTAGATTGATGTGCAATAAAGCGTACCTATATATAATACCTAAATAATAAATTTTTGTGAACTTTTACCAAATGAGTTTTTAGAAACGAGTAAATTTATGTAAAGCACCATAAAAAAGCAATTGTACGCCGAAAAGACGTTTATGTTCAAGTGATGTTTCAGTAATTTAATGGAAACATTCCTAAAGGAAATTAAAACGAGTTCATTCCGTAGTTCCATTTCTAAACCGAAATGCACACAATGATTCCTTTACGGCACATATACCAGCCATTAAACGCACTGCGAAGGAATGTAAAGCTCTTCCGTCGTCTGCGTTCCTCGAACGGTTACAACCCGATGGAATTCAACCGTGAAAATATATTTTGGGAATGTTATTGAGATGGAAAATGTTAATTTTTCATAGGCTGGTTACGTCACTTCAGTAGAATTCTCTAATGTGTGTTCTAATCGAAAACTTTGGCGACAAGGAATGCGATGGGAGGAAAGGAAAGGAATTTAACGTTTGTTTATATAAATAATGCTAAATAATGTACACATTACAGACAGTTTCCATTAATCTTGCTCAAAAATAGGTTGATTTTGTGGTAAGAGTACCAGGGCTTTAGGTAAATCACTCTAATTATTAATTCAAAAGTTAAGAGCTTTCTGTTTGTTATCTCTTCACACAAAACAAATAAACGGCTCGGGCTTAAGGTTTGCAAGGATGTAGGCAAGGCATGTAGCTAAGCTTGAACGAAAAGGCTATATATTTTATCCCGTATTTTTTATTCAGAATAGAATAGAAAATATTTATTTGCGTTTCATATAAAATTATATAAATTAAGAACTAATAATAATAAAGATAACAAATTAGGAACTAATAAATTAATTTGAATACGAGAACATAGAAAGGCTACCGGCTCAGCATTAAATGCTACATTGACACAAGTGCCAATGCAGCGCTGGTTTTCAGCGGCACCAGAGTGCTGAGTGCAGAACTAAACATAAACCAAATCACTAATAATATCAATTTAACACGCAAATCACAAATTAAAACACAACTAATAACAATTTAACAAAATAATTCAGTCTATACAAAGGTAAGTTAAATAAAGAACAAAAATAAATGTACGTTAATGTTTTAACGTAAATTTAATTATTTACGTTAATGTCAAGTAGAGTAAGAGTTTATTCATCCATCAGTTCCCATAGGCTAGAATTTACCTTCAAACGTTTCCTTTTAAATAACGCGTGCGAAGCCGCAGGCAGAAACTAATCAAAAATAATGGTCTTTTTCTTATACGGGGTAAATTTTTGAGACGGGGCAGTAAGGGCAGGTGCCTTAACCGTTATAGTTACGGGAAAACGCTTTTAGGAGATTATCCATAAATTTTTAAGATATTCTGAACAGCATTTACAGATTTTGGAAAAAATGTACAGTCAGCAAGAAAATGGTCATTTTACACAAATACTTTTTTTGATGCCAATCGATCCTGTTTCTTATAAGGATCGAAAGTCTCTACAGGACCGACTGAGGTTTGAGTACCAGAAATGTCAGAAATCGCTAAAACTAGCCCATTCTCCCTCCCATCTCTTTTTGCCCTGAAGGTGTATCCGTGTTACCCGGGGGGGTCGGGCAAAACGGATGTTTTGCCAAAGGCAAAAAGGATAGGTACAGTAATTAGTGGTTTAGTCGTCGCACTCATCACAGTAGTAGCTGCTTACCCCTGAATATGAAGTACAGTTCTCGTGTGTTCACCTCGTGGTGGGTCAATACATTCTTCTGAGCAGACTAAACATAAACAACTTGGTCTATCCTTCTGTTTTTTATTTTCAAACTTCTTTATTATTTTATTAGTCTTTTTGCATGTAGGTTCGCCAGGACCTGCCATATTAGATGCCTATGCCTATCACCTGATCAATGAAATAATCCCCAGGTACCCGGGAGCAAGCCTACGTGTACGCCATGTCAGCGGCGGCGCTCTCGTGGTCGATAGCGCGGGCCTGCGCCGCGGGCCTGCTGGCGGCGTGTTCCTGCGCGGCGCCGCCCAGGGCTCCACCGCGGCCGCCGCGCCAGGCCCAGCTCACACCGGCTGAACCGCACGCCAGGTTCAAGTGGGGCGGCTGTGGGGACAACTATCACTGGGCTGAGAGGTATTCATACGTCAATTGACGTTTATTTTTATATGGTGGACGAAGGTCCGCCTGCGACGCAGGAGGTTGCGGGTTCGATTCGCGTACGATCTGCAGATATTTGTTACGGGTGTTCTGGTTGTTTTCTATGTATAATAAAAAATATCTATCTATGTAATATTGTATAGGTATGTACATATATCAGTTATCTATTATATTACCCATAACACAAGCTCTGCTTACCATGGGGCTAGATAATGCTGTGTGAATTGTCCAGCATTATTTTTTTAAAGGTGTAAGTTGTGGTGAGACGTTGAATAGTTTATTTCGGGGCCTTTAATTAATGTATGTGAACCTGCGATCACTAATAATGTTAAAGAAATAAATAAAATTATCAACACACAAACAAATTTAAGCACAATAAAATTTGTGTAAAAATAATTTTTATTTAGTTTTTTATTTAATTTAATGTATTATGTTTGTCGATTACTCCGTTAACTATGGACCGATTTGGATGATTCTTTTACTATTGTATAGATAGAGAATGATCCCATGATGTTCCCATAAAAATATTCCCGAAGTTATCCCGCAAAACTTTAACAAACAGAGTACCTAGATATGAAGGAATTCGAAGTCGGTTTTTAGTTTAAAAAAAAGAATTTAATTATTGATTATTCTGAATAATTGAAACATTTTCGTAGGTTTGCGAAACAGTTCCTGGATGCACACGAAATCGACGTCCGTGACGGCAAGATAGAAGATTTACTTGAAATAGAAACAACGACCACCGAACTAC
Source organism: Eupithecia abbreviata (assembly GCA_943735965.1). Classification (NCBI taxonomy): domain Eukaryota; kingdom Metazoa; phylum Arthropoda; class Insecta; order Lepidoptera; family Geometridae; genus Eupithecia; species Eupithecia abbreviata. Next base: position 5,823,025 of record OX030976.1, read on the forward strand.
CAACGACCACGGTCACAATGGAGCCTACGACAGTTCCGCCCGTCGTGATTCTCGTGGACGACCAACCGGCGCCGGCCAATGTTACCTCGCCACCCAAAAAAGGCAGGAAGGGACGTCGTGGACGAAAACGCTTGCCCCGGTCGCCGCGACGGGGCAGGCCGACAAGGAAACGATTTAGATCAAGATCGAGGTAAGGCGGACTCCTTGGCACACGCAATGGCATCGAGCCAGGAATAGCAAAGAGTCTTACATCCACTTTACTTTATCAGGTACGAGTATGAAGACAGAGGATCGAGATACAGAAACATCGAATATCGGATGGCAGCCGACGACCCGCGCTTTGACCCGCAAGTTGACTTGCAGACGAGACTTGAGAAGCTTCGACCACTCATAGCTTCTGCTAATTTGATCAATGGACGATTCGGCAGAAAGGTAAGATTATTATAATTTCTGGTTTAACTTCATAATGTCTGTCTGGTCTGTGTTAATCGTTTATGTTAGGTACATTTCTCCCTTCAATACGAAAACCTAGTACCTAACTATTATAAAAATACTTCACACTGTTAACATGTTCCTTCTGTAAACCGCCTTTTAAGAAATCTACACACCAAAGTCAACATTCATACACAGAAATATCGCATCAACATTTGTTGGGTTTTTGTTATTACAGTGCTTACCTAATCCCTCGCACTCGGGGTAATCTCTAACATTAATCTCTCTATTTTTGGGATATTTTATAATTTCTTATAGATCTTCAACAACATAATTATTGCATGATTTCATACGCAGGCTGTATCGAGTGGCATGCGTACCAAATGCACGTGCCACGGTGTGTCGGGCTCGTGCTCCGTGCGCACTTGTTGGCGCGCGTTGCCCCCATTGGCCAGGATAGCCTCTGCGCTCGCCGCTGAGACCTCCCGAGCCGCGACGCTGAGGCCTAGACGACGCGCTAGACGAGCCAAGCCGAGGCTACGATATGTTACGCCGAGTCCTGACTATTGCGAGCCTGATCATGCGGCTGGTTCGCTCGGTACTCATGGAAGGTACTCTGAACACTATTCTAGGTGCTATCATATCTCTGATACTTTGAATTTACATGACTATTAGTGCTTAAGATTAAACAAGTCGCTCATCTTCCCATACGAAAGTAGAAGGGTAACTACTAACTGTTTGATGTTGGCCATTTCAAATTGGAATTTACCATATGAAAATAGTTAAGAAAGTGCCCACTTTTTTTAAACACGTCAAGCTTAAAACCCTGCTCTTTTTTATCGATCGGCGGTAAAAAATTTAACCTTTTCTGCCTTCACCGAAATAGTAGCTAGATACTTTTAATCATGATACACTCGATAGATTTTGCACTCACCAACATTATCCTCATGCAGGCAATGCAACGCGAGTCTGGGCAGCGCACCAGGCGGCTGCAGTCGCCTCTGCTGCGGCCGCGGGCGGAAGGCAGTCCGCTCCAGCAAGCTTGAGCGCTGCCATTGCCGCTACCACTGGTGCTGCCGCGTCGACTGCCAACTTTGCCGTCTTACCACCGAGGAACATTACTGCAACTGATTTACTTGCAATAGTTCTCTTCTCTCATCATCCTCACGGCTGCAGTCGTCTCTGCTGCAGCCGCGGGCGGAAGGCAGTCCGCTCCAGCAAGCTCGAGCGCTGCCACTGCTGCTACCACTGGTGCTGCCGAGTCGACTGCCAACTCTGCCGGCTTACCACCGAGGAACATTACTGCAACTGATTTAACTTCAATAGCCCTCTTCTTTCATCATCCTCACGACTGCAGTCGTCTCTGCCGCGGTCGCAGGTGGAAGGCAGTCCGCACCAGCAAGCTCGAGCGTCGCTATTGTGCTGCAGACTTACCACCGCGGAATATTACTGCAACTTACCTACTTTCAATATTTTTCTCTTCTCATCATCCAACTACTTATTTACATTTATTTTTACGTAAATCATTGTAATTTATACTATATGTTTATTTATAGGACTCCATTATTGAGCCATAACAGAGTAATGATATCCATCCCATCAGTTGAGGGTTGCACATTTTTGCTTCGGTTAATAATTTCAATTAGATGATGATGATAATGAACACTTGTTGTCAAGTGTTCATTATCATTGACTCTACAAAAATAGATACATTTTACAATACCTACCCACATTTATGTTACCTTTTAAATCTGTCGTATATATCTTACTTTTTTCATTGTTGAATTTGCTTTCCAAAGTATTATTTTCTGCGATCGTTACCTAGCCGTAAGTAGGGTACTAATTTACAAGTTCATCCGTTCCATATACCTAATCTTTGTTAATTTTAAGCGTCATCATTTGTACGAATTTGCATAGGTTTATAGTATTTTTTATTATCATTGTTAGAGATTTATTTATAACGGCATTTTTAATCAATTTCACATTCCAACTAGAAATTTACGTAATTCTGTAGTTCTGTACCGAAGTTACCTATTGGTGTCAATTCAGACGTCGCCAAAACTTTACTACTTAATTGACCACCACTTTTTTTACATCGTTATTATAGGGACGGCAACATTATGACGACCGATGTGGCGCAGGAGGTTGCGGGTTCGAACAATTGTGTGTACGATCTTCAGATATTTGTTCGGGTGTTCTGGTAGTTTTCTATATATAATAAAAAATATCTATCTATGTAATGTATTGTATTATGTATATCAGTTATCTAGTACCCATAACACAAGCTCTGCTTACCATGGGGCTAGATAATGCTATGTGAATTGTCCAGTATTATTTATATTATTTATTTATTTTTGGAAAAAATTAGTCCGATTTTGGCGACATGTGAATTGAAAAGGAATTATTAATGTCTGAATTTTCCATACCAAAGAACAATGTTAAAATAGAATAGTTTACCTGTTAAGAGTTGTATTTGTCCTAGTCAAGCCTGTATAAGCATAGTGCTGTATAAATTATCTCTTTTAAACTATGTATGTAGTGAGTAGAGTAGATTGAGAAGTATTGTACTTAGAATAATAACTTATGGTTATTTTAGATAAGACATATCGAAATAAACATCTTTTTAACAGTTTTTTGGACTACAGTTTAGCTATTTATTCCTGAAAAATATCTTTAGTCTGTACTTTGTCGTAGAAGCGTAAGGTAATATGTGAACTATGTATGTAAAGACATATTAAATTCCCCACCATAAGATTTATTTATATCTTTACGAAATAATTTTTGAAAGTCCTAGTACCTATATTAGTTTTAACTGAAATAGAAGAAGTTTGAGCCCATTTTTAAGACAATAACATTTTTAGTATTAACTATTGCCAGCTGCTGTACATTGCTTGTCGCCTTATTTATTAATAGCAATAGAAATTAATCGTTTGTCGGAACAAAATGTTGTTTTGATTGCTTTATTTCTACTAACATATTTTATGTGTACCTACGTTCTTGCGTACCTTAGTAGATACCCAAGAACTTACGAATGAATAAGGGGTTAGCCTTTTGACAATAAATTATTACAAGATTTTAAAACATGGAAAAAATATCTTTCTTTACCTTTGGAAACGAAAGAAACTCTTATCTTGATTTATTTCTTGCTTGTTAAATTTTAAACATAATTAAAGAGTAACAAAACTGATCTGTTTAATTGATGGACTATCATTAAAATGGCAGAAATACAGATTGAAGGCCCGATCCGACGGCGAAACATACCTACCATTGTCATTACAGTAATCATTATTAGATGATAGATGTAAATAAACTTGTACTTAGAAATTGTTGTTTAATTTCACTATCTACCTATCATACGAGTATATCATTAAAATAATATAAATAATGTTAAGTAATATAAAAAATGTGAAAATTTAAATAACATTATCTAGCCCCAGGTTAAGTTGAGCTTGTGTTATCGGTACTAGATGACTGATATACTTAATACCCTATAAAAAATATAAAAAAAACTCACTTAGCGAACACTCCACGTTGCTTTAGTTTGACCGCAACCGCTGTACCACTCCTTAAAAAAGTGCGGCGAGGTGGTGCCGAGGAAAAAAGAGCAAGAGTACACATGAGATCGATATTGTGGGATATATCTTACGATATGGTTATATTTTTTTACTATCTTCGCCTGCGGCTACGCTCGCGTGGTACCACGATAAAAAGTAGCCTATATGTTATTCCAGTACACATACTATGTATTTTCCATGTTTCATCAAGATCCGTTCAGTAGTTTTTACGTGAAAGAGTAACAAATTCATTCATCCATACAAACTTACAAAATGAAAAAAAAAATGATGGGGTTGTCATCACGAGATAGCGCTCGACCCATCTTTGAATATTTATCTCATGTGTGTCTGATATAGACCGACCGGTAGAAAAGCTACCTACCGCCCCGTGATCGTTGACAGTAGACTGATGGATCGGAGTATCGGAGCGGCCGATACTTCCCCCCGTCTCGCCGCTCGCATACCTCAGGCGCGGTACAGCGGTTTCGGTCAAACTATAACAGACGCGCTATTATTTTAGCTAGAAAGTTACTCATATATTAGATAGATATTTTTATTACATTGAAAATACCCAGAACAACACCACATAATTGTTCCGAGGCCGAAATCGAACCAGCAACCTCCTACATTGCAGAATCGCGCAGACGGACCTTCACCCGCTGCGCTACAGAGGTCGTAAAAATAACTAAAATCCACGAGTTTTTACGAAGACCTTTAACGAAAGATTATTAAATAAATTGACATATTTTTTTAAAATAAGAATAGTAATTAAAATCATCTGAGAGATAAGAAAAATACAGAATTATAGGTATTCTTTTTAATCGACGTAATGGAATTTTAATATTTACAGTAAAGTTATCAACCGTGGAAATATAATTGACTATTGATGGATGCAGAGATGTTATACAAACATAGAAAGATATTCTAGAAAACATCAAAACTACTGTAGAAAAAATTACACGCCTACAGAAAAAGCTGAGATCTTATTGCACTCATAAATTCTGATTAAACTTACAAAATATGAAAAGGGAAAGAATTGTTTTGAATTAAATATTATATATAATTATATCTCATATATAATGCAGAATCATTAAAACAACGAAAAAGTTTCCTTTCAGCGCGTATACTGCAGAAATATAATATATAAACTTTTCAATGTTCAATTAATCTTTGTACAAACGGAAAGTTAAGAAAAACACCAATTTACTTATTGTGAAATGTTACTTATAACTAAAACATCACTTTATCTTAAATCACAACAAAATTAATAACAAATCATACAAAACAGAATTCACTTATTAATATCCGTTGAAAATATTGTTCGATTTAATTCACTACAAGCAAAATATAAGAATGCAAATATTTAGCGACAATTACGCGCAAAACGTTGCACGGAATTTTTCTTATGAATATTTAATTCTTATATTTTGCAATGGATTTTCGAAAAGTAACGCCTGTTTTTATTATTCATCAGGCCGTTGAAATAAAAGTAATATCTCAAAATATATAAAACAAAATTATTGCTTTTAAACCAAAATCATGAAAATGGCTTTTTGACTATTTACATTACAATCTACCATATAATTACATTTATTAGTGTAGTTTCTTTCAAAACTCAATGAAATTTTATTAGACACACCAAGGGTTTGAGAATAAACTAGAGCAGCTAACACAATCTGATAGATTTTGAGGACTTATCTAAAGACCTACTCCTAACACAAAATGCATTTATAACTATTATATATGGGATATTTATATTTACCATTATTAGACCTGCTGTTGTAAGAATGTGTAAAGACCGAAAAAGTGCTTTACCAACCGCGTTGCGTTCTGATACCAGTTGCGTAGCTATCGTATGGCTGAGTGGTGCAGTGCACCGGGGCCCTGGAGCTCAGGGGGCCGTCTAATCTAAGCTTTGAAAACATAGGTTCAGCCAGCTCCTGAAGCTAGAAAACCATATATATTTTATTAATGATTTTAAATGAAGATCAACAATCACAAAATTCTCATTTATGATGTTCATTGCTACGTCGAAACTGAGGGAGGGAGGGGAGAGAAAGAGGGGCGGTGAGGGTCCGATTCTTTCTCTATGCACCGGGGCCCTAGTCTACCTAGCTACGCCACTGTCTGATATCGTCAGTGTTGTGTGTTGCGTGATCGAGAGTTACGTTCGATAATGAAACCCGTGGAAGTGGTAACGTCCCTAGCAAAAGACAAAAAATGAGGGTATATCGGTATTTCTGCCAATAAAAACTTACCCGCAGTGTCTTCAGTTATTCCGTGAACATTGCGCATGAAACTGTGCCGAAATAATGTAAAACTAAAATATAAAATCATAATAAATATTCCGTTATAAATGACTTTTGTGTTAATAACCATGATAGTTTCAAATATTTGCCCTATTTCTATAATGTAATAAAATAATGGATAAGTACATAAACAGTACTTCATTATATTCTAAGGATGAATGGTTTCTATCATGGTGCTCATTACGATAGCCTCACTTAAACTCCCAATGCGTAAATAATATTGTACATTAACTAATATCATAATCAAATACATACAAAATAAGCAAACTGAATATACATTCAACCACTGGTGTCTCTTCACATACCTCGCACTCAAAAGTTTGGTATAATATTCATTCTATAAAGTATTATGGCTATGAACGCGCGCAGTAGAAATCATAACTCGACGCGTTCTGCTTTACGGTCCTCATCTGAAATAAAAAAAACATTGATCAATCATTGGACGAATTCTGTGGCGCGTTGGGCAGGCGAAGGTTTACTTGCGGCGCAGGAGGTTGTTATACATTCTACATATGTATTGTATTAAGTATATCAGTCATCTAGTACCCATAACACAAGCTCTGCTTAGCTTGGTGCTAGATATACCAAGAATGCCTGGAACAAATATTTGCAAATCGTACAATCATTTGTCACAAGACGGAAATCGAACCCGAAAACTCCTGCGTCGCATAAAAAAAAAGGAAAAAGTGTAATAAATGAAATTTGCATAATGAATTAATAAAAAACTATCATGTTTAAAATGTTCCCGGCTACAACAAGCTGGAAGGGTCCAGACTAGTTCGTGTAAATTAAAAATATGGGGTAAGAGTTGTCAACGAAATGGAGTGTATGTATGTATATTAAATAGGTTTAAATATATTATTAGTATTATCCAAATAATTTGTAAGTAGAGCCTTACCGTTGATATATTCAGTCTTGGGTTTCGGTGTTGTGGAATCGGGCTCTTTGATGTCAATCTCAATTTCCTGTTGATAAAAAAAATCCTGTTCTTTATTCCCTCGAACTTCTTGAAGTACCCAGTTATCCAATTCTAAAGTACAGACATGCACAATTTTGCACATGGCTCAAAGGGCTACCTAAATATAGGCGCTTGTTGTACGGTCGTAATTATATAAAATAAAATGATATATGACTTCTATTCTATGTAATGTATTGTATTATGTATATCAGTTATCTAGTACCCATAACACAAGCTCTGCTTACCATGGGGCTAGATAATGCTGTGTGAATTGTCCAGCATTATTTATTATTTATTTATTCTGTCGTATTAAACTCAAAGTCGTTGAGTTTAATGTTGGTCAAAATTCACTCAAGTAAATTGAAATTGTAAACTCAAATGTAGCGATAAATACGCGAACGTGGGATTTTTACATTTTGTTGGAATTATTCTTCTTTTCTATTCCCTCTTACGTATTCGGAATAATAGTTCCGAATACGGAAGAGGGCGATATCATATGGCGTATTCAGAGTAAAAACTTTTTCTCGTTTGACCGATTACGAAAATAAACCATAGCTGCTTGCTTATAATTCAGGAAATAACATAAATACACATTAGAAACGGTTTTCCCTCCATACACTTATCTCTCCCGCTAAACCGTCCCGCATTTAGTACGCCTGCAATCACGAACTTTCTACCTTATGTTTGGAAAAGAAATAAGCAACTTTATGAGCAGGTAGTTTAAAAAGGTTATGTCGTGCATTCGTTACATATCCGCACGAGAAAGAGCGAGACAAAACTGTAAACATATTTATTTGCGGTAGGCAGCTAGTTTAAAAACAATATTAAATAGACTCAGCTAAAGCTGATGCCTACATGTCCAGACCATCCTAAGGTTTCCTGGAAGAGATAGATCTCAGCGGTATGGCCTTCTATACCTTTATTCTTATTTTTTATTTTTGTATTGGTTTCTGTGTTATAATAAAGTGTTTTTATCTATCTATCATTTGTATTTTAATGTTATCTTCACCTGTTCATGGTCGGCCGCTTGGTACAGGCCGCGTCGGACGCGCGCCTGCAGGCCTTTGATCTCTGCGTCGTAGTCCTTCCACTCGGGGACTATTCTCATAGCCGCTGATAGCTTCGCCTCTTTGGTTTGTGGGTTGTTGCACTGTGAATATATTGGGCATTAGGCCGAGCGTTTATTACAATCTGATGTTATTGAAAAACACGAAAAAATCTCTTACGAAAAGCTAAGTTTACGAAAATATTAAAACTCTACTTTACTTAATAAAAAAAATTATACTTTAAACTACCATAACATTTGAACAGCTACGCCTATTTTTTTAAAACAGAACTTTATGGATCAAGTCGCTTTTTAAACAAAAAACGGAATGGGTTTTCCTTTTTTTCTTATATACTGGTTATCATTTGGGGCTCGATGCCAGAAAGTTGTATACATACAAAATACTAACAAAAAACTCGAGTGTATACCCTCTTTTTGACGCTCACAAAACACAGGCACTTAACTCTAACTCTGGGTAAGTTGTTTGAATAACTTTAAAGTAAACGAAAAATATAAATTTAACCTTCTGCACATACAGAATTATTTTATAAAGTAACTTACCAAATCGATGGTCTTGGCTATTTTCTTGGAGGGTTCATCGCACCACGTTTCGCACCACAGCCACTCTTGCGGCAGCGATTTTATTGCCACTTGATGTATCATGTTGTTTGGTAAATCTTGATCTGGAGCAAAAACAAATGTCACAAAAATGTGAAAATGTATTGGCTTTATTGCCTGTGTTAATTAAAGAATAGAATAGAAAAACATTTATTTCGACACAGAGGTACAAAATAAAGGATATACAAACTGTAAACAAAAACAGTTTAACATGGAGGTAATGTCACACTTACCTCCATGTTAAACTGGGGTGGTAGTAAAAAAAGACTGCCGAAATAGGGGATGACTCAGCGTGTGCTGAAAGTTTGAAAATCAGCAACATAAATGCAAGAGAACAAGAAAAGCTTCAATAGAACCAGAAAAACTAAAACAGATGTGCTTGAGTCACAGAATGGTCCCTGTTTCAGCTCAAAACAGTCCCCGTTTGACATTAAAACGGTCCAAGATTCAGTTCAAAACGACATCATTAATTACCTATGTTAGACAAGCTGTTAGGGTGGCTTAGAACGACATAATGAATTACCTAAGTTAGACAAGCTGTTACGTTCTTGGCTTTGAACGATATAATGAATTACCTAAGTTAGACAAGCTGTTAGGGTCTTGGCTTAGAACGGCATAATGAATTACCTAAGTTAGACAAGCTTTTAGGGTCTTGGCTTAGAACGGCATAATGAATTACCTAAGTTAGACAAGCTGTTAGGATCCTGGCTGAGCGCCTGGTACTGTCCACGCAGCCGGTCGCCGGCCGCGATCCGACGGAACCGCTTTAGATCCACCACGTATAGAGCACTGATGTGGTAGCTGCGGCCTTGCAGGTGATTGCGCCAGTAGCCTTGCTTCCAGAACCTGGTTAAAACAAGTAGTTTTACAGCAGTTCGAAAGTCTAGAGAGTAGCTAAGAGGCAAGTACATAATATACAGGGTATGCACAACGTTTGTCATGTGGAAACTGGGGGTAGGTGGAACCAAGTGCAATAGCTTGGCGGCCTTTTGCATTTTTTTTACTAGTATGTAAATTTCTTACGAAGGTATATAATTATAAATTTAGGTTGAATATGTGATTAGTTATTAATTTAAGTAACTAGGTACATTTACAATTTAAGTCTATTGTGTCCACGAGAGCTGCTGCCGACAAACTTTTTTACAGTTTGGCAGAAACTTTACAACGTAATGTACTTTTAATGTGGAAATAAATAAATACAAATCTAAAAAGTTATAAACCTACCTGAAACCTTCCATTTCCCTTCTGCTGTCACAGAAGGGCGTGTAACCGTACGGAGCGCCTCCCAAGTCCAAATCCACCAGCTCTTTCAGATCGGCCCTTACAATCTGTAGAGAGAACATAGTAACAACAAGAGATACAACTAGGTCCGAATTCTGCAAACCAATCGCTTTATTATGGCGTCGCAGAATCATCCTGGGTGGAAGAAACTCTAGATAGTGGGGGATAGTATTTACTCCCATTTCGTCGTCCCAAACTTTTCGATTCATAATTTTTATACATTATAATATCATAATTTTTTTAACTACGTTGTCTCCTATGCAGTAACATAACTGGTACAATTACAGCACTTATTTGACTTGAAGCCTTGAAGATATACATAATTCCGTGCAGGTTACTCCTTATTATAAATTAAAGAGTCTAACTCTTGTCGGAGCAATTATAGAATTTCCTCCACATCTGTCTCTCCAATGTGGTCGCTTTAAATCTTTATACGACATGCCTTCATCTGGCTGATATAGTTAATTCTTGGTCTTCCCCTTTCTCGTTTGTATTCTACTTTTACTTCTATGATGTTACTTATGAAGCTGTCATGTCATATAAGATGTCTAATCATATTACCTCTTTTGTTTTGAATAATGTTCATCAGAAACTGCTGCTAAAAAATTCAAAAGTACCTGATCAGCGTCAACGAATATAATCTTCTTAACGTGTAGCGGGAACAGTACATCGAGGAATAGGATCTTGTACCCCCAGATGGTACGTTGACGGTCGCGTTGCTTCTGCAGCCAGCGCGGCCACTGGTACTGAACTAGCTCGTACTCGAATCCATATTCTTGGGCCATGTAGGGTAGGATTTCCTATTGAGAAAAAATGGTTAGTAACAGCGGCTATGTTTATATTATGTTTTATATATATATATATATATATATATATTATACATAATAATTATAGTAATTAAAAAATTACAGATAATGGTGTCGATACTGTTGGTCAAATTCACATTATTTATTTATAAACATGTATGTACATGGTTGTCTGGTAGAGATCGCTCTTGAGCGATAAGACCACCAAATTGTCACATATCTTGTATTATTATTGTTTACCTTGTTTGTTTTATTTTTAAGTGTGCAATAAAGTATTGTCTATCTATCTATATGATTATATTAGTTGGACAGCGTTTAAAATATGGCTGTTCTTTTTATTACAGTCATAAAGCAACATGGCAACATTAACTGGCTGACATGTTGTGGTGTCACACAAAAACACAGAATTCGTTTTTTAGACTTCAGTGCCCAGCGTAAATGTCAGGACAATGGAAGAACTGATGTATTTCCATGGGTAGATGAAACTTCCCTATTTCAATTTTGTTCTTATGCAAATAACTAAACTAAACAAGCTAATTTTATCCATAACCCAAGTAATAATTCTAAAAAAATACCTAATAAGTACACATTTTCCTCACCTTGAGCGACGGACTCAAATAGTTCTTTAGGAACCAAAACTTGACGGGTGACTTGGTGTTTTTGAGCACTGACATCATCATGATGCGTAGGAACCTCTCGTAGAGATGTCCAGACGCTACGGAAAATATGTTTATAGTCTCGTCTTGCGCCTCGGGTTCATCGCCGCCGCCGAATGAACTGAGAAAGAGACAAAATATTGCAATACATACTACATGGATTTTTTAAAGTGTGAAAGCAACTTTGTCCGTTAGATCTTTTCACGCTTAAAGCGCTACCCTGCTACACACTAGCGCCGGGGTCTATTTATTTTAGGGAAACCACCAGTAATCTATACTGAAATAGTATGATATACATTTTCAGGCCATTTAGAGGTATCCGCTGATAGTTACATCATAGTATTATTACATAAGGCGCATAGGTATCAAATGCAACTAACTATAAACCTCAATCTAATACATTTGATTAGTTAAAGTTATCCTATTATAACACATTATACGATATAGAGCAAAAAAAAAATTTTTTTATCCATGATTATGTTAAAAAAATACAAAATCCATTTAGCGGTTGGGGAATGTCTATAAGCTTTTTTGATTTTGCTTTTTTGTAATCGTTTAATTTTGTATGGTTTAGAGATGCGAAAAGAGTTTGGTGACGGTGGTGACCTCTAAGAGCATAAAAATCTAGACTGTGACTGTGTCTTCTCACCTTGCAATAGAGTTCCAAATCCCCCCAGAGTTCTTATCTTCGTTCTCTACGAGAAGGTCCATGTTCTGTTTGTCTGGTTTCTTGCTGACTCGCAGTTTGATCACGTGACTGCGGAACGAGCTCATCAGGACTTGGATGTCTTCGCTTCCCGCTGGAGTGTCGGTATTTTCGTGCCTGTAAAACGAAATTGAATTTAAATATCGAGAATACTTATTTTTGAAGGGAAAACTTGTGCTATTGTTCTTAAAATTTCTACACGCGACCTTTGCGTTCTTGTTGAACCTACTGTTGAACAGTAAAATTCTGCTTTGTAAACTTTCTTGATTTGTTTACATGTTAGAGATACTCGTAAAACAAAAGGTACACGATAATACCCTCTAAATAATCTTTAATTCTGCTTTTGAAATGACTTTAGAATCTATAGATGCACTTTGAGCGGTTTTTGAATGGTGAACGAAACTGTTGTATGGTATGTAGTTATGACTTCTATTGTGTGGTTATAATTATAACACACATACACTTTTTTTTCATATCGTTCATTCTAATGCAACTGTTAACTTTTTTTTCAGTTTCAAAAATGTACGTATTACCACGGGATTATTAATAGAAAGCTAGCCTAGCTTTAGATTATTTTTTTACTATTTATCATAAGACAATACAATACAAAAATGCTTTATTGTACACCATATGTAGATCATTACGAAAAAGACATTACATGCGGCAAGTTAAATACCTTGTCGCTTAGAAGCAAGAATTAAAAATATAAACAACACAAAAACATACCCAACAATTTCATAAATATCATCTGAGCGTCCTGGCCTCAGCCTCAATATCCAAGCTCCAGGATTAGCTTTCAATTGGAAGTATCCGAGGTTAGCCATCACAATAGTGTCCATGAGTTCAGGCTTCTCTTTAGTTCCGAGTACCAGTTGGAGGCCGCGAGGTGGCGTGCCGAGCGTCGTGTCCCACGCGTGGCCTTCTAATAGAAGGTATTCCAGTTCGAATTCGCTGGAAAATGTATCGTGGTTAGATGAAAAAACAGATGAAATTTAAATATGCGGTCATAATCATAACCTACATATATATTTAGAAAGTTGCTTATTATTACTACTGCAGGTGTAGCCCGATGACCATAGATTGCAATTTGTTTGTGTGTAGAATTGACAAAGTCGAAATCGATTGCGTAAAATATTTGAAGTTCATTACATCAACTTCAATAAATTACGCATTATACGACATAATTATTTATTCTACCGTAGACGTATGCCTGCTGCGCTATAGTTGTAAAAATTATACTAACCTATGAACCACAGTGTCCACATCAGCCAGTCGTATATTGTCTAGATCGTAGACGGACTTGACGCACTCGACGAGCCAGTTGGGCGGCGTGCGCAACTCCATCGACAGCAGCGGCGCGTGCGGCAAGCGAGCGAAGCGTGCCATCGCGCCGCCTGTTAGCGCGCCCTCTGAAGTGAACTGGAGTTCCGGCTCTAGCACGTAGCGATAGAAACTGCAAGGTAAATAAAAGCTTGTTAAAATAAAGAATGCTAATGGGAAAACCTTAATTGAACTTCCTTATATATATAAGGACACCCTCCGACCATGTGGGATGACGACTTGCGACTGCAGGTAGATGCTGGATGCGTCAAGCTGAAGACAGGGCGCTGTGGCGCTTATTGGGGGAGACCTATGTCCAGCAGTGGACTAACATAGCCTGTGATGATGATGACATATAGAGATATTGTAGAAAATACTCTTGATTGTGTGTTATGTATATTGATATCTATCAGTCACGTGTACAGCCGCGTGCCTTCGACGTCGCCTGATGCGAGCGACCAATCAGGCGCCAGTAAACCCGGGTGCGCGGGGGCAGGGGGTAGCTATGCGAGAGCCGCGCGCCACGCACGGACGAGGCGGCGAGTAGTGGAGTTAGTTGTTTGCGAACGGAGGAACGGTTCGGTCGGTCGGATGTATCGGGTCAGGTGGCCGTGCGAAGCCACGCGGTTGCGGTAGATTGAGTTAGATTCTGTGTGCGAGTGAATAAACCGCTAACTTAAAATACCTACTTAGTGTTTTTATCTGAAAACAGACGAACCCTGCGACTTAATCTATAACATTGGTTCTTCGAGCCGCATCATGACGACGACGTCGCGAAAGATGGAAACACGCAGTATAACCGCCGCCGCCGCTGAACGCCTACATGAAGAACCTCCGCTATGCACGACTCCAACGAATGCCTGCAAACCGGCTGTTTCGGATAGAGAAACCATCAGCCAGGAAACGAGGAGTAGGAGCTTGCGTACGAGCCGCACGAGTAAAGAAACATTGAGAAGACGAGCGGAATATGAAGCAGAAATCCAGTTAGCGGAAATAAAAAAGGAAGTGATTGCTAAAAAGTTAGCCTTGGACATCGCTGAGATTGAAGACCAGGTGAACGATGACGATAACAGAAGTCGTACCTCGCGAGTAGACAGACAACACAGTGTTGACGAGTGGCTTTCGGATATAGCAGAGGCTTTACCTCAACCACCTCTGAACACGGCTGAGACTGGACCTAGTGGGCCCTTGAATCTTAATGGTAACAGAGAGATAGGCCCCCACGTGTCTTGGCAATTAAAAGGACCCCATCATCCTACCGCTCCCCCTGCCGTGGAAGCAATGTCAGCCTCTTTTGCTATGCCTGGAAACCGGGGGTACCCCCCCGCCTTGGAAGCGTCATCACCCCCTGTGATTATGCCGACAGGCCGGGGGTACAAACCCCCCCAAGTTGCTTATCCTATGAAAATTTTAAGTTATGAATTACCATCATTTGGAGGGGGCCCCGCCGACTGGTTGATGTTCAAAAGGTCGTATGAAACGTCCTCAGCTACGTACAACTTTAGTGACTTCGAGAACGTAACCCGCTTACAAAAAGCACTGACCGGGGAAGCGAAGACCGCCGTCGAGGACCTACTGGGAACTAGCTCCGACCCTGGAGAAATTATGATCGCCTTAGAACAGGAGTTTGGTCATCCTAACCTTCTCCTTCAATGTGCGATACAAAGAATAAACAGTCTAACGAAAGTGTCTGAAAGCGGGACTGAGTTACGGAAGTTTACCTCAGTTGTGAGAAATTGTGTCTCGATTCTGAGAAACATAAAGGCGGATGGATACATTAATAACCCCCAGCTTGTGAGTGACGTGATAAGTAAGCTAACACCCATGCAACAAGCTCAATATGGTGAATATGCTATGAAAAAAGATTTATCCCTTGAATATCGTGTGGACCTCAGAGTATCACCAAACCTAGACCTCGTGGTAGAATTCCTCACATACTTATCGAAAGTATCGTCTTACTACACGCCAATTCTACCTGCTGCACCACTGGAAGCTCCGACAAATTTTTCCCGAATTAACCTGTCGAGCGGCGATGGTCGTCGAGTTAACCCTTCGGTGGCCGCGAGACGACCATGGCCACAGACGACCACGCAACATCGAGATCGAGTTTTAACAAATGTCGACGTGTCATCTACGGACAATGAAGTGAAAAGTGTCTTATGTGCGGAAAGTCATAATTTACATGTATGTGAAAAATACCTAAAAATGCGTGTTGCAGATAGGTGGGAATTAGTGCGAATAAATAAGTTGTGTTTCAAGTGTTTGTCGCAAAATCACAATCGTTTCCAGTGCCGCGCTAAACGATGTGACAAGTGCCGTTTGCCACATCACACATCGCTTCATTATAAGTCGAACACTGCTGCAACTGTCGCGGCAGTGACTGCGGTTGCTGAGGCTGGTGCAGAGGCGGCGCCAGAGATCGAGGAGCGATCCACAGCAAGGGTAATGGACACTGAGTCAGTGACGAACATTGGTGAGCGAATTACAAAGACATTACTTAAAGTTATTCCTATTGTGATTTATGATGATGACAAAAATGAGATAAATACCTACGCCTTGTTAGACGACGGTGCAACTGTTTCACTCATAGATGAATCTTTAGCCGCGAATTTAACTGGTTTAACGTCTGCCCTTAGAATTGTGACCGCACAAGGGAAATGTGTAACGGACGACCGATCGCGTAGGGTAACCACACATGTACGCAGCCCTAATGGAAAAATGCATTTGATAAAGCTAAGAACGATTAAGAACCTCGACCTTCCAACTCAAAGCATACCTGCCAGTGTTATGAACCTTACATACTTGCGCCACTTAGACATCGAACCATACAGGGATGCAAAACCTATGGTACTGTTAGGGCAAGATAATTGGCATTTAATAGTAAATGATACTATGAGAAGGGGTAGGAACGAACAACCGGTAGCTTCTCATACAGAAATGGGTTGGGTGGTGCATGGTCCTATAGGGTCTGGGAATAACGGCAGTGAAAAAGTTAACTTTATGATTGAAACAGATAAACAAGTAGGGAATCGATGTGAATTAAAGTCCATAAGTATAACGGAAATATCTAGAAAGAAGTCGGAAACCGAGCAAGCCCTAAAGATTTTAGATATAACCAGTAATCAGGTTTGGGACAGATGGGAATGGGAAGTTGGGTTGCTCTGGAAGGCGGATAGATTGGAATTACCTTTAGACATAGCTATTAGGAAGTCACGGCGTAAAGCACATGCACTGACGGATGTGTTTTGGCGGCGATGGTTGAAAGAATATGTACCCACATTGCAAAAACGTCAAAAATGGTTAAAGGCGTCACAAACGGTTAAAGTGGGTGATGTAGTTCTGATATTTGATAAAAACCAGCCACGAAATACTTGGCCCCGTGGTCGGGTTAGTCAAGTCTTCCCCGGGCAGGACGGTGAGGTTAGAGTGGTTGAAATTACTTTACCAAACGGAAATATGTTGAAACGTCCTACAGTTAAAGTGGTTGTGTTACCTACGGATGGAAGTAGCTTTGAAAAATGAGTTAAATTTTTTAACGATTTATGACCAATCCATCTAATAAGTATGTACGTGGGTGGTTGCCCTTGGGAATGGTTTTCGAATAGACATTATAATGTACTAGTATTATACTTACTTGATGATAAGTGACTGATGTGTTTATTTTGACTACTTTTGATGATTCTGTGTGATTATTGTTTTATTGTACTTTCATGCCCTGTGTTTTTATTGCAAATTTTTGTGTGTACTCATTTACGTAATAGTGTGTATTTTCCACGTGTTTTAATGTTATCGGGTAACTTTACCCTCCAACAAGGGGGTGGAAATGTAGAAAATACTCTTGATTGTGTGTTATGTATATTGATATCTATCAGTCACGTGTACAGCCGCGTGCCTTCGACGTCGCCTGATGCGAGCGACCAATCAGGCGCCAGTAAACCCGGGTGCGCGGGGGCAGGGGGTAGCTATGCGAGAGCCGCGCGCCACGCACGGACGAGGCGGCGAGTAGTGGAGTTAGTTGTTTGCGAACGGAGGAACGGTTCGGTCGGTCGGATGTATCGGGTCAGGTGGCCGTGCGAAGCCACGCGGTTGCGGTAGATTGAGTTAGATTCTGTGTGCGAGTGAATAAACCGCTAACTTAAAATACCTACTTAGTGTTTTTATCTGAAAACAGACGAACCCTGCGACTTAATCTATAACAGATATATATATTTATTTTGTTATGTTTAGCCGTAAGTTTATTTTATTTTTGTTATAAAAAAATATTTACACAGTAACTCAATATTATCATCTATCTGAGCCATAAAGTAAGCCATGGATAACGTAGTACGGGTACATAATCAGAGAAATAAGATAATTTTGACTTATACCCAAACAATTAATTAGATTTCATCTTTTGATATTTCGTTGGCTGCTACTTTTTGGTGAAACAAATAATAATGTGACAAAATCTAGAGCTATCAATCAATCACAATTAATATTAAATACACTAAAATAAGAAATTTACAACGCCGATATTCCGTTCAAATTTATTAAAATCGTAAACAAAAACCAGTTTGTTTTACCAAAGTTGTTTTACAGTTTAAAAAAAACTGTTGTATTTTCGTTCTAAATCTCAAAATATACATTCCTTCAGATTATTAAACCTGACAGTCTTTTGATCCTTTAAGAATAGAAAAGCCTGTTTAGAATAAATAGAATAGAATAGTTTATTTGTAACTCAATACACAAAAACATAAAACAAACATGATTAAAAATACTAACCTTTTGAGAGGCATGTCAGAGTTCTTATCCTGCGGGTTGACAAACAGCTTGATGCGGCAGTTGATGACGCGACGCATCACCAATAACAACGGGGCTAAGCGCTGTGCAGCACTTGAGGCTGGGTCCAAAACAGCTACGACCTAGACACAAAGATCGAAATATGATTAATTAATAGCTGATGGCGCTCTTTAATCTTCACTAGACAGATCACATTTAAAACTTTTGAAAATATCATGGTCTAAAAGGGTATAATAGGTACTGACAAACGGAATTACCGTTTAAGTTAGCTAATAAAATTTAATATATATATATACTTACTGTGAAAAATAGATATGTAAATGAAAAAAAAGTATTCAAATATACCATGATTTATGTAGTTCTAAGTATACTTACTGGCGCATGCATTTGTGCCGAGGAAACTCAAAACACCGCAAATCATGGCAAATAAATTGCTAGAAATTACGACATTGTCAAAACTATCATAGTTATTAACACAAAAGTAATTTACATCGTAATATTTACTATGATTTGATTTTTGAGTCAAGAAATATTACCTCTATAGCGGCTTCATTTTCATACAATGGTTGGAACTCCACCAATGAATGCTCGGTGTGCAAACCGGTAGGCAAGAGCGTTCGCACTTTAGGGCTTCTTGATGCCAACACTGATACTACTTTCAACCGGTTATCGGTAGTCAGTTCCGGTGTGTAATCATCATCTGTAAAGATAATAAATAAATGACGCGGTGAGCGAAAGTCTGCCTGCGACGCAGGAGATTGCGGGTTCGATTCCCGCCCTGGGACAATTGTGTGTAAGATCTGCGGATATTTGTTCCGGGTGTTCTGGTAGTTGTGTATGTATGTATTGTATAATAAAAAATATCTATCCATATAATCTATTATATTAAGTATATCAGTCATCTAGTACCCATAACACAAGCTCTGCTTAACTTGGGGCTAGATGATGTTATGTGGTTTGTCCAATATTATTGATATTTAAATAAATAATGCTGGACTGATATATACAAAACATAGATAGATATTTTTAGTATACCTAAATCGAAAATACCCAGAACACCCAGAACAAATATTTGTCTTTGTAATATATTTGGACATAATAGGTTCTGCCTGTGGTTTCGCACGCGTTGTTTATCTATATGTATATATCATAACGGTTAAAGGTTATATCTATCACATGGGAACTGATTTATGTGATAACAATAGCCTATATTTGTTTACAGGCTACATCTATTGCAATTACAATATAAATGTCAGCCCAATCCATTGAATAGTTTTAGCGTGAGGAAGTAACAAACATCCATCCATATATCCCTCCAAACTTTCGCATTTATAATATTAATGTATATTGTAATTCAATTTATTCCGTTTTTATACATGTTATTGTACACAAGGAAAACTCATTGCGGTACACATATTATCTTCTTTATTATAAATAAAAATCAATTGCTGTTCGTTAGTCTCGCTAAAACTCGAGAACGGCTGGGACGATTTAGCTGATTTTGGTTTTGAAATGTTTGTCGTAGTCCAGGGAAGGTTTAAACGCGGAGAACACATGGTAAAATTGCGCAGAAATTTCCAGGGGCGCAGCTATTACACAATAAATAAAATTACAAAAAAGAAATATTGAAAATCATAAACAATTCACAATAAATTTATACGTCTAGTTAGTATGTAACCTATATATACTACAATATTATTGATATTACAACATAATTGTTATCCATTTCCCAAATTGTTATTCGAGCTGAATAGCCTATACAAACATATTAAATAATTTTTAGGTAACGTACCGTCATCATCTTGCATAACTTCATTATTTATTTGTTTCGACGTCTTCTTCTTGTCCAAAGTTTCAGATATTTTATCACCGTACACTTGACTGCTGAATCTAGGAAAAGAAATTCAACATAAAGATAACTCTACCATAAAGACTTATACAACGCCATTTATTAAAGTTTGAACAACTCTCTCTAGTAATTATTGGGAAGTCTGTGAATCTTAGAGGAGGAATGGTTGAGAGTTTGCCTTACAAATGAAACACTGTTGACAAACAAAAGAGAATAAAACAATGTGAACTATTATACAATGGAACAATTTTGTAAATTTGCATGACTCAATATGTACAATGACTATGCATTGGAAGTATTGATCATCGAATCGGTTCGTAGTGTGTAGGTACCTATCTGAGATCGTTCGATTAGTATTGCGCGGGAGAGTGAGTGTGTGTGAGTGAGTGAGGTTTTATTTATGATTTAAACCAAAATTTCTTGAAGAATGCAGTAGGTAAGGCAGTGCCCTTACACCACACTAAACTATTTTATCTTAATAATTATTACGTTAACAAAGGAAATGTCTAAAATTTCATTGGACAGTTTGTGATACCTACTCGTATTATATGTTTTTCTTAATAACTCTGTAATATTTATTTATTAACTAAAATAAAATAAAATAAAATAAAATGAAATAAAATGAAATGAAATGAAATGAAATGAAATGAAATGAAATAAAATAAAATAAATAGTATTATTTTGTATAATTTAGGCAGAGATGCGAAAATTGAGTTTGGTGGCAACCAAGGGCAACGTCGTCGTATCTCTACATAAACTATACTAGAATAAGTGGCGGCGCTAGTGCACGTCGGGGTAACACCTTAAATGAAAAAACAGCAAAAAAGAAAAACCGCATTATTAGCACGATGTTAAAAAATTCACCAGCTTTGGATGTCCATACCTTTCAAGCAGCATAAAGTCATCCAAAGAGAACTTCTCGTCATCATTGAGCGGTCCGATCAGTCTTGCGTTATGGATGACGGCGCGGGCACTCGCGTGCAGTTTAAGGCTGCGCGCGCACAGCACTCGGGACGCCTTAAGTACCCAATCGTGTTTGTTCAGCGCTGGGATTAGTTCCGGCTAGGGTAAAGCACACGAGAGTTAAGCACCACCCTCTTACTTATATTATCTATAGGAATAAATTAGCAGAACTTGTTTGTCTTAGCATATCCCCCCTTACTTAGGTTAAGCATTCTATTATCAAAATTGTATTGACTTCGGTAAGAGGACAAAATAACAAGTTAATCTAAGGATCAATCCAGGTTTTGTTTACGAAACTAGATCTCAGTACTCACGGGATCTCCGAAGTAAAAATATCGATTACAAAAAATTCGATAAAGACACTTCAAAATTGAATAGCGAGAAACAATAAGGACATATTAAATTATTAAGATAATCAATAAAAAAACCTGTGAATGTTAATCTTCATTTATTTAATAGGTCCTTAGTGTTTCCTGCTATAAAATTTTGAAGTGTCTATCGAATTTTTTGTAATCGATATTTTTACTTCGGAGATCCCGTGAGTACTGAGATCTAGTTTGGTAAACAAAACCTGGATTGATCCTTAGATTAACTTGTTACTACACATTTTAATATGCTCTGCCGTACCATATAATATGATCCCCACCGCGACATAATTTTGTTGTTCGTTTAGTCGTGCATTTGTTTCGGGCAAAAAACAGCCAGACAAAACGGTTGACAATTTTTGTCGCTGCGTGCATCATAAGGCCCATTATAAGCTATATGTATAGCAGGTCGCGTAGGTTTAAAAACTTACCAAAACATCGCAGTCTTGTCTCTCGTGGCATCCCTCGTTTTCAAGCAACTGAGCGACGTATTTAGTTGCTTTAGGCGACTCCAAAGCAGATAATGCAGCCAGTACCACTTTATTCAGTGATTGGTCTACGTTCGCATCGCCATCTACGTTTGGTATGAATGCAACACGGGTTCCACCCGATTCCCTCTGCGTGGAAAGAAAATTACTTTGTAGTTTTTGACATAGGAGTTATAATACACCAGCACACATACCCAGTTCCCTTAGTCGACTTTTACAACATTTACAGGCTAAAATTAAAGGGGTCGATTCTTTCGTTATGCTCGGCCAAATAAATGTTTTATCTGGACACTCCTAAAAAAAAAAAATAATGTCCCGAAAATTTTAAAAACCTTCCCTTTTAGGAATGTTAACATCTTAGAGAATAACCCGTGTGCAAGAGCTTGAGCTTGCTAGTATGGTGGTAGTTGTACTTTTGTTTCCGCACTTAGACTCCGATTGGTCCTTTGTGCGTGAAGCATGCAAGAGCTTACGCACTATAATAACAAAAACACTATTAAACATACCATATATGTAATTGCATCCCTGAGCAATTCCCTAGATTCCTTCTGGTTCAGATCGCCAACAACCCAGATAGTTTGAGTAATTTTCTCGGGTTTCCCAGGTTTAGTGAAGTATTTTAACACTGGTATAGCGGTGGCAAGCGCGTCTCGACCTGAGGAGATATAAAATATTATGTTAATACGGGAAACATAAATCACGTCTGTAGGGAAAGCTCGGGTATTGTTGTAGGGATGATGATTATTCTTTGTTGTGCAGAAGTGTTGGATACTTTTCTGCCAGTGTCAAGATATGGAAAAATAAATTAGGTGATGAAATTATTAAGATTTTTTTTATATTTTCACCAGAGCCTACTTCGTTATCTAGCACGTTGTACCACCTGCGGGTTAGGTTAACTTGGGAGATGAGATGTTGTAGTCCCCCTTACGTCCCTTGTTGTAAGGTCATAATTTGGGGTAACTCAACAGATGCTCATAGAACTTTCGTAGCTCAAAAAAAGTGTATTCGGGCCATATTTGGTATAAAGCGGAGAGATTCATGTAGACCTATATTTTTAAAGAATAAGCTGTTAACATTTCCAACACTGTATATTTTTGAGATGTTGAAATTTGTAAGGAACAACATGTCTTTATTTGAGAAGGATGAAAATTCTCAAAATAAAAGACAGATAGTACAAAAACCACTTAAGGTGCCTCAACTGAGATTAGAAGTATGTAAAAAGAATTGCTACGCAATGGCCGTACGGCTTTATAATAAACTACCAAACGACATGAGAAATCTGATAAATAATGAATTTAATCGTAAATTATATAATTGGCTCACTCAAAAAATTTTTTATTGTATAAATGAATATTTGAATTTTAAATTTTGACATGTACCTAATAATTAATAATTTCAATATAATTTAAATGATCTAAAAATGTAGGTACTATATACGAACTGTCTAAATTAACACTAAATATTTGCACGACTACCAAGTCAAATATAGTGATACTTACTCTATTTTAATACCTTTACTAACCTATATTTAAGCAAATAAATACTATTTCATTTCATTTCAAAGTGACGTAAATTTTCGCTATCCATCGAATGCGTAAATTATTTGAAATTCATTCCTTCCAATTCAATAATGCACTCGATGTATGACGATGCGATGTCATTATTGTCTATTCTACCCTAGAGAACAATCCCCGTGCTTGGCGTAGGCCACTTTCATACTAGGAGTAGTAGAAAAGTTGTCTTAACTATACATTACCTAGATAATAAGACCTACAAATTATGTACACAAAGATGCAATAATATAAATATTTAATAGTTTACCCGTAAGATGCAAAAGTTTGTGTATTTTATCTTCAGCGAACAAGTCGGTTGACGAAGGAACACCAGTCAAGTCCAAATACTGAGACGATTCTGAGCCCAGAACGCGGCGATTCAACCTGAACAACACATACCACATTTTAGATTAATCGCGAAATAAAACAATTTTCAATAGATTATGGAACAAAATTGCGAAGACTTTTGCCCAGCAATGGGAAATGTTTATGTGTAAAGAGACTATTGTAACCATTTTCATAATATTTAAAAACTTAAAAAAATCTCTTTAAAGAATAGCTACTCAAAGATAGAGAAAAAGCAGTCCATAATGTCCGATAATCTGTAAACACTAATGCACATAGACACTATGTAAATAGAGACGGGATGACGCCCACATGTATTGCACACAGAGGCAAATTACACTCACATTAGTAACAAAATTACAGGTAGCTCAACTTTAATACTTTAGCATACCTAGGAACAACATGCGGTTGCTTCATAAGGAAGTCGATAGCGTCGTCGGTATCGGCCAGTTCGCCTCTGAACACCGCGCGTTGTAGACGTCCCGTGTGGCGCGAGAGAGCGCTCACCAACGCCTCTTCTAACAGCTCCACTGATGACGTCACTACCGCTGGCCCCTCGTCCGTCAGCGGTACACCGTTTACTAGTACCTGGGTGAATGTTTTGTTTTAAAAGTGTTGTAAAGTTAGGAATGTCTCTAGAATCTCTATGAGGCTAAGAAAATTGCGAGTACCTTCAGATAGATTGACCCACAATACAAATAACATGAGACAAAATGGGAATAACGAGAGGTTGGCCTTATAGCTTATAAATATACAGATAATGGCGTAAAATTTTCTCCAATCTCGCTCGATGTATATGAAACGCTTCATCATCACTAGCATCATCTCAGCCGTTAAGACGTCCACAGCTGGAGAAAGGCCTTCCCAAAGATTGTCGCATCAGTTTCCTGCAATATTCCCCAGGTAATGGTGTTCAGACCTGCACGTATCTTCTTCTGGTCTGAACGTAACGTTTATAAAATGCTTATCTATCAGCTCTCATAAATCCACAGCTGAACGTGCCATTCCAGACACAGAGCCATCTAGCAAGAAGTTGAAGTTGAACATGCCTTCCCCAATCAAAGGGGGGTTATTGTCATAATCATCACCATGCTTGGCAGGCAGATTGGTAATCGTAGTAAAGATCTTAATACACAGAAGGAAGCTGCTGATCTTCCTCTGGTTTCCTTAGGCTCTTACGACATCCACGGGGTGAGTTGATGAGTTGTTCAGGGATCGATTCTTGTGCGACCGCGAAGTTTGAGCAATATAAAATGCTTACCTGTGGGTATTTATTATTTCCGATTTTGGAGACAAACTCTTGGGCCAGTTGTCTCCCGAAGTTGTACTCGGAATCTTCCGCCACCATCTCGTCGATATTAGCGCCGGAGCTCGCGAGTTTCTTCACTTGTTTCTTGACGTATTCAATCGTTAGTTCTTCATTTTCCGACGGGTTTAGGAGCTGAGAAACGTTCATAAAATTTGTACAATTCAAAACCTTTATTTTCATAGGCTTACAAAATAAGCACTTACACAAGTTGTTAGTAAATATTGTAAATATAGTTTGTGAATGTAAATATTGTTAGTAATGACGTCCCCAATCCACATGCATTTTTAATAGACTTCGAAAAAAGGAGGAGGTTCATTTTTACGCCCGTTGTGGTCGATTGTAATTATTCTTCTGCTATTGTATGGAGAATGATCCCACGGATAGAGATAAAATAATCAATCCCAAGGGATTAGTACTGGTCCCGCAAAATTTAAGAAAACTATGTAAAAGAAAGAAATAAAAAATGTTAAGTCGATTTTTAGATTTTCATAACAATTGAATTATTTGTTACAGTTGATTATCACATTAACCGTTTCACAACCCGACTTGTGCATTTATTACTGCTCCATGCATAAAGGACCTTGGATAGTGAAAATATAAAACACTATAGCAACACTTTCAATAAAGTGTTATGCAAAATATATTGGTTCTATTCCTTTGCAATAACTAATAATATAAGTCACCGACTTTGATCTTGCTGTTGATATCACACTAATATTATAAATGCGAAAGTTTTGATGTTTTTTACTTTTTTATGCTAAAACTACTAAACGGATTGGGCTGATTTGCATAGATGTAGCTCTAGGCCTGGAATAAACACATACTGTAACATGGGCTACGTTTTATCCCATAAAACAGTTCCCATGGTATAGAAATAACCTTTACCACTTTGACTGCGATCTTTTTTTTAACCTAAGCCATTCGTGCTGCCGCTCTACACAGCGGTTGTGTTGCGCCGCACATGAGTTTCGTTCGAAAAATATTACGGCTGTGCTGAGTCACACAGATCTGTATTTTCTCAGCCGCTGCGCTAGTGTGGATTTACGCATATTAGTCACTTATAGAAAACACATACGGTGTGATTTCAGCAATCCAAGTTTCTATAAGAAGTTTTAATTTAAATGTATTTTACTGCAAAAGCTTTATATGATTTTTACGGGCAAAATACCTGTTTGAGTACATAGTTCTTTACTATGTAAGCGTGAGCAGGTCTCGACTCGACTATACCATAGACAACTCTGCACTTTCTACTTCATCAGTCTATGTTAGTCCACTGCTGGACATAGGCCTCCCCTAATGAGCGCCATAGCGCACTGTCTTCAGCTTGACGCATCCTGCAGTCTGTAGCAGGTCGTCATCCCACCTGGTCGGAAGGCGTCCTACACTACGTTTAGCGAGTTGTGGTCTCCACTCAACAACACTTTCTACTTGACAAAATGAAATAGAGATCTTCTCACCTCAGTTAAGAAATAAAAAGCTTCCTTCGAGTTCTTCTCTTGCGACACAAAGTTGAACGCTGATCGAACCGCTACTTCCAACAGTTGATTATCAGGAGATGGCGCTAGCACCAAACCGACGCGCACCGGTGTAGCGTGCTTGAGCAATGTCTCGCCGAGGCGGAGAGCCGAGCCCGAGGCGACAGATGCTGGGTCCGCTATTATCACCTTAAATTAAAAAAAAACACTTATTAAATAACTATTTATTTATTTATTATTCTTCAGTACATAGTATAAAGCAAAGTCGCTTCCCGTTGTCTGTCTATCCCTATGTATGCTATTGCCCTATGTATCTTTACAACTACGCAACGGATTTTGATGCGTTGTTTTTTAATAGATAGAATGATTCAAGGCTTACGTCTTGGGGCTTTTCCCTCATAGTATTATTATTTAGTTATAGACGAGCTGATCTATCTATATAACAGTGCTTTTGTTTTTCACTACACTAGTTTGTCTTTATAGCGGTCAGATTGTGAGGTCGCAACCAGTGGTCGAGTCTGTTTCTGAAGTTGTTCACAGAGGGAGCTGTTACTACTTCAGGAAGCCCATTCCAATTATTGTGCACCACTCCATTTCTCAGGAAGTGATAAGCGATGTCAGTCAAATGTCATAAGTATATTAGTCATCTAGTACCCATAACACAAGCTCTGCTCACCTTGGAGCTAGATGATGCTGTGTGGATTGTCCAGCATATTTATTATTATTATATCAACTCAATTCCTTTTTATAAGAAGGTATTGCTAGACTCACATAATTATAAATATTCCTCTTCAAATTCCTCAGCATGCCAGGATAAGTAGGCCTCAGCAGCTCCATGTATGACGAGGGCCACCTTCGGTACCGGTCATCGGTCTCGAGGTTATTGAACCAGGTGATCGATGTGTCGCGGATATCCAGTCCATATTCCTCCCATGTATAGGATTCACCAAGTTCAAGGGACATAAGTGTGTTAATCAGTTTCTTTGAAAGACCTGCAAACATAAATAACTAATAAATAATGCCGGATCGGATTATTAATCGGACTTATTTTAAGCATAAAAATTGAGGCAAACGTTTTTCTTAGTTATGTAATTACGAATGTTGGGTGTAAAGTGTTCATAGGTCCAATATCCTCTCTCAAAGACGTCAGCAGTGTATTGATATTCACTTCATCAGCATCATACTGAGCTACAGACACGAGTAGCAGAAGTTTCGCCGCGCAAAGGCAGAGGATCGGCGACCAGATGTCTTTGTTATATAGAACTTTGTCGACAAACTAGACTAGAACGACCTTAGACTTACCGAGCGCGTGTAATGTGTTCATAGGTCCGATATCCTCTCTCAACGATGTCAGCAGTGTATTGATATCCACCTCATCAGCATCATACTGAGCTCCAGACACGAGTAGCAGAGGCTCCGCGGCGCGGAGGCCGAGGGCCGATGACCAGATGTCTTGGTTGTATAGGACTTCGTCACGGAAAGCGCGTGGCACGTTTACGTGGATTAGAGATTTTGTCTACGGGAAAAGAGATTAAGGAATTGAAATCATCACGATTAGGAGTCATTTACGGAAGCTCATTATAGCGCTAAGGACTCCGTCATTTTGTGAGTGAACGCGCGCCTTACTTTTAGGCGCATCCTGACTTACTTTGACTAGATATGGACTTCAAAACAGGACTTTCTTTGTTAATATAATAGTGTATGTGGCCACCAAATCCTAAACAAATTAGCTTAAAGTGGAAGCCATTCTTTTTTTCGATCGTTAAAAACAGTCGGCCATTTTAACGCTAGTTAAGATTAGGTTTTGTAACAATAAAATCATTGCCAATGTTAATGAGTACAAATCTTGTGAGATCATTGGCCTCTCTTAGTTAAAGCCATCGAACCCTCGCTAGTCTACATAGAATGAAATTTCATTGAAATACATACCTGCATAGGGAAGTTTTGCGCGATAGAAGTGAGCACTTTCAGCGCCTCATCACTGTTAGCATCGTGAGCGTCCACCACGGCTGCCGCGGCCTGCATACTTAACGCTTGCATCTGCCACACTTTGAGGGGCGCCAGCTCTTCGTTACTCTCTGATAAGTGACGGCGGAATCTTTCGAGGGGTGTGCGCAGGGCGGGGAACAGGTTCCTGTAGGTAAATAAAATAAATTGTTTCAGTCTCAGGAACTCAGATAGAGGCAGCTAGAATCGCTATGGCGTTGTCTGAGAGACGGTGTTCAGATGTATTGGGACTGCTATAATGATACAAATAACTTTATTCAGCATCGTACCAATATTAGAAAGACGAGAGTTTGTTGTGAAAAAAATATTTTAAAATTGTACAAGCATATTTGATGAGGTATATGGTAAATTGGCAGCAGAACATATCAACCACAATTATTGATGTGATGAAAGTTAACATTGTGGTATTATAGGTATATTTCTTGAAGTTAAAGCTCAAACACAATAGTAGCTCAACTGTTGTATAAATAAGATATGACTGAATAAATTATAATATTAATTATTCAGATACAGATGTTAATATATGCAAATAAAATATTCTCACTTGAGCCTGCCAAAGTTGAATCCATCTACTTGGTTTTGAGGATCATTTTCATCTTCTTCTTCAGAAACAGTAGGTGCCTCTTCAGTCTCTTTGGGTGTGGAGTCATCTTGACTCTTGTATTCTGTACTTTTCAACTGCAGTTCCACTCCGTAACCAGATAGGCGTAGCTTTGGCTTGCCACGAGGCTAAAAGTTATTCATAATTTTACATCAAGCAAAGTTTTTTATAATTTAAATAGATAAAATAAATAAATAAATAATGCTGGACAATTCACACAGCATTATTTGGCCCCAAGCAAAGCAGAGCTTGTGTTAAAGGTACTAGACTCACTTTATAGATATCTCAAAATAGTATTCACTAACCTTAACATTCCACCTCACAACATAGTTGATGGCACCCTTATCAGCATAACCAGATAAAATCTTGTGTTTATTGATAAAATCTTTAGTACCAAGTTCTCCATACAGAATGGCAGTCAAGCTCTTGTTATTACTGCTTGGATAAGAGTGGTCTGAGAGGTATGTTGCTAACAGATGCTCCTCCTGAAATAAAATAGATATTAGTTTCTAGTATTCATATGTACTTACAATATAATATAAACACAATTAAAATGCTGACATAAAATCATACCACTTTGAAATCATTAGACTTTTTGAGCAGATCTCTGAGTGCATCATTGTCACACACTGGACGGGATGCAACCGCCACAAAGGTGTCGCACTTCACATCTTTACCATTATTCTGAGTAGCCACTTGGTCAAACATACGAACAGCAGGAGAC
This sequence comes from Eupithecia abbreviata, assembly GCA_943735965.1. Classification (NCBI taxonomy): domain Eukaryota; kingdom Metazoa; phylum Arthropoda; class Insecta; order Lepidoptera; family Geometridae; genus Eupithecia; species Eupithecia abbreviata. Next base: position 5,853,168 of record OX030976.1, read on the forward strand.
ATAGTGTGCATGGACAATGCAAGCTTGGCCATGCGAAGCTGTGCTGGTGCCAGTAGAGAACTGGCGACTCCAATGCAGGCATCATACACTTCCTTATCATTTTCTGAAATGTTTTATCAGGTTAGGTACATGTTTTTAGCTATTATCATAAACACTGACGAACCAATTGAAGAAAGGTACTTACTTAGGCTGTCTAGACCGATTTTCAAAGAGTTTATTCCATCAACAAAGGACCAGAACAAGTCGGCACTCTCGCCAGCAAGGTATTCGGCAAGTTCCAAAACTATAGGTGTTGTTTCCCATTTAGCGCTCACGAAAGATGTTACAGACTTGGACTTTCTTTCATACTGACTTGAAGGTTCACTGCTGGTAGTTAAAGTCACTACACATGTTAAAACAACTAAAATATCCTTGATACCGGTGGCTTTCATTTTGCACTACTTAATATTAATTAATTACGATTACAGTATCAGAAGACTACTGGTTCTCAAAACAATAAATTACTTGACACGTATGTAATCATAATTTGTAGTAATTACAGTCTTATTTGGTAGAAATAAATTAGATTTCAGAATTTAGAAATCATTCTGCCAAAAAAGCAACAACTGTACAACCGCCAATGACAAGGGAACACGGTGCATTTGACGTTTAGAAATTTTAATCATTTTCCATTGGCTAAAATATTTTATACATCTAAATTATCCAATAAAATCGGTGCTGTTATGATGAACACATTCCACTCGTCCAATATCTGGACATTGGACAAATGACAAATGTACATTGATCAAATAAATTGAATGGCTTATCGGATTAACTAGCAACACTGATAATTATTAGTGAATGATGAGGACACTACTTTCTGCCCACGGCTTCGCACTCGTCGTTTCTATAAAAACGTAAATTCCATACCAATTATCATGGAAATTGAAATTTTGTACGTTTTATTCCAAGTTAAAAGTTATATACCTATGCAAAATATTAGCCCGATCTGTTGAGATGCGGCGTGAAGAAGTAACAATGATCCATCAATCTATCCAAACCTTCACATATTTTTTATTAGTATGATGTGTCTTTTCAACCACGCAACTTACAAAAGAATCTTGGGCAAAAATATTCGACGAGTGCGTGGAATGGGCATCCATCAAAAAAATTTGATCAAATGTTGCGCATAGAAATTCGACAAAGTTTATGGATGAGTGGAATCATTGTGAGTGGAATACCACCCTTAGAAATTGCAAAGTGTGAAAGAGAGTCCTAGAAAGGAGAGAGTTCTTCCGTTCCTCCCGTAGAAAAAGAAGTCTATTCCAGTATTTCAGTGTAAGCCTTATTCTTGGTCTACGCATGAATGAAAAAAATTCTTTATCTATGGGTCTACAATTTCAATTAAAATAATCTTTTTTCTCTACGACCAAGGGGGGGTTGATTTCAACGATTTTTCTCTCTTCGTTCGGTCCCTCAAAATATGTCAATATCATGTCGGCCGGCAGTCGGTCGGGTCTGTTCTGTCAGTGTACATTGTGTACAATCAATCAATCAAGCACGGCTGTGACGGCTGCTGAGTTCCTCAATTTTATGTAGTTATATATTTCCCTAAAACACAACGAAATAATTGTCGACCCAAATGGAATAATTGAAGATTCAATTTCTTGTTACTACGTACGTCGTATGGATTTCTACTGGAATATGTTTTGCTAAGATCCCAGTCGTTATAAATCTAAAATAAGCTCTCACCTACTTACCCACATCCAATTCATAATCAAATCACGGACTCCGGTCTAAAGGGGTGGAAAGATCTTATCAGTTTTTGATTTTAGGTTCAATAACAATAATAAAGGTTCATAATGCAGTATCCTTCCGAAGAAACTTATACACGGCTCATCAGCCACAATATGACAGTGCCACAAAGAATAAAGGTAAGGATATCAACAAAAAGCAGTACCTAAAGTCTATTGTTTGTGTGACTATCCAAGGGTGCCTATTTCTATTCATGTCTTCCTGTTGTTTTGTAGGCAACTGGAGATGTTATGGATGATGATGTTGCATCAAATGGAGTTTCTTGGGATTATGCAAATGAAAAATTTGACATGAAAGTTCCTGAAAGAATACTTGTAGTGGGACAAGACCAGCATATGGGTGAGTACTCGTTTTTAACCATCATCATCAACCTATATAATAGTCCACCGTTAGACCGTTAGGCTTCCCTTTATGAGCACACATTTTGACCATACTAATTCATTTAAAATTCCTACACAAAGATAAACTCCAAACTACTTGGATAATTACAGAATAAATACTTGGATAAGTCAAATTTTATATTATAAATTTATATACCTATAGTATATCCATCCAGAATGTAGAATGTTTGTAAACAGAGCCACTGACAGTTCAATCAGCTGATGTAGGGGTGAAAACATTTTTTTATTTAGGTCACATCTTGAGCTTTGATGGGGGTGCCTTACTGGGCTGGTCATATTTGATGTAAATAGTTAAGTGGCATCAACAAAGCATCCCTGTGAAATCAGCCTACTTTTATCATTACCTATCCTTATAGAATGGAATAAAAGCTAAAGGATTATGAAATAAGACTAAAAATCATTAGACTTTTTATGCTCACAAACGATTTTCAACTGTGCCAACTCAATTAAATGTAAATAAGTGCCTGTTTAAAGTATTTTCCTTGAAGCACTAAACATTATTGATGAAATTGGAAGAATTCATAACTTTTGGACAGATTGTCGCTAAGCAAATATGCAGCGTGAAATTAAACGTTAAATAATCTGGCTAAATTAAAATAATACTGTCTGTAAGAAATATGTATGGTCATAGTGCTATCTTTGATTCGAAATCGTAGTTAAAAAGTAACCAACTGTTTGCAACACGGGACGTCAAAACTGAGATTCGTTAGGGATGGCACTGTTACAAAGACAAAAAATCTCTAGTGATTTTAATCTTTGTTTTTGACCACATAATGTCGATTTGTAAATTGAAATAATTAGATTATAAAAAGTAATAAATCTAATAGAATGTATATGTGAAATCATAGGAATTCTATTAGGCCTGCATCATTTCGTGGTGATAACCCTAAAAATCAGCTGATTTCTTATGTTTACAAACATTCTACATTCTGGATGGATAGACTATAGTAATTATTATCAAATAAGAAATAACCTATTTTGATTTTCTAACTCATACTTTTTATCTACTAGTGGAAGTGAAGGACGAAACCACTAGTACATTTATATATCACTAAAGTATGTGTCTACTAGATATTGAGTCACAATAACATTTAAGCAAGTTACTTTTTTATATTGATTGACCTTTATGGTTACAGGCGCAAAAGCTACACCAAGAGAAATCCAACTTGACAATGCTGTCCTCCCTACTGACCCTGGCATGATTCGTGTCAGCACACCACCCCGTGTGATAACTTTAGACCAACATTATTTTCCATCGGCTGATGATTTTCCACATGGAATACCTCACTCTCCTCCAAGGAATGTACGCAGCTACCGATCTCAGGGAGATGGGGCTCGTTCAACTACTCCTCGTCCCGATAATTTCAACGAATCTACCATGACTGAGTCACGTCTAGTGTTGAGGTAAGGTGTGGCATGGGTACTCATTATCATCACCCTATTATAAGTTTACAGCTTGATATAAGCCTCCCCCTCCCCTAGCACCATGGCATCCTGTCTTCAGGTTACTGCATCCAGCAGCTCCTCTTCTTTTTATTTAGTAGCTTTGATAAATAAATAAATAATGCTGGACAATTCACACAGCATTATTTAGCCCCAAGATAGCAGAGCTTGTTTTATGGGTGCTACATAACTGATATACATAATACAATACATTACATAGATACATCGTGCAAATATTTGTCCCGAGGCGGGAATCGAACCTGCAACCTCCTGCGTCGCAGGCGGACCGCCCACGGAGGTCACCCTTCTCCCACCGCGCCACAGAAATCGTCAAATGCATAATCGTTTTGTTTTTTGTTTACAGAGACCCAACACCTCCAATGGGAAATGGAGAAGGTCTTTCTGCTGCTGAAGAGCTGGTGCATTTACGACGTCAGATTGTTAAATTGAATCGCCGTGTGATGACTATAGAAGCTGACCAGTTGCAGAGACAACAGAAGGAGAAAATTGCATATGCTATTGGCATAGCTTACATGCTTTTTAAAGTTATTTCCTGGCTCAACAGAAACTAATCAAAAGTAGAAAAAGCATAGCTTTAAAATAAGATGAAGTTATTGTATTATGTGATTTTGACTTCATGAAATATTCATTTCTTCTAGTGGTATGTTTAAGTCCTGGTAGTAAAGGAAGAAATGATGTGTAATATAGTTCATGAAATGATTATTTCTTAGTATTAGGCAACATTTTTTTGTACTTTATCCTTTTTTTTTTGCAACAACTTGTATACAGTGGATCCATAAAAATTCGATTTAAACTTTTCATGTTTATCTACTTTTTATGAATTGTTAAAAACTTGATTGCCCTTCCATTAGTGTATAGTTATGTATGCAAGGGTCAATTTTATTTGAATAAACTATAGTACCAAATTATTGATATTTCAGTAACCCTCAACACAGTGTTAAAAAAAAACTTATGCAATCTTACAAATCGAAAGCTTAAGAATGCAGATAACACTCAATATAATGTATTCTGTATATTGTTATAGGTAATAGAACAAATAACGCAAGATTTAATGTAGCATTCCAAAAATATAAATGCCTTTATAAAGTTTCTAGATGAGTAAAAGATTAGGGATAAAAATCTTGTTACAATACTGGGGACAGTGGTACAAAGTTGCAAGTACAATTGAAGATGTTAGTGAATGCCGGTGCTATGGAAAATTGTTTTGTTTTTCAATTTTTTACCGGGACAACCAAAACTTTTAATCCTCCTACCCCCATACTCAGAATCGCATCTATTAGGATATTTAAATAACACCTTCACTCACTCACATCTCCAATTCAAAAGTACATATGAAAATGAAGTTGTTATTTTAAGGTGGGTTTTTCTTCAAAAATGAATATTACAGAGAAAAGAGGACCACCAAGTCTCTGAGCAAGCCAGGCATTCTTGACTACTGCCAGTTTCAAGGAATCCACTGCAAGCCGAGCGTTGAGATTTGTATGCAGAGATCTTCCCATTCCTTCCAATATGATTAAATCAACTCCTCTTGATTTCATTTCAGTACTAAGGCCTAAAAATATTTAAATAATTACTTGTTGTCCTAAAAGATTCATAGTAAGACTGTATACTTATAAATACAAGAAAGTTCTTACCTATACTAATAGTTCTAAGGTCAAGACATGGTCCTCTTTGACCATTTGATCTAACAACTAAATCTCCACTTGATAGTGCTGCTGCTATAACAGGGCAAATGTGAGAAGCCCGCTGCAATATCTCTTCTAATTCCACATTAGTGACATCATTCAAGGCTGGCCACTCATTAGCACAGAGTATTACCGCTGTCCCTCTTAACAGCAATGCTCTAACAAAGGGCAGAATACCAAGAACAATGTCCACTCCACTGTTGTCAACAAACACAGCTGCACAATGGTGAACAGTGCTCTGAAACAATCAGTCTATTAGTTTATCAAATAAACCAGTAATAACATTAAATTGTAAGAATCTTGAATGGTTTCCTCACCTGCAGTTTGTCAAGCCATTTGTCTAAGCAATCATATAGCCATGGCCTTTTTTGTATTTTTTCTAGGGCTTCATATAATCCTAAATCTAGGATGTTAGTAACAGCTTGGGCTCCCCAGTCAAACATATTACCTGTAATGTTTTATTTTACATTGCAAACATGGATGTGAACAACACAATAAAAAGGAAATCAATTCATTATAATGGTACCTGCTAATACTCCTCTGCATAGTTCTATCCACCGTTGTCTATCATCTGATAATGCATCAATAGTAGCCAGCCTTGACCTAAGCACAGCTAGGGCTCCTTCATTTTCAAATTTTTTACGCTGTTTCCACAAATCAAAGAATCCCTGAGATCGAAGGCAAGTTTCGCTGATGTCAAGGAGCAACCGTATTGTTAACTGACCATGAGCTCTAGAAATTATAAATTTGTATGTTAGTATAAACCAAAACACAACAATTTGTAAGAGCAATTTATGTCACATTATAAGAACTTGGCATTATTGCAAAGCCTAAAAATAACCATGATTTTGAGATGGTCTACACAATATAGTTTATGAATATGTAAAGTATACTAACAGGGGATTTATTCTTAGCTCCTTAAGTGCTTCAACATAGCAAGTTTTAAATTTGAGAGCCCGTATTTCCACTGTCGGGTCATCAGCACTATTGGCGAGGGCGAAAGTAACATATTTTTCGACTGCTAGCTTTTCACAAGTTTTCAGCCAATATTCTCTTGCTTCTTCGTCTGATAAAAGGTCTAACGTGTCAGGGTTATATTTATCTGGCTCAAGTAATATGTGTGATAAACCAAAATGTTCCATTCTGGAGGTTTTGTATGTAATTCGCGTAAATGAAAGACTAGCTATCGGGTAAGACCACACACTGGTATTTCTTATTTTAGCCCATATTCTATTGTAAGTGACTATATTACAAACCAAATACTTTAACTTTATCTTATCTACGAAACAAGATATTTTATTATACTATGCAGTTTGCTTGCTTTTAGATAGTAATTCTCATCGTCTTTGAATATTTTCGTAGAGGTAATTTACAACACTTTTCTTCTTAACTCAATCGCAACCTCTCCAAACAAATACGAATTATTGAATTGACCATAGAATTGACAGTTTTGGCACTGACATAACTGATATTCATAGACAATCAAATAAACGAAGCAAACAATTTTCTGAACCAATCAGTATCGAGCTTTATTAAGGTATCTGTACACGTAGATCTGGTGTCCAAGAGACTGATTAGCCAGCCATTATCTGGTCAGGGCTCAGATGAGATGAAGCTCCTAACAGATCCTAGAAGAAGTAAAAGATTACCAGGAGATTTATTTTTGACAAACGGCAGAAGGATGATAAGGGCATCGGATATGATCACATGGACTCTGTATATGTATGGATGATGCCCGTTTTTTCAAACATACATAGGACGTTAAGGTACGCGATGTGGTAGGTACACGATCACGCCGCGCCCGCCCCGCCGAAAACAAACTCTGTAGTTGTCTATGCTTCTTCATATTGTCTAAATAACGTCTATGGATGGATGGATGATAAGATCGCTTGACAACTTCATTCATTGGTGTGCTGTTATTTTGTTGAAAATGTGTGTAAAATGGTTGAAATTAATAATATTTGAAAAAGACTGACCAGTGCGCGTCGTGTTTATTGTAAAACTATGTGTTTAGTGAGGTTACTGTAATCAGTGTTGTGATTTTGATGATTGATGTAACGAACAGTGTACGGCAAGATGGACGAATTGTCTAAGGGCATGACACAAACAGGAAGCACCGCTACAACTGACAAAATTCAAGAAAATGATGGTAAATAATTGAAATGAATATGTTTCTGCTTTGCCCTTGAAGATTAGTTTTCATTTAATGATAAACCTCAAAAACACGTATAAATTTGAGGATGCACAGCAGGTAAACAAGACAAATTTATCCTAAAGTAGCACCTAAATCAACTGTTTCCTATACTCAAAACCACATAACTCTTAGTGATGAGGAGTGTATTCATTCCAAAAATAATGAAAAAGGCATACCAATAGTACCTATCCATCATTTTTGTGTACTCTGTATTGGTTATTATATTTCTCTCAGATGTAGTCATATAAATTTTTACTGATGCATATCAATGCATATAGCATTCTTCATATAATTAATTACACTGCAATTTTCAAATCTATGCAAATATGTATAGAACATCTTCGATCATAAGAATTAGGCCAAGCCAAGTCAATTTTCACTTTACTATTATTATAGTTTCATTTCTTTCCTAGATTTTATTTTCACTTGTCCTATATGAAATGTACACAGGGTAGGGCACATTAGAATCATGCAATATCATATTTGTTATTGGAATATTGAAAGTTTTTATTTTAATATATACTTCCCCAGTACACAAACTATCTCCATGAAAAAGTCATAAAAATCTCTTTCGCCATTTGTTTGTTAAAAGAGACTTGCTTTTATTATACTTGTGGATGCTGGACATCTTAAAGAGGCATTATTGAACCCTTAATAAATATTTTGCCATAGCTGCTTAAAATGACCATTAATTTCTATGCCTGATTAAGTGCAGATCTGGGCGCTCCTTCAATATGAATATCAATATGATCAAAAAATTATTCTGCAGGTTAATTGTAATGCAATGTTGCTAAACCATGCATGTAATAATAACACAAGGTCACTTGCAAGTCTTTCATCAAATCAATGTCATTTGATAATTATCACTCTTACTACAGGTTTTATTTGAAAGTACATGAAGGAAATGTCTTAATACAAATCATAGAACAAGTAATATCTACATTCTACTCTACCATAAGAAAATGTTATTGAATAATTAAATTTATAGGCCTTGATGACCTTAGTGCTACTGCAGATTGGCAATTTGATTTGAATTGATAACCTGTGTCATCTACTAACAGTGTCATCATCGTTAATAGATTCAACTGATAGTACATTTAATACTAGATGTCTATGTAATGCCTTAATATACAATTATATGGACAAAATCTTTATACAACCTTGTAGCCAAGTTGAATACATTTACCTCATATGATACCCTAACATTGGCAATGACAAAAATGACAATGATGTAACATGAGCCATATTTTTTGTAGATAATACCGGCTACTATGCATGTAGTTTTTGTTCATCTTGTGAGGTGTAACACTTTAGCCTAACAACTCATACAGTAAATCGCAATTTACATGAGTTGCTGCTTTGCAGATGGCGTAAAGCGTGGTTACCATCACGCACGCCAACCATGCTAGCGTTGGTAGAACAACTACGGTCATACCTCGGTGGAGGATGTGAGTGCGCATGTGTTTGAGGCATGGTATTCCTCCTCATAAATCCTCTCTTCTTCATCAATGAACTGACTGGTATTGATATGGATCAGTTAGCAACCTGTAGATTGTTTGCAACAGTCTGCAGTTAGCCCAATTTTTTCAAGTGTAAATACTAGTTCTAATTTGTTTGTAATTTTCTTTGTTAACAAATATTAATATGTTTCAATAATCAATGAATTTAATCATTTTTGAATGAGTTTTGACAGTTCCATTACAACCCTTGACATTCCGTTTTGTGTTCTCATAAGGTCAGATTGATTGAGTTCAAATTGAATTACATATTTGAGTAAATGCTAGAATGTCTTAGGGTTGAGGTGATTAAAATCAAATGATCTTTTAAAATAAATAGGTATGAGTTGAATTTGTTTCAACTCAACCTTACCTGATGCCATGTGACAATGTAGCTGACACAAAGATGTAAAAGACACAACACTCTTGTCTTGAAGAGGCTGGGTCTCTTCCAGCAAGTTTGTTAGTTTATCAAACCAAATTAGAAAAAAATATCCATATTTTTTCAAAAAACCCAAACAAACTAGATAATATTACTTAATAGATTTCTATTCTAGTCGCTTTTTTGTAATAGGTAGGTTAGCACGACGTAAGTATACTCCGATTTAAAATCTAAGATATTTTATGTCAACAAAGACATTTATGTATGAACTACTACTTAACAAAAACTGATAACAATAACAAAAACATCAAGGTAACAGTAAGGTTATCACTAAAAAGTAAAAAACAAACTTATTTTAAAATATCACATATGGAGCGAAAAATGTTTAAATTTGAATTCGTAAACGAACTACCTATACCACTATTAAATGAGAGCTTTCAACTCCAATAATTGTTGTGCTTTGCTTCGATGATACTTACCAGTATCGTTAAAAAAAACCCACCAAAATTCCGTGGGTTTTGTAGCCCCCTAGTATAAATAATATCCAGGATTTTGAATGGTGAGGATTGAAGTAGTATGTATAAATAAATAAATAATGTTGGACAATTCACACAGCATTCAGCAGCCCCATGGTAAGCAGAGCTTGTGTTATGGTTACTAGATAACTGATATACATAATACAATATATTACATAGATAGATATTTTTTATTATACATAGAAAAACAACCAGAACACCCGGAACAAATATCTGCAGATCGTACACACAATTGTTCCGAGGCGGGAATCGAACCCGCAACCTCCTGCGTCGCAGCCGGCCCTACGCCCACCGCGCCACATGGGTCGTAGTAGTAGATGTTTTCTTGGAGTGTTATGCCAAGGGTGCCGGGTGTTCCCTGTGGCGCAACGCAACCGTGACTCAGCGACCCTGAATACAACGTGGGAGAACGCGTCCCAAAAGGTCACAATCTCATCAGTACCTATACGAATCTTGGTTATTTGATCCACCAGCCAGCAGGTACCTATCTTATTAGTAATGGACCATACATGCCGAATCTGCACAGTGTAATTGCGCGGTTTTGTTATTATTCTCCTTTAATAAACGAAGATTGTTAGCCATTGTGCTTATTATGAAACGCGGAAGATAAAACGGTTGATATTTTGGAGAAATTAATTGTTTAATAAACGAAAACCATAAATTACCTGAGTTTGGCTGGTAAATTGCGACCGAAATAACAATAATGTGTGCCGATGACCGATGTTTACAAGAGTTTGAAGTCGGACTGCATACCACTGTCTGTAGCAAATTCTTGAAGGATCAAAGAAGGCGCTGCATGCCAGCATCTGTTTCTTTTCAAGGGGATTTGTCGTACGTAATCAGATAAATCGTGTTTACGGCACACGACTTCCTTACGCGAAATGTATTGAATACCATTCTTTGAGATCATACGCTTCTTAGTTAAATAAAATCGTTTACATTTTAATTTCGCGTAATTTTCGTAACCGTCTGTGAACCAACACTTCACACAATCACTCAGGAATTTCAGGAAATTTACTTCAGTGTAGATTCTTAAAAGTACATATATACTCATACATAAGTATGACCAACTGTTGTGGCATATTTTATTCAACCGATCGTAGCAAACATGTTTTATTACAAACCGTTCATTCAATAACACATGTTTCAACCTACCTTGGATATTCAAAAATAACTAGATACTCGAAAGATCAATAAAATATTGCTGTCTGAATTGACCTATCGAATTGATGAAACCTATTGCCGCGGAGCCAGGCAGACATTCGCAAAGTGAATTTATTCGCACTCGATATTATGGATCGTGCTGTGAATGAGAATTCTCGGGTATTAATTGTGTGCAAGACTCAAATAGCGGTATTTTTACTGGTCTTCCACCAGGCTAAACGAATGCCTCGTTACTGTATCCATTTTGGCAGTCAAATTAACATTTAAATTACAAATATGTACTGTTGATGATCTTTTATAGTGTACCTGGTCCATTATATGCACTTAATATTTTACGATTATGTTGAAACTTACGTGAGGGCACGAGTATAATATTCTACCTACTCTAGACATCTGATGATGATAAAACTCATATTATCAGCTATAGGTACTCAAACATGTTTGTTACAGTTCGTTTAAGGATTTTCGTTTTTTCTGTCATGTAAATAATTATGGGTTTGGTGAAACTTAACCGTCGTTTTATGAGTGAGTGTTTTTGAGTTAGACATAGATCCATTCACAACTACGAAATCCATCCCTTTTGTACCTTAGCTAGCACTGATTTAGTGTCTAAACTGTGTTATAACGAAGTGTCACTGCTCCACAGAGTTAAAGAGTTAAATCACAGATTGGTTAGACTCGATCTACGGTAAGGTAATTCTAACAAGCGTTTTTCCACCAGGCTCGTCGCCTCCAGTAGTGTACGTAAATGAGACGTGCCTGGAATGCGAGCGGGTGCGGGCGGCGTGCGAGCGACTGGGCGAGGTGGCGCCCGCGCCGAGTCCCGAAGCCTTGCCCACGCAGCAGCCACCAGCGCCGACCGCCTATCTCATCACATCGCCTTTCGATGGCGAACTGTTTGATACCGCGCACAGGGCCAAGTACAGGTTAGTTCTTTTCTACTTTACGTTTTATTACTGACATTTGTGCTTTTGAATTCTTTTGTTATCATAGCACCTAGGACTGGCTTCGTCCGGATAGTTGAGACCTTTAGAAAGAGAGAAATAATTTCGTTATATTTTTTTTTCTTAGACTATATCGGTTTCGTTTTTGAGTTTATCGCGATATACAGACAGACGAGGTGCCGGGAGGACTTTTATAACAAGTAATGATGATGTTTAGGTAGGTTTTATCAGAGATCTGACCCTGTATGACTGCTGTAGACATTTTTAATGTTTCCGCAGTTTCCTTCCTAATTCAACCAGTACAACTCGCTCAGATAAAACCAGAAGGACATCTATAAAGCTTTGGCTTCTTCTCTGCTTACCACGCAGTGAGTTGCGTACTGTCACGTTGACTGTCTGTGCGGAAATTAGTATGTTATCTGTGTTATCATATCACACTGTGGCGATGAAATCAGATGACCGCATCTACGCACGGACAGTCGATTGCCAGTACGCAGCGATCATAGCTTTAGACTCTAAAGCTATGATCAAGAGACCATAGCTTTAGACTACGCTACGTTGAATTCAGAGAGTACCAATGCTATGCGTACATATGTATTACAAGACGTGTACAAGTTTGCTAACGAGACGTTATTGACATTTATTTTGGCAAGTCGATGGCTGCTAGATTACTAACGAGCGTGTCGGATGCTTTGTTGCGTGTTCACGCCATTCTGTTTTGCCCTCGCCTACCTACGCTGCGAATGCCCAAGTGGAAACAGCCGCACGTCTCTGGTGACGTTCAGTCATTCTAAAACTGTGCTCATTAAGATGAACCGCTCTGATAAATCACGCTTTACACTTTGTAATGAATTCATTTATGCAACGACGGGGTTTTAGGAGAAAGCCAATACGGTAGTTCTATGGAAATTATCACGGGAAAATATGTATATACCTACCTACCAAAACAACCATCAGCGCTAGAAATAAAGTTACAAATAGTTTGTATCGTCTGAAAACTAGAGCGGAAATTATTTAATCAGAGATCCAGGACAATGGCTTGTTAAATTGCTGACTTATTGAGTGAATAATAATAAAGTGATGAAAATAAATCATTATGGCAACTACAGAAATTGGCTAGTAAAGTGCAATTTTATTTTATCAATTCCTTGAAGACACTCGAGCAGTCCCCTTGAAACATTTACTACATTACTTCAAGCATTAGAATATGAATATGAATTATCAGAAAACATTCCTAGAGCAAAGGAAATTTACCAAAACACACAGTGATGTCACCGAATCAAAAAAACGATTTGATTTCTATGAAAGTTGATTCGGGAAAATAATAGTGAGGGAATACTAGAAATGCGCGTGAGTCAGTCTTGCTTGTAGGCGAGGAGTAGGTAGCCGCTTGACGAATTCGTAGTGAGCGTGTCGTGGAATGCCAACAAAAGTGCGATGGCGCACCCGTGCTTCTGGATGGCGGCGGCGGGCTTATTGCCGATTTACGACTCCTATTTAAACACCACTTTTATCGCTCCTTCCAACTTCGCTCTGATTTTGTGTCAACTGTAGCTGCCGTTATTTAATTAGTTTGAGCGTTATGATCGGGCTGAACAGCAAGTTCATCAACCCATATGATTTTGATTTTCTTTGTCAGTCAGCAACATGTTTGCAACTGAAACTACGATCATACTGCGTATGATTTATGAGCGGCAATTTGGCCGCCCCTTATCGTTGACCGTGTTCATTTGCGTTCGTTAAATATGTGGATGTACCTACGTTCTGTTATAATGTAGGTACGTCTGAAAAACGGCCGCTAGGATATTTCTCGTACTGATCGCCAGAATACGAGGTGCGTTCTATTATAATGCGTTTGAAGTGGAGCAGTTGGTGCATCATATTGCTTGGGATGCACTGATGAGATTTAATTGTTTATTGTTTTACACGTCCCTTGGGCGAGCGTGTTTACTTTTCGAAATTTAACTTTGTGCAAGTTACTTATCATTGTTCTGGGTATCGCTGATTCATTATTTCTTTGAAAAATAAAGCTCTCTTATTAGAACGTAATCGCCTGAAAATCTTGAGGAATTTAAAGCAGAGGTAGTAACACAAAATCCATAGATACGCAGTTAGTGATATTCTTCTTCTCAGATTGTAACATTTAACAGTACGAAGAACCGTGATGTCGGATATTTCTTCGTCATCCACTAATGACGAGCTAAATTATTAATATTGTTGCAAATGCTGCATTACCCTAAAATGGCGGCATCATAATGCACGTTCTCCACCTCGCCCTGAGCGTCAAGACGTAGGGTTGTTTATACTTACGGGACCTTCCACTCATAAAACGTTCGTGTGTTTGGTGACCGTATTTTATGGAAGTATGGATGTAAATAAAGGTGTGTGTCGTGTAGGGAAGGCGCGAAAGTGCGCGACGCTGCTGGTACGGGCACAGCGCGAGGGTCGCCCTTGTGGCCGCGCGACGCTCCTCGCTATTTTCAGCCTCGCATTCCTCCCGACTGTTTTTCAATCTAACGTGGAACGCATAACGCGCATGCCGCTTGTGCCTTTGTTTTCATCGTTGCTACGATCGAGCTGTTATTCTCGAATTTAATCGATCTTGTAAACTAGAAACGAAATACCGCGAAATACCGGTTCGATACTCTGATGTTATTAGAGATGTGTGCGTGAAGTGAGGACGGCGTCCATTCATAACAATGTTTGGTGTTAGTGCGTGTTTGACTGGTATCGTGAATGAGTTGAATCGCCGGACTAGTGCCTGACTGGCAGTGCTTGTGTTCCCGATGGGGCCCACGCGGCTGCCTCCTACGCCTGAGGAGGAGGAACTTCCTCAAGAATTTGCTCTCCGAACCGAACCTAAAACACCGGATGCCGTGCCATTAAGATGTGACGTGTAAGATAATTACCGTACACAAACCGAAAAATACCAATTTAATTTGTTCTATTAATATGATTCAATAAATATTTCACAGATAGACATTGAAATTCTGATATCTAATAGGGACGCTATTTTAGGTTAGTTGTTTAATAGCAATAGATTAAACTTATTTATCTTTGCAAAAAGGCTCAACCTTTTTCTGTGGTCGAATCGAACTGTAGTGTTTATTTTGTACTATTGATAAGCGTGTTTGCCGATGATATTATTGGCAGACTAGCTTCAGCCCGCGGCGAAACTCGCTTTTCAAGTTGCCCCGGGATGCCGTTTATCTTCCTGCCAAATTTCATTAAGATCCATTCAGCCCTTAAGGCGTTAAAAGGTAACAGAAATAATTACTTTCGCTTTTATTATATTAATTTATATATATTTACCTTCTTGCCAAATGTCATATTTCATAAGATCCGTTTAGACGTTAAAAGGTAATACACAGAATTACTTTCGAAATAAGGAAGAGGTTCTATGTTTGGTGGTTCTAAGGTGGTCCCATAAAAAAAAAATCCCGAATTATCATTATTTATACCGCAAACTTAAAAAAACTTTTTAAAACAGATGTATAGTCGATTTTTAGTTTTTCCAAAATAATTGAATTATTATTTTAGTATGGATTAAGCTGTCTGCTCTCTGAAACTCGTGAAAACTGATATGATAACGGACGGCGGACCTATAACACGAGACTGTACTGCGTGGGGAAACATCGTAAATGCATCGTATACGTGGGCTAAATTGCTCAAATCCTACCTGCCTCTACCCATGTGATGTTGTAATATTATAAAGAAAACGTTATTTACCAAAATATTTTATTGAAATCATTAAAAAATTCGGAGAAAATCCATGAAGGTCTCATTACTTTTCTCCGAATCATAATATTTGTCAATGAAGATTATGTTTCATTCGTACAGTGTGGTAGATGATGCTGTGTCCAGCATTATTATTAGTTCTGTGTATATTTTTTTTACACCATTTAGGTAGGTACATACATATTCAGATTAAATAACTTTATTTATTTAGGCTTATAAAATAAGCAATTAAGCATAAGCACTTAGACAAGTAATATTTAATTAGTAATACTAAATAAAGAAAAAAAATATTTTTTACTATTCATCAATACATAATATTGATTTTATCTGCAGTTAAGTTTATTTTACCTCGAGGCTGAGCATCCGTGCGGTATATCGGATGGTACCGTCTCCATAACGAATAATGGTCAATAAAGCTGTGACGCTGTACGCCTAAAAATAAAACGACAAACTGCAATTTTAAAAATATGCGAATGAAATTAAAAATACTCGTGTGATTGCTAATTTGAATCGGGGCCGTCTGTTTATAGTGGAATCTGACTGTAACTCATCAACTATTTCTATAGCGACACGTAGGTTCGGTGGCAGCTATGCGGCGTCCTGTGACGTATTGGGCGACAAGTCGCGTCGTCCCCGTCGATTTACTTTTGTCTCACTAAACAAACGTCTCATCTCCAACTGACGTCACTATAGAGCTTCCACTGAGCTAACTCCCACATTTTGTTTTATACAAACAAAAACAACTCCAACCTTACATAATAGCCCTACGCTGAAACCGTACAAATTGTGGTAAGGAAATAAAAATAAACGTATTGTTCTCTAATTTAAACCCTTCAATATCCTCTTGTTAAAATAACTAGCTTACGCAATGTCCTGAAAATAAATCGAGCAAATATATTTCCTTCGCACGGGTTTTTCTATGGAAACGATTAATAGTACATCTTTTTAGAAAGATCTAAACCAAGTTGTTACAATATGGTGGATTATTGGACCGAGTTATAATGGGTGGTTTTGGCCCGAGTGAAAAACTCTAAGTCACTTCGATAAAAGAAAACAATCCAAACTGACCTTCAGGAAATTATATTGCTCACGTTTAGCACTTCAATCAATACTTTACGAATTTGTCGTATCTTTGAATATAATTTCACGTGATTTCGACCGCAACAGATTCTGTTATTTATTTCTGATATTAATTATTTTTGAGCCCTTCTGTTCCATATGCATATTATTGTCCTAATTTTCGCTTGATGACATTCACAATAAATAAACCACATCGCCTCCAATTCAATTTTTTAGAATTTTTTATCTCTATTTTGACGTGCACACCCAATGCAAAGAGTACCATATATTTTTTTTATGAGACCACCTCTGAACCTATAAGCCAAACATTTGTAGTAAACGAAGAGAGATTTTGCGCGACCACTAACTTTTTTTATATCTTTATTACACGCAACGCAAAGTATGCACCATGGCGGTAGAATCACCCTTCTTATTGCGTTGCGTCGAATGGCACACTTTTCAGCAAAAGAAGTGAACAGATTATTTCATATCCTATGGAAACTCTTTGCTGTGAATAATAATAAATAGTAGCATTGTTATCTATGCAAAATTTCAGGCAGATCCGTTTAGTAGTTTTAGCGTGAAGAAGTAACACACATGTAAATACCAACTTACGCACTTTTTTAACGCACAATAGTAGTGGAATTGTTTTGAAAATCAATAATACCAATTAGCTACTGGTATGGCACTGTACCTTTTTATGTATTTATTTATTACTAAACAAAATTCACAGTCGAACTAAAAGTGCCAAACTTATTCTAAAACATAGGCCAATTCAGATATCCTTCGAAAGTTCGCAGAGTAACATTAATACAATACAATTCAAATATTTATAGAAACTTCATCTAAGATTGATGCTTGTATCCTACACGCCTTCGGAAAATCACAATGCGTTATCGTGTTTCATATGTTTACTATATAACAATCATCTAGACGAGATTATGACGTACATACAAGTTTTTCTATCCAAGCATTACATCGTTACATAATCCATTGTTTGGTTTCGAACGTTGACTATCTAAAAAAAATACTGGACAACTCACAAAGCATCATCTAGCCCTAAGTTAAGCAGAGCTTGTGTTATGGGTACAATACCAGATAACTGATAAGCCAAACATTTGGCTTAACACTTTCATTGCCCACGAGGCATATGTGAATCCTGCGGTCCTACTGTAACCCCGGCCTGGAGGTAGGGGCTGGGTAGCGGAAAGCGTTAATGTAATGGATTACATTCAAACAATTATTTCATTTTATTAAAAAGTGAAGTATTGCCCAGATCAAGACAGGAAGTCTTTAACCTTTCACAAAACGATTTTTTTTTGTAGTGGGTTTTAATTTTCAGGCGGCTTTTTATCGTAAAGGTGTATGCACATTGTGCTAACACCTATTACGATAAAAAGCCACCTCTTAGCCCCAGCCGCAGATACATCGCCAATGTAAGTATACTCTGATTTAGAATCCAAGATATTTTATGTCAACAAAGTCACTTAAAACTTAACAAAAACTGATAATAATAACAATAGTATTACTAAACATGAAAACAAGTACTTCAACAACGCATAATCTCACATGGGCAGCGTGTAATATTTAATTTTGAATTCGAAAACGAAAGAGAGAAAACCGAAAATTGTTTCGAGATTGTACTTTGCTTCGACGACGCGACGCGACGATACCAATATCGTTCAATATTTCCACCAATATTCCTTGGGCTTTGTGACCCCTTTGTATACAAAAGATATGTAGGTTTTTTAATCAGAGTTATAGTATGATATCAATCAACCTACTATAAAATAACAAAGATAGGTTTATCTCCTGCCTATTTTAAACAAATTAAAACAATGGCATCTTAAGAAGCAATAAATTAAAACTAACACAATGATAAGGTAACCAACCACTTCACAATAATATTGTAAATGCGAATGTTTTGATATTTAGGTGGATGGATCTTTGTTACTTCGCCTTACTTCGACAAAACTAGTTACTTAAACGGTTAGGGCTGAAATTTTGCATAGATGAAGCTATAAGACTGAAATCCGACATAATAAACTTTTCAACCCATAAAATCAGTTCCCGTGGGAAAGAAATAACCTTCAAAGTTTCCATAGAAACAACGCGTGCGAAGCCGCGGGCTAAACTAGTTCGATCATTGACAAAACGGTTGAATATTTCGCACAGATATCATTTCCAGTACTTGTAGATGTTATTTTGTACGGTGTTGCGATATCATTGTTACGCTCTTGAACCTCGGAATAATAGTACACTTGAACTAAATTCGAAGCACACATACCTAACTTCAAGAGAATGCCTTCTACCATGTTTTGCGTAAGATCGCGTGTACGCCCTGACTCACATTTTGTTTTCGCAGGTGTATTACAAGAAACTACAGAATATCACGGTATCGTTCCTACTACAATTAATCGATTTAAAACCTAATAAACAAATTTAACTGCCGTAAAGTAGAACAATTGTCTTGTACCCAAGACTATAAAAGAATTAAGTGACAGTTCGTATTGTAAAATCCCGTAAACCAGACGGAAGATCCCGGTTAAAAATCATTTGAAAATAGTGTGGCGCCAGTTTATGATCATAGCACTGTTTTACTTATTATGATTTATGAACTTCTTGAATGGCAGCTGAGTCAAAATATCCGCAATCCAGCAGGCGAGTGGACCGTGTCGGAATTCATACGTTATTGTTAGTACTGATTGGGTATACATTTATGTCAATGATCGAATGTCAGGAGGTTTTGGTCTTAATACTAAGATTAAAAAGAAAAATTTAATATTTTATTTGAATCGGTATTCAGATTCCATAAATAAATTCTGATAATTCAAATGTATTTAAAAATAGACTTAAGAATGTACTCATAGAGAAATGTTATTATAGCGTTAATGATTTTCTACTTGACAAATTTTGATTTTATATACCCACCAATTAGAATGTATAATTAATTTTAAGTTTATCTGATAATTTTTAATATAATTGAATAGATACCTTATTTAGAAAAGACATATCAGACAAGACATATCACATTAGTGACAAATCTGCAGTGTGCCCTCTCCTATTTGCACGCCAGTAGTGGCAAAACATGTAGCTCATATATAATATTTTAACTTAATTGCATGCTCACACCATGTTAATACTCATGTTTTAAGCAAATAAATGATTCTTATTCTTAAAGTCATTTACGCCTTGAGTGTGTTAACTAATACAAAATGTTGAGTAACAATAATAAGATCGATTACAACTTATAAACAAAATCGATTGTCAATAAATAAATAATACATTGAATGGGACATGACATGACTATTTGATTATCAGTCGAACTACCAAACAGCAAGTATGAGAGTGGATTAACTATAGGAATCTGATTTGTGTTGGAAGAATTTTCCTGTTTTATCCCTTAACTTCTACAGGCTGAGTGCGGTTTGAGACCCAAGCGCGTTCCGCGTCCCTGCGGCCATATTTATGCCCAAATATCCAAACTTCTGATTTTTTTCTGTGATTTGAATGGTGTTTTCTTTTGTTGCAGGGTGCTGGGTCCGACGGCGGTGCTACAGCTCGCGGAGCGCGAGGAGCCGCCGCCCGCGAACTCGCGGCCTCTCTACTCGCTGGCGATGCGCGGCGCCGTCATTTGTTTCTCCGGATTCCGCAAGAAGGATGAACTTGTGAGTATGAGTACTTTCAATGGAACTCTTTTGTTTCGCTAAATTCTGCAAGCAGGTTGAAGTTTTCTATAAGAATGAAGCTACGCTTTTGAGATTTCGCCGTCTTCTAAGATCCCACGGGTGTCATAAGAGGTGACTTAGAGATATCCATTGTGGTTCAGACAGCACAGCCCCCTGCAGAATTGATCATCCACCACCTAACTGCGATCCCGTATGCCCAGCATGGGGATTATGACATAAATGGTGATAAGAGCCAATAAGGCGCTTAATGCTTATCAGGGGAAAACTATGTCCAGCAGACGATTAACAAAAGCGGTTGATAATCTACATATATAGATATCCACGGGGTATGTGGACTTTCGGATATTGCAGTCTATCCATGAATGTGAACCTTAACTAGGGTGTTGTTACTATGAAGCGCGATAAGGAAATTGATGAAACCGTTATTTGTTCCAAACTAGTGCTTTTGCAATGTTGTAATTGAGAAGTATGGGCCCACAGAACACATAAATAGCTACTGTGCAAGAAGTAGTACTTATAGAATAATTTTAGTTGCCACTTGGCACTACTGCACCAATTTCTAGTCTAAGGGTGGGATTGACTGTGCATTTGTAAGCACTTTGAACTGTCTTAACTAAGTGATACATGTTTTGATCAGAACAGAGGATGCCCCAGTTAGCCCGGTACTGTTTATGGAGTAGTAGCTGTTGTTTGCTCTTGGCTTACGTCTCTATTCGTAGTACGAGAAATAAACTCTTAGTCACTATCCCGCGTCTATTCACGTCCGTTCATCCAAAGCAAATTAGACGTTGTTTGTGTGGATTTACAAACATCACAGAACTTGTGTATCGAGCGAATGAAAGGTCGTGTCAAACAGAGATCGGAGACGCATCAAAGACTTTCATATTGACCACGGCTCTTGCGTATCTACTGCCCGCCGGTCTATCTCTAGCTGATATGCGTATATCGCTAGTTGGGCAGAATCCAAGAAATCGACTATCAACAGCGGCACATGCGTTCATTCATGAAAAATTCGAAAACGTATGCATGCCGTGAATAAGTTTCATGCTATCTCGAATTAACAGCATTGCAACTACACTTAACAAAAAGTTTTTCCGCAATTCAGTATCATTGCAATTTCATGATGCTTTATGAAATAATCCACTCTATACATAATAGTACATTCAACAACGGAAGTTCGGTTAATGTTTTGAAGATATCCAGTGACTTGTAACTGTTACTAGCAACTGCATTCCTTCAACAGACGTACCTGATAACTTTGATCCACTACATGGGTGGGTCGATTCGCAAAGACATGTCGAGTAAGGTGACGCACCTGATCGCGGCGGCGGCGACGGGAGACAAGTACCGATATGCGTCAGGGTTCGGGCTGCCGGTGCTCTCGCGCACCTGGGTCGACGCCTGCTGGGACCGACGCGACGACCCCGCCTGCCTCGCCACTGAAGATGCTGTTATTGTAACTACACATTTATTTTACACTAACTACTAACTTATGCCCTCGGCTTCGCTTACTACGGATCTATACTCTGACCTGATAATATACAATGTTTGTGAACATTGGCCTATGCATAGTTAACTTAAAAAAACACTTTTGCAGTCGATTTTGGAACAGAATTTGCTTTACCTGTTAATGTTAGCTCCTTCCTACAATGCATGACGCTAACAATAATTTTTCGAACACCACGCCAAAAAGAGATTTGTATTGTTGTTTACAAACAATTTACACTGAGAATGGCTGGACCCTAGATGAAACATAGCCTGTAGCGCCTGTAGCCCTCCGGGATAATGTAAGAGCTACATATCAGCTATCGCTAAAATAGTTTTTAGAATTTCGACTACGACCTAGCTCTCCGACCCATAATCCTAACTAACAAATTCCTATAATAATAGACCTATTTATATAACTTGCCCTTTCAGCAATATTAACAACGTGCATTTGTATTTGAATAGGGAAGTCCCTTAGTCCCTATTACGTCGCCTGCCTGCCTGGCAAGAACCATTTGAAAGCCAGATACAGAACAGGAAGCGCGTGCTTCGCTAATTGTGAATTTAAATAAATTTTTCGTGCACTTCCAACTAGTTCCAACTAAAAGTCGAATGTCAAACCATAACACCGATTCGTATTTCCGGTATCCATATGAAAACGGAACGAAGGAAGTTGCCAAATTTTTATGCAGACGATCTGGGTAGGGACTATTGAATTTATTTTAATTGCTTGCTTACTAGTTGACCTTTGACTAAGCTTAACGTTATACTGCCCAGCCGCCGGGGCGGTATGACCCGCAGCGACTCGCCTGCTGACCGATATGTGCGTCTTGGACAATGAAAGTGTTAAGTTAGCTGACTTGAAATAATCAATGTCCATGTATAGAAATCTTCCCCACAACGAAGAATATAACCAAAGATGACAAAATATATGTAACTCGTGATTTTATTTCAGAAAGAGCATAAACTAAAAGTGTTCGCCGGTGCTCTGGTTTGCTTCGTCGGCTTCCCTGAAGATGAGACGCAGCATATGGCGGAGGTGCTCGCCAGCAATGGCGGCGGCACCTGTCCTATCGACGACCCCGACTGCACACATGTCGTAAGTAACATTACCATTCTACATGCCATATACCAATATAACACACCGTTAACAGAATAGACAGACCTTGAACGTTACGTAACATGCGTAACAACAGCCACGTATAAAAGAGTTTTACTTTACGTCTGCGAAATGCCAACTAGTAGCACATGTGCCCCGGCTCACGCGCAAAAACAATCGATCATACACAAAGAAAGCCCTGCTGCTCAATATCAACGTTACCTCTGAATAACTTACATATTTTTTTTATTTATACACTTGCCACATTATGCATATTTAGTTACTAATTATAGCTGTATGAAGTCAGCATGCGCGTAGTACCTTGGGAACACAAATCACTCTTAGATAGCTACTTTGTAGACAATTAGCTGGTGTTAAATTAGGTGCCTATTGAATATACAATATTGTCGTATGCTCTACCTTTTATTTTCTTAGATGCCTGCATTATTTAGCAATACGCCTCCAATGTCAGATGTTGCTTGTTTAGCAATATACGAAAGCAAACAATCCTCGTCGGCGAGTGGCGACTCAATGTCAATACCGTTTTTACGTTAACCAAACAAAAAGATTCGACGTGACGTTCTCGCGTGTAATTCATATGTTATTTGCAATTGAAAAGTTAGCTATTTATTATTTATTTTGTAGGCTGTAGTCGTATTGTACTGGAAGCAGAATGCCACAATATGGTTGAAACCGCACCCCGTCACTTCCCATTCCGTACGACACAAAGTCGACCCATTGTTTGTCCGTTGTTTATGTTTGGTGTAGTACCTATGTGTTTTGTACATACTATAGCGCTTTTCAATCAATTCACTATTTTCATTGTACCATTAGTTTGATCGGTTTACGAGAATCGTTTGCGCACTTAACATCATTATATTGTTTACATTTCATCGTGTCACATGTTGGTTGTGTAAAGTATCCGTTTGCTTTGTAATATATCTGCTCCAGTTCACTCCTTAGCACCACTTATCTCAATGTAGGTTATAATTTATAAACTTAACTGATTACATACATCTAATTACCTTTTCGATCACAGTAACACTTGAAACTATCTCCTGAACAAATAACATCTACATATCAATAGGAAAGAATCAAACGTTCATAGGCAGTCCGCTTTCCTGTATCTAACTGGCTATACCTTTCGATGATACTATTATCGTTGTGCATGTCTGTATTGGAATGGCTTCATTACATCATTGCGTGGTGTGTTCACACATGTTTCAGGTAATGGCCAATGGGGAGACTTTCGGTCGTTCGCTTATCCTTTCACCCCACCCGAGTACTCCGAATTCCTTGAAGCCCTCGCGGGGCACTCCTAACCGCTCCCAGTCCACTCCCAAGAGCTCCCTGTACCGCCGCCTGTCCGCTCGCCTCTCCGGCTCTCGCTCTAGTCCTTCCAAACACCTCGAGGACGCCTCTGCCGCGCACGTCCCAGACGATAGAGAGAACCTCTTGCAACTAGCCCGGCATAGTCTCAGGGACAAACACGACCTTTCCAAAGAGCAATTCGATGACACTATTAGCTGCATAGGGAACGCTATGACGGACGAAATAGATAATACCAAAACCTCTATCCTTGATGAACAAATCGAATTACGAAAGTGTAAGATAAGCGATAAGGAGAATAAGGATATGGCTCAAATCCTGCTTGGATCTAGAGTTAACGGTAAAGAAAAGAGAGAAGTTTTTAGAAATAAGTCTATGAATGTTTTTAACTTGGTCGATTGCCTGACAGAGGCGGGCTCTCTGCATTCGTCTCTTACGAAAAGTTTATGCGATTTAGATGCTAAAGATGAGCCGGACTTTTTACTGCCGGACACTACTAGAAACAAGGAATTGCAGCAGTCAACGACTACCATTTCTTCTGGAAAGAAACGAAGTCGAAACTCTACAGATTCCACTTTCCAAGTCAGCACTGTCGACGTCAATCTCTCGCCCGACAAAAGCGAAGAGAGTAACTGGAAATCCATCAAAAGACTGAAGATCAAAGATTCTTTCAAGTTTAAAAATAGACCAACGATATTCAAAAGGACAAAAAAGGAGTCGGTTTCGAAAACCACCGGTGATATAGTCGTGGAGCCGGTCACTCCTGAGGCCAGCAAGCCGACCGATCCTGCAGGGGAATTCGTAGCGTCTACGTCTTCGCCGTTCAGAGAGGACGATAACACGTCAATTTGCTCAATGAACACAAGCAAACAATCTGGCTTCTTCGATATCTCATTCGCATCGAAAACCGTAAAATCAGCGTCCAAATTGCGAAGAAGTGTCAAATCATTCACGGCATCGTTCCGAAGCGAACGCAAGAAGAAGTACGAGAAGCGAGCCGAGCGCAACACCGTCGAAGTGGACGCGTGCCACCTACCACCCGAGCTCACTAGACAAGTATCGACACCAAAGCGAGACCTCGACGAGATGAACTTCGATATATCCCCGGTGCAAGTAGACACTGTGGACAGTACGAATGTAATAACTCCTGTGAGAGACGTTGATGTGGACGAGCTGGATGACTCGACGGTGTTCAAGACGCCTCAGAGCGTGTGGCTGCGCGCACACAGGCACTCGATCTGCGGCGCGGAGACTCGTGGCAGCAGCGCGCCCTCCCCGCGGCACACGCGCCCCCCGCCCCCCGCCCTCCTGCTCCCCGCCCCCGCGCACCGCCCCTCGCGCGACCGCCCGCCGCCCGCCTCGACGCCGTCCCACCGCGACCTGCGCGCCATATCGCAATGCCATGGAATATCGCTGCCGGTACTAACACCATTTTATTCAGTATACTAAACTAGTACATCATGGACTCTAGACGGTCATCTTCTTTAGTTAAAGTTCAGAGAACGCTGGCTCCCCCGAATTGGTCTACAATGCATGCCACAAGTACACGCGAAATCGGTAGGTGCTTCTAGGGTTCGCACATGAGAATGTGATTCTATTCTGTCGCACGTTTCTAAAGTGCTTAGGATCGGTTAGGTGGAGGGTATAGTTTTGGAGAAGAGTTGCAAATGTGTGATTTATAAAACAGGTGGTCGACGAGCACAACACCGTGGTAGCGCCGGAGTGTTCCGCGCGGGTACTGGTCGTCAAAGCCGAGTGGTTCTGGGCGTCTGTGCAGAACGAGGAAGCTCAAGACGAGAGGGATTATCTTTTCAAAGACGTGAGTATCCTATCCATCCACTAGTCTAGTCTTAGGGCCTTACAGCCAGTTTCTCGAACGATGATTGATTGACCAATGATTTGACAGGCCTTGACCATACAATTTGTCTTATTGTCGTTCGTTCCTAATAAAGTTATCCAAAATGTAAATTGCCACGAAATTTAAATTTATAATTTGACACGACACGTCCACGTAATATATTTCTTCATAATCAACCCAATAACCACTTGACTTGAAGTTTGATGAGTTGAGAGTAGACCGATCGAGAAACCGGCTGTTATCCATAAAATTTGGAATATTGGGTAAAGCAATCGATATCCTCAGTACCTAGACGAGCTATCCCGGCGGTCGTCAGTGGGTGGGTCTGCCGGCGCGACCGCGGCCTGCAGTACAGACGACCCCGTGAGCGGGCCTAGCTCCGGAGCGCCCGGCGGAACCCCGGCTCAGCTCCAAAGACTACGCAAACGCAAGCTTCGAGGGGGCGAGTCCGCGCTTCACAAGCGACGCTCTTCTGTTGGCGACGCGGTGCTGCTGAGTTTGTCTGGCAATCTGTTGGACTGTACGCCCTCGCCTGATGGCAAAAATCTACTTGAAGGTACACTTGATGTTTTTTTGTTACTACATATTATTGTGTTGATTCTGTTGACCTCACTGAAAATTATAGTGTCTTTTTAGGATCAGCTCACACCGAGACGCGACGCATTTTGATTCACAAAATATAACTTTTTTTAAGGTAAAGAAAATATTGACGTAATACGAAAACTCCCCGCTGCGCAATACATATGTAGCTTTTTGCGTAGTAAATAAAGTTATATTTTGTGTATCAAAGTCGGACTGAATTGAACCTTATTTTGAGCATAAAGAAAGAGTCAGCAACATTATTTGTGCTTGCTTAAATTTCATGTCATTTAAATTTCGTTAACGTACAAAGGGTATCGATACCAAAATTGTTGCCTACATTTTATAACTCACATCAATATTGAATGCTCCGTGTTAATCATGCCAAAATACCTGTTGTGTTTTTAGAATCAGAGGTACCTGACAATGTCGCCAGAAAACTTATGTCCCCCCGCCAGCAAGTCTTCATGGAACTGCTACAAACAGAGTCAAATTACGTCGGAATTCTACACACCATTGTTACGGTGAGCTAATAAGCAAATCGCCATGCTTTTGTTTTATTGTATTGTTTACTCTATTGTTTGACGACCTCTGTGGCTGTGGTGCGGTGGGTGAAGGTCCGCCTGCAACAACGGCCCGAACTGGTTGCTGGTTCGATTCCCGCCTCTCGGGACAATTGTGTGTAAGATCTGCAGATATTGGTTCCGGGTGTTCTGGTCATTATCTATCTATATTAAAAAATATTTATCTATGTAATCAATTGTATTAAGTACGTCATCTAGTGCCCATAACGCAAGCTCTGCTTAGCTGCGCTAGATGATGCTGTATGGCTTGTCCACCATTATTTATTTATTTATTGTTATGTTATAAACCGAGTTCGCTTCTCAAATGCTTTTATTTTCAGATGTTCAAACAACCTTTAGAAGAAATGACTGATACAGAAGAGGACAACAGTAATGGCAAGACACAAGCATTGCTCAATAATACAGAACTCAAAATTATTTTTGGAAATTTACCGCCTATTTATGAATTACATCAGTGAGTTTTTAAACTAATAAATAGCTCCTTAACTTTATATGTCCCTGTGATCACCCAAAACATTGGGAGATTACGTCCAGCAGTGGACATCAATCGGCCGAGATATTATACATCTCGGCCGTATATCACTACAAAGTATAAAACAGAGTCGCTTACCGCTGTCTATCTGTCCCTATGTATGCTTAGATCTTTAAAACTACGCAACGGATTTTGATGCGTTTTTTTAATAGATAGTGATTCAAGAGGAAGTTTATAAACCATTTGACACATAGATTTCCACGCGGGCGAAGCCGCGGGGCGCTGCTAGTAATATATAGCGTAGCTGTAGATGGAAAATTATAAATAAAACATTTTGCGAAATCGACTTTATTGCATTTTCATAAAGTCTTACTCAAGCTGCATCTTTCTGTCTTACGCTATCTTAATTTATTATTTTAACAACAAAAAAAATGATCGCTATTTTTGTCGCAAAAAAAACAGTTAATCGCCTTTTTCTCGTGATTTTGGTTTTGTCAATTATTTAATTTTCCATCTTCAGCGGCGATATAACTGAAATAGGATGTGTATCCTAAAATAAATGAAACAATATTTATAACTGTTTGACAGACGTATGTTAGAAGACTTGCGGTACACGCAAGCGCATTGGAGCGAGGAGATGTGCATAGGCCGCCTGGTGCTCCGCTACACGCCCGACATGGTGAAGGCCTACCCACCGTTCGTGAACTTCTTCGAAAACACCAAGGAGATGCTGCAACAGTGCGACCGTGAGAACCCAAGGTACCAGTGTTTCCACCAAGGCTACCATGCTTATTTAACTCACGCGTTATCAGCGTTATTACGCTAATTTGAATAATGTTTAAAAAGGCGTTTTTAACGCGTTTAAACGTAGTAACGCCTTTTTACGCATTATTCACGTTAAAATGCGCCTTAACACGTGTTTTCGCGCTAAAGTTAGCATAATAACGCTGATAACGCGTGAGTTAAATAGCATGGTGGCCTTGCTGTTTGCTTGTTGATTTCTTAATGCTGGCATAAATTTTTCCTTGTACAACCAGATTTATAGTTGTTTTTGGTTGACTAAAACGCGATTTTCCTTTATTGTCCAAGAGCACGGATTTAATATCGTTTCATCATGTACTAATAACAAACATTGAAGTGCTTTATTTCCTTTAGACTTACTCTAGGACACGTCACAAATTTCACGCAGACACGCTTCACACGCTCTTAAAATGAAGTGGGGATGGGCCGGACACGTAGCTAGAATGCCAAAAGATAGATGGGCCACTTTAGTCACCTCATGGAAAGGTCCTAAGGGCAAAAGAAGAATTGGTAGAACCCTAGCAAAATGGTCAGATGAAATAAAAAAATATGTGAAAACACAAAATTGGACAAGCGTCGCAGAAGACCGCAAACACTGGACAGAACTGGATGAGGCCTTTACCCTACGGGGTCCTAACTACTTATTAAATATATGCATTAAATTCAATAACTTTTCATATACATTATTAAATAAAGAAATAAACATTAATCATGAAATCTACATACTGACATATTCTATAATATTTGACATACTTACATTAGATTTAACAATTTTTTCATAAGATTGATTGATCAATGTTATTTAAGGTTAAGGAATAAAAGGCTTTTTTATTTTATTTTAATGAAGTGATCACTTTGATTTTTTTTATGAACCCGAGATAAGGCCGCCCTTATATTACTCTATTCTAAGTATTTATTTATCAATCGTTTTCTGTTTTGTGTGGTATAAAAAAGTGATTTCTATCCATCTATCCTCTGGATAACAAAGTTAATTCTCAGCTGAAACCTACGAGATTCATATGCGGCCTTGCTATTTAATGTACAATTCGCCTTAAAGAATATTTCTCTTTGTAAGCTATGCTAAAATAAATACGTCGTAACAGGCCGTTTATTGTAACAGTTTATCTAATTACTTGAATGTAACATTGTGTTTTGTTTTCAGATTTCATGCATTCCTGAAAATCTGCCAAACAAAGCCAGAATGTGGCAGACAGAGTTTACAGGAGCTTTTAATACGACCAGTGCAGCGATTACCTAGTATAAGTTTATTACTTGACGGTGAGTTTCTATCACAACCTTCTCATCGGGGTATCCGCCTCGTACATTGAGCTATGTACTCGTACACGGGGGGTTCTTTTTTAGCTTTAGCTTTAAATTTATAAATAAATAAATAATGCTGGACAATACACACAGCATTATCTAGCCCCATGGTAAGCAGAGCTTGTGTTATGGGTACTAGATAACTGATAAACATAATACAATACATTACATAGATAGATAGATATTTTTTATTATACATAGAAAACGACCAGAACACCTGAAACAAATATCTACAGATCGTATACACATTTGTTCCGAGGCGGGAATCGAACACGCAACCTCCTGCGTCGCAGGCGGACCTTCGCCCACCGCGCCACATCGGTCGTCATTCGGTTCTGTCTTACAATACAGTTCTTTATTAATAACGCCAAGTTACAAGGCAAACGCAATAAGGTAAGCAATATACTATACAATATTGTCTTCAAACAGTATAATAGTATGTCCTATATATACACATATGTATATAATTAATAATACATAACCACTCCTCTTGGCAGGCGTATTGCTAATTGGGCAGTGGGATTGTTAAAAATACACAAAATAATTTGATTGTTTAAAAAAATTAATAACCGATTTCAATTCCTTTAATCTTACTCTTTTTAGTTTTGCGGTTCAAGGACCAATCCCTTGGGAATAACATTTATTCCCGAGGACCACCTCTAAATCATGTTCTATGCGAAATAATTTTCAAAATCGGTCCATAATTTATCGGAGCAATCAACAAACATACATATGTATAGCCGATCATAAAACTTCCTCCTTTTTTCGAAGTCGCTTAAAAAGCTGCTGCCCATTCTGGTAGGTTTCCTTAGTTATTGCCAGATAAAAGAAGTCACGTCAAGGTTCGGTAAGTCTGCTCCTAAAAAATCCCCGGCCTAAGTTGGAATTGTCGCCACGGCCAGTTGAATTTCACAAACCAAACAAAAACCCATAATCAATTATACTAACTATATTACAAGTAGGTTTAGATAAGCATCACTCGTGTCCCGAATAAAACTAATTAGGGTGAACTATCTCAAGATCACTCCTCTGTCGGCCTTATTAAATGGAAATAATCACGACTTCAAACAATCTGCCGATTCACAGATCAATTGCAATAAAACGACGTCACAATCGCAACATAGTCGACTTATCTCAAACTGCATGCAATTCGTGCTCGGATTTTATGCATGTTATTGGAATCGTTGAATTATGCATTCATTTACCTATTGATTAACTTGCATACCTACTGATCCAGTGTCACTTGCAATAATTCGCTGTAAATTTACCAGATTGACATCTAGCACTAGTTTCTGCCCGCGCTTTCGTACGCGTTGTTTCTTTGGAAACGTTTTAACATTATTTTTATCCCATGGGTACTGATTTATGGGATAAAATGTACCCAGGATATTAGAAATACCTGTATGAAATTCAGCCCGATCTGTTCAGTGTTAGGGCGTGACGAATAAACAAACATCCATCGGTACATCCATACATCTATTTAAACATCCAAACTTTAGCATTTACAATATTAGTGTGTAGTAGATTCGGCATTTGTTCGGCAATCGTTTATACTAATCTGGGTTCAAATCGAAGGGAGGGGAATCAATAGGGGAATATCAGAACTCACATTGGCCTTTAGAAATTCGTCATATACATCTGAGATGAAAAGTAGACTATATTCCAGAACTTAAAACAACTTCATCTAGAACAATATTTTTGCATACCGACTAACGGTCAAGCATGTTGATCCACAAAATGTATATACTTGTCACCTTACATAACACATGTCTTTGACAAATAAAAATCTTTATATTTAACAAGATTTTCTCCGTCCAGTTGTTTTCGCCCAAACATCTCTTCAAGTAAAGGGGAATCCCGTTTACACAAGATCAATTAGGAAATAAAAAATGTTTCCGTTCCTTTGCAGACATATTAAAGCATACAAATAAGAATAACCCAGATCATTCGGCGCTGGTGCAGGCGCTAGCAGGGCTGCGAGAGGTGATGTCACATATCAACGAGGACAAACGCAAGACGGAGGGACAGCTGCAAATGTTCGACATCTACAACGATATAGACCAGTGCCCGGTTAGTATCTAATCAATGATATTACTTGTTTTTTGTGTTTCATTTGACGAGCTAAGGTCACAATAGAATCTTAAACCCCCGGTGAAAGAACGGCACCTATTTTCTTCAAATACAGTATATTCCTTCCTACTAATATATAACTTCAAACAATATAACAAATTTGGTTCATCTTTTACGGAGCTACATGATATATGTATAATTCAATGTCAAGAGGTTAAAAATACACACAAACTATAAATTCTTTCTTTCCTAAATTTGAACAGATTCTAGTTTTGTCTCATTTATAAAGATTATAACCTCTAATTGTCAATGATTGCGAGGCTAAAGTGGAGATGGGCAGGGCAAGGAGAGACGATCTCCGATGGACCAAAGCAGTCACCGAATGGTGGCCTAGGGATATGTGGCAGCGTCGAGGCAGACCACCTGCCCGATGGTTCAGACGACACTGTGGGGGCTGTAGAGAAGCAGTGGAACCGACTGGCACAGGACCGCCAGGGGTGGCGAGATAAGAAAGAGGCCTATACTCAGTTGGTGCTACCGGCTGATTAGATAGAGATAGATAGATAACCTCGAAATACGAAGGCGTTGCCTAAATCGAGGTGGGGCTGGGTTGGGGTTGTGGTAGATGGTGCTGGTAGATGGTGCTGGTTGATCCCCAAACAGCACTTTGAGATTAGTTATAATATCAGTTTGTCCATTTCAGGCGCATCTCGTCTCCTCACACCGGTCGTTCGTGTCTCGCTGCGAGGTAGTGGAGCTCTCCAAAGAACTGTCCGGTCGAGGGGACCATCTTGTATTGTTTCTATTCACCGACACAATGGAGGTCTGCAAGAAAAGATCTAAGGTAACTGACATTTCTTGAAGATGTTTTATGTTTTGTTGGGGGTTATGCTTGATTGCCAATGGTGCAAGTTTTTGCTATGATATTGCCTACTTATAGGCAATATCATAGCAAAGGGTAGATATGGGCGAATAAATATAGTCGAGAGTTGCCAACCAAAAAAGTGCTTTAGATCTCAAGGTATAGTGTCTTAAAAAACTAATTTTATTTTTTTATGTATGTCGTGTATGAAAGAACCTAACTGGCTAACGTTATTAGCCCAACAGTAGGACATTACTGGCCTTTGCAATGTAATTGAAACAGATTTTCTGGTTGGTCCAAGACTAGCTGACAGTGCTAATGAAACATCCTTATCTAGTGTAACTAAATGGTTAGTAAATGATAAACTGAATAGGTAGTACATATAACTGGTGTTTTGTTTCAGGCTTTCAACAGTAAAAGTCCCACGAACGGAACTGGCACGATGCGGATAGGATCAAGCAAGCCGTACAGACACATATCGCTCATGCCGCTCAGCACGGTCAAACGCGTCGTTGATATTAGAGAGGCTGAAGGTGAGCTTCTACCATTCATTTATATTAATTCATCATCAGCCTATGTTAGTCCATGGCTGGATATAGGCCCTAATGATCGCTGTAGCGCCCTGTCTTCAGAACTTCTTTATGATAATTACTACACGTATTCATACAAAATTTAAGGTGCCGTCCCACCAATGGTGCAGAGTGAAATCCACCAATCACATTGTTTGAAATAAATAGCTTGTCATCCTGATAGTTACTGAATTGTGATTGATCGATACTGCTCAGTTGCTTGTCAATTCAATTGGATACTTTACTCCCGAACCCGAACACAAGTGTCGAAAAAGCCGCTACTTGAGATGTGCCTAAATCTGAGTTGCATTTGAGTATTCCGGAGTTCACGTCTCAAGTAGCGCCTTTTTGACGGTTCACAATGCAGTCCAATTCCTTACTAGATAGCTCTGCGTCTTGACGCAATTCTGCCAATGTCCGTCTAATGATAGCATCGCAAACTTTCTTTATGGGTTACGCAGTAGTATAGTAAACATTTAAGAGTATTTACAGTAAAGAAAAACATAAACCAGTTTACAATCTTTTTTACAGTTTTACAAAATCTGTCGAAAATGGGTCACAGACAGAAAGCTAAGCTTAAAATTCATGTTTCATTTTTTCAGATTGTCACAATGTGTTTGCGCTGATGTGCCGGAGCAATCAGGAGCTCAAAGAGAAGCTGTACTCCTTCATGATCACAGATGAGACAGTTGATAAGACATACTTCTTACGGCAGCTGTGCCGGCAAATGGCCAATACTGTCTGTAAAGCTGATGCTGTAAGTATCTTATAACCAGTGATCGGAATAGGAGTATAAATACCTAAAGTTCGAGTGCGAAGTAACACAGAGTTTATAATACCTTATCTACAATCCCGGGATGATGATAATGATGTATGAATCCCGGGATTCCAAAATCATGAATTGGACTTTATATTCGTTAGAAAGTTTAAGTTAATATGTATTTAGAAATTATTGATTTGAAGAATCATAATATGATTCTTCTCTGATTTCTGAATTATAAGCAGTGATCGGAATAGGTAGAGTATAAATACTTAAAGTTGTAGGTAAGTAAAATGAAATATTATTCCATTTTACTTACCTGCAACTTATAAATTCATTGATGTAAGGAGTATTTCAATTCATATTATGCTGTGTGTTTTTATTTGTTGAATTCGTCAGGTCAATTCAGTTGTTAATTTATTTATTATTTGATTGAAGAAGTTGTTTATATTAGGTATTAAAGATTTGCAATGTATTTTCCAGGACAAATTCTTAGCATGCCTGGAGTCCCATCAACTTGAAATCGACACAAGCGATCTAGCGCTTAGCACTCTCTCAAAAGTATCCAAATTCGCAGCTCGGACAAGAATAAAGGTACGCTTGTAATCAATATAGTTATTTATTGTACATACATTCGTTTTTTGGACAAATTACTCAAAAACAACTAAGCAAAACAGCTATGATGTAAAAAGCATGCACATAGTTCATAAGGGAAATGTAGATGTAGCTTCAGTTATTTAGTAACCAACATAACAAAATTTAAGTTACCAACAAAGAACATTGTTCTTATTTAAGCACGATCTATGTAACTAAGGCATGGAATATATGTTACTTTTTACTATACTTTTAATTTAAAACGTTGTTGTTAATAAAACCTATCAGGCATTGATAACCATGAAAATATCCGGGGTAAAATTATTTTTACTGGAACTCATTTTGTAATGTTATCGCACAAGCAAGCACGCTCTAGCATTTAGCAAGGTAGCAAACAATTTACCAATTAACAAGGTTCACTTATGTGCACATTCCACCATACCACGATATAAAAAAAATGGACTAAACAAATAAGAGTTCGTAAAGCTCGGGCCTACGGTTTTAAATGCAACACCAATATAACCAGAACAAAACGGTCCCCGTCTCAGCATGAGTTGTTTATGTTTACAACCAATGCTGGTCTTGCGACAGGGCCGTTTGCGATAGATACATTTAATACAAGTGGGGAGGGGGTGTATCCCCTCTTCGATATAAATGCTATGGATGTGATGATGATTTAAGTTCTAAAGTGTCATGGTGTAGTGACTATACTTGATCCACTCTCAAGAAATAATGTTTGTAAACAACTCATAACACAATAATCCAAAATCCTCGTTTGGCGTCGAGTTTTAATTATTGTTATCAGCAATAAGCATTGTTGGAAAGAGCTCAGATCAACAAGTAGTGCAAAGTCTAAAAATTTAACAAGAAAGTGATTTTTAGGTTAAGTATGGGGAAAGACTGCAGGGTGATGCTGGATGCGTCAAGCTGAAGACAGGGCGCTATGGCGCTCATTGGAGGAGGCCTATGTCTGGCAGTGGACTAACATAGGCTGATGATGATGATGGGGCCATATTTACAAACATTGTATGTTGAGTGTGGGGAGAGAATAGAGCGTTGTAGTGGAGCGTTGTGTTGTAGCTGGAGGCGCTTGCCGGAGCGGGCGGCTGGCTGCGCGCGGAGCCCGGCGCGGGGCTGCTAGACACTTGGGTATTGCGCGCTCACTTACTCGCAGTCGCACAGGTCTGACGCGGCAACGTGCCCTGCCCACACTCCGCCCCTAGATCAAACCCCAACCCGACCATTTGTACCATGTCATTGTGTTCCACTGACGTATATCATCTGTTTCCTCTGTATGATCATATCACCGAACATATCCACCAATATAACACTATATATAACTATTTACTATATTAAGAAAAAAGTGGTATTACAATGCTTGGCCCATCAGCTACCTGTGTTTTACACTCGTTATGCGCAGAGTAGTAAGAAACCGCATTCGAAAGAGAGAAGTGGAGGAAATTGCACAATTTTATCGGCAAGAGCTCTCTTTAATTTATATGCAAGCGAATTTTTGTCTCAACTCGGAAACACAACTGTTTGGTATCTGACGAAGATTGTTTCAAAATAACTTAATAAAATCTAATATTTGAAAATATGATATTGACACTTAAATGAATCATTATTACGGCGGCGGTTGAAGACAGTGAATTTGTGTTTTCGCGGTTCTACTACTGGTTCAACTCAAGAAGTTCTGTCATATAGTGCGGTTCTCTTGCTATAAAAAACATACAGAGGAAATCATAATTTCATTGCTCTCGGGTTATGTTGGTTCTGTCTGACAGTGTAAATAAACCACTTTGCTTTGGTAGACTACCTACAAAATTTAATTTCTTTAAAAGTTTAGAACAGTTTTATTCGCCAATGGAACACCTCTCCCTAAGCGTACTGTGCTGCTTCCTGTGTTTACAAACTTGTCCTATTGCTAATAATCACTGCCTAAACTAACCTTTCGCAGTTTCCACAACACAGGAATCAGTATATTTTCAAATCATTCACCATTGAGTTGCTTCTGGATAATACTGAGCGTCAATGTGGCGAGAGTGAAAGAGAAAATACATCCAGACAGGGACGGAGTGAGTGTAAATAACGCTTCGCTTCCATTCACTCGTGATTAACAGTGTTTCGTGAGCGTGCCATACCCACGTGACGTTTCATCTTATCTTTACATTCATTGGTTTAGTGTATGTTGGTTGTGGGATCTTGTATATATTTATTTTAAGCTACTAACATATTTCTAACAAATAACCAAGGTAACCTACGTACTATAAAGAACGGGATCTAGAATGAAGTTATCTATCATGCGGTCCCACTCAGATAGGATTCCAACTGAGCAGGACAGCATGAGAGATGTCGTTTCCTCAATCCCATTGTATAAGTGCGCAGGTGATATTATTTATATCATTCGTAGTTTCACTTTTTGCACAAAAACACCGCACGAATAGCACTTGGAGAAAGGCAGTAATATTATAGTATAAGGAATAACCCCCTTACCATTCTGTGGTAATGTAAATAGGCCTGTTTTGAAATGCATATATTTTAATATTATTATGTATTGTTTTATAAGGTGTGTTATGTGTAGGTGGGCCGCGCGCTGTCGTTCAACAAGACGCCGTCTAAGTTGAAGCGAGCGATGTCGTCGATGATCTCTCCGTTCGGTTCGCAGTCGAACCTCACGCCCGCCTCGCAGCTCGCTCAGATGAGGCTCGCTAGTTGTAACAATATCAACGTAAGTATAAATTCAGAAACTATACTATGGCTGTTCAATTATTTAAATCTAGCAGTTCATTATTATTATTGCTTCATTTTACAAAATACTAAAGTCATCAGAAACTATGATGGGTGTTTAACAATCTATAATTATCTAGAACTCTGAATAAAAGACGTCATTACCTCTTGGTTAGTAGCGCCTCCGCTTTCAAGCTTAATGGAAGCATCACGTTCCTGTTGCTAATTAAAAAAAATCCACATTGCTTATTCAAATACTAAACGGAGGCTGAAGTGAAGTTAGCCGATATGACTGCTAAAATGAAAATACTACGCGATACATCGTCGGCTACATCTTCACTTTCATTAGGTGAGATTGTGGTCAAACGAAGGTCTATTGACAATAAAAAAAAACCCGTCCGACTCAATCGTCTATTACAATGTGTACTAAGGTGCTACACCTAGGAACCTTACCTGTATGCATAAAATCACAATAAATGATATGAATGATGAATGACAATGGAACAGTTTGTTTCACCGGCTAACCTCACTTTGGCCTCAATTCGGTGTATTCATTAACATTTAACATGTATGATAAGGTCCATGTGTCATATGCCCATAGGTGTAACGAGGGCTATTTGCAGGAGATGGGCGCGGGCGGCGCCGGCGAGGGCGGGTCCGTGCTGGTGGCGCCGCTGTCCGTGCAGCCCACGCGGAAGGCCACGGGCGCCGCGGGGGCGCTGCGCCGCTTGTGACGCCGCACCTCGCGTCGTGCCTGACATCTCACCACCTAGTCAACAACTGACTGTCCACAACGAAAGGAAAGTGAACGGCACGATATGAGTGCGAAGAAATATCATCGTTTCCATACAAACGATAGCCGCGATTGGACGCGCGAATGAACGTTCGAACGACAATATTCGCGCGTGACGCAGTGTCTGTGCTTTTTGCAGCTGTTTATACGCCTCGGTGTTTTTGTTTGGAGTTTACTCCAGTGCTAAGACAGGGATGTGGCAATTTATGAATACGAACATTTTGGGACAGGTTTGGGTTTCTCAATGTGGAGTGCTAGGGAGTGCCTTTGATATGTAGTATTGTTCTGTGAGACGGATTGGAATTGATTGTGCAGGTTTAAATTATTTGGATACCTAGTATTATTAATTGTTAATTATAATCCGCGATGTCCTGTTTGAGATGATACGATTCTCGATACAAAAGCGTAGAATTTGATGTTATTCAGAAGTTTAAATTCTTTGAGTGTACAATATTTGTATTGATCAGTATCGGTGTTAATTGTTATAGCTAGTCTTAGAACCAGTAATCAGAATCAACGGCCATTAATTAATATTGTGATTTTACAAAAGTCTTGAACTTGAATCTTAACCATTTGTCCGGTGATACCAGTTCACCAGTTGCCAGTTTAGAATGTGTGTGTAATAATTGTTGGGATTATGTAATGATCAGTACCCAGGCCTATGTGTCATGCAAGGATTTGATATTATTGATTTAGATTTGAGAATGTGTACATATTGTGATATTTTAATTTAAATTTGAAATAGGGTTATGTAGTTGTATCAATGTTTCCCATTCGGCCGAATATAGCGTTCCTATTTTATTTCATCGCTTTTTGGCGGACATATCACTCGAATGCCTTGTCGTAACGAACTGGTTTAGTCTTTATTGTAAATAGAGTACATCACCAACGCAGCTCATCAGAATTCTATGCGTATTTTATAAGTTGCGTACCTAATAAGTTTATGCGAGTCTCAATAAGGCTATTGCGTCGAATCGTGTGTACACATGTTTATGCATTGTACAAAGATCTATATTTATAAATATTTTAAATGATTGATAAAATAAACAGTTATTTTCAATCAGTGGACTTTTTATGTTTACTACAACACAAGTTACGAAAGGACAGCTTTACAATTTAGACATACAATAGTTCACGTCCCGAGTCTCGGCTGCGGGCGGAGGAATGTGTACGCGTTGTGACACGCGCGGACTGGCACCGAGAAGAACACGCCCAGCAGTGGGGTTAGGGCCATCCACATGGCCACCTGGGGGTACTCCGCGCTCGGCATCAAATATATCTTCAACACTAGAGTTATCTGTATAAGGAGAAGTAATACAAACATCTTTAAATCCATAACTTACAATCGATAACAAGACCAAACTTTTTTCCAAACTAGCTTATGCCTGCTGCTTTACTTTCGTTATACCCGGATAATACATAGCCTATTTCACTCGATTGTGTAGCTTTCTGTTATTGAAAGAATTTTCAAAATCGGATCAGTAGTTCCAGAAACTCCACAAAGATGTTAACTAATTTGGATGATGATGATAAATACTTAACTATTACTGCTTCTATTTACAAAACCAATAATGTATCGTGAAAGCAAAGCCAAGCTGAAGACAGGGCGCTATGGCGCTCATTAGGGGAGGCCTATGTCAAGCAGTGGATAAACCTAGGCTGATGATGATGGCCGTCAAAGTGTTCAATGAGCGACTCTACACTACTCTGCAGTACAACACGACTCACAAAAGCAATAATGGGTATGAGTTGCCACTGCACACCGATTCGAGAACCACAATAATTCTCTTCTGTGGCGACGTTCATATCAGATACGAAGTCGTGGCTCCGATACACGTACAGCAACCCGCAGAGCTCGAGGAAACACACGTAGGAGACTGCTATGCCGGTCATCAGCGAGTCCACGGATTCCAGCAGAGCTATACCACCCTGTTGATATTTACAAAGGCATGGTTTAGTTAAGGCTGGCGCTGAGTGTCGGCACGGCATGGCGCGGCATTTTGAATCGGTTTCCAAAAGAACAAATGAATTGGGCGGTGAGTTTTGCATCTCATTAGTCAGAATTTGATTGTTTGAGTATTCTAAGCAATGATGGCAAAACATTCGTTTACAAAGTTGATGGGAGTCTAAGGATGTAGGTTTTTTAATCAACAGTATACATGTACCTGCTTAAATATTTTATTATTGGTGTATGTTATTGATTTAATACTTTTCCATAGACTTTTAGAGTTTCCAGTAGATTTCTCCAACAGCGCTCTTTCTATTTTATTTTACTGTTTTTTATTACTAGGTACACAACAAACATACATACTCATAGACTTACATTGGTAGCAAATAGTACACTCAACAGAATGCACGGTACCACTAAGGCAGCTACAACAAGCTGTTCCACGAAACTGTAAAATAATCAATCATTACGAAAGATCTAGGTATAGCACATTAAATAAATATAGTTATATATAGTTTCTGCCCGCGGCTTCACACACGTTGTTTCTATGGATACGTTTTAATCTAATCTTCTATCCCATGGGAACTGATTTATGGGAAAAATGGCGTTTAATTCCGGCCTGGAACTAACTGTATGGAATTACAGCCCGATCCGTTCAGTAGTTTTTGCGTGAAAGAGTAACTAACATCCATACAAACTTTCGCGTTCATAATATTAGATGGATCAGTTGAGCTACCTGTACATTGTTTGCAATAGT
This sequence comes from Eupithecia abbreviata, assembly GCA_943735965.1. Classification (NCBI taxonomy): domain Eukaryota; kingdom Metazoa; phylum Arthropoda; class Insecta; order Lepidoptera; family Geometridae; genus Eupithecia; species Eupithecia abbreviata. The sequence goes on from OX030976.1 coordinate 5,894,321, forward strand.
CTGCTGTTAGTTCAATTGTTTCCATTGTAAACACTAGTTCTAATTTGTTTCTATTTTGAATTTATTTTTATAAATACTAACACTAATTTCACTCTGTACTCAAATATTGTATGTAAAGCTGACTTCAAGAGACTAAACGCAATCGCCATGTAAGAAAACGTGAGTCCGCTAAAAACTAATGTTGACCTGAAATATGTACAAACAATAAGTTCATTAAAAATACTTAGTTTAAAATGAAAAGGTTTATCAGCATTTTTAAAGGCTGTAGGTTATGGTCAAGCTATGAGGTATCATGCAGATATAAATAAAAAGACAAACAAGCTCTACGAAGCATTTATTTGAAAAGGATCCTTGTTTTTGGCAATAGGAGGCTGTACCAGCTTCTGAGCAGTCGTCTATCGGAGGAGGCTGGGAAACCGTCTAAGCTGTATCAACAGGCAGTTAAATACCGTGATTAATGTTTTGTTGCAAGTTTCCTCATTGTACATACTTCGTTTAAGGCGGTACCCCGATGCACACTAGCGCCGCCACCTATTCTATCTTATTATAACGGCACACTAGCGCCGCCACCGTATTTTGAATCTCTTATTATTTTTTCTTGATAATCCTATTTGTACACTTTTCAAAGTTCGCTGGTTGAAATAATAAAAAAAAAACAAAAAATTTACTTACACAAGATGTGAGTGATCTCCAAGCGAAGTGCATTTTGAATACATAGGAATAATCCATAACGTGCCTGTCACATAAAAAGACAATGTTTTCTTATGGTACTATTTAATTCATAATTCATATCATATATTGTAATTTCATGCATACAGGTAGTATCTTAGGTGTAGTCTTAGTGGGTAGGTACACAATGCATAAAAACCCTGTCAGGGCACAACAATTTTTGGGTTCTTTTTAAATGTTAGCCTAAAATTCTAAACAATCATTATTTATAAAATTAGGAATGTCATATAGGAATTATAGGAATGTCATGATTAGGTAGATAGGCTTACTAATTTAATCTGTAGGTATGTCAGCTAGTACACTTTCAGTTTTTTGTTTTAAATTGTCATCGGAGAAAAATTCGTGGATTGAATAATAGCATTTTTGTAGTAGTAAAGTTTTCAAGTGTTTCGTAAATATATTATCTTTTGGTTCGCATTTTAGGATTTCAGGTAGTTTATTAACTATTTTAATTAATCTAAATTTGGGGCTTTTGCTAACAGTTGTTAGGGTTGTATCAGTTTACTTTATATTACATATAATCAATAATTCATTTATTTCGTAACTTTCTTGAAATACACGTCCCATTAGTTTTGGCTGCAGATACGTAGCAATTTCAACTTACTAAGTTTATCTTATTAATTTGAAATTGCTACGTATATGTCAACAAATAATATCCAATTAAATTATACATACTACACTACTCAACAAAGTCTAGGGAACAAGCAATAATACTTCAACTTTTTTGTGAAAACTCGTAAAAAAGTACTGGTCACTAAAATTTATAAATTAAGGCTGGAAGAGGAATAAATCATTTGTTCGAAATTTAAAAAAAATTAAAACAAAAAATAAGAAGGAAAAACCGAACTTGGTCGCAGAGTAAGGGGTCTGCTAGCATAAAGTTGTTGTGATTTTTGTCATGTATCGATTTTTTTCTTGTGAAAAACCATTACTGCTAACTTTTTCGATATTTTTGAAACTCTAAGCGTTATGTCACGTCGTCATTTAACGCGGGAAGAGATGCTTAGGGCTGTGGGTATGTTGGAAGCTAGACGCAGTCAACGCGATATCGCGGCCGCTGTTCACACACATCCAAGCGTAATTTGCCGATTATGGGCACGCTACAGGGCTACAGGAGATGTAGCCGAACGTCACCGAGGAAGATACAGGGTCACTACCCAGAGACAAGATCGATTTCTGCAAAATGCTGCAAGAAGGCAGCCCCAGATTACAGCTCGCCAGTTGGTAGGAAGACTCCAGTCCCAGCACCAAGTGGTTATCAGTGACCAAACTGCCAGGAGAAGATTACATGAAGTCAATCTCCGCGCTCGCAGACCATTAAGAGTTCCAGCTTTGCGACGTGGAAATCGAGGGCGTCGTTTATTGTGGGCTAATGCACATTTGCGATGGACCGACAATCAGTGGGCACGTGTTCTCTTTTCCGATGAGTCTCGCTTCGGATTTCATCCTGATTCAAGGAGAGTGCGTGTTTGGCGTGTTCCTGGTCGCCAAAGTAGACTCCGAAATCCTCAGGAAGTTCATCCTTATCAAGGCGGAACGGTCATGGTGTGGGCTGGAATTCGCCTGGGTGGGAGAACTGATCTCGTTCGCATACGAGGCAATTTGAACGCAGAGCAATACATTGAACAGGTAGTGCATCCTATGGTCATCCCCCACCACCAGCAGTTTGGCCAAGATTTCGTGTTCATGCAGGATAATGCACGCCCACACACCGCAAGACAGGTGATGAATGTGTTCAGCGAGCACAATATCACGGTATTAGAGTGGCCTGCTCAGTCCGCCGATCTCAATCCAATTGAGCATGCATGGGATTTACTCGGAAGAAGAGCTTTCAGTGATTTTCCTCAAAATTTGAACACGGGAGAAGAACTTTTTTCGCATCTCTCCAGAATATGGAGCCTTATTCCACAGGCGACAATTGATAACTTGATACTCAGCATGCCACGCCGATGTAGAGCCGTGGCTAATGCCCTGGGAGGTCCAACGGATTATTAAACAGCTGCAAATAATGTTTTTTCATTTAATTTCCACGTAAGCGTCATATGTTTTTGTAATTTGAAGATTTTTTTTTTTTTGGTTTAGGCACTATTTCAGTTTTTTTTATTAAACCTTAATTTTTTACATGAACGCTTTTTATTTAATTGCATAACTGAAATCAAAAATAAATTTCGCTTCTTTTGATGTATAACATCTGGGACAAAAAAAAGTTGAATTAAAAGTATACACTAAAATATCCTTGTTCCCTAGACTTTGTTGAGTAATGTACAATAGAAATAAAATATATAGCCATCTATAAAATATATTCTTTCAGAGATTAGTGCGAGATTTCTAAGGTTCTCTTTTAACTCTCAGGTATTTATAATAAATGAAAAAAATATATATCGTGAGAAAACAAAGCAATAACTATAAATGTCTAGCTGTGGACTAACATAGGCTGATGATGATTAACTAGGTATGTTAACTTACTCTCTCGCATATTCGTGAACTCACTATCCACATTGGGTTGTATGAAGTCGACCAGAGCACACAGCGTGGCGCTCATGGAATGTAAGCAAGCCAGCAGCAGCAATATGCAGGAGTGCAGGACGTTATCACCATGTAAATCTTGGTCGATATGTCCCGAAGCTGCAACCAGGTTGTTTCATTGGTATAATTAAACATTTCCTTGAAAACCATGCATTCTATACTATTCATGAATTTATGAGTTGCAATTTTCTGAAAAACCCTTTTTACGAAACAGTAAAACAATAAAAAATAAATTATTTGAAATATTATGCATGGAATATTGTTATTGTATAATTAAATACATGTTATACAATTAAGGATCTTGTAATTGTACAATAATACTTGCCTTGTATAATTTCCGATTTATATAAATGGTGAATAAATACAAATTCGATCCTATTACTTAACAGCACATACGGCTTTGGCGAAGTGACGGCAGCGGAGGTGTTAAAATATACAGAAGTAAGCTACTACCCTTGCTCTGGCAGATCCGTTCCTGTAGCCGGCTTTTACAATAACCACGGGCTAAGTTAGACGTGTCGATTTGTATTGCGCGATTGCCGCGGAGCGGCATTTACTCGTACTTATTGAAATAAATAAATATTAAAAATATACTCTCACTAGTTTTTCTATAATCTCGTGTGTCGGTCGCGGACGTTTTAGGAATGAATAACTGCATTTCATCCTAGCACGCCCTTTCGCACGCATCAGGTAGCATCTCGCCTACCGATTAGTTCGCGCCTTTGACGCTTAAACGAGTCAATTATTTCAATAACTAAATAGGTATTTTTGAATAACTAAACTATGTCGGAACTGGCTTTATATTATAGTATGATTTCTCCGTATATTATTTATTTTCGCCCAAAGTTGGGCTTAAATCAGTGTTGAACACCTCTTTCACAATTTTGGGTGTATACAAGCATCGATAATGACGAGATTAATCGATATAATCCTTCGTTTCGGATGGTCAACATAAAACAGGTTAGTAGTACCCTTCGGTTGACGAGTCGCTCATTTTTCCATACATACGTGGTATGGAAAAATGAGCGACTCGTCAACCTTAAAGAACTAGGCTGCACTAACTAACCTGTCATCACCAGATGATATATATATATATCTAATGAAATAATTCTCGTTTACCGTAATGATTTAATCCTTTGCCGATAATAATTTCTGTTCCCATACTTGCAGAATGAATGTAGAGAGCCACCTCTAGCGCGTCAGCTACAGCCTGAAATAAAAAGTTAAAAGAATAGCGCAGTAGGTATCTAGTCTAATAGGAAAATAAAACTTACCTGATATAAAGTAAGTCAAATTTGTTTTTTCTGATGACAGTTCATTTCTTCATTCGTATGAGAAATTTTTCTAAGGTGAAGGGAGTTTTCGAGTGAAGGGATTTTTTTAATGATCTAGCATACATAGGTACCGAACGCGTTAGGAGGTTGAATCGTGGTCGAGGTAACGACTAATGATATACCCATATCATTAGTCGTTACCTCTACCACGATTCGGGGTAAGTTTTATATGAAATGGTCGAGGTAACGACTAATGATATACCCATATCATTAGTCGTTACCTCTACCACGATTCGGGGTAAGTTTTATATGAAATGGTCGAGGTAACGACTAATGATATACCCATATCATTAGTCGTTACCTCTACCACGATTCGGGGTAAGTTTTATATGAAATGGTCGAGGTAACGACTAATGATATACCCATATCATTAGTCGTTACCTCTACCACGATTCGGGGTAAGTTTTATATGAAATGGTCGAGGTAACGACTAATGATATACCCGTATCATTAGTCGTTACCTCTACCACGATTCGGGGTAAGTTTTATATGAAATGGTCGAGGTAACGACTAATGATATACCCATATCATTAGTCGTTACCTCTACCACGATTCGGGGTAAGTTTTATATGAAAACCAACTCAGTCAGAAGAGTCAGAAAAGAACGCAGTCGCTAGGTACAAGGCGGCGGCGCTAGAGAAGCGCGTGTTGCCATGGATAACGAAAGTAAAATAACTAAAAAAAACATACGGCTACTATATCTTTGGGACCGAGCTGGATTAGCTTAGGTAAGGAATGCAGTAAATGCCCCGCCGTTATGTTGGTTGCGCCGCAAAACGTCAAGCAAACTATCCATATCCATGGTATGATCACCAACCAACATTGGACATTATTCCACACGAGCTGTAAAAATAATTTATCTACACTCACAAAGCATAAAATGTCCTACACTACGTTTGCCAAGTCGCGGTCTCCGCACAAGAACACGTTGATCCCAGTGGTTTTCGTGATATATGCCTGCCCACTGCCACCAGCCCGTTTGCTTTGCGCCCACAGTATAGAAATATAGTACATAGAACAAATTTTTGCCTTCTAAATTTATTCCTTGCGAGTCGCATCCTGTTCTTCCGAACTATGGCGGTAAAGTTAACTCTGCAATATGATAACTATAAAAATAACAAAAAGATAAAACAAAAAATCTTCTATCTGCTACAAATTACTTTAATAAAATCGATTTTAGAATTTCTTTTTTTTTTCGAATTGCTAAGGCACCCATTATATCCTTTTATGTATTAAACCGTAATCAATTAAATAAAATCTTTACATAAGGTGAATATACATATGTAGTGACAGAGAAACGACGGCAGGTCGATGATGAAGTAGAAAATTATTGCCTACGTTAATATGTATATAGTTTAAAGAATGTTTTATTTCACAAAATAAGTAACAAAGTTCACTTAAATGACAATACAATATACTTAAGCTTACTATCTTCACTAATAAATATATTATGCTAGTACCTATTGTTATACATAGGTAGTTATCAAGTAGTTTGACGACCGATGTGGCGCGGTAGGCGAAGGTCCGCCTGTGACGCAAGAGGTTGCGGGTTCGATTCCCGCCTCGGAACAATTGTGTGTACGATCTGCAGATGCTTGTTCCGGGTGTTCTGGTCGTTATATGTATAATAAAAAAAATATCTATCTATGTAATCCATTGTATTATGTATATCAGTCATCTAGTACCCATAACACAAGCTCTGCTTACCTTGGGGCTAGATGATACTGTGTGGATTGTCCAGCATTATTTATTTATTTATTTATTTTAGTTAAAGTTATTTCCTATGATATTGTGTTCCGTATAAGTAACAATTTTTGTCATACATATATACATATGTTGTTTTAGTTTTTTCTTAAAACGTGCATTGATAAAAAAAAATCGATGTTGTCAGGTAAGTTATTATAAATCTGTGCACCTTCATACATTATGTTTCGCTTTCCATAGTTGTTCCGTGGACTCCTCAGTTTTAACTTATTTTTACTTCTTAAATTGTAGGTGTAGGTTTTCTTTGTTATTGTGATTTGTGTATGTATTTTATTAGTTACTATTTTTCTAACAAGCAAGTCAGGTAGGTAATTATATAGTTGGTTGATATTAAAAAATTTGGTTTCTTTGTAAATAGTATGAGTGCTAGTTAGGTAGTCGTATTTGTAAAGAACTTTAATAAATAATTACAGTGTTAACATACTTTACCAAACCGAAGACGTTCCGCTAAAAGCATGATCCATAGTACCGCCCATACGCACAGGTTTGAGAGCAGCAAACTTATATTAAGCTTTCCGAAGCTTAGGCTAGAGCGCAACTGGACAACTTCAACACTGAAAATAAAAGAGTAACCCCTGATCACTCAAACGCATCTCAGATTTAAGCCGGTCTCAAGAGACGATTTTCTGACATATTTTCATTGAAAACTGTCAAAAAATGGCTACTAGGTGTGCATCTGAGATGCGTTTGAGCATTCGAGCGTGAGTATGGATGTCACGAATATTCGCATTCGCAAGCATTCATGCGAATGTTTACCTAATTATGTTTTTATTTGTCATTGTAGTTTTAAAGAAAACATTATATTTTATAGTACCTAACTTAATCAGCATGGAAAATATGAATCACTTCCGGTGATATTTTGATGACCTCTGTGGCACGGCGGGCGAAGGTCCGCCTTCGACGCAGGAGGTTGCGACTTCGATTACCGTCTTGGGAACAACTGTTGGTATGATCTGTAAATATTTGACCCACGTCTTCTGGGTATTTTCTATGTATATTCAAAAAAAATCGAAGTATCTACATATGTAATATATTGCATATACATAATGCAATATATTACATAGATACTTCGATTCATCAGTCATCTAGTACAACACAAGCTCTGCTTAGCTTGGGGCTAGCAGATGCTGTGTGGATTATACAGTATCATTTATTTATTGATACGTATATTACCGACCACACTATGAGGAACTTACTAGAAATAGTTATAGGCAGGAGTGCTGAACAAAGCTGGGTAGGTTCCATCGTAATGCTCTAAGCACATTGCCATATTAACTGGATGTTTTTGTGTTTGTCTCTTGTCTCCTTCCCTAGAAAAATTTAATAAAACTGTAATAATTACTTCAAATCCGTTAACTGTTTCAAGTTTTGCGGGATAATTACTAATCCCTTGGCAATATAATATAATAAAAACATTTTAAAGGACCACCTCGGGATCATCCTCTATTCTATACAACAAAAGAATCGTCCAAATCGGTCCATAAGAACCGATTTCGATATATATAATACGGATTATTTCAATATAGATATTTTAATTCATTCTTGTATGTCTGTTCCGTATTTATATGACGGAGAAGTCGACAGACATACATAAAAAAACATACAACTGAACGTTCATCTCATTTAACCTTTTTCATTTTATTCGAAGTCGGTTCGGTGAAAATGGAACCCTACTTGTCGCAACTATGTTCGTATTGTTTTTGTAATTAATTTATTTCAGGCAACATTAGTCTACTACAGGATGTAAAATACTTTAAAACTACGGCCCATGTAAAATATATACCTTAGTCTAACATACAAAAAATAAACCAATTTCCTAGCACGAAGAAAAGTAAAACGAAAAAAAAAAAGTTCTTACGGAGCCACCTCACTACACATTTCTCCATCCACTTTCTCGAGGAAAGTGGATGGTCTTCAAATCCTAAATTTTAAGTATTTCTACGTAGGTACCTTCTTTGTTACTAAAGAGCTTAGCAGTCTCAAGGGACACAAGACATGTATGTAGGACTAATTACACTTGTGACTAATTAATTATACGTGCAAGCAACAAGTGTGTGCGCTAACTCGGGTGCACTCTCTATCAACCTCACTCAATCCGATAGGACGGCCCAGCCGATATGACTGTGTCAGTACCTTTCATGTCAAGTATGTAAATCATCATCACCATCATCGTATCAGCCCATACATAGGCCTCCCCATAAGACCGACGCGACGCCACAAAGAGCGGTACTGTAACAGCGTTATAATTATAACGGTAATTTTACCGCGGATAACGCGTGTTAAGGCGCATTTTAAAGCGAATAACTTGTGAAAAGGCATTATTTGCGTTAAATGCTAAAATTAGCGTAATTACGCTTATAACGCGCGTAACGTTATGTAAATAGCATGGTAGCCCCACTGAGCCGTCTCCATCCATCGACTCCCTGTAACCGCTACGATCTCGTCGAACGGAGTGTTTGGAGACCGCTGCCACCTCTCGAGAACCTTTACTCCTCAGGGGTTATCAGTGTATTTTTTTTTAATGTATGTACATATGTTTTTTTTAATGTATGTATGTACATCAAATCTTTTTTATGAATTATTTTAAATTTTTTAACACCCTATGCAAAAACGAGGGGCTTTCTGTCTGTGGCAGTAGTCGTAGCTCCCGAACGGATGAACCGAATTTTGTTTGAAAGGTGAATTACTCGGGAATGTTCTGAACCGCTACAAAATGGCGTTTCGGTTGTTTTTTAATTTAATGTTATTTACTAAACAAATCTTACCGATATTTTAGACTGGACACATTTCTCCATGCTTTGTGATTTAAGCCAACAGTAGAAGTCTCTGTCGTAGAACTGAGTTCTTTAGCAGCTCTCGCCGAGTATCTCTTGGACTATAATATTATTGTTAGTTTTAATCAATTTTCATTTCGGTCTGACAATACAATGACAATACAATATCCTTAAATAGTAATCCATTCAACGAAGTAGGGGAGACCGAGGGCAGTTGAAACAATTTTAACGTTTTGCTTCGTTTAAAAAATTCTATCAACATTAACAGAATGAATTTAGTGTTAATCGATACTACATTTCATATACTTCCAATTGATTTAATCAAAAAAAGTGTAAATATAAACTCTGTGGCAAAAACTCAATTTGAATGTAATAAGAAATTTTGTTTCAACTCCCCCTATACTGAGGTAAGTTGAAACAGGGGTCGAGGTGAGTTGAAACATTGTATATTTGAGTAGAATAAAGTAGAGCAGACCGAAAACAAAACCGAGGAGAGTTGAAACAGTCTACAATCTCCTCAGCTTCAAAAATCCTCCCAATATTTATAAAATTATAAACCAAGTCGGAAACACTTAGAAATAAACTGTACCAGTGCTGTCATTTAAATGATTAATTGATGAGCTTTCAAAATGTATATAAACTGAATCAAAATCCAAACGCATTACCATAATATAGAAGTCTTAAGAAAACGTACAAAACTTACTTTTCATTATTTTAGAGATGTCGGAACAAGAACTACGAAACCGAGCACCAACGGTCATAGACGGCAACTGAGGCGCGGGCGGGTGGCGGGACTCGGGTTTATTTACGACATTTCCAGCTGGCTAACGACTCTAGGTTCCGCAAAATCACTGCTATTTCAACTCACATTTGTTTCAAACCCCTCAGTCTCCTATTGTGGATGGAAAGGTGTAAAGCAGAGAGTTTGGTTTCGGAACATTGTTTGGACTAATAATACCCTGTGAGGTGAGTCCTAGGACCACAAAGAATGTCATTGTTGTTGTTTAGTATGTTTGTCTCCTACCTGGTCCAAACAGTTCCTCAAAGTTCCGTAGTAAAATTTCTGCTTTCGACTTTTCCCCTCTTTTGTGCACTCTTTGACTGGACTTTAGGTACATTAACAATAATAAAAATAAGGTGTACCTTTCTCACTTCTCGAATCGGCGGATACGCGTTTAGATCGAAGTCACTGAAAGAATAAGCAAGTAGCTTACAAATAAGTTCAACATAGAAATACCGATATCACGAAAGTAATTATAATGTAAGCAATAATTAATTCGATTATTGGGGGAGGCCTAAAACCAGCAGTGGACTAACATATGCTGATGACAATGATGATGAGGAATTGGAATATTTAAAATAGCATGCATTTAATTTACATACCTATTGTTTACATTATTAATATTTATTTAAAGGAAAACCAGAAGCTTATATATAACACAATAAAAAGTTAATTAATACTAGAAAGCTTATTGAATTTGATAATTATCTTTAGATTACAAAATTAATTTACAAGAATGATTACTCTAAACACCTATCATCAACATTATCATTATTGGTACCAATAAATTCTCTGCTGAGCCGCCGCCTGGCCGAGCTAACACTTGTGCAGAATAAGTCAAAGTCATATTGCTTACTTAAGTTGTTAAAATTGTTACTCGCGCGCCAAATGAAGGAATTTTGTCGGTAGTTGGTGCCAGCGTCAGGAACATACATAGGTGGGTTAAATCTAATAGATTTGGAGGGAACGTTAAGCTTAATTTTCTCAAGTAAGTTAGGACAATCGATTATGTTCGATGTGATTTTGAGTAGGATAGATCGGCGATCTCACGACACTCGCAAAGAGGGATAATGTGAAATTGCTTACATAGATCGAGGTAGTTAGCTGAACTATACGGAAATTTTAAGACGAAAACAAAGGTACTTTATAAACTTAACTTGGATACGCTCGATTCTTTAAATATATACCTACATCATAACGAGGGTTCCAGATTTGTGATGCATATTCTAGATGGTTCTAACAAATGTACAATAAAGAATTTTAAAAGTTTTGACGCGGTGAAAGCTGTACGAACTTCTCATTCATGACGAATCCTAGTGCTTTAGAGGCTTTAGGCTTTTTTGATGTAATCATCTAAAATGAGTTTAGAGTCGTGGATGACACCGAGATCCCTAACAACACTAAGTTTTGCAGATACTCTGACTTCAGAGAGTAGCTAAAAGCAATTTTGGTTTTCTTTCGAGAAAATGTCACTATAGAGCACTTGGATGGATTAAGCTCGAGCTTATTAATATGACAATAGTAGTCTAGCCTAGACAGGTCCGCCTGAAGGTCGAGAGCATCGTTTTGAGACATCATTATTTTTTAAATCTTCATGTCGTCTGCAAAACATAGCACATGACTACTTAGAAAACAACTGAAAATATCATTAACAAAGATTAAGAATAGCAACGAATCGAGACCCAATTAGAAATATAATTCCTAATTACAATAGCCTGGGAGCGGTTATTGATATATGAGGCGAACCATATTGAGTAAGTCACCGTAGCTGTCAAGCTTATGATCAATCCTGTCGAAGCATTTGCTGTAGTGATCATAAGCAAGTCAGCTTATGATCAATCCTGTCGAAGCATTTGCTGTAGTGATCATAAGCAAGTCAGCTTATGATCAATCCTGTCGAAGCATTTGCTGTAGTGATCATAAGCAAGTCAGCTTATGATCAATCCTGTCGAAGCATTTGCTGTAGTGATCATAAGCAAGTCAGCTTATGATCAATCCTGTCGAAGCATTTGCTGTAGTGATCATAAGCAAGTCAGCTTATGATCAATCCTGTCGAAGCATTTGCTGTAGTGATCATAAGCAAGTCAGCTTATGATCAATCCTGTCGAAGCATTTGCTGTAGTGATCATAAGCAAGTCAGCTTATGATCAATCCTGTCGAAGCATTTGCTGTAGTGATCATAAGCAAGTCAGCTTATGATCAATCCTGTCGAAGCATTTGCTGTAGTCAGTATAAATCACGTCAATTTGATGCCAATTATCCATAGATTCAGGCAAGAAATCGTTAAAAAGAACAAAGTTGGATACCGTCGAGCGACCTTTGAGGAACCCATGCTGCGATACATTGAACGAGTCTTGGAGGGTAGCATACACTTGATTATAGATGATTCTTTCGAAAATCTTCGCACTGTTTCAAAGATTTGCGAAACAGTAAGGCAATAGGAGTACACACAGATTTCGCGCAACCGATCAAAAATATTGGGCTGATGTTATCAGGTCCGGCTGATATGGAGGTGTTTTAATATTGGGCTGATGTTATCAGGTCCGGCTGATATGAAGGTGTTTTAATATTGGGCTAATGTTATCAGGACCGGCTGATATGGAGGTGTTTTTTAGAATGTTTTATATTAATGAATGTGTTATTTTAGAATATTATTTAGAATGTGTTAAGAATGTTTAGTCAATGTTATGATACGTGTAAGATTTGTTGTGCTATATTCATTCATTCATACACAATGTAATTTGTTTTTGAATAAATAAACTGAACTAAACTATGTCACCGTTTTAAGCGTACCGGCAATATGTGAAAGGTAGTTGGGCGTCACCAACCGAGTGCACCACGTACACAGCTGTTATAGCAGCTACGGCGCAGCAGCAGATGGCGCGCACCACAGCATTTATACATATCGCTATGCCAATACCTGCAAAGCAAAGTTTACAACTATTAAGTATAAAGGCAAGACAGACTGAACCCACGCACGTAGGTACACGGCGCTTTAACCCTTCCACTGTGGCCGCCATTTTGCAAAATTGGGAGCTGTTACACCAATTTATATAGTTGGAATCGGTATGAAATGAGCTACATTACAAATACAGTGATTTGCAATGTTTAAGTTATTAGTTATTCTTAATTGAAATGAGGAAGAGCGATTTTTTCTATAATTCAGTAAAAATAAATTAAATAAATCGAGATTTCATCGCTGGAATTTGTATGAAAACAAATGCACTCATCGAACGCCACGCCATCCATTTTCTCACCTATGATAAGTAAGAGCAATGTTATGTTCTAGCTAGATGTTCAATCAAAGAAAATGTCTTACCATCTAGCATTGGAATGATCCTGAATGCCCGACCGGGGCCACTGATACTCCATTGGCCTAAATACGTTTCGAAATGCCGCAAGGGATTCGCATGCGCAGCTACAGCCCCTATGAGGAGGACCATGAACAAAACTGAAACAACAGAACATTACAAGAAAAACATCAAAAGTGCGCTCTAAAAATATTTTTTATGTGTTTGGCCGGAGTATACATTCGCATTTATACACGTATCTCGCAGAACGCAGCGACGAGAGGGCGCGGGTGGGGGCCGAATGACATGACGCGACCTTGGACCAGGTGTAGGGTCTATCCCATGAGGTGGACCGACGATCTGGTGCAAGTAGCTGGATGCGAACCCAGCTGATAAGGCTATTGTGGGGATCTTTGGGGGAGGCCTATATCCAGAGGCCGAATTCTGCAAACCTATCGCTTTTCTATAACAATGGCATCGTCGCAGAATCGTCCATAGACGAACAAAACTCTAGATAGATAATGCGAGGGTGCTGCACTGGTTTGCACAAAAGGATTAGTAGAAAGTTTCAACCACAATCCTCTTCAATCTGTAGTTTCTTTCATCAAAGGTAAAATGCCAAAATGTGTCCTTACGAGAGACAAAACCATTATTATGATGAAGCGATTAATTTAATAGAGTTAAGGTCCGTATGGTGCCAAGAAAGAAAAAAAAAAGACGCATTTTAACATGAACAACGCGTGAAAAGCGTTAAAATGCGCCTTTACGTAAGTTATTCGCGCTAAAATTGCGTAATAACGCTGATAAAGCGCGTCACATTATGTGATAAATAGCGTGGTAGCCTTGCTGAGGGGTCCAGTTAGCTGAGATGATGATAATAAAAAACAAAACTCACGAATTCCACCAGTAAGTGCCGTAGCCGGTATCCGGCAGTGCATCGTCAGGAGACTTCCCACGACCAAAGAGCCAATGCGCAGTCGACGGCGACCGGCGAGTCGCCTCGGGTGCCCGCCGACGACGCCGCCGCCGCCGAGCGCATTGTCCATACCAGGGATTTGTGACGTCGACCATATTACTGACCACTGACTCTATAAAACCATAAATGGGGTGTTCCTACCTAGACGCAGTGAACGGAAAAGGTTTTTATCCTTTCACTGTGTACAAGAGGTTAAACGAATACGGTGTTAGAATACCTAAGAATAAATAAATAATGCTGATCAGTCCACACGGCATCACCTAGCCCCAAGTAAAGCAGAGCTTGTATTATCGGTACTAGATGACTGATTTACATAATACAATACATTACATAGATAGATATTTTTATAATATACATCGATAACGACCAGCATACTCGGAACAAATATCTGCAGATGTACACACAATTGTCCCGAGGCGGGAATCGAACCCGCAACCTCCTTCGTCGCAGGCGGACCTTCGCACACCGCGACACAGAGATTCTTCTTAGGTCAAATAAGAAGAATAGAAGAAGCGCTAAACTTATTTTTGCTGCCGAAACCGTTTCCAGTTAACCTTCCTGCCTTCGCAAATGTTTCTGTATAGCTCTTGGTCACCAAAATGATTAGAGAACAAACTTAAACGGCACTTACCATATCCTGGTTCTCATATGTGAGAATGGTCTCAAGTGAATTGTTTCTGGAACGCGCCATTGTGCACACACTTGTAATTTTGCAATAATTTCGTGATAAGTTATTCACATTTTATCTAACAATTTAGGTCCTCTTCTTTCATTGATTAATTTACAATTTCATCTGTTTTGATAATGGATTGATTGACGTTACGGAGTTTTATTGATAGACTAAATCAAAGAGTAAAGTATTATAATATAGAAAGATCAATCAGTGTCAAAGATAGATATTATTTTGACAAAGCGCTTGATAATTCGTTTTGATGTAAATCAAAAGAGTTTTACATCTTATCTATGAAGTGGAAAACCTCCGGCGGCGGCGGCGCCCCCATCGCCTTGGAATAAAGATATCATACTAATGCTAATGGAAATGTATTTAAGTGCCTAGCCTTCGAGCATAAATGGCTTGTACAATAATAAAAATGTATTTAAAGCGAAACCTAAAAACTCTATGGCCTAATAAAGATTTGCATTTGAGCCTACGCAGAAAACATACATTCAATACTCTTCATAATCAATGGTTTATTTAATAAATTATCCTATCTAAATCTAAGATTCAAAATCCAACAGATTTTAAAAATAAAATGCTTACTAACATACTAAAACTTACAATCCTTCCATTATACGTGGGCTTTCTTAAGGGTATTTATTTACTATGTACACAGTTCTTTTGATAGGATACTACGATTTAAGTATTGAGTTCAAACAATAAGAACAATATTATACTTTCTCATTCAAATAACATAATTTACGCATATTTCTTCGAATATAATGTAGAGGAAAGCCGAAATACTATAATAATCATGAATAGATTTTCTGGCCTATCTTTCAGGGCCGGGAAAAAATACATTATAGATTCTAGCTTCAAGACAAAAAAGTTCACTTCAGCTAATTGTCAAACAGCTTCTTTCTGCGTCTTTGGGCATCTCTTTCTACACTGTGAAAACTGAGCGAGACAGCAGACCCAGGAGAATAGAAAGTGCGCATCCAGTGTACAGCCACTAGAAATGCTTACTCGCTTCCTCTCAGCAGAATACATACAAACGTTCTGCTCAGTACTGAGAACTGTTACTACATTGTTTTAGTGTGGGTTTGTAGAATCACATTCATTTGCGAATCTGAGCGTAATCCCTATTCTTCGAAGTTCTAGGTTTTGGTCCTAAAATACCCAGTCTACGGAGCAAATGTCTCTTTGCTCTATAAAACTACATCATCAATACAGACTTGTTACAAAACAACTTGAACTATGTAAGCTGGGTACCGACCGGTGTTACGGAGCGCAATGTACCATTCGCAGCGAGCATGACTCGTTACACCGTGTGCAAAATTCCGTCTTGTTACTCGTTGCAAGAGCCTTTTTTCCCTGTACTACTGCACGAGCGACAGTGTGCCGCTATATCTCGCGAAGAACCGACAACCGCTGGGGTAAACGTGTTCTTGAGTGGAGGCCACGCTTTGGCAAACATAATGTAGAGCGCCCTCCACCCAGGTAGGAT
The DNA here is from genome assembly GCA_943735965.1 of Eupithecia abbreviata. NCBI lineage: Eukaryota > Metazoa > Arthropoda > Insecta > Lepidoptera > Geometridae > Eupithecia > Eupithecia abbreviata. Next base: position 5,910,660 of record OX030976.1, read on the forward strand.
AAATACCTAAGAAAGACTGCAGGGAGATGCTGGATGCGTCTAGCTGAAGACAAGGCGCTATGGCGCTCATTGGGGGAGGCCTATGTCTAGCAGTGGATTAACATAGGCTGACGATGATGATTACTGCACGAACGCTCGCTGCCATATAACACGTGACATTACGCCCCGTAACTCCCGCCGGTCATTCCCCGGCTGTACACATCACAGTTCAAAACCGTGAGTTTCCAGTCCACTCACAAGTTCGACGTACATTCAGCGCGATCATGTTGGTTTACTTTGAACTTTGACCGTTGGTTTAAGCCGGTTTGAGCCTTTAGGTCAGGGTTCGAATCTGAACGACGACGTCCGGGGTGTTAAGTGTTAGGGCGGCGGCGCGGAGGCTTGCGGCGCGTCCTGCGGCAGAGTGAAGTTGGTCAGGAGGTCGCGCACGGCCGGCCACAGCGTGCATTCCGAGTGGGATTGGTTGAACTCGTTGAAGCTGGAATGGATTTTGGAGTTTTTAGAGAAATTAGCAGCTGCAATGTGCTATTGGATTGTTTATATCTATAAAGATATTGAAGTGAGTTCCATTAATGAAACCCGTGGTGTATACGTTTGTAAAAGACATAAATACTACTTTTGGTAAAAAAATTAATAGGCAAAACATTTTATTATTATTTTATCTGCCAATACAACTTACTTATAATGTCTCGTGATCATGGCGCATAAACTGCACCGAAATATTAGAAAACTCAAAAATCAAATAATGATAATAAAAAAAAAATGCTAACAAAGTACATGAATTATAATAATAAATAAAACTGGACAATTCACACACCATTATCTATTAGCCCCATGGTAAGCAGAGCTTGTGTTATGTGTCCTAGATAACTGATATACATAATACAATACATTACATAGATAGACATTTTTTTATTATACATAGAAACCAGAACACGCGGAACTAAAATATATGCAGATCGTACACACAGTTGATCCGAGGCGGGAATCGAACACGCAACCTCCTGCGTTGCAGGCGGACCTTCGCCCACCGCGCCACATCGGTCGTCAACTACATGATACTGAATTATTGTTATATAAGTTAAGGAGGAGGTAGTATTATTCTTACATAGTATGTTCTTTGGATCAAAAACCTTTAGGGGTCAAGGGGTAAACATCCTGTTATAAATAAATAAATAATGCTGGACAATTCACACAGCATCATCTAGTCCCAAGGTAAGCAGAGCTTGTTGAGCGTTAAAAATGACTTTTGTGTAAATAACCATGATAGTTTCAAAAGTTTTAAGAATGAGTATCGTTACCGTTTGAGATGCAAGCTGACAGCGATAAGGTGTGGCTGCGCGTTCTGTTTGTCGGCGAGCTGCGTCACGTTGAGCTGCATGTCGTACACCAGGGGCAGGACCATCTGCGTGTCGCCGCGCGTCAGGCAGATCTGATGAGATAAACAACTTGATCAAGTGCTCGCGACCTTTATTCTTCACCAGCGGACCGTCCCGGGTATTAGAACCTTTGGCTACATTAATGGAGTTTTAGTAAGGATCCCTAATTTTTTTGAAAATATAATATAGCCTATGTTCACCGCGGATAGTGTAGCTTTCCAACGGTGAAATAATTTTTCAAATCGGTCCAGTAGTTTCGGAGCCTATTCGTTACAAACAAACAAACAAAAAATCAAACCTTTCCTCTTTATAATATTAGTATGGACTACATAGTATAAAACAAAGTCGCTTCCCACTGTCTGTCTGTCCCTATGAATGCTTAGATCTTTAAAACCACGCAACGGATTTTGATGCGGTTTTTTTAAATATAGAGTAAAATAACTCTATCTTTTTGCGCGAGGTCGGCCCGCACGAGGGCCACTAGAGCTAAAGTAGAGTATATGGCAACAGCACTCACAAAGAACAGTATCTTGTGTTTGACGAGCAGCACGGCCGGCTGTCCCGCAGGCACTATGGGCGGCGCCGCGGGCGGGATGCGCAGCGCCCACTGGAGCGTCCAGAGCGCGGGCGCGGGCGGCGCTAGGTCGGCCCGCATGAGGGCCACTAGAGCGGGCAACACCGCGCCGCCCGAGCCCCAAGCTTTACCCCAGCCTTGGAGAGCCGTGGCGCGGTATGGAGGGATCGCTACGCGCTGCTCAAAGAATTTCTCCATCACCTGTAATTATCAATGTTACTTTGAATGCAGTTATTGAAAAATTACGACAATTTTGGGAGAATACAATTTTGGTCTATATCCATAGTCGTATCCTACAACACAGTCTGTAGTAATTCACAACTTGTGTGAGTTACTACAGACACATTTTGAGAAGTCTTATTAAAAGGCCGTAACCTCAACAGTATCATTCCAGCTACTAACGAACGCCTGATATAACGGCACTGTAGCAGCGGAACGTGACGTCAGCAGTCCAGGTGTGCATACCTGCAAGTCGTCAGCGGTCCAGGTGTCCTTATGATCAGGCAGCGGCGTGAGGTGCAGGTGTAGAGACTGCATGTGCTGCGGGTGCAGCGCCACACGCGCCGCCAGCCCGGCGCTGTCGCAGCGGAACGTTAGGGAGGCAGCTTCCACGGACACCATCGTTAGCTGGAAACAAAAAACAACTCGATATTAGTCCCGCTATATCAGACGTGACCCACACGCTCCACTGTCCGCACTGATATTATACAGATTGATCACACGCTTCACTTTCCTCACTCGTATTATACTGATTGATTCGAGTGGGAGTGGTCGCGTTTGACAGAACTCAACGTTATCTCAGTGTAGCGAGCAAGGCGTGCCACTCTGTGTGTTGACATGCAGAGCCAGAAACACTACCACGCTATTTAACACATAACATAACGCGCGTTATCAACGTTATTACGCTAATTTTAGCGCGAATAACGCGTGTTAAAGTGCATTTTAACGTGAATAACTCGTGAAAAGTCGTTAGGCACGGCCAGCTGAGCGAGCCGTGCTTAGTGCTACTCTTTATAACTATCAAGAAGTTTCACGTACTCCGCCATAGCGCCTGCCTTCTCGATTTTTTCATTAACATGACACTCACATAGTCCTCCGCCTGCACGAACCGCTGCAGCGTCCTCTTCATATAGACGCAGGCTAGGAAGCGCTGCAGCGGCGCGAGCGCGGGCCCGGGCGGCGCGCCGAGCGGCGGCTCGCACCCGCTGCACAGCACCTCTAGCTTGCACACCGGGATGGGCGTGGCGGTGGCGCCGGCCCACGCGCGCCCGCCCACCAGCACGCGGGAGCCACTTGATGACGTCGGTTGGGGACCTGGAAACACATCACAATATAATTATTTTTAAACTTACGCGATAAATACCCGTTGTATTAGTACATCACAATATAGGAGGAACTCAGAGCGTTTAACTCGTCAGCGTCATGCGAGGCGGAATGATGGTGGCTGGCTATGTTCGACATGATGAGGGATGGTGTCCGGGCCACAGGTTAACTAGAAACGGTCTCGGTGATTGTATATTATATATACCTTTGTGTTCAACATGATGCCTCGGCGAAGGATGGTGTCCGGGCGAGGGGCGAGGCAGCGACGGCGAGGCCGGCCACGCGGTGAAGGGGGAGGTGGGCGGCGGGTGCGGGGAGGCGGCGGGCGCGGCGTGAGGGGACGGCGCCATGGGTGAGGCAGGGGAGGCCGAGATTCCGGGCCCGGAGCCGCCGCCGGTCGACCCGGGAGGGGAGGTCAGGTTGAACGTGCCACCGCCCATCTGGAAACAAGCATCTGTCAGATATATGCTGGCGGCGTAAAGTATGGACCTCTCTCTACGTCAAGTGATTCGTCTAGAATCCGCCCGTAACAGTCAGTTAAAGCTACATTTCTTTTACATAAAAGATAGAGCCGTAGGCGACGCGCTTTCATTTAAAGATTGAGTGTTTAAGGAGACTCCAACATCCCGTCTCCCAAGCCAACCTAACCAGCCCGTGGTACACCCTACTAGATAACGAACTAGGCTCTGGTGAAAATATCAAACCATCCTTCATATTAGATAACTCATTCATTTTATTTTCCATTACTTACACTGTCAGAAAAGTGTTCAACTAGATACAATTGCCATAAACAAAGAATCATCATCATTTAATAATTAAATTGTAAAAAAACAAACGCGTTACAAAGGATGACAAGAACTACCTGATGTTGCGCAGGAGAGGCCGGATGTGGTGTGAGGGGCGCCGAGTGCGGCGTGTGAGGCTGCGGCGGCGTCATCGGCGCAGGGAAACGTAAACCGCCTGTAAAAGAACACATTCACCTTTATTTGTATTGTTATAGAGCTCACTTTAATATTATAAAACCATATTATCATTATTAGTTTGATCCTTAAAGCTTTGGAATAGGAGTTGATTTTTGATCAGCTTGTGGTTTACCTGGCGGCATTGGAGACATCGGCGATGGTGGATTGTCATCTTCAGCAAGCAGTCTCACGTTTATGTCGTCAACGTATTTTGATAGGAACGCCTAATGACAAAAAGAAATTTACATTCAGATACTTATACCCTATCAAAAGTCAGTACTGTCGAACAAAATACAAATAAGAGATACAAATTTGGCGTGTCGACTTCAACATCCTAAATAATGAAAATGGGTTTAAAATTTATTTAGTTTAAAAAAAGAATCATCCAAATCGGTTAACGTGATATTGAGTTATTCGTCCATTTGAAAATTTGAGACTTATATGGTTTTGTAACTAATAATAATGGGTGCCAATGTCAGAACTGGACCAAATTGAAATTGAGGAAGCACCAGCTTTCAAATAAAAAAAGAATCATCAAAATCGGTTCACCCAGTCGAAAGTTCTGAGGTAACAAACAAAAAAAAAGTAGATTAAGAAAGAAGTTCGTAACGTTACGTCGTAAGAATCAAAGGTAATGTCAAAAAGAAAGAGATAGTAGTATTTTTCTTACCTTTAGTCCTTGCGCAGGTGCGAATTCATCGACAACCGAGCTGCGATCGAACTTCGAGTAAGATCCGTCGCGGATCGTGACGATGCCTCCGCCACGAATGCCCACTTCTATTGAATATGCTCCCGCGTAGATGATGCGAATCTGTACATATAGTAAAAGATAGGATTATGATTTCATATAAATACAAAAGACTAAGTTCAAAGCTTTGGTACTATCCATAACTAAACAAGGATGTTACGAAAGCTTTGAACTTGGACTAGTAATGCCACATTGGCTGCAGAATTGAGCGTGAGCGAACTGAAATTAGTAGAGTAATGGTGTATGGTGTGTTAATATTATACTTTTAGTGCCAGTAATGAAAAAATGCTATTTCCAGTACATGTGAATTATTGGCACTAAACATTAGAAAGCATTTAACCTAACTTTGTGGTTTCTTTTTAACTTTTTTTTAAAAGCTTAATTGAACAGAAACTCAAAAGCATCTTATTTCTTAATTGATAACAATTTATAGTATAAAATTTGACTTGTCTAAGTGGTTATTTTTTTCTAAGCCTAAAGAAAAAAAAGAGTTTTTAATTTTGAATTGCAAACTGCACCTGGCACGTAAGAACAGTTTTTCTGACAAACCTTTCTCCAAGAGTGAGCCAGCAGCGTGAAGGTAGGCGTGGGCATCTGTGTGCGCACGTGGTGCAAGCCGAGCTGCGGCAGCGTTGGTAAGCGACTCAGCGCTAGCAGCGGGGCGTACGTCTCGCGGAGCACTACGCCTAGCGACATCAGGTCCTTGTGGCTGGAAAAAAATACAGAATTATATGATACAGGTGGTTTTGTGATGTAAGATATATAGATAGATAAATCATTTATGAATACAAACAAGTTACATAACTTAGTTAATAGTGTCTTAAAGCCTATTATAGGTTAGTAAAACCACTTAGTTCTCACTTAATTTAAAAAAATGATAATTTCTACTGTAGTTAACGTACGATCCGTCAACAATACAAGTTACCCTGCGTCACCTACTATAAAGATTGTTTAATAACTAGCCTAAATAATAATACATCGTAATAATCCTACATCTTTGTATCTAAAATACTCATTTATGCTTATGCATGATAAACACACTCACACTTACCGATTGCATTAATTTTTCTAAGAAAGGAATACTGCTAAAATTTGTAGCATTCAATCGTTTAGCGTGAAGCTAGCCGCTATAACTAACTAGTTATGGCCAGATGGTACATCGCAAGCGTGTAGCAATGTATCCATCCGTTCCATTGGAGCAGCGCCGTGGCTCGCTGCGCTCCCCTAAGCTCAATAGAAATGTACAAGTGATCCACCTACCAGTTGATGTAATGATCGAGATGGTGGTGCAGTAAGTGATGCGCGTTGGCGGCCGGTTGATGCGCTGGCGTCGCGAGTGTGTAGCGATGCGTGCCCGCGTTCCATTGCAGGAGAGCTGTGGCTCGCTGCGCTCCTCCGAACCCGATTACTAGCGAGCGGTATGTGTACGAACGGATGCATAGCCCTTGCCAAAGGGATTCACGCTCTGTAACGTTACAAAAAGGAGGAAAATTAGTAGTATTATATAACCGGAGTGCATCAGGCGAAAAGCTGGCTAGAATAGCAAGAAGTTGCGGGTTCAATTACGAGACAAATTGTCCCATAATTTACATTTGGTTCTTGTTTGGGGTTTTGCAAGAAGTTTTATGTTCTCACATAGACAACAAGAAAAATAATCATTTCTATTATTCACAAAGATACCAGAGCAAAGAGTTTACCATATAATTGCCAATTGTAACTAATTTTTATGTTATTATTGTACATAGTCGTCTAACTGCTGCCTTATATTAGTGTGCAACAAAGTATTTTCTATCTATTTATCTATATTACCTTGCAATGGTCGAAGCGTGAAATCGTATAACAAAGTATGTAGATGCACTATGGCCGCCCAGTCCGCTAAGAAAGCGTCCGCGGTGCGCCCTGCGTCCGTACCCAACTCGTATTGCAGATACACGCAACGTCTTTCACCTGAAATAATAACAATCTTAGATATATTTTTGTAAAAATAATATTCTTTACATAGTGATAAAAGCTATACTATATAAAAATATAACTATATACGCGTTGACGGAAGTTTACAGAGAATTAATAAGAGAGGAAGTGAAAACAATACTAGCTGTATTTGAGGTGCAAGAGTGATAAAACAGAAGATGGTAAGTGAATTTAGTTTTTCGTATGCCGCCACGAGTTTTCTCGACGCTTCTCCTTCTGGTCCCATGCCTAACGCAGGTTATGAAATTGATAGTAGCAGCTAGCAAACGAGCTCGCAACGCCGCGTCGGATCTCTAAGCACCCTTAATAAGTCTGACGTACATACCTTGTTCTTTAGGATTGGGCGTGCGTACAGGCGAGCCGTGGAACACGAACTCAGCCGTCCACACTCTCGCCTGGTTCTTGGTCGTCAGTCTGACGGTAGCGGCTAGCAGGCGAGCTCGCAACGCCGCGGCGGCTCTTGGCTCGGCGCCCGCGGGCGTTGGAAGCGCGACCACTCGCATGGCCAGCGCTGAGCCGCTCCATTCGGGTTGCACTCCGCCGTGGGTAACACCCCTTTGTGCAAGCTACGAACAAAAAAATAATAACATATACTCTATATACTTCAAGTTCTGAACGAGTTCGTGCACTAGTTCCAGCCTATCGACATATTCCACGACAAGCTCAGTGTTATAGTCAAAAGTCTTTGAACGTATTAAAGTTTTATAGTTAACTAGCTGCCCCCCGCGGCTTCGCCCTGCCCCCCGCGGCTTCGCCCGTGTGGAAATATATGTATCAAATGGTTTATAAACCTTGCTTTCGAATCACTGTAACTATAAAAAAAAACCGCATCAAAATCTGTTGCGTAGTTTTAAAGATCTTAGCATACATAGGGACAGACAGACAGCGCGAAGCGACTTTGTTTTAAACTATGAAGTGATAGCATAGGATAGTGAGTGCTTTAGATGATATCTAAACCCTTGACCCCCAATAAACTCCTAACGCTCTCAATCAATCAAGGCAATCGAACCACGCGGTTTGCCTTGCGCTGTTTGATACAATACAATACAACAATACAAATACGCTTTATTGCACACCAAACACAGAAAAAAACAGTAAAGAACAAACAAACAGAGATACAGATGCACAATGGGCGGCCTTATCGCTAAGAGCGATTTCTTCCAGGCAACCTTTGGATGGACACGTAGCTATAGTATAGGTATAGACGGTGGCGTATTATAGACCGATATATGATACCGTGTCTGTATAGCTGTTACCTGTATGTTGACGGTAGTAGGTATTAGATAGATAGATAGATTAATTATGAATACAAATATGTTCCCTAATTTAGTTATTAGTAGCCTTAAAGCCTATGTTAGGTTTGTCTAAGCACAAGTTCTCACTTCATTTAAAAAATAAATTTATAATAGGTATCTACTGTAGTTAAGATATGGTCTGACAACAATACAAGTTAACCTTTATTAATAATATAACCTATAAATAATTACCTACCTCTTGTGCTAGATTAACGAAGGGCACTCTTTCGTCAGCGGCCGCCACCACATGCGCTAACTCGGGCAGGAAGTACGCGGGTTGCCGAACCCGCACCGCGCGCGCGTTCGCCGCTGATAACTTGCGTTTACCCGGCTGCATACCTGATAGACAAACACCATTCAAAATTAAAATTTGTAATGAGTTTCATTGTTCATTTATTTATTTCAAATACACAGGTATTACAGGGATGTTCAGACTTAAAATTAAGAGCACTGTAGTCTGCCATTAGGCGCACAAATGTTACATAAATTAGTTATACTCGTAGAACAAAACTCAATAATAATAATAATAGTGAAGCAAAAATTAAAAGATTAAGAATTAAAAATAATGCGGTCACCAATTTGAAATTGAGTATCAACCACTCTTTATACTACATTTACATAGTAATTAGAATAAATCAAATCAAGAAGGTAATGTCAGTTTGTGGGATATTTTGCCTTCTTGCGTTCATTTACATATGTTTTAGCTAGCAACTCTCTTGAACAATATGGTTCTTTTTTTTTATCCTAAAACGAAACCAAGGTGCCGAGAACCGCCATTTATTGCTGGTCTCGGCCTTTTATGACGGAAATTTGACCGGATTGTGGTCAAATTTCCGTCAAATAAAAGCTCCTGTAAACATGTACAGGAACTTTTACTTGAGACTTTTAGTAAAACTACAAAAGCATAGGATAACCGAACTTGTTGCAAACCCTTTATTGGTTGTTTTCTTACGAACCTACATGTCAAACAAGAATAAACGTCACAGGTTCAGTATAACTACCAACCTGGTGTGTCGAGGGGAGTGAACGGTCCATGAGTGAGCGTGAAGGTGTCCAACTCCACCAGCGAGTGCACCCGGAGGTAGGCGCGCGCTGCGCCCGCCGGTACCGGAGCGGGGTTTGAATGCTGCAATACAAAGGAAATCTTTTAAATTACCCATACCATACCATTAGCGATCTAGGACTAGGTCTAGGGTCTAGGAGGCCTATACCCGAGGGGCCTTTATCCAATCTATTTACACAATCATCATCAGCCTATGATAGTGCACAGCTGGACATAGGCCTCCCCCAATGAGCGCCATAGCGGCCTGTCTTCAGCTTGACGCATCCAGCATCTGCCCGCAGTCCTACGCAGGTCGTCATCCCACCTGGCCGGAGGGCGTCTTACACTACGTTTGCGAGTCATGGTCTCCACTCAAGAACACGTTTACCCCAGCGGTTGTCGGTTCTTCGTGAGACATGGCCGACCCACTCCCACTTTTTTAACATGTGATGTCTTTTATAATGATCTGTAACTGGTGTACAATAAATGTTTATGTATTGTATTTCTCACCTCATCCTCGCATTCGTCGGGCGTGCAGCGCCTGGCGCCAGCGAGGTGGAACGACAGCGCCACAGAACACGCGCTCCCGCTGTTTGTCGTGTTGCTCGTCGTCGCGGTGGACCCGGCTGCTACCTCCTTCATTTCCACTATCTGAATAAGTATAATAAATAATGTATATATCTATCTATCACTATAATAATAATGTATAATAAATTATTGGACATTCCACACAGAATTATTTGTTTAGCCCTAATCAGCACTTTCTTTGCCAGAAAATCAGATTTTTACCTAGTTCAGTCACATGCATTATCTTATCCCATAATAATATAAGATTAAGTAGGTAGGTAGGTGGAGACCACGACTCGGTAAACGTAGTGTAGGACGCCCTCCGACCAGGTGGGATGACGACCTGCGAAAGACTGCAGGTAGATGCTGGATGCGTCAAGCCGAAGACAGGGCGCTATGGCGCTCATTGGGGGAGGCCTATGTCCAGCAGTGGACTAGTATAGGCTGATGATGATGATGATGATGAAGTAGGTACTTTCTGTCTTTTTGTTCTTTTTATTACTTAGTATTTTTTTAATAAATGTATTATATATTTATTATGGGATTAGAAGAAATCAAGAACTTTTTAGGAAAGCCTAAATTCGATTCGAGGGATACAGCAACAACTATTTACTGGGAACGAAGTTCAGCCATTTACGTTTATGTATTAGAAGCGGTAGTCAGAAAGGATATGAATCGCCAAAACTCATAAAATCGTCGTGTTAGTTAAGTGTTCATTTAGTAGAGCTAGAAAATTGAGTATAACCAAATGAAGATTCTGGTCGTTTTCTGTGTATAATAAAAAATATCTATCTATGTATTGTATTATGTATATCAGTTATCTACTACCCTCATGGTAAGCTCTGCTTACCATGGGGCTAGATAATGCTGTGTAAATTGTCCAAAAAAAAAAAACTCACCAAAATATGGTCGGTATGACGATGCAAAGTGACATAGAGACGATCGGAAGACAGCTTGTTCAGAGGATGGTCCGGTCCGTGCAGGAACGGCAAGTGTTCGCAAACACTCGCCGGTAGATGTTGGAGTGTTTTCTCACATCGGCGCGCTACTAGCCAGAATCTGAAATATAAAATAATACAGTCTATAGTCCATTATAAGATTGATAAGTCTAAGATTGTTATATGCTCTAATCAGTAAATATGGGCAAGTTAACATGATGAAGAAAAGGAACATCTAACTATGGTTTGCAAAGAAAAATTTCAAAATTCTTTATTTCTATAGGCTTAAAAAATAAGCCCTTAGACAAGTCAAATTTCATACTATAAATTATTGTCAAATAAGAAATAAGGTGTTTTTTCTTTTATGTTCACTTAATTTTTTTGTCCACTAGTGGTAGAAGTGAAAAATAAACCAGTAGTACTTTAAGTAAAAAAAAACTAAAATCAGTATTATAAGATTAGTATAGACAGTATAATTATTTAGACTTGCCCTCCGGAACAGGGAATATGACAGTCAGTCTTTATCTATAGAGAGACACTCAAAGGGCAGTCTTTTTATATCAGAACCAAATCAAATCAACCTGAGCCCTACCTGGCATGATTGTCAAATTCTTAAAGTCGCAGCTTTACCTGAGATGTGTAAGCAGGTTCTTGATGAGCGGTATATTGGTAGCCGCCAGTGCGTTGGCCAGGTCCGGCATGCGGGGAGTACCAGGGTAGGCCGGCACGCGCGCCCGCAGCCGCCCGCCGTGGGCGCCTACTGACACCAGGAGCTGTTCCGCGCGGAGACAGGGCGAGACTACGGAGCAGGCTAGCACGCATGGCCATCCACCGACGCTGCATTCTACCTGTTCACGTTATATATTGGTTGATGGTTGTTCGTGCATGGAATAAAGGTTATAGCAATTCTGTGCCCTGTACTCGTAAAAACGAAAATCACTACTTTGTATAGAACAAAGTCGCTTCCCGCTGTCTGTCTGTCCCTATGTATGGTTAGATCTTTAAAACTACGCAACGGATTTAGACTTTTTAATATATAGAATATTTCAAGAGGAAGGTTAATAAACTATTTGACACATAGATTTCCACGCGGGCAAAGCCGCGGGGCGATGAAGAAAATGCTCAGAAAATGCTGTTTTTATCCTCTACCAGCTGCGTGGAAATCTATGTGTCTATAAACCTTCCTCTTGAATCACCCTATCTATTGCTGAAAACTGCATTGAAATCCGTTGAGTACCTAGTTAAAAAGAACTAAGCGAATAGACAGCGGAAGCCAATTCGTTTTATACTATGTACAGATACCTTGAGGCGGCGCGGGTGTGACGATGTCGATAAATTTTCTATTTGTAAGGGATCTAGAATTCTCACCCCAAGATCATTGAGCAGCACTTTGAGATCGTTCAGGCGCTGTCTGGAGCGCACATGCACCGTGTGAGCCAACAGCCGCTCCATGGACGGCGCGTGTGGAGTCAACGCCGTGGCTACTCGCTCCCCGCCCGCTAACGCCGGCACGTGCCAGACGCACAGAGAGTCACCTTCCGCGGCGATTATGAGGCGGTAGCCTAGCTCACAGCCTAGCTCCCTGAATTGAAAATAAAAATATTGATGACTTGTAATACAGGTTTTATTAACCTACCTTAAGCACCAGTCCCTCACAAAACAGGTCAATATTACATTATTGACCTGTTTTGTGAGGGACTGGTGCTAGAGAGATCATATTCAATATTATGTACGAACATTTTTGTAAAGCCTTTTGTGAGTGGAAAATGAGTGTTGTTTATTATTATTATTGAAGCTTCAAGACTGACTGAGCAATCTGTATATTATTGAGTAGAGAGAGAGTAGAGAGTCCAATACAAAAACTGTAAAAATGTGTTAATTCAATCAATTTGATTGAGTGAGTCATTGCCACACAAAATTACACAATATTGTGAAAACTCATTTCTGATCTCTGAGACGTGTTCATGACGGATAAGATAAAATATTGGTATCTGTACAATGTTCATAGTGTTCAGAGAGAAGCTGGAGAAATCAGTCTCCTGGTAGACGTAAACCAATACAGCTATTTTCTGCCTATAAAATGTATCTTACCTCCAATATGAAACCTGTAGCTTCTGCCCAGGCACATATCTGTCGACTTGCAAATGTCGCGACAGGCGATCGCGGCACAGCCTCAGCGTCTGAGTGTAGAGGAGCTCCAGAGATAGCGAACGGCAGAAGAACCTGAGCGCGGTCAGAGCGCCGCTTAGGCCCGCGGCAGCCAAGCGTGCTTGTGCTACCCCTCGGAGCCAGGCTAGTTGTGAGGTGTGCACTAGCGGTTTACCTTCTGCAAATTAAACATATTAGATTTAGACTACAGAGTTTCCCAAAAATCACACAGGAGTAACAAAAAAAAGGTCAGGGATACAAAAAAAATTGTGTTCTATCATCAAATCTGAAGAAAAAGAAGATCCCTGAAAGAAAAGTGTTTACTTTTTGTTACACCTGTTAACCTAATTATGAATTTTTGGTATATTACCAAAAATTAAGCTCAGTTTTGATCAATACAAAAATTGTTTGCAACAGTCTACAGATAGCTCAATTGTTTCAATTGTAAATACTAGTACTAATTTGTTTCTTTTGATTGTAACAATAAAGTTCATCAGTGATCTTGTACCCATAACACAAGCGCGGCTTAGTTTGGGGCTAGGTGACGCTATGTGGATTGTCCAGCATTATTTATATACAATGTGTATTGTCGAACCTTGATCAAACGAGATGTGCGGATACACGTCATATATTTATCGATACAAAACAATACATAAAAAATTATATGTTATCTATCTCAAAAACAAAGCTGATTTAATTATTTTTTAATGAAAACTACTTCATTTGGTTTTTTCTTTGTTTCTTTTTGAGTTAACGGTGTATTTTTTCAAAGTAGTCTCATTTGAAAGCTAGATAGTCTACCTAGCTAAAAAAACAAGAAAAAAATACAATTTCGGTACAAAAGCCTAGCAAATTTTTTATTTTTTTTTAAATTTGCAAAAAAAAACTATTTTTATTTTATTTTTAATCTGTAACTTTAAAACTGGGTTACTGAGGTGTACTTTTTGGCATGTTGTATTAAACTCCATAATTTAGTCTATGAATCCTCCAAAAATTATTGGTGTATCTCTTTTCTTTGTCATGTTATTCACCTATATACCACCTATATTTTATTAGCTAGGTAGACTATCTAGCTTTCAAATGAGACTACTTTGAATAAAATACACCATTTACTCAAAAAGAAACGAAGAAAAAACCAGATTAAGTAGTTTTCATTAAAAAAATTATGAAATCGGCTTTTTTTTTTAGATACGTTATATATTATTTTTTATTTTTTGTTTTTTATCACTAAATATATGATGAGTATCCGCACATCTCATTTGATGAAGGTTCGACAATACATATTGTATTATTAAACTCACCCCCCGTTTCACTATCTTGTATGAGTATAGCAATGTCCAGTAATCTCCAAGGCACATTTGGTCCATCACCCATCACTGTTAGGGATACACTGTAATCTTGGCCAACTGTGAATGTTGCTCTGCCATTTTCCACCTAAAAATGCAGATATTTTATTTATTTAAGAGACCAATACTTAGACTAAGTTTACAAAAAGTTTCTTAACACTAATACAATATATGTTACAGGTATTTCTAGCTAAATAGAGTAATTAAAACAGTTAACAAATATCTATAGTATTATTGATAGAAACATGTGTGGAAGCTATTTAAAAGGTTTAAGAAACAAAACAAAAAAAAGGAAAATAAAATATGTCTAATTCTTCTGATTCCAGTCCCAATATTATGTAATTTTACTACCTTGAGGTTCCGAACATCACTAGGCAATGATGCAGTCGTAAGTCTTTGTCTGACCACATGTGCCAATGAGCTGAGTGTGGCTCGTCTCTCAGAAGCAGTCAGTAAAGGTGGCGGAACCAGCCGCTCTCTGATCACTGCTGGCAAACGGCTGTATGTGCCGAGGGTCAGTACTTCCACTGCAGCAGCCATGTGGAATGTTGGTAACCTATCCAAAAACAGCAGGGATTAAGTTACTATGCATCTTTTCTTGTTAGCTATTCAATTAAATCACAATTCACAAATTCAGTCTTGAATTACCTAATGGTTCTTGAAAAGAAATATTGTTAAGTTATTATTTAAAGGTTTTACTACAAATATGACATACCTAGCATGTACAAGAGTCTCTCGGGCCACTCTTGCCAACACATCAGCAGTTTCCACAAACAATAAAGCTTGCTTGTCTAGAAATCCCATAATATGTGCAGATCTTTCTACTTTGGCCGCACTGCTAGCCCACTTCACCAGGGCCAGGAGGCGAACAAATAATTGTCGAGTACGAGCACTGAATTTATAAATTTCAATTTTGCGCTCCATATCGGTTTTTCTCGGTAACCTGAAATAATTTTATTATTATAGTAGTACATACATAAAACCGAATCGTTAAACTAATTCTATGATCAAAGATGTAGTGGTATCTTACAATTCAGCCAGCACAGTAAGTTCATCGTAAGTTCTTTGGACGATGAAGTCTATCAATAAGGCAAGAGAAATAGAGCCACCCCGGGCTCCACCACCTTCAGCGCCCTGATTGCATCCCTCGATCGCGACTGGCACCATCGTGGAATAAGTTCTGTTTTTACAACACAATCAAAGTACAATCGAAAAAAGTTGTTTCATTATGTCTCAAGCAGGACATAACACTACTTTGAGACTCATAATTGAAAACTGGACCACAAATAAAAAATTAGAAAAATACGCAAACAAAAATGTTTTCGCTTGCTGATTTAATGCTCTTTCATTTCTTTCTTTTCTTTCTCTCTCTCTCTTCTCCCTCCTTCGTCAACTCGGACCGTCAGTCAAGTCAACGTCATATTGTGAGTGTTGTAAGGTGCGTTCAGTTCATTCATAAGACAGAGTTTAATTTAATGCCCAGCCACACGCTCCATCTTAATTGGATTTACTGCCATGTGATTTTGGGCTCAGTATAAGTATATATTCTTCTATATGTGTACTGTGTTTTGGGTTATGATTTTGGGGGGGCAGGAGTTAGTCTAAAACCTCACCACATAATATCATTAGAGGGGGAAGTAATCAATCTAAGAAAATACAAATAACAACGAGCCTTGAAAACGTATAAGACAGTGGTGGTAGAAAAATAACGACGAGCAGAGCGGGCATTGTTGAGATTATTTCATATTCAGCGATTTTCAAAAAAGTTAGGGCATCAACAAATTAAATACAAGAAATTTAAACAAGCAATTAATTCATAACAAGAAATTTAAAATATACGTATTACAGTGAGCAAAGCGAGCGGACGACATTTTTGTTATTTTTTCAGGTGATCACAAACTAGGATGTGGCGCGGCGCGACTGATGTAGATTTACATGTGACCAATGTTTGTACGATCTGTAAATAATTTATTCCCGGTGTTACAGATATTTATGTATATCATTAAAAATGTCTATGTATGAAATGTATTTTATTAGGTATGTATATCAGTCATCTTGTACCCATAACTCAAGCTCTGCATAAGTCTTTTTGACTAAAATTAGCTTTTGGTTTCTATTAACACGTCACTTTCACTGTATACTGTATATATACGATGTTTTATTTCATGCATCAGTTATTTACAAGTTTACTTAAACTCGCGATTTTGAAAATATATAGCGAAAAAAGCGCGAAAAATATGTGGACGCATCAACGTTCTTTTCATTTTTTTTTCTAGGTACATACACATAGCACAACACTATAAGAACACATCTACCTAATTATGTAATTTAAATAAACAAAAAATTTATAAAATAAAAAAAACAGCAATGTATTCTAAAACCGCCCGCATCGCTGTGAACAGCTGATATCCGCGCGGCTACGGTCAGTGCCCTACCGGTACCGACACGTGAAACTCTCTCAATAAATAATTTGTAGCTATTTTTCCTGCTATCTACATAACATAAAACTAACTGAAAAATACCGTACTTGTCCGTAGTTTTATTCCGGGTAAGCGTCAGTGAGTTGCTCAACGGGTCACCAAGAACGTGTCTCGGTCTACGGAGGAGAGGCAGAAAAAAATTGAAAATCACGAAAACATTTTATCCCGCGCCAACACGCGACGATCCAACTTTAGGCGATTCATCGTATTGTCATCAATTACAGACAGACAACCGAGGTTTTGTAATAGGTAGGCTCCCGTTAGCACTTTGTAAGTACTGAACCCTAATTACAAATCGGTAATAGGCATTTAGGCATCGTGTCTGCCTAAATCGGTCGGTCTGTGCAATAAGACTCATCATAATCATAAGAGATATGACAGAGACAGCAATGCCGGTCGGCGTTTTGCGGCTTTTTTCAAAGGACATTATTACAAATACAAAGGTTATGTTATTACAATACAAAGGACATTATTTACCTAATTTCACGAATCTTTTGATTAATTTGTTTTTAGTACTTGTTCATTATTCGCACTTGCACGGTGCATAAAAATTGCAATACGTTCGTGTTTTTCCTCTGTTTTTTGAGTTTTTCTAATTAGTTAGGTACTACGCAGTTTAGTTTATTAAGTTTTCAGTTAGTTTTGGTGTGTTTTTATTAGGTGCTAATCGGCAGTCTTAGAGTAGGTCTTTAATTAGGTTAGTGTTTTGTTTACTACGAGTTTATTATGTTTAGTGCGAGGGAGTATGGACAAATGCTGATGTGCTACAGTGAAGCTAGAGGAAATGCGTCAAGAGCGCCTTTACCGGGATAGGTTATGGGGGATCCTCTTCCCATGTAAATAAAAGAGCGGATAATCACTGCGGTTTATTTGAAGATGATTGTATTCTTCTATTAGGTACAAATAAAACAACGTGATTGCATGGAAGATGTAAAATAATAATAAGGGGGGCAATCCCAATCATCCCAATGGCCGGTCCTGTAGGGAGGGGACACTCAATAGTGTTGTACCGATCGATAAATCGATTCGCCACAAGGTACCCCAACCAGACGCATCCGTCTGATGCTAGAGGTGAAGACTCTACTGCGTATCAAAGGGTTCTGAATAATAAACGTATTACGCCCCAAAGGCGTGGGAGTGGCAGAGGGAAGGTGTTCAAGTGCAAGAACAGGTCGTGTTCATCGGTCCACAATCAGACGAGCTCAGCTGTGCCATGAACGAGGAGGAGCTCAGTTCGAGCCATTTCTGATTTGACCAAGGCTGCACCGGAATAAGCTAAGTACCTATATTACATACATACCTACAACTAACTTACCTACGGCATTTGCAAACTTACGTGTACATTGCTGGCTAGCAAAACAAATAAAAATGTATATGGAGATATACATTTTTATTTGTTTTAAAATTCTTTTATTGGTTTTGTTTTGTTTTGGGGTGCTGCACCACCTCCCTTTGTTTTCGGTTGTGGTCTTGACACACGCTGTATAAATATATTTTATGTTGCATGGGATGGGAGGCAAGTTTTTCACCGCTAATCGTGCCTTTACGAATTATTTTTATGATAATACACCAATTATAAACTGTTTACATAATAATATGGTCCAAAAAATATTCAATTACAGAATTTTTGTGATAGCTACACGCAGGTTAAAAATTCAAATGAAGATTTAATACTATTTTATACTTGAAGTGGTAGTATAGTGTAAAACCATTAGCAGTTATGTATAAATCCTATTATGAATGAAAGTGTGGTTGCCTCCGTTGCCTAGCCTACTACGGCGCGGCGGCGGGGCGGCGGCGGCGCGTCTTGAATGGGAAATGAACGTCTATGACAGCTGACTTTGAAATTTTCTGTCGAGCAGTTTCATTTCACGCATAGTACAATACAATACTTTAGAAAAATTTGTGACTCACTCATCTGTTCTGCAGCCCTGTTACCAACCAATTTAAATAATTTAATTATTGCAACTCACTCATGTAACCACATAAAATATTGAAATTGTGCCTGTGGCTGTGCTCTCGTAACAGGTATAACATAACAGTTGGTGCATGTGAGTTGATTGTTGATTTGATTTGGGTTTTTGGTCGTGGTTTGGCAATGCCTTGTTTATAGATAGATTATATGTAGTTTGAATATTGCGTATAACGGAATGTTCGGTGAGTTTTTGTGTATATAAAATGTCACAATTTTTTATTTTCATTTCATTTCATTCTGAAATTGCTCGTTGCTCGCGTTTTATGCAATGTGCTGTAAAACTTCTTTTAAATTATATTAAACTAGCCAAAACCCAAAATTAAGAGAGAGATTCGATTTTTAGGGTAAAAAAGTGTTCGCTAACTTGCATGTTAAATTTACATGGACATTATTATTTTGCGAGTTCTAATCCGTGATAAACCCTTAAAAAGTTTGTGCCAGTGTCTCTACAAATTCCGGAATCAAGTTGCCAACATGGGTCTACTATCAGAAGGGAGCCCTCTTTCTTGGACAGACACCAAGGCGTTGGCGGAGCATGTCCGAAAACATGGCATAGAGCAATTCATTAACCTAAATAAAAAGCTTCAGGATCGTACAGGAGATGTTCTTAAATGGGGGGATGAGGTAAGACAATTTTAATATAATATTTTATGATGATTATCCATTATCAAAAATAAGTTTCCATTGGATGTTATTGAATTGAACCATATCTTGCCTTCAGGGTAATGCATTTTAATATGGGAGTTCTAGGTCAGCTTCCACCACAATGTTTAATGGCACGAATAATTGAACTCATTTCTGTTTAATTTTTTTTAGGTTGAGTACATAATTGTGAAGTTTGATGATGTAGAACAGAGAGCGACAGTTAGCCTTAGAGCAAGTGAACTTTTACCTTTACTTCAAGAAAAGGAAATAGCTGATCCAGAAAGTAAGTAACAAACCTGTGAATATGATGATTAATGAATGTATGTAGGTTTTTAACTTTAATGGTTTGACGACTGATGTGGCACGGTGGGCGAAGGTCCGCCTGCGACGCAGGAGGTTGTGGGTTCGATTCCCGCCTCGGAACAATTGTGTGTATGATCTGCAGATATTTGTTCCGGGTGTTCTGGTCGTTTTCTATGTATAAAAAAAAATATCTATCTATGTAATGTATTGTATTATGTATATCAGTTATCTAGTACCCATAACACAAGCTCTGCCATGGGGCTAGATAATGCTGTGTGAATTGTCCAGCATTATTTAATTATTTATTTAATGGTTCTCCCACCATGAATCTGGTTGGTGGGAAATTAATGGATAGAGGTCCATAGATGCTGTATAATCAAATTGTAAATCGCTTCTCTGAATTCTCAGGTTGATGTGTGGATTGTCCAGCATTACCTATAGATCTATTTATTTATTTAGTAGTTGGGTAGAAAAAGAACATTACAAATTTACAATCCACCTGAATCTGTTAATTACTAACAAAACTGAAAATAGAACTGCTGTAATGCTTTCAAAATGTAATTTAATAAATTTAAAATATAATTTCATAACATTTTGCAATCATTACTATAAAGACTAATGTTAGATAAGCCATAAACCAATAGGGATAAAGATGGTTGAAATTAAAATTAAATTCATTCAACTATGATGAATAGCCTTGATGATATGACAAGCCTAGTTTTTTGTTATTAAATGGGCAAACATGACTGGCATATTTCATGAACATTACTATACTAACAACACATACTGTTTATGTCTAAAATATTGTTTAGTTATTCAAGGCATTTTGATTTTCTAACTTTTACATTTCAGTCCCGAAGCCGTGGCATTCATAGTTCGCCACTAACCCTTGCAGCTGCTAGGAACTGTAGGATTTTCTTCGGGGTGATGTCTTTCAGCTCTGAGGCTATGCAGATGCTTGCCCAGATGGATGCTGCGTTTGTGCATCAATGCTCCACTCTCACTTAGCAGATGGAGGGGCGTTTCATCCGCCTCCTCACAAAATCTGCAAGATTGTGTGTTGCTTAGCCCTAGTTTGAACATGTGCTTGTTAAAGCGACAGTGACCAGTTAGGGCTCTTGTCATGATGCGAAGGTTACCTCTGCTTAGCGCTGGGATTCGGTTGGTATACCGACTATCGAAGGCTTTTATCAGAGATTTTGGAATGATCCATACCCGAGGAGTTTCTCCAGAGCTTGCCACAGAACGGCTCGGGTCCCAGCTGAGTCCCCTTGGCACCGGAGCGCGCGAGTTCGTCGGCACACTCATTGCCGTTGATTCCTGCGTGCCCCGGAACCCATCATAAGAGGACTCTGTTATTAGAGCCCAGAGCGTTGAGTCGTGACAGACAGTCCTCGACTAGCTTGGACGTGATGACCTTCGAGTCCAACGCTAGGAGTGCCGCCTGGCTGTCAGAGTTAATAATTATAGTTTGGTTGGAGTAGCGCTTTTTCAGATTTATATCCGCGCATTCTAGGATGGCGAATATTTCCTCTTGGAAGATAGAGGCATGATTTCCCAGGTTTATGCTTGTGCCAAACCTGGGTCGCTCTCCGTACACTCCACAGCCTACATCCAGTCCCATTTTGGAGCCGTCTGTATACCAGATTAGGCATCCATCCTTGCAGAGAGGTTGTCTATTTAGCCAATCTTCTCTGGAAGGAAGTTCCACTGTGTAGTGCTTTTCAAACACATGACGTGGAAGCATGGCATCAGTTGTCATGCTTAGAATGGGAGATTCCATAGTTGAGTCTTTTAAAGACCTCAGTTTGTGGGAGAGCCAGTTACCTCCGCCCAGGCAGCTGGCCCTATACATGCTGGTCTTTGCCTCTTTATGTATGTACATGTGGAGAGGAGGAAGGCCCAGCAGTGCATTTAGTGTCTGACCGGGGGAGGTGGACATGGCTCCCAGTGGCCATAAGACAGGCAGTCCTTTGTAGGCTATTTAGTTTGTTGATAGCGGTAGACTGAAAGGCCTTGTCGTACCATACCATAGAGGCGTATGTGATAATCGGCCTCACGATGGCAGTGTACAGCCAAAGGGCAATCCTGGGGTTTACGCCCCAGTTGTTGCCCATGAGTCTGCCGCTAGCACCTAGTGCCATCTTTGCTTTATGTAAGATGTTAGCTAGGTGTGTGTTCCACGTCAGTTTTTGGTCGATGGTTACGCCCAAGTACTTTACTTCTATGGAAAAGGTTATGATTTTACCGTTTAATTTGGGCTTTGCGAGCTTGTCTAGCCGCCGCTTATTGGTAAATGGTATAATCACAGTTTTGCCAGCGTTGACCGAGAGTCCGCTGTTGCTGCACCAGTCGCTGACAGTGTGAGAGCTCGCTGCATGATGCTAGAGATAGTAGATTGTTTTAAGAATATAAACTTATAAACCTTATAAAATTTGATTATAAAGATTCTGAGCTAGCCATAAATATATAATAAATAATGCTGGACAAACCCCTAGGACATTATCTAGATAATCACTCGGCTTAGCTTGGGGCTAGCCCCAAGCTTAGCAGAGCTTGTGTTATGGGTACGAGTTGACTGATACATTTAATAGAATAAATTAACAGATAGATATTTTTTATTATACATAGAAAATACTCAGAATACCCTAAACAATTATTTACAGATCATACAAACATTAGCCCCAAGGTGTGAATCGAGCATAACCTCCTGCATAAATAATGCGTAATGAAGGAACATATAATTACTAAATAACATATAATTAATACTACATAATTATATATGGTAAACATTTTGTTAGGGAATCTCTATTATATATGAACCTTTAATTATCTTAATCCTAGACACTCCACTATATATAAAATAATAATCTTAAACTTGCAGATCTTATCAATATTGTGACAGGCTCTTTCATTATCAAACCTAAAAATAAAGAATTCTTCATTGATTAAACTACATTGTAAGCCTCAGAGGTTAAATTAATGAGTAGGTTGGTGTTTGTGTGCATGATGCATGTTTTCTGATCAATGAAACTTATTTAAAACCTGCACCTGCAGTGGAGCGAATACAAATAATTAATATATAAATAATTTTGTAGAATACACACAGCATCATATAGCCCTCAGCTTAGCTGAGCTTAATACATTACATAAATAGATATATTTTTTTTATTATACATAGAAATATCCAGAACATCCGGGACAAATATTTGCAGATCATAAAAACATTTGTTTTAAGGTGGCTTAGGCATCAAACCCGCAACCTCTTGCGTCGCAGGAGGACTTTCGGCCGCCGCGCCACATCGGCTGTCACACACAAAAAGCATATCTTCTATAATTTAATTATATACCTAATTCTAATCTTTCCCTCCCTCCTCCCTCCATCTTAAGTTTGTAGAATTGACGTAAGTAATTTATATTGTCATTTTTCATGGTAGGTTCCAACCATTACTTATGTTAGCAAGATTTGACATGCATGTGTAAGGAAGTCTCAAATTCAATGTTTCCTAAACTCAACACATTCAGATATTAACAATATTGATTTTAGTATCGCCACAACCTTTAGGAATAGCAGCTATTATCGTTCCATCAATAATCTAGTGATAAAATCTCCTAGATGGTGTATATTGCCGTGATGGCTGGCGTAGTGGGAGAAAGGCTGACTTTTCTACCCTAATACATAATTATAAATCATGTTTATGAGTAGGGGATAATCTCTGGAAGTATTGGTCCGATTTTCACTCGCAATAGGGCTAAATAAAAATTTGTGCTATTTTTAATTTTTATTTATCTGGAAGACAATATAAAGAGGTACAATAAAGATTTACATATGTGACCAGTGAAGTCTCCACTATGTTTGTTGATATCGTGATATGTGTTTTTTAGATGTAAAATCCTTGTGGCGTCCTGAATATGGAGCTTACATGATTGAAGGAACCCCAGGGAAACCTTACGGCGGCCTTCTTGCGCACTTCAATATTGTAGAAGCCAATATGCGCTACAGACGAGCGGAGGCCAGCACTCTATTGAAAGATGGAGAAGTCATTATGAGCATAACCAACTTTCCTAGGTAAATTATTGGTACCTTTATAATATTAGTAGGATTACTAAAGTTCAGTGCAGCCTTATAAAAGTAAAAGATCGTAAAAAACATCGATCGTATTTAATGTCGGGTTGCTCTAGGCTTGTTCAATACTTTTTTTTGCTAAATACATGTATATTGAAAAACCGGAAAAATAATAAATTTCAATGTATTATTTTTCCAGTTCTTTTTAATTACAAAAGGGTGGTATGGAATTAACAAACATTAATTCAGCTCTACAAGTGCACTTCTAGTTTTCTTAATTCTTATACACAACATTGATGTGTTTAACTGTACGTAGATATCAGAAGACATAAAGGTGGTAGACTAATATTAAATTGCGTTTCAGATTGGGTTGTCCAGATTTCACAAGCCCACCCTTCCCGCCTACTCCTCATGACGGAGTCACGAAATCTCTCTATTTCCCTGATAACGCAATTTTCGAGGGCCACCCTCGCTTCAAGACTTTGACTTCGAATATCAGGCAAAGAAGAGGAGAGAAAGTGGCTATTAATTTACCGAGTGAGCATTCATTTTAAATTAACCATCTGAATGTTATTTTGCTACAAAAAATATCCATTTGAAGTTCGTTCAGGAAATTCTGAACACATTTTATTCTTCAGTAGTCTTAATTCATAATAGCCTGAGTTGGCATAACCCAGCATTGTTTACTACAAATATCAAATAATACATATATGACTACCAGTGATGTATGACTTAGGTAATTGACTGTGAGTGCCTTCTTGTTTCCATGTCATTAGGTACGTAATAATTTCTGCTAAGCATCCAGCAATGAATCATTATAATCGTTTTGTGTAATACAATCGATATTACTTTATTCATAATAATGGTTCGTTATTTCCAAGGTTTTCCACGGGTTTCATACATTACGCAGAATCAAAGTTAAGAAATAAATATTTGTGATAGGATTCGTCGTTGATTTATAATTACTTTAGCTTAAGGGTACACAAATCGACACGGTGCGAACTCGTCGGTAAATGTATGCTACCTCATCTGATATAGTTTGCGAAAGGGCGCGCTAGCATGAAATGCACAATAATTAATTCCTAAAATGACCACGTAAAAAATGTGAAAAAACCTTTGGCACAAGTTATTTTAGAAAACTATTGAGTGTATATTTTAAAAATAAATGTTTATTTTGAATAACTAAACTACGTCGGAATGGGCTTTATTTTTATTTTTCTTTCTCTGTTTTCGCAATTTTTTTTCGTATTTAAGCTAAAAATAGTGTTGAATTATGAAAGTTTAAAAGCTTGAATTTTTTTACGGTTTTAGGGTATAGTATAGATGAATTGATAATTATCCTAGTTTTGAATGGTCAACATCAAACTGTAGTTTAGTTACCCTTCCACGTTTGTATGGGAAGATTTGCAACTTGTTTAACCTTAAGAGAAAAATCATATATAATGCGTAATATGTACGTATGAAAGTTAAAGGAATCTATTTAAATTCAATATAAATTTCGTTTATTATTTCCTGGATAAAATAGCTGTATTAAGTGATTAAGCTAAGCCTGCTGGACGTTTACTTTAGATGTAATATTTTGCAGTATTCCGCGACGTGAACACGCAGCTCCCAGTAGACGATTCCCACAAGAACGACAAAGCGGCGGACCCCGAGTGCGTGTACATGGACGCTATGGGCTTCGGCATGGGCTGCTGCTGTCTGCAGCTCACCTTCCAGGCGTGTTGTATCACTGAGGCGCGCACGCTTTACGACCAGCTCGCACCCTTGTGTCCTATCATGGTAAGGTTGTTCACATTGATTTGTTTATTACTGTGTGATTATTATTCGGAGATCTTTCTTATTATTTCGGGATGCTGTTGGAGGGGGAAGGGAATTAAAGCTATTAAATATTGATGTTTATTACGTATCCATTATTTATTTCATACAAATACTCATAATTAAAGCTTAAGGAGGTCTTTCCATATAGTTATTACTGTTATTAGACATGTTCAGGTACATAATCATGGTTCCTTTTGATTAGGTATGCTTTACGGGTGACGTCATATCATATGGGAATCATGATGTCTTTTTAGACATGTTCATGCATAGAACCATGGCCCATTTTGATTATACATACTTTACGGGTGACGTCATATGGGTATCATGATGACTTTACTGTTTCTCTACAAATAATTACTTGCTAGCTTTTTACCTGATATGATTCGTGCTAATTTTATCAATTTACATTGAGTTGGTGGTGTGAAGTAGGTGAAAACCTAAGGATATTTATTTAGGCCACTTTTACTCATGGTGTCTTAGAGCCGCCCACGGCGACTTTCTGTAGCGATGTTGTCGCGCGTTCTTTAGACGCGTGACGGCATCGCTCTGTGCCGCACCGCGGTAGGAAGTATTTTGTATGGAATAGAGGAAACAGCAAACAACTCACAAAACAGGACTAGGGGTCGACATCTGCTAACCAAACTCTTTCCTATGACAGTCACCACGTGGTAAAAGTTTAAAAATATAATTTGTTTTCAATTCCTTAAGTCCTCCAGTTTAAGTTTTTGTACCCACTGTATCGATGCGAACGCACGTTAATATCGCGACTGCATCGCTACAAAAAGTTGCCGTGAGCGAGCGGTCCTAAGTACTGACTTATTTGTTTCCTTAGTCGATAGTTATTTGCACTTCTATGCATATCATTTTATCAGCTATGATTTGCTCGTATCTACATATTTACTTAAATTAGGTACTCGTGGTTTATCATCCAGCATCTTATCAAAGTTAAGTGGATTGAAAAACTTCCTTAGTGGCTACCTCTCATATAATTTTGAAAAATGCGATGAAGCTCCTAACCAAATTAACTGATTTAGAATGAATGAAGTACACTTTGTTTCACTTAAAACATAACAATACAAAATATTATATTTAAGTTTTAAACATGAACAGTACAAAAGGCGGTCTTATCGCCTCATGGGTGTAGTGTAACCGTTGTTCTTAACAGACTTAAAAAAGAGAGTTCTGGTTAGTCTATAGTGTATTTTTTCTTATTATGTATGTAATGGACACTGATTGCTCCGTCAATTGTGGACCGGGTTAGATTATTATTTCGGTTACTTGTTAAGAATCATAGTGGAGACCGCGACTCGGCAAACGTAGTGTAGGACGCCCTCCGGCCAGGTGGGATGACGACTTGCGAAAGAATGCAAGCAGATACTAGATGCGGCAGGTTGAAGCCAGGGTGCTATGGCGCTCATTAGGGTAAGCCTATGTCCAACAGCGGACTATTATAGGTTGATGATGATACCCATAATTATAAGCACTTATACAACGGGTATTTAACGCGTTTATTTACCTATTTTCCCGACGTTTCAACAGGCTTACACGCTGTCGTGGTCGGGTGGGTATTTACCCGTTAAATAGTACTTACAATAATTAGTTCAGAAATATTTGATGACAATTGTTCCACAGTTGGCACTATCAGCAGCCTCCCCGATCTACCGCGGGTTCCTAACGGACGTGGACTGCCGCTGGAATGTCATATCCGGATCTGTGGACTGCAGGACGCGAGAGGAGCGCGGCCTGGAGCCGCTCCGCAACAACAAGTTCCGCATACAGAAGTCTAGATACGACTCTATCGACTCGTATCTCTCAGCGGAACATGAGAAGTACGTATTTATTTCTGTATTGGTTTCAGTTTTGTGTGGTATAGAAAAGGGTTTTCTATCTGCCTATTATTTTCCACCAATAAGTTCTTTATTTAACACATTTTTTTACAATCGTAGATTAGCTAAACACCGTTTAGAACCTAACTAAGTACAAAGCCAATTAATTAATAAAAGTTTTTTGAAAATCAGCGCCGCTACTAACTCCGGCTTGTAGCGGCATAATGCTGAGACAGGGACCTTTTTGGCCCCTTATGTAACACGTATTTGTACCTATCTGTATGTTTTTATCTATCTACTTATAATTTTTTTCTTGTTTGTATTCTTTCTTATTATGTAATGTGTCGTGTTTTGTGTTATGTACGGTGTAAAATAAATGTATTTTCTTTCTTTCTTCTGATAAATACTATTTATAATAAATAACTAACACTTATTAAATTATTTATTACTTAAATTATACAAATTTAAAACAAAATTTACATAAAATAATTACGTCATATGAGCACTTTGTAAAGAGCGCATTTTTATAGTCCACCAATAAGTATTTATTTATTTATAAAGACTTACTTTTGCTTACAACAAAATATATCCTTTACTAGAACCGAGTTTAATACAGAAAGGACGTTTTATAACTAGCCTTGGATGGGTCAGAATGACTCGGCGGTTTTAGAAATGCCCTTCAATGTTTGCCTAATCGATAATTTGTGCCGCACGTTTCTGAACCAGCAGTTTATTGTTATCAAACAGTACCTCCATTGTAACGCTTAAATCGCAAAACATAGCTGATGTTCTGATGGAATATTTGGAATGAGTATATAATTAGGTTTAGGTTTAAGATCTATTATAATAAAGAAAGAAAGTAAATATATTTATTGATACACTGTGCAGTAGGTACAACTTGTTACTATTACTAGGTACATACATATTATAAAATAAATAAGAACATAAAACTATACTATATAAAATTAACTACGTAGGTATTGTATCTATAAAAACAGCAACAAGCGACCCTACAAAGTGAACCATTAGGTCCTGTCTCAGCATAATGTTGCTCTACTTCTCCACAAGAAGTAGAGCAACGCTGGTTTTCTGACAGAACCATTGGCGCGTGTCAACATAATGTACTTCTCAAAAGATGAATAATTATTTTGTTTATATTTGATTATAAACATTGGTGAGAAACAAAATAAGCTTAGTATCTGTTGTTATTAGTTCGAAGCAAATAATCAACACTATGTGGGTAGTAAGCAAAAACACTGTACAGATCAAAATAAAGGCGCAATTATGAAACGACTTCTGTAACACAGCGGGCGAAAGCCCGCCTGCGAAGCACGAGGTTCCCGGTTTGATTCTCGGCGGGACCAATCTTGAACGATCAAATAACCAGAACACCCGGAACAAATATCTGCAATATTTGTTCCGGGCGTTCTGGTTATTTAAAAAAATCTATCTATGAAATGTATTGTTTTATGTATATCAGTTATCTAGTACCCATATCACAAGCTCTGCTTAGCTAGCTAGATAATTCTGTGTAAATTGACCAGCATTATTTATATATGATATGCACACAGATACAACGACATTCCAATAACGCACGACCCGGCGATATACAAGCGCCTGCGCGAGGGCGGCGTGGACCATCCGCTGGCGATGCACGTCGCACATCTGTTCATACGGGACACCGTGTCTCTCTTCTCGGAGAAAGTCAACCAGGACGATAAGAACGATACCGACCACTTCGAGGTGAGTTTACAAATTACAATGTCTATGATATCTCATCACACTAATATTATAAACTAGCTTTCGCCCGCGGCTTCGCTCGCGTGGTACCACGATAAAAAGTAACCTATATGTTATTCCAGTACACATTCTATGTATGTTCCAAGTTTCATCAAGATCCGTTCAGTAGTTTTTACGTGAAAGAGTAACAAACATCCATCCATACTTACAAACTTTCCGCTTGATATAATTCTTGGTGTCTCAGCTTTATCTATAATTGTTATGAGTCATGTATCTACTTGAAAGATTTTTTTTTAATCTGTTATTTTTGTTATAGAACATTCAATCAACCAACTGGCAGACTATGCGCTTCAAGCCACCACCTCCAAACTCCCCAATCGGCTGGCGCGTCGAATTCCGTCCGTGCGAGGCCCAACTAACGGACTTCGAGAACGCAGCATATGTCTGCTTCGTGGTGCTTCTAACGCGCGTCATACTCTCCTACAATCTCTACTTAGTAATGCCAATTAGCAAGGTAAGGACGGTTACAATCTCGGTACCCAGCCTTGACGGTTGGGTAGCAGGCGGGGTCGCCACTATACGGTGGCGTTGACCGACATCTGCGTTACCCATGAAAGTGTTACGACATGAGCGATACGTCCTAGTCGATACATCATCGACGATGTACCGCGAAGTCCTAGTAGACGATTCGTCGGCAACATTGTCAATTATCTATCTATCTATATTCTATATCATCAGATGAGATTGTGGTCAAAATAATAAAAATAAAATAATTTATTGATAGCCACACACAATGTTATACAGAGTTACAAAAAGGAAAACACACAAAAATACAGAACAAGGGATTTAAACTTTAACATAAAGTAGCGTGTAGTAGAGTCCCAAGAGTAAGAAAAACTGGTCTTTCCCTATGTGCGCGGCTAATAAGGTCCAATCTCAGCTTGTTGTCATTATCGACCAAGGACGATGGTGACACTGTTTTTCTTTATTTTCATTCCTTAAATTGAGTCTATCCACTATAAAAAGCTATTGGTCCTTTTGATACTAGTATATGTTTATAGTATAAAATTGCCCCCGTTTATTAGAAAAGCAATGCACCAACATCGCATTGTATGTAAGGTTGTAAATATCAGTAGAGTTATTTAAATTCGTTATTTTGTATACGCCTAAATTACGATGGGTAAATCAGCTCTGAAATAAGTTAGGTATTGTTTAAAAATGGTACACTGTTAGTGCAATAAATGCTCATATTATTTATTAGGGAACTAAATCGTAAAACATGTAGTGCGGAAACTATGTATG
Source organism: Eupithecia abbreviata (assembly GCA_943735965.1). Lineage (NCBI taxonomy): Eukaryota > Metazoa > Arthropoda > Insecta > Lepidoptera > Geometridae > Eupithecia > Eupithecia abbreviata. Next base: position 5,941,111 of record OX030976.1, read on the forward strand.
TTGTGGAGCGTATAATGTAAAATGTTCTTAGTTATTTAAAGCTAGAACAGTTATTCTGACTGTCCAAGCTTTTTATACATAAACAGCTAGGTAAACGGATCTTAATGATTTTTGACAAAGATTCCATGTTAGTTATCAAATATCTTTTACCTTGTCTCAGCCTAGCTTTAGCCAAATTGACACATGGCGGTATAAATAAATAATCTTCAGGTGGATGAAAACATGCAACGCGCACAGCGACGAAACGCCGTCCACAGCGAGAAGTTCTGGTGGCGGCGGGACGTGGGCGCGCCTACCCCCGTCGCAGCACAGAACAATGACAACGAGGCCTCGGAAGAATTCGCGGAAATGACTATCAACGATATCGTCAACGGGAAGGTAGGCATCCTAACCGGCTGCGCCAAGTATATGTAATCTTGCCTTGTTGTGATAAAAGTCCCATAAGTAATTATTTAGCTTGTCTCTCCGCTGCATAGCATAAGGCAGCCGGAAATAATCTCAAAGACTTCCCAGATATAACCCTATATGGCATGAACATAAATAATAAAAACATTTATTGCCAATCCATTTCTTATCTAAACTAATATTAAATACAAAAAAGTAATTTCTTATAATAGGCAAAGGTAGTATATTCAGCATTGTCCTACATGCCAAGACATAAATAAAGTCACATCATTCAAATATCAGGGGCATTATATCACCGACGACCTTAAAGACAATGTTGACATTGAACGAGAACGTAGGGCTCTAGCGGTGAGGGGTAACATGTTGATACATAGGTTTTCCCAGTGTTCAGATTAAGTTAAAGTAACGCTTTTTAAAGCCTACTGCCAGGTTTTCTACACCGGGAACCTATGGATCAGCTACACCAAAAGGACGCTGGAGACCTACGTGTACAATCATCATCATCAGCCTATATCAGTCCACTGCTGGACATAGGCCTCCCCAATGAGCGTACAATACAACAATGTATTTAGGATGATGTTGGGACTGCCTCGATTTTGCAGTGCATCGGGAATGTTTGCGGAATATCAGACGGATGGCTTTACTTCCATCCTCCGTTAAAAGGACGCATCCCTGATGCGCAGGGTACGCGACAGCCCCAACACCATCCTAAAAACTATATCAGGTAGAACACCTCTCCCCTGTCGAAATGTTTCGTGGGGAGAGTGATTTAATTTAGTTTTAATTTCTAGTATTTGGTATAACTGGTATAACTAACCCTAGTAATAAGTTCTTAATATGTTTAGTTTTACTAACAAAATATGGATCACAGTAAAATTATTTTATTTATTTTTATTTATAGCAAAGCCCTACCTACATGCCCCTTCCATGTTGCCCAAACGTGTGTATGGGTTATATAAATATAATATGTATTTCTTTTTCAAGGACGGGATCTTCCCCGGGCTGATCCCACTGATAGAGTCGTACCTGTCAGGAATGGACGTAGACGCCGACACGCACTGCTCCGTCCAGCAGTACCTGAAGCTGATCCAGCGGCGCGCGTCCGGAGAGATCTCCACCATGGCCACGTGGATGAGGAACTTTGTCACCTCGCATCCGGAATATAAGTAAGTGCAGATAGATGTAACTGGACGAAGATAAGCTGGACATCATAATCAGCCACTGCTGGACTACATGTTCCTCGATTGTAATGGTGTATCGATATTTGAAAGGTTTTTTTTTTGTAATCGAGATTGTGTTTACTGGCGTTAAATTATTAGTAATATTTAACGGGTTTTTATTGCATTTATTAGACAGTGTGTCATCATCTATAATAGTCCACGACTGGACATAAGCCAAAGCGTCTTTAGCTAGAAGCATCAAGGATCTGCCTGCAGTCTTTCGCAGGTTGTCATCCCACCTGAACGGAGAGTGCGTCATCCGATACGTGTTCGCCACTCGAAAGCCATAAGACCATCAATTCAGCAAGCTATGTCCCCTGCGGTCTGCCACCTAAGTTCTCTTTCTCTTCATTTTTCCTTTTATCTCTGGCTTTTTTATGTTACCTACTCTTGATTTATTTTATATGTACCTATACCTACATGATGTTATCAAGCTTTGTGCCACCACACCAGGACCTGTCTGAAAATCAGCGCCGCTAATTACTTAGGCTTGTAGCGGCATAATGCTGAGACAGGGACCTTTTTGGCCCCTTATGTAACACGTATTTGCTCTATTTTGTATGTCTTGTCTATTCCTTGTAATTTATTTTTCTTGTTTTTATTATTTTCATACCATGTAATGTGTTATATATAGTGTCAAATAAATGTATTTTCTTTCTTTCTTTTCTTATTTTCTAAGTTTCGCAATGATGCGAGCTATGTCCGTCATCTTGGTTCATAGAAAGTCTTAGAAACTCGAAATGTAGCCGTCGACATTTGCTCTCATTTGGCTTCACACAACAGTTATCTTAACCTATATTTTTTCCACCCACAGAAAAGACTCCGTAGTATCAGAGAAAATAAACTACGACCTTCTGAAAAGAGCGCACGTCATCCAAAGCGGCGTGACACCAGAGCCGAGCCTCCTCGGCGGTACCAACATCTCCAAAACAAATGAGGACATTCCCAAAGCGTTCACAGTGATGCTAGGTAAGGAGTGCTAGCCATTGCACGTCCTATTCCAAGTGTGTGCCTTCTGTGTGTTAAACGCACTTGTTTTGTGTGACGCCGATGTAAGAATGTCTGATAGCGTGGACATATCGGCGACGAAGGAACCCTGAACATAGAGTAGGTACATTTTCCCGTTGCTATCTGATAGTAAACTATCCCAAAGGAATCCTTAAAAACACGCGTTGGAATGTATACGGATCGTACCATTATGGTATTTAGAACGCGTGATTAAAAACGCCTTAATATGTGTACTTGCTCTTACGTTCCCGTGCGGATATGGTCATCCCATTTTAAACATTCTGGAGCGCAACCAAGCGATTATCCATGATTTGTCGCAGTTACAAATAAGTGCCGATGGTTACATTTCCTAGAAATATTACTGCGCAAGAATTAGATTCGAGCCTCACTTCATAACACGCGCATATCATGGTATGACTCATTGTAGCAATACGTTTCACTGCGCTCCACGTCTTACGGATTCGGCAATAGCTTTTAAAGTAGTCAGGGTTGCCTTATGTAGATTCCTTTGAGATTTAACAAAGTATAGATAGATATACATACAGAGACACGCAGTCAGCATTCCAGTGATATTAGAAAGCATTTTACCAATACTGTGGTTTAAATATGGATCTCTGCAAAAACATATGGAATGATCCACTTGATATTGTATCTTTCCATCTGTATTTGAAATGAATTTATTTGAGAAGTATGCATGTTACCGCATTATGAATAGTTATAGCATTTATCCACAAGTACCTAGGTATATATTAATAGACCAACTAAGTATTTTAACTTTTTATAACCATTCTTATTTTATAATATGTTTTGTTATAGATTTTATTATACTAAAGTGTACATGGTTCGTAGAAAACATTTCTGAATTTTAGATACAATCAAAGTGAAGTCAAAAAACATTTGTAACCCTAGAGAATATGAATCACAAGACTTAACTACCTAACTAGTACGTATGTCAACAACGGTCAATGAATATAAATGGCTATAATCTCTAAAACTAAAAATGCTATGGATGCGATGAATTTGTCTTTTTTCAGTTAGGGCCAGAAATCGCCGAACAGGGGCAACCTTTTGATGTCAGTGGCGTAACTACTGGGTGGCAAGTCGGAAAAATGCCACGGGTCAGAGGAGAATCCCAACTTCCAATAGTTACGCCACTGTCTGATTTTCTAGAAGATACTCATCTTCGGCGATATTTGGCTATCACTGAATTTTGCTGCATACGATTATGAATTAAAATAGTCATCAAGTAATTCAGGACTGGAAGGGAAGCAAATTGTTTTAGATTTTTAATATCCTAATAGTGTAGATATTATTGAAGGTTGTATTCATATCACACCCTTCTTGCACAGCAAAATGTGCATTCAAATATGGTCTTAAATCATGCTATTTTATCCTCTTATGCTATACCTGTACATAAGCGTTTACAGCAGGTTTATGCCGACATTGTAAAGTGTACCTAAAGAGTACACTCTTAAGCCCATATTTGAATGCTCGTTTTTCTGCTGTGAGGTATAAGCTTCTATATGAATGCTCTTGTCTGTTGTGTGGTATTACAATGAGCCACAACCTTCTTTGTCCAAATACTTTACCAATCTTACAATACATCTTGTGTCGTATTGCCAATGTGATACTGGTGTTAGTGATATTTGTTACAATTTCTATAGATTAATAGTAATACTGACGCATTTTTAGGTGAAAGGACAATTTATACAACCAAGTTGTTTGTAATGTTGTTGGTTCGGAGAGTGCTATTCGTCGACCTGATGTGTCATGGTGTCCCAAAAAGGTTAATTAAGATGAGAGGAAAGGGTAGATCCTAGTTTACACATCGAATATTGTATGTAACATATATGGGGACTATGGGTCTATTATAAGTTTGTACTTATGTAATTATTAGGTACTTAGTTCCTTATTGAATCAGATTTATAGCGAGCACAAAATCTTTTGTTTATTTTTTGTATGTTTAGTACTTCCACCAACTTACTACGGGACTTCAAGTTATTATCTTTTAACTTGAATTGACTTGGAAAGTTCTGTGATAGTTGTAATGGAGTGTGATTAATTATAAATTTATAAATCAAGTGTAGTGCAATCTGTGACTGCATTCTGCACTGTTTTTTATACTTGTTGTTTATATTTTCAGTATATTGTTATGTTATTATGAACATTAATTAAATATTCTTTCAATAAAGTTATTGTACTGTTTACTTTGCTGTTTTGCTTAAATATTGAATGTACCTATAGATATATTAGACATACATCAACTTGAGCGTTTGGGTTTTGTACATTCATCGCGGAATATTTTAAAATGGGATTCGGTGGAAATAAAATTGTACCTCGGTATATTAAGAATTTATATTACACAACTCAATTCATTATACATAATATAATTCATATGCAAGTGGAGGGTGCAATCTAATCTACACCCTAAATAACTCCTAGAACTTATCGACGAGCTGCAATATGTGCTGTTGCTCCTGTTGCCGCCATTCCTCGCTGCCCGCGTCCCCGAGGTTACCCGCGTATTCTAACAAAATACAATACACAAATAAATAAAAATTCGGCAGATGAGTGGTAAATTTAAATACACAGGGAGTAAAGTGATTAATACGCCTGCCTGGGCTGGAAAATACAAATTTTAGATTGTAGCTCCTTCACAATAAAGTTGATTTATTTTCAATCTTTTTAATCATGGGCATCTATTAATTATATGAGACGGTAAATCTCACCCAATCTCATTTGCGGGAGAGGCAAATATGTAATTTTATTTTCCACGAATATTAGCAGTTCCTACTAAAACGTGTTATTTCGTTTCAAGTTGTCACGAGATTAGAATTTGTATAAGAAAATCGTATCATATATGATTTGCTGTAAATTACTTTCCGTTGTTTATTCCTTGTAGAACTTGCTCTAAGTTGTTTTGTTAAAGTAAGCACGCGTTTTATTTATTTGGTTCACCATGGTATTATACACAGTTCTTACATTTATATATATCTTATAAAAATTCCAACATATGAGCAAAGTTTTCATACCTCTCATGACATGCCGGATAATCTTCAGCGAGCCGCCGCGCAGCGACAGCACGCGCTGAACTCGTTGCTTTATTGAAGTAGGGCCTGCTGTGCACACCTGCGAGACAAAAAATTACTAATTTCATTTATTATAATATCACATATTCATTTATTATCAAAGATCGTAGCAGCCTAGTTCCCGTGCTTTATCTTAGATTTATGTTGACTCACTTTACATTACTTATTCCAAAACGTCAAATAATAAATATACAAAATAATAATGTATCTGGTAATAAGGTAATGTATAAATTGCGTACTCAAAAAATAGGATTGAGAAAGACGTCAATTCTCATGCCGTCCTGCGAAGGTCGAATTAGAATTGAGGAGAACAGCATGAGATATTGCGGAGGAACTCTTTGGTGAAAATACTTTTCACTAAGAGTTTTCGAAGCCTTAGAGGCAAGACAATTACTTAAGTGCTAAACAAAATTTTACCTCCAGAATTATCCGATCGATCAGTTGTAATGTGAAGAGCCCACCCGATAAACGCCTCAGGTATTGCGCATCGTCGTCCAAATCATCAGCTTCTTGCTAAAACATCAGAGTAATCTCATATAAATCGAAAATACTATATTGGTAGAAATCCTACTTAATATTATCAACGCGAAAGTTTGTATGTATGGATGTTTGTTACTCCTTCACGAAAGACTACTTTGCGAAGGGCATTTTGCGTACAGGTTGTTCCAGGCCCGGTATAAAACATAGACTACTTTTTATCCCACAAATCTGTTTCCCTTGGATAGAAATAACCTTCAAATGTTTCCAAAACAATGCGTGCGAAGCCGCGGGCAGAAACTAATAATAATATAATCTTTTATTATAAGTATTAAAGAATATTTATCGCGAACCTTTTGTTAATTTTTTTGTTTTAACATGTTAACAAATCGCCAAAAATTTAAAAAGTTGTATGTTTTACTATGTTTACCTCCATCTCCTTTTCAGTTCTATCTACTTTATCCATGTATTTGAAATGCAGTTCCAGAAGTCTGTCCACTTTCTCGAGATCGTTCTCCGTAAACTTGGCCAGCAGTCGTTGCCTCTGGCCGCCTTGGCAATTTCGCAGCATCGACGCTATAATGGACACCACATGCTCTGAAATAAGAAATTCAACATAATTTTATTATATGATGAACTTTGGAGATGCATTCTTATAAATTAACAACATAAGTACTTAAGTCCCTATTGGGCAAAGGCCAAAATAGGGCAAACAGTGAAACAGACCATGAAGATAATTGCGAGTAGTTTGTGTAAGAACACATGACATTGTAATGAATTTGGAAATATACATAAATTGCAATAACATTTTTTTAAAGTTTTATACCTTTTTAAAAGGCTTTATTAATTATTTAATAATTAGCTTCAGTCCGGGGCTTCATATTTTTTTGGAAACGTTTAAAGATTAGATACGGAAAACGATTTATGGGATAAAAAGTATCTAAGCTTATGTATTCCAGGTGTAGACCTACATCTATGCAAAATCTCACAGAACCGTTCAGTAGTTTTGACGTAAAAAAATAACAAACACATACATCCAATCATCCATTGCGCATTTATAATATCAGTGTGATAGTATTACCTTCATGCTGGTCTACAGTAAGCACTCTCTTCCTTTTCGGAGTTTTCATGAAAAGCGGGAACACAGTGCGTAGACCTAGAATATCGACAAATTTGTTACAATTGTCTTTTCCGTCGGGCCCCGCCAGTGCGTGGTCTAGTACTTTCAATGAACCATTCCGGGACATCTTCTTTTCTCTGAAATAAAAGACAGATCAAATAAGTACACTGGACAGTGCCTAGACAAACACAAACATTTACGATAGATGATGTAAGTGGTATCAGTTTGGTAAACCAAACTGATCAGCCTGACCAAACAAACCCAAGCAGTGTAGTTCTAAAGAACTCCACTGCTCGAGTAAACCGACCACGCAGCAGGTATCCTAAGGAAGTTGTTATTCCCATCCATTAGTAGCCTAAAAAGCCCTGGGGTTTTCTAACAGTCGTTTTTAACCTAGAAACGCGTACGCAGCCTTTGTTTGGTCAGGCTGATCAGACCAAACAAACCCAAGCAGTGTAGTTCTAAAGAACTCCACTGCTCGCGTAAACCGACCACGCAGCAGATATGCATTTAGCTGCGCTTGCAGTTGAATGCGTATTCGCTCGCGGTTAACAAAATTTACTCAGTTCGCGATCGACCTTCGTCGCGGGTTCAATTCAAACCATCATCCATTTAACCATTGTACATTTTCTACCATAAGTTGGTGGCACTAGTTTTAACCAGTTTAGTGTGTCTTGTGAATATAGTCCATACCATACCAGTGACTTCCCTTGACCACTAACCCAACACCATACCTATCAATAACCAATCTCAAAGACTGTTTGGGGATTAACCAGCACCATCTACCACAACCCCCAAATACAACCCTTTTCATACACACTATTGGAATTATTCACAGAAGATACAATGATACTTAAAATTGTAATTATAGAATCTAAACTTACCTCAGCATAAGGTTCATGAGTTGCAAACCCTCACCGCGCAGGAACCGGTCTCTGTTGGCTGGCTCCATGAGCGCACAGCACAGGGAATCAAACATGTTCTCCATAGCCTCTTGTTCTTCGGCGCCAGACGGGTCGTGTCTTTTGTAAAACTGAAATAATAAAAGCATTGTTTTTTTGTTATAATTAACTAGATGCGCCCGCGGCTTCGCCCTTGGAAATCTATGTGCCAAATGGTTTATAAACCATTTGGCATCCCTCTTGAATCACATCTTTTAAAAAAAAAATGCATCAGAATCCGTTGCATAGTTTTAAAGATCTAAGCATACATAGGGACAGCGGGAAGCGCTTTTGTTTTATACTATGTAGTGATTACTTCTATTTTCTCTACGTTATGTCGTAGCATTGTACAACAATTTTGAAGTGACGAGCGGAATTGCTAAATGCTGAAATTCGAGAATCAGAATAGAGACACTAACCGCGAGTTGTTGTAACAGAACGTCAATGCCATCTAGCTCTCCAAGAAGTTTGCGATTATCAGGCGTCTGTTGTAGCAGTATCGATAAGATTTCCGTTGCATACAATTTGTTTCCATCGAAAGGTGCTTTCATCTGTAAATATATGAAAAATTGTGGTTATTAATTTAAAAAAAAAAAAAAAAAATTAAATCCTTTTACTGGCTGTTAGTGATATGTATAAAATAAGTCATTTTATATTTAAGAGCCGTGCATTTTGTTCATAAATAAACAATTAATTGTGAAAAAGTGTTACTTTGAATTTTAATATTAGTATGGATCAGTTGTTATAACCTTCAGTCTTTTTAGTATCCATTGCATGAATCCTTGTTTGGCTACATCGGTACATAGCTCTGGTCTGAACTCTGTGATGTTTTCCACAATCCCCAGGGTATTGTGCACGGCATCCCTTTCATCAGGCACTTGTTCGTCAAGCCTGGCTAGATTGTGAAGCAATAATGCTGCTGCCTCTGATTCTGCGAGTGCATTGATGAGCTCTTCGGCACCCTCCTCGCTTTCATGAAGAATATCCACATCTGTAAACTCCTGGAATCGTACAAAAATTGATTAGAATGATAAGATTAAAAATAAAAACTATATCATGAATGATAAAGCTTTAAAGCATTATCTGTGTTATCTTTTTGGCCTTGACACATCTATACTAATATTAATACGAGGTAAAGTTTGTGAGGTTGTAGGGGGGTAATCTCTGGATGAAAATTCTTTTACCAATAGAAAGCCAAATTATTTGTGAGTGTTCATAGGCTATATATTAACCTGAAAAATTAAGACTTTTTCGTGCATAAAGATACATTTACTCTCATGATAGCTAAATGTTTATGAAACAAATGGGCGAAACCAGGACAGGCTGCTAGTATTTAAGTATTTTTATAGAAAATATAACCACTGATTTATTTCAATATAATTAAAATACAAACCTGAAGTCATGTTTTTAATACCTGTAAAAGATTGACCACTTTGGTTGAGATATCTGTGTTGTCATGTGATAGTAACTCCAGCAGTGAGTTAACACATTTCAAGTCCACAAGCAATGGATATTGATCAGGCACTGTTGCTACTGCACTCAGTTCCTAGAACAAAATGAACCAAATAAGTATGTTGTTATTCATTGTTTTCTTTTTGGAGGGGCCAATAACAGGAGGTATCCTAACTGGTGCAGCTACAAGAAAATGGTTTTAGGACATATCTTTAAGTTTTTTAGACATCACCATTCAGATTATAAAAAAATTAGGGTTAGCAAGAAAATGGGTCATTTATATGAAAAGTTTTTTCATGCCAATTGATCCTGTTTCTTACAGTGACTGTTCCTGTGTTACTGTGTACTGTTTCTGACTTTTTAGAAAACAGACCTTAGCCAACTAAGGTCAAGGATATGACGTAAGAGTCTCCTTAGTCCTTATAACACCTAATAAGACCACTTCCCTGTAGGTAGCAGTTAAGGTACCTTTGCTGCCATATTCAAAGATCCACCATGTATTGTATTGTATTCACCTGTAATGCCTCATGAAGATCAAGTTCACTGTCCATGAACTTTTCAGGCTGATCTGGAAACTTTATTCGCATCTCTCTGTTTTTCAACGCTTTCTTCTCAAAGTTAAGAACCAATTTTTTAACTGCAGTGTCATCTAGAACTTCACCCTGTAATAGGCATAAATTTTAGCTAAGAATTCAAAGTATGGTTAGTTCACACTACTTTAGAAGAACGACGTCTTCGAGGAGACCTCTAGAGTGGTGCACAATTGGAACCTATTACCAGAAGATATTATCTCAGCCACATCAATAAACTCGACAACTGGTTACGAGACAAAAATAATAAACTAAAAAAAGTAACGCAATAAATAAATTCAACACTGTGTGATATAGACACATCAGCTAGAAGCTGCTCGTCTATTAACAAGTAATAAATAAATAGTTTTCGGAGTATCAGCAAACTTCTGTGACAGTTAAATAACGATAATATACTTGTTTAGATGTACCTCTGTGGCTTCTGTCTCTACATATCTAAGTATGTCTTCCCGTTCTTTATCGGTAATCGTGGGTTCCTTGACAAGAGACTGGCTTAGTTGCTGCATAGTATGCTCCCCTCTTGGTTGCTTGCCCAGCCGGCGCATTTTCATCGCTCGCGACGGCTCTTCATCGGAGTCACCGCTGTCGTCTTCATTTGGTCTTTTAGGCGTTGGAACGGGCTAGTACAGAAATTATAGGAATTGGATTCACTTTTGTAAATAGCAGTAACTTTTATGGTGTTTGTGGTCTGAGATGGCGGTGTGTTTAACCAACTTACCTTAAACGCAAGAAGCTCACCTACATCCATTTTGTATGCCTAAATAATCACGCAAAACCTACAAAAATTCGGAAACTACCATCAACACAACACAAACAAACAAATTAGATTTTAAGGTTATGTTTTCATTTGATGTGACGTTGACATCAACCTTGACAACAGAATCCATAGATGATCAGACCGAATGAATGAGTATGAATGTTACACATTCCTATGAATAGCCAACCAGAACCTGCTATCGGTCAGTTATCTATACAAAAATTTTAGGTATCTGTGGCCTTTTTTAATTGGCTTGTATCATACCGCCAATTTTAAATATTTTTTTGTGATTTCCCATTCCAAGAATTGTATTTAGCTAGGTACCTATTTTACCGATTTCTGTATTTATGAATATTATCTGGTATTTTCGCCATGTCTGATTGCACGTTTATGCAGAAAGCTACTAGACACACTAGTCAGATTACGTTGAAGGTATGCCAAACACAAACCGAATCTCGAGAAAAAATTATTTATGAAAAATATTTGTTTCAGATACATATTAAAATTTTCTTTTACTTAATCTCTTCATTAATCTTCATGCCTACATAATAATTTGTTTATTTCAGACACCGAGAACAGGGTTTCAGAGCACAACTACGACGATGACGAAATGTACAGACAAGTTAGATTTGAACAGACTGCTAGAACTTCTCAATGTTACCAATGACATCAGCCTACAGCTAAAAGTATTTTCAGCTCTGTCTGCCCATTTGATGTTCAATGTAAGGATTGGCCACACGTACCCATGCCTCTGATGCCTCACAGTTCTTCACACTTACGATATCGAAGAAATACTGCGCACTTGTTTTATTTTCAAAAACTTACATGATTTGTTGTAGAAAGGAGCTAACATAGATGTTGTTATCAAATGCAACGCAGTATACGAGAAAACCCAATACGTGCTATCGAGAGGCCTACCCGGCAAGTGTAGTGAAGCGTTGAACTTCTTGTCTGCCTTGCTGTATTGTGACGCCGAAGACTTTACTTCCAAGAAGAAAGCTCTAGCTCTGTACGCACGCAACATGACACGGGTCAGCGGGTGCTTGTCTACGATGTGCGAGATGTTCACTAATTGCATGATGGTAAAGCTTCTAAAACAACAACATGTTCTCACACGACAGTGTTCGACAACGTGTTCTTGAGTGGAGACCACGACTCGGTAAACGTAGTGTAGGACGCCCTCCGACCAGGTGGGATGACGATCTGCGTAAGACTGCAGGGAGATGCTGGGTGCGTCAAGCTAAAGGCGCTATGGCGCTCATTGGGGGAGGCCTATTTCCAGCAGTGGACTAGCATAGGCTGATGATGAAGAGTTCTAAGATCTCCACCTCTACCTACATATGAAATTATGTACGTAGTCGCTTCGACCAAGATTTTCGGCAGATGATAGTGTTTTGTCTACTAATCGACTTCAGTGTGTAGACTCCAGCAGACTTTCACTGACACAGAGGTTTCTATTCTAACTAGTACCTACCTGCTTGGTTGGTTGATTAACTACATGGTTTTTTTCAGTACCATGACACCTGGAAAGCTTTATGCCAATGCACAGCCGTGGCTTGCAGTGAATGCGAAGTCAATCAAAGCTATTGCTCACATCTGGTTCCTGTGGTAAGAGAACATCCTAAATATTTACTTTGAGACTACATTTTATTAGCTTTACGAATATGTTTAGTATATAGGTACACAAGCTACGTGGAAATGGATGTGTCATATGGTTTATAAAAACGCATCAAAACCTGTTGCATAGTTTTAAAGATCAAAGCATACATAGGGACAGACAGAAAGCGGGAAGCGACTCTATTTTATACTATGCGATGCAGTGATAATAAGTCATTCTTAAATTATATAGGTACAAACTTATTGGTAACGCTGTTGGTCATTTATAAATATATGTAAATCCTCTGCCAGATAAATTCTAAAGGGATATTTACCATGATTATAAAAAAAAACATGGTAAATATCCCCTTAATTAAGACCTATGTGTTAATAATCATGATGGCTTTAAAAGTTTTATAGACAAATATTAGCTACTGCAGCCCTACCTTGACGCTGATAATACCTACTTACTGCGACTCAACTTCTCGGTTCCAGTGCATTGAGAAATGCAGCCAAGAGAACATTGACCTGCTTCTAGTTCTTCAAAGTTTGCTGCTGAACCACACGCGAAACGTACAGCTTTTCCTCGATTGCAACGGTGTTTCGATTTTTAAAAGGTTTGATTATTCTCTAATCGAGATTTGTGTTTACTGGCCTTAAATTATTGGTAATATTTAACGACATAGGCCTCTCCTAATGAGCGCCATAGCGCCGTCTTCAGCTTGCGTGAAAGACTGCAGGCAGGTATTTATGTCTTACATTACCTTTGCCGCATCAGGTTGTCCTTGACAACCTGTGAAAGACTGCAGGCAGGTATTTATGTCTTAATTACGTTTGCCGAGTCGCGGTCTCCACTCAAGAAAACGTTTACTTCAACGGTTGTCGGTTCTTCGCGATATTACCACTTCAACTTGCTTATTCTTAGAGCTATTCCGATAACTTCTGACTATCAAGTCTGTAAATCTATTGTTTGTCTGACTATCAAGTAAATGCGAGAAAGATAATTATGTGTTCAGATTAAGTAAGTTTTAAAATATGTCCTGCCCTAGGCCAGCTTTTACACATAAGTACTACAACTTCTTTCAGGGATCTCCTTCATTACGATAAGTGCTTGCAGCTTCTCTCGACGGTAGTTCAAATCTCTGAGTCCTCAACGGCACTTCTTCGTCAAACGAATGTGCCAGCGGATCTGCAAGATTTCCTTCGCTTGTATGGACCAGAATCACAGGTAAAGTTCATTTATATAACCGTAAAACGCATGTTATTAAATTTATCATTAATATATAGGTAAAATAAATAATAAGCCAAACCAGGCAAATATAACAAAAAATTGCCAGCGTCTTGGGGACACTTCCGACTGGAATTGATATGGATCAGTTGAGCTACCTGTAGACTGTTTGCAATAGTCTGTAGTTTAGTTAGCTCAAGTGCGAATACTAGTTCTAATTTGTTTTTATTTATTATTTGATTGTAACTTTTTTGTTTATTAATAAATAAATAATAAAGAATTGATACATAATATTAATACGTTTATCATTATTATAAGCAAATCTAATCAGCAATGTATTCTTCCACGTGATTTGAAAATATTTACTGTTCAAAGTTATCATTTCCACAGTTGGGTCAGAAAGCCATCATCATTTTGAATCACATCAGTTCAAGTGCAAAAGGTCAGTCAGTTGATAATATTCATGATCGCTGAAATTACAAAGACGTTATATATTAAAAACAATGTTTTTGCAGGAATGGAAACTCGACAAAGAGGTTTCGCTTTAAATACGAGAATGCTTGAATCGCAAACAGAGGAAGATCCCGCAAACGAACATATTCTAAGAAACGACGTTACAAGCTCAGAAAATGATTTTGAAGAAACTAAAATGTTGATGCAAAACGTTATGAAAGAGGTTTTCAAATTAAAACAGGGTGAAATGCAGAACTTAAAGAGAAATGATTCAAAACGCGTCATAAATGTCGGGATAAGAAAGCCTGTACAAGATAAGCGAAAGTTAGTCTATAAAAGAAATCAGACGATAAAAAATTCTAATATTAGCAAAATACAAAACGTATCGAAACCTCTTAAAAACATAAATCGAAGCAGACTTAGTAACCGTAACAATGATTCTAAATTTTCATTCTCATTTCTGAAAAATGAAGATTTCAAAGTACCAACCATCAGAGATATTACCATGGACCCTGTCAGATTAAATACAAAGGACCGTCAAGGACTAAGCTTCAGTGATATGCACTCAAACGATTCGCTTTTCTACAAAACAATGTCATATGCGAAGAAAGAAGACAAGAATACTATAACTACAAGAGACTTTGAGCCCGTATTTGTGTCAACACCGAAACATGAAACTGCAAGTGTAAATAATACGGACGCAACTGCAGACACGCAAAAAGGTATAGAAGAAGCCAAACTGAATAGATACAAGGAATTGAGAATGAAAAGACAAAAAGCGAAGAAAAAACTGCAAAAAGTAAAAAATATAAACAGCAAAGACAAAAATATAAACAATAGATCCTTAGGCGCGAGGTTTTTTAGCGCGATTAACGATTCTTGCACGACGTTAGTTAAAACTGTAACCAATATTTTTAACAAAAAACAATTTAACAATAATTCTCGCAGCGCGAGTTCTAATTCTACAAAGACCATTGAAGCGACAGACAGACGAGCAAGTGCTAACAGTTTTATGAATTATATGAAAAGAAGAGATGCCATATTGAGTCACAACTGGACGCGGAATAATGAGATCAGCGTTGTTAGCAGTGTAGCCAACTCTTGCAAGACTTGCGATAACACAGAGGTTTTGAAACATAAACTGACTAAAGATGAGTTCTTGAAACAGACCGTGAAAAAGTTAAAGCTGGGAATCAACCTCTATGGCTGCGATTTCAAGGTATTACTGAAATTAGCATTTATATTGTTTGATATAATCGCTTTGCGGATAAGGTAGGTATTTATGTGTTATTTTATACTTTCAGAAAATATCGAAAACAATGTGGCCACGAGAAAAATATATGACACCCATGGTTCTATACCATCTTTACAGAAAACTATTATTGAAATAAACGAATGTTTTAAGAATCTTTATCAATATTTTATTCTATAAATAAATTCAACACTATCGATTCAGTCAGAGTTAAGCTTTTATATCAATATATATTTTGAGATAAACTTGGATAATACATACAAAGTTTTTTACTCCAGTACATGCAAATAAGTAACTCAATTGTAGGTATGCACATAAATAATAAAATAAATAGGTACTAAAATTATAACTTGCAGTAAGTAGACTCATGGCGAACCATATCTTTCGTGATATCAGAGATGGTTGGAGTTCCTGTAACAAAAGATATAAGCTTTACCAGAGTTGATAACATTAATTGTCTATCTGTTCCTTTAAAGTAGTCAAATGAGTCCTATAAAAACTAGCCGTCGTCAATCAAATTCTTTTGCACCAACTCAACTCTTCCCGCGGGTATCGTAAGAGTCGACTAAGGGATATCCACCGGGGGGCGGGCAGGACCTACTGCAGAATATTTTACCACCGCACTGCGATCCCTAACCCGCATACTCAGCTTGGGGATTATGGGCATTATTAGATAGTGTAACAGACTCAAAATTCATAGGCTCCATTTAAAACTGTTTTCTATTTTACAAGTAAGACAACATACCTGCGATCGAAAAGGTGTAATCGAGTTCAGTGCGGAATATATCGAGCATCCTCTGCACACCAGCTTGGCCTCCCACAGCCAGACCCCACAATACGGGACGTCCGACAAATACCTAAAAGAAGTATAATTATTGAATAAACTCTGCTAAACACAACACATCACCATCCAGCTCAGAAATTACGGCAATTCACTTTCATGTATCCCGAGGCGGTAGCGGCTTAGGAATCGACTACTCAACTCAGCCCGTGGATGTCGTAAGAGTCGACTAAGGGCCTTTATTAACAAACGTTTTTTCACTGTGAAATACTCTGTTTACTCGCCGTGGAAAAGCACGGTCGTCAGTGTTGTATGGATCACTATGGAAGCTTATTCACGAGATGGCAAGGCGGCGGCAGCAATGCAGATGGCGCCGTATGCGCCGTGTCTCAGCGGGCCGTGTTTACGTCGGAAACGCGCTGTACGTTAGCTATGGCGGCAATTAGGGATAGTCAAAAAAGAAAAATGCGTCATGGCTTTTGAGCGTGAAAGAGTAACAAACATACAAACACATCCAAACTTTTGTCTTTATAATATTGTTGTGATGTTCTTACCATTTTAGCTCCAAGTGCGAGTGCTTTATAAACATCAGTGCCAGTGGTAACTCCACCATCCAAATAAACATCGATATTGTGATTTTTCACTGCATCAACAATCTCTGGCAATGCTTCAATCTGAAAACACCAACAATATTTTTCATACAGGGTACAATTGAGAAGCTCCAAGTTCTGAGATATCTAATTATCACATATAATGAGGTACATATTAAGAACGCGTCAAAACATCCAATTAGTAAATCACGTGAACTTCAACCAAAGAAATATTTACGCCAACCCGATGACCCCCGTGCATATTAGTAGGTATTTGCAACGAAAATTAACGAAATGTACCTACCGTTGCAGGGACGCCATCCAGTTGTCTTGCTCCGTGGTTCGACACCAGAATGGCTGAGCATCCAGCTTCTACTGCTCTTAACGCATCATCACCGCGTAGGATTCCTTTAGCAATGATAGGTAACTTTGTAATGCTGCGAATAGGGAAACAAAATCTTATTGCCATTATTTTTAAACCCCTGACCCAATATTACGACCGGGTGTGGCGGGCGAAGGTCTGCCTGCGATGCGGCGACGCAGGAGGTTGCGGGTTCGATTCCCGCCTTAGGTGTTCTGGGTCTTTCTATGCATAAATTTTGGTATCTGTTTGTGGCATTCGTAGCTTCCAAAGTGGGTGTACCGATATAAATTTTTTCTTTTGTTGCAAAGATGACTTCGTCAAGAATGTTCTATCAAAATCAGTGCTAGTGCTTTCTATCTAATGTTTTGATGGTATAATTAAAGTCTTAAGATTAAAATTGCCATAGAAGATTTTCAAATAAGCTTGATTCAGTTTGATTGATATAAGATTAGTAGACTTTACGAGACTGTTCTTACCTCTTCAACCATTTCACCTCCTCCCATGTTAGGTTTTTATCGAATAGGTTTTTCACATAGTTATTCAAACCACTGCCTTCTCCGGTACTTTGTATCTTTGTTGATAGTTCTCCGCCGAAATTAGCTAATCTGTAAACAATCACTAATTAGATACACAACGTATTTACCAAACATTAAGTGATTTATTTTATTTGTTTATTTAACACACAAAACACATTACAATGCCATCTAAGATAATCATTCAAAAAATCTACATTATACCTTAAAAATATGTATGTACACTTATAGTTAGTAAATATTATTATTCGTACTAAAAGGACTTACAATCAAAAGTAATTTTCTAACAGATTATTATTGGTGATTAAACAGCTACGAATAAATAGTAAGTCTTATTAAGACTTATTATTTATTCGTAGTTAAACAGCCTTTTAAAGTTTTGTTTGCTATAAACAACCTTTTGTTACTATTTAATAAGGGTTTGACGTTGCAACAAAAAACAATTTAAACGCGATAAATACCCGATTTGTAATTAACTTACTTCAAATGTGGCGGAAGAGTAAACTTGTTGCGGACATCAGCTCTTCTAAGGCCAAACATGGGCGTGTCTACTGTCAATGCAATTGCCTTGAATCCTGCTTTCTCAGCTCGCTGAACAAGGCTCCTCGTCACTTCTCTGAAATACATTTCTCAAAAAATTATTTATTTGGAAATAAGAACGCATGTGCCATTGTAAAGCTATCTATGCAAGCCACACTTAATATATAAACAAGTGTACAAATTAGTTACCGGTCTTTGTAAATATAAAGCTGGAACCATTTTGTGGCGTTAGGGGCAGCCTCTGCCACTTCTTCTATGGAACTCGTCGATATTGTGCTAAGAGTGTAAATAGTTCCTTCGGCTTGGGCAGCTGTAGAGACCAAAACATATTATTTACTAGCTGCGCCACGCGGTTTCAACCGCGTGGTGATAGATGTTTTTAATAATAAACAATACATCTTTATGAAGCGTAAATATTATTCTGATATGTAAGCTATATTATTGTGAAGTCTCATCAAAATCCATTCAGTAGTTCTTGCGTGAAAGAGCAACAAACATCCTCACAAACTTTGGCGTTTATAATATTAGTAGGATTTATTTTAATTATTTTTTTTTATTATTTATTTTAACAAACTTTATTTACTTAGCCTATGGCGATACACTAAAATTTACAAGGTAACTACATAATTTAATAATAAGTAATGCTTAGTACATCGTCGGTAGGAACTCAATGGCGCATTGCGCAAAAGAAGATCCGCCTGACACGTAATAAATTGGTGATTATTTCCTGTAGCTGGAAAAAGGTTTGGGTTTGTAGATTTTCTAATAGGTATTTCTAAGAAAATAAATCATCATCAGCCTATGTTAGTCCACTGCTGGACATAGGCGTCCCTTAATGAGCACCCTGTCTTTAGCTTCACGCATCCAGCATCTGCCTGAAGTCTGTTGCAGGTCGTCATCTCACCAACAAGAAATAAAATAAATAGAACATAAAATATTATAACTAAATAATAAATTACCTCTAGCACTCGCCAATTCTCCGTCAGGATGCGCCATTCTTTGCATTGCAGTAGGGGACAACCCCAAGGGCATAGAGACCTCGCTTCCAAGCACATTTGTGCGCAAATCGCTCTCGGTGATTCCTACGAGACATTTTGGTCGAATTCGTAGCCTGCAATCGTAAATTATTTAAAGTGTAGGTAATACAGCACTTACGAACCATATAACGCAGGTAGTCGTACTTTAATTCTGCGTAAATCTATCTATTAGATAGATAATCAAAATAATACAGAATCTAGTTACCTTTGAAAAGCCGTTTTGTTTTCTGCAAGAGTTTGCTCGTCCGTCGCTCCACTTTTGTAATAGTCCCTAGCTGTTTTTGGCAACACCGCCATAGCAGCTTCTTCCAAATCTTTCACACAGATATACTTTTCCATTTTGCGTAACACTAACGTGCTATTGAGATACAACTGTACGACTAAAATATTTGATTAAGAAATAGCAGACAATTATGTAAAATTGTAAACTGTATTATCAGTGCCCAAGTCATAGGTCAGATATGGGACGACGTAAGTTTTTCGCGATGAGATACCTACGTACAATTCAAACAAAATAATCATAGAAGAGGTCAAATCAAATTAACGTCACTCGATACTCCTGCCATGTTTATGTTACCCCAGTAAGTCTTATTTAGAGTCATACCAAATCATACCAAAACCGAATAAGGTTCATAGATACATTTACTAGGTACTTACATTTTCCTTTCACAGCACTTCTGTCCTAAATCGAATCTCTAGTTACCAGAATCCGCCTTTAAACGAGGGGATTCATATAGAGATGGTCAAAAGATATATAAGATAACCAACAAATGTATAGTCAAATGGGGATAGTTTTCAACTTTGCCAAGTCAATTAAGATAGAAGGCAGATGCCATACTATGCCTCCCTGTCGTGGGACCTTATCTGCTCTACACATAATACCACTTATTGGAACACTATTGTAATTATAGTAAAGATAGGTAAAGATAAAATAAAAGCCCAGAAATGCTTTTATCATTTTATTATCGATTTATTTATAATCTGTTTGGATGCTACATAATTAGCATTAACATTTATGTCAAATGCTACAAGTTGTTTTTGTCATAGAAATGTTTTACAAAACTCATCTTAATTTTCGTTTGTCGTACATATTGCTGCAAATGTGATCAAATAAACAATACTGTTTATAGTTAAAATGTTACTTATAAAGGTATTTAAGTAAAAATCACAAGCTGAGGAGCTTTTTCTTCAATACAATTCATGTTAACTTACCTTTGACCGGACAAATTATGAGTTCAATAAACTTGTGCTTTTATTCAACATAGTTTTACATTTTCAGTTCACTGAACTCTTATTTTGTTCCAGTGTAATCCATCTCCTTTCATATACAATTTTACATAGTATCGCTCCTATCTAATCCTTAATCCAATCTATCGTTCTTCAATGCACGATATCATTATTTTTGCAATTTATAAAAGATACAAAATATTCAATTATAAATTTTTACATTAAGAAAAGGCTCCTCTATCTACTCCATCTTTGGTAATAACATTAACAACAGCCAATGGTTAATCGACCAGGGTTCTTATTCACAATAATCATTCCTGTATTTTACTAACCATTACAGTCATGTGAAATGAGAATGCCTATTTCACAAAACAATATGATACTTTTACTTTTATACACAAGTATTTAATGAAAGTTTTCTACTAAATTACAAAGAACGTTCATGTTACTTTCTACTTTCTCGATAATCCAGATTAAGCTACGTATTTTTAATTTAAATGTTAGAAGGATGAAATTTTTAATGATTTAGCACTAAGTATTCAATGTAAAGATTATCAGGTGAAAGCTTTGAGCAAATAAAAACTAAGGCACACGGTCTACAAGACCACACACACAGAACATTTTAAATAATCACAAATTAACAACAAAAATATTCACAGAAAATCACGGTGGTTTAGTCGGTGCTATGTACAGAATGGTACGGTATTATAAGCAAGTTATTCTCAAAACATTCCATAATTAAAAATCACATAAAAATACTAGTTCACAAAAACTAGCATTATCCTTTGATGGCAGTGTGAAAAGTCTGATAGCCTGATGAATATACAAATGTAATTCTTTACAAGGGAAACAATTTACATTAAATATAAAAATAAATAACGTTTTTGTACAAAGCAGAACATTGAAGAAGTGGCATCATTTTCCTGTCAGACTAGTTGTTAATCCTATAACTACACAAATTAACATAATATCGTCGTAATAAGAGGCCTATAAAAATTTACGAAATAGAAATGTCGGTACGTCATTTTGAACCAACAAGTAAACTGGCTAATATTAGGTTAATTTCTGAAACTAGTATAGAAAATTATTATAAACATGAGGCATGCAAATAATGGTTTAATTTTTAGTTATGCAAATGGTGAGAATGATACTGACGTGATATTTTAAACATTATCTTACATTTATGAGTTTGTAATAATAACACTTTACTGAATTATTATCAGACTAAGCTTTGGTTTCTTCGAGTTTAAACATTATTTTTTAGTAAACAAAGCTTTGTCATTACATCTTAATTTATTATGAATGTTTTATCTTTTTGCCTGTGTTTTAATTACTAATTTCTTATTTGCTAAAAGTACCAAATCTATTTATCTATAGACTGAATAGTCTTAAATCGTGTAGGTATGTCATTCATTACTTAGGTATATGCGCCATGTGGCTAATATCCAAATCGCATACAAAGTCAATATAAATTATAAATTTATAACCTACTTTAATTGAGGCCTATGAAAAATAGAACAAAGCTAAATTACTTTTTGAGATTAATAAATAGTTTGCTAAATTGCAATATTGCTATTGAAATGCTTACAACGGACAGTTATTACAGAACAATGTAACAACGAAATGCATGCAAAGCTAACAATCACATTTTAATAACGTGGTTGCATTATTTATGTACAGTAATAGTAAGTAAAATGCATTACAAAACAATAAGCTCAAGTCTAGTTTGTTAATAACAAGCTAAAACCGTTTCGTTAAATTGTGTGCTCTTCGCATACTCATTGTTGCCTTCGATTTCGATCAGTACTGACTAACGATATTAATGAGAGTTTTTGGCAACGATGTCGGGGGCAACCACTAGTATGAAAGCGTTCAAATGAGATAACCTACAT
The DNA here is from genome assembly GCA_943735965.1 of Eupithecia abbreviata. NCBI lineage: Eukaryota > Metazoa > Arthropoda > Insecta > Lepidoptera > Geometridae > Eupithecia > Eupithecia abbreviata. The sequence goes on from OX030976.1 coordinate 5,963,663, forward strand.
CCACCTAAAAATGGATAAAAAATGTTGTTTATGTATTGGTTGTTTAATTATGTTGTTTTAAAACAAACGTGTCTCATTCGTTCATTTAGTGTGAGCCGCGGCCAGCTATTGCATTGGCTCCCAATTTTATTAATTCTACTTGTATACACATCTGCCTGAGATCACACTTAAATCATAAGTATAACATTGTATAAAAGATACAGTGAGGTCATACAGAACAATAGGTATAATCATAGTTACTTAATAATAATAACATATTTAATTACATGCTAAGCGCAATTGAATAAATTATTTCATCGAAAACGTAATATGAATAAAACCTTACTTCGAAAAAATATATACTATGGTACTTTTAAAGCGAATCGATAAATTACATAAATAACCGAAAACAAACGGGGCGAGAGCTGCGAGGCCGGAGGACGAGCCGCCCGGCGCCCGGGGGCCGCGGCCTCAACTTAATACTTAACGTAAGCGCCAGAAAACAAACTACACATATCCTTAGCATCACAGAAAAAAAACTACGACTAAGCGGCTCGGTGCCGGCCCAGGGCGGGACGTCGCGCCCGGCCGGAGCGCCGAGCGAGCGAGCGACTAGAGGCGGGCGCTGCGGCGCCGGGACCACGGATACACTCTGCGGAACAAGCCCCTGCGTCAGATAAACACTCCAATATATCCCCATCGACTGGTTTATACGTGTTATTGATTAAACTCCTACCTAAGTTTAATCTATTGTGTCTTTGATTGTGTGTGTGATGTCATCCAGAGGTTCAGACTAAAAATCAGCGTCGTTACAGTCCTCGGGCGGTAGCGACATTAAGCTGAGTCTAGACCTGTTTAGCCGTGCACTAGGAAAATACCAGACTGTTTATCATTTAGTTTTATTATATGATTTTTTTTAAGTTGTACTTTTCTTTTTGTGTGTTATATCGCTCATTGTACGGCCAGCATATATGTACACAGGGACATGTGTATATGTTAGCCATACAATGAACACAAGTCTGCAAATTCTTGTTTTGGTGGAAGAACTAACAAACATCCATCTGTTTTGTCTTTCCTTTTTTAATCGCTTGTTTTATTTTTTTGTGTATTGAGTTACAAATAAAAACGATTCTATCTATCTAAACTTTGGCATTTACACTTCTATAGTGTGGTAGATGAGGTCGTCCTAGTAGACCCTGTTTGTACTCACGAGTTATGGTTGGTGTGTGAGTGGTCATAGCGGTGGGTGCGCGGGCGCGGGCGTGGGGTCTGGCGCGGCGAGCGGCGGCGGCGGCGTGCGGCGGCGCGGCGGCGACTCTTGCCCCTCGTCGCCGTCGCCCGCGCTGTCCTCCCCCTCCCCCGCCTCCCCGTCGCCAGACCGCCCTGGCTCCTCTTCTTCTTCCTCCTCATCGTCGTCGTCCGGGCATAGTTGGTAGGCTCTGTAAGCAAGATTACAACATTCAGTCCAGATATAATGTTCAGAATAACTCACAATACGGAGACTGCATATCGTTTCTTCTAATATTTGTTGTGACATTCACCGATATATTTTGGATGATTTTTTAATGCTGCTGGTTGAAGTTAATGGCGGGCCGGCCCGCCAAATTGAATAATTGTATGGAATGAAGGTTCGATTGAATGGCAGTTGATCAGGCACTAAATGAGCTATTTCCTCTTGGTTTTCTATGGTATTGTTGTTTGCCTAAACGGTAAGGTATTCGATTTTGAGACAAAAAGTAGTCTTTAAAAAATATCTTGATTAAATACACCTGATTCTATGGCGTCCGAACGACGACATAGGATCAAGTGTATTTTCCACCTTATGTACTGATTTAAATGATTTTTTTGACAGTTTCTTTAACTGGAATGATCAAATCTGCACGCGGTATACCAATCCTCGTTTACAAGATACACCGTCAGATATAGGCCCGTGGAGACAACATGTTTATGAACCAGTTCATGGAACAAAATAAACTTACTTCTCTAGTGTTTTTCTAGCTGAACTGCTCCGCTCTAGGAAATATCCACTAGAAGTCTCGTTCGATGTTCCTGGCGGTGACCACGATCCGTAATTACCGTAGCCTGCTGGTCCATACTGAAAAGAACAATATATTATGATCTCTATTCCGATATTTATACATGTCATATTAAATGTTACCAAACAGTACAATAGAATACTACCAAGAAACCAGTCCTGCTTAACGTATTAGCCAAATCCGTTTTATTAAGGACTAGTCTTTAATTGAAATGGTCTGGCTAATGCTAAGAATATGACATGAAATGAAAGGACGAAATTATGTCGTTTACTTGGGCTTAAATTTAGCCCAAAAGCGCGTCAGATCGACTATACAAAAGGAGCTGAGCTTCCCTTGATTTGGATAGGACAGGACAGATGAAACTGGCAAGAATTAAGCTCTTTCTATAATCTAAGGTGTCAGAGCTACCAAGGTGCCTGAAATGATAACTCCAACGATGATAGTTCGCAACTGTTTTATTAGATTGATTTAGGTTAACATGAAGATGTTATACGGCACATATTAATCACACAATTACACGTACGGCATTGCACCAGTAGCTATCTGAATGTTATAGCTGGAAGGCTGGACACGGACTGCGCTTTTATGAAGCACTGGAAACGCACGCATATTCATAATGCCATGCATCTACTCTCTATGGCTGTAACATGTATTTTGTGAAGCTGAATTAAATAAATTGAATTGAATTGCTGGGCTAGAATTGTAGGAAGTGATCTAGCACGTACCTTCGCCCTAATTACATTGTATAGTTTAATATTCATTTATTCTCAAAAAACAAATTATATAAAGTCACTTACATAAGAACAGGGTTCTCAGGTTAAATATACATAGGTGGTGGTCGTTCCTTTCATGTAAGTGACTTTATATAATTTGTCTTTTGGGGATTAAATGAATATTAAACCTTTATCCGGTTGCCCAAAATCTGAGATGAAGAACTACTTACTCTGTCTAATTCGTCTTGCAGCCACGCAAGCAGCTGCCGCCAACGCCGCCGAGACTCCGGTTGCGCGTGCACCACTCTTATGGCAGGCGGCGCGCGACACATCACACTGACGACTAGCTTCACGCAAGCGTATGCACGTTTCTGGTAGTGCGAGCGGGCCCGTGTTGCTGTTTCTAATAGACCGGGTCTTTCGTCTGACACGCCCTGAGGAAAGTCACAATTGTAGTTTGTACGATGAATTCAAGTTAGTACATATGTTTACTTGAGAGAATAGTGTCAATTCTGTTAGTGTATTACAATTTACATGATTGGACACCTATAAAAATATTGTCGTCCCTCTTTTATAATCCAAATAAAGCGGAGAGCAACATTTTTTGTACTAAGGTTAACTAAGGCTTAGTTCAGATGACCGCGCTGTAAAAGTTCTAAAAACTTGTATCGACCTTTTCATTTAATCCGCGCTGTTTGCCTCCTTCACGTCAATTCTATATGAACGTTGATGCTAGACTGCCGCGCGTTCATATGATGCTGTTAATGTGAACGTTCCGCGCGGTCATCTGTACTTAGGCATATTCCAAAAGAATCAACACCTATGAAAACAATATAGAACGACAGGTGTTTATTTATTAGAAGTGTGATATACCTGTCTCATAATAAAGTTGGTCATTCATTGATGATGGTTTACGTAGGCGAAACTTACTTTTATAACGTTATGAATCCGATGGTTCTGCCAGCTATCCTCCATCAGCAGTAACGCCGTCAGCGTGTCCGAATGTCTGCGCAGTTCGTGGCAGTAAGCGTACGCCATTTGCCACAGTAGTTCGGCGAGCGCGATTCGCGACCAACCCGCATTCTCCCAACACATGAATTGTAAGAGGCGTATAGCTTCCTCGCAGCCGCAGCATTCTTCTGTTAACTTCTTCATGTATCCGCTGAAAATAAATATGGATACTTTAGAAAAAAAGGTAATTAGTGAGACACATTAATAACACGAGATGCTGGAATCAGGTTAGTAAAAAGTAGAAGTGATCTACATATTATAGGTAGCAATAATAAGTTTGGATACTCCAGTTCTCTCCAAAACTACTGAACGGATTGGGCTTAATTGTAGCAAAGATGTACCCGTAGATCTATATCTGGATTAAAATACAGGCTACCTACTTTTTATTACAGAAAAACGCGTGCAAAACCGCTGGTAGAAAATAATTATTAAATGAAGTCATTTAAAACGGGAAATTTACCATGATTTGATTTTTGGAAAATTGGTATTGATATATTGGTATTGGAGAACTCACAAATCAAATCGTGATAAATATCCCGTTTTAAATGACTTTATCATTGCTTGTGTTAAAGACTAACCCAGCCCGATTATAAAGTACATCGGCGGCAGTAGCTGATAGCAGCGGGCGTTGCGTGGAGGTGGACGCGCTTTGATTCGGAGGCGGGTCGTTGTATGGATTCGGCAGCGGGGCGGTGCCTTCCGCCGCGGTCGCAGACACGTTTCGAATTGTAGTGTCGCAACATCGTACCAGAAGGCATATCACCTGGAACATACAATTATGTTACAACTCGTAACTATGACGACCACGGCGGGCGAAGGTCCGCCTGCGATACAGGAGGATGCGGGTTTGAAGCACGCCTTGTGACAAATGTTCTATTGGGATAAAGATCTAGCATCTAGCATCTTCCTGCTGTTTAATTTGTATGAATTTGCGCATATGAAAACTTACTTGATGAATTTTGGCCGACTCAGGGTACTGATATTTCCCAACGGAGCTGAGTCCAGATGAATCATCAAGGCAGATTGTGAGAAGAATGTCTAGAATTTTGAGCTGAAACAATCACAAGACGTCAAATTTCCATACATTAAAAAAATAAAAATAAAATAAAAATAAAAATCATTTATTTCAGACCATTTGTCCATATCGGTTACATACTAAACAAATTAACACACAAAAAAGCAAAAGAAATTAAAAAACTACAAAATTGCTGATAAGGCAGTTGTGCACTCAGTGCCAGGTGTAGGTTGCAAGCACTGAATGCACTCCTACCCAATGCCGCAGGAATCGGCCGCTCAGGTCCTCAGCCACCGCTGCCAGGAGGCTGTTGCGGCTGGCGCGCAGGCGACGCAGCGCGGCGGCGCAGCGAGCTCGTAATACAGCTGGGAAGCTGTCCACGCCCGCATCAGCAAACATGCCCGACGCACTGCACCAGCGCGGCAGCCGCAACAACGCCCGGAACGCGTTATTGAATTGTACACGAAGGGCACTCATAGAACTTTTGGTGTATTTAGTCCACATGCTACATGCATAAAGTGAAGTGCAAAATGCTTTAAATAATGTTACTTTAACAGGAACTGAACAACAGCGAAATCGCTGTGCTACCATGTTTGACCTAGTCGCGAGTGCCCTCCGCTCACGTTCAATATCTTCCTCATCCGACAAGGATTCTGTTACCAAGTGCCCAAGGTACTTGAAAACATACACTCTCTTCAGTTGTGTTCCGTTGAGAGACACAGTGGGGACATAAGGTGGACACTTGGTGCCAGACTTGAAAATCATAAACTCACTCTTAGCTACATTATATTTCAGACCATGAGTTACAGCAAACTTCTCACATATATTGAGAAGCTTACAAAGACCATTGACTGAAGGGCTCAGCAGCACCATGTCATCAGCATAACTGATGTTATTGAAGCAGACATCATGCACCCAGCATCCGACATGCTTACTGCTGAGCTCTTCAATCAATGCATTCACAATGACATTAAAGATGCCCTTTTATATTGTAAAGTAAGTCTTTTGGAACAAGTTGTATCAGCAAAGGTGAGTTTATACTACAAAAGCTTTATGAAACTACCAGTCATCATTATCAATTCAGTCCATTAGCACTTGCAGCTGGGAATAACATAAAGAAGTCCCAGGTTAAGGGTTGAAACCTTGAGCCTAGAACCTTGTTCTTCCAACAAGAATACAGCACTTAGTCAGACAACGATATGGCTAAATACTAACTCTCAACAACTGATGTCTTTCCGGCAAGCCGAGCAAGGCGTACGTGTAGAAGAGGTTGAAGAGCAGTGGCAGATGCCTGTGGATATGCGAGTCGTTGTGCGGCGGCGCGGCGAGCGCTCGCACGCTGCACAGCACTTGGTCAGACAACGACGTAGCTTCGTCGCGCGTGCACCATGAACCGAAGCCGCTTTGCACTGCAATTGGATAAATCGAGCTCTGTGTATTAGACACATAAGTCATATGAACATACTAGTGGTTTCTTTTTAATTTCTTCAACTAGTGGACAAAAAATTGAAGTGAACATTAAAATTAAAAGAATGCTATTTGATAATAATGAATAGTATAAATTTGACTTGTCTACGTGCTTATTTTGTAAGCCTAAAGAAATAAATGCTATTGACTTTGACTCTAATTATCACTGATAAATTATTACACATCATCATCGTTGCGTGAGTTGCAGCGTTGGGTATCAGATGGCTGATATCAAACTAATTGTATAAATATAAAAATTAGGATGTATAAGACCTCTTCAGGCCAAAACGGATTGGGCTGATCAATTTTGCATAGATCTACTTTTGTCCCAGAAAAACGCGAGCGAATTCGCGGGCAGAAGCTCGTACATAAAATTGTATAGTATAACCGAACACTGGAACCACCACCTTGTTCATAAAAGATTTTTTTTATTGGATCATCCTCTAGACAACTTCAGAAATCGTCCAAATTGGCCCAGAAATGAAAAAGAAATCCAAGGAAATATGTACTAATATAAAATAGTAGATTGTTTTACAAGGGACTAAACCATCCCATTATATACGAGGTTGTTATACTCTCGAGCGTAGCGAGGGAGGATGACAAGACCGAGTTATAATGGGTGGTTTTGGCCCGAGTAAAACACTCTACTTTTCACTTCGATTGCGAGAAAATAAAACAATTCAAAATTAGACATTTTTCATTTGGAAGTAAAAGTCAGGAAGTTATACGTAAAAGTTTGTGATTTGGAATGAAGAAAATTCTAGAGATTTAGCGCCAATACCATCTTTTTTTTTTAAATCTCTATTTAACCCGCAACGAAACAGTTCGCATTCTACCGTGAAGGGAAGAATCAACCTTCATAAAACATCACCAAGACGGTTCTATTTTCAAAAAAAAAGATTGACGGAGCACCAAGAAGTCGAGTTTTTATGTAAGAGAACGAATGCTTTGTACGGGCTGATGATTTTAGACAAAAATTAAAAAGAAAATATACTTTTTAGCCCGAGGTATTAAACTCGAGTTTTAGGCCCGCTAAGCAAGAGAAGTGAAAAATAACATACATAATACTGAACAAAGAACCTCCACCTTCTTTCGAATGTGGTTAAAATGTCAAGCTACAATCTAACTAAAGAATAAAATTATGATTCTTATACCTGGTGGATCACTCATGGAGTAGTTCGCCAAGAAGACGATAGTTTTCATGAAAACAACCCGCACCTCCGCTGACGGGCAGGACAGAAGATAATCACACAACCTGAAAGAAAAGTAGGATTGTTCACTCTGAACTAGACGAAATTCAAGAGAAAGTAATGTATACCTACCTCTATAGTTAATAGCATAAGATAGTGAGTAATTTGGTTCTTACATTTCTTTAATAAAATAAATACCTTTTGTCAAGTTTCCTAACACTGAAATCGAAAATTTCTGTGTTATAATTTAATTTATCTTTAATTTTAGTAGGGTTATCTCTAAGACTTAAGAGATTACCGACAAAAAGTGCAGTGTAACATACCTATGAGGGTGTTGGAAGAGCTCTGTTGCAAACCAAGCTCGAACCGCTTGAGAGCACCGCAAATGCTGACAGATTATTTCGTGCCTAAAACAAACATAAAATATGAATATACACAATATATTTAAATGTCAATATTTTTATTTAAAATCTACTAGTTTATGCCCCGCGGCTTCGCATGCGTTGTGTCTATGAAAAGTTTATAGGTTATTATTATTGCTAATACACGAAAACTGATTTGTGGGATAAAAAGTAGCCTGAGTGTGATTAGGGTGCTCTAGGTGCTTTTCAGGGGGAGGCTTTCGTCCAGCATTGGACATAAGCTGTTGAGGTAGTGTGATTTAGGTACATACCAATCAGCTGCTGGACCGCGCAACGTTTTCTTCGTGCGAAAACCGACTGAGAATAAAAACCTCGTCGCCAGCTGCACTGTGAGCATTGATATTTCTTCGTGTTCCGGTCCCTAGAATCAAAATTAATCGTAAATATTATGTTCAGCTCTGCGATCACAAATACTAACTAGATGTCGGGTCGGCGCAAAAAATCCGTCTACGTAAATAAGAGCGCACTTGTAATGTGAGATCCTATTTTGTTTAGTTCGATTGAAACACAGCCAACGTAAACAGGTGTCACATTGCCGCAATAAGTATTCAAAAGTTGCAAATATAAAATATTATATGTTAGTTTAGAGCTAAAAATATAACTTATTCTACATTTAATGACCTCAAGTGCGCTTTATTTACGGAGACGGATTTTAGCTTTGATTTTGTATGTGACCCGAAATCTAGATAGTATTTTTGATCGCAGCTATGGACAATTATTAATTTTATTGTATTTAATTTATCATAGAACATTTAATTAAGTATTCCATACTACATACAAACAAATTCAAATTACACAGGTTACATACAATTCAGACTATGATTAGAATAAATTAAATTCATTAAGCTACATATTATGTTTGCATACCCAACAGCCCTGAGGTCCGTGTAAGAGTTGTAAGCGCATACAACAAAGTTTCTTCATGAATGTGAAATGCTCGAGACTGAATTGGTCTTGATTGTGTGAAAATGCAATATTGCCTCGTCGCACCGACTGCCAGATTGGTTTGGGCATGGCATTTTCTCTGCGAATACAAAATTAACATTGCTATAAATTTCGTGCACCGAGGTTGGTTCAATTCAAGATATAATAATCCTGTGGCGTGTGGGAATGGGTGTTTTCTAAGTATCTCAAAAAATATTTTATAATGAAGGTATTAAGTATACAATTATCTATAGTTTGACCGAAACCGCTCTACCGCTCCTTAGGAAAGTGCGGCGAGGTGGGGGGCGAGGAAAAAAGAACAAGAGTACGCGTTGACGGCAGACTGATGGATCGGAGCGGTCGATATTTCCCCCCCTGTCTCGCCGCTCGCATACCTCAGGCGGTACAGCGGTTTCGGTCAAACTTTAGTACACAAGCTGCTTATTTTGGGGCTAGATTTGCCGTGTAAATTGTTCAGCATTATTATTAACTTTCGGTTTGGTAATAAAAAAACATTTGGAAAAAGAAATTACCGACTTTCTCCTACATCACTATGTATAAAACAATGAAGCTTCCCGCTGTCTGTCTGTCCCTATGTATGCTTAGATCTTTAAAATTACGCAACTGATTTTGATGCGGTTAAATAGATAGTGATTTAAAAGGAAGGTTAATAAACTATTTGACACATAGATTTCTAAGAGTGCGAAGCCGCGGGGCGCAGCTAGTTTTTTATACAGGAGAAAGTCCATGTCATGTCGTACAAAGAAGTAAGAGACCGCATTGGAAAGAGAAAAGTGGATAAAATTGAACATAATTACAACAAGAGCTCTTGAATTAAAAATATATAAAAAACACTTACTTGAGACTGAGGCTCCTCAAGGAAGCTTCGAGATCTGAAGTGTCAGAGATGGTGTCCTTCCTTGTGTAGAACAGCATGTAGGCATTCCACCATCTCTTCTGGCGCTTGTACGTCACCCTCTTTAGCATCGGATCGAATACCTAAAACCAGATAAGACATCACCTCGCCTCAAGAGTAGACCCGTAAGCCTGTGTAATAAACACTCATTTTTGTATCACCATAATGCGGATTCCATGCATAATGCACACGCAATAAATTAAATCTATTATATAAAGACCACATACACACTCAAAATAACCTTGTTGTGCGTCTACATCATCGGAATCGGGGCGTACGCGGCTTCGGCATTTACAATATGCTGTGGGTGCGTCTTTGGCATCGGTATCTGATGACGCTGTCTATCAATAAAAATAAACAAATCCTTACGCTGCGTACGCTCCGACTGATCTGGTGCACGCACAGCTATAATAACCGTCAAAAGTAGCTGTAATGTCTAGTGCAACTTTTTTTATCCGATACCTACTAGGTTTTATAGAACGTTAATAAAATTATTTTTATAGAAGTTTGGAAGTAAAAAAAAACATATTGTGTGTGGAAAACACACAATATTGTGTGTGGGCCACCAAAGCCGTGTAAGCAAAACAAATGCTTATCTGCGTTGCTCTGAAGGAGAGTCGAGCAGACGATAGCAAAAACACCACAAAGAACCTCCAACTACGCAGTCAATACTTATTTAATTCATATGTTTGCCGAGCAAAATGCTGTCATGATTAATTTGTATGGAAAGGATAGCCTCACCTCGCCCATGTACTCGCCTCCGAAGCATTGCACTTTCATTTCTTCATCGTCGTGCATACCGCACTCGGAAACATCGCCGTCATCGAGTTTTACCCAGCGGCCTGTGTCACTGCCGTTGTCCCTGGTAAAATACGAATAATAACGAAATTAAAAATTAGATACCCATTCTTAAAGATCGTAAAATTACAACGGAATTTATTTACGCAAGAAACGCATGTAAGTAACTATTGTTACCTGAGCAGAACATAAGAGTAGTAATGTCCCCCAGAAGCTTGTCCCGAGTGGACGACAATTCCGCTGAGTAGGTAATGCGTTTCTCTCGTGCCTTCTTCCCCGCCCTCCCATAATGAGGCGTCCCCTTCCGCTCGTGCTAAGCCCCATGCTGAAAACGAACGATAATCAGTTACAGAGATAAAAGAAAAGTCTGTCCAGCTAGACGTAGAACAAAAAGACAGGACAGAGAAGATTAAGATATTTTAGAGCAATTTGGAGCTAGCTTCACATTATATGGACACCGGACACGCCAACATATTATGTGTATTTTGTCACACTGTAAACTCTTCTTAAAGGCTTAAGGCATTTTAGTGTCACGCTGACAGCTCAGCGCGTAGCTCGTCAACGCCGACGATCAGCGCGGGTCGTTTTAGTCTCATGCTGATCGCTGCGGAGTACAGACGCATAGAAAAATGAGGAGTGCATTAATTATTGTTGCCTTGTACTACCTATGAAAAAACGCTCACTGAAGAAAGAAGCGCGAGGGCGCCGACCGCTCAGCGCGGTGACGAGCTGCGCGTAGGCGTACCGTCAGCGCTGAACGGTCGGCGTTATTCTAAAAGCTTTCTTTAGCGTCCATACAGATTGCTACGCGCTGAACTGTCAGCGCTGATGGTCAGCGTGACACTAAAATCAGCCTAATAAATAAATAGTACGGCGGGTTAGTGTCGGCGGTATTATTTTAGAGAATTATCTCGGCGAAATTTTTGTGTATTAATATTGCAGGCCGCCGACAGCGTTAACAAGTGTAGTAGTAATCCCATAACCCTTACCTGTGTACGGCTCGACGTCAAGCTCTCGTGGAAATTCAAAATAGTCATTGAACTTTATCGCGCACACTTTCTCGAAGTCGTACTCGAACCTTTTCAACTGTATCACTAGAACTGGAGGTAGTTTGTTGAGACACAGCCGCTTTACTGTCACTACCTGAAAGTAAATTCACCATAGAATAATAACATCGCAAAATATCTAAGTTTTAGCGCACCCGACTGTTGGGCCGTGAGCCATCACAAGTAGTTTACATTGTATATTACTTTTATGATATTATAGATACGTAGGTTTAATATCAGTTTTGTTTGTATTTTATATATTTGTAAAGTAATATTTTCCTTTTGATAAAAATAAGAATCATTAGTACGTTGTGTATTAATAGGACTGACATGTTAGTTATTAATAAATGAGAATTAAAAAACAACAAAAAATCTACAAAGTCAACTTAAATAAAGGATATTTACCTTTTTGTTACACTTATCGCAATGATAAGCGTCAGGGCCTTCCAGTAACTCTCCTCTAACATAAGCTTCTAGAGATTCTTGCAACCGAGAAAGGTTCCTTATATCAAGAGACACCACACTGAATGGCTCTTCTTTGCAATACCTGTGAAATTAAAAGATTACCTTAGACTTTTCAGTACAAATAAAGCAACTTGATGGAACAATGTTTAAATTTGAGTTAAGGAAATGGCTAGTTAATAAAATTCACTACAATTTAAGAGTTTTTTGATAATTAGATCTCCGTCTGCCTAGACAATGATTCATTACTATAATGCTTTTATGTGTAAAATAATATTTTGGAATAACTTTGAACCTATGTTATTATTATGTAAAAATATTATTGTATGTCCGAATAGGATAAAATTAAACACAGAATTTTACAATAAACTTATTCTTATTCCAACAAAAGACAAAGATAATAGTAAGTGTTCGCTAAATACATACCTATGAGGGCAACCTTTACAGATTTTCTGATCAGAATAAGTGCCACCCATTGTTTTGGCCATCAGCTGATCCTGGCTCAATGACTTCAGAGCTTCATCCAATGACTCTACCAAGGACATAAAAAACTCAACAGCATCTTGCTGCTCCCGTAGATTAACTGGCTCGCCTTGTAACCTAAAAGCAAAAAATAATAAGAAAATAATACTTAAAGAATGAGATAAATAATAAAAATAAATCATTTATTTACAGACCATAGAAAATAAGAGATCTTATTTAACATACGATTATAAAGAAAAACTTCATATATCACGCCTTTGTAATAACTTTGCTAGAATAATGTTTGCTATGTTTTATCGTGCAAGAAAAATCTATAAATCACGCTGTCCTGCTCAGATCAGATTCGATATGAGCAGGACAGCATGAGAGATGACGTCATTATTAATTTCAATTCTATGAGCGCGCAAGTTATAACTGTTCTAAATGCATGTTCAAAAAAGAAGATAGCAATAGAACTTACTTGAAATGCGCCCACAATCCCCTCGGAATGTAATACTGCAACTTGCTGTAGTGCAAGTGAGCAAATATCGCTTGGACTTGCTTCAGGATTATAATATTGTAGTCACTATTGTTCTGAAAAGGAAAACCATAATGTTCACCACGTCTTACATATCCAGATTCAGTTTAAAGATCTATATTTTCTCATTAATAACAAACATGTTACTTACATGAGAAACTTAAGCTAATTATTAATTTTTAAGATACATAAAGATTGGTGATGGTTAATGCATATAATTTATAAATGAACTTACTTCTATATTGTTCTCTATTACATGATGATGGTGGTGATGATCACCAGAGAAGTCTTCGTCCGGATCAGTGGCAGCTCCTAAAATTATGAGAAAAGGGGGAAATTAACAAAACCTCGACTAGGTCGCCGCTATTTCACTTCTTTGTAATCTCTAGGTTTGGGGGGGTTAGGTAGGCTTTAAGTCATTTATTTGGCAAAGGCCTAAGAACACTCCCGGTATTCAGACGATTGCTTTAACTCGTCATTTTTTAAAATCGATTAATCTGTTTTGTTACTTTATGGTAAAGAGGTAAAAAGTCCCTGACAACCTCATTATACACGTGAAAATCATACAACCCCGCGAGTAATTTAGTAAGGATTAGGGATTATAAACTACTAACTGCGCCCCGCGGCTTCGTCCGCGTGGAAATCTATGTGTCAAATGTTTTATAAACATTTCTCTTGAATCACTATCTATTAAAAAAATATTAAAATCCGTTGCGTAGTTTTAAAGATCAAAGCATACAGCGGGAAGCGACTTTGTTTTATACTATGTAGTGATTTGTCACTATCGATCTTTCTCTAACCTTGTACAGTGAGTAGAGCGTCGCGTACAGCTGGAACGCAGTACAACTGCTGCAGTACAGAGTTCATGTAACACGTCGCCCCAGCGTTCTTCAGCCCAACAAGACCGGCCGGCTGTCTTGGACCAACGCACGGCATGTATTCCCATTCTGAGAGTGATGAACTCTTATCTGTGAAACAAATCGTTCAAAAGTTTAGGTTCCTGTGTCACTGACCACATTTAACAGTTTCGTACGCTGTGCTTTCGGCAGCAAGCCTACCGTAAGCAGTATTACTGACTCATCTTTTTGCTCATCTCTGCCTTCAATAGAAACATATCTTATAGAATTTAATGTTGCGAGACGAGCGGAATCATTAATAGCTCCGCTTCATTTGCGATCGTGTACGAGCTAAAAATCAGCAGTTGCAATGACAACAAATAACTGTATTAAACACTTACCACAATAAAACATCTTCTCAATAAGAGTGACGAGAGCCGCCATATTGGGCACACAGCCGTGCACAAGAGACAGCACTAGGTCCGACGCCGCCGTCGCCGAAGCTGGCGAGCGGCAGAGCGGTGCAGGAGGCTCCGAATCCATCGCGCTTCCATTCGATGTGTCAGACCCATCGCCGTCAGAGCCCATGCGGCACCAAGCCCAAGAGTACGGCCATAAGAATTCCGTCATTATTTCCTGTAATGTTGTTCAGTTTTCAGTCGTTTTATAGATATTAATCTCAATGGTAAGAGGCTCGTAGCGCCCTCCGCGTCCGCCGCTATACCATACCAGCGGAACCGCAGTAGTTTCTCCATGACTTGTTCTAACGCATAGATTTGGCTATGATTCTATTCTCTTTCCCGAGCGATTCCGCTGATCTGCTTTGGTGTGAAAACTCCATTAGAAAGACAATTTTCTACTTACCGTAATCAATCCACTGTCCTTATGGTCAGGGTGTGATCCATATTGGTACTTGACATGTGCTGATACATGAGTAAACAACTCTTTGGCGAGATTCAGATGGCCTTCTAGTAAAGTGTCGTCTAGGGTTTCAGGGTTATTCTTTACGGATCTAAGCCACGCCACCTACAAAGATAATACTTATGATGATATGAGGTTTGTCTTTGTTATTATTATTAGTCAATTTAACATAAAAGAGTGTGTGAAATGTAAAAATCTAATTACCGTCTGAGAGACACAAACTTGAGCTTTAATTTTAGTTATACAATGCATCTTATGTTACGGCCATACTATTGCGATAACGGGAAGAATTGCGTCGTCGCGACACGTCTAGCCAAAGATTTCGTCCTATCGCGAATCGTCTTCGCGAATACGAAATCTCTTCGTGCCGCTGTCGGTAAACTGCCGCACATTAAGGGGTTTTATAGCGACAACGCAACACGAATGTTCGCGCGATTGTATGGCCGTAGCAT
Organism: Eupithecia abbreviata; assembly: GCA_943735965.1. Taxonomy (NCBI): domain Eukaryota; kingdom Metazoa; phylum Arthropoda; class Insecta; order Lepidoptera; family Geometridae; genus Eupithecia; species Eupithecia abbreviata. The sequence goes on from OX030976.1 coordinate 5,978,851, forward strand.
CAAGTGGCACGAAACCTAGCTGAGACTATATGTAGCTTGATTGAAAAATCCACTTACTTCAAGCGCTAGATCACTGATTGTCCTTGAAGTGGGCCCCGCAAGTGCAACCAATCTGCACAATAGCTGTAGGAACTGCTGCGCGTTCCTAGCGTTCCGTTGCAGCCTCGCGCCGCCGGCGGCTATCGCGCCAGTGCCTGTGCCGTCGGCGCCGGCCTCGCCTAACGCGCGCAGGGCTGCCCGGGCGCCGCCGCCACCGCCCCACGCACACATCGTTAGGACTTGTTCTGCCGATGCTACTCTCACCTGTGTTAAGAAACTGCTGTTAATGAACATATCTTCAGCTCATGCTTTTTTTTAACAACTCAACTTTGTATTTTTTGCTTTGCTAAGTAAAAGTCCTTAATAGTAAACATGATTTAATAAATAAATATCTTCAGTAACTGAAATTGTCTACGCTTGTCGTCGTGGAAATATTACGGTTTTGATCAAGTTTCTTCGGCAAAACCTAAAGGGAGTTTTGTTATAACCACCACGGCTCGTAAGAGCCGACTAAAGCAATCCAAGGAAGGATCATTGGATTTCTTTAGTCTGCTCTTACGACAACCACAGGCTGAGATTTTTTGTTGGTATCTTTGTTTTGTAAATAAATACTTTTGTTAGTTGTTGTTTGCTTGAGTTGGAAGGGTCGATCTTTACACCGCGACTGTTACGGTTGACAATACAATAGAGTATTATTCTTATTCTTACCGCAGCATTGTTGCAGTCGATCATCAAGTATAGAGCAGTCTCTTGCCACCACGGTTCATGCAGCAGCGACTCCAATCGACAGCCGCTGAGCGCCGTGCAAATCGTCACCACTTCCATGCATTCTCGGACCACTGTACATGCAACAATAGAAGAAGTTAAATATAAATCTATACTAATATTATAAAGAGGAAAGGTTTAGTTTTTTGCTCGTTTGTATTGAATAGGCTCCGAAACTACTAGAACGATTTAAAAAAAATCTTTCACCTTTGGGAAGCTGCTCTATCCCCAGGTGACATAGGCTATATTATATTTTAGGAATGTGAAATTCGAATTTAACGTGGGTGAAACCGCGCGTAACAGCTAGTATTAAATAATGCTGGCCAATTCACACAGTATTATCCAGCCCCAAGCGAAGCAGAGCTTGTGATATAGGTACTAGATAACTGATATACATATACAATAATATGTACGTTACATATTATAGGTTTTTCTTTATTATTATTCATAGAAATCGACCAGAACACGCGAAACAAATATCTGTAGATCGTACAAACATTTGTCCAAAGGCGGGAATCGATCCCGCCACCTCCTGTGCCACAGGTGGCGTCAAAAATACATTTGGTGTAGGATGACAAACACTTACATACAACATCGTCAGGATGTATCATTCCCATATATTCGTACGGTTGTGCGACTGTGTACGCTAAAGTGTACAACGCACGAGCTGTGTTAGCTGTTGGAACGCACCAAAACCTGTTCGTTGTCGACTCGCTTTCACGGGAATCTGCTATCACCTAGAAGGAGGAATTGTTTTAATTCAGAGAATAATATTACGAAAAAATTTTTTTTAAATTTTTAAATTAAAAAAAAAAGCGATACCTAGTACAAGTATTATATACTTAAAAGGAGGCTTCAAAATATAATGTAAGATAAACATGGAGTTTGGGAACCAAATAAAAACATTTGTATGGACAGCGAATGTTTACCTGTTCGGCTAAAATGGTTGCCAGTGATTCAGCTACGCCCTTGAGTAATAACTCATAGCTCTGGTTTGGAACTGTTTGAAGTGCTTCCCGCAGAATTGATACATCCAATCTAAAGAAGTAACCAATTCAGAATGTATTTTTTATCGTTAAGTCGTAAAACGCGTAAATTAACTATGTGCCAGACTCATTGACGGAACCAACAAATACATACCTAAATTCGGAGTTTTGTTCATCAAGACTTGGAGTGATATGCTCGTACAAATGACCCAAAGTGAATAGAATTAATTTCGCCAATCTGACCAAGGCTAAATAGCAGACCCTGAAAATTAGATAAAGTTTATAAACCTACAACCTTTATATCATACTTAGGAGGGGCAATGCGTGCTACTTTGTGACAAGGATAGGCATAGGATTTCTTCTTCATAGGAGCGGGACAGAGAATACGATTTTGGACAGGCGTAAGCGCATAAATCAAGTTATTGCTTATTTACAAGAAAACTACATTACTTATGAAGATAGTGGTTAGGAACCGAATGATTAGTAATAAGTTAATAACCTACGAATCAAAATTTACGTCATATCAATAGACCGCAGGGTTCCTGAGATCTCGTCCAAAGGATGTGCGAAATAGTGCACAATTTTTTTTTTATCTATCGTGTTTTCTTCAATGTCCCAGAAAAAAAATTGTAATTCCAGTTTCTTATCACGGGGGTCCCACAAGTACTGAGATCTAGGCCTAGTATGACAACCAAGCCCGTAAGGTTCAGTTCACCCCTTAAGTTCAAGCCACTTCATATTCACTGTTTATTTACCTACCTTCTAGTATGAGGAGCGGCACCTGTCAAGAATTCCGGATCACATAAGCATTTCACCAAGAGCGGTGCTTTTTTCACGCAGGCTAGTTGGAAATTGCGGTTTCGATCCAGTTTCGCATCCAACGCCGGCATTATTACGCTGTACAAAACCTGAACAACAAAGAATAAAAAATTGTAAAAATCTTTTAAATCTATAAACATCAAAAATACTGAGGATCAGGACATTTCAACTAAAGTACTAAGTTCAATTATTAAGGAAGTGGCTCCCTGCTTGGCCCATATTTTCAATAATTGTGTAGACAACTACGTACTTTTACTTTACTTTACTTTAAAAATCAGTGGACTCAATATTTATTCAGGGTAAATTTGAGTGAATATTTTTCAAAAACTTAAGCACTTCACACACACAGTAGCTATACATCTCATTAAATCTTTCCATAGAAATCGTCAGGAGACCACGACGACGATGTATATTTTTACATCTTCGTATCTTAAGATACAGAGCGATACGAAAATATACATTTATTTGCTGCTGGAAAGTGCGTCAATCGGGACATATAACAATGGAATGAAGGGAAAGATACATTACCTATTTTATGTGTGATACATTAAGATAACTAAAGCTATACATCCCGGAATGTAATGTACATTAATATACATTATAGCTGCTGTGTGTGAAGCCCTTTAGGGGCTCCTTGGCGCAGCGTGTTACCTGCATATTGTAGGCAACAGTAGGCGGTTCGGGTCCATACAGCATATCTCTTAGTTTAGTATCTTCTTTACTCATCAAAGCCTCGGTCAACTTTTCCACAGTCAGTTTGTGAGGAGGGCATATTTGCGACAGCAAGTGGGCCGCTTCAGTCAGCTGGTCGTATCCCTTCGTAATGCCGATATGTTCGAGGAGCAGCACAAACGGCAAATACCATGAACCTTGTGCGAATAGCTGAAAGGAAATTTTTAATTCTATTTATGTTTGTCTCTAACAATTTGTTATAATGTTAAACATGACGACCTAAGTGGCGCGGTTGGCGAAGGTCCGCTTGCGACGCAGGAGGTTACGGGTTCGATTCGCACCCCCGAGGTGCGAATCGAACCCGTAACCTCCTGCGTACAAATAAATAAATAAAAATACCTGTCTATGTATGTATTGTATTATGTATATCAGTCACCTAGTACTCATAAGCATAACACAAGCTCAATGCTTTGTGAATTATCCAGCAATATCCTCCTGTTTAAGGACGAATTTCACTATTCGCACGAGAAATTTCTGTTCTGTTCTGTTGTTTTTATTCTAAAACTAATTTTACAAGCTTGTAAGTCGTTTTGCGACCATTGTAGGCCTTTTGTAATGTTCCTGAAATGTATTGTTTGTAGGTAAACGTGTGTTAGTTATAATAATCCTAACGAATATTATAAATGTGAAAGTGTGTTTGTTTGTGTGTTTCCTTCCTTCACGCCCTAACTAAGCAACCAATCGACTTGATTTTTGGCATAGAGTTTGTTCAAAGGATGGAGAGTAACACAGGCTTTTTGTCCCATTAATCAGTTGCCATAGGATAGAAATAAACTCCAAACCTTTTCTTTTAGCAATAACGCGTGCGAAGGCGTGGGCAGAAACTAGTAATGGTATAATGTGAGACACTTACCACACCAGGCAAAGCGTACTCGGTCACCGCAGACAAAGGCGAGGCTGAAGTGCTGGAGTCGCTACTGGTATCGTTGGATGACCCGCATCCACCGCTGCCACATACTTGACCGTCATACACCTACAAACAACTTCATTATCACTACATAGTATAAAATAAAGTCGCTTCCCGCTGTCTGTCAGTCCCTACGTATGCTTAGATCTTTAAAACTACGCAACGGATTTTTTAAATATATAGATTTAGGAGGATAGTTTATAAACCATTTGACACATAGATTTCCACGCGGGTGAAGGCGCGGAGCGCGGCTAGTTCATTATAAATGTAGCCGTGTTAATTACGGACCTACTTTGTGTTGGAAGAACCACAACGTAGCCAAAGGGGGTAAACTACGAATTTGTTTGTTCACCCATTCATTATTAATTATTTAAAGTACGAGTAAGAATAGCTTTTATAGTGAAGCTTAATGAGTGTTTTATTTAAATTCTGGACTGAAGAACATTAATTACAACCTGGATCTCTTCAAGACAAGAGTGTCTGGGTGAATGGGAGTCTTGGTGTGAATGTCTTCGAGACCTTCGTGATAAATCATCCAACAGCCACATCGTCCCTTACCGTCAAGGGATATGATGGTCAAATGAAGGTCTATTCTCGATAAAAAGAAGTAAGATATTCAATGATATCCCAAAATGTCTTCGATATCGGCGGGACTTGAACCCGCCTAATTCTCAAAGATGAACACCCCGAGTGCGAGGGCTTAAGCACAATAATAATAACCACCTTAAAAACATTTAGTGAGGTATTTGTTTACCTTAGCAATAATCACAGATTTATCACGTAGAGGAATTTGCGAAAGTATCTTTCTTTCTTGACTAGAATCCAGCTGTTCTCCATTAGCAAACAGCTCTAATTTGTTGATGTACATTTCTACCTTTGTTGAACTCTCTATGATGCCTTTGATCCTGTAATCGAGAGCGTTGAAGTTAAAATAATACATTTATTTACAAAAATAATTAAAAAAACAAATTCGCAGCCATAATTGGTTCCTTTTTATCAGCACACGTAACGTCCACTGCTGAACCGACGGCATGTTAGTTTCATCCCACTATACAGTTTCTGCTCGCGGCTTCGCACGCTTTGTTTCTATGAAATCGTTTAAAGTTTATTTCTATCTCATGGTAAACTGGTGAAGACGTAACTAACATCCATCCATAGTTTGGCATTTATAAAAATATATAGGGGTGGCTTTTTGAGATGAGAGTGGATGCCCTTAGGCATCCACTACGCCAAAACTACCGAAGGCATAAATCAGTTACCATGAGATAGAAATAAACTTTAAACGTTTTCATAAAAACAACGTGTCCGAAGCGTAGCGAGAAACTAGTTTAAGCTAACTAAAATACAAAACTCTTGGACGATAAATACCTTCTTTTGATCATACGCCGCAGTGCGTACAATGTTTCGTTCGAGTGAGATATGAGTTCAATATCTTCTATTTGTTTCTGTCCGGTCTGAAAGTTCATCCTGACTATAACGACGCACTGCCGGCCGCGGGCCGACCTGTACACCGGCAGTATCTGCCGGTCCGACGAGTATCTTCTATCACATTCATTTATGTATTCTTGTATGGCACGAATAACTCGACACATTCTAATACACCCCTCAGATCCATCTGCAAAATAGAGATAAGTAAGATTTGAATAAATTCTCAGAGTTCGATATAAATTAAAACAGCATAACGACTGGCGTACCATCTTGAAGTTCCATTTCCTTCTGCAACCTTTGCATTCGCGCAAAACACTGCGTGAGAAACGTCTCGTAATGAGTAGCGGGCGAAAGCTGTGGCCCCGGGCAAGTGCACACTTCGCGTAAGAGCTCAATGCCGCGCGAAGATATATCATCGTCACATTCAGTTATCACCTGCCACAGAATTTTGATCATTATTACATCGCACACAAAATTATGTAAAAAAATCTGCAAAAACAACCCTTACCCTCCACAAATAATCTAAACCTATGAGATCAGCGTCATTCAGTTGAAAATTTCGTCGTTTCGTTTTCAACTTCCCTTCTTTGGAATTCACTGCCTTGAAGAATCTGGAAGAGCACCAATCAGAATTAGAATTCAAATTAACAATAAAATAAGGAGAATAATATTGACAAGAATACTCACTTTTCAAAACATTTGATACCAGAGTGTGTTAGGAAATGCGGTGGTAGCGTCAGGATATTATTCCGAAAAAAATGCAGGTTGACATTCGGATCCAAGTCAGGTTCGTCGCCCATAAGTTTACCAAACCACCTGAAGCAGGCTTCTCGGTCACCCAAATGCGCTGGTTTTTCAGCAAGACAAACCCAGATCTGTGTTGCCTACAAGGAATTCAGAATTCAATTTCTTTTACACGATAATAACACCCGCCTCCGTTCGAATCAACCCACTAACCTGCTCAGCGCACAGCCATAACTGTCCGTCTTTTAAGAGGAACCTTAGAAAACTCAATCTTTCGTGAACTTGAGCGGCATGCGGATATCTACCATCGGGCAGCCAGTTCTCCCAGTCAATCGTGCCCTCCTCTGAAAACGTTAATAACAAATAATTCAAGGCATCACATTGCTCCAAAATTAGTGGAGCATGTGATTGGGTACTAGTCGACTGATTGTAGATGAAATAATATAAACAAGAATGCCGTACAAAAACACAAAGTGCATGCGTTAATACAAAAATCAATTATATCAATAATTACCCGACAGTTTGTTACGAACTTCCTCCATGTAACAGGCCAAGGAATCCGTGACTAAAATGACGAGAGAATGCTGCGTTTGTAGCCGATCAATAAGCTCCTGCCTCGTGACATGAGGTCGGACGCCGGTACCTCCTCCAGATTCATACAAACAGCAGATATCTCGCAACATTTTTAATGCAGGCAACACCCATTTTTCTCTAGCCTGCAGTTCCTCCACACACTTGTCTACCCAATGGGTTTTCTGAGTATCGCGATCTTGACTACAGCTGTAGTCTAAAATCTTAACGAGATTAGACAGAGCCATATCCACGATCTCCGTGCAAGCTTCTTCAGAATGAGATAGGTTCCAGAATAGGACCAAAACTTTGTTCGCCATGACTCCATCTTTGTCATCTTCTGCAAGCCTTCTTATTACTTCCAGAAGCTTGTCACTTTGTTTTTTGTTGCATGTTGCCCAACTAGCCTGAAAAATGAGCCACCATGAAAATCAAACTATTAATTTACTTTACTTATTTGGTAAAAGTACTAGTAAATATTTTAGAATTAATAAACAAACCTTGAAACAAGCAAAGAGATGATCCAGCTGATCAGGTGTAAAGTCCCACGCGAGTTTCGCCAGTAAATCATGTAGATTCTTTACAATAGCTTCGTGTTTTCCGTGCTGAGCCTTCCATATTGCATCCAAATCGTCGAGTGTGAGTGAGTTCTCTTTGATCATGAACCTGAGCATTTTTTCAAGTCGATCTACATATTGGGGCTGGTGTAGTGAATCGCGTAGCACGATGTCGACAACATTATTTTCGCGGATCCAGGTCTATAAAAAATACTGAATTTTAATCAAGCATCAGATATTAAATTAAGATCTCGTCTGCTATAGTCGAGCTGCAAATGATGTCAACAGGAGATAAGATTTTATTGTTAACAATATTTATTGAAAGGATCTCAAATCGACATTTACTTACTTTAAATAATCTTTAAAATCAACAACATGAAAGCTTATTTTAGGTTAAGTTCTACGGGATTGTTTATCTTCTTTGCGGATCGAAACGAAATAGAGTATACTCTACTAGGCCCTCGAATTAAAACATGAGGTCTAGAAAATTGCTCTACTTTAGGGAATGGTAGTTAATGCGATGTCTTACAGTAATAACAACTGGTGTGAGCCACTCTGGTTTCGGTTGTTGTGAGAAAGTAGCTATCAGTTGGTTGATTTCATGCAGAGCTGACATTTTCCCATTGAATGAAGACATTTGTAGCAATCGCAAAATCATCTTTAGCCGGAACATTTCTAAAGCTGCAAATGGATTTTTAGACATGAAAACAAATATAAGACACTTGGACATAAATCATCAAAACAGTTTAAGAAGTGCTATAATAAAATTAAACACTTTATTGTGTAGACATAGACAAGACATTGAATGAGCTGTATAAACAATGTAATTTTACAAAAAAATCTAAAAATCCGGTGTTTTTTCTTTCCTTCTACTATCATAGTAATATGTAATATTAACATTTAAATGGCAGTTCCGATTTTCATAAAACAACACTACCGATAATGTCTCCTTTCACATAAAATACTCATATAAAATCGGTTCATCTGTTTAGGAGCTAGGTGCCAAAGACAGAATAATACACTTGTCAAACATATAATATAACATTGTTAACTTTTAGTCTGGGTGTTAATAAAAAAACAGACATAATAAAACAACAGATTCTTAAGGCCGGTAGCACACCTCCAGCTCCGTTGCGAAGGCATACCAGCGATACCGCAATAGTTTCGCCATTCTTTGTACTACGGGCGTGATGTCCAATAACACACACAATTACATTTCTGAAATCGAAGCACAGATGACGATGGTGAAGTGTTGCGTCGACTGAATGCGGTCCCAGGCGATGTAGAAGCCAAAGGGCGGAATGAAACACGCCCCTTGGCAGCTACAGGGTCCGCGACCGATTCCCACTGCATCTTCCAAAATCCATTTGATGTAAACGATGACAAGACAAAACAGTGCAAAAAACATCGTTAAACATCATAAAATAAAACCAACGCGATACTATTACAAAATTTACGAGTCCTTGGCATTTTCCCGACGAGACGACCATGATTCCAGAGCCACCCTGACACGCCACTACACCGACGAACTACCTGACATCAGTCAAGACGCGATCGTGTTAGCTCTAAGGCAGCTTAAAAATGGAAAAGCCCCCGTTGAAGACGGTATAACATCCGAGCTCTTGAAAGCTGGAGGAGCTCCTGTTATACAGGAGCTACAGAACCTCTTCAACGCCGTCCTTCACTGTGGAAAACTCCAAAGGCGTGGAGCGGGAGTTTGGTGGTACTCTTTTTCAAGGGCGATAAAACCCTCCTTGAAAACTACACACCCATTTCACTCTTGAGCCACGTCTATAAGCTGTTCTCACGAGTAGTCACGAATCGTCTCGTTAGGAGACTCGACGAGTTTCAGCCACCAGAACAGGTCGGGTTTCGCTGAGGATATGGCACCATAGACCACATACACACAGTGAGGCAGATTGTACAGAAGTCCGAAGAGTATAATCAGCCCCTGTGTCTGGCTTTTGTGGGCTATGAGAAGGCCTTTGATCGCGATGCCAAGTGGACTATTGTTATATCGAGATGCTGAGATGTCTCTACGAAGCCGCCACTATTAGTGTCCAAGTACAGGGCCAGCAGTCTAAACCTATCCAATTGCGCAGTGGAGTGAGACAGGGGGATGTCATATCCTCGAAACTGTTCACAAGCGCGTTGGAAGATTTGTTTAAGACGCTGGACTGGAAAGGTAAGGGCATAAACATAAACGGCAATTACATCTCACACCTACGATTCGCTGATGACATAGTCCTATTGGCGGAGTCGCTAGAGGAGCTGAACCAGTATCGGTCTTGGCATGAATTTGGATAAAACCAAAGTCATGATCAATGTACACATTGATCCAGGGCCGGTAGTCGTACATGGTCACCTTCTCGAAATCGTTTCCGAATACACATACCTCGGGCAGATTCTGCAGTTAGGTAAAAACAATTTCGAGAAGGAGGCCAAAAAGAGGATCCAGCTGGGCTGGGCAGCGTTTGGGAAACTACGTCGAGTCTTCTCTTCATCCATACCGCAATGAAAAAAAAAATAACAAAATTGAAAACGAAAGTTTTCAACCAGTGCGTCCTACCCGTTATGACCTACGGAGCTGAGACGTGGACACTCACGATAGGGCTGGTCCATCAGTTAAAAGTCGCTCAGCGAGCTATAGAAAGAGCTATGCTCGGAGTTTCTCTGAAGGATAGGATTCGTAGCGAATACATCCGACAGAGAACCAAAGTTATCGACATAGCTCTGAGAATTAGCAAGTTGAAGTGGCATTGGGCCGGCCATATCTCGCGAAGAACCGACGTCCGCTGGGCAAACGTGTTCTTGAGTGGAGACCACGACTCGGTAAACGTAGTGTAGGACACCCTCCGACCAGGTGGGATGACGACCTGCGAAAGACTGCAGGTAGATGCTGGATGCGTCAAGCTGAAGACAGGGCGCTATGGCGCTCATCGGGGGAGGCCTATGTCCAGCAGTGGACTAATATAGGCTGATGATGATGATGGCATTTTAGTTGCTCGCAGACTATTCGTGATAGCAAATCGCGTTGGTTTATACAGCGGTTAAGCAATGTTCATTAATATTTACGATTTCTTAAGAACAATGTCATCAAAAAAGGGTTAACAATAGTTTACATAATTTATTTTAAGTGCTGACATTTAAACTTTTTCAAACAATCCTGATTTGAACCATGAGATTAAATGAAGGGTGGAAATAACATGCGGCGGCAGCGCTATTCTGATGCTGAGCTATTTGGAACGATTAAATGGAGGTTGAATTGAAGATCCAGCCTGAAATTTCATAGCTGGCAGCCCCATATATTTCAACCCTTAGATTAAGAGTATTTTATAAATTTAAACTATCTCCAAAACAACTGACAAGTTTTAGACAAAAACTATGGTAGTATGTAAAGTTAATAAATAGTTACTCACATTTGAGCAGGGTGTGATGTGAAGGCGTCTTTATCGATACGTATTTACAAGCACGGATCAAACAAGATACAGTATCAGTCTTATTTTCACTCCCTCTGGCTTCCCTCTTCAGTTCTTCATCAGTTAAACTCTCCAGTAACGTCGGTATGCATTCCTATAAAAAGTGGAACCTAAATATTAGGCACTTCCCTCACTGGAATGACAATAAAGAGAAGTTAGAACCTGATTGGTGCCATGTGGCTTAGAATTTGCATTACCAATAGATGAACTTAATGAATGATAAAAAAAACTTTCCATAGATGTCGTAAGAGGCTACTAAGGGATGTCTATCACCCAATAGACATCCCAGGGCAGTAGTGCCTCCTGCAGAACAATTCTGCCAACGGACGATCCCCAGCCTTGCCCAGCGTGAGTATAATGGCTATTTATGGCCTTATGATATTACTTTGTAATGTAAAACAAAGTCGCTTCCCGCTGTCTGTCCCTATGTATGCTTAGATATTTAAAACCACGCAACGGATTTTGAGGCGGTTATTTTTAATAGATATAGTAGAGGAAGTTTTATAAACCATTTTATACATAGATTTCCACGAGGTCGAAGCCGCGGGGCGCAGCCAATAAGGCGGTTATCTGGGTGAAGCCTGCGCCCATCAGTGAACCGTTATAGGCTGTAGATATGAGTTAAGATCTTACCAGCACTGGAGATAAGTATGTAGTCACGGTGTTAGTCGTAAGAAGGTCGTGGCAGACACCGAGAGGCCTAAGAAGCTGCCACACAGCAGCCACCCGAGACTCGCCTGTCATTGATTGCTCCATTGACGAAGGCTCGGGACGAGAAGGGGTAAGCTAAAAAATTGGTTAGAGATGTATTTTTATCCTATTCTCATCTGGAATCAGTGTTCTGGCTATGAGAAAATTGGTGAAAGTCTGATAGGTCTAATAACATAACAGTGATGTAGAAAACTGTTATCTACAAATCTACAAAAAGAAGTGAAAAATAAATTTAATAAGAAACTTACATCAGTGTTTTCGACAATCACTGGTATACATTCAATAGTCTCAACTACAGTCTCTGATTTTTCTTCTTCCGTTTCCTTTTCTGTTGTTTCTGTGTTGACCTTTTCAATAGAATTGATGGATGCAGTGAGATCTGGCTTCAAACCACCCATTATGGCTTCAAACCTTTCCCTCAATCTGACAAAACCTCCATTTTGTCCAAATCTGTAAAAACATGGTCATGATTATGACTTGTGGAAAAATGTGCAAAGTCAAATAAACTCAGTCATGAACACTTACATATTGATAAGATGGACCAACCATCCTCTAGGCGAGCGATGGTCGTGTGACCTGGCAAATATTTCTTCCTGAGACCCCTGACCAGCAGGGGAATTCAAGGATGAAGATACAGATAAGCCCTCCGAAGTACGTGATGCATTGAATGTATGAAATCTGAAAGAAGTACCTTATTTAAAAAGTCCTTTATATTTCATCTAATGCTATCTTTGTACAAAACTAGGCAAGTATTGCAAAAATAAAATAGAAAAAAAGTTGTGTACTTGTTGTTTGGGTTGAGAGCCATAGAAAGCAAGTTCAAGAATCTAGGATCATCCATTTTCATTGCACACAGTCTGACCAGTTTCTCACAGTTTGTGCGAACACATTGTTGTATGTTATTCTTCCAAGATGAAACAGCATCATCAGTCAGTATTTTTGTAAATGATAGTGTCAGTGCATCATTGTAGAATCTCTGACATGCCAAATGGTTTATGTCTTCACCTGCTCAACAGAAACAATGATAAGCAAATCTAGCTAACAATGTTTTTAGGTTGTTGATTCTTACATGTTAATTATTATGAATGTGCATTATTCATTACAACTGTGAATACTAACCTTTCAATGCTAACTCGGTGCTAGCTACCAGAAGTGCTTCCAGTTCTTGCTCTGGCAACACTGGCACAACCCATCTGGGATGTGATATCTTTTCCTCTAAGGCCTTTAGTTTGCCTTCGGGGAAGGCCATCTAGAGAGAAAGAATATACTTTATTAAATTTGCCCAAACAATATGCTTATCAAACCAACCAAATAAAGATTGAATTAGTTACCTCCCCGGGCATTAGGTCTTGTTCTTTCATGGATATAGTCATTATTTAAACATATGATTATTCATCGCCTCTTCTGCAAAAAATAATGTTTTTTTATACAAAAGAACATAGTTATCTGTAGCATGATTAATTATATGTTATTTTTATCTTGTTATTTCAAGCAATTGTTTTTTTCACTGCAATGATGAAAACAGAAAACAGTCGAAAATGTATAAGGACTGGAAGTCATCACTGTTTTATAGTTTTGTTAATGAATACATGGATATAAGTACATACCAAAACAGAAAAATAAATTAACAGAACATGTTAGACAAAAATGAAAATGTTTCTCTTTCTAGATAAGATAGGAATGTTTTTTTAATAACTTCAGACACACACATACAAAATACAATTTTATACAGTTTAGGAAAACAAAAAAACATGAAACACAGTTGACTGAAAAAAGAAACAATGATTTTCTTCATGTGACCTTTGAAAGTACTTTTTGTTCCTAACTATAAAAACCTTAAAACTGGATCGACCAAAGCATATCAATATCATATAATCATAAAAATCCAAAAAATCGCATATAAATCAAATGAAGAAGACTTCTTTTTAATCTTGATTTATGAATCCGTGTTAATAGGGTTAAGATTATTAAAATCGAGAAATCTCTGAAATAACCACCTTGGTAAACAACTATACAACTGTAAAAGAATCATTCCTTGATTGATGATTCTTTTACAGTTGGACATAGATGAGGAAGAAAACGACGAACATTCATAGGTACAGCCAAACAAAGAATGCTTATTTTTTTTTAAAGGTAGAAATATAATTCACTTTTCACAAACTGAGGGCTTTATAATATTAGTAGGAATTTATAATAAGTATAAATTAGTTAAAGATTAAATGAATGAGCAAAGCAATGCAACTTTTATGATTTACCTATGTGCAGTTTTACTGACAAAGAAAAATAAAATGTTAATCCATTTCAATCAATGTAACGGCAATTTTTTAATAGATATAGTATTTTTTTTTTTAGATAGATTTGTTTTTCTTTGTAAATGATGATGATTATTTGTATTCAAGAAAAACACAGGACATTTCAGGACCACACACTTCAAGACACACTGGATGAGTTAAGTCTATTGTAAGATATCAATAAATTTTTAGATAATTCTCACAAAGATCATTTCTGAGCAAATAATCTAGTGGATCAAAACAAAAAGGAGAAATAAATGGTAGCAAACACTTTCCTGGAAGTGAATTAGTTCGCTATGATGATAAGATTGCTGGAGAACAGAAAAAGTGCTCAAATAGTAAATACCTACCTCAGTTATTGAAAATTGCGAAGGTATCGTGACGGAAATCAAATGCATTATAAAAGATTTCGAAATAAACCAGTAGAAGTCATATAATTATGTTATAGTATACATTAGTTATCACGTAATTACCTGTTTGTTAATATCGTTACAGGATGTGTGAAACATTTTCGGCATTTTGGGTGCGACACAAATCAATCAAAATAAACTAGACGAATTGTTCTATATATTTATCGCGATCAATGGTTTATTGTTAACAATCTCGATGCTTTCACACAGTTAATACTTTATTAGGACGTATTCTATAAATAAATAATTACAACATATGCCCTACCCACAGAAATTGATCGTAAAATAATAATTCATAGATCAGCCGGCGCGACAAAATGGCGTCATTAAACCAAACAAGAAATTACATTTAGTGAACTCGTAGACCTTACTGCGTTAATCTAATGCTGAAATTACAATTACGATGAATTTGTTACCTTTATTGTAAACAAAAAATTCTATCCAAGATTAGTTTTTCACAATAAATCACAGAAATAAATTTTCTTTCCAATCACTTTGACGTAACTTGAATTCACTGGGGGAAAAAACGATTGAATGAATGATTTAAATGATAGGTGTAAAGAATGAGTGAGTGAAGTTCGAGAGACGGTCCTAGGGTCCTAGCGAAGGGTTGTGCTTGTGCGCTTGTGCGTGCGGGCATTGAATAGAGAAGTTGAATTTTATGAAGTAACATGATCTAGCTAGGACCGGAGAGGAGAGATAGAGGAGTTTAGAGGGATAGATTTTCTTTGTCCAAGGTTGGATGGGCGTCCGCGCCGCCCCGTCCGTCGCGTTGTCGTCGTCGTTGCGGCGACGACGACGACGACGCGGCTGACTACTGCTCAACTTTACTCAAACCAGCTGCGTCGTCGTCGCGTCGCCGCCGCGCCGCAGTGGTCGTTTTTAAACATATTGCATGCATTGCATGTTTAAAAACAACGACCACGACACACACACGCGGGGATCGATTTAAATTGCATTGCCTTTTCTCTGAAAAATATTTTTTCAAATATAGTGAAAAAGTCAAAATATTTCGATCTTTACATGAAATTAGTAGAAAAAAACAGTGAATGAAGCGAGCCGTTATTTATTTCACTAATGGAGCGCTAACCCACTAAATTAAGTTAGTTTGAGAACGCATTCTATAAGCTTGTCTGCGGTGCCATTCCTTCGTTTCACTATACATCTACCCCGTAGAAACCATAGAAAGTGTAGTACTTTGATAGATTAAATTGAATAGCATTATTTCGTTCATAAATTAAATATTATTAGGTACTTCTTTCTAGGGTGAAGTGTAGTACCACCAACCACAGATTAGAAAAGGCATTCTATTTTTTTTTATCTATGGAAGGGAGCTGAAAATGAAATAAATCGAAAGAAAACTTTGTTTGTTGATGACTTTTGCGAAATAAACTCAATTCTCTACACATGAAGCAGAACAAGCTAGAACAATGAGTTTTTCTAGTGATGAGGTCAATTTCCTTGTTTATCGCTACTTACAAGAGTCAGGTATGGCATAGAAATAACAAATAAATTACAGTTCATTGAACCTTCTTGCGTCCAAGCTGACGCCGCCGCCGGAGCCCTACTCAACTCATGTCATGTTTGCTAAGGCTACGCCATGCTATAATAATATTATCCGTCCTAGAGTTAATTGAAAGTTGTTTACTGAAAGGTACTAATAACTTGCTAATTTTGAGATTGTTAGTGCCATAATAAAGGATTATTATAACCACACACGTTCATCAAATCTACTTACGTCTATTTGAATTACATCTTTATCTAAAGCATGTCTCTTTTTTTATACATAACATGACAATCAGGATAAAGAGTGATGACATCATTAATTAATTTTTCAGGGTTTCATCACTCTGCATACACATTTGGCATAGAATCACATATTTCTCAGAGTAATATCAATGGAGCATTGGTACCACCGGCAGCTCTACTGAACATTCTTCAAAAAGGGTTACAATATACAGAAGCTGAAATAATCATTGGAGAAGATGGTAACTAGCGTAGTCTTACAAATTTGCTCCAGTGCATTGCTGAACTTATTAGAACACGGTTAAGCAAGGGCTACATTAAAAAAAACACAGGACAGATTTGTGGCCATAAAATATCAACTAACACCTATGCTAGATTGTTATAAGCCATTCATTTATTACAGGCACTGAAACAAGACTAACAGAGAGTCTCAGTTTAATTGATGCAGTCACCCCAGATATTGTAGCTGCTAGACAAAATGCTCATAATGCTCAGAAACAACTAGCAATCAAAAATGAACCAAGCTCAGGGAGTGAGCAAAATGGTGGAGGAGTTGAGGTATTGTTTATTCCGTGAAAATATAAATATTTGTCTTGTACACAGGCCTTAGTAGTCACTTTATCCTTTGCTGTTTCCCAGGCTACAACTTGTACTGCAACAACAGTGGTCACCACAGCTCCAACCACTAGCACAAGTACCGGCTCTGTCACCCCAAGTGCCCCTCCAGAAATTATGGAAGTAGATACATCAATAGAAATTCCAGCCAATAAAGCTACTATACTCCGCGGTCATGAATCTGAAGTGTTCATCTGTGCCTGGAATCCAAGTACTGATTTACTTGCCAGTGGCTCTGGTGATAGTACAGCCAGGTATTTACTAACAATACAATTGACAGCTTGCCAAAGGTATCATAAGGCATGCAAACTACTAAAAATGAGAACAGAGCCAACCATGGAGTTGGGAGTCTTTTTCTAAATGGTTCTTCTTATTTCAGAATATGGGACATGTCAGATAACCCTGCAACTACTCCTAATCAGTTGGTTCTCAGGCATTGCATACAAAAAGGTGGTGCAGAAGTGCCTAGCAACAAAGATGTCACGTCATTGGACTGGAATGTAAGTTTATATTTCCACTTATCTAATAATTAACCTGATCAATAACAAAATTCAATATGTTATTTTATTTTTAGTGTGATGGCAACTTGTTAGCTACTGGATCATATGATGGATACGCAAGAATTTGGACCACAGATGGCACACTGGCATCAACGCTCGGCCAACATAAAGGACCTATTTTTGCATTGAAGTGGAATAAAAGAGGAAACTATATTTTAAGTGCTGGAGTATGTATTTTCTAATTAAATTATGTTTTTAATCAAACTTGTTGACTAAGGAAAATTTCTGTTATTTCTAACTTATAGGTGGACAAAACCACAATCATCTGGGATGCATCAACAGGGCAATGCACCCAACAATTCTCCTTCCATTTGGCTCCAGCTTTGGATGTGGACTGGCAGACGAATACATCATTTGCATCTTGCTCCACTGATCAATGCATTCACGTCTGCAAACTGAATGCAGACAAACCTATAAAGAGTTTCCAGGGACACACTGTAAGTACCCCAGCACTGGTAACTATTTGAATTACTAAATTATACAAACTTTTTGGTCATGTAATTTTAACGTTTTCAGAATGAAGTTAATGCTATCAAGTGGGATCCTCAAGGAAAACTTCTTGCATCATGCTCTGATGACATGACATTGAAGATTTGGTCAATGACCCAGGACACATGTGTACATGACTTGCAAGCTCACTCAAAGGAGATTTACACCATCAAATGGTCACCCACTGGTCCTGGAACCCAGAATCCGAACATGAACTTGATTCTGGCAAGTGCTTCCTTTGATTCTACTGTTAGGCTATGGGATGTTGAGAGGGGTGTTTGCATTCACACACTAACGAAGCACACAGAGCCAGTCTACAGTGTCGCATTCTCTCCTGATGGTAAATTTTTGGCAAGTGGCTCCTTTGATAAATGTGTTCATATTTGGTCTACTCAGACTGGGGGTCTTGTGCACTCTTACAAGGGTACTGGTGGCATATTTGAAGTCTGTTGGAATTCCAGAGGGACCAAGGTTGGTGCTAGTGCTAGTGATGGCAGTGTATTTGTATTAGACCTACGCAAACTCTGAGATATGTAGACCTTTTTAGTTGACTTTTTTATTATTTTTTACTATGGTAACTTATGTCCATTATCCAGTTTGCATTATGAGACCACTGTATATACAGTGCCATATAATTCTGTTACATGTAACAACCCAGACTAAAAGCTCATTATCATGCCTCAACAATAATTTGTGGGTTGGCGTAATATGAAATTGTATTTATTGGGAGTGCAGTATAAAATTTATTATATAATCAAATTTATCATACTGTACCATGAATGTTATTATTACAAAAATATTAAATCATCAGGTGTGACCTCATTTAGTGTGAACGAGAAAGTAAGGTTCTTTAAAGGGAAGATTATTACTTCTAGTAATTTGTCTATGTATTACAAAATAAATTTATAATAAAATAAGTAATTTTTTTGTAATTTGTTTTATTTACATGTTAAGAATGGAAGCCTGTTTTCTTCCTATAACATAGGTCTTTTGTAGGCCAGTAAGTCATCATGACTGTAAAGTGTATGTAATTTCTCATACATGTATTTAAAGAAGTACAATAAATTATCATATTGGCCATTGTAAGGTTTGCATTGTGGATGGTTTTCCAGACCATGAACTGGGTAATCTTTTATTAGATCTGATTTGTACTGCTCGCTGCATCCCCAAGCACATAAATGCAACTCTAACATCAATTGATGTAATGCTTCCACAGTTGAAAGATACCATCTGGGACTGCCTTTCTGATGCCTCCAAAATTGGGATGGCCTATTTTGTAAAACAATTTTTGGAATCTTCTGCAATCTTTCATCAGAATAAATGCCTCTGCTCTGGTTCCAAGTACTATCAATTAGAACTACTCTATCAATAGGCAGTTTTTCAACATGAAATATTTGATTTATACAGTTTTTTCTTAGTATTTTAGTTTGAAGAGTGCCTACATTGTATCCAGCTGGGAGCTCTGAGAGCATAAGCTCAGTGTAGGTTGGTTCTAGTAACTTTGTAAATAGTTCTGGAACAGTTTTAGCTTCAGCTCCTGGGTATAATAACACAGTTCGGTCATAATGCTCATAATTAGGGACATCCGGGTATGTGTACACATTAACATCATCTGGAGAAAGAACTGCTGCATGCGCTGCTGTGCTTTTCCCATCAATTTCTTTTTTGTGCTTGATTATGTCAACTTTTATTGGTAACTGAAAACAAAAAACATCATTTTTAAAAGCACTAATTCAATTGAATAAAAAAAAAACAATCAGGATCACAGTTAGCTTACTAATGTTCTGTAATGAAGCCCTAATTTTTTTTATATCATCTTCTGGTCCATAAATATTATGTTGTCAGACCCCACCTATCCCATGCTAGATAGGATCAGGCAACATATATTTTCCTTCCACTCTGCTCTATCAGCCATCATCTCTGTACACCTTTCTTAACTATGTCATCTCTGTACATCTTTCCTAACCATGTCCTGCCTCGCACAATCCATCCATCTTTTCTTCGGTCTTTCTCTGCCCTTATATTCCTCCACATTCAATCCTAACATTTCTCATATCATAACATGACATTCTTTTCTCTGCATAACATGCACATACAATAATAACCTGTTACTTATCTTTCTATCTTTAATCTTTTCTCTATAATCTTTTCTATCACTGGAACCACTTACAAACTTTCGTTGATGAGCTACTCATTCCTTATTTTATCCATCATTGCCACTCCACACATCTCAACATTCACTTTTCCGCTGCACGTATAGTTGTCATCCTCCCCTTTCGCTGCCCAATTTTGTTTTCCATAATTTGAATACCTAAATTAAGTTCATCTTACTGGACAAACAGGGATCTGGCTCTGAAGTTCTGATACAGGAACAAAGCAAGTGTAGCAGAAATACATTCTGGACTTGCCGCAACGTGGGCAAGGACTCCTGGATTTCACTTTCTCCAGAGGATCAGATTCTCCTATAGCCATGCCTTCAAAAGGTTTATCGTCGCGATTTCTCGCCTCCTCGCATTTAGGGTTCATTGGCGAGGGTTGGGTTGGTGTCCAAATATGAAAGAATTTGAAATATATCTTGCTTATTCTTGATCACTTCAAGTCTTCAATAACAAAAACGAATCACAATCACAATTCACAATGTCAGTCATCCATCACAACACAAGCAATCATCAATCAATGGTCTTCAACAGTTCGTCTTTCGAGCGAAATGCGGTTAGAATCGAACTAAGGTTCTTTCTTCTAGCTTCAACGTCGAGCGAGACGTCACTCGAGTCTTGAGTTACAGCAATGAGAGTCCGGCCGGCCTCTCAATTGCTGTTCAGCAGCCGATTGGCTGCGATGGTTTTCTTGCGTTTGGACCACAGACTACTCAGGGATACTAACGTATGGTTTGGACATCATCGTGGTGTTCCAGCAGTTCCCGGGGAAGCGGTCGCCAGGAAGGTCTTGAATCTGGTGGCCTCGCGTGTAGGGGAGCGAGTCCGTTGAGGTGAGCGTGGCGGGAATTATCCGCACGGTCGTACATCCTGCGCGCCAGCTTCACCACGAACTCTTCTACTGAGGGTTTTTGTAGGTCACGTGCGATAACCGTGTTCCGTACATATCGGCCCGCGCCTGTGCCTGTACACACAACACAAGCAAACCACAAGTCAGTCACAAACAACCAACTTTTTCTTGTTGTGTTGACTTGACTGACTTTATTTTTAGTGAAAATAAAATTAATCTATGGACACAATAATGCATTGCGATAAAAAAAACGACCGATAAAATCCATCTGTGGGCGAAAGGCTCTATGAATGTCAATGTCAAAATTTTAAAAGTTTCGTCTGTTGTGTTGTGTGTGTGTGTTAGATTTCTTTCGCTGATTTCATTTTATTTATTTTGATAAAAATATCCAAATAATCAAAGAGTATCTGCTGGTTCAATTCCTCAACGCATTTTTCAACATTAAGATCCTCCTTGTTGATATGCAATTGCGTTGTATTTCATCTTGTAAAAAGGATAAGTTGTTATGTCTTGAAGTTATTTCATTTTGAATTATTATTCACGAAGCCCGCCAAAGGCGGGGCCTTAGATATAACTTTAAGGCTTTGTAACATGGATACTTCGGGTGCTATTACTACTAACCTTCGAAAACTGTGCTCTGTATTGTCTGCTGATCCAGGTTAGTACCTACAGATATTCCATTTTCAAACATATACATTTATTCCATCTGTCATCCAAGTCAAACAATTTATTTGTTTCTACCATAAATACAAATGGATAATTTACAGGATTATTTCAAACAACTACTAAACAATTATGTGAAATGTATGTGCCTACTGAATTATAATAATCATCTCAAGTATTTGTATTCTAAATTGTGTCATGTTTTAGATGGGGCTTATGAATTGGCAGTTTCGTATCTGTCTGCCTTTGGAGAAAAGCCTCGTTCAGCACAAGATGAGAAGCTCCTATGTCAAAAGATCCATACAAGGCTGGCAAACCAATCAGCTAAGGATGCTGAAAAGTTCATTGAGTCCTATGCTAAATTAAAAAATTCTGTAAGTACCTGTGTTTCTATGATAGATAATAGTTTTTTTCACTTTTCTTGCGAACAAAATGTGTCATTAAAGTGTAGCTTAATGGGCCTCGTAGCTAGATTGTTTTATTTTCTTGCAAGCAGAGTTTTTCACTTAGGCCAAAACCACCCATCCTAACACATAACTTTATATACCAAAAATGAGGTGGTTTAGTCTCTTCTAAAAAAATCTGCATATAATTTCAAATCCTATCTGGTATTTACTTTTAAAGGTGAATTATGTGCTTGTTTCAGTTCATACTAAAGCAAAGAGTGTCAGTGCTGGCTTTGATGCTGTCTCTGTCTCAGGCTCCCCAGCATTCTGAGTCAACACAACAACTATTTCCTGTGCCATACTTGGCTACTACTGTGAGTAAACAATATGTTAAGAGAAACATGAGTGAATATAAATAGGCTAAATACTACAGCTCGACATCTAGCTTGTACTGTCAGTACCACTGTTGTACCACAGTCAGAAACAGCTCATTTTTGACTTGACTCTTCGTCAAACATCCGCGGTAGCCCAGCGCGTTCGGCATGTGGTCGAACGATTTCACACCCAGTTTTGTCAGTATTAATGCTTATTTATCTTATTCTATTTTTATAAATAATTCCTTTGAGGGTTGTATTGATTTATTAACGAAGAAAGTTATAATAAATCCATTACAACTAGTATTTACATGTTTAACTATTTCCTACAAATCGAAGCCTTCGTGTTTCATTCATAAATATAATAAATAAATAATACTGGACAATCCACACAGCGTCATAAATAATAATAATTTAATGTCCTTTTTTTTCGTGACCAGAAATCAGAAATTGGTATATCTGGAGGCACATCAAGTACAAGCAAGAGCAGTACCTATGGCTCAGCGAGCTGGGCTGGTTGCAATGCCATCAAACCTGAAGACTCCAACCCAAGTCTACCATCAAAGGACAGCAATATGGCCATTGCTTTGAAAGGTACAGGTATAGTAGGGCCCATTTTTATATTTTTTACTACGGACCCGACAGACGTTGTCCTGTCTTAACTATGAATATTGAGCATTCTGTCAATGTTATGTCAAACGCCATAAGGTTACATCAAAAAAGTTTGAATTGTAAAAGTGAAACATTAGAAAAAAATTAATTTGGTTAAGTATTCTTAAATCTTCTAATTTTCCGCGCAATTTTCTAAATTTTTTCATAAGAACCTTCTGACAATAACAAACATAACAAAAAAAGAATTAGCGAAATCGGTCCAGCCGTTCACGCGTTTTGCCGTGACCAAGGGAATATGGATTAATTTTTATACATATAGATATTTATATACATAATAGTTCAAAGTCGCTCAGTATATGGAAAGAGCTATTCTCGGAGTTTCTCTGAAGGATAGGATTCGCAACGAATACATCCGACAGAGAACCAAAGTTATCGACATAGCTCTGAGAATTGCAAAGTGGTTGCAAGCTGAAGTGGCAGTGGGCCGGCCATATCTCGCGAAGAACCGACAGCCGCTGGGGCAAACGTGTTCTTGAGTGGAGACCACGACTCGGTAAACGTAGTATAGGACGCCCTCCGACCAGGTGGGATGACGACCTGCGAAAGACTGCAGACTGATGATGATGATGATGATATGATAATTTATTTTCTCTTCACAAAAAGGTCATCTTACAGTTAATTGTTATAGCAAGGTGTAGTGCTGTAAATACAGATACCTGTTTGTGAGAGACTGGTGCCAGTGATAGGCTTTAAAATCAGTGTTTAACTTTCTAAAACCAGTTAGTCTAAAAATATCTAGTCTAATAGTGTGTTTCAAGTATACAATACAATACAATACAAATACGCTTTATTGCACACCAAACACAGAAAAAAAACAGTAAAGAACAAACAAACAAAGATACAGATGCACAATGGGCGGCCTTATCGCTAAGAGCGATTTCTTCCAGGCAACCTTTGGATGGACACGTATTTGTAGTATAAGTATAGACGGTGGCGTATTCTAGGCTAATGTAAATATAAATTATATAAGTACAAAAAAAAACACACAAATACATAAATACTTGTATAAACGTTAATGGAAATAAATACTGATTATAGACACTGATACATAAAATATTAACTATTAGTATAATAATATATCTACTCAGCAAATCACTAGCAGTTATTTTCATAATAACATTAAAATGTATGTACAACATCATATTTTTACGTGATTTGTTTTTGTAATAATTATAACACACAAAAAATCGAAGGAAATTGGAACTAGCTTGAGGGGTAACCTATGGATATGTACAACAAATAATAATCTTGAATGTTTGATTTAATGCCCTTTTCTTCTACACACTGAAATGTCATTGTCTCTAGCCGCAATTCTTTATTGAATGTTTTGTCATGCTCAGATAACAGAAAAATCGAAGGAAATTGGAACTGGCTTGAGAGGCAACCTATGGATATGTACAACAAATAATAATCTTGAATGTTTGATTTAATGCCCTTTTCTTCTACACACTGAAATGTCATTGTCTCTAGCCGCAATTCTTTATTGAATGTTTTGTCATGCTCAGATAACAGAAAAATCGAAGGAAATTGGAACTGGCTTGAGAGGCAACCTATGGATATGTACAACAAATAATAATCTTGAATGTTTGATTTAATGCCCTTTTCTTCAACACACTGAAATGTCATTGTCTCTAGCCGCAATTCTTTATTGAATGTTTTGTCATGCTCAGATAACAGAAAAATCGAAGGAAATTGGAACTGGCTTGAGAGGCAACCTATGGATATGTACAACAAATAATAATCTTGAATGTTTGATTTAATGCCCTTTTCTTCTACACACTGAAATGTCATTGTCTCTAGCCGCAATTCTTTATTGAATGTTTTGTCATGCTCAGATAACAGTAACGAACGCGCGTGCGTACGAGACGCAGTGCTAGCAGCCACAGGTGTGAAAGTGAAAAGTAATATCAACACTTCCCGTCCCGCTCTGGCATTGCACTCCAGAATCGCACATCTGGGATTCCTGCATGACCGGCTTAAAGAGGTCATTGATCCTTTTTCTGGGCTCATGCCACAGGGTAAGTACTTAAACTTTGTCTTGGTAGTCATATAACGAAATAAATAAAATAAATAATTAAATAATGCTGGACACAACTCACACAGCATTATCTAGCCCCATGGTAAGCAGAGCTTGTGTTATATAAAAATAAAAATGTTAGACAATACACACAGCCTCATCTAGCCCCAAGCTAAACAGAGCTTGTGTCATGGGTACTAGATGAGTATACAATTAATACAATAGATTACATAGATAGTTTTTTTATACATAGATAACAACACAGAATACCCTGAACAAATATGTGTAGGTAGATTGTACACACAATTTTTCCAAGGCGGGAATCGGACCTGCAACCTCGTGCGTCACAGGTGGACCTTCGCACACCGCACCATAGAGGTCGTCTAATATTACAATTACGTATAAACATTATAATTAAAATTAAGAGTTTTACAGGTTCTAGTATGAATTTGCTGTATTTGTTTTGCAGGTCTTATGGGTGAAGGCTTGGTGTCTTCCATCCGCGACGAACTCACGGAATACTATAGAAGTATTGCATTGCTACAGTCACAAGTAAGTCTTATTATCTATAACAAACACTTCTAGTCTAGCTTGTGTTCATTTTAGGTCCAATGTAGAACTTTTTCGCACTATGCGCATTTATTTCGCTATGAATAACGCGTTTTTTGTGATTTCCTTGTAACAGACAAGGAAATCACTAAGAATTCGCGTTAGTTGACGACCGATGTGGCGCGGTGGGCGAAGGTCCGCCTGCGACGCAGGAGGTTGCGGGTTCGATTCCCGCCTCGGAACAAATGTGTGCACGATCTGCAGATATTTGTTCCGGGTGTTCTGGTCGTTTTCTATATATAATAAAAAATATCTATCTATGTAATGTATTGTATTATGTATATCAGTTATCTCGTACCCACAACACAAGCTTCTGCTTAGCTTGGGGCTAGATAATGCTGTGTGAATTGTCCAGCATTATTTATTATTATTATTATGTCTCTCATTTACCATGATCTCAGGCCATAAAGTGACCC
Organism: Eupithecia abbreviata; assembly: GCA_943735965.1. NCBI lineage: Eukaryota > Metazoa > Arthropoda > Insecta > Lepidoptera > Geometridae > Eupithecia > Eupithecia abbreviata. The sequence continues at coordinate 6,004,842 of OX030976.1, forward strand.
GGTCCTTTGGAAGGCTTGCGTGGGGCCGAAGCCAACAGCTCAGAGGCCTTTTGAGATGTAAAGGCGATCTAAAGGCGATTATTATTATTATTATTATAGTTATGTTATTATCAATTTTAGTTTTCATACATAGAAATATAAAAAAAAAAAAATTGATTTAAAATATTTAAGTTCCTTCTCATAACTATTTATGTCTGTAACGTGTACATGTACATACAATATTGTGAAGCTGAAATAAACGAATTCAATTGAATGGAAAATGGGTTGTATTCGAGAAGCAAAAGCATATTAAACAAAAAAAATGTTTTAAATTATTTACGTTCCTTCTCATAACTATCTGTAGCTGTAATATGTACGTGCATTATTGTGAAGCTGAAATAAACGAATTAAATTGGATTGAAAATATAATACCATAAAAAATTATTTATTGTACACCATAATCAAATCATTACAAAAATACATTACATGCTACAAGTACAATGAAAAGTGAAAATGGGTTGGATTGAAGAAGCGAGTGTAGGGGTCATTTGTTGTAGGCGTGTGATGGTGACGGCGGCGGCGGCACTCTACGCAGGGTCTGCGTGTGGGCGCAGGAGCCCCTGCACCGTCTCTCCTGGCTCGCCAATATCGCACACGCGGCGCATCACAAGAAAGGTAACCCGAACTCTTTTTAATCACCATCATCTTCTGGTCCTTGTGTGCGGTCGGCACAACTTGCATTAAACTATAAAATAAATAAAATGACTTTATTTCACGCACAAAAAATACCAATATCACAAACAAAAATACAGTGCACACAATAGAACAGTATACAATTAAAAAATATATTATAACTAGAACTAACATAGGTAAGGTAGATACCTGTTTTTTGTTTCCGTCCATGTGGATAGAAATCCAGTGCCTGTATATGGGATTGGCCAGGAAATCAGAGACAGCCATCAGGATGGTGTTGTTGGAGCGAGTTAGTCGACTCCAGAAGGCTGCTACTATGGCGGAACGGGCTTTATTTTATAGTTTTCTATAATATATTATAATATATATTAATATATTATAGTTTTCTATAATTAATAAGTACTTATATCATTTATTTTCGCCCAAAGTTGGCCACCGCTCCGCAACATAACGCTTGTTGGGTAGTGAAATAGGACTATTCTATGTATAAATAGGCCTTGTAACCAATAACAACTATTTGACGGGGTGAAATATAAAAACAAGTTCGCCGTGTGACCAATAATTACAAAACTAGACGTAACTTATTATAGTTTGACCGAAACCGCTGTACCGCGCCTGAGGTGTATGCGAGCGGCGAGACGGGGGGGAAATATCGGTCGCTCCGATCCATCAGTCTGCCGTCAACGCGTACTCTTGCTCTTTTTTCCTCGCCCCCCACCTCGCCGCACTTTCCTAAGGAGCGGTTTCGGTCAAACTATAGAGTTCGTACTGGGGCCAAAAAGCCAATTTTTTTCAAAAGCAGAGTACTTAAAATGTTTTATTATGTATTTCAGTTTATTTTATAAAGTTTAACATGTTTTAATGTATGTTTTTTCTTTGCTGTACTTTCCTACAGTCTTTTAAGTGTACTAAATAAAAGGTTCTATTCTATGCATGATTTAAGCTTTTTTATTACAGGAGGAGAGTTAGCATCGTGTGTCCACCGTTTCGTACGCCATGGAGACGAAAAAGTGGCGACGTTAGCGAAGCGCTTACTCACCGCACTCACATATCCACTACTTATGATGCTGACAAGGTGGCTACTCCACGGTAAGTTGTAAAAGCACTTAAGATTTTTTTTATTTAGTTGTGCGGTCTATTTTTCAATAGGAGATCGTAAGGCGGTACCCCGAGGCACACTAGCGCCGCCACCTATTTAATCTTATTATTACGTTGAACAAAGAAATTATCAAAAATTTCATTAGGCATTTTCTGATACCTAATTCTAAGCTTTTTTCTCTGAAATAGTTTTAATATTTGTAAGTTTAGATACGTGTGGCGCAAACCACGTCGCCGCGCCGCGCGCCCGCAGGCCAAGTTGCCGGCCGGGGGTGAAACACGAGGCGCGGAGGGCGGAAGCACGATGGAGCTCTTTCGCGCCGCGTCCCGCGTCCCGCCCGCCAGTGACCGCTATCACGTGCCCCGCGCTGGACCTATGTCACTTTCCCAGTAATTTCCGGCGCAAATCCAAATCTTAACTTTCTCTCTAATCTATATCTCGCATTGTATTCTGTCGCGTCCCCAAACTACTTTCTACACATCTGTACGTCTTCGTTTCTCTTCATCTTTATTCTTCAATACAGTATTTATATGTGAAGTCTGCGGTTTCAAACAAGCAATCCCCGTAGGAGCCTGCTAGGATAACTGCCGTAGGCCACATACGAAAATAGAGTTTGGTGTCCATCAATCACAACTTCGTATCTCTGCGTAAATAATACAAAATAAAACTATTACAGAGACATTAAAAAAGCTTTTAATGGCTATCACAAGATGCCCAATGAAATATTTGATATTTCCTTTGTTCAACGTAATAATAAGATAAAGTAGGTGGCGGTGCCAGTTTCCCTCGGGATACCACCTTAAATTGCCGCCAATAGCACTTCCTAGTACGGAGTTAGTAAGAAACCATACATAAAAGTGCTCAGTTCTAAGGTTATTTTTTTTTAATAACAAGAGTATTTTGGTTTCAGGTGAAATAGATGATCCGTTCAATGAGTTCTTCATTGAAAGTAGAAGCGGCGTACCGATCGACAGGTTGTGGCATGATAAGTACAGAGTAAGGTTAGAAATCATTATCCTACTATAATATTATAAACGCGAAAGTTTGTAATTATGGATGCTTGTTACTCTTTCACGTATAGACTACTGAATGGATTTTAATGAAACTTTACAATAATATAGCTTATACATCAGAATAACACATAGGCTACAATTTATAAAGATATAGTATATATTATCCAAAATATCTATCACCACTCGGGTGAAACCGCGGGGCGCAGCTATTATTGCAGCAGGTATTATAAATAAATAATTAAAAATTGAAGCTGCTTTATCAAGTTGAGTAGGATACAAGAAGCTTTTGTTATTAACTTGTGTCCCGCTTCGTTTCGCGACTTGGAAAAATACTTGAAAGAGACACTTCAACATCTTTTTGCCTCTGTCTTTGGTAAGCCAGTTATAATAACAGCCTTTATTGGTACACTACTGAACGTAGGCCTCCCTCTGAATATGTTTTATTGGTGTTTAACAGTTCCACCAATCCGTGTTTTTCACAAATATGTTTTTGTTACAAGTTTCGAAAGAATTTATTTATATATGTATATATTTTTTTCCGATCTTGGATCAAAGCTATGCTACACATGTGTTTGTATTATTTATCGCCAGAGATTGGATGGTGCCTTCGTTCATGTCCCGCGAGCAAGCGGCGCAGATTCTCGCGACCGGCAAAAGCGTGGTCTTTATGAGAGAAGCGTGCGGCGACGAGCCCGGCACAAGTGACCACGCGAACCACCTGCAAGCGCTGCTCAAGGCGCATACAGGTTGGTTTACTTCTTTCTATATTCATTAACACTTTGACTGCGATTTTTTTTCGAAGACTGCGATCTTTTTTTTAACCTAAAAAATTCGTGCTGCCGCTCTACACAGCGGTTGTGTTGCGCCGCACATGCGTTTCGTTCGAAAAATATTACGGCTGTGCTGAGTCACAAAGATCTGTATTTTCTCAGCCGCTGCGCTAGTGTGGATTTACGCATATTAGTCACTTGTAGAAAACACATACCGTGTGATTTCAGCACTCAAAGTATTAATGTTCGTCTGTTTATGGATCTAGTCCCAAACCGTCCTTTTCATTCGTGACGAGCCCGGGACTAGCCACGGCGCAAACTATGATCCAACAATTATTCAGTAGTTCCAAATTCAACTTCTTGCTAGATGGCTCTGGGTCTGGATTGCCGCAATTCGACCAATGTTCGTCTCATGGTAGCATCGTAAGCTTTCTTTATGGGTTACGCAGTAGTCAAGTAAACATTTAGAAAGAATACTTTTTACAATAAAGAAAAACAGCAACTCAAATCAAATATCTCTGAATCAACAAAATTTACTACAAATAAGAAAATAAGAGGAAACAGTGCAATTGTGAATTGTCAAGAATACATCCAAACTTTAGCATTTAATTTCAGCAGGTGGTGCGGAACAAAGCAAGGCTTGGTGGGAGGCAGAAGGGCTTCGCGCAGGCGTAGAGGCGGCGCACGCGGCGGCGTCCCGGCGTCTGCTAGCTGCCTTGTCCACGCATCACCATCTATTGGATCATTTGGCGGCGCATAGGAGATATCTACTGCTGGCTCAGGGAGACTTCCATCATCACCTCATGACACTGTTGCAGTGAGTACTTTATGCTATGAGTCACATAGTATAGACATCACCTGACCACACACAATATTAATAACGAGATCTTTGTCTCTCACTTTGTACACTATTTAATTACTGAGAGTGAGACAATAATAACACGCAAAAGAAATGACAAAAAGAGAACCGAAATGAATTAAGACTTTTTGAATCTAATTATTACTTAATTAATAATTATTACCTAAGTAATAATTAGATTCAAAAAGTCTTAGTTCATACTATATTAAATTTAATAAAAAAAAATAAAAAAAAATAAAGAAAAACAAAATGTAACAAACAATTAGAATTAGGGTTACTTAAATTAGATTACATGCTATATAATATAAATATGTAATTGTAATAATGTGAATTCCACAATCAGTAGGTATTGTATTGTGTTATTAAAACAAGACAGAAAAAAGGTAACAAACAATTAGAACTACATTGCTTAAATTAGATTACATGCTATCAAACATTATTGCAAAATTGTAAATTCCACTCGCTTACAAGAGAGTAGAATCCACAATCAGTATTGTACTAACTGGAACTCGGTTTCTTTACTTTGATATTGAAGTGGAGGATCTCTTTAATAATTTTAATGAAGTGACCTAGTCTTGATGTCCATCACATGTGTTCGAAATCCTATCGGTTTGGTGGGATCTCGCGCGCACTATTATTGGTAATTTATAAACACCTCACAACCTGTCAAAAGCCTCTCAGAACCAGTTGTGGAACTTCAACTTCAACAGCTTAAACATAGATCTGAAATGAGTATAATGGTTACCCATATATTGCAGGGATGAACTGAACAAATCCGCATCCTCCCTCTACGTGCACAACCTGTCATGTACGCTGGAGGCGGCCGTGCGCGCCACGAACGCGCAGTTTGAACCGCCGCACGTCCTCGCGAGGCTGCACGTCAATTTATACCCTAATTGTAAGGCCATAAGATCCTACTAATATTATAAACGCGATATCTGTAAGTATGGATGGATGTTTGTTACTCTTTCACGCAAAAACTACTGAAAGGATTATTATGAAACTTCACAATAATATAGCTTGCATATCAGAATAACACAGGCTACAATTCATAAAGATATATTGTATATTATCCAAAATATCTATCACCACGCGGGTGAAACCGCGGGGCGCAGCTAGTATATAATAAGTAGAAAGATGTGATGGTATTAATCGCCGTCGTTGAAACTAACGACAGCAAAATTTTATATACGATACGCGTGAAACCACATCCAGTGGGATCGCCTAGCTACCGAAATGTACCAAGCCTTAAACATCAAACAAATATCAAAGTGTTTTATGTCCTTTAGTCAACACAGGACTCTTGGGCAGAAGGTAGGGTAAGCTTATCTCTGATTGAAAACATCTAAAAGTATCATTTGATATTTTATGTGTCACAAAACCGGGCTATCGCAAGCTTTGGTATATAGACTAATCATTCTCATCAATACAGCAAGGCTACCACGCAAGCAAGCCAAGCAATCACTTTACAATGGAAAATGTTATTGTCGGTCGTAAAATACCCTCTTAATTTTTTTTCTGTGCTTTTCTTAATATCAAACATATTTTGTTCAATGATACAGGCGACGGCCGCGAAGACTGTGGCTGGGATGTTTTCGCCCTCCAATACCGAGTGGACGGTCCCCTCGGCACTTTGTTCCCGGCGACGGCGGCGGCGCGCTACCGAGCGCTCTTCACTCAGCTGTGGCGAGTGAAGCGCATCGAGTACAGTCTGCACGAGGCGTGGCGCGAGCACACCATACTACACAAGCGGCTCAAGTACATGTCCGGTAAGATTCTTATCATCTTACAGTTAAGTAAGTCTAGATCTACACAGGGCAAACCGCCTCGGGAGGCAGCCTAAAAATTATATAGCGTGGCGTAGCATCGGATGGCTGCCTCGCTCGGTCTGGACGCAGCTAATATCAATACCCAGAATACGGGAATTCCTAAAGCCAATAGTTTTGACTTGCCATATGAACTTGCTTCATCATAAAAATAATATCGTGTACAAACGTTATTCAAATTGGTTAGCAGTAGGGAGACTGAAAGTATAGCCAGTGCTCCATCACGGCCTGTCGGTCCTTACTCAATGAGTCTTGTGCTGCTCTCTAGTACGCAACAGTCGTTTCACGTACTTCATTACGCGACCCGGATAAAGCCTTTTTTCTTCATCAGAGGTGTGGAGTCTAATGCGTCGCGTGTCGTGTCTGCGTGCGGAGGCGCTGCGTCTATGCGGCGCGCTGCAGGAAGCGGGCGGCGTGGGCGCCGAGCCGGCGTGGCGCGAGCTGCTTGCGGCCGCCGCCTCGCAGCAGCACCTCGACACGCTGCTGCAGCTGCATCACCGTGCGTTGGAGAGGCACTCTATACACGCCATGATACATCACACCACTCAGGTACAAACAGTAGGTGGTGTACGCACTACCTACAAGGGGCGTGCGGTGTTGGCGTCGCGCGGGCTACGAGCGGTACCTATCTACACTCTGCGTACTGCCCATAATACACGCTCTGCTCTACGTTGAAGCTAGATTACAATAAATAAATAGATAATTCCATGTGGGAATGTGCATGCGTTTAGTTGGACACGTAAGTGAGTGCCTTTTCACACGTCCCGGTCGCCGGCTAGCCGGTACCGGGAATTGTCATATGCAAATTATGACGGTACGTGTGGAAGCTATCGCACATTCACACACGTCATTATGTTTATTAAATCAACCCAAAGCAAGTCTTAACCTCGAATTATCAGTTTCTTCCCTCACAATGTCTAACAGCCAGTTCTCAACAGGAACTGCAATCCTACCTCGGCAATGTGCTGAACGAAACGCTGGCGCTGCGCAGCTTCGAGATATCCCTGCACGCCGGGATCAACGCGGAGCTCGAGAGAAGGGAGGCCATCGAACTGATGAAGGCGGAGAGAGTCTCGAGAGGTCAGAATACAGAAGTTTCTAGAAAAATCTAGACTTCTCTTGTAACATCGGCTATATAAGCTCAAAATCTATAAATATAAAAGAAAGTCGTGTTAGTTACACTATTTATAACTCAAGAACAGCTGAACCGATTTGGCTGAAAATTGGTGGGGAGCCTAGAACCAGGAGACCGACATAGGATTTTTTTCATTAAAACCATATGACACATAGATTTCCACAATCCGCGGGGCGCATCTAGTTAATAATAAATAATGCTGGACAACCCACACAGTATCATCTAGCCCCAAGCTAAGCAAATCTTATGTTATGGGTACTAGATGATTGATATACTTAAAGTATTACATTACATAGATATATTTTTTTATTATTCATAGATAGATCAGAACACTCGGGACTAAAATCTGCAGAACGTACAAACATTTGTCTCGAGGCGGGAATCGAATCCGCAACTTCCTGCGTCGCAGTCCGCCTGCAGGCGGACTTTCGCCCACCGCGCCATAGAGGTCGAATTAAAAAATATAACTAACATTGTGTATCTGACTGCTAGTATGTGATGTCGTAGCTTTCTTTGCCATCCATTGATATAACCAGAAGATCGATACTTCCAACTCTACTCAATCTACAAATGTTTAGCCGAGAAAACTAATTTGCATGCCCTAGATTTAGGCAATACATGCACGGTACATATTTTATAACTCTTAATATCTCTGTGACCCATGTATGCAAATAAATGATCTGTATTCTTTTTTCAGGTGAATACGCCTTTACAGCAGCAGATGAGGTGCTTGACAAGGAAAAGCGAAAGATATTCCACCAATTCTTGGCGACTCGCAAAGCTGACTTGAATGTTTGGGCCCGGTCTTACAGGTGTGTGTTTATAAGGTTGAAAACGGAAATAAACGTGGTAAATACCCGTTGTATTCATTCTTATAATTAGGTTAAAAACCGTTCGAATGTATCGGAATAGGTGTAGCATAGGTTCGACTGTCAAATAAATCTTTATCCTAAACAATGATGCTGGATGCGTCAAGCTGAAGGCAGGGCGCTGTGGCGCTCATTGTGGGAGGCCTATGTCCAGCAGTGGACTAACTTAGGCTGATGATGATGATCCTAAACAAAGGTCGTGTAGGGACTTTTATGTTTCGTCATTATTTAGTAAGTTGTTCGTTACTTAGACAATATCATAAACTCTGTAACTCCGATAAAGTATTTGTTCGGGCATCCTGTTTTGATTTTCTAAGGCGGTAGCATCGAATTATCACACTTCTACTCGTTAACCCAACGATACCTAAAGCAGCTGACTGGTCTACCTACACCCTAATGGTTAAAACGCCTTCATGGCAGCGTGATTGCTACTTGCTTCTGCCCGCGGGATTAGATGCGTTTTTCGTTTTAAAAAAAGGCATCTGCCTCAATAGAACTTAATCTGCCATAAATTTAATCTTTTAATAACCATAATTTTAACCACTATCAACAATTAAGGAACATTATAGTCTTCATAATTCGCAGACGGGGTGTATAGATGAGTGCACCGATTGTAATGTAACATATCTTCGCAGGGGTCACGTAACAACTCTGATTTTAAAGCTGGCTCTACACGCGGAGGTGTCTCTGCAGACGCTGGCCTTCCGGCTGGACTACAGTGATTTCTACAAGCGAGGGAACGCGAAACTGCACGAACCGCTCACTTACCAGCACAAACGGCTCAGCGAGATCGGACTCAGTTTAGCTAAGGTAACTTTACCTATATAGACGTTATTCCAATCGTAGTCCAATTAATATTAAGTAATTTTTGTATGAATAAAACACAAATATCCATGTATACCTTCGCATTCGTAACATAAGTAACAGCACTGTGCTAAAAATTATTAAATTTGTTGGAGAATTTAAGATTGATCAATAGATCGTGCCAGAATCTTAAGTTGTCGATTGAGTCATTAATTTTTTTACTTCTTTTACTAGTTCATTTAATTATTCTGTTTTTTCTTTGTTTCAGAATAAAAATGTTATAGAACGTTCTAAGAAAAAGTGACAGTTTTCTTACCCGAGCCGCCCAACGGAACCTCTGGCACAACACATCACGCGCGTATTAACTTCAAGCAGGTGCCACGGCAGTCACCCTGCGAAGTCGATTAGACAACCACCGCTACCTGGAACCTTTTATTAGAAGCATTCCAAGGCACTTTTGAGCCATCAATAACTTTTTTACCAATGAAACCCTGCCTGAAAATGATCTAAAAAATATAACCTAACTTAACTGACTCCTAAAATTACGAGTTTCTATCAATTAGACTCTTTTTCGGGATCTTTAAGAAATTTCCGGATAAAATGTAGGTACCTAACGTGCTTTCGTCACTATGGAATGGAATCTCTAATAGGAAGTGGCACTTCTTGCGATATCTTAGTCTGTGTTCCTAACTTCCAAAGATGAAATTAATTACGCAAGTAACAACTAATAAAATTGTCAATTGTTAATAGTAAATGCTATGATATAATTTTTTAATAAAACACTCGAATACTAATAATTGTTTTTTTTATTTTAATATTTTTTCGTACATGAAAATTACCTTATGAAGTGTTTTTATAAGGCTTCATCTTCATAAGGTTATTTTTATAACGAAATTTTCATTACTCCCGATAGTCCAGTCAAGTTATTATAAAATCTTAGAAAAAAAAAGTGTAGGGACAATAATTGTCCCTACCCTACCCTTTTTTTTTTCACTAATAGTTAGTGTAAATATTTTTTTATCTATAATTTTGTTGAGCTATTTTTATCATAATATTTTAAATAATGAAAATGGGTTTTACAAAAAAGAATCATTGAAATCGGTTGGCGTGATATTATTTGTCCATTGTCGTGCACATACTTAATGCAAATTTAAGACTTTACACTTTGACTGCGATATTTTTTCGACGACTGCGAACTTTTTTTTTTTTTCGAGCTGCCGCTCTACACAGCGGTTGTGTTGCGCCGCACATGCGTTTCGTTCGAAAAATATTACGGCTGTGCTGAGTCACAAAGATCTGTATTTTCTCAGCCGCTGCGCTAGTGTGGATTTACGCATATTAGTCACTTGTAGAAAACACATACCGTGTGATTTCAGCAATCAAAGTGTTAATACATACATAAATGGTTTTCTCATGGATGCCATTATCAGAACTGAGCGACTCACAAGTGGTCGACTCTCGTGCGTGAGTCAACCGACAGTTCTTAAAAGCATAATACAAGGATATATTATTTTTTCAATATAATTTTATTTCTTAATACATCAATCGAACTGTCAACTAAATATTAAAAGTTTTCTTTCGTAATTTTTTCGAGCAGCCTGATTCACCATTAGGTTATTTTCATTATAAAAGTAATAATTCCGATATCGCTAAGTGGTAAGCTTAATATATTATTGTTTATCCTCCACTATTTCCATACTGAGTAGGTAAAATAATGATGACAAAATAACGTATAATATTTATTCAATACTTAACACATAACTAAACTATAATGTGTAGGTATTTTTGGTACAATCTTGGTATGATTACAATATTGCGGTAACCCGACATCTGGAATGTTAAGCATAAAATATTAATTAAAATTAACTTTGCATAATAAACATGGCAATACCCTATACCTAAATACTGATTTGTACAAAACTAACTATAAATACTATGAACAATATAAAACATAATATCTCTACCTAGATATTTAAAACAGAATTGCTTTAGAACTCTTTGCCTTAATAAAATGATAGCGAGGGGATTGCTAAATCCATCACATATGATATGACATATGTAGATATGTCGCATGTCTTGTGTCATTAATTATGATTCCAGGTTTTCCTACTTTATATAATTGCCAAGTTTAATTACAATTTATGCAGTAGTTTTATTGTTCTTTGGCTTTTGTAACTACATATTATTTAATTGTTCTGTGGTAACAAAATTTCATAATGTTTCCCTTTAAATGTAAGATACCTTCTTATTCATATTAATTTTTATGTGGTTAATCTAAGTTCCTTTTAATTTTATTTGGATTGGATACAATGTAAACCCCAAATTATACATACAGTTTTACAGTAAAAATATTCTGATTCGTTCATTACAAATGAAAAATAATGTTCCCAGGAATAACAGTTGAAGCATGCTTTCATTGATATCAACTGTCGAGAGTAGGAAGTAGTGGGTGTCGCTCGGCGGGTCTAGGACCGAAAGTGGCACGAGTTGATAACAATTTAACTTATGAGCACACAGGTTTAACTGTAAAATCGTGCTAAATTGCATTACGAGACAAGTAGTGTAGGCTTATAGACTAATGCCCCTTGTGCGATTTATGTGCAAAATTGTAGCCGCTGAATAGGGCTTCGAATTTTTTTTAGGTATTAAGTAAGCCTCTTTCTAAGAATATCAAATATCAAAGTGCTTTATTTCCTTGAGACCTTAGGTACAGGACTCTTGGAAACGTCACAAATTCAAATTACATTTATAAGTAAAACTAGGAAATAAAGTGAGTTGAGTCTAATAGAATTTTGTCTATCTAAATACAACAGTGCTATTGTTTTGATGTAAAGACTAAAGACACCTCGCATTCGCATAACCCTCGTAGAAAAACTGTTTTAAGGTGAAACATGATTGATAGAGTCGCTTATGGCTTGGCCAGTACTTAACAAATTCGGTCTTTTAACTTGGTCACGTAATATCACACAAAGCTTTCGACCTTGTTATGAAAACCGGCACTGGAATTAATCTCAATATTTTATGTACAAGCCTCAGGGTCAAAGGTAGTTGCATGAACGTTTGTTGACCGCCTTCTTCTTGAGGGCAGCTCGGACCGCCTCCTCGAATACTTCGTCCATGTTCAGGCGTTCGAGAGCTGAGCATTCCACCAGCTGGACCGCTCTGGAACAAGAAAATCAAAGTTACCTATAACACTTTGAATCAAAGCACTTCTTTTAACTATATGCACAGTGTTGGTTGTGATACTCGATGGTGTGAAGCCGCCACTCTAGAATGATTAAGTTGACTGGTTAACTGTACAAATACTGTCCTAAAAAGCGAATCTGTCCTAAATATAATCTCACTTTAGACGAACAAGGGCTTACACGCAATCCTATTCATTTGTTTTTATGAGTGGAACGATACACTTGCAAATATCCAATAGAAGCTATTCTACTTCTAGCTAAAATAAATAGCATCGTTTCGGTCATCAATGGGACGGAATATTGGGCGAAGCAAATTTACTCGCTACGGTTACCGTGGCATAGCTAAGCAGTCCAACTCGTCCTAGTTTTTTGTTTTGTACTAACCTACGCGATTTACAATGTAGAGCTTTAGAACTTTAGGCATTGCATTCCTCTATGATTGCAACAATGGAAACTCAATATCAAGGGCTAGCTAAAGATACTTTTGATTCATTTGCCAGTTAAAACCTCGCATGAGTACTTAATCATCATCTTACAATTCGACTCAAAGTTCCTGCAATGACGTCACTGTTATTGACGTAAAGGGCTGCCGGGAACCTTAATCTAGGTCTAATCACCTTTAGCGTCATCACATCACTGACTCACGCAGCATTTGTGTAACAGGAAATTTGAAATAGGAATAAAAGTAATGTATTAGTAAAATCCCCGAGGTTTGTGTGGATAATCCAGCGAACATCACAAGGAAAAAGGCTATGGCTAATTTACGAGTATACATACGTAAAATATCGCAACAATACTAGTACAATATAATTTGTTACGTTTGGTGTTTGAGATTGGAATGTCCGTGTTTATCCCGCTCAGGAGAAACAAACGTCCTTCGTGACGCAGAGGGTAAACAGCCGATTGGGAAGCAGGGTTCGATTCCCACCGTGACATTCTGCTAAGATATTATTTTCAGCTTCAGAATATTGTGAGGATCTTTGTATCTAGACGAGGTCCTAGGCTCTCGATATTATTTTCTCAGACAGAGCTAAACGGAATTTAACACCGAGTCGAAAAACAAACGTTTTAATGATTTTATTATTCTATTTATTTATTTAAACTTTATTGCACTACTAAAGGTACAAAGGGTGGGCTTAATGTCGAGGCATTTTCTATTCAAGATTTTAAAGTTTCACAGTTTGGAATAAAAAAGTTTACTGAATTTATAAAATCATTTTCCCATACATCTGGTTTCCGTAAAACATTTAGGTAAGCAGTCAGATTCGGGCCAAATGATGCTGTGTAAAAATGTATTAAGTTTACTATAAAGATCGCGGTAAACATTGCACTCTAATTAGTAGTCGGGCATTGTTTAACTCCCTTTCGTCATATCGGGAGTTCGTTATCAGTGCTCGGTGATAAGAGACGATAACACAGCTGCCGGTGCTCGCGATAACTTGTCACTTTTCACTATAATAATATTAAAAATATTATCACATTGTAAATGGCCTGTGATGGCTGTTTGCATCCGCTTGTGACAGGTTTTTTTTATTTATTATTTGTATCAAAGCCGGTTCTCAAAGTACCTACCTATCTACAAGCTTTTGAATTAAATGATAATGGTATCTAGATTTTGCACGCCGCCGCAACGGTAGGAATAGTTGGGTCATATTATATATTTTGACGACCGATATGGCGCGGTGGGCGAAGGTCCGCCTGCGACGCAGGAGGTTGCGGGTTCGATTCCCGCCTCGGAACAATTGTGTGTACGATCTGCAGATATTTGTTCCGGGTGTTCTGGTCGTTTTCTATGTATAATAAAAAATATCTATCTATGTAATGTATTGTATTATGTATATCAGTTATCTAGTACCCATAACACAAGCTCTGCTTACCATGGGGCTAGATAATGCTGTATGAATTGTCCAGCATTATTTATTTTATGTTATTTATTATATTTAAATATACACCACCTATGTACCTTATTTACATGTATTTGATTGATGCAATACATTTTATTTTGCTAGGTTTGGCACTCTCAAGCAGACTAACCAGCTACGAAGGACCGAAGGACGTATGTGTGCAAACCCAGGTAGATTCTCTATTACCTCGCTCTCATAAGTAAACACTACATGTGCATCATCATCATCATGTCTGTCTGACACATCAGAAGCATAATCGGTTGTTTGTGTGTTAATTGATAGACACTTACCTAACAGCCTGAAACCGTACGATCAAATTTTTGTCTATATCTATACTAATATTATAAAGAGGAAAGGTTTTATTTTTGTTTGTTTGTTTGTAATGAATAGGCTCCGAAACTACTAGACCGATTTGAAAAATTCTTTCACCGTTGGGAAGCTACACTATCCCCGGTGAACATAGGCTATATTATATTTTCAAAATAGTTAGGGATCCGTACTAAAACTGTGCGAAGCCGGGAAGATCCGCTAGTTTAAAATATAGTTGGTAGGTGACTTACCGTATTTTTTTTTTTAACTTTTTTCCTTCCTGTGTCGTCACTTTTCCCTCTGGGTCGGCTGTCCTCAAATCTATTTTGGTAGCTAGAACAAAAAATAACAATCAATTACAATATCTCAATCAACGGTTTAACAACGCGGTGTTTTATTTCACATGCTGACTGATGTTCTAACTTTTTTATGAAGACCATCCTCATTAACACGGTCATTTGTATAGTGATGAGTAATTTCTGCACGAGTAATCTAATTTTGCTAGCTAGTGTTAGGTAGGATCCGATTTTATGTATGCAAAATTTCGTTAAATTTGTTATTTTTTTAATTTGAAATTGAAAGATATGCCTGCGGTTAAATGCTACATAAGTATCTAAAGAAGAGCTTTAGGTACATACTAGTTTTTTCTTACCTACTAATACTATTGGCACTGCTTGGCTGAAATGCTTCAGTTCAGGATACCATTTGTGGATTACGTTCTCGAAGGATGACCTACTGCTGACAGAGTAGCAGACTAGGAAGCAATTCGTCTGAAAAACAACAAGTTATCATGAAAAAAAAACTAAAAAAACTCATAAATCAAATCATGGTAAATATCCCGTTTTAAATGACTTTATTAGTGTTAATAACCATGATAGTTTCAGAAGTTTTATTTTAAGTTATCATGAAATCTGTCTTTTTTAAGTTAATCTCATTAGCTTTTAATCTGGTAAATGGCCTGAGACTGAACAAATTGCGGTACAGTACAGACGTAAGCCTCTGTGGCGCAGTGGGTAAAGGTCCGCTTGCGACTCAGCAGATTGCGGGTTTGATTCCCGCTTCGGGACGAATGATTGTACGATCTGCAAATATTTGTTACGAGTGTTCTGGATGCTTTCTACATATATATGAAAATATATATCTATGTACCTAATGTATTATTTTAATTTTCAGTTATCATAATAGGTACCCATAACACAAGCTCTGCTTAGCTTGGCGCTAGATTTGTCCAATATATGAATTAGAGTATAGCAAATTATGCCGGTACGGTAGTTACGTGCGAAAGCTATCGTACATCATTACACACCTATACACTGTGCGCCGCTCGCCGGTACCTTTTTTTGTTTTTTTTTTTATTTGCTTTGGGATGGCTTTTGTATCACGGCGGCCATGATAGGCCTATTGTGATCGCCACTTTTACATTTCAGTCCCGAAGCCGTGGCGTTCATAGTTCGCCACTAATCCTTGCAGCTGCTAGGAACTGTAGGATTTTCTTCGGGGTGATGTCTTTCAGCTCGTCTGGGCTATGCAGATGCTGGCCCAGGTGGATGCTGCGTTTGTGCATCAGTGCTCCACACCACACTCACTTAGCAGATGGAGGGGCGTTTCATCCGCCTCCACCGGTACCTAACCCGTCATCGACTACTCGGAAACCTGGACGTATGAAAAGGCACTACCCCGCCAGGTAAAACCGCTGACTTCCGTAAAGCCACTCAGCGACGATGGTGGCTTTGGTGAGTTGAGGCATTTAAACACACTCACACATACATTCAAATTAAAGCAGTAGCTGCTAAGGCCAACTCACATGTGTGTAAGAAAGTGGCCTCAATCGTTCGTAGTCCTCCTGCCCCGCCGTGTCCCACAGCGCCATCTCCACCTCCTCACCGTCCACGGTGATCTGACCCACATAGTTGTCGAAACTGGAAATTAAAGTGCACAGTCCACCATAATTTATTTACTAGCGTTGTTTCTATGAAAACGTTTTAATCGTTTCGTAAAAGGTAAGGAAGGTTATTTCTATACCATGGGAACCTGTATAGGTACAGACAAAATTTCAGGCCTATCCGTTCAGTAGATTTTTTTTTAACTTTCGTGTTTCGCGTTCGCGCTAAGGGGCCGTTCAATACTCAATAGGTACTCAATGATTTATTGCTTACAATGTGTACAAAAGTTCTTAAAAAAAATATATAAGTCCAACATGCACCCTGCAAGGGTATTGCAACATAAATTTAAAGTTAAATGCTAGGTGGCTATATACTATAAAGTTAATAATATGCTTAATTTACCATTTCAAGTTCAAGTATTAAGTAAGCACTATGGGGAGGTGGGAGGGTGTTTGTTTTGCTTATTTTGGATGACATGGGGGGTAGGGGAGTCTAGATGATGATTACGTCATCGGTAGTTATTTACTTTTTTACACGAATGGCAACCCTCACATTGTCTTGTAAGTTTGTTATGTTCGTAAGTTCGTAAGATTATAATATTTTTGTCCCTTACTCTATGTTGAATACTGTATCAGTAAAATCTAATCTCTATCCTAAATCTATTTTCTTATTTTAAAAATAATTGTAATAAATCTGCTTACGTAATATTTGAACGGCCCCAAATATTAAAAATGCTAATGTTACTCTTGCCTGCTGGTTAATGGTTATCTTTTCATGCCTATGGCAATAACAAAAATTAGCGAGTAAATAGGTATTTTATATCACATCACATGGCACAGGAAATGACAGGCTAAAACCTGCACAAATTAATCCATCGCCGCACCCGGTACCACGCAGGACAAATATGTGCATTCAAATAAATGCTTAAACTCGTTACTTTTAGATAAATTTTACAGTGACAAAATGCCTACACAATCCGCGGGCATGTCACCTGATGCCGTCAATATAAATACATTTAAAGCGAATCATAATCGCGTGTGCGACAAAGCCCTTTATAATATTGAGAATTAAAAAAAATACATCTAAAGGTGCTGCACCAGTGCTTTCTAAGTGCAACAAGCTTATTTTTACTTCGGTAAAACGGATGCGAGGCCGCGCGCGGAAGCTGGTGTTTAATAGAGGCTGAGGTAGAAAACCACAACGCTGTCTAGTAATCGTATGGCGGTCAAAATGTTAAGTATCGGAAAAAGTGATATAAGAAAGGTACCTAGAACCTACCTACCTATAGGTTCCTACTCGGTAAGATATAAAGTACTAACAGCTAACAATAAACATAATTTATTGTCATGTTTATGAAATGATGCGATAAAATACCTAGAAATGTCAATAATGAGCCGCAGCATTAACCCTTAATTACTCGCGTGGGTGTTTAACTTTAACACCCCAGCGACTTTTTGATCGTCTCTAGTTATTGGAGTTTCGAATTTACAACGCTAATTTTTAAATCTTAATCATAAAGAAAAGTCTAATTTTGTATGTTTTTTTCTAATTCTAAAATTGGGGTGGAAAGCACGCCACGCGAGTACTTATGTATGTTTTTATGCGCGAGTAACTAAGGGTTAACGTACCGTACCTAATGTAACTTCATCGCTATCACTGACTAGGTACAAATGTATTATTACAGACAAGGAGCTAATACCTACTAGCGAGCTACTATTGTAGCTCACGAAAAGACTAGGTAGTCAGTGTCAATAAAATTGTACCTGCACTAAAAACCGATAGGTGCCTAATAATCATCTAAACTGAATAACGTCCACTGCTGGCTATTCATGGGCTAGCTAGATTAACGAAATAAACTGATCGATTTCTTTATCAACAAAGAAAGTTCCAATCAAATAATAGAAACAAATGTTTGCAACTGTCTGCAGTTAGCTCAATTTTAAATAAGTACCAGGTACGAATACTAACTGCAGAGTATTGCAAACAATCTACAGATAGCTCAACTGTTCCATTGAATATCAATACTAGTCGGAAGCGTCCCAAGACGCTAGCTGCCTTGCCCCGCAGTAAGGCAAGCTGATGCGTTGCACGAGAAACTCACCATAGCTACCAGCTCTCGGGTCACGCGTAGCTTCGACCAGACGCTCAGATATATTTAAAAACCCGGAGAGCCTCGAGTTGATCGATCTTTCTAGCGTCATAAATGCATAATCATAACACCACTTTACATATTAAATTAAGGGTGGTCCATTGTTATGAGCGAGCCACTCGCATAGCTACAGTCTGAAGAAACATGCAGAGGCGACAGATTCATGAGAAGGAAGCATCGATTGTGGTACAATACAACAATGATAATGTTGCTATTATGCGAAGTGCGTACCTACCTGCTTAGGTAGGTAAATAGTAAGCCGGCCGGCGTTGGCGGCGATTCAATTTTAGAAGACGATCGTTGCCAACATTGAAGCAATCTGTTTGCGACAGACCTAGGGTTACCTAAGTTGAAAAGAACTTCGAAAACATCATAGATCAATGTTCGAAGACGTTTTTTCTATAGTTTCACCTTCACCCTCATTCATATAGGGCAGCACTGCGATGCGAACTTCTGGATATGGCATAGTGGACAATTAGCTGGGACGGTGCAGCGGTGGTTCGATTACCGCCGTAATTAGCCGAGAAAATGTTCGTTTACGTTACATAGTACCTTTCTATTTGTTTCTAGTCATCTAGGCCTCTCATCGACATGTTTATCTTTTTTTTGCTATGTACTTAGTACAATTATAAAATATTTCACTAAGTACAGACAGTAAGGATTTATTAGTAGTAGTAGTTCTTAGTAACTTTGTGTCAAGTCAACCTAGGTAAATACCTACCAAAGTATTCAGTTGACTTTGTACTTGGTAGTCATAATTTCGTCGATATTTAGTCATCGATGACGTAAGGTATGGAACGATTTATCATCAGAATCATTTCCTATTTACCGATGAGCAAGGCAAACAAGAATTAACTTAATTTAAGAGACAAGAAGCGAATAAAATAGTTTTAATAACATCACATAATGTCACGATGACTCATTGAAGTGATAACCAGTTGCTTATTGTTTGTGAATTGTCAAGGAAAACACTGACTATAGGTTAACTATGCTTGTTGTAGTTTGTAGGTACCTATGTTTGTACCGAATGATTTTGCACAGAAATTTGCAGTGAACAAAGTCGGCGGTATAAACGGCGGCTTTGTTTTAAATTTAAACTTACTAGATAATAGCCAGAATGTCAGGACTAATAGGCATCGTAGGTAAGTATTCTTTTCTACAACATAAATGTAGGTAAGTACCTACCTACATAATCCTATCAGATAAAGTTATCCAGCTACTTAACATGACGACATATCGTAGGTAAACCAAAGATGATAGTGATAACGATGTTACCGCATCCAAGCGAATTCAGCTCGAGCGCTCGTCTCCGCGACCGCCCTCCTGACCTAGACGTGTCGCCGTCACACCTGCCTTAAAGCCACAGAAAACATACCGTAACTAATCTAAGTACTGCGTACCTACCACTGGTAGCTTACTGAAGTAAATTATATGGATAGGTAGGTGTAGGTACTCACACTGTTGGAACGTATTCTTGAGGAAACTCGTTTTTAGTGTAAACGTATAGTAGACAAGTCTTGCCGACCATACCATCGCCGACGACCGTGATCTTCAATCTCTTCGACGTCCCCATAGTTCGTGCCGCAACATATATCACTCACTAATAAAACGAGCACTATTCTTTCACTTATTCGACTGTTCGTAAGTCGATCCTTGACGATTCTTATCACAGATATAAATGATCTTATCAAACTTGTAACATTAGCGATTGTAGCAGTGTAGTGTTTTAATAGTGGCGCGCGCGCACGGGTTGAAGCGAGAGTGCGGAATGGCTATGGCGCGCGCAGTGAATCAGTTTCTCGCTATTGGCTATGTTGTGGCACCGCGGATCCACGCAAATGTCTACAGAGTCCTACCTAGAACCTACTAATTAATTCTACGCGCGTACTGACCGATTCGGCGGACACACGCACTCAATTGTTTGACGTTCACTATTATTATCCCTATTAAGAACGCTATTGTTCTCTGACGTCACAGGAATCTAGAAGCTAGTATAATCAGATTATTTGTTTGGTATAAGGACTGAAATTAAAAATTATAATCACTTGAAGTGAATTAAAATAAATATTCAAAATTCAACATTTTAATGTATTAACAAACAGGTTTCGAATATAGGGAGCATTAACATTTTGGGAATTAATAAGCTTACTCCCGGCTACTCAACACAACTCGTATTTAAGCATGTCTTACTCAAGTAATAGTAGTACACAAATTCTGCTTCGAATGGAGCTAGGTGATGCTGTGTGAATTGTTCACCATTATTTATTTATTTAATAATCACGATTTTCGGCAAGTATTAATGAAAATCTGTCAAAAAAATCTTGATTAGAGATGTGTTTTAAATCTGAGTTACTTTAGACTATTTTGGGGTGCTTACACCAAAGTGCAGAAAGCTGATACACAACTTATTGAAACTACAAAAAACTTATTAACTATCTTAATCTAAAGTATGTCATGATTACTAAAACATATCAACTTAGATTAGAGCATGCAGAGATTCAATTCAGGTAACTTGTTTCAAATATTATCACAATTGTCCAATCTTAAAATTATTCAAGTTTTTAAGGCACAATATGGCAAGGAGTGACACTTTCACACATAAATCAATAATTAATCAAACTTATTCTATGAAAATACTGATTGTTTTCTATTGCAAACTCTTATCACCTATTTGGTTGATTAAACTGTATACATATTAATTTACAGTCTGTTTTAAACACTAAACACATTAAGTTAGATAATGTAATGAGTATACAAGATTTGTGCTACATTAATAAATTGTGTAGATTTAAATAGAGTGCTTTAGATAATTTGGTGTATTAAGGACTGATAACTAAATGTTCCCATGTTAAATGCAACAATCCTAGCCATCCATGGTTAGATCCATGGTTAGGGATCGCACTTGAGCGATAAGACCGCCAAATTGTCAAATATTTTTTTGTTTGTTTTATTTTTAAGAGTGCAATAAAGAATGGTCTATCAATATAGATCACCCCTCAGGGATACAGTCTTAAAAGGGCTTCCAGCTCAAGGTACAAATATTAATATTACTTCTTATCATTAATACCAAAACTTTCCAGGCCTCCCAGGATAACAGCCTCTTTCATGCTCAATACCTCTCGAAGCAAGTCTTGATTGTTTCGCTGCAGTTTCGCGATTACTGTCCTTTGTTGTCTTTCTTTTTCCTTCAGCCTCTGAAGAGTCATGTCACATCCTTCACTGCAGGAAGGGGCACCTGGAGGTATAAAGTGTTTTAAATAATCTTCATTAGAAATCAACTTCTGCCTGTGGCTTTGCACATTAAAAATATAAATAATGGTGGACAATTGACAGCATTATCTAGCCCCAAGCTAAGCAGAGCTTGTGTTTTGGGTACTAGATAAGCATAATAAAATACATAACATAGATAATTTTTTTTTATTATACACCCCGAACAAAGTCTGTAGATTGTACAAACATAATTATGTCCCGACGTGGGAATCGAACCCACCGTGCCACTAAGGTCATCAAATTGATCTTTATTGCTATTCCAGATCTAGTACAGAATTAAATATTTATGCAGAATTTTGAATAATTCAGTTTTGTTGTTTTCTTGACCTAAATATCTTTTTATAAAATTTTACTTTTACAATCTTGTAGGATGTTTACAATTTAGAAATAACAAGTTCAAAAAACTTACTTTTAATCCTTACTCTATCAAGCAATTTCTCATTCTCTAACTTGAGTCGTTTGATTTCATTCTTCAAGGCTTTTTCGCTGGTTTCTTTTTGTTTAGAGACCTGTGTCAGTTTGAAGCGGGCTTCTGTCAGTTTAAGCAGCAATGCATCTGAATTGTCGGATATTCTTTGAGCAGATGCTACACAGGCCTTGGATTCATTCTGCTCAGAACTGAGTTTGTCTTTTACTTTGCCAAGCATGCCCTAGTGACAAAAAACAAAATTAAATGTTATATCCAAACAAATATACCAAAGTGTAAGGAACTTTGGAACGTCTATCACCATTTCACACCTAAAGGCTGAACAATATTAATGAAATTTGGCCAGGAGGTAAACAATAAACTGGGGACAGACATAGGCTAATTCAAAAGCGCGTGCGAAGTCAGTCAGAAAACAGTGATATATAAAGTTGTATTTATAAAAAATCTCTTATGTATGTTTGTTGTGTGTGTTCACAATAAAAAAATCATGCTTTATACTACTGCTTTAGGCTACTTGCTCAATGTAAATACTTACATTCAATTGTTTATTGTTCTGTTCCAGTATGTGGTTCTGCTCCATTAAACTTTCAGCCTTTGCTGATATGTTTTTATAATAATGTAACAGAGTCCAGACAGAATTGATGAGTTTAACAAGAGCATCTGGTCGCAAAACGTTGTTGTCTAAGTCAATGTGTGGGTTGAAACAGTAATTTATATTGAGAAGACCCAATTCCTGCAAAAATACATGTAACAATGTAAAATATGAAAACACGTGCGTTACTTATTGGTTTAACTTTACACATGAATTATATTACTTACTTCATGGAGGCCAATTAGACATTCTCTATAGTTGTTATGTGTACACGGTTCATAGGTAGTCGCTTTTTTATGTTTATAGTTGAGTAATAGTTCTTTTACTTCCTCGTCAAGAGATTCCAATTCGTTGAGAAGAGACATGCTTTTACCGTTTTAAATATAATGGGTTGCGACGGAATAGAGAGTTTTTTATTTTACTAATTAATCAAAACAAAACAGGATTCTCTCCACTTCGAAACAAAATATAAACGGAAATTATACAGAAAGTCAGAAAGTAAAATTCAAATAAATAACTCCAAAACAAAACACAAACTAAACAAACAAGCACACATTTGACAGTCGATAACATTGACATGAGGCATTGACATCTTTGATATGAAAAAGTTACCTAGGGAAAAACGTCAAGTCCTTGGCCGCATCTTTGTGGTTAGCCACTTTGAAACAAAATCAAAGAAGAAAAAAACACAGAAAAATTAATCATAATTAAACACTATTTGACATTAATCGTTAAAAAAAAACAAAGAAGAGTAGAATCAAGTGCCTTTGCCTAAGCAGCTATTTGACGTCATAAGCAATGAGCACAGAGCAAAATGGTCCACAGCGCGTTCAGCGTATACGTCAAATTACATGCGAAACTTAACGAAGCGATTATGTAAATTTTAAAAGTATTTTAGGGCACTTATCGATGTATAAAAATATTGTAGTTTATTGTGATGTAGAAACTTTTCAAAAATGTGTTCCCGTTGTAGGATATAAGTCGGTTCATAAGTTAATTTCCTATTCATAAGTTTGCCCAAACCTCCCAAAACTGGCCAATGCAATTTACCTCCTTATGCTGGCATAGCATAATGTATGCCATAATCTCAAGGATTTAATGACGTGGCAATGAACGTAAAAAATGCTCGGACCGAGTCTCAGTCAACCGAAGAACGCAGCACTCACTGATGTACCGATTTTGACATTGTCAATTTATAGACCGCTCGTCCGCCATTACCTCTTTATACACCAACAGAAAACTATTGTAACATAGATCGAAAAATGAAAAATGTCTTCTTGTGTGGTCAGATGTTGCCGAAATCACACTCATTTAGTAAATAATAAACACAGAATCACATTTCACACGTAAATTTCTAATTACATCCACTTATTTCTTCGATTGAACGCAAATAACTATCAACAGAAAAATCACAAATCTTGCCGGTGCTGCCAGCACGTAAACTTCTAAATTTCCGAATAATGTGGGAGTTTATTAAAACTGACTTGACTTACTGATTAACATAATTGTTTTCATGTATGTTTTTTTTACGGAAACGTATAGAGGGGGTTGAGGTGACCTAAGAAAAATTCCAACTTTTTGAAATTTACTCCCCCAGATCATCCCCCTCCCCCCGTGACCCCTACGCGGAGCCATATTGCATAAAAATAATAGTGGGGGTGTAGAGGAGACCAGTGATTTTAAATGCAAACTAAATGTTGCTCCCCCTGCCCTCTGAGAACCCTTTTGAGTGTGCTACCGATTTAGGGGTTCTGATTGCACTATCGTTATATGTATAATCATCAGAGATCGGAATAGGTAGAACGATTTTATGTACTTGCATCAAAGTTTCATAACATGGATATGGCTTTTTTTCCGGAAAGTTCCTATATTAACCGGATTGCGTTAAATTTTGTAATTGAAGTAGTAATCTAGTAACTACTACATTTAAAATTTAAAGGAAGTGATTGTGAAACGTAGATAAATTAATTTATATTGACCTGCTAAATAAAAAAAAAAATTGACATTTTCTACGCATTGTGCACAAAAATTCTTTGAGTGTATCTAAATCAGGGTTTCGTTCCATAACATTTTCAATTTTATTTTTTATATTATCCGAATTACAATGGTTAATATCAGCTCTGACTTGGTCTAATGCTACCAGTGAATCAGCTAAAGATAGATCTTGTTTTTGTAATTCTTATAGATACAGTTTTATAGAATAGTAATTCTTTTCAATATAATTTAAATTATTTTGTAAACTTTCCTTTTCTAAAATTGTTTTTGCATTTCGAATAGCTACCGCATCAGAGTCACAACCACAAGACTTGGAGATTGGCACACGCTAAGGGGGCTTCCCCCTTAGCGTGTGCTAATCTCCAAGTCTTGTGCTGCAGTGAGTGAAGTAAGACTGCGGATGATGATGATGATATTGATACGTTTCTCAATTTACGCCTCTATGTAATATTTATGAAATTACGGAAAATAATTCTTGATAATTTTAAAATACCGGAATTCCCGAAGCATATCCATACTAACCTATCGTTTGATGTCATTGACCCTAAATCGTTCTACCTATTCCGATCACTGATAATCATAGATGGTTTCTTTCGAGTAGAAAAACCAGCCAGTCGTACGGAAGAAAAATAATTATTCATAGGTTGGTATGTTACGTAGTAGGTAGGTCTTATAAAAACTATAACATT
This sequence comes from Eupithecia abbreviata, assembly GCA_943735965.1. Lineage (NCBI taxonomy): Eukaryota > Metazoa > Arthropoda > Insecta > Lepidoptera > Geometridae > Eupithecia > Eupithecia abbreviata. The sequence continues at coordinate 6,030,292 of OX030976.1, forward strand.
TATGTGACTTAAGCATTACGCTACTTTTTTTTAATAATAGCTACCTACCTTACCTATTTTACGAGTATATGTGATCTGTGATTTGTAGAAAATTTTATGAAAATTATCGGCTTTTTTTTTTCATCAGTTGGCATCTCTCACTTCACTTATGACAAGTCCGCCATGTTTGACTTGTGATTCCGTAGGATAGGAATCCGTCTGGAATTATTACTAAGTCTATGGACGTGGCTAGTTAGGTACTTGAGAGTGGTCCAGAACTCGTCGTTTATTAGATGAACAGAACAATCGTCGAACAATTTTCGTGGATATAGCTTTGAACTCTTACGTGGATATAGCCAACAGCTAAAACAAAGCAAGCCCCTTGCTTTGCTATATAGTTTGCTTGCTTGCGTGTATCGACTACGTTCGCTGCTGTGTGAATTGCATTTAGTTATTTTATACTTTTATAGTGTTCTGACAAGAGTTCTCATCAATATAATAACAAGCCACAACAACTCCCAACTTACTTCAAAATGAAGCGTTCATTTGATGCTATGAATTCTGCCATAGAAATAAGTTCCTATCGAGATCAACATTTCAAGGTATTTATATATCGACCCGTGCATCTCTCTTTGTAAACGGTGTAAATTTGGATTATTTTGAGGCTATTGGTAGGGTACTGTTACCCTACAGTGCACATATACACGCGATGAAAATTCTTATGAATTTGAGAGAAATTTGTGTCAAGCTGCCAACCTGAGTAATTCAAACATACACTTTCCTTTCATTTCGTATCGTTTCTTTTTACTATTAACTTACCACTTTGCTACAAATATCACCTAATAATAACAATTAGTTTATGTATACGGACGGACATCAAGCTAAACACAGTGAAACAGGAAATTAAAGGCCTCTGCAAAAGAACATGAACTCGCCTCTCTACTACAAAGAACTGTAAATTCTCTAGACTCTAGTCTAGTTAGAGACACAATATCCCAAACCCAGCTGAAAGTTTCACAGACAAGAGGTGACTCACTTGAGTCATCTCTATTAACAACACCAAGCAAATCATATCAGACAGCAGATTGGATACTTGTTTACATTTAAACAGATCTCAAAGAAGCAGTATAGGACAAAAAATATCCCTTTATTGGTCAACATAAAATACTGAATTACTATTTATTTCAGGGTTCAAGAAATGAACAAGAGAAACTTTTACGAGCAACATCTACTCTATACATTGGTAATATGTCATTTTATACTACTGAAGAACAAATATATGAACTATTTTCGAGAACTGGAGACATAAGAAGAGTTATCATGGGCCTAGACAAGTACAAGAAAACACCTTGCGGATTTTGCTTCTTAGAATACTACACTAGAGAGGATGCGGAAAACTGTATGAGGCAAGACTTTTAATATTGCTTAATAAAATTGGTGTTTTGGAATTGTAATTAAAAGATAATTTTCTTGGTTCAGGTACATAAATGGCACCAGATTGGATGATAGAATAATAAGATGTGATTGGGATGCAGGTTTTATTGAAGGTCGACAATACGGACGTGGGAAGACTGGTGGACAGGTATGTATAGCATTTACACTATTTATATATTATCTTTCCATATGCAAGTAAAGCTCTGATGGGACAGCAGATGTCAGTTGTCCTACGGACCAACTCCTACCCCATCAGATTAGAGAGTGCGGGAATAGAGTTCATCCTGGTTTGCTTATTATTTCCACATCAAAACACTAAAGTCATTTAAAACGGGATACTTACCATGATTTGTTTTTTTTCTTTGGTGTTAATAACCATGAGTTTCAAAAGTTTTATCATCACACATCATTCAAAGTAAAATGTACCTTCACCTTATTTTTGATTGATAAATACAGAGGTGAAAAGCTTTTTCTTTAATTACTTGTTAATATATGTGGTTTTTGGTTTCAGGTGAGAGACGAGTACCGAACAGATTATGACGGTGGCCGTGGCGGTTACGGAAAAATAATAGCCCAGAAGATTGTCCCCAATACATTGGAACGCTGATTCGTATTAAGTATATTTTATAAGTGTGTGAGAATATTCATTAGTTTAATGGACTACATTGTGTAAGACTGTGACTAAATGTTAACTAATGCATTCTTTTGTCCAAGTCAAAGAATAAATTTATAAATCCTTAGAAAGTGGTTTTACATAAAAATCAATGATATTTTTAAATATTTTAATACAGAAGAAAAGCAATATAAAATTATTAGAAAAAATCTCTTCACATAATAAAATAAACTTATACAATACTAGATAATAAATGCTAGAATTTCATAAGCTGACTCAATATTTTAATATCTTGTGCACAAATAACAATACATGCATCATGTACTTCAAAACATTTGTATGTAAATAAATGCTAGATTTCAACTAATTAACATTTCAGAGGAATTATCTGAATATATGGTTAAAAAACATTTGTATAAAAGCTCAATTCTTAAAGTTAAGCAACTAGCGCCTGGTAATACTAAACAATGTAACTTTTCTATGACTCAAAACATTAATAAATAACAGATCAGTTATGGCAAAAGCAATCAGATCCATATAACATGTTACGCAACAATCAATAAATATCATAAGACAAAATGTGCCATTATCCTTAGTTAGCTGGAGACTCCGGCATCAGGTCAAACCAGAGCGTCTGTGCTTCGCGAAATTCATACTGGTTGAGGTGGAGTAAGACCTGAAACAAATCCAAACAATTTAGAATAAGGTTATCATATGATAGAAGCGGCCAGTAGAAGACGGAAGATTTTATGAGAGACTTGGATACAGAAAAGAATATATAGAATATAAATAAAAAACGAAAATAGCTAGTGTCAAGCAGCCTTTTTTGGCGTTTGTCGCCTAGTCTAGTCGCAACCAATAATCTTTATTGTCCAGCCACTCTCCGTCTTGCCTGCGCAGTCGTATCTTCAGCATATCAACGATTGCACAAACAATACTTCCGGGCTTGCGCGAGCTACCGTCTTGCTGTACACACACACGCTCTTACCTGCGCAAACTGGTTTGTGCAGGCATACTCGCAGGTAAGACTGGCCGTGCTGTTAGAGTTGTTGTGTATTACCTGTCCAATAAAAGGGCTGCCGCCGAGGAAACCCTTGTGCGTGCAGACAGTGATCTCGACTTGCCGCGAATGCAGCTCCGCGTGGGGGATCACCCAAGTGAACTGGTCGTCGTATTCAGGGTTGCAGTTGTCTTTTACCACCTGATGGGAAATACGAAGATAATTATACTAAAATGTTATATTATAAAGACGTTTAACGCGTGTTTGTTGACGACTGGCAATGATTTTTCAGATGAAATGGCCGGCTCAACGGCCCCTAAGAGTAGGTCTACCGGTTGATTGAAGTTTTTGAAAGTTGTGTAGTGAAATTATGGTTAAAAGAAATAAATAATACTGGACAATTGTGGACAATCCACTCAGCATCATCTAGCCCCAAGCTGAGCAGAGCTTGTGTTATGGGTACTGATAGATTACTGATATACATAATACATTACATAAATATATATTTTTTATTATAGATAAATAACGACCAGAACACCTTGAACAAATGTCTGCAGAACGTATACATAATTATCCCGAGGCGGAAATCGAATCCGCAACCTGCGTCGTAGGCGGACCTTGGCCCACCGCGTCACAGAGGTCGTTAAAAATGTCATGCTGTCCTACTTAGATCATATTTTAGTATGTATGTCTAAGGGGTGTACTCGTATGTAAATCCGAAAGGATTCCGATTTAATTAGGTATGTACTTAGTACCAGGACACATAGGCTACTTTGAGCCTAGAAAGGTGCAGTGTTCTTGTAAGATGACCAATATATTCAGAACTTATTTACCCCATGTTAAACACCCCGGCGGCCCCATGGCTGGGGTGTTTATATGTCTAATGGGTTATCTATAAAAAGATGTGTTTTTGATATGATAAACTGCAATAATCAATCCCTTCCCTTAACGCTTTAAAAGCTAAATGGATAATTTAATGCACAAGATAGATAAGAGTGTATTTTGGAGAAAGTACATAGTTACCTAACTTAAAGTGACACTTAACCTAAAGCTGAAAAGGAAAGGGACTGCCGAACAATGGCATGATTTGACTTACCACTGTTTTACGCTTTGAGTCCTTTGAACGGCCAGGGAGCAAATACAACTTGACATAAGGATCAGGCACATTGGTAGGGTCCCTTAGAGGTATGTTCCTGTAATTCATATTATGAAAGTTAGACTAAGAGTTTAAAATAGAAGTAATTTAAGAAAACATGAAAACCAAAATGAGTATTTTGAACATTACAATTTCATTTTTTAAATACTCCTCAATTAATAAGTTTCTAATTATTAGAAACTTATCTAATTAGATCTTTAAATGGAACTGAATTTTTTTTTCATTGAAATATTATCGTCAACTTTTAGTTCCTATAATATCAAAATGGGTTCATCATTTGAGTGCTACGATGTCACCAAACAGAATAAAACCACTCCGTTGAAGCCACAGAGATAGCCGCATCTAACTTATCGTTATGAAACACGAGCTTTTTTGTTGGGGGTTAGTACAGAAAAAAACAATGTATATAATATATCCACTTACATAATTTTGTGCACAACGACGACCAACGTTTGATTTTGCATGCTGTATCGTAGAGATAATAAGAGGCGGCCTAACCCCGCTTCACCCGCCGACCTGGACATAACAAACAATAATATTAAAAAAATGTAAGCGGGTTGACAACCAACCGTTTTTGTGTTCGAAGAAAAGCAAGGTTTGTAGTTAATTAATTAAATCCATAAAATAATTATTTCATCAAAAAATTATAGTTTTGATGAGAATTAAAAAAATAAATAAAGTGCTAGATGAAAGTTCGTCTTACGTAGTTAGTGACGAGGTTCTGTGGACGAGTTTTGGCGTGTCGTTGTTTTCCGAAGGTGGCGGCGATGACTCTTGAGCAACGTCTAAAAAAAATAAAAAAACGTAGAAAAAAAAAATCAAAGCCGGCAGCACCGGCTATTGATTGCGCTCACATTTGTGCAATATAATATGCCCTGTGCACATGGCCACCGTAAAGACTGGGACTCTGTAGGGATCATTATCATCGTAAGCCTCCCATTAGTTCCATTTGGAGTCGTTTGCGACGCATATTTCTCATGACCACCTCTGTGGCGCGGTTGGCGAAGCTCCGCCTGCGACGCAGAAGGTTGCTGGTTCGATTCCCGCCTCGGCACGATTATGTGTACGAGATGCAGATATTTGTTCCGGGTGTTTTGGTCGTTATCTACATATGCATAATAAAAAAATATCTGTTTATGTAATGTATTAAGTATATCAGTCATCTAGTACCCATAACACAAGCTTAGCTTGGGGCTTGATGTTGTGTGGGTTGTCCAGCATTATTTATTTATCTCTTTATACCATAGAGATCTAGAGAGATGCCAATCCTATGCGCGAAGTACCGAAACCTAGTGTCGCAAGAAAAAGTCACGCACACACACACTAAACAAAATAAAAACATTTCTTTGCGTTGTGTGCTTGTCATGCACACAACGCATAGAGAGCAACAATTGGTTCGCACACTAGGTTGCAAGTGATGTCTGTGCAGCACCACTACAGTCGCAATAATATGCGTCTACGATAGGGATTGTTTGTCGATAAAACGTAAAACGATAAGTACTTGATTATTGTTTTTACGCATAAAAATTAACAACTAATTGAGTAATCATGGATGTTAAGATAGTGAGGTTCATGATCACAGACTTATATTAACCCTCTTCCTTTTTCGATCGAGGGTTAAAAATTAATTGAGTAGCTCAGTGACATATATTAAATCCTGTTTTGTCGTAATAGTACTTATATACCTGTCGTAATAGTATATAATACACAAAATATACCTTTGTACACATTTAATCCAAATTTAGTTAAGTCGTCAATATAATAAATAATAGGTATCAAAAATGACAATCTTTATCGACAAATAACACACTCGGGGCACATCACAAACTCATGACCATGAGCATTGGCCGTACCATGCGGTTGATCGTATTCTGTTACTTTCACTATGTTAATTATACATTGCGCTATTGGAACTCAACGTTCGAATAGTCATTAGTACAGAGCAAGCATTGTAAACAAATTACAACAGTATCGCGACTGGCGTTTAGTCACATAATAAAAAAGTTAAGAAATCAAGTAAACAATCAGCATCAAATGGTTTTTAGGGTTTTAGTATGAAAAACATATCATTTCAAGTACTTAGCGATGGTATGTGATCCCATTTGACTTAAAGTTTTTAGTCTCACTTCTATTTTTACAAATTACAATGGAACAACACGACATTTTTCTAGAATACGAAGATCTGTTGAAGCCAACGTTCGAACTTCTACTAAATGAAACTTTTACTGCCGTGAGCAATGTGTTCTGTTTTTGGGCATATTGCTGCGACACCGGCCACGCCCCCTTTTCATATCTCCTTTGTTTCTGATATCTGTGGTTTATACTAACCGACTTCCTTCTCAATCCGCTCAACGGCGATGGATGCTTGTGACGCGCTGTCCGGAGCCGAATCCTCGATGTTCTTCAGATCGGGGGTAGTCGATGACGCTTCTGAAAACGAGAATAGTAAACCTTTTGCAGACGGGATTGGTTATCACTACATAGTATAAAACAAAGTCGTTTCCTGCTGTCTGTCGGTCCCTATGTATGCTTAGATCTTTAAACTACGCAACGGACTTGATGCGGTTTTTTAAATAGATAGAGTGATTCAAGAAGGTTTATAAACCATTTGACACAGCCGCGGGGCGTATAAACGTTATTAAATTCTGATTATATGTATAACTAGATGCGTCCCGCGGCTTCGCCCGCGTGGAAATCTATGTGTCAAATGGTTTATAAAACTTCCTCTTGAAAAACCGCGTCAAAATCCGTTGCGTAGTTTTAAAGATCTAAGCATACATAGGGACAGCCAGGAAATACACACAATCGCGCTGTTCGTAGTACTTCGTGCTTAGATACTTATATGCTATGTAATGTTATGGTCCGGGAGCCAGGTACAAATTTGGTCAATTATTAATTCGTAAAATGCATTAGGGATGAATATTATGAATACTCGTGACCGTCAGCTGAAATTCCGTGGGTGGGTTGGGCAGTGGCAGAGATGACGACATTATTCCCATGGAATAAGGTTCTAATCTGAATTCTGGAATATGCTAATTTTAATTTCTACCATTACCAAATTCAGAAGGTAATGGTGCCAATGGCGCTGAAGGCGGGGCGTTGTAATCAACAGCGTCATGCTGCGCAGTCGCAGGGGGCGGGGTTTGCTGCGCGGGCGCAGGGTTAGTGACTGGTGCGGCCATAGCGCTCGTGCCTGCTACCTGTTCTTCCAGTTCTTCTAATTCTTCTTCTTTGACAGCTTCTTTTAGAATCTGGAAAGGATATATATATATGACGTCTGCGACATTTTTAGATAATTAATAATGCCGGATAATTAAATCTAGCCTAGCCAAGCAGAGCTTGTGTTATGGGTACTAGATAACTGATATACATAATACAATACATTACATAGATAGATATTTTTATTATATATCGAAAACGACCAGAACACCCTGAACAAATATCTGCATATCGTACAGACATTTGTCCCGAACGGTAAAATGGGAATGGAACCCGCAACCTCTTGCGTTGCAGGCAGACCTCCGCCCATCGCATCAGAGTGGTCGTGTTCGACTCACAATACAATTTACAATAAATCTTTGTGTAGCTAGTGCCCATACTATAATGATACTTATGTAAAAGTAACGCTGTCTGTTATTTTTTCACGATCAACTGTCAATAGTATTTGCCTAGGAAATTGAATCCCAAGGAATGATTAATAATACTTTTTTTGAGAAAAATTGTGGGCCAAGCCGCCGACAGAAGCTAGTATAGACCGGATTCCAGTCTTTAATATGCATATTTTACACATCCCAGATAAACATTCTAAAATTTTTGTTAATATTCTATAATTCTATTTTCTATGTTAGCCTCATTACTTACCCTCAACGTCAAAGCCAAGACGATCTTAGACTCAGGCCCAGATTTCTGCAGCATGAGCGGCTGAGTCAGTAACGAGAGATCCCTTTGTTTGAGTAGAGACGAGAGGTTGTACTTCAACTGGCCCAGGGGGTTACCGGTCTTCTGGTCTAGCACCTGGAACGAATAAAAAATATCAATAAATAAACATATTTTATTATTTATTAAACAGACAAAACACATTACAATACCATCTAAAATAATCATACAAAAAGTAGTTAGAATCTACATTGTATCGTAAAAATATGTGTGTACAGCTATATGCTATGCTATAGCTAATTTACATAATTGGTAAAAGGTTCGTTTCACGCTTTCGTCTTGTTATAATAACTGTCAATCTTCTTGTCCTCTGGCAAACCACACGTGATAAAGACGCTACGCTAAGGCCAAATTGGTGGCCGGCTCTTATCTTATATCTATCGTAGATTTTATCGATTGAGAGTTTTTGCTTCAGAAAATGAAAGTTTAAAATTTTATCTTTGTTAACTGAATCTCAAAGGCTTCAATGTCAGGGTTCTGTACAAGGAAGGAGTATCCAATCTCGTAGACCGGGTAGTCAGTTCTCATCTGAACGCCTGTGTTCTCAGTCATCTTGCCAACCGTTACTGTCAGGTACTGTAGTTCCCTTTTACTATTGTGTATGGTTTAGTTAATTACCTCGATCTCCAGGGCGTCAACCTCAGGGTTCTGTACAAGGAAGGAGTATCCAATCTCGTAGACTGGGCAGTCAGTTCTCATCTGAACGCCTGTGTTCTCAGTCATCTTGCCAACCGTTACTGTCAGGTACTGTAGTTCCCTTTTACTATTGTGTATGGTTTAGTTAATTACCTCGATCTCCAGGGCGTCAACTTCAGGGTTCTGTACAAGGAAGGAGTATCCAATCTCGTAGACTGGGCAGTCAGTTCTCATCTGAACGCCTGTGTTCTCAGTCTTCTTGCCAACCGTTACTTTCAGGTATGGGTCCGGCTTGGATTGGGCGCGAGCGTTCTGGACATAAAACGATTAGATTAGTAAGAACAATAATAACAAATTAATTGTACAAAAATAACTTATATCGATTCATTTTTAATCGAATTTAAATCTCATTATACAAAAGACCATTTTCGATTTAGACATTTTTAAAATTAATCCCAATCAATTTGTTTATCCTTTTAGGAAGTCCTCCGTAGGAAATGAGATGATAACACCCAACACATCTCTTTAACGACAATGAAACGTTTAACAACAGAGGAGGAGATTCTATGTTCTGCTGTATACAGTCTTGTTGTATGCTCGTCAATTTCTCCTTCAATTATAGACCACCTGCCCGATGATCTGACGACATTGTGGGGGCTGTAGGGAAGCAGTGGATCCGACTGGCACAGGACCGCCAGGGGTGGCGAGATAAGGAAGAGGTCTATACTCAGCAGTGGGTGTTACCGGCTGATTAGATAGAAGTATAAAAGTAAAAAACTAAAAGTAAATCTTACGGGAAGTTTCGAGCAATGATCAATATAGACGGAAAGAACAGCGGAGGAAATATCTCCTGTCTTGATCAGCAGTGTCTCCGTCAGGGCCTGGAAGAAACATATCAGTTTGACGATGTTGCTTATGGAATACCCCCCCCCCCCCCCCATTCATAATTAAGGACTAGGTTGTCTTAAAACAAAGATTTATTCATTCACCCTTTCAATCTTTGTTCGTGTTGGAAAGGGACTTCAAATACAATAAGTCATTCATTTATTTTTAAACAGTTTACATTGTGTCGGAAAATACCACCTGGGTAACTTTTAGGTAATTTATGAACTTTACTAATTACACGTTAAGCCACACGTGATAATAACTTTTGATCTTATATAATCTATATGACAACATAATCGAAATGAACTCACTCTGCTCAGCTCTGTGACGTCTGTTGTCAATCGGTGCCACGAAAGACGCATGTGCACTTTCCCGTGTTTAGCTTGCTGAAGTGTTTGTATCTGTAAATTGGAAATAGGTAATGCTATTTTACTACCCGTAGTTTTAGAATTTATTCAATTAAAATCAAAGATCAGCTGGAAGAAAACTCTTACTCAGGGTTAAGCTCGCAGTACATATATTTTTTACATAAGTTATTTTTTAAGTTTTGTGTGTACAATAAAGAATTAAAGAAGATCGGTACTCACTGTGTCCAAACGGCCAAAGCGCACCACTTGGGAAATGTCCAACGAACATCTGAAAATAAATTCTTTAAAGACCAGCACAAGGCGTAGGTACGGGACAGCAGAGACATCTGAATTAAATTTATCATTTTTGTTACACATTTAAGAAATAAGAATTGATAAATTTAAAATCATGTGCTGTCCTGTCCGCCGGTTTAAGACGCTGCGCTGCTACTGCCTCACACTAGCGCCGCCACCTAATTATCATATTACAGACAGTTTGTGATACTAATCGTAAGCTTTTTTAATGCCTCTGTATAAGTATTTTCTATAGTTTAGGCATTTTGCGAAGTTGCTGAAGTTTGGTGGTCAATCACCAATGGTTACCAAAGGGTAACCATTGGTCATTGACCACCAAACTCTTTATCTATTATATAAAATAGGTGGCGGCGCTGCAGTGTCAGGGTAGCGCCCTAAATAAAGCAAAAAGTAAATAATTTCAATTATAATAGTCACGGAAATATTTACAAAAAAACACGATCAATGCAATATTGATAGGTGGGGTTAACAAACAGCCACACTCTTCGACACTTGCATCTACCATGATTATTACTTCATCATATAATCTTTATAATAAGAAAAATATACAGAATCTGAACACAAGATAAACTTACATCAACATAGTAAATAAGCGAAATAATAAACTAATTTTAAGTCGGAGGCGGCTAACAACATTTTAAATATTACTCTTTGTAGTGTATATTAATACTTTGTAGTGCATAATTATAACACTTTGTAGTGTATATTAATACTTTATAGTGCATAATTATAACACTTTGTAGTGTATATTTATACTTCGTAGTGCATATAAAACTTTGGCAAAAAGCTAAATAATAATTCTAAACCTGTATTGTCTGTCTGGTAGACGCAAGTGGCTGAAGTGGAAGCAAAGCAGGTGTTAATATTTAGTGTAACAACGAGATATTAAATTATAAGTTATAAAATGAAAATGATTTTAAGAAATATCGGTAGGCTAGTATGTACGAGAGCCGTGAAGCAGTTATTATTTAGTAGGCCTGGCTTTAGCTTATGAGAAACCATTCTTGTCCTTCAAATCTTCTGTTAGATTGAATAAGTGAGTATAGTTTGTCCGAAACCGCTGTACCGCACCTGAGCTATGCGCCTCAGGCGCGGTTAAGCAGTTTCGGTCAAACTATAGTACAAGTGTATTCAATGTAATGTTTAATGTCCTGCGTGTACTATGTTATTTAATAAAGGCCGTAACTTCAGTGTGTTGGTGTCCTACTATGACTGTTAAAAAAGATTAATATAAAGCTACAATGTCTAGGTTGTTAGTTTTTCGTTATAGGTGTAGAGTGGCAGTCAATACTAAGCTTGGTGAGCCGTGGTCATTCGGTGTTTACAGGCAACCAATTCGTAGGTTCATTCGATGTGTGATCAAGTCCTATGCGTGTCTTGCTTGGTTCATAAAAATCTCCATTTTGCAAGGATACAATTAGACTAATAGCTTATAAAAGCGCAGTTCTTTCAAGTATCGTAGAGCTAGAGATGCAGTTTTCTTTACTAAATAAGGAAAAAACAAAAGCTGGCTAGCGATAAACAAAAACCAATCGACGAAGGTCAGCGCCTCTCTCAATGGGTATAAATGACGTCATAGTTTTGTAAATTTGTACGCTGGCTAGCCTTCATTTGTTCCTTAGTAGTTTTAGAACAGTTATATTTAATACAATGTATTGTGTAGTCAACCGACCTTCCCAGGTTTTCATCCTTTCCCGCGCGGTCCCAGTCGTAAAGTTGGACATGTAACTTCGTAGAGCTGCTGCACCGAAGCATTGACTGTCACAACCCACCGAATTACACACACACGCTTATAAATAAATACTTACATATATGTAGTTAAATAATGTACACACGTTTTTTTTAATTAAGTAAGCCAATCAGAAGTGGGATTGTATGTAGGGAAGATAGATAAGAGTATGTTTATGTACATAAGTTGTAAAATGGATTGGATAATAGGCATGATGAAACTAAAATTACCAAAATTATGTATTTACCTAATTGTCACTGAACTACTTAATTGTATTTTGATAAAGATTAGATTAGATTTATTATTAAGAAAAAAAAAATAAAAAAAATACATCAATCCGCCATGACACGTTGAACACCAATCAGAGCATTAAACATCTGTGACGTCATTACGCGTCGTTTCAATATGTTATATTAAGGCACAGAATAACTAGAGGTCTGACTATCTTCTTTTGACAATGTTATGGTCATTCTGTATCATCAGATGTTCGTGAATCGGTAACGTCTTCGACAGACGCTACTAGCATTCTGAGCAAATTTGAATTTATGACATTTTTAAATGCCATCATGCCCTATTAAAGATAGTTAAGTTTATAACTGTGATTGGTAATAAGGTGAGTAGGTATTTGGTTTATGAGTTTTCTGTAAGATTTTTTAGTCCAAACTTGCCACTCTGCTTTTATTGTATTTGTAATTAAGTCAGTTTCAGGATGGTGCCATTCGTCCGATTTGTCACGCCAGAACAAAAAAAAAACAATTAAAAAAACACCCATATTGTTAAAATTACAATTAGATTACTCCAAAGCTTCTCAAATATCACCGTTTAAATTAGAGAGTTTTATAACCAAGCATGAACTATTAGTGATTTTGAATATTTACAGCAAAATTGTTCTATATTACCTATCTCTATTGTATCTATATCGTGTTTAACGAGTCATAGTCTCATAATTTAATTTAAGTTACATTATTTTGATTTTATTATGTGTATGAAGTATGACAATAAATTATCTGAATCTGAATATGATTGTTAGAAGATTACCAATAACGCTTTTTGCGATAATGGGAGTAATTACCAGTACTCGTATAAACGAAATCGAAGTTTGTTATTCGTTTTCGTGCAAACGCTAATCTTATGCAAGGGATATAAGGGTTAGTTTTGCACGAAAACGAACCTTTGATTTTCCTTTTCCGAATAGCTCTCCAGTTCATTTATTTGTTTTGTGTTCATTCAATATCTGCAGTCCCATTTTACAATCGAATTTAAAGGATTGTCATATTCTTAAGTTTAGTAAATTTCGACTTTGGTGCCAACGAAAGCGACATCAATGGCCGACCGTCTAACGATGCCGTAATATTTTTAAGTAGTAGTTGATGCTTGGATTTCACTTTAAATCAACACTCATGAAAAATAATATTCTTATGAGAAAACCAGTGATACTTGAAAATGCACATAAATAAAAAAAATATGTAATTGTCTCTGACAAAGCATGATAGCGGACGGACCTGCCCAGAAAATCATCATTCAAACGGCCCATTCCTGGGTCCCAATCCCAAAGTTCTAGCTGCAGCTGCATTTGTTCTTGCTTCACTATTGAGCATAATATGGCCTTGGAACAAATCATAACATTAGTTTTTCTTTAGAATACTTGGACCGTAAAACAGAGGTGTACGAGAAACAAGGATCAATAGATTTATCAGCGAAATTCTCGAGCTAGGCAAGGAGTTTGATTTTTTGAACTGGCTGAAAATATTTTATTATTTAATTAAAGCAAAGGAAAATAAAAACCGCCCATTGCAAGTTTCGAGCTGCTGTGCATATTGCTCAATTGGCTCGCAGGTTCCAAAATATTTGACGTCAATATGGATATAGACGGACTTTAGATATCAGAGGATTGACTAAACCTACTTGGATGTCTGGCTCCAGAATTCGCTCATTTCTTTTAACCCCTGCATCTCTACAAACGCTGTTTTACCCGACACCCAAAAACCATAACTTTCAGTTTGGGTGTAAAATATGATATTCAATTTTGAATTTTGAAATGATGGGCACATAGGTATGAGTATTTAGCCAAATGAATAAAAGTTATTAATCAAATAAAAATGAGATAGGTAAAGGAGATAAAGATCTGCATAACTTACCGTGTTGCAAAGCACACATGACTAGAACTAGTGCAACTAATCTAAATATGCAAAACTGTAGATAATGGGTAGAAGGATAACATTCCTTGAATTTATGTGTAGCAGAATAATGGCTGAATTTTGATGTCTGATGAATCTATTTTGATAAATTTGATAGATCGTTTACAACGCGTTTGAAGATTTTGACCCGAAGATCGGTTTACCAAAATACTATTTTTTGCAAAATAAATATTCGAAAAATGCAACCTTCCATATAAAAATCTTCAAACCCCTTTGCAACACCATCTGTTCTTACATGCTAACCCGATAATCTGTATGGTAACAAGTGTTTGGCACGATAATCAATTTACTTTAAATCTACTGCGACACATCAATACCAAAGAATACTCGAATCTACCTCTACCACATGTCCACCTAAAACTACAAACCATGCGCAAGCGTGTTAATTTTATGTATGTTCTAAATCTAACCAACACCTAAGCCCCGCCCACCACAGTCCCGCCTCTAGGTCCCGCCTCGTTGCTGCGCGTTGCTCACTCACCTGCCCAGTTTGTCGTCATCGTTGCCTTCATCCTTGTCAAGCACCTCGATTTCCAACACTTGACCCATAGCGTGCATTATACGCGCCTGCATCCCGCGCAAACATAATTAAAAACAAAAACTTATTCGTTTGACTACTTGAGACGACACAATAGTTATTCGTTAACAAATGCAATTCACACTAGTTAATATGGTTAGCGATAAACAATTTATGACGGTACGCCACATGTATTTTATAAAGGAAACTGGCAAAGGTTTTACCTACGGCTCTTATATCACCTATCAGATTTTGTACGGCCAAAGTCAAAGTTAGCCTTTTCTTGTGCCATTTCATTATACACTTATGAAATGAAGAAAGCTAATAAAATTCGTTTGAAAAAACATTGACTAACATCACTTTAGCATTTATATATATAAAAATTTGAAAATGTTAGATGCTTGAACACACATGCTCATTCCTGACAACAATGAACATGAAGTCAAACAGGAAAATATTGAAGTTTTAGATTGAAGATTTTTTATATACCAAAAACGCTGCTTATGGTATAAATAAAAAAATTATTCGAATGAAATATGCCAAAAAGCCAAAGCAATTTCACTGGTTTTAATCGTTCCAATGATAATCATTCAAATAACTAAGAAAATAATCAGAAATGAGCTCGATATCTAAACATTGACTTACCATAAGTAGACACCACATTCAGTATAATGCAAGCTTTTAAAATAGGTAAAAGTGCAATCTACGTAACATATTGATAAGTAGAACATGGTCAAACTAAATACTGCAAACAGATAAGGTCGGGCTTCTAGATTCTGACATATACGACGTACTAAGCAAGTTTAATAATAAATCATTAATGCTGGACAATCCACACACCATCATCTATCCCCAAACTAAGCAGAGCTTATTAAATCAACCTTTAAAATAAGTTCTAGGTTTAAAATAGTTTTTAAACGAGATTATTATTCAAGTAGATTTAACACTTTTCGAGCATTGAATCAAAAAACCCGGCCTCGTTATCCATAGATTTATAATTTAAACATAACAATTTTATTTGACAGAAGGTAAGGTTATATGGGTGCTTATAAAAAGGCAAAGGTAGGCTTACCTCGCACCAGTAGTCCCATCGCGGGTTGACGTTGTTATCGATGTGCTTCGTCTTCCATTGCTGCGCGCCGACCGTTATTATGGCGTACGGGTCCGACTTACCACTACCTGGAACCAGAACACTGCATTATGTATAAAAGATTATTTTTTATCCCGTTTCTTGCTCGGAGTTTCTCTGTAGGATTCGTAAGGAATACATCCGACAGAGAACCAAAGTTATCGACATAGCTCTAAGAATTAGGAAGCTGAAGTGGCATAACTTCGTTATGTGCCTGCCATAGGTAATTTATTAAACTCAAATCAGATAAAGACCTCCACTGCTGCGCCGCACGTTTGTTGTAAATCAAGTCAACACGTCTTTCTTCCCGAGATTATCGCGGTATCTCGTCGCTCAGCTTGATGGGAAGCTTGTTGCGAAGGACCATCATACTTACGAAAAAGAATAGTTCTGTTTTATCAAGTACTAGATGCGCCCCGCGGCTTCGCCCGCCTGGAAATCTATGTGTCAAATCGTTTAAAAACCTTGCTCTTGCATCACTATCTATTAAAAAAACTGCATCAAAATCCGTTGCGTAGTTTTAAAGATCCAAGCATACATAGGGACAGACAGACAGCGGGAAGCGATTTTGTTTTTTAATATGCAGTGAAACCTCGAGGCAGACCACCTGCCCGATGGTCAGACGACATTGTGGGGGCTGTAGGGAAGCAGGGGATCCGACTGGTACTGGACCGCCAGGGGTGCCGAGATAAGGAAGAGGCCTATACTCAGCAGTGGGTGTTACCGGCTGATTAGATAGATAGATAGTGAAACCTCACCTAAAAGAGACACGTCTTTCTTCATGAGGTTATCTCCCTTCACGAGATGTATCCTCAGAACTCCTTCTGGCTCGGGCATACGCAGATCAACTGTAGGTATCTCGTCGCTCAGCTTGATGGGAAGCTTGTTGGGAAGGACCATCATGTTTGCGATCTGTTCAACTATGCAGCGGCGGAGGATGTCACTGAAAGGTTAGAAATCGTAGGTAAATAATTTTGTTAACCGGCACCAAACTTTAAACTTCCTAAATTTATTTATTTAGAATGAACAATGACATAATATCACTAAGATAGAACGGAACACTGGAAAGCGCATACGTTTAAAACTGTGTCGCACCTCCCAGCGCTCAAACACAAGATAAGGTTTATTTTTAACCAAACAGAAAGCAGTGGAAATCTATGTGTCAAATGGTTAAGCCTTCCTATTGATTCACTGTATCTATTAATAAATCTGATGTCGAGTAGTGAAATAGGACTATTCTATTCTATGTACACACAACTATATGTAATGTTAACTATATGTATGTTCTATGTATAACAGGACTTGTAACCAATTAGAACTATTTGACGGGGCGACGAATAAAAACAAGTTCGCCGTGTGACCAATAATTACAAAACTAAGACGTGACTTATTAGAACTTTTACATGTGACTGATTGAATTATATTTTAATAGTTTTTGCACTGTGACCAATTGGATAACTTTTGTAGTGTGACGAATTCTTGCCTAAATCGTTTTAAAGATCTAAGCATACATAGGGACAGACAGACAGCGGAAAGCGACTTTGTTTTATACTATGTAGTGATTCAGCGTTACCTACCCAAGCGTGGCGGTTTGGCATGGTGAAATCCACTAAAATTAAGTTCTCTATCGCTTACCCGATATAAATTCCGAGTAAATTTCTCGAGCATTCCCAGAAAATGTTGTTTTACCTGAACCCTGGCATATCCAGCACATCAGCGACGCCGACCAGGTTGAAGTCAATGGACGGGTTGTTGAGGAAGAAGATCTGCAGGCCTCCCACCAGCGGCATCTTAGTTATCAGCGGCTTCATCACCACGCGGACCATGCCGTGAATCTGTGACAAGTTAAATTAAAGTTACCTTATAACCTTTACTTTGATGGTATAGCCATTTATTGTGTTTTTTTAACAGTTTCTAAAATTAGGAAACGCATAGTTATTAAGATTCTGTAATGTATATTATTTATTAGCCCCTAAGTGATTATATCTATCTATCTAATCGTCCGGTAACACCCACTGCTGAGTATAGACCTCTTCCTTATCTCGCCACCCCTGCCGGTCTTGTGCCAGTCGGATCCACTGCTTCCCTACAGCCCCCACAATGCAATGTCGTCTGAACCATCGGGCAGGTGATCTGCCTCGACGCCGCCTCATATCCCTAGGCCACCATTCCGTGACTAAGCGAATAATTTATTTATAACTAAGCGATTAATTTATTTATAACTAAGCGAATAATTTATTTATAACTAAGCGAATAATTTATTTATAACTAAGCGATTAATTTATTAATAACTAAGCGATTAATTTATTTATAACTAAGCGAATAATTTATTTATAACTAAGCGAATAATTTATTTATAACTAAGCGATTAATTTATTTATAACTAAGCGAATAATTTATTTATAACTAAGCGAATAATTTATTTATAACTAAGCGATTAATTTATTTATAACTAAGCGATTAATTTATTTATAACTAAGCGAATAATTTATTTATAACTAAGCGAATAATTTATTTATAACTAAGCGAATAATTTATTTATAACTAAGCGATTAATTTATTAATTTTAAAAATATTGGGAAAATGTACAGCTAGGTCTTAAAAAGACTTATAACGGTAAATACCAACGTATGTGTGCTGAGGGCCAATTAACAAGTTTCCGTGTATGTACTTAAATAGAATAACAAATGTCGATTTTCACCTAGGATGCCTTTTTGATACATCTATACTAATATTATAAAGAGGAAAGGTTTGTTTTTTTTTTGTTTGTAGTAGGCTCCGAAACCACGGGACAGATTTGAAAAATTATTTCACCTCCGTTAACGAAGCTACACTATCCCCGGTGAACATAGGCTATATTATATTTTCAAAAAAGTTAGGGATCCGTACTAAAACCATGCGAAGCCGGGAAGGTCCGCTAATAAATGAATAAAGTAGCTGAAATAACCGCCGTCAAAGACCTGTGGCTCGGCTCACCTTTTCCCTTATTTCTACTTGGTTAAATATAAATCTTATTTTACTAGAACTTACTTGCAAATCCTTGATGCCGCCACGGATTCGCTGAAGGACGAACGATATGTCACAATCACCCGCATAACTGTAAAAAAACATGATCAATTAACATTTTTACACATCATTTGATATTTTTATTTGTTATGTTAATTTTTAATCATTTCAGAATCGTAGCCATGGAGCGCTAACTGGCACTGTCTAGACAATGTCGACTACATTTATATCAAATAGTATTCGAACGTGTAAAACGTTTGAATTTAATTCAGTCAACTCCAATAAATTACGAAATGACATTCACATTACGAAATATGAATGTAATTTCAATGTAAATTTTCTCTATTCTAGCCTAGATTATATAGGTTCTCTATACTTACAAGAGATCCACATCCATGATGATTTCGTCCCTAGAAAGGTTCTTGTCGTAGACTTTCACTCCGCCTACTCGAGGCGCCTGAAACCGATAAAACTATTTTAAACATAGATCCACTACGGCGAAGCCGCGGGGCGCAGCTAGTCTTATTTAAAGTGACGACCTCTGTGGCGTGGTGGGCGAAGGTCTGCCTGCGACGTAGGAGGTTAGGGGTTCGATTCCCGCCTCGGGACAATTGTGTGTACGATTTGCAGATATTTGTCTCGCGTGTTCTGGTATCTGTGTACAATAAAATATCTATCTATGCTATGTTTTGTCTCATCATGATCATCGACGTATATTAGTCCACTGCTGGACATAGGCCTCGCCCAATGAGCGCCATAGCGCCCTGTCTTCAGCTTGACGCATCCAGCATCTACCTGCAGTCTTCCGCAGGTCATTCCACCTGGTAGGAGTATTGTCTAACATTATTTATTTATTATAAGTAAGTTGCTTACAATGGTTCCAAGAATCATCCTCTCGAACTTGAACCCAGAGAGCTTATAGTTAGCGAGGCTCTCCGCGACCGCCGGCTCGATGGTCTCCTTCAGCAGGGTGCGAGTGAAGTGGTTCACATTCGGCCACACTTGCATAAGAATCTGTAACAACAATTACATACATAGATAATACTTTACAGCACACTTCGTTTATAAGAATAATGTCAAATAATAACTAAACAAAAACTAGATGCAATTGGCGGTCTTATCGCTCAAGAGCGACAAGCATGGATGGATAGGATCGTGGACAGTACCAGGGGGTCCGTGTGCTTGTAGGTTTAGGTTATATTATCTTCTATAATATAAAAATGAATCCCTGAATGTGTTGTTGCAAATGTCGAGAGCGGCTGAACCGATTTCGCTAATTCTTTTGTTAGAATATACCTTGAAGTAAGAGGATGGTTCTTCTGGAGAAAAAGAGAAAAAAATTAAAAAATCGCCTGAAACAAATGACCACCCGGGCGAAGCCGGGACGGGCCGCTAGTTATAAATAAAATACTTACACAGACATATACTACATACATCAATAAAATATATATATACTTATATACATAGGGACTCAGGTATGCGTTAGTGACCTATTATTAGTTATCTTTGCATACCGACTAACGGTCAAGCATGTTGAACCACGAAATGTATACCTATTACCTGTAACCTTACAAACACATGTCTTTGGCAAATAAAAAATCTTTATCTTTATCTTTGACAGCAGGACAAATAGTGCTCCTTTAACAAAGTTTTAAAGGCTGGTAGCGACTTTGCACGCCTCACCGAAACTGGCAATGCGTTCCATAGTTGAACAGCCCGGGCAGTAAAGGAATGGGCGAAGTAGAAAGAATTCAGATACTAGACTCGGTACGGTTATCTGACGGAAAATGCATCGAGCTTATCATCGGTGGCATATATTCGGTCGAATCAGTCCTGTCTCACTACGCATCTAGTCGGTTCGAACGGCCTGTAACAAACTATAATCTCCGCAGGTGTCAGTGATAGGTTTTAATACCTATATAAGAAAGAAAGAAAAATACCTGTGTTACTAGTCACCAATAGATAAGACTTGGGAGATATAGGTCTACCTATCACTGACACCAGCGGTGATTATCGTTTGTGTATAGGCCGTTCGAACTAGCAGTGGATGTAGTCATATCTCATACCTAGGCTACTTTTTATCCTAGCAATACGCGTGCGAAGCCGCGGCTTGAAGCTAGTTATCTAGATGTCTTTACCATCTTATAGTCCTCTCTCGTCTCTAACGGTGAGCCTGAGCTGAGCCCATAGAACCATTAATGCATTCACTGCCCAGCCGCCGTCGCCTGACGGCGCTGGACTGCTCATGAAAGTGTTAGTGGTCCAGTGAGGACGCTCGGTTTTACTATAAGCTCTTCATCTTTTCTCTTGTTCATATTCATAAATATCTATAATTATGTGTTCTTAACTAAGTTCGGTAAACAGTGACGCAAAGCAACACTATTAGAACAATTTGGGTGACAAACATTTGCGATAGATTACCGTGGCCGTCTAATCTCAGTATATCAACGCTTTAATTAGATTACCGGCCTTGTTAGAACACTAAATGGTAACGAATTCGGGAATTAAAAAGTGCTTACCCTATTTAACCATTCGGCGCGTTCGACATCAGGGAAAAACACCTGTAAATATAAAAGTATGGTTAAATTCCGTTTGGGTTAGGTTAGTAATGTAATTTTATTATGTTTCTGTGTGAGCGAATCGAAACAAACGTTACCTACAACATGAGACCATAGAAAATGTTTAATGATTCTGGTATCGCAAAGCTGGTTTAATAACGCCACTCAAACGAGCGACCTTCAAAACTAGCCGGTGAAATAAGCTTGTATATTCGGCCTAAAGACACTTTACATTGTATCAGTGCTCATTTCAAGTAGGTAGAGAACGTATCAAAGAAATATATAAGATAATAAATTAGAAAGAAATTCAAAATTACGATTCTTATTATCTTATTTACGATTCTTAAGAATAGTGCCTTTGATATCGTGAGAGCCAACTTTGGGGACCTGCCAAAGCAAAGGTAGCAGCTTTCTACTGCAGATATTATTTACCACATCTTCTGATCACCCATACGCCTGCGCGTAATGATTAGCGCGTAGTGATTATAGCAAGAACCCCCTTTGTTTGGGGGAGGAATACTCAGCATTGGACGTAAAGGCTGATGAAAAGTCTTGAATATTTCATTTCTCTTCAATATAGAGGTTCTTGTATTACCCAAGCAGGTAAATCATCCAACTTGGCAAGCACGACGTCTTTCTCCGACGACGTAGCGACGGCCTTGGCGACGTTGCGGCGGTACTCGCTGTCCTTGCGCCACTGGTCGCGCATCACGGACAGCAGTATAGGCGTTATCAGCCAGGCGACGCTCCATTGCATATATCCCACGAAGTACACAGCGCCGACTACAGCGACCTATGGCAAACGAGACAACATCATAGGTAAAGCCGTTTTGAAAGTAATTTTAAGGCGGTAATCTGAGGCAAACTTCAGCTTTTTTATGTCTCTGTACTACTAATTGTAGGTAATTTCGTATCTCTGCGTAAACTATACAAAATAAAACTATTACAGAGACATAAAAAAACTTATAATAGGCATCACAAATTTCCATTTTTTTTTTTTTCATTTCCTTTGTTCAACTTAATAATAAGATAAAATAGGTGGCGGCGCAAGTGTGGCTAGGGAAACCGCCAATGTAAAATACATAGAAAATACGCAAATCGAATAAATATCGGCGCAGATCTTCGATCACCAATACATCTGGTGATGGAAGATGCAGATAGTACAAATATTTATCCCGCGGCGGGAACAAACCCAAGGGCAATTACCTACGTCTCATACCATGGGCGTACCTAGTTTTTGGCCTAGGGGGGGTCAGATTTTTTAGGTCG
The DNA here is from genome assembly GCA_943735965.1 of Eupithecia abbreviata. Taxonomy (NCBI): domain Eukaryota; kingdom Metazoa; phylum Arthropoda; class Insecta; order Lepidoptera; family Geometridae; genus Eupithecia; species Eupithecia abbreviata. The sequence goes on from OX030976.1 coordinate 6,052,999, forward strand.
GATCGTCCGCGTATTTTTTTCATACACACTAAACAAACACATCTACATGAAACATTAGGTATATGAAGTGTAAGGTGTAGGGCGAACAGCCGCAACTGATCCTTTATAGGTAGTTAAATAAAAGAAAGTGAATTTGACTATGCATGCATTTTTATTTTATTTAAATCGTAAGGATCTTCTGCAAAACGGTTTATAACGTCTTCCGTGAAAGAATCGGCCATACTGTTTACAAGTTTTTTATGTACACTGAACAAACAAAGTCCATTTAACCTGTCATCAATCATTGTTGATCTCAGCCACGTTTTCACGCGTCTGAGTGTACTGAATGTAGCCGTGGAATAAGGCATTGCCAATAAAACTTCTAGGGCTGTTTTCGTAATGTAATTAGGCGAGTTCATACATCTCCTGCGAGATTTCCAGGGGGGGGGGGGGGGGCAGCTGCCTCCCCGTGCCCCCTCCTGGGTACGCCCATGTCTCATACGGACCACCCAATGCGCCATAGACTAAAGCCACTGAGGTGGAAATATTTACAAGAATTAACCTATGAAAATATGGGTGTAGGTAGGTATACTATGTGATGAAATGATGATTGATGTGTTGAAATTGTAGGTATTTTCATACTCTATCACATTTAATTTAACAATAGAAATGTAGTGCATTATCCGTAGTGTTGCATTATGCATAATACCTCTTCATACTTCATTGGTTGCACTCGTTGCACTTTAGAAATACGGAAAGATTATGCGCTTTTGCGGGATAAAGGTTCAAGAGCCGCTTATTTACGCAAGCAAGCGCGTCGAACATTATCAGAAAGAATTTAATGCGTGTTTTTACACATTGAGATAAGGTAGGCCTAAGGGAACATTTCATATCTAACTCATAACATTTCGTATTAAAGGCACAATAAACTAGAAACACAGAAGTACCTACTCGTATATACCTACAAAACAATACCTCTTTCAAGGTTTTGAAAAAACTAAAAACTGCCTTCGAATCCCTTATTTTTATACACTGTTTTTAAATTTTGTGGGAACCAACTAATCTTTCGGGAATATAATCATGGGACCACTTTAGGATCATTCTCATTAGAATAGCAAAAGAATATTTCAACAACGGTAAAAAAATTGACAAAAAAATATACGAACATACATACAGCCCATTATAGAACCTCCACCTTTTTTCGAAGTCGGTAAACAAATATTATTTTCTTCTTTATTATTCGAGTTCGAGCAAAACCCGTCTCAAGCTTTTTACTCTAGAAAATCTGATATTTTGTAGTAGCACCTTTTGCATAGAATTCGTTTTTTATTAACTGATAGTTTATGGACGATGATGTAGGTATATGTATATTAGGCACGGTACATTTAACGATAACATACTACTTACCTTTACAACCCACTCGTAGAGCATGTTTGATTTCAAAACACAACTTTTGGCTGTCCAGAATAAACTTCGAGAAGCGAACAACACACTAATTCTTATATCTTTCACGAATATTTGGTAATGTATCAACAACTGAAGTGGATTCCCACTTATCATATCTTAAAATATTCAGGTGTGTAACCAAGAAGATAAGTAAAATGCCTGATATATTGATAAAGTATGTACGTGATTGCAGTTTAGTCTACAATACAAACCTATGTTCAGTGATTTACAAATCCGTGCGTACAAATAAGTTTAAAAAATATGAGATAGAAAGAAAGCCTATATTCGTAAGACTTAGGTAAGTTCGAAAAGGTAGGAATTAAGTTCCAATGCCAACAAGGATTGGGTTTTAAAATACGTCAGAGTAATTTAAAGATTAATTTATAAGAAGCTAACCGCGGCATTGACGATTTCTATTAATTCTAAGACATTACTTGGCGATCTTGGCAACATAACTCCGATCGAGACGGTCGAACGCACTAGGTCATTGATCTGTTTGTAGATATACACCAGCTGGAAACGATGTAGATTATTTGCAAACGATCCACCAATACGTTTTCAATTCACTCGGTTTGCTATCTTTCCTTCAATAAATATTGCTTACAATTATATCCGTAAATTGACGCAAAGCAAGTTAGTTTTAGGTTTTAGTCGTGGTTGCTTTACAAACTCGTTGTAGAACATCGAGTTTGGCTGGTTCACCAACCATTTATTAAAATATATATTTTTTAATATTTTAAAATAAGAATTTTCTATGATTATGGCAGTATCCCCAAAATATAAAAGCCAATTTGTCTTATATGATAAGTATAATATAAGACAAATTGGCTTTTAGGCTTATGTTCAGCAGTGGGCAAGTATAAGTTGTAGTTATAGATGTCAATGCTTGTATAAACATATATTATAATATATGTATATGTTTATACTAGCTGCGCCCCGCGGTTTCACCCGCGTGGTGATAAGATATTTTGGATAATATACTTTATATCTTTATGAATTGTAGCCTATGTGTTATTCTGATATGTAAGCTATATTTTTCTGAAGTTTCATTGAAAATCATTCAGTAGTTTTTACGTGAAAGAGTAACAAACATCCATCCATACTTACAAACTTTGACGTTTATAATATTAGTAGTATATATGTATATACATATATAGATTATGAATACTAGCTTGCAGTATCCTTGTGCTTAAAAAATTATACCATAAAAATTCTTAACTAACAAAAACCACATAAACTATAGATATTTCCTGTGGGAATATTTTTAGCGGTTATGATGTCATTGTTATCGCCATGCAGAATACATTATCACGCTCCACCATTAGTCAATGGCATGCTTGCCAGGATATAAAGTAATACTTTTATTCTCACTTCAATTATAAACGTTCCTGCTACCTATATCCTGTTTGATACCTCATTGCTAAAAGAAAACACTTACTTGCCTCATGTTATGTAAAAATATGTATGTGTGAACACTGTCTATAATAAACCAGCTCACTGGCATGACGATGAGAATGGGATACCTACATACATAACACCTTAAAATATTTACTTTATTTTTGAAATCACAGCAGTAATATTATATATACCTATTAAAATGTCTCTTAAAACATATTATGAAAGCTGCATAAATTAATATTGAGTTATGACTGAACTAATATGTATGTACTAATACTATTGTTTTGTGGCCTATTATGATACACAAGTATTTCTTGTTTGTGGTGTTGCAGCAGGGCCTCTCAGGTTGGCTAAATGGCTGGTATTGCATGGGTTAAATTCAAATCAGAAAATTTCAATAATAAAATCACTACTATAAAACAAAGTCACTCCCGCTGTCTGTCTGTCCCTATGTGTGCTTAGATCTTTGAAACTACGCAACCGATTTTGATGCGGTTTTGTTTTTTTATAGATAGAGTGATCCAAGAGGCAGGTTTATTAGCGATAAGGCCGCCCATTGTACTTGTCACATGTAATATCTTTCATAATGTTCTGTATCTGGTGTACAATAAAGTATTTTTGTATTGTATTGTATTGTTTATAAACCATTTGTCACATAGATTTCCACGCTGGCAAAGAAGTGGGGCACAGCTAATGTATAATAAAATAAATATCACAAATTGTTATCAAAATACAAGTTAACATCAGAAGGCCAATCATCTTATAAATCGGAGGTGGTATTCAAGGTTGCAATTGACTCATGCTTACTAATGTATGAGTAAAGCTGAGGCATGCAAATGGATTTCATGTTAAGGTCAAACAAGTCACTGATCTTCCTATACAAATGTGGAAGAGTAACAACTACACTGTTCGATGTTGACCATTTCAAATTAGGATATCAATTTATCTTGTCCATTATCTACCTTTGAATACACCCAAAATCGTGATAAGTTGAAATTCTAAATATACAAGCTTCTATACTATTGTATTTCAACACTCATTTTAGCCTTACTTTGGGCGAAAATAAATGATATACAGGAAAGAAAACTCTTAAATAAAGCCTATTCTGACATACCTAGAACATACCTTCAAAAGTTAAAATAAATTTATTTTTAAAAGATACACTCATATTTTTCTATAAATTTCTTTAACCCTTGTACACCATCAACTAGTGTAATTAAATTTACATACTGCAGTTGTAATATATCTGACTAATTTCATTGGCAGGAAATGTGTAAAAAAATTCTACCTCTGCTTGCCACCAGGCTAACTGTACTGCTTTGTTATTCCTACTGATCATAGGTATTGCATCTGAGATAATGAGGATGCGAACATAAATCTGTGGGCCCTGTATCTAAATGCGCAATAGTCTGGCAACTGGCAACCAATAGGAAGAGATATTTTTGAATATAGAATCATATATAGCAAGAACTTACCTTTTTGAAAAATCTGTAGATTGTGGAAAAAATACTGGTGCTTTCATCACTGCTCGGAGGAAGAGCAGTTTTGCTTGGGGCCACCATTTTGCCCTCTGCCTACAATTTAATAAAAAATTGTATTAGAAATTTACCTACTAATTTAGTATGAAAAGGTGCTTAAATCTACGTCTTGCATTCTGATAAAGTAAAAATAAACTGACAAAGAAAAAAAAGGATCTTTGAAGCAAGCCTAAAAAAAAGGATATTTATAGTCAACAGTCAACTTTATTTCATTTGGTTTATTAGGTACATCTGAGTGTAAGTGAGATATAAATATATTATGGCATAAAGTTAGCAAGTTACCATGGTTTTTCTAATAACATCCAGTCGTGAGCACTGGATCAAGATGCGGTCACTTTTATTTATAGAATAAGACTGGATAAATTAGGTTCAAGGTTATACAACACTTGAACAAAATGTAGGTATCAACATTTAGTCAAAAAAAGCAAAATAAAAATGCCAGAGCCACGTACCATGTTTCAGAAGCAAAATATTGTATTGCACTGCAGGGAGGGAGTGGACCGCACGGACTGGACTATACGATAAGAAGTGACGAATAACACACAAGAACTAGTGCACGCTACATGAAACAAAAAGCTTTTACCGAAAACTAACTTCCTGATGATTAAGAATCCGTCAATAGATCATAGCAAAATGATTCAACAGAGCAGCGTCATGTTTTAATTAGGTATTTATTTCACGTTGAGCCGCAAAATTATATTTTTGCTTCAGTAGGTACCTATCAACCAAAATCAAATCAACACAACAATACCTTTTTTTTTTTACATCGCTCAGCTGTCTGTCCTGTTTTTGACAGTTGTTTTTGTTGATGTTCGAAGCATATTCGAAGCTATGGTTCGAAGGTCGCAATCATGGACGAACAAAATATGTATTTTTTAGAATCAGTACATACCTATACTAGACATGGTACTATGGACCGTTTAATATAGATTGATTATACCGTAGAAAGGTGTATAATCAATATATGGAATACTCTTAGATAGGTGGCATGGTTTTGCGATTTATAAACGCGGTTGTGGGCAAAGTGAACCGAGTGTAGGTCGAGCAATGTACCGCAACCAGATTTTTTTGCAGTATTAGGTAAAATGAATGACCAAATGAGGGATGAGCTGATGAAGGTGACCTACCATCTTCGACGGCGGACGTCACAGGCCTTTCACCTTCCTGCCGTTGTCGGTGTCCACCCACCTGAGCGGCCTTCAGGATAACCAGGACAGTACCGGACCACGAAGTAAAACTAGTCCGGCATAAATACTCGCACCTACCTTCGACCTTTTTATTTTAATACATTTTTATTTGTTGCTGACGTTTGTTTAATTTCTAATATTAAATATACACCTAAAAACATTAACGAAACACTCTTGTACTCTCGTGGATCTCTCTTTGGGGATCTCAAAGATAAAATGTTCAAACATGCACCCTGCTAGGGCACTATTCTTCTATTCTTATGGTATTGCCCTTGACAAGCTAGCCCTCCAAGCGCTTGCCTGTTTGAGTGCCCAGATGGCGGCGCAGAAATACCGCAAAATGTTTCATTACACCTAGTATGTAGTTAGATTAGATAGTTGCTACGCCTACAGTAGATGGACCAAGGATTTTATTTAAAAAAAAAACGACAAATCGTTATAAAGAAATAAAAATCTATTCAGTAAAAACAGGTTCAATCTTACATATTTTATCTATCAATTAAGTATTTAACTCACAATATTAGCATAAGGTATTAAAATAAATTTAAATTTAGAATAAATCAGAAAAAAACACAACACAATCAACTGGCAAACATGTAAGTAAAGAAATTTGAATAAATGGAATGATCATAACACTAACATAACCTACATTATTTAAGTAATAAAAATGGTGTATTGCAAAGATATTCTATTTTCTAATACCTGGTTATTATCACAGATAAGTGGTCCGTTATTATGCAAATTCATCTACAGATTTAACGCGATAACTAATGAACAGTCCACTATCTATTCCATGATAATAGTATTCTTAGTCAGACTTCTTATTTGATATCCACTTAGGAAAATCAAACCTAACATTAGAAGACTTATGAACTTATTTCACCTGAATAAGTATAAAGTAATAATTAGGTATAGAAAATCTCAAATAACAGCAATGGAATGTGACTGCAAAGTGTTGCTATTGTACAAACTATTTGCATATTATTGAATATTATTATTATTAAATTAAGTTGAATAACACACCTATTATTTACATTTGCAACATCATAAGTACTCATTCCAATTAAAATCCATTCAAAGATCCTTTATTTAATCATGGAGAAGATTAATTTAAATTTATCAAAAGTTAAATTTTATTTAATTAAAAGTTTCACATTAACTCATCTTTATTCAAATAGCCAATATAATTATTCGTTTTTATTTTTAAGTAGTAAAATATATCACTCCAATATTAATAGTGCTAAAAACTAGCTAATTTAAAAAAGTCAGTCTCTCGAAACCCATTCATCTCTTAGCCTATGTAGTTCATAAAAAATATTTATTATTCACTTACATAACATACAAATAACATTATTTTATATTGAGGCAAACCATTGATTGACAATTTTTCTAAGCCTAGCGTAATCAAATTAGTCTGTTACATAGCATTTCAACAGCGCACGGTCAGAACAAAGTAGGTATACATGTTTTATGTGCCATTTAGGTTGTCGCCAGGGCTTGGAATATCTGTATTTTCAAGTACCGGTACGTTTGACCTTGACGTGGTATCGATACCATCATTAGTATCGATATCAATTTTAACGGTACTTTTTAGTAGTGATACTTGTCAGAACCGGTAATTCATTGGTATCGATAGCAACAAAGTTGGTTTTCAATACCAAAAGTAACTGTATTATTACCAGTATTTTGCGCGTAAAATATCGATACCAACAAAGTTGGCAAGCACGCGCGTGCGCCCGCCCCCTCCCCGGTCTATTATTATGCTAGGACTGGAGAGCTGGCAACGTCGCGAGAACCGCTTTGAGTACCGGTACTTTTGCAAAATATCGATACTTGAAAGTATCGATCGCACTTGTTTCAGGTCGAATAGGTTCCATACCATTTTGATCACGCATGTGAAATTAAAGTAGAAAATGGTGTGAGCAAAGCGAAATTAAAAAAAAAACAGTGTTCTGTTATTTCTGCGTTCTACAAGTATTTTAATTTATGTATCAGATAAACCGTTTTAAGACCATTGTCAACCATTTATTACAGAATCATACTAAAATAAGTCAATAGACTCCAAAACTACGATTGAGTTTGTTTTGAATCAAAAGTCAAAAATCATTTATTCTTTAGGCTTACAAAATAAGAACTTAGACAAGTCATATTTTATACATTAACACTTTGACAGCGGATCACGTACTACGCACGTGACGCTTATTTTATGCCTAAATATTCATCTAAGCATTGAAGTGACGCGGATCACGCCTACAGGCCGTTGTTTTAAAGTAAATAGTATTGAAATTCACACACGTACGCAGTACGTGATCAGAGTCTATAACAAAAAAAACTGACAGGGGACGTGATTAGCTGTCAGAGATTGGAAAAATATAAAGTGCTTGGCTGTCAAAGTGTTAAATTATTATCAAATAAAATTATTTTACTGTTCATTTCAAGTTTTTGTCCACTAGTGGAAGAAGTGACAATGAAACCACTAATTATTATTTAATAGCAAATGTTACAAAGGTCGGAAACCTACAAGTAGGTACTTGTAGAACGCAGAAATCAGATGTTTTTTAATTTCGCGCCGCTAACACACTTTAAGCACATCTCTCCACGAAATTATAGCAGCAGAACCGCAGTAGTTTCGCCATGACTTGATCGTTGTACAAAAGCGAAACATAGGCGAAATTGCCTCTGCATACTTCTAACGCATATATTTGACGATTATTCTATCTCCCGTGCGAATCCGCCGATATGCTCCGATGCCAGCAACATCTCCGCGATAGGTCCACCATTTCATTGCAATACCGCATTTGTTTCGCATGTATCTTGTAATTATTATTATTATTATTATATTAGCCCGGGGTGTCCCACTGCAGGGCAAAGGCCTCCCTCCCCTTCTTCCACTCATCTCGGTCCTCAGCAAGGAGAACCCACTCCTTATTGTATAGATCGAGCTCATCCCGCCATCTCCGCCTAGGCCTTCCTCGTGGCCGTTGTCCGTCCGGGACCCAGTCAGTGGCGATCTTCGCCCTGATTATATATATAATCTTGTAATAGTCGACAATTTATATTCCACTACTCAAACACACAAATACAGTAATGTCGCGCAGCGGAACTCGCTTTGCTGTTCCGCCGCTATGATTTCGCGGGGGAGGTGTGCTAAGGGCCTAAGTTCATGTTCATTTACGTAGTGAGGTGTTTTACACGCTCTAACAAGGCGTCGCAGGTCTTTTTAGCGTCTCCGAGTAACATGGCTGTGTTTGGATTGTAGAAAATTGGATTATCCACAGCTGCGTAGCCAACGCCCATAGATCTTTTCATTACTACCACCTGTAACAACAAAAAGAAGCTTGTAAGTGTAAGTACATGTTTATAATTTATCTGCTACTAGCTTCTGTCCGCTGCTTCGCGCGCGTTTTTCAATAGAAACATTTAAAGGTTTATAATTCCATGGTAACTGAATTTTTTTTATGGGATGAAAGGTGTATTAATATTATTCCAGGTCTTCTTTTATGCATGTTTCAGCAGGATCTGTTCTCGTCTGTAGTTTTAGCGTGAGGAAGTATCAAACATTCATTCTTCCACCCATCGATCCGTCCATCCGAACATCCGCATTATATAAGGGATTGTTTCGACGACATTCCTACCCTTAGTTTGGAGCTAGATTATTTATTTTTCTATCATATATTGTCTTTGCCCAAGAGTGAGCTGTTGGGCAAAGGCATTCGTGAAATAATTTTCAAAATCGGACCAGTACTTCCGAAGGTTACTCCCTAATAGGGTAAAAAACTCATGAACAAATAAACTAATGTTGTTAAAATAGAATACAAGTTAGATAGATTACTATTAGTAACAAGAATCCCATCTAGCAGAAATGCCTGGAAGAGATCGCTATAAGCGATAAGTCCAGCCATTGTACTTATGTCTTACAACATGTATTTTTTGGTGACCAATAAAGCATTTTTGAAATGTATTGTAAGCAATTCGTGTGACCTATCAACTATCTTTGATGATGCTATCTGTTCCTATGATATTGGTTATATATATTATATATATGGTGATATAGGTCATACCTGATTGGACTTCCAAACTTTCAGCACAGGCATTCCTGCAATCGGAGAGTTGGGGTCATCTTCAGCCGCGCTGTTTACTGTGTCGTTAGCACCTAGAAAAAAATATTATCAGTATAATATATAGCTTACATATTGTTCTCTCGTCATGAGTTGAACAAGTTAGGTACTTTCCCTGTCGGTTCCATACCGGTAACATATACATATGTATGTATATATTATATACCATGGTGGTTTTATTAGCCGGTTGTTCGTACGCTGATTGGCTAATGGATGACCAAATCTCTTGTCAAATAGTTCTAAGTTTTGTAGGTTAGTGTCTTAAAAAAATCGAATAGTCCGTCAGTTAGATTATTAGAAGATATTGGACCCGTGTTTTTTATTTTTTCAATTAAACAAAAAAACATGAAGTTAAAGCTCCGCGTGACGTCACGTCTTGCTACACTAATTAGCAAGTTGTGACGTCACGAGCCCCCACTCCTAAACTTTGACGCGCTTTATTTTTGTAATTATTTGTTTGATTGACAAAAGAAAAAATACTACAGCAAGCAATACAAATATTTTTCTCCCTTGTATAATTTAGTACTGTTCGATGCTCTTTTGTTTGTCAACGATTTTCCATTAATTCCAATTGTTTCAGCTTACCAATGACTAAAACAAGGTCGGTGTCAGGGAATTCGTCGTTGATTTCCTCCATTTCGAAGACATCGTCATAAGGCACTCCAGCTTCCGCGAGCAGCACGTTTAGTTGGCCCGGCATACGACCTGAAAAATTTACAAGTTAATTTCTTCTCTACATTGCCGTAATACAGTTTTATAAATAGCACGGAAGGAACGAGACAAGCATACACATAGAAGCCTTACCAGGTACTACAAGTTTTACGGCCCATATGTATGTATACCTGTATAATGTGTTTGTACTGAGTAAACTCTAAATTAAATGGTATAAATAGGTATAATTAACTTTAAGGCTACCTTGTAAATTTGAAATAAAACATTCTTATTCTTATTTCGATAAACAGCGACCAAAATTTTACTTTGAAAACATCTCGCACTAAACGGTTTTCTTCCACTTTCATCATTCGTACCGCTGGAGTATGGAACACGCTCCCCAATGATGTATTCCGGGAAATTACAACCTGGGTATCTTCAAGGCAAGAGTAAATAGGTATTTTCTGGATCTCTATGATTCATCATCGGCCACATCTTCACTTTCCATCAAGTGAGATCGGTAAAAAATATCTCTCTACATACTTACATATTGTGTGACTCAGGGTCTCTAATAGTGGTCCTAAATTAGCTAAATAATAAACCACGTAGAATTCTAAATGATGTAAACACCTACGTAATACAATCATCATCATCATCTGCCTATAGCAGTCCACTGCTGGACATAGGACTCTAATGAGCGCCATAGCGCCCTGTCTTCAGCTTGCCGTATGTAATACAAGATACCTATGGATTGCAATATTTAGAACATCTTAACAGTTGAACGACTGCACCGACGTTCAGTCACCATTTAAACTAAATGCAAATCGGTTCATCCATCCGGGAGCTGAGGCTGATCTTAGAAGGAGGTTTCGTTTGGTATCTTACCAGCAACTGGATGAATGGCGAAGCGAACTCTTTTCCCAATACTCTTCAAGACATCAACCAGCTCAGCGATGGGGTACTGCGCTTTAGCAACGCACAAGCCGTATCCTGCAAAGGGCATAGTGGGTAAAAACTCTAACATGTAAATGGTTTCAAGAAGAATGAATGAACTCTTTTTTGTACAGAAAAATCAGATAAACAAAGCCATTTTGCGTCTGTTTCGTGTATAAACTGAGTAATAATAAGGACAAGACTTTAACTAATAATAATAATAACGCTGGCCTCTGAATCTTACATTAGGTTGGTAAGTTAGGTATCTCTAGAATGTCCTGATATTTTTAGTTGAGCCTGGACTGGCATGGCCAGCAACCTAGACAGCGTTTTATCTGTTGAAAAAAAAATACGTAGCCTGCCAGAATCACGTTGGGAAGGGATCAGTCCATCGCCTATAATACATTGTCTCCTATCGTATTTACCTGGTGTGATAATGATATTGGAGGCCCTGTGGATGAGGTCCGCTACAGAGTCCACGTTGAGCTCCGTGTGGACGGCGTCCGTGGGCCGCGCTGAGCCGCTCGACGTCACGCCATACCCGCCCAGAATCACGTTGGGAAGGGATCGGTTCATCGCCTGAAACACATTCAAAATTGTTTTTACTGTGTAAGCTGCTGTGCACACGCTCTTTTTTACCACTTTGTTTATTTTGTGTTAAACGGTATCCTTCTCTATCTCCTTTCGGATGTAATTAATCTCCTTGCTCCTTCATGCATGTATAAACGTGATAAATTCTGATCTTGCAAGATCAAAGGCTCTTCCAGACACTCAAGTGATATCTACGTAATAGTGGTTTCTTTTTCACTTCTTTCATTAGTGGACTAAAAAAAGTAACGAGTAAATCAATAACACCTATTTTCTATCTTGTTACTTACATAATAATTGATAGTGGTTGTCAAGTGCTTATTTTGTAAGCCTAAACAAATAAAGTATTTGAATCTGAATCTTAAAGTACTCTCGGGCAAGTATACAAACTCCCCGGGTCTACTATTGCTCATCCAGGCCTACACGTTGACCACAATCCTTCCAGACTCTGTATTGTGGAGAGTTAAAAAAGTGATTTAAAAACCTTTACAAAAAATTATGTTGAACAGATGTTGCCTGTGCAGACTCTGTATTAGTCAAACTAGACAACAAATAGAAGCATGCGCGACCTGTTACCCAAAACCAACGCAAAGCAAAACGATTTCAACTGGATAGCAGATCCTTTGGTGATCGTACATTTTGCGTTGTATTAGCTTGCTAATTTTATTGCCCCCAATCGAATGCCTCGTTTATATTAGTCTTAAAATAAGTATACCTTGCACATGATGTAAGACAGGATAGCTCCAGAGCTGCCGATGAGTGCCCCGACGATCGTCATCAGGGAGTTATTGAGCATGAAGCCTTCCGCACACAGCGCCCAGCCAGAGTAGCTGTTGAGCACCGTGATCACTACGGGCATGTCCGCACCTGTTGCCGAAATGATAACCATATTTAAATAAATTTAATTTAATTTGTTTACATAATATATTGAGCTAATGCGATGGGAAACTTCAAAGAGATACTGGGACACCAGTGGTTCTGTTCTGTTCAATTTTGTTACAATCAAAACCTATAATATACTGTCTCCTCAGAAGACCAGCGCAGCGTGGTATGATCTGCTCTATATGGTAGAGCACATGATGGGTGGAGACCGATTTCGTAAGTTTCTCTGTTAATTTAAGATTAATATTTATCTACACTATTTGTCTTTGTTAAAGTAATAAGATCCTAATAGTTGGTCTGGCTGGTCTAAATAGTTGCATTTCCCTTTTTCAATACTAAAAAAGATATGGTGAATGTTTTGCGGTACCTATGTAATGTTTATGTGAGTACAGAATCACTACCACGTCTTTGGTTTTGGACCAAGACTAAGTGAATTGGATATCCTCATCCGTGCAGTATAATCTATATATATATATAAAAGAAAGTCGTGTTAGTTACAGTAATTATAACTCAAGAACAGCTATAATGATTTGACTGAAAATCGGTGGGGCGATAGCTTAGAATAAGCAGACAGACATAGGATTATCCCGTTTATACATAAGATACCTTTTATGTTTTTGAAATTCCCACGCGGACGAAGCGACGGGGCGCAGCTTGTATTATATAGATGTTATACGTACCTCCAATAGCCTGTGTGAGCGTCAGTCCTTGTATGCCACTGAGCACAGCCGCGGCACCGAGCAGCGGCAGGCCGGGGGCTTCAGGGAAGGCGAGTAGGGCTCCGCCGCAGCCCAGCGAGCCCGCCAGCAGCCCCGCGTTGATGGCGTGACGCCCTGGCAGCAGCAGCGGCGCAGATGACAGCGAGCCTTGCAGCTTGCCGTATGCTACTAGTGATCCGCTAAAAATTATAAATTTATAATACAATACAATACAAAAATACTTTAATGTACACCAGATATAGATCATTACAAAAATACATTACATGCGACAAGTACAATAGGCGGCCTTATCGCTTAAAGCGATCTCTTCCAGGCATCCTTTGTATGGAAAGAATAATTCGGCGTGTTTTAAAAAACTATAAACAGACTCAAACTTAACTTAACTTAACTTCGGCTTAAAACTTCGTTTTAAAAATAATCATCGAAATCGGTGGGCGTGATATAGAGTTATTTGTCCATTTGTCGCGCACATACTACAAATTTAAGACTTATATGGTTTTCTTATGGATGGCCAATGTCAGGACTGGACCAAATTGAAATGGGACCACACCTCCTGAGAACCTCCTCCTTTTTTGAAGTCGGTCAGAAACGTCTTGTGCGTGATAGAGGTTGCGTACAGCGCGTGTGGATCGCTCCGCTCGCCACTATGTCGCAGCTAGTTCGAGCGGAGTGAGCACACACAGCGCGGCACTTCGCGGAACTCACGTGAAGGTAATTCCTCCGATGTAAGTGCCGAGGAACAGCGACGTCTTCAGCGTAGCGGCTGTGGGGTCGAGCGCCATAGCTGGGAAGTCGTGCATGTATGTAGCCAGGCATGTCAATACCGCGGCCATGCCTACTAAACTGTGGAAAAATAACAATTTTATAAAAGACTGACCTATTTGAGGACGCCTATCACCTGAAAACTAAACGTTGATATTTCTTTATATTTTCCCCCGTGTTCTGTGATTAAATTCTCCTTCATGTTTGGTCCTTTCTTTTTGTTACACCTTGTATAGGATGATTGGGAGGCTCCGTTTCCTACTGAAACAACGGGATTAAAAGACTGGCTTGGCAAAAGTATTATATAAAGTATTATAAGGGCACGCGTGAGAAAAGTAATCGGGTTTTTACTATTTTATATGATCTGAAAGTTTATTTTAGCAAAAATTCGTGGCATTTCTTACAATGTACGCATAACTTTTTTTTCTGTCTTTTATTTGACGACCGATGTGGCGCGGTGGGCGAAGGTCCGCCTGCGACGCAGGAGGTTGCGGGTTCGATTCCCGCCTCGGAACAATTGTGTGCACGATCTGCAGATATTTGTTCCGGGTGTTCTGGTCGTTTTCTATATATAATAAAAAATATCTATCTATGTAATGTATTGTATTATGTATATCAGTTATCTAGTACCCATAACACAAGCTCTGCTTACCATGGGGCTAGATAATGCTGTGTGAATTGTTCAGCAATATTTATTTATTTATATTTATAACTCCTTAGCTGCTATCTAAATCACTTGTAGATCCCATAAAATAGTAAAAACCCGATTATTTGTCACGCGTGAGGCATGTTCTTAATTACTACCTTTTAAGACCTATGCCATGTCAATATTTAATGCCGTTGTTTCTGTAGGCACCGGAGCCTCAGAAACGTTAATGAGGTTCTCCTAGTTTCTGTCAGCCAATATAAAACTACCTGCGAAAGACTGCAGGTAGATGCTAGGCAAGCTGAAAACGCGAGGCCCTATGGCGCTCATTGGGGAAGGCCTATGTCCAGCAGTGGACTACTATAGGCTGATGATGACGAATATCAAACTTACCTGTGGAAACCAGCCACAAGCTGAGGCAAGTCAGTAATCTCAATCTTCTTCGCAATGGTCCCTCCAATGAGACCTCCCATACCAGCCACTCCAATCATTTGCGCCAACACCTCTGCACTGGGGGTCAATGACCCCAGCGTCGCAGCAATACCTCCCGCCACACCAATCTAAAGAAAATTAAACTTTATTCACTAAAATTTAAGGTCTACATTTCTTTAGAGAATCAATCCTTTGCAACCTCATATTACTAAAGTATCATCAAGATTGTAGTGACGAGCTGAACCCAAGTTGCCTCGTTAATACGACCTGTGCCAATATAGACCGAACACCGTTGTATACTTTACCAACTGGTGTTAATTTGTCTGCCAATATTGAACTGAACTGGCCAAAATTACTACATCCTTTTGCTACCATAAATATGTCGTTTTCTTACGATAATAAAACTATAAAGTTATAAAGAATTACATTAAATATTAAAGGTGTAAATATTAGATGTAGTAGTTTTGTTGCTATGTTCAATCATGTCTCAATGCCTTTACAATGGTCAGAAGATCAAAACTAGTGCCATCAAGATTCCAATGAGCGGGTCTTGGGTCGAGTCTGTAGCTACGTTCACTTCGTATATACTTTATGCACGCCTTTCTAATCATCGGTTGCAGATTTGGAGAAAGAGTTATCTTGTTCAGGTTACTTAGAATCTTATCTACACAACAGTAAGGTACAATTTAGAAAATATTGATATGGGGTGTTGTTTGAAAGATAAAATAGGACGAACTTTGTCGATAAACTTTGATGTAACGTATAAAAAAATTCTGACGAAACGTTAATCAAAATTATTAATAAAATATTGGTGCATTACACATAATGGATTTATTCAAATTTTGTTATTGATAGCCAACATAATTTCCAAAAATGCACCTTACCTTTGTGAAAATAAGATACTTTTTCAACTGAATTCTTATTTGGCGCATTATGTCTTACCATGCCGAGATAGTTTCCTTTGCGGGCGGTGGTCTGCGAGGCGAGTCCCGCCAAAGCTCCGACGCAGCACAGAGAGGAAGCCAGATACGCGATCTGGTGCACTTCTGGGTATCCCTGGAACAAGATGAACACAGTGAGGGTACTTTCCCACAGCGGATCCGTTTTTACAGAGCCGTTTTTTACGGACCCTTCACTACTGGTAACAATCATTTTACTGTCGTGTCGGGTGTGTGAACTCGCTCCTACAACTATATACGCCATCATGGAAAAAAATGGATCCGGTAAAACGCATACTGTGTGAATGCGCTGACATGACGACAATAAAAGGAAAATGGATAAACCATAAAATAATTATATAATATCCCAAAAATTTCGATTTCAAAAGTCGCCGTGGGTGAGTGCTCTAAGATAAAAAATTACAAGACGATAACCGGTAAGGGATAATAGAGAGTGTGGAATAAGGCACTTACTGCAGCAGCAGATGCGAAGTATCCTCCAATTAAGGCCGCAGCAGGGATGGCGTACAGATATCCATATTCTGGCGGATCTCCGGGCCTAAGAAACGAAAAACTCATTACTAACCTTTAATTACTATCACACTAATATTATATTATTATTATAATGCGAATGTTTGGATGTCACCATCCAATTTGTTCAGTCTAATTTAATCCGTCAATGTTTCTATCAATCCGTTCAGTATTTTTGGCTAAAATACTGAACGGATTGGGCTGACACTTAACTGAATTTGATTTGAAATTGCTTTTAGGTAATTATGTGCCTGGAATAAAACAGAGGCTACTTTTCATCCCATAAAGCAGTTCCAATAGGATAGAAAAAACCTTTAAAAGTTTCCATAGAAACAACGCTTGCGAAGTCACGTCCAGAAACTAATTAATTATCAAGAAAATGTATGAATGTACAAAGTTCAAAGGTTGTTCTTGAACTCAACTTGAGTTCAAGAACAACCTTTGAACTTTGTAAAGACTCCTTACCTCTTGAACATATCGAGCATCCGTTGGGTTACAAGGAATCCTCCAAACACGTTCACAAAAGAGATGAGTGCTGCAGTGCTCGCCAGCCACTAGAAATAAAAGAACATCTATAACGACCGTAGCAATTAAATCAATAAATAAATAATGTTGGACAATTCACACAGCATCATCTAGACCCAAGGTAAACAGAGCTTGTGTAATGGGTTCAACAAATTAACAAAGCCGTATGTGAAAAATCAATACTTTAGAGTACGGCCGTTCAAAGTTTCAAATATGATTGAAGTGAACAATAATCAAGTCACGAGCCATCATGCCTATTGATTACATATGATTTTGCCCGATAACAGGCAGAAGGTACAACCCGAGCAAATTAACATGCACGTTACCTGGACAGGCATCTCCGGCACATATCCACCCCATAAGAATAAGAAGCAGCCCGCCGACGACACGACCGTGAGGCCTGATACAGCTTTGGGGACCGATTATTAGAGGCGAGTGCGGAGCGGGCAGTACAATACAATACAAAGCAAATACGCTTTATTGCAATTCAAACACAGAAAAACAAACAGTCAAGAACGAACAAACAAAGATACAGATGCACAATGGGCGGCCTTATCGCTAAGAGCGATTTCTATATTTTTATATTTTTTTGGCAGTAGTAATTTTATTGATATTATTATCTATCTAGTTATCCATTTATTTTGTTTGCAAAGGAGGGCGCTGGCTCCACTACACAGTTTCTTAACTTCGGCAGTCAGCCCACAATTGTATCGTAGTCATTAAGTTTTTTTTTTTCGAATAAAGATTTTTGTATTTAATTTTTTTTATTGTGTATGGTAGTTTTAAGGTATATAGAATATTTTATTTCTTTCACTACACCTCAAACTCTGAGTAGCCGATGGTTTAGTTTAGTAAATAGTTACCTGGACAGGCGTCTCCGGCACATATCCGCCTCCCATCAGAAGCAAGCCGCCGACGGCCGTGATACCCGACACAGCGTTAGTGACGGACATTAGAGGCGAGTGCAGAGCGGGCACTACGCCCCAAACGGTGTGGTAGCCGACCACGCCTGGAAATCAAGAAACAAAATATTTAAATCTAGTTTTTGTTGACGATTTCATAGTTTTAGGTGCTTTTCGGAGTGGACTCGACAAACCAGGAACCAGGGGATTGAATATAATAGTTTATTTCAATCAATGTGATTGAACGATTCCACTCCGCTTACTATCTAAGCCGAATAATAGTCCGATCTTTTCAGTAGTTTTGGCGAAGTGTCAAACTCCCATTCCTACTTTGGCTACATTCTTGTGTATCCTTCCATGGTCCCTAAAAAATTCACTATTAAAAGTCAAACCAATTATCATTAAAAAGACGCTACAGGAAAAATCATATTAGTATATCTACTAGTCATCCTTTCAGATAAAGCTGCTTGGAATAATATTTATTTTTAATATTTGTCTACTTCCAAGTGCTTCGTAAATGTATGCGTATTGAATTGAGTTCTTACCTGATAACGCCAAAGTTGTGGTCATGGTTGTGAACGCAGGGTTAGGGGCAGCTATTCCCATTCCGATCAAAGCTGTCAAACCTGTGAAAGCAAAGAGAAAGCACATGATCAGCATTTAACTGAGACGAGGACTATCTAATAAAATTCCATTATCGGATATAAGTACCCGCATAAGACATAAGAATCGTGAGGGAGTCGCTTAAAGATACATTTCAGACTCTATACGATATACTTAAGTGCCGCCAAACAAATCTACATGAACCATCCGGCGACAGCCGCGCCGCGCCGCCTGACTAAGCGGCCTGAAAGATGGTCATGCTAGTCACACCGCCCGAGAAGCTCATCCGCTGTCTAGACTCAGCAGGTCACCTAGTCTTCTAGGTCGAATGCGTGGTTCTTACCAGTAGAGTATAAGAAAGCGTCCTTCACAGTCTCGTTGAAAGGGTTAGGCGGCTCCAACTTGGCGACAGCCGAGGCTGGCTTAGCGGCCTGGACGTTGGCCATGCTCGGGGGCGGCGGCGCCGGCCAGAGAAGCTCACCCGCCTTCAAGACTATAGCTCCGCGGGTCACCTCGTCTTCTAGGTTGATGTGGAAATGGTCTTGCGTTCCTGGAAGATATAATGTTATATAAATAATAATATAGTTTCTGCCCGTCTGCAAGCGTTGTTTCATGGAAACGCATTTTAATACTCGTCTGAACGTCTCGGTGATATCAACAATTCCAGTCATTTTCCAACCGTTAAAACTCCTATAACATACCTAAACTCAACAAGAATCCCGATATATTATTAGCGTAGAGCGTAGAGGCGTGCGCCGGCATACGGCTAGGCAGGTCCGTTAGGCCGATGTGAGTGACGCCGTGCACTTTGCTGATGGTTCCTTTCACGGTGGTCTGGACGTTGCCTCCCATCTCCGCAGCCAGGTCTACGATCACGCTGCCTGGAGCCATGTCTCGGACTGCATCCTAGAGATACATAATATTCATGATGTTTATTTACGACTAGCTATTCCTCACGGCTTTACCCCGCGGTAAATTCGAATTTCATGTTCCTAAAGTACATATAATTTAGCCATGTTCACCGGGGATACTGTAGCCCAACGGTGAAAGAATTTTTCAAATCGGTCCAGTAGTTTCGGAGCCTATTCAATACAAACGAACAAAAATCAAAGCTTTTCTCATAATAGTATAGACAACCTCAGAGGCACCGAGTTCCGCCTGTGACGTAGGACGTTTGGGATCGATTCCCGCCGCGGGACCAATGTACAAACATTGGTCCCGCGGCGGGAATCGATCCCTGATTTACAGTTATATTTTTTTACGGTGACTGGGTGTTTTCTAAGCTAAATAAAGGTGTCAATGTATTTTATGAAGTAAAAATAATGTATTATGGGTTGACCAGCATCATTTATTTATTTAATGTATATAAATATATCCAGACAGACAGACAGGACTCATTGGAATCGAAGTCCCTAAAAATAAAAGATTTCACCACTTAAAAAATAGTCAATAGGTCGGTTATTAGATCGTTAAAACATGTCAGAATACATTGAAATTTCATGTATGATTATACTAACAACAAAAACAAAGAACCTCGTCCTTCGTTTGTACAAAAACACAGGTCAATGATCTCTTGTCATAAGATAAGTTATTGGCGTGTTATCGTTTCGCATAATAATAAAACCGCCGCGTGTTGTGAACCAATGTACCAAATTTTACTACGCGTCGATTCACAGGTCACGTTTTATTTTTATAATTACGCACGCGAAAACATCTGAATGTCTGGACACTGCCTCGTAAATTGGTGTTTGTTATTGAGTTAAATAGTGGCCAATTGTTATAATTAGGACACTGAATTTCGCTCGGGTATAAAAACAATTAGGTCTGACCGAGATTTTGTTATGTCGCGATCAGAGTAAAAATCAGCAATATTTTCTTTCATAAGCAAAAGACCATAGAGCTGAACTTTTAAGCTGCCTACTTAACTAGGATAAAGAAGTGAAAGAGAAACCTCTAGCTGGTTAGAACAACACTCGAGATAATAATTATTATCGTTGTTGCCAAAAGTAAATATAATCTAAAATGGCAGTATAAAAAATTTGCAGTGCTTTGTTTACAAAGGATTAACATATCTCTTCACTACATAGTATAAAACAAAGTCCGCTGTCTATCTGTCTGTGTATGCTAAGATCTTTAAAACTACGCAACGTATTTTGATGCGGTTGTTTTAATGGATAGAGTGATTCAAGACGAACATTTATAAATCATTTCACATAGATTACCACGCGGGCGAAGCCGCAGGGCGCATCTAGTTCACTATGACAGTTACCTCTAAAACAAGCACGGGAGCTGGTTTCCCAGGGATGAGCGCAGTGCTGATAACCACGTCAGATGTCCTGGCCTCTCTGCCGAGCAGAGCTCTCTCTTCGTTCAGGAACTCTTCACTCATTTCCTTGGCATAACCACCGGAACCTGCGCCTTCCTCCTGTAGAATTACATTAATTGTTATAACTTCTGTGAATTATGTAAAAACACGTGTAAAAAGATTTCATGTGATTCAAAATCCAGTACTGCATCCGTGAAAATTATACTTAGGCTCGATCAGTTCAGTAAAACGGTTTTGGCTTTTTCAAACGCTAACAAACATCCTGCCTGATGATGATGCTGCCCAAGCCGATTTCGGCTACGGGCGACTATGTGCCTGGTAAAGCGTTTTAACTTAGACTTAGGGTACGGTAATACCGTATCCTAAGTAAAATCTATGCATTAGCGTGCTTAGGGTTTCAATAATTAGGGTGTTGGTTGCTGTTGATTTTCTACCCTTTTGTGTCGTCTTACGTGGCTGGTATGCATAATGCGAGCCACGAAAGAGCGAAAGGGTAGAAAATCAAGCTTGTTGCTGAAGTATGACTTAAATTAATTGGAAGTTGTTTTTTGTTTGTTTTTTAAATAATTTGAGATCGTTATAGAACCGACCATAAATTTACATAAGGAAAAGTTCAAGGTCCTAACAATGATTATTCAAAACAATATCTCGCTTCGTTATTCACAAAACATGTTTGTCAAACAAAGCGACGCGTCCATATTATCTAACAAACTTGCATGACATTCATAAGGAAAGTAAATATTGAAACAACATGAACTAGAGCATGTTTTAGCCTTGAATTTGTTTACATTTTTCTTTATGAAGTATTGCAAATTGCAATGAATTACATATGTACGTTATCGCGTAGGTATGTACCTATCACCTCTAAAAATTCACCTCCAAGCAATCAGTAAATACACGTTAGTAAATGTGCGTTTCTCATTTAGTTGTAGGTTTGTGTCGTGGTTACAGTTACAGTTGAATTAATTCAGTAAACTAGGTTACATATTATTTAATTTTAACTAGGAAATTATCATTGGCAAGCTGCCGAGTAGAAAGAGCTACAACTAAACACTAGGATCACGAATTAGATGATAAGGGCGAGCCCATTTTTTAAAAATGGTGCCATGAAGCTATTGCCAAAACTAAACAAATTTTACCGCAGCAAAGATAATGCCATCCTTTTTATTACCATCGTCATGAAAGGGACGTCAAGATTTTTAATCTCTTGACTTGATTTGATTTCTTTTAGGTACTTTATTGACAAATATATTTGGTAAAAAACTTGCCAAATAATCTTATGTTAGTATGTTAGTATGTATGTTCCTTTTTTTCAGTTGCATGCGTTATAAATTAGGACGCATGCAACTGATAACATAAATAAATAATGTAAATGATAATGGATGACATCTTCTTTACTGTCATCATAAATACTATAATGTGATGATGGCGCAAACATCTGGGCCCAATGAAATATTGGATATAACGGGCGGTTTCAGCGTGCATTCTATGACACCAAGTAATGGTGTCAATGCAATGCAACTCCACCGCCCGCATAGAAAAGGGAAATGCATGCGTGTATACCTAATTTACAAGCAAGTTCACATTACGGCGCGTAACGAAACATGAGCTTGATTGTGGTTGGTTATGGTCAGGAAATGTAACACCACACGTCAGCATCAGCGTGGGATATACTAATAAACTGTAAGGACAATGAATTCCGCAGGCTTGAGTTATTTCTGAACCACACCCAACATTTCTGATCAGAGTATGTTTTGGTGTCAGTACCTAGGTACCTATAAAGTTTTGCAGAATATCAATTATTCAGGTAAACAGATGTGTAAACATAAAAAAAATGTATGGTGTGGTATCTTATCAGTCATCCTTGAAAATTATTATCTGATTCTGAAAGAGTTTTCATTATATAGTCTAGTTATCTAGATTGCTCTTGAAAAGTTTGAAAAGCTCGAAAAAGTCGCTGCCGACCACGTCACGCCGCTTGCCGGCCGCTGCCATTCCAGTCTGATTCGGCCGTTACTGCCCCACTAGTACCACATATATCTACTGACCTTCATCTCCATAGTAATGAACTGCGCCCCTAGACTCTCGACCTGCTCGCGCACGGCGGGGCGCGTGTCGAAGGCGCGCACGGAGGCGCCCATGCAACGCGCTTGTGCCGCAGCCGCCAGTCCCGCTACACCGCCGCCTATGACCAGCACGCGGCAAGGGGGCACGCGGCCGGCCGCTGTCATCTGACCTGAACAGAGGAGATAAGATTACTTGCTACACTCACAGGCCCCTGGCCAGCTTCAGCTGCTTGGCGATGCTCGATGCAAGAGGGCGCTCGGCGCAATATAATGTCCAACTGCAGCATGTGTGATGATGGTAGTCATAGGTAGGTACTCGTAGGTACAAGGTACTGAATGTATAAATTTAATGGTAAAAGTTAATACATTTTCTAATGGGGGGACTTTGTTTACCATGTCTAAGTGCTTATTTTTAAGCCTAAAGAAATAAACTTTCATTTCATTTCATTTCATGAATAGTTTTTTGAGTTTTCTAATATATCGCCACAGTTTCATGTACCATGATCACGTAGTAACTGAAGGCACTGTGAGTAAAGTTTCGCCTTCAATAGGACTCCCTCATTTTTTGTCTTTAAAACTCAAAATCAAATCATGGTAAATATCCCGTTATAGGTAAATGACTTTCGTATTAAATTCTATTCACATCCGTTCCTAATCAACTAAGCAGTTTAAACTTTGATCGTCCTATAAGTTCAGAAAGTAATCTACACGAGTTCTAATGATAATATTGATTACTCGCGTGATCTGAAGGGATGTACACTAGAAAATATTTCAGACAAACATACAACTATGAGACAGGCACATAAATAAATACCTACTTAATTATACGTGCTAAAGTTTGGAGATAGGAATTATCCTTGTTCAATGACATTGACCTTCAAATAGCTTTTCGGTTTGGTCGTTGGCGCGATCGTAAAAGATTAAATGCCTAGTCCATACTAGTCTATACTAATATTATAAAGGGGTAAAGTTTGTGAGGTTGTAGGGGATAATCTACTGACCGATTCTGAAAATTATTTTACCAATAGAAAGCCAAGTTATTTGTGATTTGCTAATATTAACCCGAAAAATTAAAATGCTTTTTCGTGCATAAAGATACATTTAATCTACGTTCATCGCAAAATGTTTATGAAACAATTATCCCCCGGGCGATGCCGGGACGTACATATATGTATGTTGGTATAATAAAACAGATATTAGTGTTAGACAGGTATTAAACGGGTTCTGTTCTATAATATTTACGAATAACACTGAATAGAATATAATAGAAATATCTTTATTTGTAGCAAACAACTATTTGTACTCAAATTTGTAGCTGTTAGCTCTGAAACGTCTAAAACATATACATAATTATATCTGATTTACCAAGGGTTTACAAAATCTAAAGTGGAAAATATTTACCGACGTTATTGGTATCATTGAAGCAAAGGATAGATGCTCGAAACCTCGAAACAAATTTTGGTTTCAAAAGCTTTATTATTTTCATCATTTAATTGATCTCTTGTTCGTTTTCGAATTCATATTTCAACATTTTAGGCTGCACATGTGATGCGGTGTTGAAGTTTGTGTTCTACTTTTTAGTGATAACCTTCCTGTTACCCTGTTATTTTAGATAGATAGATAGATAGAATATACTTTATTGCACAAAAAGTTGTACATAGGCGAGCATAATGCTAGATAGCATTCTCTACCTGCTAACCTTTGGGTAGTGTGGACAACAGTTTGGTAGGTAGTGCCATAAAATAGAGATAATAAAATATACTACTCATAATGATACTAAGCTACTTATGTTATTTTATGTCATAATTGCATTTATTTAATTAATGTCATAGTAGATAATAAAACTTATTTATTTGTCCATGGGTAGGTAAATAAATATAGGTATTTTCTTTTTTCAGAAAACCATTTACTATATACCATTTATATTGGTCCACTGCTGGACGCAGGTTTTCCCCTGAAATGACAAACTGTGCCTTATAAGTTTTTATTTCATGGGGTTTTTTGTTTACTCACCAGAGAAGAACCTCGGGAAGTTAGCAGCGGCCTCAATAACCGCCCTGTACCCGGCCACGTTGGCCATCGAGCTGAGCGCGTCGAACGCCTGCGCTCGGCTGATGCGCGGAATGCAGTCCATTGCTGGAACACAATAGAATCATTAATCATCAACGATATACATACATATATATACATATCAAAACTTGCCACTTAGAATTTTGTTCCTTAGCAGTTGCCGTACTAATGAAGAAGTTATTCTGCCACCTCGAGTTTCTTTTAAAACTTTTGAAACTATCATGGTTATTAATACTAAAGTCATTTAAAACGGGATATTTACCATGATTTGATTTTTGAGTTATCCAATATTTCGGCACAGTTGCATGCGCCATGATCACGGAGTAACTGAAGGCACTGCGAGTTTTTATGGGCAGACATACCGATCTACCCTCATTTTTAATCTTTTTGTCTTTTGCTACGAACGTTGCCACTACCACCGGTTTCACTATTATCGAACGCAGCTCGATCACGACACACAACACTGACGGTATCAGAACGCGAAGCGGTTGGTACATCACTTCTTCCGTTTTTGCACATTCTCACAACAGGGTTCCAGGTTCCCGATAATTGGAAGCCATCTTCTCGGTTGAAGTTCCTGTGTTTCGTAATCTCAATAGCCTCCCGTACCATTCTTGGTATGTAGTGTCGCTCTCCGTGATCATGGCGCATGCCGAAATATTGGATAACTCAAAAATCAAATCATGGTAAATATCCCGTTTTAAATGACTCGAGTTTCTTTTGTTTGGATTTGGAATGCGAAAGTTTAGAAGTTTAGATGGATGGATGTTTTTAACAGTTCAGTTCAGTTCTTTATTAATAAGAATATTCTTATAAGTCAAACATCACCCGAGGTCACTCCGCGAAGCCTGTGAAGATCCCAGGAGTATTCTGCGCTTCTGGTCGGAGTTAGGCTGGTTATACTAGTACCTAAACACACACCATGCACAAAGGACCAATCGGAGTCTAAGTGCGGAAACAGGAGTACACATACCATACCATACCAAGTCAAACATCATACATAACATCTTCACGATAAAACTACCGGAGCGGATCAGGCTGAAATTTGCTTGCATAGATGTAGCTCTAAGTCAGGAATCAAACATAGGCTAATTTTATCACATAAATCAGTTCTCATGGTATAGAAAATAACCTTTTACACAGCGTGCGTATCCGCGAAAGTTTGGATATATAGATGCATGAATTTTTATCCCATATATATAACAATACCCATGGGGCAGAAATAACATGTACCTACACGGGCCAACCATAGACACAACGCATGCAAAGCCGCGTGCAGAAACTAGTTCTGAATAAATGTTGAATTTGGGCCGTAATTAATAGAACATCGTTAACGAAGTTTTTTTATGAGTTAAATCAAGATAATGTTGAAAAACAATGAGTTTGTAGGAATAGAAAATCATGGCAATTGAAATAGTTAGGTATTGGAAATCATGGCTGTTGAAATGCTACAATATGGATACAATTCATGTAATGAGGTGGTAATACAAGTCGTTCACTTATTTCCTTCACGAAATCAAA
The DNA here is from genome assembly GCA_943735965.1 of Eupithecia abbreviata. Taxonomy (NCBI): domain Eukaryota; kingdom Metazoa; phylum Arthropoda; class Insecta; order Lepidoptera; family Geometridae; genus Eupithecia; species Eupithecia abbreviata. The sequence continues at coordinate 6,079,760 of OX030976.1, forward strand.
ATAAGGGCACAAGTGGGAACTATTACGGTAAGTAGTAAAAGAGCCTTAGTTGACGGTCAAAAATGCTGAAGACTATATAGCCAAGATATAGCACAGTATACCTTAGGCTTAAGTTATCGTGTAGCATAATAAACTTACCAAAAGCATCGACTTTCTTAGCGGCTAGTTTCTTAATCAACTCTTGGTTTTGAGCTGGATACAAGAACGATATGAGAGCGCCCTCATCTCTCACTAAAGCCACTTCGCTTGCAGCTACCGGACGGACTTTCAATATTATATCTGAAAACAGAAAAACAGTTCAGCATCCCAAGAACATATAACCTGATTATAACGCAATTTTAAGCCCTATTACTCAAAAATAATAATAGGGCTTAAAACTGCAGGCTTAAATACAATGTAGCAGCTAAATACAGCTAACATACCCTGACCATATAACTTGAATATAACGCAATTTTAACCCCTATTATTTGAAAGGCTTAGGTACAATCACGGGTACAATTTAGCACATACTTGATTGGAGTGCGTCTTTTAACACTTTGACTGCGGTTTGCGGTTTTCGACGACAGCGATCTTTTTTTTACCTAAAAAATTCGTGCTGCCGCTCTACACAGCGGTTGTGTTGCGCCGCACATGCGTTTCGTTCGAAAAATATTACAGCTCTGCTGAGTCACAAAGATCTGTATTTTCTCAGCCGCTGCGCTAGTGTGGATTTACGCATATTAGTCACTTGTAGAAAACTCATACCGTGCGTTTTCAGCACTCAAAGTGTTAAAGTAAAAACTGCTCAATATCCCAAAAACAGATAACCTGATTATAAAGAAATTTTAGCTATTATTGAAAGGCTAAAGTGCAATTTAGCAGTTCACGTACTTGATTGGAATGTGTCTTTCAAGCTGGTAACTTTGGCGCCGGCTTCCTCGTACGCCTTGTTGGGGTAGTTTGCTAGAACACCGGCATTCTCTTCTATGTTTACGCTAAACCCTTTCTTCACTAATTTGCTAACTACGGCTGGTACTATGGCAACTCTGAAATAAACAACTATTTAGGTGCTGAAACAAATGACACATTGTGTTCCTTTTATATTTATTGGAGTTGAATTAACTTTAAAGCTGAACGCGCACCTGTCCGCGCCGCAGGAGCCGCGCTCGCGCAGTCATCGCATTTTCAATAGTAGGTACCTATCTATGCAAAATCGCGCCGAACGCGCCGCATTTCAGTCAAATAATTTCAGTAAAATCGAGTGCGGTAATGTCCGATTATCTTGTAGAACAACCCTTTATATATGTATTTCGTAGTTTGTTAGATCTTTAAAAGAGCTTTAAACCCTAAAAAAGCTAAAGAGAAATTAAAAGAAGAAGGAATTATATCACAATATGATTTTTCCTTGACTAAGGTCTGGATAACTTACCTCCGCTCATCCTGCCAAATCTCCTTCGGCACTCCTATGCTAAGATTGGTATAAGGCACTCCTGGGATCGGCGGCCCAGCAGAGCTGCTCGACAGTCGGCAATGCCATTGCCGACGTAGTGGCTTAGACGCGCGCAGTAAACGCACGCTGCCGCACATTTTGATTTTCTAGAAACTAAGAGAAAACAACTATTATAAAGGCACTTTAAATCAGTCTGAATTTAGAAATATAATAATATCTGACGAAACCCCAAAGATAAATCCATTAACTCCTCACATTAAACTCCATATCTCCAGCATGCAAGGAAATGCAAACATAATCGTCAAAGTCGGGTGGTAAAACAGCACAAAATAAGCTATCGTTAATCGTTACAAGGCCATTTGGTACGCGGCACCAATTTCCAATATGTTTACTAGATAAATGTTCATAGCCAATGCGAATAGTTTGCATCGCAGATAAATAAGGCTTTACATACTTATTAACGTAAATAAGCGTAACTAAGCGCACGTACTCGCATGACGGTAGACGTTGATGACCTCATTACAGTATTTATTAACATCATTACGGTGAAATATACGGATATTCCAAAGAACTTCTCTTTTTAAAAAGAATGAGGATCTATGTTCGGATATACAAATATGGATATTATATATTTTTTTTACTTTTTTTTATATTATGTTCGTTGATTTCTCCGTCAATTATGGACCGATTTTGAAGATTCTTTCGCTATAGTCTACCTACACAATGATCCCGAAGTAGTCCCATATTTATTTTTACTCTAGAGCCTTAATAGTTTGTAACTAGTATTTTTATTTATTAGTATTTGTCTCACAAAACTTAAAAAACAGTGTAAATCTACATAAGGAATTTGAAGTCTGTTTTTAGTTTTTTCAAAACAATTTTATTATTATCGTCTTTATCTACTTCTTCTTCTCTTTTCTTGAAGAAACAAGACGTGAATGTTCTCGTTAAGCTGCCGAAGGTTAACAAACGCTCTATTGCCTTCAATTAATCAATGAAAAGGGCGAACCTTTAAATGCAACAAGCGATATCTGTTAGTGCGAAATTCATCATAACAAACATGCATTCATTATTTTTTGCTTTGTTCACAGAACCAGATAGATAGATATATAGAAAACACTTTATTATACCACACAAAACAGAAAACATATCGTAAACCTACAGAAATAAAAACTTAGAACCGAGGTATAAGAACTACTTATATTTTTCAGATTTGGCCGTTATTTACTAACGTGGTATTTTTGGCTGTGGATTATTTATACTTACCACCAAGACCTGCGTTTTATATAAGTAATTAACTACTTTTAACTCAATGATTACGATAAATGCTTACCAATTTACGAGACAAGAATAAAGATAAAGTTTGATTTGGAACGTATCGCAAAATACTCTATTTATCAATGCACGGATTCAGTAAGTAAATACGTGTGCAATGATAACATAAAACACGTTTTTATCGAACTGTCTGGCTTATTTTAAACAAAAGTTGTAGGTACTTAAACGTTTAAGTTTATAATAACAGAGTTCCTAAAAATAATGGCAAACTTACCAACCTACCCTCGATTACGACTTATTTTTTCTTGTTTTGTTATGTTTAGTCGTAAGATTTCCTAAAATAAATAAATAAATTAAACTATAACACTGCACCCAAGATAGGTAGGTACCTGGGTAAGTAGCTCAAAGCGATTTTTATTATTTTATTTTATTTCAAGCCGTTATTGTCCTACTGCTGAGCAAAGCCTTCGTTTTCTTCTTCCACTCCTCGCGATACAACGCTGCAACAGGCCATGATGGAAGATGTACCTCGAGCTCGTCGCGCCATCTCATCCTGGGCCTTCCACGTCGTCTCTTAGCGTTGGGTGGATAATGTTAAAGCGATAATGGTTATTAATTGCGTAGGTGACCTATTTTCTCCGAGATGACCCGATTAACACGGATACAATCACGATACTATGCTCCAATTTACAAAAGAACTACCATTGCACGCTATTTAATCATTACATTTCACACTAACTGCAGCCAGATGGTATGTTAAAATAGCCATTATTCGGGGCATGCATTTATTTATACTCACCTACCTCCGCCGCCGCTGCGTTGAGACTTTTGAGACGAAAAATCCTGTTTTTGTGAATGATGCGGTCTACGACCGACCAAGCAGTTCAGAGCTCCAGGTTGGATAACCCGTTGCATTGTCAGTGTGTGAGCGATCGTTGCAGTATATTTATGACACTGCGGGTCGATATTCGGTCGCTTCGTCCGCACTTTTTGCGGTTGGTTAGTAACATAAAGTTAGGAAGCTGGTGTATTAATTGAATATACTCACGAATTATCTATATCCCGGCTCAGGAGCCGGTTGCACAGGACACAGTTAGCACACACACGCAAGTTTGCCGGCTGCCGGCCGGCGACAGTGGGTTATCTCGGCGGAGGCGGGCGGAGCCGCGGGCGGGGCTCTGCGGCGCAGGTCAGGGACACAGTGGAGTGATTGCAGAAGTGGAACTCTGTAACATGAAAGCTCATTGGTAAAATAAATATGCTCGTCAAGAAAGGGGCAGGTACCGGTTGTTGGATTTTGCGGATTATTTTATTCGTAGGTTACTTATGGGACACAGACACATAATATGCTTTATTTATAGGATTAAGCTTAAACCTACCAACGACGACGACGGCGACGAGCGACGACGTGGCAACCGACGTCTCCGGGTAGAAGTATGAATAGCATAATGTCATATTGTCACTGCGGGCGGCCTTTCGCAATTAGATACCTACTACAGAAGTATAGTTAGCTGTTACAATAACCTTCCGCAGGCCTCTGAATAGAGGTCATTGACTTTCCTTCGCAACGTAACGTTATAGTTTCCAGGAATGTTAACCTATGCCTTTATAATATTTATTTTATTTTACTTTATTGTGGATTGTCCAGCATTATTTATTTATTTTATTTATTCGGAAGACAAACTATTTTACAAACTTTATATATTGTAGTTCATACTTACAGATAAACTTAAATAAGTAAAAAAACATATGGATGGATTGACCTTCTCATATTTTCGCACTGTGTAACAAACAGAAATCGACAAAGAAAGGCTAGTGCTGGGAAAGCACACGATGAATCGAGTTGCAAGTAATATTCATCGATGTCTACGACTGGCACTAATTGTAAGAAATAAACGGTTTTGGTCTAGGTTTTGGAAGCAATTTAATAGGATCGTCATAGGTAATATTGCAAGCTTTTAGAAAAGAAAACTCTATGGTGTAAGATACCATTTAAATAGAATCAGCAAGTAGATGTAATTATTTAAGAACCTACCCAAGGAGTTCACGTAATTTTGGTTGTTAGGGCCTAGCTATCCATAGAGTTCAGGATCAAAGCTCGTAAGATAGTAATAACTGGCAATGTATAACTGACAGCGATCGAAATGAACTCTAGAAAAAGTCACAATGACAGTTTCCACAATGGTTCTCATTTGATGGCCGCCGGCGGCCCCGCGCGCTATTTCACTGGTTAATATTGTAGTTCATACTCTAAAATAAAACTATTTTGGAATAAAATGAAACCATAATTAGCCTAAAGTTATTAATTGGTAAACACGTAGACGAAATTTCATTGAAAATGTTAAATAAATAGCAAAATATGAAAGTGGTGTTTCCGAAGGCAAATCTCTGTTAAAATGAAGATTTAGATAAAACTTTGGGATTTTGTATCGACCAACTTCGATCAATCGTGTTTCAACTTTAATAATATAAAAATAAATGTTTTTGTCGTTAAATAGATTTTCCGTACAGTAAAAACGTGGGCTTTTAGGCCTCACTTCACCTTAATGCACTTTCCAATTAAACGAATTCGGTGGTTAATCTACGATAATTTATCGTAGATTTACCACCGAGTTCAGACATCGATACGCAGAAAAATCGATACTAATAAGTCTACGCACAACACTAGCTTTCAAACTCGCTTGTTTTATCTCCGTCGCACAGCGGCGCGTCGCCCTCTCGCTCCATCCAGTGCCAGCTGATCCTACTACCTGACATCCTGTGCACTTGAGCGAGTATTGTCGTGAATGCTCGGTTGTTGTGTGCAGAATAAATTAATAACGCCACGTTAACTCGCAAAATGCCCGGAAACAATGCGAGACAGTTGTTGAAAAGTGTAACTGAAATCGGCTTTGGAAAAAGGAATTGTGAGTACATCTATTCTAATTTAATGGTTAGGTAACCTTCTTATCATTTTTTTATAGCATCAGCGATGCTAACATAACTCTCTTAACAAGTGGTTAACAATTGGACTCAATTAAAATGAATTAAATAAAATGACATAGGTATGTTAGCTCAAAGAAATATTGTTTATCAAAGTCCCATGTTTAAAAAAAAATTGGTAGGTGTAATACAAGGTAGCATTTAGCGTTGTAGTGCAAAAAACTTGAGGGTAGGGGACACCTTTTGGAAACCAAATTACGAAAACTTCGTTTTTATGCCGATTAATTATACCTATTTATTGTTATTTTAAGAATGGATGATAATAATTAAACTCTTAAAACGAAACCTGTTAGGTATACTAAAATACGACACAATTGACTGCAACCCAATTAACTTAGCGAGAGTGCCGTCGCGAGTTTTTAATGCAATGTCTTACCGCCACTTTTCTCCATAGATGGATCGGCAAAGAGAGTGGTGGCTACAAAGCCTATCGTGGAGATGGATGGAGATGAAATGACCCGCATCATCTGGGCGAAGATCAAGGAAAGACTCATATTCCCCTATGTTAAGGTAAAATTAGTCGAAGGTCCAAAAACATCGTTTATCATTAAACAGACCAGTATTGTAATTAGAAGACTAACTAAACACATTATGTAGGTATGCATTATTCACGCAGTAATTATGTCAATGCTGCGAATCTATCACGTAGTGAGATAGTAGTTTTATTGGTTTTAAATAGTACAAAATAACAACACATTTAAACAAGTAGGTACTACTACTACAGCTTGTTTATCTTTCATATCTAAATGGGTCAATTTATTTATTTTACTTTCGATTCGGTATGGTTTTGATTGCCTGTGAACACTCGCAAATGTTCAATTGCTTGATTCATTGCCTTATTCAATAAGAACCACGAAACCCCAGTGGAAAGAAACCAATTAGCCTTATTGGTTTCCGTTGGGGTTTCATGCCAATTTATTAATGAATGAAAGTCAACGAACGTTCGTAATAAAATTCTGGGGTTGACGACATACATAGCTTAGCTACAAAATGCCTATTAGGTACTGGACTGGTCTAGGCAAATAAAAAAAACACGTTCAGACTGAAAATTAACGTCGTTACAGTCCTCGGGCGGTAGCGACGCTGCAGCGCTGGTTTAGTTATAAGTTGTACCTACTTTCCATCAACATTTTTGTGTGTGCTATATAAATCGCATTCTATTCTATACTTAACAACTTAAAAACTTGCATTACCTCGGTAACTCTTGTGTAAATTGATAATAACTGACCTTTTCTACCAGCTGGACTGCCTTTACTTCGATTTGGGCTTGCCGCATCGAGACGCCACCGATGACCAAGTGACCATCGACGCCTCTCATGCCATGCTAAAACACAATGTTGGTATCAAGTGCGCCACTATCACTCCAGATGAGCAGAGGGTTAAAGGTAACACAAACATCATGCCTATAATTTTAATACCATACCTTTCGTTTAGATTACCCATCATAACGTAATAGCTAACCTCAGGTCCGTAGGTAGCACAGGTAATTCAATCTACCACAAGAAATAACCACAGAATACAGACTAACCCCCATATCTTTAGATAATTCTTCAACGAATCCTTCACTCAAACTCGTCGAGTCTAGAGCATTCCTTCACAATGTACTGGAGTTCGGTATGTTTAGTCATTAGTAGGCTTTATCGCCACAGTCGCTGGCTAATCATAAAATGTATTATTCTAGAGTTCAAACTAAAGAAAATGTGGCTAAGCCCCAATGGAACGATCCGTAACATCCTCGGGGGAACCGTGTTCCGGGAACCTATACTTTGCAAGAGCATTCCGCGCCTGGTCCCGGGATGGACACAGCCGATTGTGATTGGGCGTCACGCTCACGGAGATCAATACAAGGCACAGGATATGGTGATTTCTAATCCGGGAAAGGTTAGTCGAATCGTATTGTCTGAGAATAGTGGGAATAAAATCAGCCCCAATTACAACCTTGCACTATACTGCACGTAATGAGAGCCGATAGGATCACGGATACAAAAAAAAACTTACCTAGGTAATTTTTTTTATTGTCTAGTATTTTTAATGTAGTTTTAACTTATTTTTATAACTAAGTTCATTTATAAAGTTGTTTGAACTTTTGATAACAACTTTGTAAAATACTATTTTGACCTTTAGGCATTAAAAATATAAGTCAAACAAAGATAAAAGAAACACAATTAATTAAGCTTATCAAAGGCCATTGACGCGACGAAGATAATGCGCTTTGTTATATAAATAAAAATGCATCGTTTTTATACTAAGAGTGGTACTTGTTTTAACCCAAACAGGTGGAACTTGTGTACACGGCGAAAGATGGAACTAAGGACACCCGCCTATTGTTCGATTTTAAGACCCCTGGAGTTGTTATGGGCATGTACAATGTCGATGACTCCATCCGTGCATTCGCACATTCCAGTTTCCAGGTAAAAAAATACCATTTAACAATAATACACCTGTAATTCTTATTGGAGTCATGAACAATAGAAATAACAAGGTATTTTTATTCAGGTTGCACTGCAAAAGAAATGGCCATTATATTTGTCGACAAAGAACACAATTCTCAAAAGATACGATGGCCGTTTCAAGGACATCTTCGAAGAAATATATCAGAGGTCAGTATACCGAAAACCGGTAAGGAAAGCTCCGATCAACAATGAGTTTTGGACCGATATAAATAAGAGATAAAGAGTTTTGAATAACCAATTTGGAGAGCTTATTATAATATGTAGCTTAAATGTTTTCTAACTTCAATGTCATCCGAAGGAGACTATAGCTACCTACTTGCGATAGGTACGGATGTGTAAACCTATAGTGTACGTACGGCCTGCAACCTTATCCGACGAACTCATTTTGCATAATCATTTGTGTTTGATGCTAGGATAGGAGTCTGTTTCTATATAAGCACTAGGCGTGATAATAGTCTATTGTAGATTGTTGATCATGTAAATGGATCCAGGAAAATTACCACGCTTCAGAACACAATCATAAATGTAGTTAGTGTTTTTGTTACGTTTTAGCGACTACAAGGGAAAGTTCGAGGCGAGCAAGATCTGGTATGAGCATAGACTGATCGATGACATGGTTGCGCAAGCAATGAAGAGCTCCGGAGGATTTGTGTGGGCCTGCAAGAACTACGATGGAGATGTACAGTCCGATGTTGTTGCTCAGGTAAATTACAGACGAGTATTGCAGTGTTGTATGTTTAATTTGTCAGTAAATGATTTGACGTTCCCTTTAAAAGCTCTTTTCTAATAAAAAAAATGATTTATTCATTTATTACCCCTTAATGAGTGTCAGTCCAAAAACTCATAAAAACCCAGTAGGTGGGTGGGTACTACATGTACAAAGTATGCACTTCAGTTCCCTCTTCGTTAGATTCCCTCCCTTTTTAGAGGAATCTAATAAGTGGGGAGCAACCAACGTTGTTATTAGATCGAGCAGTTTAATTAAGCTAGGTATTAGATAGTATAAACATTAAAAATTCTGCTTTTGACTGTTTCCTGGGACGAATTTTGGCCGTGACAATCTCATTGACCGGTCTTTTTCATTGTACCAGGGATACGGATCATTGGGCATGATGTCGTCAGTGCTGGTGTGCCCAGACGGTCGCACAGTGGAGTCTGAGGCCGCCCACGGGACCGTCACCCGTCACTACCGCGTGCATCAGCAAGGCAAGCCGACTTCCACCAACCCTGTGGCTTCCATATACGCTTGGACGAGAGGTCTCGCACATCGTGCTAAGTTGGACAACACGCCTGAGTTGGATCGTTTTGCTACTGCTCTTGAAGAGGTGAGGCAGCATTTTAGCACAGTACACAATTTTAGGGTTCAGATTGATTTGAAAGTTGTGAAGGTTGATAAGTCGTTTCGTTTTGGCACGAGATAAAATAGTGGTTTTTAATTTTTACTGCTTTCTACAGAGAATATACATAAAAAAAACTAGCGGGAAAGTAATTTGTCTCAAATGGTAAACCATTTTCTATTTAACTTATGAAAAAATTCACGGGTATTTTTGATGCATTTGAGGAGAGATTGATTTTAAGCAAAAAACACATTTTCGCTAATCTCCTAAATCCTCCCAAACTACAATTCAATCGAAGTTTATTTTATCGTGGGTTCATAGAGGTTTACGATTTGCGGCAATTTTTGTTCTTTCGTTTTATTACGTAGACCGCTATTTATATAAATAGCGGTCTACGAAAACACATATAATTTCTCTCGAGTATTTTCCATGGTAAGAAAGCAGTGATAAGATACGAAAACGGCGGTACACCACTGTCACGTATTTATAACATAACACCTTATCGGGGCATTTATCATTTCATTTCACGAATCAGTTTATGCTGCAAAAATTCCAACATCTTATCTATGATACTAACATGTTAAGTCATTGTTATGTTATGAACCAAACCCTAATTTAATTACAGGCTTGCGTTGAATGCATTGACAGCGGCAAAATGACCAAGGATCTGGTGATCTGTATCCATGGACTGAAGGATACTAAAGAGGGAATGTACTTACACACCGAAGACTTCCTTGAGGCGATTGCTGAACAACTAGATCGCAAACTATCCAAGTATCAAGATCAATAAGTATATAATTCATAGCTTCATGCAAACATTAGGAATCTGCAATGTGATATAGTTCAATTTTAAAGTAGGAAACTCAATACCTAGCAGTAATTACACAGTAAACAGTGAATTGTTCATGAATAACAATAGTTTTTACCTACTTCTGTGATACCGTTTTTCCATACTAAATAAAGTATGTGTGTGATTCTTAATTGTTTGTATGGTACATCAAACGCATTAATTGGGATGTTTATCAACTTTGAAAATTTACATTCTGATAAGTTAATTGTGGCTTGCATTTGGCATGATAAGATTGGTATATAATGTTTCATCGCGCGCTGTTTATTAGCTAAACGGATGTTGCGTATTTTGAGACTGATTAGGTTGTAGGACTGAAAAGTCTTATTTGAAAGTTTGAAATGATGGAAAAAATATTGAAATTTTAAATTCCCAGTGTCTGAGTCAAGTGTCTTTAATATGATTGAAGTAACTTGAGATTTTAAGAAATAACTTTTAATAATAATATCCACCTAATAAAATATTTTTGCTATGTATCAACTCGTTTTAATTTTACTTAGATTTATAATAAAACAGTACTCATACAAACCACCAGTTATATTCAGAGAGCTGTTAGAATGCAATTTAATTTATCAAAATGAGATCCATATCCTTTTCTACTTCATACTTCACAAGCTTGTAATAATTCTTCAGTAACTTCCTCCAGTAACACTTCACATCTTTGTCCGTGAGGTTCTCCCAAATATGCTCAAAACCTCTCTCTGCTATCTCTTGAGCTACCGAGTCATGCTCTTTGAAATACTCAATAACATCCTTTATTTCCTCCTTTGTGGCCGTTGAACTGATTGGCACATAGTGAACCCAAGGTATTAATGAGGGATAGAAGAATTCAAGCCATGTATCTCCGACATGGAACACTAGAGATTTGCACAGGAACAAATGTTTCAGTCGAAAACTGGCAGCAACTCCTCTGTAGTTAAACAGGTATTTGTATTGACAGTGGTCTTCGAAAGAGACCTCAGATGCTGGTGGAGCAAAGAGAGTATCCTAGAAAAAAAATAATTCACATAAATTAACCTAGCTAATTAAATTTTAATAATTTTGAAAAGGCGGAAAATACTTACAGCATCTGATTTCCAAGCTTGATTTTTGGTATACTGAGCATCCACCAATTCTGGGTTAGAGCGAGATAGGTATATAAGGGGATCTCTCTCTTCACTAGTCCTTGATCCTCTAAAGAATGCTTTGCTGTCCTTCTTTTCCCAAGGCCATCTAGAAAAGCAATATTAATATTGAAGATAGGTATCAAAGTAAAATGTGGCACTAAAATAGGCACTTACTTCTCTGCTGCTGCAGTTATGCTGATGCGGTGTTTATCCCAGCGCCCTATGCCTGTAGGGTACAGGGATATAGCTGGTCCACCCTCCCAGAAACTCCAGGCTGGGTACATGATGTCATAATAATCACGTGTCTGAAAATAAAATAATGGCTTTCAAGACAGTAGGTTTAATACTTGATAGACCTTCAAAATTGTAGTAGAAATAATAAATGTATCCCTGTAACAGTGTAGTATATACATATGTAGTAATATCTTATCCTATTATAGGCAGAATGAATGAATGAATTTATAATACTGGACAATTTACACAGCATTATCTAGCCCCATGGTAAGCAGAGCTTGTGTTATGGGTACTAGATAACTGATATGCATAATACAATACATTACATAGATAGATATGATTTATTATACATAGAAAATGACCAGAACACCCAGAACAAATATCTGCAGATCGTACACACAATTGTTCCGAGGCGGGAATCGAACCCGCAACCTCCTGCGTCGCAGGCGGACCTTCGCCCACCGCACCACATCGGTCGTCTTGCATTAACACTTTATTGCACTTAAAACTATAAAATAACACCTTATATCTAAATATTACACATAAAAAGTACAATAGGCGGTCTTATCGCTGACAGCGATTTCTCCCAGGTAACCTAGGCATGGACAAAAAGATAATGTTAACTAAGAGTTGGTAGAACAGATAGAGAAATATCAAAAACAAAAAAAAGATACAAACTATATACATTGCAAACTACTTAAATTAGAATCTAACCTAACAGATAAACTACAAATAACAATAACTACATACAATAGGAAGGTACCACATAGATAAATCTAATCACAGCTAGAGCTACAAGACACATCTGAAGTGACAGTAACAGAATGAGAAAGAGAGAAGAATGAAGGAAAGAAGAAGAAAAAGGCAGAGTGGTTTTGCACATGTAAACTCATGGATTTAATTTGTGCTACCAACAAAACAGCAGACAAAAGAAATAGGTACAGTTTCGTCTAGCTCGAGCTTGTCTCATTATTTCGAAACATATACTTTCAATTAATAATAATCACTGTCCAGAAGGTCCTTGTAATTGCATTATGCTCATCTTTGTCACATGGTTCTCCAGAGGACAAGAAGAATTATGGTTATTGTACTGTTAAATCAAATTATATCAGTAAATTACCTGGTTAGTATAGGTAAGACTATTTTAGAAGAGGACAATCAATAACTTCAAATAATTGTAACATTGTTGTGTTCATTGAAATATATGTTAAGTATGCTATCTAACTTGGCAAGAAAAAGAGATGATAATTACTAAATTATTGTAGCATCTAATTGTAATATTACTGAAGTAATAATTGTGATAAAAACCTTACTGAAAGACAGCACTGGAGCTTTAGGCTGACCCCAGGCTCGGTTCAGCTGTGGCCAGTCTCTGGTGTTGATGGCTAATTCCATGTCGGGCATCTTTGGAGCTAGTGATTTGAGGTAGTATTCTATGCCAGTGCATCTTGCTGGGAAGTGACAGGTTTTCTCCCTATACAGTTTACCTTGGATTATCTGAAAGTACATTATAATGATGACATAGGGTTTCAGAAGCAAACACAACTTTATACTTCACAAATCAAAGCATACCTGATATTTTGTTCCTTTGGTCCGAGCAACAGCAAACTGATCCTTTGTAATGCCATCTTTGAAAGGTTCCAGGTCCAAATTTATTACAGACTTATGGCAGCCACAGTTTTCCCGTTTACAAGGGGAAAATTGATCCAGGGCAGAGGTTATTTTTGTAGACAATTCCTTTGATTCTATGAATATATAAAGCTGTATGTTAACAATAACAAGCCACACGTAATCTGCGATAAAAGCTAAGCAAATAATAATATTACAATTAAACTGAAAGCATACCTTTGTTGTACTTTTCTCGTCCGCCGCCGCCAGCTGTACATGATACATCGCCTTTCAGGCAGTATTCATCAGAAGCATGAGTGAGACATAAACTTAAGCAGCAGAAAACTGCTAAACGAAAGTTTACCATATCAATTTTGGTATTCTTATCTGAGAAAACATCAAGTTTTAATGTTTTTGTTTTGCAAAGCAATGCAATGCAAGCAAACAAATATGTAGAACTCAGGGTTGCCAGATGTCTAAACTTTTTTCTCGTACCGGGGATGCCAAAAATCTCGTACTTTTAGAACTTAATCTCGTACAAATTAAAGTTTAAAAATCTCATTAAATCTGTGTTCTAAACAATGTTACGAGTATCTCTGGTTTGGATTCGGTTTATTCATTTCTTGAGGTTGAGGTTATCAAATGAAACGAGTCCATAATATGCATACGATGTTCAAAAACCGTGTCACCTGCTTTTTTTGCAGTCGATCCTCCCTTTTTAGTTATTTTCCTAGGCGGCGGCGTGGATGAATCCTCACTGTCACTACTCATTATTTTAAATTAACTTTCTATTCATTAGGATGAAATATCGAAATGTACGGGAACTTGACAAACTTCAACTAATGAGAGTAATGAGTATAAAACATTCCCCTCCACGTTCAGTAAAAGATGTTAGAATGCACTGGTTACATGAGTGCAAGAAGAACAACAACAAACAAATACATTTAGAATAACGGGAATTCCCGGTCTAAGACATTTAGTGACAACTAGTGATGAGGTAATGAATTTAGTGATGTGCCTAGTCAATTGTTCTATGGCGGCGTGGACCTTATTATCTTTTTATAATATTTTTGGTTGGGAAAATGGCACAGGCAGTCAACATTGTCAAAATCTCGTACAAAAGTGTACGAGATTTTTATCTCACTCGTTTCTCGTACAGGGACTGTAAATCTCGTACATGTACGAGATTTCTCGTACGTCTGGCAACCCTGGTAGAACTGAACTGTATAGGTACCAATTAAATGTACCGGACGAGTACTCGAGAGAGTATAGATCCCATAGATTATTTACACAAAAAAACCAATAAACCTTGAAATTGCTTCTTCTTGTTTTTGTCTATAAGCAAGCAAGTAGCAACCAATCAAGCTTTTACTACTTTTTGGCACCAATACAATATATTATGGCTATTAAACACATTAAAGTAACTCGTCTAACTATGAATAACGACTTACGCGTTATTCACGTTAAAATGCGCCTTAACATGGTTATTCATAATAACTTAACTCATGTTATCAGCGTTATTACGTTAATTTTAGTACGAATAACGCGTGTTAAGGCGGAACCCGCCTTTTGACGAGTTATTCGCGTTAAAATACGGTATGGTAGCCCCCATAGATTAATTATAAAGTACAAGATGTCTGGGTAGCATGGTGAGTGTGAGGGACAGATAATACAAAATAGTGTTGCCATCAAAAGTGTTTACCCCGATTTTAGATTTCTTATGTCAGGTTTTTTGGTGATATTTTATATAGCTAATAACCCCAATATTATAAGAAATAAAGATCCTATCAAACCTACTATCGCGAAGTTACCTGATGCATGCGAATGTTATTTCGGTACTTAGTTTATGCCGAATGTCCCAAAATTCCTGGCATATGATTTGCGATTTTCAAGTTCATAAATATTTCGGGCTTTTTCAATAAATTCAGAACCTAGAATTTCACCGAACCTTTGTAGGTGGTGGTTTTTGGTCCTTACTTTTTGTTACAAGGTATAATTCGTCAACCCGATAGGTCCTATTTTTAACTTGCGTTTTTCTTAGGAAATAAGAAAGTATGCGGAAATGGGTAAACAATTAATAAATAAAACAACGTTAAGCTACCTATTTTTTATATTTAATTGGTATGTAAGCTCTTTTAAGTAAAAAATAAATAAAAAAATCTCTCATTTTCAGGCATAGGCGACATAATTTGTTGGTTGACGACCGATGTGGCGCGGTGGGCGAAGGTCCGCCTGCGACGCAGGAGGTTGCGGGTTCGATTCCCGCCTCGGAACAAATGTGTGTACGATCTGCAGATATTTGTTCCGGGTGTTCTGGTCGTTTTCTATGTATAATAAAAAAATATCTATCTATGTAATTGTAATGTATTGTATTATGTATATCAGTTATCTAGTACCCATAACACAAGCTCTGCTTACCATGGGGCTAGATAATGCTGTGTGAATTGTCCAGCATTATTTATTTATTTATAATATTCTTTTTAAACCTTAATAATATAGAGCGTAAATTTTAAAATGCCATTTATGGTATACCTATATATATATACTAGTTGTTAGGTGTGCGCGAGCTGCAAGCAGCTCGCGGCGGTTATGTGTAACAGTATTTTTTTATTATGACTTCCTTTTCGTACCTTTGATTATTTTGTTTGAAATCGATAGCCATGAGAAAATTTTGCGATGAAAAATGTTAGCCATCTTTGATTTGGAAATGGACATCTTTTTCGTAATCTACGTATGCGAGTTATTCGAAAACGATACCCATATTATGTGGGTGCTCGTCTTAAGGCGAGTATAAACTGCGATATAGAGATGTCAGCCATCTTGAATTTGGAAATGGACATTTTTTTCGTAGTCGACGTATGCGAGTTGATCGAAAACGATATCTATATTAGTGGGTGTGCCATCACACAGCGCGGCTCACTTCTCTCGCCTTGCTGTATGGCGGTGGTCGCATTGACGCACGACTCTGCTCCTGCTGCCACACAGCAAGGCTCGCTTCGCTCGCCTTGCTTTGTGACGATAGTCGCAATTCGATCGCATCGCGGCTCGCTTCGCTCGCCACAATGCTACCCTGGGTTAAGGGTGAGGGGGTCTTGGGGGGTCGTCGGGGGGTCATTGGGGGGTCACAGCACGGCTCGCTTCGCTCGCCGTGCTGTTCCCCGCGGTCGCATCTTGAAATTAGTCAAAAACGATACCCATATCCAATTTTTTGGTAGGCGGGGTACAGGGGGGCTGGGGGCGTAGGGGGTCTTGGGGGGTCATTGGAGGGTCACAGCACGGCTCGTTCCCCTTGGTCGCTTCGAATTCGAAATCCTCACCCCCAAGTTAGACGAAAATGATACCCATATCAGATTTTTTGGTTGGGAGAGGGGGTACAGGGGGGCTGGGGGCGTGGGAGGTCACGACACGGCTCGCTTCGCTCACCGTGCCGTTCCCCTTGGTCGCATTGCGGCTCGCTTCGCTCGCCGTGACGTTCCCCTTGGTCGCATTGCGACTCGCTTCGCTCGCCGCAATGCTCCCCCGAGTTAAAGTTGAGGGGGTCTTGGGGGGTCATTGGGGGGGTCATTGGGGGGGTCACAGCACGGCTCGCTTCGCTCGCCGTGCTGTTCCCCGCGGTCGCATTGCGGCGAGCGAAGCGAGCCGCAATGCTCCCCTGGGTTATAGTTGAGGGGGTCTTGGGGGGTCATTGGGGGGTCACAGCACGGCTTGCTTCGCTCGCCGAGCTGTTCCCCTTGGTCGCATCGGATTCGAAATCCTCACCCCCAAGTTAGTCAAAAACGATACCCATATCAGATTTTTTGGTTGGGGGAGGGGATACAGGGGGGCTGGGGGCGTGGGGGGTCACGGCACGGCTCGCTTCGCTCACCGTGCCGTTCCCCTTGGTCGCATTGCGGCTCGCTTCGCTCGCCGCAATGCTCCCCCGGGTTATAGTTGAGGGGGTCTTGGGGGTCATTGGGGGGTCACAGCACGGCTCGCTTCGCTCGCCGTGCTGTTCCCCTTGGTCGCATCGGATTCGAAATCCTCACCCCCAAGTTAGTCAAAAACGATGCCCATATCAGATTTTTTGGTTGGGGGAGGGGGTACAGGGTGGCTGGAGGCGTGGGGGGTCACGGCACGGCTCGCTTCGCTCACCGTGCCGTTCCACTTGGTCGCATTGCGGCTCGCTTCGCTCGCCGCAATGCTCCCCCGGGTTATAGTTGAGGGGGTCTTGGGGGTCATTGGGGGGTCACAGCACGGCTCGCTTCGCTCGCCGTGCTGTTCCCCTTGGTCGCATCGGATTCGAAATCCTCACCCCCAAGTTAGTCAAAAACGATACCCATATCAGATTTTTTGGTTGGGGGAGGGGGTACAGGGTGGCTGGAGGCGTGGGGGGTGTGGCACGGAGGTATTATTTTAAAGTATTTTTCTTACCAGCCTTGGAACAGCTTGAGGGCACAGATAAGTTCGCTGTTTCTTTTTTATCAATAAATTTTCATCAAAATGTTTCCTACATATTTTTGAATATTTATTGGGTTCCTAATCTTTGCGACCCGTGGGACCCGTTCTAGTCAAAGAAGACGTAAAATCGTTACATAATTCTATTTTTTATATGAATGCATTATTAAACAATGAAGGAATTCAAAATGTTTCTATGCGACATGTGGGTAATTTTATTTTCTAGTGCAGGCAACCCTAAATTTTCATGATTTTTTGAAAATTAACTTTAAACACCATTTTTGAGCCTTGTCTCGATGGGAATCTAAGAAACGGTACATTTTGAATCGTTTTGTAGTCAAAATAAATTGTTCTTACCAGTGGAATGATGAATCCGGCACTTTCACTTCACTGTAACTTTTACACTGAAAAACACTGCTCTGAACCATCTTCACTTCGGTTCTTTATTGATTGGAGATGTAGTAATGTTCGCGGAATCACTCTACCACATTTAAATTTGAAGAAAACTTATTGTAAGGTTGAAAACAACAAAATTGCGTCGAAACCCACCGATGTCCAGTCACATTTGTTGATCACTAGAGTTGCTTGACCTTGACACGCTGAGCAAGACAGAAATACAGTCAACCTATCTCATTTCTTCTCAGGCTTTGAGGATATATTGTTCTCTTTCTTGTGTGAAAGAGATGACATTTGCTATCCTTCTATGGACTTCTCTTTCTAGGGTAGCCCCGGTGAAACCAAGAAATTATTCTATTCCTCTCTATTAAAATATTGACATTGAAAGCTATCTATCTGTCGGATTTTTTGTCAAGTCAAGTCAAAAGAGTGTAAAAAAAGACAAAACCATCCTCATCTTGTTTGTTGATTTTCGTTGGGCGAAATTGATTTTACGAAATAAAATTTCCTCAGCATTCTTGCACTGCCCGTTTTCTCATGTTTCTTATATTACAGTGAAATCAATAAGTCTGACATAGTGTTGCTTTGATTTCACGATGGGAGCCGTGTTAGGTCTTTGTTCAGCTGCGCAGGTAAGGAAAATTTTAGTTAACGATGACCCTATTTCTTTGTCATAATTTTCCATTCAATTTAACCCTCACTCATCCGACCATGAAGCCATATTTTAAAGAATCCATATCTAGGATGAACATGTATCTATTAATTTATGGTATGACTCACACCCTACATATTATTCTCTTGAGAAGACATTTTGTTGAAAAGGGAATCCCCACAAGTGCCCATAACTTTTTAGTCATCGTAAACATGTCGCAGACCATCAGCTTAACTAAAATGAGAAAGGACAGCCCTATTTCACCAATAATACATTACATACCTTCAAATTACAAAGATGAGTAGGTATACTTACTTACCTATCTTTATTTGAATTAACAACTTTCCATGGTTAATTAATCACTAAATTCTATACAGGTTAGTCCAAGGGTCCCTGCCAAGTATGTAGGACCTAATTTAATTAGAATCATATAATTGGTAGCTTTACCAAACTACCTTACTACCTAAAACATCAAGCATTTGTCGGATTATCTAGATGGCCTGTTGCTGCGGCAGTGCTGCCTGCTCCCTCTGCTGCTCGGCATGCCCATCATGTGCCAACTCTACCTCCTCACGGCTCATGTATGCCGTGATGCTACTGCTGGTGATGGTTGCTGCCTGCATCACCCTCGCTCCAGGGTTAGAAGAGGAATTGAAGAAGGTTTGTAGTCTCCCGCAGTTATGTCGATGATTTTTTACTGGCCAGAAAATAAAGTATTATAATAATATTTTATTCCTTGGTCAGTTGTACCTATGATGATGAATTGGTGTTTGAAAATATAAGAAATGTTGTGAAAGTGATTTAAGAGGTAGAAATGATGATGCCAATCAGAAAACTACTTTTATTTTCTGTCTGACACATTTCTATAGCCTATAATTAAGCTGATTACTTAAAGGTGATTATTATATCAACATGTCATTCCATATTTATTTCACAAACAATTTTATCTTATCTGGAGTAGAGTTTACTCACATTTGTAGATGAAAATATTTCAATAACTGTAAGGTAAGACTGCTTTGTATGCTGTATTTCAGGTACCATTTTGTCAAAACTCAACTGCACTTGTGCCGGGCTCGTTGAAAGTGGATTGTAACAATGCTGTGGGATATTTGGCCGTTTACAGGTGAATATTATTTTAGTTTAAAACCTTCTATTTCTAAGACTTCCCATGCAATAGACCATTAAAATTGCTGAAACATTCTAGAATATCTATTTATTACCATTCTAGTTAAAATCAACACACTTTTTCTTGTTTTCAGGATTTGTTTTGCAGCATGTCTCTTCTTTGTACTTATGGCATTGCTCACAATTGGTGTGAAATCTTCTAAGGATCCCCGAGCTGGCATACAGAATGGGTAAGTCCTGGTCTTACATCTTTGTGTGGGCATATCATAGCTGTTACTTTTATAAGGAAACATGTATGGCCATGGCAAATAGTATAATATATAATTATGTCCCTTTCAAGGCTTACGTAATATTATTAAAAATGACGATAATATGTACTATATTTTAGTAATATAATTATTTATTTTATTATTTATAAATTATAATAAATAATAAAATAATATGACATGATATACAGAGATTGAATGTTGCTAATAGTTTGAATTAGCAGGTGCCATGACGTGTTCCTGTTTGAAAAGTGAAAGTACATAAATTTGAAAGGTACATATTGACTAATGATGTAAAAGGCAAAAACAAAAATGTATTGTTCCAGTTTCTGGGGCATCAAGTACCTACTAGTGATTGGTGGGATCATTGGAGCGTTCTTCATCCCGGAAGGCACATTTGCATCGACTTGGATGGTGTTTGGCATGATCGGCGGCTTCGGTTTCATCATCATTCAGCTTATATTGATCATCGATTTTGCCCACACTTGGGCTGAAAATTGGGTTTGTAAGTAACCAAATTCTCTCAACTCTTCTACAAATAAACTCAAATTAATGAGAAAATTTATGGCAAAATTTCGAGTGGAGTTAGTGCATTATTAGAAGTATAGTTTTCTAATCCATTTCTACCATGAAAGACAAGGGCATGATCTGCTCTGCCATAATAGCATGCTCAGTGGTAGCGGATTTCCTCATTGTTTTTATATGTACAATTTCCAGTCTTAAGTAAGATTTAAAAATGTAAACTTCAACTTCTTGATAGATGGCTCTGCATCTAGATTGATGCAATTCTGGCATTGTCCATAGCATAGTAGCATCGCAAGCTTTCTTTATGGGTTAAGCAAAAATATTTACCCAATCCTTCCTACTATTAATATGGACGTAGATTTTTAAAGTTTTATAATGAGGTATCTTCCACAGCTAACTACGAAGAGTCTGAGTCGCGCGGTTGGTACGCGGCGCTCCTCCTGGCCATGCTATCTTGTTTCGCGCTAGCACTCACCGGGACCGTTCTCCTATATGTTTACTACACTAAAGTAAGGCAGTTGTTACGTTTTTGTTAACTTACTCTGATCCTTAGTCCCAGGCGACCCTAAGTGTATTTTTGGCCTGAATTTTGGCTTTTTTAAAACAAGTTGTCATTATGATCTGCCCTGCGCAGTCTTCCGCCAGCTTTTCACTTGTGGCAAAAAATTACTCTTGTAGCTAAATGAGTCAAGCACATGAGTCACACGCGAAGTAGACCTATAATAATAATAACGGCAAATGCTGCAACTTGTCCTTGACATGAATAAATCACATAGAACTCCTGAACGTTCTTTATGCCTCACAATATCAATAAATAATATTGTCATTCTCTACCCACAGTCCAACGGCTGCGACCTCTCCAAATTCTTCATCTCAATCAACCTGATCCTCGTAGTGATCGCCAGTGCCATCTCCATCCTACCTTCGGTGCAAGAGCACCAGCCGCGCTCCGGCCTGCTGCAGTCTGCGGTCGTGTCTCTCTACGTCATGTACCTGACCTGGTCTGCGCTCTCCAACGGGGAGTCTGCGTGTAATGGCATCACTGGGGGGACTGAGAAGGTATAGTGTGGTCGCCAGTGCCATCTCCATCCTACCCTCGGTGTAGGCACAAGCTTTTTCTAATAAAAAAATGTAGGAACGGCGAGATATTAATTTTGAGTTTGCTTCGATTATAATACTAATATAAACATAAACAATAATCTAATTGAGGCCCTGTTCAGACTCAGACTCAGTGATATCCGCACGGGCGCGAGCCCCGTGGATAAACGACCTCTGTTGCGCTGTGGACGAATGTCCGCCTGAGACACAGGAGGTTGCGGGTTCGATTCCCGCTTCAGGACAAATGTTTTTAAGATGTACAGATATATGTTAAAGTTCATATTTTATCATTGGCTGGAGCCATGCCGTTTGCTTCCGCGCGTATATCGCCATGCATTACTATTTGTATATTATGTATACCAAAAATGTATTTATATAAAATTATTGACTGTTTGTTCGGTAATGCTTTACCAGGATTATGCGACACAGGCCAAGTATTGGGTATGTAGGGCATTCAATGTATCTCCATTGTTTTGAGTGTATTTGTCCTATGATTTTTGCTTGACTCAATCCAACTTTTTGAATTCACAAACCATAAAAGCACATTCCTTCTTTATTACACTGTTTTACCTTTTCATCCAGTGATTGATATCATATATTTGTATAGAAACTCTTCACTCCATTTTTGTAAATTACTAACTCTCTAGAACTTTACTGTTTTCAGTTACTTTTATTTTGCCCCTACTAACCAGTGCGACACTGACCGCGACGCGATAAAACCGTATGAAGATCATACTTATGTGTTTTACGTGTTAAAATTTCAATAAACTTTTGAAAGGTTTTAAGTGATTTCACTCATTAACTTAACTAACTTGACATAACTACTAATGTACGTACAACTCCGTACATTTGTGGATTTTATCAGCACAATCAACAAACCTTTTAGTAAGCACTAACAAAATGGCAAAAATAACTGCAGTTGTTCGGGCTTAAAAGCGTTATCGCGCAATAAAACTTTACATACTTCAAGCCCACCAAAAAGTCCAGTCCATCCTAACAAGTTAAATTAACGAAGAAATAACTTTTAAGATAAAATGCCACTGTCCACTGCTACTGAAAAGAAGACGCCAAATGTGTCCCACTTTCCCTGTTCTGTGTCCATCAATAGGAGATCCTATTTATTTGTTTTGGTGGATCATTCAGCACAAAAATACATACTAGAGAAGTGTAAAAATAACAGGTTGCTAGAATTAACTTCCCACATAAAGATATATTTGGTGGGCTTGACTGGACATTCCACAGCATAGCTAGTTACTCGTAGTTCCCCTTTTGTGGAAAACTAAGTTGTTATTGGTGTCAATTCAGACATCACAAAAACTTATTTCACAGCACCAAGAAATTACAATTGCTTTTTATTTCTATCAATATACACATTGGACAATACACAGCAACATTTTCATGATAATTGATGATTCCGTTGCTAACTAAACTAAGCTGTTTTGACAGCTCTAAAGTAACTTTGTCCTTATTCAATAATATTATTTTGTACGGCTTACTTCAATCATAAAGAAAAGAACAGTAGCAATTTTAACTCTGTCAAATCAGTTTATTGCTAGTACCACAACAATAGACACTGATTTCTTCATCTTTCCGCAGGCTTCCTTCGACAAGTCGTCGATCATCGGGCTGGTCATTTGGGCGTGCAGCGTTTTGTACTCGAGCATCCGAACTGCTTCCTCCTCTTCAAAGATCACCATGTCGGAGCATATCCTGGCTAAGGAGGGCTCTGGAGGTGAATATTTTTTAGTACTATACTCGCTCTGTGTCTGATCTTATGATATATCAATTGTCTAAACATAACACAAGCTATGCTTATGATGGGGCTAAATAATGTGTGAATATATTGCCCAGTCAATCAACATTAGCCTATAGTAGTCCACTGCTGGGCATAGGCATCCCCTAAAAATCGAACCAACGAACTGCGATCCCCAACCCGCATACCCAGCGTGGGGATTATTGGCATTGACCCCTTATGAGAACAGCCCAGCAAATAAATAAAATTTATGTTTTTGGGACATAACTGTATTATTTGTATCTGAGATAACCTTGAGTAAATGTCTTAAGTTGAAGTTGGATTTATATTCTGAATCAAGGTTGTTGGGTAAATATTGAAAATCAAGTAGTCTCTAGTTAACGTAAACATGCAGTTTATTAAACAGGTTGAGTTCATTACAATTCGCAAAGGACATCTCTTTGTATGATGCAAACAACAGATATGATGAACAATAGATGCTAAAACATCACTTAATTACACTTATAACCACTTTCTATTTTAAATTTGTTACAAGAGAAGATTTTCTCAGTGTTTTGAAATTTTTTGTGTTGAATTTTTTGACATTACATAACATTAGACGCAGAAAGAGTACATTATTCTAGACATATTTATTAAACTGTTAAACTTACAAATCACGTGCAATTAATGCATGAATATTTTACATTAATAAGGATACTCTATTCATTTTATGTTCCTATGTTATGAACTAACCCGATATTGCATTCCCTCCGGCGAATCGCGCGGCGTCGGCTCGACGTAAGGTCCAGGAAGTCTCATTGCTAACGAAGGTATGACAAACACATTGTAGGTATCATCATCATCATAACGAACAGTCTCGCTAGTTAGCTAATGGGGTCGATTCAGATGGCACACAAACTAAATAATTTAACAGCTGACAAGACTTACGCGACACTATTATTATAGTTTAACCGAAACCGCTGTACCGCGCTTGAGGTATGCGAGCGGCGAGAAGGGGGGGAAATATCGACCGCTCCGATCCATCAGTCTGCCGTCAACGCGTACTCTTGTTCTTTTTTCCTCGCCCCCCCACCTCGCCGCACTTTCCTAAGGAGTGGTACAGCGGTTTCGGTCAAACTATAAGACAGCGGAGTCTGAGTAAAAGTGTCGCTTAAGTCCGTCCGTCTGTCACCAGAATGTATCTCATGAACCGTGATAGATAAACACTTGAAATTTTCATAGATGATGTATTTCTTCCCTAAAAAACAGAATAAAATAATATTTAAGACGTTGGCCTTCTTATTTTTTTTTAAATACTTTTTGTTATATTAATTGTATATGAATTACGGTTCACGGGATACAGTCTTGAGAAACCCCAAGCTAAGCAGAGCTTGTGTTATGGGTACAAGATGACTGATAAACAAAATAGAATACATTACATAGATATGTAGATTTTTTAAAAGAGAATATTAGTTTAGTTTTTGTGCTAACTGAATTGACGCCGGTGTTATTGGAAATGCTATCTTATACCATCATGGTTTTATTTATCTTTTCATGGGTTCGAATAGATACGCTTCATAAAAGAGCCGTAACGTAGTAAGTATCTAGTATAGAACTAACTTATGTTTCTTATTATACATTCGCTCCCAGAAAAAGAGCCTCTAAACAGTCGTAATGGTGTCAATCAGATGTCGCCAATAACTAATCTAATTCGTCAATACTAAAAATGTTTCCGTCCCTTTCTTATCGATTGAAATAAAAAGGATGGCATCATTTTTAGTTGTCATATTGATTAGTTTTGGCCGCATGTGATTTGAAACAAAATCTCTTTCTCCATCTGCAAAATGTCAATAGAGTTATGAGTAACTTTAGCTTCCATTTATTTTTTACAGCATTGAAAAAACCGCCCAGTAATGACTCCCAGAAAAAAACAATCTCAGGTTCAAAGGGTTCAAAAGGCAAATTCTCGAATATTATTGTTATCTACTTTAATTAATCTTCTATTTAAATTATGTGAATCATTTTTTCATATTTAGTGTGGCATTTATTTTACTACTTTGCCTTTAGTTCCTCTTCATCTGTAGTCCAGGGGTTTAGTAAAGGCAACTGAAATTAGCTATTCATTTATGCAATGAAAGAATGAATTAGTATCATCTAAACAAGACTTTCGTGATACATATATCGTCGGCCACATCGCCACTTTTCATCAGATCTCATTTGCGGTCAAAGGGAGGTCGGTTCGGAGGGGAGGGGAGGTTCACATAAAAAACCAATTAAATTTTATTTCGGTCTTTGCAAAAATGCCTGGTGTTCTATTTCGGTGAACATAAAAGAAGTTCTAAGAATCTCATGCTTTGTCTTTGGGTGTATTCTATTGATTTTACATTTTTCAGTCTCTTTAGTTTTATTTCAAAGCTATACGTCCTATTTTCTAATACCTCTTACTTGGTGTTCATTTTAGCCGACTACTGTATCACATAGCTTGTCATCAAAACGGTATCATGATCATAAAGCTTCGGCAAACCTGCGCATCAAATACAAAACCTTTTCGCTAAAAAGATCACGGAAGATCGTGTCGGTCGTATGCAAGGCGCCATTGCAGCGTCCGCCGTTCGACGCGTCTGAAGTTCCCGTGTGTTTGACGCGCAAGTTTAGCCGGGGCACAATACTTGTCTAAACTCTCGGTTAACTAGTAATTGAGAATTTCGACAACATGGCTAGCCTAATGGTGTTTTTCCAGCAGAGCGATGCAGCAGTAAAGCGATGAAATGTCTCAGAGCCAATATCATAGCTTAGCTTGTGCAGTCGCGGCGAGCCTATCGCATAGGTTCGCTTAGCCCTGGTGGAAAAACACTGACCTTTCTCACATGCATACCATAGTGTGCATGTAACAAGGTGGAGAAGGGGTGAAATAGTCACGTTGATTGCAACATTAATCCATGCATGCATGGCTCGTACTGAGCGCAGGTTATGGTTCCATAGAGGTCGCTGACGGCGGCGAGGCGGCCCGCACTGAGCAAACGAAGGTGTTCGACAACGAGACCGAGGGAACTGCCTACTCCTGGTGCTTCTTCCACTGCGTGTTCGCCCTCGCCACTCTCTACATCATGATGACACTCACCAACTGGTACAAGTGAGTATGACCTTCATCTTTAGTTCTTACTTTCTTAGTTATTACCTAGCTTGCTTCTGCCCGCGGCTTCGCACGCGTTTTTTCAGATAAAAAGTAGCCTGTATGTTAGGTAAGGTAACAAACATTCATCCAACATGCATCACACTAATATTATAAATGCAAAAGTTTGGATGGGTGGATGAATGTATGTTTGTTACTTCTTCACGCCAAAACTACTGAACGCATTGGGCTTAAATTTTACATACAGTTAGTTAGGCTGGAATTGAACAACGCTTGCTAAGTCGAGAGCAGAAACTAGTTAATATTAATGCGAAAGTGTTATTGCTACAATATTTAGATCAGAGTGGGACAAAGGAATGTGAGATACCCAATATTTTATCTGTGGCTAAAATAGCCTTAAAGTTTTATCAATTATCACGAGTCTCTGAGTCACCTACCTTCTGTATTTTTTCCATCAGATAATTGTATCCCAACGCCTCCTAAATCTTTCCACTCGTCAAGATTATGTGCGTTCTCTACATAGGTATATAATTATTTGAACGCGGCTTTAACATGACTTTTGTCTCCCCAGCCCGAGATCGCAACTGTCGACGGAGAACGTAGCCTCCATGTGGGTCAAGATAACATCTTCCTGGATGTGTGTCGGCCTCTACATCTGGACCCTGACCGCTCCAGCACTGTTCCCCGACCGTGAATTCAACTAAAACTTACACTTACTATTTACTAAGGCTTATGTAGTAGTTGTTATACCATTATACTTAATCAAAGTGGAAAAGTGGAGCTTTGTGTTCGATGCCATCCAATCTGTGAATGTCTCGCTCATAACTTTATCGCATTGGTTATTTTTCTGCGAGTATTTAGAATGCTACCAATGAGCGGCAAAAACTGTGTGTGCGAGTATTTCACTGAATGGCATAGATCAGCAGAGTTCCCTAGTTCCTCGCCGTTTCAGTTCAGTTGGCGGCGGCAAGTTTTGTTGGTATTTCTCAACTTCGTCACACCACTATTGTGTAGGGCTATTTCATCAGTCATTTAACATAGGGCTATTTTCATCTGAATTAAGCTAGCAGCTCTTTCATCGCTTTCAGTCGGTACCTATAGAATGTAAAGTGTATTTAAATGTAAACGTGAAATAGGCCTTATCTATTGGGGATATTAGAACAAAGAAAATATTAATTGCATGCAGCATGATATTCTAGTATGTGATTGTGGATTTTATATAACTTTGTGTAGGTTTGTGGTGATCACCAGAGTTACTGTCAGGAGTTCAGTATACTACTGCTCCCATCTGAATAAACCAAAGTGATTTGTGTTGCATATGATACTGTGAAGGGTTCTATATGAAGATAATTATGAATTAGAGCCATAGTAGGTCGAATAGTAATCGTGTCAACTTGTATGCAAATGTATAAAATGGCATTTAATTCGTAATTTATCGCCAATGTCTAGAGTCGTATGAGAACGTTTTTCGGAAAATTTCGTGATATTTCCGTCTTTAAAAGTAGTGGTTATTACTGTTTTAGTAATTAAGTTCAATATATTATTTTCATCTATTTTAACTACTTAATTTTTTATCATGTATTTTTTTATTTCATTCTGAAATATTCTACTAATTTTTATTGTATCTTGAGGAGGATATCTTTTCCTTGAAATCTAGTTGATGTGATTATGTTGTACGCTACCTACACTTATTTCAACTAAAAGGTTTTCTAATTTTTCGATAACTAACCTATCTTGGATCTCTTTTTCTTGAAATCTATAAAATGTGATTTTGTTGTACCTTACCTACCTAACCTAGTTTATTTCAATAAATTTCTTTTACTACAAAAGTCGTTATTATTGCACATACACAACCTATAACCTACCTACATATTCACATACGCATTAAAACGGAAGCTGTAGTGTATCGTTTTTTCCGTGATGGCGTATGTAGTCGAAGCAAGTTCACGCACCCAACATTCTGAATCCAGTAAACGATTGTATCCAGAGTTGAATGATCCGTTAAATAAAGTCTTGTAACAAATGTATCCGCTGTGTGAAAGCGCCTTAGGCCAGGGCCGCAATGCAAGCTCGTAGGTTACCGTCACGCACCCCATGCTAAGAAAAAAACAAAATTAAAATATGCAGGATCGACCACATTGCAAATGTCTACCTAACTAGTCCCCAACGTGTGGCAACATCTCCGTGGGTAACACTAACACAAAAAGCTAAAACGTCCAGATAACAATGATATTACACTCATTCGATCAATAAATCGCTCAAAAAATAACCTTTGAGCTATTTAGGTAATACAGGTAGATAATCAATTGACATCAGTACCTGTATTGAAATAGAGGCTGTTTTCAGAATAGTTTCCTCGTAAAGGAGTGCGTCATCATCATCATTTGCCGATATTAGTCCACTGCTGGACCTCCCCCAATGAGCGCCATAGCGCCCTGTCTTCGGCTCGATGTATCCAGCATCTACTATGCCACTTCAGCTTGCTAATTCTCAGAGTTATGTCGATAACTTTGGTTCTCTGTCGGATGTATTCGTTACGAATTCTATCCTTCAGAGAAACTCCGAGCATAGCTCTTTCCATAGCTCGCTGAGCGACTTTGAACTGGTGGACCAGCCCTATCGTGAGTGTCCATGTCTCAGCTCCGTAGGTCATAACGGGTAGGACGCACTGGTTGAAAACTTTCGTTTTCAAGCATCTGAGTGATGGAAACTTAAGGGTTTTGTACAGAAGTACAAAACCCTTAAGTTTCCATCGCGTTACAGCGATCGTGGCCACGAGGCGACTGGATTTATTCGGAGTTACAGCCGAGAATTGACGGCAGAATCTACGACTACCCAATTCATCATCAGAAACAGGAATCCATTGCGGCCATTTACTAAGCTACGTGCCAAGCTAGGCACCAGTCACCAGCACAATATTCGAATGTCGTGCGACGCGTCCTGCTCAAAAATCACGGTTAAATATCCCGTTATTAATGACTTTTGTGTTAATCAACAAAACTATTGAAACTAACTAGTTCTAGTTTCAAATCTTTTATTGGTAGGTATTACTGTATACTTATATACTTTTTATGGTAGCGGGTTCGTAGCGAAGTTTGCTACGAAACCATGTAGGTGCTCTACGGTACGCTGCTGCGAATAAGTCGTAGCAATCTGTAGTAGTAATTAAATTCTACGAGTGGTCGGGTTTACAAAGGTTAGTAAAATAACGGGTTCGTAGCGTTGTCCGCTACGAAACCATGTAGGTGATCTACGCTACGCTGCTACGAATAAGTCGTAGCAATCTGTAGCAGTTATTAAACTCTACGAGTGGTCGGGTTTACAAAGGTTAGTAAAATAACGGGTTCGTAGCGTTGTCCGCTACGAAACCATGTAGGTGATCTACGCTACGCTGCTACGAATAAGTCGTAGCAATCTGTAGCAGTTATTAAACTCGTAGCAGTAGCAGTTATTATACGAGTGGTCGGGTTTAGGTTAGTAAAATAATACAAAATGGAATTCTAATAATTGAAATATATTTTTCAAGACACAAAATTCATACTAAACTTATTGAGGTATAATATTTCAGGCAAATAGAACTACTTCAAGTAGCACATAATAAAATAATAACGTTTTCTCTTTTATACTTCAATATATTTTTCGGTTCTGCTTCTTTAGACAGATGTACTTCAAATACATATTAATAAATTTAAATTTCGTTCACAATGAAATGCAATTATAATAAATGTTCATAAATATGGGTACATATTTAATTAGAGAGCTCAAAATACGCGAAGTAGGGGTTTACGTGATGTTTGTTGCGTTCATTTAATAAATTATCTCATTGTTATTATGATGGTTGATTTTACTTCATACAATTTTATAATAATGTTAACATTACTTAACAAAAAACGTTTTAATAAAATTGTAATATTAAAAATCAAATATTTGGAACACATCTGGACCTTCCCATTGATACATACTTTACAAAATAACATCCTCTAATCTACGTCAATTTATGTAATAAGTATATAATACATACTTAACATTTACTAACATTAAATATTCATCAAAGTATAAATAAATAAATAGAATTATTAATATCACAGTAGAATAACTGCCAGCATATTTTTACCATCAAAAACCTGGTTTACTTTTTTGTAGAAAATGTTATGAATTGCTAGATTGTAAGAACATAGATACCTACCTAGCAACACATTTTATCAACAACTGCTGGCTGATGTGATGTAAGCAATATACAAACTTAAGGTAAGTAAACAACAAAGTTATAAAACGCTGACAGTTTTGGTAAAAACTGCTGTGATATTGACAATAAAAAAAGAAGGTATACAATCAAAATCAACACAATATTTTGATCATGTTGCAAACTCGCAATCTTAAAACTATTGGTAACTATTTAAATCAACAAACACGTTATCATCTCTTTCTGGCTTCAACAATTAGCAAGAGTGGTTTTACTCTAACATTATTAATGTACTTACCTACCTACGTACTAACCGATTCAAAGCATTGAGTAGGACTTAACTAACTTAATTGCTATTAATCAAAACCGAACGATTTAAGTTATATTACTTAAACGAGCACTACATATTTCACATCCGATTACAAAAGGCGAATTTCCATTAAAACTACGGATGTAAGTACTGTTTTTGGCTACAAACTGTACAAAAGTGAATGAAATATGGGTTTCTACCTGTGTTAATACTCAATAACAAAATGTTTATGGTTAAGTAAGACTTAGGTATTATAAGTTTTAAATCTACTCATTACCATTACGATAATAATATTTTAATTTCGTATTGCAAATACATAATAATATTACACGCTTATGTGGTCATCGATAACTAGATAGTTTATAATAATGCCTATTTTGGTATCTACATTTATTTGTAACGAGGAGACATATTTTCTGAAATAATAATTGCCCACATAAACTAACTTAATAGTAGGTATTCAAAATATGGATATGACAATAAATTTAACTATTAAAAAATAATATAATTATGAGAATCACGAAAGTATAATTATAGCACACAGTATTGTATAGCAGAAAAAAAACTATTATGTACAGTGCTTATTCATGATTTAACGCTAGTTAAAACACGGGTACTAAATTATACTTGCTCGTGTTTATAGGTATGTATTTGTGTATTATTATATTTTAGTGCTGCCTTAAAATCCAATGAAATCAAATGTTGTAGATATGAGTTGGTTATAAGTTGAGTGTGTTTTATAGAAACTGTATACTACAACGGTACACATGTTTAGCGGCTATAATAATGTAATGTACCAAAGTTTGTGGACTTTAAAATTATGACACACGATGTAGCTGTTCTAGAGTTATTTTATTATGCATATTAATGTTAATCCTATATTTAAGCTTTAACTAAAACGACATATTTGTAGACATAGAAAGTTAGGAAGTTTTGTATTGGAAGTTGCCAGCCAGGCAATTAACTTACTAGGGCTAGGTCATCCAAAAAATAAGTTCCCGGGAGAATCACTTAAATTATATAACACAGATAAATTTATTCAAACATCATTGCGACAAGCTGACCGAAACAATAATAATGATTAGATGAAAAATGATCTGAGAATGTAGCTGTAGTGCACGTTAAAGTGTGATTGTTCGAAAATACTTTAAACATACAATTTTAATTTAGAGACAATCAATTTAATTTTAATAAAGAGAAAGTAATAAAAAAGAGGTGTCGGCTTCACTAGCCAAAATATGTTGCAAATCGAATGAAAGAATAATAAGTTGATGGCGCTTTTGTCTACTGTATTATGCATCATATTTGTAACAAATTATGCATTTTGTACTGATATGTTTAATATTGTATAGTATTAATGTCTATGCATGACTTTGGTGTTGAGTGGATATAAAATTGAGCAAAATTTTGGCTAAATAAATTAACATTATTAGCAGTGCTTAAAATGTATAATATTTTATTTACTAAAAATAATGTGTCTTCATAAAAAAATTATATATTTTTTATTTACCTAAATTAAAATAAAATAAGAAAATCACTACTAAATAAGTATTTTTCTGTAACAAATAGATCACATAAAACCTAATAGCTTCGAAAAAAATAATTGAGATCGGTATCGTATTGAATAAGAAACTAGTGTACCTGAACGGTGTTTTCATTTCACTAACCTAAAATATCATGTCCTCGAAAGAAACTCTATTTAGATTATTATGAAAATGAATAACGATATCAAAAATAGTTGCCCTAGTGGCATTTTTGAGAGATGCTTGCAGGCATTGAGGCAAGGAACCTAACAATATGATTATATAGAGCTGCTTTTACTTTTGGGTTTTAATCTTTAAATGTACGAGAAGATTTTCAATCATTCAGAGACGTTAAGCAATTCAAATTTTAAAAACACATACCAATGGTTAATTTTTAATGCAACTTTATATGATAATTCATTAAGGAACCTAATTAGGTAAACGTCCTATAAAATTACACTCCGTATTGTACCTTATGTTATTAAATACTATTATGACTTGAAATAATTAAAAACTAAGCTACATTGTAAGCCGCAGTTACATCTATATACTTACAATATGGCAGTTGTCACTAAAGTTAGCCGAGTTGTCTACCTGGATCATTTGATTCGGAGCGCGGAATTTCAAAGTATCAGACAATAGCTGTATAACGTCGACAACTTCATGATGTTTCATCACAACCATTATTGCAACGAAATGTGTATTTGGTAATGTTTACAGGTACTTGCATCACGTAAAAAATCACAAATACGGTCAAAGTTTCAGAGTTTCAATGGGTGATACCATTAAATATATTTCAAATGAGATCTGCCAATGTTATATTTTAGTAAACATAGAATTTGTACACTTGTGCTAAATAAATAGTTCTCTGATAGTGTATGTTATTTATGTAGGTACTATAGGTACTCCTGTAGGTAGGTACTCACAATACATGACTTTCTCACTTTCGGTTTCATTTTTAAATTACTGTTTCATGGAAGAGCTCCGTATTTCTCTATAATTTTGCAAATGTTTAGGTAAATGATTACAAAATTGGAAATAACTTAAAATACTTACATGTTAGTACCTACCTAAGTATTTAGTAAGTATAATTAGAAAACGTATTTTAAACTGACCAGACATTAGGTCATATTTCGTTACATAAACTTGCTTTCCATTTTTACGAGTTATTTAACAAGAAGAGACTACGAGACGCTGATTATATTGCAGAGATCTATTTCGCGTTCAATATTCTACAATTGGCACAAATTTAATACAAAAACCTATGTAACTTGCAGAGTACACAATATAAAAAATTTGTATTTCAATTCACATCTAATGCAGGTTATATTCTTTTATATTGCTTCAAACATTTACAACTCAGATATAAAAATAGAGTAAATCGAACTTCACCGTGTAAGTTCGTTTGATCATCATTTTATTATTATGCTTCATTTTAATATTAATTAAAAAAAATAATTGTGTGTAAATACTGAATTGCGTTCAAATAGCGACCTTAACTTCTTTTGAACTGTGGTCAAAATATGAATTTTATTGTTACGACACACGATTAAAATTATATGCTCGTTTGTTTTAACACTTAACTATACATTTTTAAAATCATAATGTTGCAGTTTGTATAATAATATTTTTTTTCAATTTAACGATAATTTTAAGTAACAATAAGTTTTAACATTTCTTAATATTAGTATTTACACATCCAAATCATTTATCAATAGATTATATTTCGTATGTATGCGTACATAACATACCTATATTTATTTCAAATTTATATAATTTACTATACTTATTTTAAAATAAAGATATTAAGTATAATATACAATTCAATCAATAATACTTACGCCTTAAACTTAATATTGCAGCTCGCAATCGCCTTCACATATTTTCTTGCCTCATAAATAATGCCTCTATCACTTTTCCTTCATGTCCCGGAAGAGCAAAGTCGATGGAGGCTAAGTTTGGACTTGTTTATAAAGCCATATATCGCTTATGTAGGTAAAATTTCTACCACGGTAGTTTTTACCTACGAATTGTCACATTTAGCGTCGATTCCTTCCAACATTCAAGCACGTTAGCGTTCTAGGGCGTAAGTGTTTGTTGCATGCCCTTTATTGCCACGAATAAGCTCTGAGCAGAGTCTGTGCCCCGCCGACTGTCCCTGGTGTTCCTTGTCCGTTCTATCTCTGTCCGGGCGCCCACTCCTCGCGAGTCCTCCTGAGTATTATCTCCTTGATCAGTAACTCCACCCTTGTATACGACGCAGATATGTTCATAAAAATTTAAATCTAAACACGTTTATAGTCTTTTAGTCGAATCAGAGATAGCTTACAAATCTAGTTTCATATATTACGTTGTTTTCTTTTAATAACTAGTTATTCAGTCGATACGCAATAATCTTGGTGATTAAATATCACCGAAGAATCTCAACTGGACTTTCCATTTTAATATTTCGTAAATCCAGTTGATTGTTTTATTTATGCATACTCGTTGAAGTTATATGCATCAGAGTGAGATCATTGTTGCCGTTTGCCGATCAAAATATTGCACATTCGAAAATGTGGACGGAATAACTTGACTGATCACTGCGGAACCGTACATTATACCTACCGTCCTCACTAGACGGGTAGGTGCCCTGCCCTTTCTCTGAGCAGCAAAGGTCTACTTTGCTGCACGTCCCGGTGCACTACCCTGCCTTATTGATCGCATGCCTCCTTGTAAGGGTACGATGATGTGACCCTTCAGATACGTATAACAAACACAAAGCTGTGGCAAACTGGAAGACGGCAAGTCAATGATCTCACACCGTTTATGTCAGTCTATCTTAAACCTATCTCACTTACAAGTAATATTCACAGTCACCGACTGACATAGTTGCAATACAAGTCGCATGTTGTCACACAGTAAAGGCGAATCTACTGCGCTACAAAAATACGTGGGCAATAACTACGTAGTCAAAATACCAGCCACATTTGAAGAGCAAAAATATGTCTCCTTAAAATTTATACCAATACTTCTAACATTAGATAAAACTCTGGATAATATATCTGCGTAAAAGTTTAGTTGTCAGTCACGAGCCGCACTCCTTGTTGTGAGGGTTCGTGGTGGTGTGGAGCAAGAGCGCCTGTCGCCTGCGTGTGCTGGCGCGCTTGCGGGCGCGCTAGTCCCCGAAGCGCGTGCAAGCCTTCTTCCACTTGCACTGGGTGCACCAGAGGTCGCGCTGGTCCATGCCGTACACCTTGCGGCACTTCTTGTTGTCGGAGCGCGCGCGCCGCCCCGGGCTGGACGGAGACCCGCCTGTTGTGAGTCGCATGTGCTTCTGTGGAGAAGCACGATACTCAGTTATGCACTTGCCTTCTATTCTCTAAGCACCAGATGGGGGAGTGTTCGAGACAAAGTGCGATGGATTAGTGGTCACAAGTCACACGAATTGCTTATTTTAACAGTTTCGGTCCGGGTAAACGGTTGACAGGACCATGTAAAAAGGTAGAAGGAATTGCTTTATATCAATGTCTTTATAGCCAGTGAGCATTAAGCACACATTGCTGAGTATATATGTAGTATGGAGCCTTGCCACTACAATGTCGTCCTGTCGATATGTTTGAAAGTTGCTGACGTAATACTAATTATGACTGTGAAATATGTATAAAAGTAGTTTAGTATCTTACCGGTGAGTGCGAGGTGGACCAGGAATGCGATACAGGAATGCTTATTGGCCTCGCTGTTCCGTTTTGCATGAGTAGCCCTTGTCTGAAAAGAAATTACCCATTTAGTCATTTTACAAGAAGAATAATAATGATTAATCAAGACATAGGCATAGGTTCGATCAGAGGAGATTTGAGACAATCCGTCGCCGTCACCTTGCGCTCGGTGCAGTAGAACGGTTCCTCATGAAGTGGTGTGCAGTAGTTACCTGTAGGATCCTACCAGCTGCCGCTGATACTCCGGGTCCTCGTGCGGAGGGCGGCACATGTCTCGGTGAGAGAGTGTAGGCGGCGGCGCGGGGGCCATCACCTCGCGCTCGGTGTAGTAGAACTCTTCCTCATGGTCACTGTCGCCTTGCTTCTTCAGTCTGCAACAATGGGAGACCATGGTCAAATGATAATAACGAAGGTGCATGATAATAGCTAAGGTTAACATTTTGCGTAGTGGAAGTCTGAAGGTGAATGTTTTATTGTTGTTTGAAGCCACAGCCCCACTGCGGCGGAATAACCTTTTAGATGCTGCATTTTACTATATGCTTGGAGTTTTTGGATGAATTCATGCTATTTGGGAGGAGAAAACTAATATTATTATACGCTTTCTCCAGCTAGATTAGGTACCGCTAGAAGTCGCGTATAGAAGCCAGATTACGTTTTAATATTTAATAAAGTAACGAACAAGTTTTAAGTTAATCTGAACTGTTCTCTAGCAACAAAAAATATAAGTTAGTTAACACGAAGGTCTTATTCATCGAACTTGATCCCTTCAACCCGGGGCATTGTTGATCAATTGATCATTCATCGCCTATCAACTTTATGTTTCCGTGTCGCCCTGGCGTTATTTAATTTAACATTACGATGTCACTCCAATTCCCGAGCAAATGCTTCGAGGTTTCATCAGTTACTATTCAAGTCTTTCAATGAAAACAGGTGTTTTCAATCCAGGTCACATCTTTAACGGATTGTAGAATATACTCCCCTTGACGAAATCCTTGTAAAAGTGGGTACCTATTCATTAATTCTTAGCTATGGTTCTGTCTCTGTACCAGAATAGTAGTATCTGGTATCCTACAATACTTTCAGATCGTCAATTTGTACAAGGCAGGGGTTTATTCTGAGGGCTTTCCGGGAACTGGTGAAGTCCCATCAAGGAATGTAATGAGTAAATAACGAAACATCATCGATATTAAAAGAACTGGTAGGGCATTTAGTTACGTAAGCGGGCGGAGCGCGGGCGACCTTGCCTTGCTGCGCGCGGGCGTCGCCGCAACCTTGCTGAGGCTTCCGGGTCGCAAGGGCCGGCCTTTCAGCGTTCTGACTACAGCATTCCTACTGCTATACGTACAGAAATAAAACCGGCGCCGATTCTGACACTTTCTAGGTTAGGGACTATTGATATACATAGTCTAGCCGTTTTCGGTTACCGTGACTTACGGCTTTGTTTGGGCATTCAAACAAAGTCACTGTACTCCGATCTTAGCAGTATAGAACTGTTGATATTGTTAACGGTACTCGTATGAGGTTTTAAACCCGACATAATAAAGGATTGCTCTGAGAAATTAGAAAGGTATCTCATGTGAACGAAACCGCAGGTATCAACAAGTCCCACATAAATACCAACATTATTTTCATATCTGACACTAAAGTCCATGACAACATAAAGGTTGCTTGGTTTTTATTACATTTTGTGCGATATTATTTCGATCGTTATCAGCCTTGATTTCCTTATTATTGCTATGCGGAGAAACGAATGCGAAACTTCAAGACATTGAACTATACCTACTGCTATATGTAGACCTGCTGATTTTTGTAATCGTGTTATTCTTCAGTTCTATTGTGTTCCTGATTCTATTAGTAATGAATTAATTAATAACAAATTAAGCAAGAATTACAACCAAATAATATAAACACAAAATTGAACTAGTTAGGTACAAATTTACAATTGGAACAATTGACTAATTGCTTGCTAACTGCAGACTGTTACAAAAAATCTACAGGTAGCTCAAATGATCCATATCAATACCAGTCGGAAGCGTCCCGAAGATGCTGGTTGCATTGCCCCGCTGTATGGCAATGCTGATGCGCTTCGCCGCTCACTAACTCTCGGGTCACTAATCGCTTCGACCAGCTCAGATATTCTTTTTTTAAATCGAGATAGCCTCAGTATCTTGGTGTTTATTCGAAGGGTATGCATAGGTTCTGTCGAGACCCATACAGCCCCATTACTAATAACATTATGAAGATTAAATAAAACAAGTTGTGTGATAAATTTCATCAAGCAACAAGCTGCCATAAAAGTCAGCGATAACAATAACTTTCTAGTATAGATGCAGGAAATGAGATGTTTGCAGTGCATGCGAGCTGTAACCTTGCCAGCTGGCATTGCGCAATTACTGCTGTTAGTGCACACGTGCACTCACACCAACGTGACAAGGGCACACGTGACCGATGCATTTACGTATCTATGTTAGACTAACTAGTATCTAGGAACATTCCGTGATGTCCATGCAACGATTAATCATAAATAATGTTACGTGACATCATCGCAAGTCGTTGTTGTTTTTACAAATATTTACGGAAGAGAATTTAATATCGGATGTTCAAATTGTGATTAAAATAATTACCTACTATGGATTTGGATGGAGAGATATTCGATAAATTCAAGACTTTTCTGTAACAGCATCTGTACCTGTTGTTTTTACAAATATACATATATGAAAGAGAATTTAATATCGGATCTTTAAATTGTGATTACAATATTTGGTATGGATTTTGATGGATGTAGGATATTCGAGAAATTCAAGGCTTTTCTCTATCGTACACACTCTCTCTCTCTCTATCTACATCCTTGTATTTCTATTTGTTTCTTCAGTGACAAAGATAAGCTAGTAGTTCGGCCTTGGTATGAACTTACCCTAAGTGTGTGTTTCTTATGTGAGCTTCGATAGATGAGCATGTGTTGGTGTTGAAGCCGCATCCTCTCCAAGTGCATTCGAACACGACGCTGTTCATCTGGAACAACCGAAATATATATTAAAACATATTCCATGTAAAACTAAACACGGCTAGAAAATGGAGAATTGTATCTTGTCTTGTGCACTGGTTTGACCTATTTCCTTTCGTCCGGATATTCAACACGCAAGCTTAGTTGCTAATGATATAGGTACAATAATTGTGAAAATGACATTTCATATTTTTTGGTTTCAACAAAGAGATTTGAAGCCCTGATTGAAGTATGTAAAAGTATGAATAAAACAAAACAACAGCATCACCGAAGCGAGGTCTCGCCGGCGCGCGGCGCGGCGGCCGCCTCAGTCGATACGGTTGCCAAAGATTCTGCATCGACCTTCCGCTCAATGCCACATCATTTCAGAGTTGAACGCGCACATTTGTGTAGTGTGTGTATTCTGTTACCCTGAAGTCGGGCTAAAATTAGCACACGCCTGTTCAACTTGTCATCATAACAAAATATCTTGAATTACCGCATGAAATGTAAGCAACTCAGCGAATCGAGGCTTCGATAGCTGTTGCTGCCTGCATTGCAACCTGGAAACGAGGCTGTGCTATAAGTACCTATATCAAGTGCATTTGGAAGTAGGTCAGGTCACGGGAAAACGAGGTAGCGGGCGTCCGCGGGGAGGGGGATAAAGGCCGCGAACTAGGTCGCAGCACCACGGCCAAGGGTGGTCTGCGAAGGTTGCGCTCCTTTGTCTTCGTAGAGAGCCACTTTTAGAAGAATTCAATTGCCGCATACGTAAAGAACTTAAAAAACTTGAGTCATCAACAAACATCACGTTTTCATCATTGTATTAATATTCCAGCTAAATTTTAACACGCAAACACGAAAGTAGAGCAGTTATTTTGCGGTAGAGCAAGATAAATCGATGACGTAGGTTTTTCATGAATCAAACGGATGACACAATGGGATTCATACCCATGAAATACCCAGAAAACGGTATTTGTTACGTTGAAATACTACAGAGATATTAGCAAGAAGCAAATGTTTATGACTCTATGAGCGTTTCGGTGAATAAATGAAATCGGTGGCGGGGGTATGCCGTGGAACTCCCCTTGGAGTTGATGTCCTTCGACTCTCGCTGGAACATGGATCGATACTGCGGCAATGTAGCTGAGTGCTGTTTTGCGCGTGGTCAAATGAAAAACGGCAAGACACTAATGAAAAATGGCACGCCATCTATGTGTATACCCACATATTGAAAGTAAATTTTAAGGACAATTGCGCTTGTGTTGTGTGTATATAGAATTAGTTTGCCTTGTTTTTTTTTCGCGAAATCATCGTTAAAATATATTTGTTCTGTAGACTGATAGAGCTTCCGCGAAATCATACTTTTAAATTACTATGTGAGTATAAAAAACTGTTTAAATATAATAACTTTGATGATATGTAAAAATGCGTGTTCATCGTATTCAATTCGTTAATTAAAAACCAAACATAACATATAGAGCAAACTGCACTAGGATCCAATTGCTAATGCAAATAAAAATACTTATTGCTTATAAATTACTAAGAAAACAATGTGAGTTCCCTTCATGACACGCCATAAATTAAAAAAAAAGAACGTAAAAAAAACGTTAGAGAAAAATAAAGAATTTGATATTATATACAACTACATCAGTTTAGTAAAGCACAGAACTACCACAGTCAAACGAAATTATATATCAGGTACAAAAATATATGTTTTCATTAATGAATCTATCCATCCCTTGTACTCGGCGTGGGTGGATGGTGGGGAGGCGCGTGTAGCGACACCCCCTCCCTCCACTGCACTGTTGACCTACTTTCCAGCTCCAATAAATTTTATCAATCTAAGTAGTGCGATGCGGGATATTCCCTAAATACCAGGTTTCAATTTTGTCTTCGAAAAAGGAAGTTCTATGTTCGGCTGTATGAAGTTTTTTATGTATTTTTTTTTACTCCACACTTTTGACGTCGAAAAAGGAAGTTCTATGTTTGGCTGTGTAGGTTTTATATACGTATGTATGTTCGTCGATTTCTCTGTCAATTATGGACGGTTTTTGAAAAATCTTTCGATAATTTATAGAAATTGATCCAGAGTCCCATACACATTTTATTCCCGAGGGATTAGTAATTATCACGGAAAGAAGTGTAAAATTCTAAGTAGTTTTTTTGTTTAGTTTTTTCAGAACAATGATATTATCCCATCTTATATTCCTTTAAAATGTATATGAAAACGGCAGTTTATTGGACGTAAAATAGAACTCCATCCAAGTTAAACAAGAGTTTAAAATAACTATGATCTTCCAACACATAAATTCGGGCATACGTAAGCATTACGCAAGATAATGTTTGTTTACCTAAGTCAGCATTTCCATATGCATGTGAACAAATTTTAAACGATTGTGAACATTAGAATAAGTCCGTAAATCGCGGGACCGTCGCAGTGAGTAGGCCTCCTCTAGCTTCCCTGTGTGGGTGCAGAGTACAGTGTAGACGGCTTACACGTGCCGGCATTCATCTATGTGTGCAATGCAGTCGTGCCACTTCCACTTGCCAGTGTGCAGCGGTTATTTGTGCATTCGGGAATAGACACAGAATACTAATGCACTCCAGCCAGACCAGTATTATACTCGCAACGTTCAAGCGTATTTCATCCTACTGTTAGATAGATCAATGCTCATAAAAATGTTCAGCAATTTTCATAACCGGCGCATGTTTTGAATCGAGAAAACGACCAACATGGTTTAAATAGCGGAGATACATTTTGAGTGTCTTTTCAAACGTGTTCTGGTTACTCTAACGTACAACGAACGCGGCATGATTTTAAACCTATTGATTAACGTGTACTTACTCACGTTAACGCTTTAAGGTACCATATTACCACGGATAACTAAATAGTAATCAATCACGTTCAGGGCAATACATTTATATTTTTGTTTAGTTTATTGAGTCCTAAACAAAAAAACAAGAATTATATCTTTCAACTCAGCGCGGACTAGTACTTTTACCTTGTTTAAACTATGGCGATGAAGTGTAGAATGCCTTTGTATGTTTTTACATGATGTACATAGTAGTAAGGTGACTGGATGTGGGTTAGTTTGTACTGGAGGGGGTACCGGGAGTCCACACGTGTCGCAGTGGGGGACCACACGCGGAAATAAGGTTCGCTGGGGAAGGGGACTCCGTAATTCGTGTCTATTGTGTTTGTCACGCTGCAGCGTCGCATATTGTTTCCTTTTCTATCGGTAAATTAATATGTGGTAATGTTAATTATATATCATGGTAATAAATTGGTCAAATGGTCAATTGTACGTGAATATCGGATTAATTTCACAAGCCTACCAGTGTAGAAATGTACCTAATACTTACCTAGTAAGCCTTACGTTTATGGCTTCGCTCCAGGAGTAGGAATTTTATTAGCTTACGAAACGAAAGAAAAAGTGGAGGACGTTATGTTCTGCTGTATGTATTTTTTTGTATTTTCGTCGATTTCTCCGTCAATTATGAAACGATGTGGAAGATTTTTTCGCTATAGTATGGAGAATGATCTCGAAGTGGTCCCATAAAATGTTATTCCTGATGTATGTATATAAGTATTTATCCCGAAAAACTTAAAAAAACAGTTATAGATACTAAGAAATATCATGTCTGTTTTCAGTTTTTTGAACAGAATCAAAAGGTTTCGTTATCTATCTAGTATTTACACAAATTAATATTACACATTATGCTCTAATATTTATTTAGAAACCTGAATAAAAATCAATGGCTAATGAGTAATGACGCATAAGACCTCGCATCACAGTTTGGCATTGGCAACAACAAGATCATTATTTAATTCGACGGTGACACTGCGAATGTGAAAATTACGTTCGTATCTGATTGTCATTCAACTTTATCAATGACATTTAAAAATAGTTCTTATCAATGCTGTTATGTAGGTATATTATTAATTATTATTATTTTCATTATGAAATTTAAGGGAAGCTAGCAAGGGTGGGATTATTCGTAACGAATCGTATTATCCTTTGATACCTATCGCTAGTTCAAGCATCCATTCTAACCAACATTCACCTCCATCAAATAGCTACTGCGTTGCTATATAGTTATATACCCGAAGCCAGAAGCGTTCTTTGTCCAAATAATGTAAACAGGTAGAGTTCAATCAAAACTGAATCAAAAGGAACAGCTTTAGAGCACACAGTCCAACAGAGAAGCGCTTTTATAGAACGGACCGGCACAAAATGCCGGTTTGTTGTTGCGCTATCCCGCTCTACCGCTACCCGTGTCGAGTTAATATTGATTTGTTTTCATTGCGTCTCTCTTTTGCCCATGAGCGTACATGATATGTCGGTTTCGCCCGCGTGACCTTACTTATTCACACATAGAATGCGATACTCACACAAGCATAGCCGGATAAGTTGTTTTCCCATCATCTCCTTCTAGCGCTAAGAAACGAGGAAGCGCCCGGTACTTTTGTGCGCTCTAATCTTGGTGATCTTTATGTAGGCCAATGCACGGCTTTGTGGCTCTACCGAGAATCTACTAAGCTAAATTAAACAACGTTTTAACTACGACACGCAAACGCTTTTAAGCTAACACAAATTACGTTTAATTTTTTCTATGTTACGGACTCTTTGTCAAGACACATAACGGTGTTTTAGGTAACTCTACCTGAATAACTGGACTTTAAAGAATTTGAATACCAAGTAGTTTCAAGGAAGGTAACTAGATAAAATAAAGTAGATCAAACTAAATGTTTAAACCTATTATCAAATCATTTCTTAGCTATCATTGGAAAATTTACAGAGATGTAGAGCGCGAGAAGGGATCACGTGGATTGGCCGGTTCCAGCGTCCGTGTTTCAAAACACGCTTTGTCAACGAGGCATGTTTACAAACAAAGAGCCTCTAATGGCGGACCTTATTTATTCACTTTCCGGAAGAGATAGGCAACATCGACATACATTTTGGTGGAGATTTAGACTCGTTAGTCATTTATATAATTTATTATGAAATAAATCTTAAAAGTACCCTTTTATGTTGGTGTGTTTTAAGGAGAACTTCCTGCCAGCTCTACCTTGTCTAAAAGAAATAAAATATATCATTGAAATTATTTTGATTCCAAGCGGAATATAAATGCTGGGTGACCGGCTCTAAGTTTTGTTTAGTAACAAACGAAGATTTGAAATTGTGTGGAGTTTTCAGGAAATTATGATGCTCGACAACTTCACTTTGCTAAGATTGTGACACAAAGAAATTAGATGAGATAGCATGATGCATCGAGCGAGAGGGCGGCAAATGCGCCATGCGGCGTGCACCCCATGAAGCCAGGGGACTTTGTAGGTCACTGAACTTTTGATAGTTCAACCCCTCGTGCTTCGAACTTTGTAAGCATGTCAAAACAGTGAATTGAGCCTTTTGGAGGTTTTCTCAATAAAATCTTATAAACCAATTTTCTTAGTGTAAGTTATGCAAATCTGAAGACGTGGGTACCTACAAAAAATTCTGTGTTCGATGGGATTAAAAAGGGATGAAGAAAAGTTAATCGTCGCTTGGCCGTGGCGTCGTGCAAGCATTGAACCCAGGTCCGAAACACGGCGCGGCCTGTTCCCTGCGCCCCCTGCCTCGGCGGGGGTTCACCCTCATCACTTGACGTTTTTCTCTCAAC
Source organism: Eupithecia abbreviata (assembly GCA_943735965.1). Lineage (NCBI taxonomy): Eukaryota > Metazoa > Arthropoda > Insecta > Lepidoptera > Geometridae > Eupithecia > Eupithecia abbreviata. The sequence goes on from OX030976.1 coordinate 6,124,753, forward strand.
CTTCCAGCCGCCGACTCACACAAACATCCCACAATGTGGTCTTAACACATGAAAAATACCCGGTGGGTGGTGGCAAGAAACTTCACTGCGTTCGTTCGCCCCATCTTGTTGTGAGAAGTGAGCAGCGCATGCTATTGTTTGCTTATGCTTTCGAGACATATTTCGACGATGATAAATTTTTTTTTTTTTTTTTTTTTGTTATTTAATAAATAATGCTGGACAATTCACACAGCATTATCTAGCCCCATGTTAAGCAGAGCTTGTGTTATGGGTACTAGATAACTGATATACATAATACAATATATTACATAGATAGACATTTTTTATTATACATAGAAAACGACCAGATCACCCGAAACAAATATCTGCAGATCGTACACACATTTGTTCCGAGGCGGGAATCGAACCCGCAACCCCCTGCGTCGCAGGCGGACCTTCGCCCACCGCGCCACATCGGTCGTCAAATCGGATTTAATCGGATGATAAAATTGTTATCAAAGACGCAATTATAAAGTAGCGAATCGATCATATTGGTGTAATGCCAGGACTTAACTACTTACCTACAAATTAAATTAGATCAAAGTGAAGACAAATGCACGTGCCCGAGTCAAAGGTGACTAGCGTCATTTGTCCTAGTGAAATGTGTTTACGACGTGCGTCATGGTTGGTTACTGCTGCGTTCAGATATCGGTCATCGCTTTGGGCAGTAGATTCTTTCGGCTTCAAAATTATTGTTTTGTTTGTAAAGTATGACAATGACACTCACAAAGTGATTCCATTAGCATGAGTCACTGGCTCGATGGCTGACGGCAACGATCTGGGAAGGTGGTTAGATGACGAATCAGTCGTGGGGCAGTCGCTATTCGCCGAGTCGGGGTAGAACGCCGGTTCTTGGTCACCGACCTCTACAGGTTCTAACTTGTTACAATTTCACTTTTTCTTTCTACCCGGCAGGATAGAATTACTTGTTCCAGGCATCTCTCTCGCTCATCGTTGGATATAAAGATTGTATCAGACAAAGATGTTTAAACGGTCAATTTATTGTGGAACCTGCGTTTTAAAAGTTAAAAGTCTATACAGCGGTTTTGTTGTGATATCACTGAGAGTTTGGCAAGGCGTCAACTATTAATGTGTGCATACTTTGAATTGTATAAAACGAGGTACTTGAGGAATTTCGTTATGTTTTCCGACAGTGCAATAAATATTATTTCGTGAAATGGGGTTTGTTGAACCCGCGGGACTACTTATTATCGCGACTGATGAACTCGTCACTGCCATTGTTCCAGTCTGCGATACGTAACCGCATTTCGATACAATAATTGCCTGACGCCGGTGTCATGTCTTGATGTTTGCATTGTTTTCTATCAGGATTCCAAAACTTTCGGTTACATTCAAATCATGTTATCAAAGACGTTGTTTTTTTTCTAACATATTTATTAACTTATTTTACTGGGTGACCCAAACATATCTTTACTTTATGGTAATGTTGGGTAACTAAGAAAACACTTGGCTTACTCATTCGTATGCAATCCTGAGGTTCTTAATACGCGTCCAATACAAATGTCGTCATCGCAGGTCCTCCGGTTCAAGGCTTTGATATGGAGCGATCTGAAGTGCATAGCGAAAGATCATCTAGCCAGCATAAGTGTAAACAGTTGAACTGTCAAGAACGGCCAGTGAACCGGTCTCGGAGTCATTGCCCTGCCAATGCCGGTTAAAAAAACGCATTGCCTCTATCTATCCGGCGACGACTGGAGACGTGCTTTTATTTCAAGAAATATAGCGCCCAATAAACATTACTTTTCACACATAGCTGTCACGAATTGTTGATAATTCGCTTCTGTTGCGCAGACCCCGAACTACTACAAATATGTTTGGAAAGAATGGTGAACAAGCGAAGGTTTTTTTCAAAATTAGTTTTGGTTGGTATGTTGCTCAATTTACAAAAAATAATCCTTGAACGTTTGAAGTTTTGCAATAACTATTGGTAAATATCTAACTAAAACGTTTATTAAAATTGCCATTGCCACATTTGCCACCCACAAAATGTCGTGTGACACGCGAAACGGTAACTATAGTGCTTCCTTTGTTCATTTTAATTGTGCAAGGTGGTAGAAATAATTGCCCAATGTGGTAACACACCCATAATGACCGTAACCGCATCTGGTACATCCTACAGGCCGTGCTAGTCAATGTCTCTTCGGACGGTGCTTTTGACCGCACCAAGGCCGTCAGGATAGGGGTACGTGAACTTGATGACGTCTTCGCTCTTTTGCCTATTTTAATTTGGAACTCGTTTTTGAGTTCTTAAACCAGGACTTCATGTAAATTAAATTTTAAATTTTTGCAGTTTTGATAAAGTAACCAATTGATATTATACAGTGTTATTAAAACGAGGGAGACGAGTGGTGCGAGGACGATGACCTGTAGAAAAAGATAGAGCGACAACAACTGTGAAGTTCGTGCAGTTCTATACAAGTGCAAGAAACAAAAGATTTCGTTTTTCATTATATTTTTTCGAATCGACTTATTTTTGGTGTTCTACATAATGCTCTTTGCATTTTAATCGATTTTAAAAGGAAAAGGTAGTTAATTGGCCGGCGGAGGATGATGTTTATGTTTTATTTTATGTGGATACTTCCAATAAGAAGCAAAGATGTTGGCTGTGACGCACACCACAATGATTGGGATCTGGCCGATTGTTTCATGTTAGTTCTGAATCTCAGCATGGAACCAAACCAGTTCCTTACTGAAGCAACGCATTACGCAGGTACTTGTATGCAAGTAGGTCGTCCGTGGCTACTGGCTACAAGTAAGCATACGAGTATAACCTATTTCGCTTGTTGCACAACTCTATCTACCAGGGCCACTTACCCGCCTAGTTGAATTCGCTATACTAGTCACTTGTACTAGATACTCATTCGATCAATAAATTAACAAACATGGCTGTTCACTTTTTGCGTTATCGACAATAAAATGAAACATTCCAGTTGGAGTAGGTAGGTAGTATATTGATACCTACTACATACATTCATACATTGTCTGGCGTTTATTAGGTTATAGTCTCGACTCTACCATGTTTCCTAAAGGATTTCACACACGCTTGAGTTTAGAGGAGCCCAGATCATAAATATTTAGGCAATTGACGGTATCAAGCGTTTGTTTGACAAAGTGCGACCTACTTAGGCGACACACTTTGATAGAGCAATCGTTTGTTGTTACTATTGTGTTCTAATTTTGCATGCTCTAACTGTGTACATACAGTACAATAATTTTGTAAATATAAATAAGTCGTAGCTTGTTTACGCACATATTTCTTCTATGTACATATTTATATTGTATAATTATCAATATATTTTTAAGTTGTTTTCTTGTAAATTGTTTCTAATGTGTCATAGACATAAGGCATTTTCTATCAATCTACTCTAGATTATTGGTTTCGCTTCCTATCTCAATTATTCCAAAGCGACATTTATTACTGCTTATATAAACGCGTAATATACAGTATATAATATTTAGATCTTGCCTAACTCCCTAACGTAGGGTTTCTACGTAAGCGTTGGTCCACGAGAAATAACAAAAGTACGATTGTTATCGATCGCACTAATATCAGTTGCGTAAGTCGTAAATTGACGCGCAATTGGTTGACAAAACGTGTTGGTGATGGTTCGTTGCGCATGGGCCGGATTTCGAGTCAGGGGGGCAAGGCGGGCAACACTCTGATTGACACATTCTGACGTCACGTCATGTAGAGGCCTTTTCATATCAAGCTTTCTCGTCCCCTGGCTAGCGAGGACGAGTGAAAAACCTTTATCTCGTGTCTTTTGAGTTACTTCAGAGCTCAGAAGTCGTTCATTCTTATAAACCGGCAATCGTTGAGGCCAGTAGCTATTATTGATATCACCGATATATGCAAATTTATTTTAGTCATTACCGCAGTAGTAAAACAACAGGCACATGATTAAAGGGTTTAAATATGTAAAGTCGAGCCGGTTGCTATCCGGCTAGAAGGACGATCAACCGTTTTATAATTTAATTGTATATTAAATCGAGGCAGTCGACGAGCGGATAGAGATCATAATACGAGTGGCAAGGACCGCGCGGGCTCGCTGAGGCGGCCATTTTTTAATTCCGGTGTTGCCATTTACACCTAATGTAACTGTTCAGCGAGAAGCGATCCACGTTTCTAGCGGCGCTGTTGTGCCTTCCGCGTTTTAAAATAGATGCACGAAGGTCGTTCCATTATTTGCGTTGAAACTTACCGCTATCATTTAATACAGCATAAACCTTGAATCGAGACGTATACAAGTACTATAAAATATAATGTATTTACATATTTTTTACAACTGGTAATCTAACGGCGCATGGAGCGAATCTATGAACAGATTGCGGCACAGAATTGGGTAAGGTATGCTATCAGTTAGTTTTGTGATATTTGAAGGTTTGTTTAGGCTGAATAGACAGTCGATTGTTACGTGATGGGGAGAGGTTGTATTAAACTGGAAGTCACGTTGCGCACGCGCTGTTCTCCTATATTTCTCAATTCACATGAGCCTCGACTGGCATGGCACGATCGTTTCAGCGCAGTATCTTACATGCTTGCACTTATCAACATTTTCAGAGATACATCACGATTATCGAGCGATATCATTTAATTTGTAGAAGAAAATAAATTATTATTTATAGTTGTTAAGTTGTTATTGTGTAATTTCTTGAAATTTTCTTTTATGAAGTGCCTTGTCTACTGTGTTATGAAATAGCATAAAACAATTTCGGACAGTGGAGACGCAATACTAGGTACTAAATACGAAGAATCTACTAAGCACAATAATTACAGTGACCGTGAGTACGCGGAAGTCTCCTTGCCGCTTCGCAGATAACATTTGCTGTATTTTATCAGCGGTAAGCGATAATATGGCCTTCGTGTTACACGTATCTACTTACCACGTGCCACTGATTAATACATGTGTATATTACGATCTCAGAAGATACCTAAGCCCTAGGAGCTACGAGCTAAATATTACCCATTACTTGTCACTTATGCCAATGTATGTGAAAACCTTTAGCGAATTGGTAACAGACATAGAAATTATTATAAGATTGATGACGTTAATCGCAGTACTGACTGGTGTACGGGGCGTAATTAGCCTCACAGAGTCTTATGATCGTAGTGGTGTCGACAATAAGTCAGCGCCTATCTAATTTTGAGTGGTAAGGCGTTAATGCTGAGCCGAGACCTTTTTGCAGCTGTAACATTCAGCAGCCTTTTTGATAAATATTTGTAACATACAGAAGCCTTATTGAGAAATATTTTGTGCAATTGTTTTCTCGTCATAAGTTAATTATGTTATTTTTATTCAAAATACCTATTACTATGTTTTTTTTACTGCAGTATGAAATAAATTAATGCTTTTCCCGTACTGTTACTGTACTGCTACCAAAGCTTGCTGTGTGACACGTTACATTACGCTCCCCCGTAACATCTCAACCGATCGACAAAAAATAACAGAATTTATAGCTCTTAGTTCAAATACCTAACAAAATACGATATTGTCATAAACTAATCGCAGCAGCTGTTGAACTGTCCTGTCTAAACATTCTTATTGTTTATATAAACGCTAGCCGATCGATTGTTCAAACGACGAACTAATTATCATAACTCATTTATTGTTGAAATATGCAGTAAGATAGCTAGAAGAAAGATCTAGGCTAACACCGTTATAGATGTAAAAACTCGACGGGAATCATTGAGTACCATGCAGAACGGTAGCAATTTCCTTGAGACTTAAATCAAACTGGGAAAGGTGGCCTCGAGTTGCTAATGTAGGAGTATACGCCTTTAATGAAATATTTCCCAGCCTATGGGTGCTCAAGCATGATCTGTTTCACCGCTATCCGGACTTACGCACCGTTTTGTTCCGCTAAAACGTGTGCTAGCTTTCCGCTTATTGATTACCACTACTAGCGGGCTGCAGAAATACAAGCAAGCTAGAACATTTAGTAATAACGTCAGTTCTCTATGCTTTTTATTATTTCTAAGCTAGTATTGTTCTAGGTATTACGTGTTCGAGGTTACACGTGCACACGATAATGCCGCTCGTGCAGTATTAAACGTTGCACCCGCTGTAATCTCTCGCTCACCTTATCCGTCACCAACCGATTTTTACGGTAAATGCACTCCGCAACGGCCTTGCCGTGACATTTCCGTAATAATACAAGGACGCTGTATGTGATTTCCACATTATAAATCCGCTTTCAAATAAATTTAAATTACGTATTTTATTGCTCTTCGTAAAAATTAAAACGTTCACCTTCTATGATGATATTAAATGGCAACATTGTAAATTAATGTGTGCCTGTTGTTAAGTGAGCAATGAACGACGTATTGGCAAGCTCACTATGCAAGGATCTGAGCTCTAAGTGCGCATGAGCAGTGCTGTGATGCAACTGCACTGGTATATTGTTACGCTGGTTACCAGCAATGACGTAGAAATAAACAGCAGAGCCAGTAGACACTGCGCACGCACAGAGGTGGGGTGGATAAAACTGAGCGTTATGACGACAGCTGATAACTAATAACGTGCCTTATCATATGACGCCTATTCAAATTTCCATTTTGAACGCATACCTGATTCCTGATTTCAATGTTAACATGTAACCGCTCCAAACATGGTTTTATTGTATATAGCTGTATAGCAATCTAACTGAAATTATATCAAATGCATTTATAATAGCCACAGCCAATAATAGTTGAGAATTGCATTGCAACAGTTGCGCCGGCACCGGCATGGCAACTCGTTCTTGGAAAGAATTATTGAAGCCAGGAACGAACGGCCGGTAGGCGGCTCACGTCACGAGAAACACAGTCCAGCATTACTGCAGTATTATTGCTGTGCACTTTTACGCAGAACAAAGGGCTCCTGGGAACGACATACCTACCGCAATGACTGTTGCCTTGCTAGGGCTAATTACATCTATGCACGTGCATTGTCTGCCCCATGCATGAATCTCAGCTCGGGGACTTTTTGCAGGGAATAATTAGCATGTTGTTTGTATCTAATGAGGCTAGCCGATTAGACATACGGAAATACAAACCAAATGTGGAAGCGTACATATATGTATATTTGCATCGAATGCAGGCAGAGCGCTGGCAAGGCCTTGCTTCGCTCTAATAGCTGTGTCCTCAGCCAAGGTCTGCGAGCTGACGTCAGGCACCTACGCTCGGTAACAAGAGATTTGCACCTACTTATAAACGTTACGATACACCAGTTGCTAACTGCGGGTTATAAACGGAGATGCTCTTTTGTGCAGGGGCTGCGGCTAGCGAGACGTGTGCATAGGAGTGCGTTCTGTAATGTGGAGCGTCCAGGTAGAGAGGTGGCGCTGCCGGGGCGAGCCGGTCGGGCTAAGTGGTGCGCGGCCGGGAACAGGTTCCGATCACATGTGGGCAGGTCGCCGACCCCGGGGACGATAATCCGAGCTGGCACCGCCGGTCACCGGTACTCCGCCCGGTTGCTGACGCCATGTCCGATGACCCATCAATTATCATAGCAAAAATAATAGCACCATCTAAATCTAACTGATCATTATAGATAAGACTGGTGGGGGGTTTAACGATCTGGTAGAGATAGAAATAGAAACCTACAGGTATCTTGTATCAAGTAAATTATAGTTAAGGATAGGAAGCGTATTCCATCTAAATGTTCCACATCAATGTTAGGCAGCACTTAGCTATAAAAAGAGCATGAGCAGTTGGCAACGTTACTTGAATATTTAGCTCGGCGACACCGCGTCTGGGGCATACCATTGTATTTGCTGCACCAATAATAGGTTCTCGGTGAGCAAAGTCAAACGTTGGCGTGGGCGGACAGCTGTGATGCTTAGATAATACATATTCAGTACAGATACCAGAGCCCTAATTACACCAAACTAATCGCTTCACCATAACTATAGTATCGTCTCAGATTCAAATATTTTGGCATTTTTCCTGTGATGAAAAACACACTACAGATCGAGGAACGCGTGTCAAAAGTGTCTAGCTTGAAACCATTCTATCAATATATCCGTGCACATAGCACCGCACGCACTATCTAGAGTTTCTTTCATCTATGGAAGATTCTGCGACGATACTATTGTCATAGTAAAGCGATTGGTTAGCAGAATTCGGCCCCAGGTACTTCGCACTTCTCTTTGTGCCAGTCCGGGGAAGTTCCAGCATTCGCTTTGTTCTTGATACAACTTCAACACTTTACACTTATTTCACAGGGCTAGAATAGAACAATGCGATATAATTTTAGAAGTCAGTTACAAAACTGCCTTTTCCTTTCCTCGTAAGGCGTATGTTATCTGATTGTTTCGCTACAATATAGTTGTATTTCTTACGTTCGTCTTTTTATCACGTCAGAAATCAAGATTAGGGAAACATCCTGTAACTACTGACGGACCATTTGATGAGAATTCAATACACAATTCAGAATTTATGAGGCTGGGTTTCACGACCATAGCCGGCTAGACTTCTCGGCTAGTCTAGCGGAATGCAATGACGTCATGCATCATTACCCCTCGGTCACATTCAAATTTACAAAGGTAGGTAGCTCACGAAAGGTCGAACGAAGCCCGACGTTTTAGTATTACTCGTCAGAGTTGGCATGTGAACTCTATTGTATATTTAAAGTTGAAATAGCATGAGTACAATATTATTAATGCGAAAGTTTGGATGTTTAGTTATATCGATGGATGGATGTTTGTTATCTATACTAATATTATAAAGAGGAAAGGTTTGATTTTTTTGTTTGTAATGAATAGGCTGCGAAACTAATGAACCGATTTAAATAATTGTTTCACCATTGGGAAGCTACACTATCCGTGGTAAACATAGGCTATATTATATTTTCAAAAAAGTTAGGGATCCGTACTAAAACCGTGCGAAGCCGGGAAGCTAGTTGTTATTAATTTTCTAGTATAATATTTTGTAAATATTTTATCTTGTAAATTTAAGATAAGTCTCATTCATAACTTAGACGTAACTTTCTTTGTTAATAAAGACAAAAGTGTTTTGTAGAAAACTCCTATTTATTTATTTATTTTTATCTCCCAGGGTTACATAAAGGCTCACATATGTACATATGTTAGATTCTTGTTGCTGTTCTTTCGAATCTAGTACCCAGCTGCCAAGTGCCAATTCACAAGTTTCGTTGCCACGTCATTGTAAATAGGCGTTACGCAAGAAGTGTAACAGAGTCCCCGCTCGCCCACCAGTGGAACACCGAGCCGCCAACATGATCAGTACAAGGTTACAGCCACAGATTGTGAGTAACCTTACGTCACGTGTGGGCTTGCCAATACAATAATACAATCCCACTGGGTTTATCAACGGCTCCCGTGTACTTTGTTATTCTTAATCGGAGAACAGAGACAAATAAGGTAAACTGGTTTTGACTGCAATGCCTGATGTACATGTGAAAAGAAAATTATGGTAAAACGAAAAGGACGAAACTATCATACAACTTTCTACGAATTATAAATTTTTTATTTCTTCCGGGTGTTCTGGTCGTAATCTATATATAATATAATATTTGTGTATGTAATCTATTGTATTAAGTATATCAGTCGTCTAGTATCCATAACACAAGCTCTGCTTAGATGATGTTGTGTGGATTGTCCAGTATTATTTCTTATATTTATTTATTAAGAGCTTTCATTATCCAAGCTACTGGGGGAGGCATATGTCCAGCAGTGGACTGATATAGGCTGATGATGATGATTAGCCAAGCTACAAAAGTAGAGCATTCAAATTGAAACTAAAGCTTTAACGCAACGGAGTAACGTTAATCATAGCAAATTATGATAGTTGATGACGGCTAAATGACTACCAAGGATCCAATTGGTATCCAGGGTCGTTATTGCGTGGGCGGGTGGACACGCGGCCTTTTCCACACGTTATTACAAACGTCGTGTGGGTGCGCATATACTACGACAGAGCTGTCAACTCTTGTCGGACGCAGGAACAATGTCCGTGATATCCGAAACCCTATTTCTCTACCCGGTCATTAGTGAAAATGTAACTCTCTTAGCAACCGCTGCCTTGTAGCTGTCGTCGGTTTAAATGAATTACATAAAATTATGCTAGATAATTCACATAGTATCATCTAGCTAGCTTTTACTGGGTACTAGATAACTCTTATACTTAATACATATACTACATACTTAATACATTAGTCTGCAGTCTGTAATGTATTAAAAAGGTACACAGCTCAAAGGTAAAGCTCAGTTAGCTCAATTGCTTCAATTCAATTGTAAATACTAAATACTTACTAGTTCTTTTTATTATTTGATTGTAACTTTCTTTGTTAATAAATATAGTTACATATTAATTTATTTATTCGTTTATTAATACAGACAATTACATCCATACATTACATAGTTGTATTTTTTTTATTATACACAGAACATAGAAAACTTTCAAGAGCGCTCAGAAGAAAAATCTGCAGATTGTACCTACAAAAATGTGTCCCGAGGCAGGAATCTCAACCGCAACTTCCTACGTCGGGGACCTTCGCCACTGCGCCACAGAGGTCATCACAAGTATTTAATTATTGGAATTGAAAGTGAGCGCTATCTAATGCCAGATCGAGATGTGCCATAATATCTGTAAGCCTATTGCTTTAGTCGGTAACTCACGCGGCAATAAACACGTTTATGTCAATTTTACAATGGTGTTGCATAACCGGCCTGCGCTGTGCCTTGACATTGTACGACACAGTGAACTGCGCACGTGGCTCGTAAATCATAATATTATGTGCACATGCGTGAATGGCACATATCTGTTTGTTTTAGCGCAGGCTGCTGGGCTCAACTCTCCACGTGTATGATAACGGCGCAACACTTACTACCAGTACCTTGTAGACTTTGAGCGCGCACTGGGCAAGAACCTTTACCCTCACTACATAGTATAAAACAAAGTCGCTTCCCGCTGTCAGTCTGTGCCTATCCTTTGTTTGCTTAGATCTTTAAGTGAACTGTAATGTTTTTATGAGAAATAAAGTTCTTTAAACCTAAACTACGCAATGGATTTTGATGCGGTGTTTTTAAATAGATAGAAGTGATTCAAGAGGACGGTTTAAATTAATATATGCATTTGCACCCATGCGAAGCCGGGGCGGATCGCTAGTTGAATAATAAATGCCTCCGCAAATGTTGTTCAAGAAGTCGCAAGTCATCTTCGGTTATATATTTTCAAGTCCAGTTGCAGATGACATCACAAACACTTTTTTTTATATTAGCGTGTGTAGACAATTACAGATTCATAACTGATGCATGCAACAATTTTCTATAATCATGCGCTGCATGACAACAAATACTGGATAGTATTAAGTCGTTATAAATCATTTGTATTATTGTTTTTGTTTAAAGAACCGTAAAATATAATAGTTTCGACGCGTGTTGCCAATAAACATAATGTACATATTGTCGTCATAAACACTATCAGCGAAGTGCATAGTGTGCCAGTGACTCTTTATCTAAAGCCTGACTTTAGAAGACAATAACGGCTATTTGATTTATAGAATGCACACGTAGTCATAGATAGCACAAAGAACATCGCACTAGATTATAATATCAGCTGCAAATACCAGATAACACTTGAAATTTCATCATTCTATTAAGCTTGACTTCATTCGGAATATAATAATCAAAAAAAGTTCACATCATCATCTAGCCCTAAGCTAAGCAGACCTTCTATTATGGGTACTATACGTAGATAACTGTAATTGAAAATATCTTGAACAAATATCTTTCTGCAGATCGTATAAACATTTAAAGATTAATTTATCAGGTATTTATCGCGTACCTTTTGTTTGATTTTCCCTTACGTTTCCATCGCGTTACAGCGAGCGTAGTCGCCCCGCGACCAAGACCATAATATGTTGACAAATCGCGAAAGCTTAAAAAGTCGTATAAACATTTTTCCGCGAATATAAGAACTCAAATAAATTTCATATGTGAACACCAATTGGTGAAATAAAGCGGTAAAGAAAGTAGGAACTGCTGTACGCGTGGCTATGGTATGTGTACCCGTATAAAAGGATATTATGCGACCGCCGGCAGGTTTAGGTATCTTGCATTAGCTAGTCCAAGTCGTGATGTAATGCCATTCAGAGGGACGTGCACGGGTAATACCAACGAACACCTGTTGCGAGAGAAAGTTGCACCAAACGACCATTCTAGAAATATCTCCCCGAAGGCTGGCTAATAGCTAATAGCACGACGACGTTTTGCGGGTTCGATTCCCACCTGATGCGATCTGCAGATATTTGTTCAGGGTGTTCTGGTTCGCTATTTATGTATAACTAGGTGCGCCCCTCGGCTACGCGTGGCAATCTATGTGTCAAATAGTTTATAAACCTCCCTCTTGAACCTCACACTATTTTAAACAACCGCATCATAATCCGTTGCGTAGTATATCAGTCATCTAGTACCCACAACACAAGCTCTGCTTAGCTTGGGGCTAGATGATGCTGTGTGGATTTTCCAACAATATTTATTTATTTAATACTTATCTCAGAGGTAATTCGACGAAGGAACTTGAGTAACGTCATTGTCATTACCGTATTTGTAACAAAACTGATTACGAAGTAATGTCAGAGCTTTATAGTGCATCTGTACTGCTGAGTCCGGGGTGTGCGTCGCAATCACAATAGTCACAAAGAGTACACGAGATATATTAAATCTGAAGGCAATTAAAATAGGTTTCAGTCGGACTTTACCTATTACTCATTCTTGTGCACTTGAGAATCTAATTGCTTTGTTAAAACAAAGGAAGTCGTATTGGTGTAGACTGCAATTCCGCGTCACAATGAAAGAGACTTAAAAGGCGAAGGAAACCCAAATGGAAAATTGCTCGAAGCAAATATGGCAGTGTTGTGCTTACGCTGGCTGTAATACGAAAGCGAGTGCTAAGTGTGTCACGGTCTAATTGGAGTTCTGACAGGGCGGGGTTTTGTAACATGTCCCACTAATATTGTAAATGCGAACGTATCGTAAGAACAACCGTACCCGTTAGGTAAAGATTATTCCTAAAACTACTTAAGCGAAACCTTTAAATACCATACAATTTACACCTAATTATATTATCTTACTTGCATCTACTTAAACACGCCAGCTTGATTAAGTATAAATTGTTAGCATCATAATTAGCTCAGTAGCTAAGTACCTAATAATTTCCATAAGGCCTTTGTTCGTACTTTTTGCTGGGGAACTTGAAGGCTGTTTCCGCGTTTTTGTTGGAACCATCCGTATATTCTTGGTAAACAATCATAAAATTGAAATGGCAATGAGCGCGACATAGGTAGAGCTTGCGGTAAAATTTCACAAGCAACCTTTGCTTAACTTGCAGTTGGTAGTATCTATTGGATCTTGTAGCATAAAGATATAATACAAAAGATATCCTTATTGATCACGATGATAATGGACATATAATAAATGAATGCAGTTTAGTTGAGTTGGAAATAACCAGGTATTGAGATCATGCAGAAATTAACTCTTAAACGTTTGTATCGTTTTGGTGGAAGTGCGATGTTAAGCCATAATAAACATCTTCTTAATAAGCACCGAAAGCCGGGTACTAATCGGTGTTACAGCGTGTAATGTATTATCTCATTCGCAGCGAGCATTAAGATCCGATTACAAAAACTGGCACAGCACAGTGGGTATCAGACCCGCGTATTCACTCCGCCAGCACGGCCGCTGTCTGTCGACGTATGCACTGTAGGTATAAATACGTTTCTACACACTGAACGGTTTTTGTCCGCCAAAGCACGTGTCTGACACGCTCAATGTCTGTAGATATAAAACCTTTAAACGTCAAAAATGCGTCACGCTGCGAGCGCGTTCTTTCCCCGTACTGTTTGCACGAATGCTCGCTATGATACGTAACATTACGCACCGTAACACAAGGTCTGTACCCGGCGAGGGAGGACCAAGATTATAAATTCAGGGTAAACATACACAACACATAGATGTGTGTCGGAACAGGAAAAGGTCACACAGTATACATTGGAAGGTAAAGTATAGAAAGAATAAGCAAAGATGATGTGGGTATACGTACAAGGCTTACCCTCTTCTTGCGTGGATGCAAGTCCTCGTAGTCCATAGCGATGCCTTCGTCGCTGAAGGAGGACGAGGCTGGTGGTGGAGATGGTGTGCCGGAGCGCCAGGAGGAGCCAGAGCTGCTGCTCGCGCCAGGAGACACGGAAGAACGTTCTCCCCATCCTGCACCTAGACAAAACAATGTTTTTGAAATAAACAGAACTATCAGCAATTATTGGGCAATTCCATCGCTGTTATGTAGAATTATGGTAAATGCACAGCCTGTTTTTTAAGACGATGAAATAATAGTATTATCTAGCTATCTGTCTACTTCAGTGCCCAATTCTTCTAAACTCATCACTTCACTATAGCTATGGAACCATTGCAGATTGCCACCATAGACGTTGAGTTAAGAATATCTCGTCGCAGAATAGCCATATAGAAATGTGGCGATTTTGCGACGATACTTTAAATAAATAAAATAATAAATAAATAATGCTGGACAATCCACACAGCATTATCTAGCCCCATGGTAAGCAGAGCTTGTGTTATGGGTACTAGATAACTGATATACATAATACAATACATTACATAGATATATATTTTTTATTATACATAGAAAACGACCAGAACACCCGAAACAAATATCTGCAGATCGTACACACATTTGTTCCGAGGCGGGAATCGAACCCGCAACCTCCTACGTCGCAGGCGGACCTTCGCCCACCGCGCCACATCGGTCGTCAATACTTCGTCTTTATACTTATACTGTATTTTATCTATCATAGTCAAGCGATTGTTTTAGCAGAATTAGGGCTCTGACGTCGTGATCGTGACCTGTGATGGCAAATCTATGCCGCTAAACGTTCTCTGGAGTCCTTAATAGTCGGGATTTGAGTCCGTCACGCCACAATGTCGATCAATCGTGGGTAAGTAAGACTCAAGTCGATCGATGGTCATGGCGCATGGTACGTATAAGTCGTAGAGGACATTATTCTCAGAGTCATTGACTTTTTAAAAGCCTATTCATTTAGGAGGTATTGTTAGTCTACCTCAACGTTTTTGAAAGTGTACAAAGAAATTGAAAGTCTGAATATTAAGCTATTTAATTAGGCTATTTTAATTGCTGTCGGTGCATGGTTTTAATATAGTGCTTGTTTTTTAATTCCCTCGACAAAAAAAGAACATTGTTAAAACGCGCGGATTAAACGCAATAAATAGCTAAGCGGAACTGTGAGCCACTTTCACTAAGAGGCTATTTTCTAGCGCACATGTGTATGTGTATGCAGAATCAACAGTCGCCGGTCTCAAGAGGCCTCGTAAACTTTTATGAAGGAATAAAACGCCGAAGCTCTGCTTTACGATTGCATAATGCAACCGATGATGCTTGCATCTAAATTAAGCTCATGTTTTATTCACAGAAGGATTTAATGCTATTAATTTATTTATACGGCCAGTTACATTAATGTTTCGGCCGAGAACAAAACAAAATGCTATGATAGGAAATCCAAGCGACAACGGATTTTAGAGTATCTACCATACAACATTTTACTCATCTTTTATTTATTTGATTTATAGCGTCGGTATTACAGGGCAGTCGGATTGCTTTTGAATTACTAATGCAAAAGCGGTTAGATTAAAAATACAATACTAGAATAGCTTTCAATGCTGCATAGAAAATTGCTTCAAATATGCTACTAAACGAACAAGAGCACATATTTGATAGGTGCTCATCATGAGAACAGTGTAACCACCAAATACCTGTCTAGACCTTGTCTAGACGACGTCTAGACGCTATCACACTTTGCAGATTTAACTCTCGACACTGGACTGCTGTTTGAAAATTACCATTCCCTTAGCATTACAGTATTTACTTGAAACAGCTGTTTAATTAAAGCATAAATTGAAACAAAGTTACCAAAGAACATGAAGTAAAACAAGCATCGTAGAGCAAAGTTTCAGAATTATATAAGTGAAGAGCCAACAGTGGGCGAAGGAATTTAACGCATAACTATGACGTAAAGTAACGGCGATGTGATAACAATGGTAGTAAATATGGGAAAGAGTAAGTACCGGTGCTACTGCTCTAGGCAAGTCAAATGCCGCTGGGTGTTGTGTGCGACTTACTGGGACGCGGCGAGTTGGGCGAACAGCTGAGTGACATGAGGACCAGGGCAGCATTGCACTCGTTCATCTGGTCATTGGGCTCCCCGTAGCCAAGGTCGCAGGACCCACTGGGCCCGCGTTTTCTGGATCTAAAACAAACATTAAATTTTGAGCAACACACACAAACAATCGCTTACAACGATGCAACTGCAATCCGAACCGGCTACATCAATATATAAAAGTTTATGACCGTGTGAGTAACAAATTAATCTCGGAATTTGATAGCACGTGCATTTATCTAAGCAACTAAGAGATGCAGCAATTATAGTATTCTTAGAACCAGTAAGGTAGAGAATATAGTATTTAATAGGGAGGGAATATTGTAGTGCAGGACGGGGCGATCGATTTTTCGGAGAACGCATTACGGACCTTTCTGGGAAAAATCAATAATGATATATTTTTTTCTGTTCTCCAGATTGTTAACGGATCGATGAATATTTAGGACTGCGAAGGCATATTCAATTACCTACTCAGTTCCAAATTTAAAGAGTCTCTTGTCTTTGAGGAGTTGATTTCAGTGTCGTAAAATTAAATGCTGCCGCCCCTTTACAATGGACGGAGTACAATCAACAAGTCTAGACTAAAAAAGGTTGTAGTTCGAAATTAGTTTATTGACCCAAAGAGCTGAAGTTTTTGCGAAAGGTTGAGGCTGGGAGGGTGCGTCGGGTTGCGTAACCGGCGGCGACCTAAAAAACGAGACATCCACCAAGTCACATAAGGACGAAGGCTTTGCCCGGAGCGATCACCCCTACCACCTTCGACAAGGAGGTTCGTTCAACTCGATCACGAGTTTGTTGAACGACCTACCCCAGTACAGGTTATCCGTCTAGGCGTTTCAGCCGTCTCACTGAACAGCCCAAACTAATGAACTTGGCTTAAAGTAGCTATAAGTTCTTTTTATTCCGAAGCATTTTGAAAGACCCTTCACTGAAGCTATGTGATTGACGCACCAACCAAAGAGACGGCTCTTCATAGAAAAGATTACAACGCACTAATATTTATGATCTTCCGTGTTATAAAAATAAAATAAAAAATGTTTATTTCAGACATTTCGTGGTCCATATAAGCTAAATATATAATAAGTATATAATTTATAAAACATATATCTGAGTAGAATAGGCCGAGTATTAAAATACTGGCTGCGTTGTTTACAACGTATTGTTTTTATCAGATACCTATGTACTTTAATAAAGGCAGTGAATAATATTATTTTGTTGTTTGCGATGCTAACAACTTCTTATGACGCAGTTATGAACCATTCATAAGAAGTAAATAGGTGGAAAACATTGAACGCTAAGCAAACACATTATGTGTAATTTCAGACGTCATTCGTTTTAATTGTGCTTTATCCATCGACTGGTTTTAGTTTCAACGATGTGAATAGTAAATCCGTGGTTTCACTTCGAGTTTTATAACGCGATGCGTATCTAGAATGTGAAAGAAACTGTGCGGCAAGCAATGACCAAAGGCGTGACGACATTGCAGGCTTTGAACTCGATTCTGTTGAACTCGCCGATGTACGGGACCGGGAGGCTGGCTGTAGGGCGCGGAGCCGGCCGGCGCGCAGCCATTCACTCCAGCCAGGCTTCGCGACACCAAGTTCGCGACCTATCCGCGCACTTCACTCATAAAACTTTATAGAAGGTCGTCGCCACTCAATTCATTCTATGCACTCTAAATTGACAAGATTAATAAATAATTTCAAAGTTTGTCTTAGAAAATAATGGACTTGCGTTCAAAAGGTCGAACACTCGTGTAAAATATCTACGAAACCAGATTTCACCAGACATTAAATAATGATCACCGCATGTCATTTGGCTTTTGACCAAGCAATATAAACGCAGCAATGTGGCAAATTCGTATTAATTTGCGATCTAGTCGAGTAGGAATCCGAAAACATATAAAAGCGCGAACATTCGACCTACGACGCACCCTAGATACAAAGTGTATTAACCCCGCAACGATCTGACCTTACACCAGGTTCGTTATCCGATCTGAAAAACATGATAAATATGTTCACGTGTTATTCTGTAGGTCGTATATTCAGCAAACTATCCTATTTGTTCTTGAATCTGCATCGCAACAATGCTTTAATTTACAAACAGGTTAATCACCGATTAACACACGAAACACACCGGTCGAACCTTCGCCTGACCGGATGCGGTGTCCTGTTAACCAAATCGTTTCGCTTCGGGCTATCGAGTTCTAATACATTATGCATCGCATGAAAATTACGTCCAGTCGCTGAACCGTTCTTGGATTCTGTGGATTATTTCAGTGAAGGATAATGTGAATTGTTTCCAGTGATTAGCGGTTACGATGAACGCGCGGGGAGGTGAGGCAGCGGGCGGCGGGTCGAGCCCAGTGCCAGTGGACTTACGTCTTGGCTCTCGGAGGTGACTTTGCTTTTTGTCTGTGATAATGGGGATGCTCGCTGACGGCCGCCGCCGCCGCCGCCGGCCGGCCGGTGCCGCGCGCCGTCACACAAATAGCAACGTGACGTAACGCAGCGCTGACGTAACGCACGCACTACATACTCATACGTTGCACGTTGCGATTCGATTACTCATTTCAAATTGATATCAAGGAGAAAATATAATTGGATTTCGTCTTGCTTTGTCGGAAAGGTATTGACTATTGACGTCAAAGTTCTGATGTAACTTCGAGGTGACGACATTGCGATAATAATGCGATTTTTGTTTTTGATTCGGCTTTGATTAGTTTCGGCAATGTCACCGGCCGGTAGCGGCAGCTGCGCATACACTTGCGACACGTCGTCGTGGCGTACTACACACGTAGCATTGAGAGCGGCCTTGCCGCTCGTTGCCGGCTTAAAACCACCACGTTAACGTTCCAAGGTTCAGAACTTTCCTAACGGACATTCACAATAAAGTAGGCTCTACCATTACGATATTTAGAACTCTACTATTGAATTTCAAGCTGAGCAGAATTTTTTATGACAATCATTACTTTACAGATACAGGTAAATGCAAGTAGAAAGTAAAGCAGTTGAGTATCAAAGAATCCTGATTGAGTGTAGTAAACTAAGCCACTCATGATGGTTTCAATATGGCCGAAGCAACGGAACCTAATGACGATTTCACTTCGACGTCCGCTTTCGTAGATTTTCTTTTACACCATGCTACATGCATGCTTCGTCGTTAAATGTAAAGTCATCATAAATTCTTTTTATATGAGCGTGCATCGTTATTCTATATTAAAACTGCCGCAAACAGTTCACGAATTTACTTTGATATTTCTGGGCTAAATTACATCACCTAAACATACACTTCCTACAATGCAATGTCATTTTATGATAATGAATTTGAAAAATAAACTGAAGGCCCACGGCGGCCATTGTTCGTGGAAGTTGTTAGTCAGTGATGGTTATTTATCGCAATTTCATACGATCTAGTGCTAATGTCTTTTTTGTTGCGTTGATGTAGGTCGGGAGCATTTTTTTGTGCTACAAAAAACTGAGATCCGCCGTAATCGAGCTAGCCGCATGCCTCGCGCCCCCCGCACCCCTCTGATGACATCACCTCCTACTTGACTGGTG
Source organism: Eupithecia abbreviata (assembly GCA_943735965.1). Taxonomy (NCBI): domain Eukaryota; kingdom Metazoa; phylum Arthropoda; class Insecta; order Lepidoptera; family Geometridae; genus Eupithecia; species Eupithecia abbreviata. Next base: position 6,144,563 of record OX030976.1, read on the forward strand.
CTAGCTGGTATTTGGCAGGAGATAAACTAATAAATCGTGAAATTCTACGTGGCAAACAATCTTGATGGTTGTTTTGAAGCTTCATGACAAAATAACTGCATCAGTAACAGTATAGCAAGCTCTAAATACCAACAAGTTATACAGACGGCCAGTTAAATTAACCCATGCAGACAAAGTCAGAGGTTGAGGTGACCTATAATAGGCCCAGCGAGTGGCGGGGCGGTGCCATGAAACGTTATTGGATTGGTGTTATTAGTACTTGTCATACCGTGACGTACAAAACCAAACACAATGAAACAGCAATTAGCTTTGAGCACGAGTCAGTTCTCCGAAAATTGAAGAATAATTGGCATACACCAGTTTTTGTTCCCGTGGAGGAATAACCTGCTGATAGGTCGGCGGAAAGTCACGTTGGGCAGAACCGCGCCAGGTGACGTGAGTAATAGTTCCCGGTAAGAGAGGAGAACTTTTTTATATACAAATATAATTTTGGCAACATTTCACAACCTTTTAAAACTGAGATTATTCCGTTGCTCCAGTCATTTATATTTTCAATACTTATAAATTGTAGAGGCATCCCATAGATCAGAGCAAAATATTAAATATTTATAATGTTTTATGGTTGCGTAACGTTGAATACATTTTATCGCTTTCTCAAGGTAGCAGCACCTGCCAAATGAGATAACGGGCCTCCATGGCACCAACGAAAGCAAACGTACATATACTCAGCGAGAAAGTGGCCCCCACCTCGAGGCGCGGCCGGCCCGTCGCGCCTTCTCTCTGCATGTTGCGCAGGCGCATGCGGAATGTAATTCAATGTCTTTTTACTTAATTTATTCTCAGGCTGAGAAAAAGTTTAATAAACTATGCAGCTCTCGTTTTCTGAACGTTATTCAGTTCACCGGTCGAAATCACGGTATGCGAGCATGGACCTTGTCAGAGGCGTCGTCGTCGCGGCCATACGCGCCACCGGAATACCTCATTATCATACAACAGGCACATTTAATAAAGGACTCATCGATTAGGACACGAAAACTAATGCGTACCATTTACGGTTTGACTGCTTTTGTAATCCTATCTATGATTTAATAAATGATCTGTCCTCGTGAATTGTTCATTCGCACAAGTTATTCGATCTGATATGCTTGACTGCAAATCAATCTTCGACATAAAGTGTTAACTTGCGATTTGCGATAAGTTCGAGCTGCTGACATTGAGTTATCGATCAAAGGTGATCAAAGTCTCGAAAGTGTTGCTAACTGCTTGCGACATCGCAATACACATTTTAGGTAGGTATCTACAACTGCCCTACTGCCCGACTTTTGAGCTTGGGAATGGAATTATCGTGATCTGAATTTAATAAGTAGGTATTTAATTTAATTTGTATTATTCTCAATGATTCAGAGATCATATTAGGTCCGAAGAATTTGAGAATTGTGTCTGCCTAAAAAGGTGTAGCTCTAGCGTGGCGCTTGCGGATAGCATTGTATGCGATATTCTCTAGTGTGTGTGCCGTTCCATTTCGAAACTAGGTCACCGTGTCACATGGCGGCCGCGCCAAGTACCGTCGAATGCTACGCCATCTTGATTCATGGTCCTATCGAATTATGTTAGAAACAGAACCTTGACGGTATATCGTACGGCACAATTGAGGTATTCCGCAGGCGGTTCCATTTAAAGTCAAGTGGAAATAATTAAAGTAACGTTACTTGGCATGATAGCAAACAGCTAAAAGAAAACGAATGTTTGCGAACTTTCACTTTGCTATGGGTCCGGCTCGAAGTTGCGAAATTTGCTCCAATCGACTATGGAATCTTTATCATAGTTTCATCTTAGAAAGCTATTTACTGCAAGTACTTATTTATTTCTTGAAGGTGAGTACAATGGATGTAATATTTCCGCCGTTTATCCAATTATTCCACACTTCTTACTCAACGATTTCTATTCTATAAGCCATTTTGATATTTTGGTGTGTATGAAATATATTGTTACGCAGTATCCATCGAATAAAAATATGTATGTATTATATTCTTGATAGCTTAACTTCTGCAATGCGTCTCTAGGCAGGTTTAGCTTTACCAATCATTGCTATGGGCTCTACAAGTTTGCATAATTTGTAAACGCAACAGTATATTTTATGAACTAAGCAATCATTATGTAGATATACTTACTATGTACATTTACAAGACTACGACCTTCATTTCAAGATAACATTGTCACTAGGTCAGGTTTCGTTCCGATAAAACAAAACGTTGACTTTGCATCAAGAGCTACTAGCACCACCAAAAACCTTGCCGCCACTTGGATAACGATTAATTTGCTGCGGAATTAGAAAGTTTACTGCGTTGTAGCTTCAAAATCAGAGATTTAGATACCACGATCTAAAAAGCAGATTACTCCTTTAAGCTGTTGTTTCGCTGGTGGTTGTGAAATTTGGACCGTGAGCGGAGGCCTCGCCTCTCACCTCGGCGTGATCACGATGAAAAGTGAAACTGCGGCGTCGACAAGCGTCACGTCTATGCTACCTCATGCCATTTGTTACGGTTCTACTGCATTAGCTACATTATAATATGCTTTTTGCAATATCTTTATGAAAGTGTACATACACTTAATGGGAATACTTTTCTCTTTTAAATGGCGGTTCCATGACGGATCAGGGTCTCAGTGGCAACTGGACCTGATTGTACAAATGGATAAATTATATCGCCATTCTTGTTTTTGAAAAGTGGCGATACATTCTTTATCGCTGTAATTTTTATAGTTCTCACAATAATGTTGCGTTGCATTGTCTGTCCCTGCTGTGTGCTCGGCGAGGGGGAGCGGCGCGGGAGGCGGCTCCGGCCACAGAATGTAGGCAAGTGTGACAAGGACACGCCCGTACTCTGCGCTAACACTTCCATCCAGTTTCTAACGTGCTCGGTGCGCGTTTCGCAACGCTCGCCCGCGCCGGCCCCACTTCGCTGATGCACACAGTGCACACTCGTGAGCGATTACTCCCACCTACAAGGTAACCGCCGCAATACATGCCGCTTAATACCACCTCGAGTGAGAGGAGCCTTTCGGTACGTCTCTTCCGAGTAACTGAGTTCTGGCGGCGAGCACTGTTAAGCTCTAAATTATCGTCAGGCATCCAGTTGTAGAATTACAGTAGCACCGATACCCTTTCATTAAGATTTATTACCTCGTAGAACCAGAACTATTCGACCACCTTTTTGCAGCTGACCTGGCATTCCGGTGGAATTCAGATATATTTTGCAAGGCAGCGAACAGGCAGGCATTAGAAATGTGATGGCCTTCCTTCGCGCTTGTGGCGAGGTGAGCCACAAGCTTAAGGTTGCATTAATATTTGTTAAGTAATTAAACTCACTGTTCTTCTGGCTTTCCGACTTGATCAATAGTCGTGACAGACTAGCTAAACCTAGCTGTAAAATATGTCTTTGTATCCTTAAGCCTCAAATTGAAAAGCTAGACGATATTTCACTTACCCTTGTATGTGTGGTGCCGGTGGTACTTCAATAGTGGCGGAGACTCGGCGACGGTCGCCGGCCATATCCGCGAGGCGGGCAAAATCTGTGTCCACATCGGCAAGCCTGGCCGATTTGCGCGACTCCAGAAGTCTTATTTCATCTAGTCTTTTCTTCAGTTCAATAGGTGCCTGTAGACAAAGAAAAATAGTTTAAATGTGACATACATATATTCTTGGTATGTTGCAGAATGTGCAATTAGGTGTAATATCCATAGCATAAATGGCTGGAGATCAATATGGAGCGACCTTCGCAATGGCCCGCGATTGGGTCGATGTGACGTCAGACCGGGTGGAAATGGACCGAGTTGTATGCCGTGTCAGGGACTCAGCACTTTGTGCGCTGCCCCATATAGCCCTACCTATTACAGCCATTCACCGATTTAGTTTCCAAGCGAACGGTTACATACTAATTATGAAATATCGTAGATTCTTGCTAGATAATGCCCACTCAGAACAGGAAATGCAGACCGCTAAATAGGTGGTAGAGGCGATCTAGATCATTCGTCAAAGTGGCACAGTAGGTATCTATAAAACGTGTTTGTAGTTTGCTTAAGTGTGTGGAGTTTAAAGGCTGCCTTTCCGCATAACATGTTTACTAAAGGTCAGGCTTTGGTGTTACATGTGCCAGATTTTAGTGCCTATATTATATTAGAAGTTAACATAATCGCAATATAATAATGCTAAACTTGCTAGACTGCTTGATTTGATTTTAAGTAACCTGAATTCTTATTTGTTCAAACAATCAAGTTCTAATATTTCAGTTATGTTATTATTCTATGACGCTATAACATACATAACACTCACTGAGTGAACTTGAAAAGCTTATGAAACGTGTATGTATGACGCATAATGTATCACATACACCGGTTAGTTGTGACCAAACCAAACGCAGTCACTCTCTCGGTCAATTATGAGAGCGGTCGACATTGGCTGTCTTTTCCACAGCTTCCTTCTACAGTTTTGCGTGATTGACACATTACACCGGCTCACAGCATAACTACACGTGAAGTTAACTTACTACGTCGGTAACCTTGTATCATTTAACGCTATTGTTTGTTCACTACCGTCAATAAACTCGTTGTTTTCATGACCGGCTTTTTTGAATCTTAGCTTTACATTATGTAAAGAAAAGCATTATGAGTATGGTTTACGATATTTTATACATTTTAATAATTTTTTTATAACTTCCAACATATGTATTTGTCTGTATTAGGTATAGGACTTTAATGTGCCCTAATGGAGCTTCTTTAATCTCCTTCGCTAACGCATTCGTTGGCCCCGTTCTTGATAATTAGCCTTAATCTTTGAATGCAGTATGAATGACTACATCTTTTCCTTTACCGGTTGGATATTGAGCCGTGCATAATACTTGCAAACCAGTTGGTAAGTCCAAATTGTGGGGAAAATTCCAAGAGTCCCGTTGCAGTTATTACAGCAGTTGAACGTCGAGTGGCTGGTCACATCATACTTTCACTTTTACGTGATTTCGTGCAAGTGTGGTGCCGAGAGACGATTGACGTTGTTGGCCCCTCACCGGAACAATGAAAGTTTCTTTAATGAGCATGTTTGTAATCATTGTCTGACACACATTGCTACGCTTTACTATGTTTTGTCTCGTCAGAGGAAAATGCATAGTCATCGTGTATTTCTATCTAGACATTTATAGAATAGCGCGAGGTAAAATACCAGACCTTTATTATTTTATTTAATGATTACTTTCGTCAAATATGAGGTACGTATGGTGGCCTTAAGTATGGTGTTGTAATAAGTCATAGGCATTGTCCAGTAGCAGTGCCGATGCCGGTACTATCGGCGACTATTATGTAAAAAGCGACAACTATTGCACAATTGCTTTATCCGATGGCGAAACGGCCGCTTTGAAATGCCAGTGAAAGTCACCGAGTGACTTTGGCACGCAGCGATAATGCAGCCATCGCCACTTATGTATATTATATCGATTGGTCCATTAACATTGGTGCAACATAATTTTATTATTCTAAAAAAATACCAGTGCTCAATTACTTAAATACCTAGTTACTGGCAAGTAGGAAATTACGAAAATTATCAAATAATTTGTTAATACTACTGAGAATTTGAGGATCGTAGTCGTTAGGCCATTGTTTTGTTACATTGTTATCTGGTCATTTGTTATAGCAAGCTGAAGAATGTGGTCCCATCAGTATGCCATTTATTGGAATTTGACAACGGCTTTGAGGCTGCAATGCCTTGAAATTCTGTTCTGGTGCGTATTACGAAAGGAGTTCGCTCTACTGCGCATCTATGTAACCGCGCGAAATGAATTAACAACGCTAGTTCTCGCCTAAGTAAAGGTTTTTCTTAAATAAAATATTCCACAAAACACAAAAACTACAGGTTGTTGTAGGTACCCTCAAAGTAGAGCCGAGTGTTCCTTGAATTTTTTTTTAAATTTTGTATTTTTTAGACGCCGACTAGACTAACTGTTAAGTTTATATAAAGTTAAAAGGTCAAAAGGGCGACTTTTAACGACTTCTAATTAGTTTTCGCAAACAACGTTTTCATTAAATTGACTTGAAAGGGTTAAAATTTGAGTAATAAGGTATGTAATTTAGGTACCTTCGCCTGGGCTGGGTCCTTTACTCCTGTGGCATTGACTTCGGGGTGTCAATGGCATCGGCAGAAGCTATAAAGGTTTTGTGTTGGCGTAGGCGGAAGGGTCGTATGGATCAGGAACAGATCAAAGACTCGCGCCGTGATTTTATACTGAGGTTCAATTACCTTTCAATGAGGATTTATCTGGCCATTATATGGCTCATGAACCTTAGCTCAAGTCAAGATCCCGTCTGATGCCGGCGGAAGGATGTGGACTATTGCAAGTTTTCTTCCAAAACTATCGAGTTTGAGATCATTGAATAAAACAGTTCCAAAAGCATACTACGGAGTGAAATCGTCACATACTTATCGGCCGAACAGGGCTCTATGACAGGACAATGCACCTAGAATACATTACCCTATAGTAGGGAACAAGAACAATAGCTTGCCTCAGTAACGACGACCGATAAAAGCTTGCGTCATAATGTTTCAAAAGAAAATTTATTTATGATGTGATGGTAAACTTATAAACTACATATTTATCTGACAGATCAATTGATATTGATACGAAAATACTTTCCATAAAGAAGGCAACAAATTGTGAAGAATGGTAAAGCATTCTTGGAAATCTAAAAGAGCTGCTCGATCAGTGTCAGTATTTGCTTTCGTTAGTATGCAGCCAGGCTGCAGAAGTCACGTAGATGCGCATGCATAAGCAATTTGGTGGTCGGCGAACGATCGTGTTCCTAACTACTAATATATAGGTCAATGGGCATGGAACTGGAACCGACGACGGTCTTCGTAAACCAATTGAATTCACAAACCGTGCATGAGCCTTTTGAATATAGGTAAATAAAATATACTACCTAAAGATTGACGTCATAAATATAACGCAACGTTGTAGATAACACCTACGCGTCTTTCAATTTCAGGGTCAGAAAAGTTTGTCCTGAATTGTTGAGACATCTTGGAAGATTAAACTAAAAATAGATGTGTGGGTAGATTTGATTCAGGTTGCACGTGTTTTCTGTTCAGTTGTAAGATTCAGACGTAGGTAGTCTAGGTATTTGTAGGATTTATTTCTGATTAGTATTCGAAGGGTTACGCACGAACTACTACTCAAAGATGAAGTTAGACCAATCTTTGTAACAGAAATGAGGCATTACAGTCGGATGTGTGCGATTAGGCTGGTCAATCAGTCGATACAGCGGCCTTGTATGATTAGTGAATACAAACAGCGAGTTGCAAAGCGGATGTAGTGGAAGCAGGCCACGCGAGCACCTCCACCAGCTTCACCAGTGCAACCAACCTTGCCCCAAAAAACCGTGACCTACATTTCGTTCGTCAAAATGCAGCCAGCGTTTTTATTGCGACCATTCTCCTTCCATTGCCGTTTAATTTGTTAGATATCACTTGAAATTTAGAGCACTACATTTTAAAGTCAGTCAGTCTACGCGACCGTAGACTATTTGTCTAAGTTCCATTAATTGCAGCGTCGGCAGTTCATAATTGTAACTGGGTTGTGCTCATCGATTGCGCAGGACGAACTAGCGGGCTATTTGGCCTAGTTGGCGGGCGCAGGGCGCGGGTCGCGATCCTCCGATGTAGGCGCCCTGCATTCGCAGCCCGGGTAACCTCACTGCGCTCTATTTCTGGATCTAGTGCGGTCACCGATAACTTTACATATAATACTACCTATGCGTCTATTGTTATGTTACTGCTGTACAGCGACATTACCGCACTTATTAAATGGGTATCTAATGTAGGTAATTGAACCATCGAATTGAGTAGGAGTTTTGGGTAAGGAAAGTAATTTGACGATAATAGAAACGTCACAAACGATACGAATAAAGTTCTCGGAATTGTGACGTCATGCGCGTTGGCTGGGAGAGTCAGCGTAGGCGCGACGCGACAGTGACGTCACGGGTAAAATGCTACGCTTCGCCAAGCTGAGCGGGGGCGGGTGCGTAGGTGGCGTATAGCAAAGCGCTCACGTAAATAATATCGCGCCTTATTACGTAACTGAACGTGAAATCTTCGTAAGGATAATCATGGACATCGTAGACAAAGGTAGACACAACGATGCCATTATAGCATCGTTTACGTGCTAGGCTTAGAAAAGAGATCGTTTCGCCTTGAGAGGCCTGCCAGCACGGTCACCTCTCTATTCTTGGATATCGAAACAGCACCGAACAAGTTAGGGGGAGGACGCCGGTTGCCTTACACGCAGGCGTCGTGACCCAGCCTGACCCAAAAACGGATGGCGACCCACCGCGCCCTACTCACCAGTTGATAACGGATACGGGAACCTGTTCGCCATACGCAGTAACATACGCACTGACTGCCAATAGACAACATTCACCGTTACTCTGCTGACCAGTTCCACCTTACGACTCTCCATTTATCATTGACTTTGGCCTTTGGATACTATTAAAATGTTATTAAGTAACAGTTAGTCCTAGTTAGGAAACTGTAGGTTGTTGATAAGCGTAAATAGCTCAGTTGTAGCTTCTTTCAACTGGGATGATAAGTACAACCTGATAATGCAATAAATATAATAGAAACATGAAGAAAACATGAGTGGAGGTCGGATTTCGAAAACGGGCTGTGCGTCGTCACCGGTTCAATATCAGCGTTTCTGGGTCAGTGGGTCACCGTGCCGCGCGACCGCTCCCCGCGCGCTACGAGCACTTGCAATTACACTCGCTCTTTATATGAATACGTCGCGGTACACCCGGCGAGACGAAAACTGTCTCATTGCACCAACTGCATCAATCATTCCCATTCAGGGTCAACCTGCCAGCTCAGATTTTCCATAGGAACGCAATTTTTTTTCCTTCAAACCTGCAGCTTATTTAGCGAACGGCTATCACAGGGTGAGACATCCGAAATCAAGTCTCACGGACACAGCTAACCTCTGACCAGAAAACCAGCAATTATATCCTGCCTATTGTTTACAAATCGTGATTGACCTTTGTTCAAGAACAAAGAGAAGTGGGTAGCGTCTTTGCTTTGGCAAGCGAATAGAGGAGGATGGAGACAGTGTGAAATCCTAAGTAGATGGCATGCCGGCGAGTGTCGCCCACGTAGTAACGGTCAGCGTGAGTTACTGTTACCTAAAACCCGAAAACAAGTTATTTTTGCCTACCGATTCAACTCGCAACAACGGTATGCGTGACTTAACGTCATAAGACGTAGGTCAGCTATTCAATTGTCTAACATTACATTACTACATTTTAACTAACTGTTACCGATGTCGCGGGCGGGCGGAGGAGGTCCGCATGCGATGCAATATGTTGCGGGTTCGATTCTTGACTTGGGATACATTTTTGTACGATCTAAAAATGTTTTTTTCCAGGAATTTGATTTGACTAAGTGCTTATTTTATGTCTTAAGAAATAAAAATAAATTATAGTTTTTATTTTTACTTTTGCTACCTCTTTATTTATTAGTAATTTGATTATAAAATATGTAGGTACCTTATAAATTATAATAAATAAACTATTTGTTTTTTGTAAATCTACATAGATGATGCTGTGTGCATTGCCATTTTCTTGTTTAAATGTTATGGTACATATCTATGTATAGAACAATTAAATAGGACAGATTTACGTTGCGGATAAAAAATTACTATAATAAATATTACGATATCGCTCCTGTTATTTTATTCATAAATACCGAATAACATAACTATTCATATATTAATATTTTAAAAAAATATGCATTTACGGGCTAACCTTAGATTATTTTCCTGATTATGGCATGCGCCTGAGTTTAAACAGATGTAGAATTCAAACAACAGAGCATCCACGCCTCAATCCGCCAGCTGTTTAGAAAAGGCTTATAAATCATGTAACTATTCCAAGGCGATTACAATGAGGTCACTTACAAAGGGCCGGACCAGCCCGGCCTTGCCTTCACTGCCGTTTTGTAAGAGGATGGAAGACCAATTTCTAAATTGGCAGCTAAACTGTTCCTATACTCTTCTAAACATCTATTGCTTTGTCGCACTTTTCTAAACCCCAATTAATAATCAATTAAAATATAAAGAATGAGCCTTTTGTAAAATATTTTGTTCCAACAAAAACGGAACGTTATGCCATCAAAACAATATTTGCGCACTAAAAAACCTACGACGTCGAATGAACAACGGTTTTGACGACTTTATTTGGTCAATCGCCTCAATGTTTCGGCGCTGTATTTAGGTCGAATATATTAGTCACACTATTTTATAACCAAGCAGGAGAACTCGTTGACAAATAGGTATTAATAAGTGGGAACCATAAAGAATATGACACCAAGGATGTCACTTTTGAAAAGTATTTATTTATTTGAGAATATCAACGCGTTCTAAACTAGGGTTTTATTATCTGTAGATTATTGGAAAAGTTTAACTTTATGTTTTACTATTCTATTACTACAGAGACTATAAAGATCGGCATTTACATTATAAAGATAAAAACGCACCTAAATAATCTTCATAGGAGAGTGTCGTAATCAAAGAACCGTTACGTTTTGGTGCCATCATATCTATTTTTAAGGTTAAGCCTTTGGATCTATATGTGAGAAATAATCTATGGTGCTCACTCACTATATTATACTTTCGAATTCTGGAAGTTGAAACTTGGTGATAAGGCTATAAACGACCTCATTTCTTCAAAATGATTTAGAGCTTAGCTAAACTGCAGAAGTGAAATATTTTTTTTGCATTTAGGATTTATCAACTGCAACTGTATACGATGATTAGACGACGGCGGCAAGTTTCAAGTCCGTTTTGTCATGGCAGCTTAGCTAGATTATTCAAATAATATATACATAATGTGTACTAAATATCAAGGTAATGCGAAATGTAATAATTCTTGTGGGCGGATACGGCTCGCGACCTACATTAGCTAAGGTACTACAACTAATCTGTACCTACCTATACGGATGTTGAGCTATAAATAATTAAATACGTATAAACTCATATATCCTATGCTAAAAATGGTTTTAAGCTATAACTATCTTCGATGTTGCTATTCCGCTTAGGCGAAGGCATCACGCTCTATCGTCCGCTACTCTCGACTGCGCACTGCGCGAGCGGCGGCGGTTCTCTTGACTGTTGTCTCGAACAAACAAATCTTGTAAACTCTATCTTATCAACCTTGAGTTATTTAGACGTGTCACTATGCAGTCTGAACCAGTCGTGGTTTATAATTTGCACAAATTGATAATGTTAAACTGATTGTCAATGAAATATATGTAGATGATGAAGAAAATAAGTTGGTACGCACACGCACGCTACGCATAAGAAATATGAATCTACTGTAGTAGTCGTTTGAGCATAGCTCGGGTGCTGATTTCTCTTCCCATGGTTTCTTCATACTATAAAATGTAAGCAGTTGTATAGGTAATTAAAATACCCCAGTATCAGAGCAACAACAAATCTATTGAGTACTGAACAAACTTCCTTGCCATTATCCTTTTTGTAACTCAAATTTTCCTGGAGTTATAAGGATAATTTATTATCCCCATCAGCAACGTTTAGTATGATATTAGTGGCAATTAAGGAAAACAAAAATCCGAACCGTGCGTAAGTGTATCGCCGAAGTGAAATTTACACCGAGCACGCCAACGCTCCACGCAACGATAAGCGCCATAGGCATAAGCGACTGCAAGTGCATTGAAAAAAAACTTAACTTGACTAGAAAATCTGGAAAACGCATGTAATTTGCTTTTGAATCGTTAATACTTTCGCCGGCTATGCGTTATTAATTATAATGTCTGCAAGTTATTGTTCCACGAGTAATATGTCGTCCAGGCACGAGCAAAAGTTTTTCCTATTGGTTTGGCACGTAACGTAGTGTTTAGCCTGGTAATCAAATTAAATACATTTTCCATGCGTTACGTGCTGACGCTTACTGATAAAATGTAATTTATGTTTATATGGCTTTGACTTCTGGTAAAATGTTACCACTTTCAACAGATAAAAATATTGCGAGCGGTGACGTAAACTTTTGACCGCTTTGAATGTTTTCTTAAAAAAAAATTATTCCGTAGGCCGTACGACTGCACTATAGCATTGCTTAAACGAAGTGAATCTGAAACAGTTAGCTTATTACAGCAGCAACTCTACTTCTTCCTACATGGACGACGCAGGTGTGAGTGGCACTTTCACACTCGATGCGGCAAGCGCAGTGCGTCACGTCTTCGTCAACCAATAGGTAGCTTCGACAGATTCTACGACGAAATCACAGCAAACGGCGTGAGGTAGGAATCCACTCGCGTCAGGCCATCATCATGACCGTGACCAATTACCAACAACAAGAAACTAATTGTAGAGAGAAATCTTAAACCCATGTTTTGCTTACGTAAACGTACAATTGAACTTTGTTGTGCCGCCTTAGGAAATTTGAAAACTTTAAGCTTTTATTACAACAACCGTAACTGATTGCAGCTTTCCTTTGCTGCATTTGCGATGTCCTACTTAGGGAACGAGTCAGCGGTGAGGTTAGCCGGGCTGCCCCATCGCCACTGGATAACGGTACACTCGGCGTCGCTGACGATGCCTCTGCGCACGTGAAAATAATTCTTGACGCGATTTTGTAACGAACACCGTTACTCGGTTCCGGGCCTGCCAGTGACCTTATTTCCGAGGCAGAACTCTTTATTTTTACATCTTTTGTCTGACATCATTAAAATTGACTCACTTAAAACCAGAATCGAAATTAAATGCTTAGTATTATCAGATTTCAGCTAAGCTTGCTTTTCAAGTCGATTGCTGATGCTGTTGCTATTTTTGTCGTCAAGTCAGTATGAACATTTTGTTTAACAAATTACATAATTTGTCCTCTTTACCGGCAGATATCTAAATGGTTGTTTACACCGGCAGCGGCGTGCTATCATGACTTCATGAGTCAGCGCGTATTCTGATTACAAGCGTTCAGAATTTGCCGAGCACACTGTTCGAGTAAATAAAGTATGACGTGATACTGATGCTTTGCATCGACGGGAAATACCAAACGTCACATGAATTTTGCTAACTTATTTCCTTTTATTTCCTTATAACCAATTATCTACAAGGCGGAGGGATTTACCCCACTTATTGTTTTGTTTTTCATAACACATGAGATGCGTGCGATATTGTTTTGTCATTTTTACCCAAGTCTCAACATATTGTTATCTTTATTTGTTTTGCGTGCGTATACCGAGTGTGGCTGCGTGTCGTGTGACGCGAAAATAATGTTTGGTTAGGTATAAAATGAAACGGTGATAGTGTTACTATTTGTACCGTTAAACATAATCGATAATTGCGTATAGCTACGTCGTAGCGTTTCTATTTGCAAAATACGATGTTGTTTTAGGTTTGAGAAGCTTCAAGCGTATGAATACAAAATAAAACTGGCACGAGTGGCTATTATCACGAGTCGGGGCGTCACGCTTGAACCGCGTGCTACGTCATCTACGCACAAAGAATGGATCAAGGCCCGCGCACGCGTCGCCATTTCCTTATTACGGTTCCTAATGTTATCTACCGTTTTGTTTTTTTTAGTTATTTTTCAGTTATCATATCACTACCAAGCCAACTTTAAATGGGAAAAAACATTTACGAGACGAGTAGCTGCTACTTTAACGACCCTAATTAAGGTTCAACCTTATATACGTTCAACCTTTATCGAACCTTGGCAAACACATTGACAGCCAGATTGTGCAGCCGGGTCATTCTTGTAATTATCTTGTTTACACTCGAATGTTGAACACAAATTAACAATGTTCATCGATAAGGTAGAGCGGACTAGGTATGGAGTGAATGGACGAACTGATGATGACGCATAGCCGACTATGCGCGCTCAAAGCCGGCCGGCTTTACGAACGTATCAAAACAAGAACAACAAAGAAATCTAGTTCCACTTGCCGAGTAATCTGTGGCCTGCGTGTGGTACAGGTACCAACGAGGCAGTGGCTTCACTTGGCTACTTTAATAAGAACCACATTTTAGAGCTGACGACGTTGATTATTGTAATCTTCGCTCTGGCTACTTGTTACATCCAACACAGTTATACTTAGCATAACGGTGCGGCCGGGTTTGTAAAATTTAGCGCATGTAAGCTACGACGACGGACGCCAAGACGTGCGGAGCATTTATCCTCGCTTGATGCGCTTCAAATAATGCAAATAGCCTAGTAGACATACCTAACTTCACGATTACAGTACCTATAGCAACCCTACACGAGTAACTAGTCCATTGTTTGTAAAGTTGCCATAGCTGCCTAGAAACTACATTTATCGGGTACCTACAAGCTTGGTGTAATTAAGTACGTACTGGGCAGGACTGCACCGGTACGGTAGCTCGTTTTAGTATCTAATCTGAAGCTTCCTACCAACCTACTCGTATATCAAGAAAACAAAGCACGTTTTCAGAACGTATTATCAAAGGTAATTACGACATAGTCTCGTTTATATCGAATTAACGTTTTTGATAATGTTATCTATGCCCTTGATGCCAAGTTATTTTATTTGATAAGGCCATAATGGACTTTTGCGTGGTAAAGACACGGATCCGCTTTTATAAAACCTTTCCTGTTTGTCATAAATTATAATGACAGTGATAACCATGTTGTCTGTTTGGAGAAGCCAATAATAATCATGACGCACATATAGGAAAGGAACCGGCACAACACAATAATCTAATACAACAACAAATCATTGCAAAGATTTTTTCCGGTGCCGGTAACATTCCTCAGAGTGGTACTATCAGCCTGCAAAACCCAGTGATATTAGATAAAACAATCAGCGTATCGGGTCGCCGTAACCGCGTAGAGGGCAGTATAATCGTGGGGTGCGGTGATGCGGTGTCGATAAGTTACAAGCAGTATGTCGCTTTGTTACACAATACCATGTAGGTATTCTAGTTCGCGCTCGTTCGTGATGCACCGGCCGGGTCGCATGCACGGCCCGCGCACTGCACGTGGAGGGGTCAATAGCTCGCTGCACGCGCCCGCTTCTACGTTACAATAAACCTTTGTCCCAACTCACACTGATTCAGATTCACTAACACATTACACTAAAACCATGCATTATCATTCTTCCATACGAAATAGCTGGCAACCCTGTTAGCGAAAGCCGGTCCAGACTGTTGGTCATGTTTTTGCGTAGTCGAAAAAAAAGAGCGCGTTGAAGTCTTTTGCACGGGAGCTTCGAAATGGTTTGCAAAAAATTTTTGGACGGCCGCCGCCCGCGCCGGCCGGCATTTTTTGTCGTCAGTTTACTCGAAGGGTACGTTTGAATACCGGGTGTCTTTCTTTGTGCTGATAGTGGTGCAAAAAAATTTTTGGACGGCCGCCGCCCGCGCCGGCCGGCATTTTTTGTCGTCAGTTTACTCGAAGGGTACGTTTGAATACCGGGTGTCTTTCTTTGTGCTGATAGTGGTGCTTGGTAAAGCAATAAAAAGCCGGCTGACACCGGTAATAGTGTGGAGCTATATATAATTTGGTTGAAATGTTTATGTATTTGAATTTGTGTTGATTGAATTGAAATGTGTGTGCAATACTAACCTCACTGGCTGGAGCTTGGAACTGGACACGGAGTTCGTCCGTCTGGTGGTCGTGAGAGAGCACGTCGGCGCGCACCTCCCGGCCGTTGTATGTCAGGAAGACGCGCTGAGTAGGCTGCAGCTTCACGCCGGCCATGCCACGGAACCCGGGCCCGATGAGCTCGGCGTCCCGGTACTCGCGAGTACTCTTGCCACCGTCGAAGCGCACCGTGTAGCGCGTGTTGGGAGTCAGGTTGATGCAGTTGTTGTTTTCAGGGAAAGGAGCCGGAGTCTTCACCGCTTGAATCATCCCCGAGTAGTAAAGTCCATCGTCACCGAGCGCGGCGACTCGCGTCCCGATGATGGAGCGCTTCGCTAGGCGCTTGCCGGTCGACATTATCACACTTTCGTCCTCGTTTTTTACTCTAAACACACCGGCGGGCGTTCGTGGCCCGCTCCGGAAACTATTCTCACTAAGGTTCACCAAAGAATTTCAAATCGCCCGGCGAACTCGCTTCGCGGGATAACCGTCACAGAATTTAGGGAAATTAGGAGAATTACGTCGCGAATCTGTGCGCTGCGCGCGGTCCGGCTTCTCAATAGGCCGGGGCTGATCGCAGCACTCGCTAGGAAACATAATACGATGGCAGGTCCTCAAAAATTGGGACGAAGGAGAATCCTTTCGCGGTATTAAACTTCGCAAGGAGTTCGCGGCGGACGACCTCGATACGAGCGGTCTCGAAGAGAACTGGCGCGAGTGCGTGCGTCGCTGACTTGCGGAGCGTTGCGGTGCGGGGCAAACGGCGACACCGGCCGGCCGGCGAGCGGGAGCCCTGAGAGTCCGTCTCACTCCATTGTTTTGACACTCAGCTGTTCGTGAGAGCGAGAGAGGCAAGAGCGCCGGGTGCGTGTGAGGGAGAAGCCGCTTGCCGCGCCGGTTCGGTCGTCTTCGGGACGCGGGTCGGGCGGTTCGGGCAGACTCGCTATTTTCAGCGGGCGGGCGGGCGGTGGATGGAGGCCTGCCGCCCACGGGCGACATTGAGGCGCGCCGGCTCTCTTCGCACGTGTAGCGCTAACGGGATTGCACAACGCACCTCGCGGCCGACACGCCGCCGCCGCCGCCGCTGCCGCACCGCCCGGTACCCGCTGCTTAATACGTGACACAGTTTCTATTCAGATTCGGGGCCAATCCAAATGTCAAGCAGATGCACCCTACTTATGCAATACTAGTCTTGAGCTAACTGGTTCTAAATATGCCGGACTTATCTAGGACCTAGCTTTTAAACAACCTAGGTTTTATATCCCAAACTCGTAGATAAACTTGCGTTAACTTCATAGACAGGAAAATAAGTAGGTAAATATATAGGTATAGGTCGCTATAGATAATGTTTATCGTATGGAAGATGTTACTATTGTTAATAGAAAAAAAAGTTAATAATCACAGGCCCGAATAGCCGCATCATGGCCGCAACATACAGGGTCAACTCGGGCGCCTGCGCCTGAGTTGTGAGAATACCCAACAGATTTCACAACAAATGTCACGCATTCGCATCTCATTATTGTCTATTTATCAAGTTGATGGTCAGTTCTGTTTATTTTCAACTGGCACGCAAAGTTTCATCATAGCGTTGTTGTTAAATGTTATTGTACCGGTATATGGGTAACGTAGAGTGAACGTTTATTCTCACAGTTAGAGGGTTTAAGGACATTATATAGACTTCTTAATGGATTCCAGTAGGACAATCGAAGAATTTTAAAACTATTATGGTATTGTATTGGCACTTAATCACGGGATATTTGCCAGTGTGAGATTTGAGTTTTCCTACATGCATCCTGCAACTGTTCCGAAATGATATAGGAAACCACAAACACAAACAATGTTAATAAATATCCTGATATATCTAACAAATGGTATTTACATAAGAAATTGGCGTTTTGTCGAACTGGTCATTTTAAGCTCAAAAGAGGCTTTAGGTTGAATGCAAATTTAGGTATACGTAAATAAAAAAGAAAAAAAAAAACAAATTTTCGACAAACATAAAACGGGTCTATCAATCATAATAATGATTATAACTAGTATAGCCTTTACCTTACTGTACGAAGAGGTATTGAAAGAAGGTTCTTTCAAACATTGCAACGTTATCATTTTATGGTTAGCACAGAAATTCAAAAGAATGCACGTAGTACATACAATAAAAGTCACGACATTTGAAAGTAAAATGCAATAAAACCACGTTTTGATGTTGCTTTACAAAAACATTTCCACTAGTAGGTATGTAAGGGTAATGCAACGAGCCGCATTACAAAAGCCAATGTTGAAATATTTAATCAATAATTCTTACTTTCCTTATGCCTACACGGGTACATTTTAAAGCTTGCATTTGTCATAGACCAGGGTAGATATAGTACATTAACTAAATCTTTGACATTGGCATTCAACGCTTGAAGTCAGCATAATTAATAATGGGCATCATGGTTGCTCGTTTAGAAGAAGGTTTCATTCAATTCCTAGAATATAATTTAAGCTTGGATACTGGTTTCTATCCTACTTAATCACTTATATTAGAAACCAGTTGACAATGGAGAATTTGTCAAAAGAGATACAGGACGTTTTCTTAAACTTACTGAGTTATTGTATTATTACTGGTACTAGTACTGGATTCTGAACCGTTACCAGATAATATATGTAGATATACATATATTATCTGGTGTTCAAGTGACGTCACTGTCTGTAATGTGTAAAAATGTATTTAGTTCAATGAAGTCCAAAGATACGAATGGTAATTCGACGAATATACCACATGGTTTAATAAACAAACCTTATAATGATAGTGTTAACCTACATTATGTACTTTCCGTTATTTTGTTTAAAATTGCAAGAGCGATCGAATAAAATTTGTACAATCGTACAAGTAAATACAATGTTGAGGCTAAATACTGATTTTCAATAAAATTTGGAATTAGCACACAACATACACCAATTATCAAGTTGATACACCTTTCACTCGCACAAAGCGGATTTCCTCCATCTTCAAAATTAGCACCGATAAGGAATGAAACTCTAGGCCTGCTACTATTTTGGCCAGTTACAACCTGGGTATCTTCAAGACCACAGTGAATAGATGTCTTCTAGACCTTCGTGATATACCGTCGTCGGCCACAATGACACTTTCCATCAGGTGAGATTGTGGTCTAACAAAAGTTAATCGACAATTTAAAGAACATACTATACGTTCCTATTTCTTTATTTGTCGGTTGTAGTAAAATTTTAACATACAATTCTTGTGATTGTGAGTAAACATAAACAGTTCACTGTTGGTATACAATACAACACAACACAGAAATTGTAGGTATTTCGTAAAAGCATCGAGACAAGTACATAATTGGCAATTCTACAGATGTGCACAAGCTGCACAAAATACACATTACCGATCAATTCAGAGTTTTATTTCTAATGCACATTTAGGATCAGGATACATCCGTTCATGGACGAATAGCTTTTTTTGTACGTCTGGTGATCAAACTAGTTTTGAGGGGTGATTTGGACCAATCAGCGCCCGCGCATCTCACGTGGATTTGTTGTCTCGATCAGCTGTCCGGAGAATGTACAGAAAAACTGTCAACAAACCTGCACCGGCCGGTACCCTCGCCAGGTAAAGAGCGCTATAGTTTAACTTTTAATAATAATCACTTCCATGGAATTTCCTTCTCCAAGGGCTGAACACAAAGGGAAGTTCTGGGGAACAAAGGATTATGAATTCTTTGGGATGTTCCAAGTTTAACCAAAGACGTAGGATAAACAGACAGGTACAAAGTAAGTTTCATTTTTGTCGAACTTACGTTACGGTTCTTGAGTTTAAAAACTAATTACTACATAATTTTTCTTTTGTGCATCACTTATTTAAAGTTCTTTGACATTTTACACTGACCAAAATTAGCGAATACTCTACCTAACTGAAAAAACTCGTACAATACAGAACGAGTTTTTGTTGTTATTTCCTTGTTATTGCTAGTCATAAGTAGTAAACAACAGAAGATGTTGTTATACCAGAGATTATATATAATCCGACCAAAGTTTGTCGTGGCAATACCTAAAACAACAAATTAAAAAACTTTTAAAATGGCATGACCAGTCAAACGGGTATATTTACCGAGAACTTTCACTTTTTATTTTATTTCCCGACTGTTTTGCAGCAGAAAATGCTACCGGATGTCTGTTTTACTCACAGAATTGAGATCGAAGAACACGGATAGGAATTTACCCCAAAGCCAAATCCAATCCCTAGGCAAGTTGTCACATATTTGTATTTTTTGAAATCTTGTATATTTTAAGTGTGCAATAAAAGTATTGTCAATCTATCAATCTATTATTTTTTTCGTTATTTTAAGTAGGCATCTCTACCGTGAGAAGAAAACTCTACAAAGAATTTTGTAAAGTACTAACGCACTCTACGAAAACCGCATCGAGATAACAAAATATGACGCGAACTAGCAACACGTCTAGAAACCGCGATAATATCTGTACATAACATCCGGTACCTTGATAACTGACCTGTTGAGGAACGATAGGTGATTACTTTTTCTCATGGCAATGATAACCGCAAGACCACAACTAACTGTTATAAATAAAAAATGGACGCATTTTATTCAATTCCGGTGTAAGTTATAGGAGGTAAATTAAAAAGTACTTTATGTAAAGTAATAATACCTATCCATAGCAGGACGACTCTATATTTAGCCTGAATTAAATTTTTGCCTAGTGTGGTTGCAATTTGCCTTACTTTGTTCGGTGTTTCGGGCGAGTAATGTTTTTTCAAATGATTAGAGTGGTATACAGGGTGCCGCCAAATAACTGCAATGCCCAAAACAGTGCAGCTAGATTTATATCGATGATATTTCATGTTTTTGTATCACAAATATTTCTTTTATTAGTTCGTTTCTGTATGTTTTTAAATAGTTTTATAAAGAGTTTTCCAAGAATGAAATAAATTAACTTGGGTAACATTGAGACTATTAGGTACTTGAAGAGATATTACGAGTTAAGTACGAGCATAACTACACTTGGAAAGCAAAATTTTAAATGACTACCATTTAATTAAGTAGAGGTTCTGGCCACTTTTTCAAACAATTCTCGTCGATCAATTTTTATCTAGTTTTACCTGTCTTGGGATTCAGTTATTCGGGGGACACTCTGTATATATAAATAGAGCAAATGATTGGTATCGGGATGTCGTCGAAAAACACTTTATTTTTAGTATATGAAGAAAACGTAACCGAATCTTTGGATGGACCGGAGCGGAACAAAAGACTAATTGCAAAAGGGATTGGAGGCGCCGGGTATCGATCCCGGTACCTCTCGCATGCTAAGCGAGCGCTCTACCATCTGAGCTACGCCCCCGGTGCTCCGCCTGAACGAAATTTTCAAATGTATCCTTCAAGAATACCGAAGCTATGCCACCTTTCACTTCCATTTAAATGTTTTATAGCTAGCTCGTATAAAATCACGGCTTAATATACGGTTTACTAACAATAACTTAAATCTTAATTTGCTAGGATCACCTCCCATATAAAATACTGTATATATTATAAACATAAAAAACTAGTTTTTATTTAAATTATAACAGAATAAAATTTACAATTAGGTAACAAAACATAACCTCGATAACAACTTTGATTTTCACTTACGCGAATATAATTTAAGCATAAATAAATGCTCATTTAGTTTTTAATCTTATTTTTTAAATTAAACTGTAGGAACAGGAAACTATTATTTCGTCCAAAAACTTTACAGCTTAATACCCTGTTTATTTATTTTTATCTACTTACTGGCAACAATGATATCAGAAGATCACTTAGTAATTAAACAACCCATAAACATACAATACAACAACCCTTAATTACTTAATGATAAATTTTTCCCTGTATAAAGTCAGGGTTTATGACGTTTAAAAAACTTTGGAATGGCTTTATTTGGTAGTGTACCTACACAGAACAAAAGCAGTAACTGATAAAATATTCAGTTATCGCCCTCCAGCAAAACAACATGCGCCCCTTTCCCAACAGAATCGCCTAGTTTGAAAGGAGCTAAGTTTGCGACAACGCCATCTCGCGGCGAACGCACGACGTATTCCATCTTCATTGCTATGACCACGAACAAGGGTTGTCCTTTCACCACCTAAAATCATGTAAAGGGTTGAGAAACATGGTTACAGAGAAAAACTTAAGATGAAAGTGCCATTGAAAAGTTTCAGAGTTAAAGCACAAAGCCAGTTAAACCAAAAAAAACAATTAAGATATGGTTAATTGAACATTGGGCGCGAGATATTTTTTTCGTGGTTTTTTTTTTGCTTTCTAGTATGAAATAATGCGTAAAAGTACTTTGCTCCAGATCATAAAAAATAACTATAATAAAACCCATGATAAAACTAACTTTAATTCAATGATACTTTTGGAGTATTTGGGAATAAGTACCTTTCAGAGATTTTGAAACATACATATAGAATACCGTTAAAAATACCTACTTATAATTATGAACCCAAGGTACAAAACTTACTTTGTCTCCCTTGCTGACTAGAACTCGCTCCAATATCCCATGTGTAGGTGAAGATGCACTGTTAGCTGCCGCATTGAAGTCAACTGATGCTGTTGCTTGGTATTTTGCCTTAGGTATCTCCACAATGGTTTGACCGGACTGCAAAACAACAAATCTTACAATATTTTATGTTAACAAGCACTAAAATAATTAGAGATTAAATTATGAATTAGATAAACTGTTAAAAAAAAAACATGCAGTGAAGGTACAAAAGAAATCAGAGTAACATAATAAATTAGGTTGTATACCTACTTATACAACTATATGAGTTTCCCAAGCTTCATTTTTTAATCAAGCTTATTGGTGAACAACCACAAAAGAATTTCACAATTTTAAATTATTAACAAAAGCACATAAAACTGGCTATGATAAAGGGATTTCACAGTATTAAGTGTTAAGGTACTGTACTGTATTGTTGCAAAAGTAACCATAGTCGCTGCCTAAAATAATGGCTCTAATGGAGAACATTATTTTATGAACAGTGGTGCACATCCTTATTTGAGAGGGCAGTGGTGTTGAGAGCTCTCCTACTTATAGATAGAGGTTCCCGACCCATCCTCAACCAGCAGTGTGGGGATTATGGGCCCAATGAGATAAAAGCCAATAAGGTGCTTGTGAGGTCCTGTGTCTAGCAGTGGAACAATAAAGGTCAGTAGAGGTGATTTATAACAGGTAGGCAGATGTTAGAGATATTTTTTAGTTTTGCGTGAGCATGAAATTATGCATCCCGTTCGAGATATTTTATGATACTATGCATAATATGTAAGAATCACTTTAAGATCGGTACTATACTATCTTGAGATTACGCTTTTAGTACCTATCTGCTTACCTATAGCATAGGTATACCCTGTCCGCTATTTGTTAAATTGTTACATGCATTCATTGCTATGAAGTTTCCCTATTTCTTGACAGATGAGTGATTAGGGACAGAATCCAGTTTTTTTCTTGGTTACTTTTGAAAGAAATAGAGATGCGAATCCATTGACTCGAAAAGTATGGGGACTTAACAAAATTTTCGTTTTCGTAGTACTTTAAATACAAAAATCATGCTGTTTTTTCTTCTATTGAATATTCTGATTCCAAAAAAAATTTGTTTGGTCTAAAGTCTGTAAAATAATATAAATTGTTGAGCAAAAATAAAACGAATTACAATTTCTTCATAGAAAATTTAATCGGTAAAGCATTAGGAAACGACTATCAGTCGATGGAATAACTGTAACTAATAATGTGGCGTGCCGGCCGGCTGTCTGTTGGTGCAGTAAAGTTGGCAAACGCAAAAGCAAAGCAAAGGCGCCAAACCGCGGCGACGAAGCACCCAGTTCAAACTTCGTTCATGTATGATAGATAGCCTGATGCTCTGTTCAAGTGGTGCACCGGTAGATTGTTTAGTTCGGTCACTACTTTTAGTCAAAATAAAACTGTTTTATCTGCCATTAACTTCAATTTCTTCCTAGATGGCTCTGCGTCTGGATTGACGCAATTCTGCCAGTGTCCGTTTACTTATTTTGTTGCATTTACTTTATCTTACGGTATGATAAACGTTCGGTAAGATTCTTTCTTACCGGCAAAACAAACTCAAACACCACAAACAAAGTACTTTTCTACATAGACAAACACTGACTGCTGACGGACGACTGACACTGAATTACGTCACGAACGAACGCTATGATGATATGAGACTGACAGTGACAGACGGATTGATATCTGCGTTTGATTAAGGCCGAAATAGACGAGGAGATTTATCAAACATCGGCAGGTAACATAATGAGAGAGGCAAATATTGTACTACGGATGTTATACTATAGGAATAGCGTTAGTTAATAGTGAGCGAGATGTGTTAACAAGCAAAACCAAATGAAAAGTATCCAAATCATAAAAAAAGATCATGCAAGTGATGCAGGTGCGTGCATAACTCACTTATTCATAATTATAATAATATGTCAACTTTATAACAGTTGTTTAATAGTGTTTTTTCTCACTGACTCTGTGAATTGGAGAAAAGAAACGAGTTTTAACTTTTAACTTTGTAAAGATAGGAGAGGATTATGAATAAGAGGGTTTTTTAAATCCATTAATATTAGCAGGCAGGCTTTAGGCAATACATTTCCATACCCTAGATAAAAAAACTGTCGACTTACCTCATCATAAATGTGGACTTGGTTCTCATGAGTCAACAAACCCACGTTAGTATTTTTGTCTTCAATGGCCGCGTTCAGTCGTAGGCCTAGTGGGGAGGTTTGTAGAGAGGCCTCGACTCGACGCCATTCACCGTCGTTAATTTTCACGGTGTAAGTGTTAGGTGAGCTATCGTATTTGACTGTTACTTTAAGGTCTAGAAAAAAAAAATTACAGATTCAACAGTAATTTTTACATTTTACGTAAATAAATAATGTTGGATTATTCACAACATCATCTAGCAGCAGAGTTGGTGTGCTATATAACGAATATAGGTACTTAATGCAGAAGGTATGAAACTTTTAATGCAAGAGTTTCATATGAATTAATACATACAATAGTACCACCAGTGTACACTAGCTTCCGCCAGCGGCTTTAATCGCTTCTTTCCTTATAATAATAAATAATGCTGGACAATTTACACAGCATTATCTAGCCCCAAGCTAAGCAGAAGCTTGTGTTATGGGTACCAGATAACTGATATACATAATACAATACTTTACATAGATAGATATATTTTATTATACATAGAAAACAACCAGAACACCCGGAACAAATATCTGCAGATCGTGCACACAATTTTTCCGAGGCGGGAATCGAACCCGCAACCTTCTGCGTCGCAGGCAGACCTTCGCCCACCGCGCCACATCGGTCGTCAAATGATAAGAAGCCTCGTCTTTTATTAAGATCCACTCAGCAGTCGTTTAGGCGTGTAAAGTAAATTAACAGACTGATTGACAGACTGCCATTACTTTCGCAATAATACACTTCTTCCTATGACTAGAAAAAGATCGAAGTATGAATTCTACAGTTCCTAGAAGCTGCAAGGGTAAGGTTAGGTTAGATTGGAGTATGAATTCTACAGTTCCTAGAAGCTGCAAGGGTAAGGTTAGGTTAGATTGGAGTATGAATTCTACAGTTCCTAGAAGCTGCAAGGGTTAGTGGATAATTATGAACGCTGCAGCGTCAGAGTTGACCGCATAAAGTAGCGATCACAATAGGCCTATCATGACCACAGTGACAAACATGCCACGGAAAAGGAAAAATAAATGACTGTATTCGTTTGGAGTATGGGTTATGTTTACAATGTGTACATACCTTTTTCATCAAACCTGAGTGGTATAGTTTTGTGCACATTATAGTTTGGCCTCCACGCAGTAGGCTCGACGTAGATCCCTTTCCAAGAGTCATTAGCAGAGCTTTCACTTTTACTAACAAGCAGCTGCAATAAAATTGTGTTTGATTAATGATGGTTATACAATCTGTCATTTATCACGATCTTTATTGGTATAAAAGGGTAAAATTTATGAGCATTTTTTGGGTCTTTCCAGCTTTAAAACTTTCTGCCCCAATCAGCAGCTTTCAAGTGAAAGTATCATTTTAAAATCGACAAATTTGAATTTAAATTTAAAAGGTAAATTAAGCATATAATACTCACAGCCACCTAGCATTTTACTTTAAATTTATATTGCTATGTGCATGTTGGACTTCTGCTATATTATTTTAAAACCAATTTGTACACAATTAAGCAATAAAATATTGAGTATGGAATAAGTTGGTTGTGGCTGGGCAGTGAATAATTTAATCATATATAGTTACTTACTTAAGGCCTTCCCTGATTGCGACATATTCGCAAACGAACTAAAAAAATTATTGTCAGTTTGTCTGATCTATTGTGAGAGGGATGGGTGACTGTCTTTCTCATATGTCAAATAATTAGTGTAATTGGTGATTGTGCCGTTCTAATTAATTAATTAAATAATAATAAATATTAATAATAGTTCAGTACTTACATGCCCCAAAGCAGCTTGAATGGCACGATGCTCAGTCAATACAGAGTCCGATTTAGGGAACAACTCAGCCTCGTGTTGAGGGATAAATGCAGTGTGCACATCCCCTGACACAAAAGCGCTCGCGCCGCTTAAACGCAGCAGGAAATTCACGTTCGTTTCTAATCCGGCCACCTGAGAAAATAGGTAGTAATTTTAATATTCAAGTTAAAATAACCCCCCATATCTTTAGTTGTTACCTCAACCATGATTCAACGTCTACTCAAACTCCAAACGCGTTTCGGTATGCTTGATCGTAATAAATCCATTCACTTGAACTAACCTTAGAATTTTCTCATACGAGTGCAGAAATGAACTGTCATCTCAAGGTACCCGCAAGCCGCATCCTACCTTGAATGCTCCTCAAAAGAGCTTGTTGAAATTAATAATGGATTTTGGAGATTATATCAATGAGATTTACGACGATGAAGCCTACTAACGACTAAGCATACCGAACTCGAGTATGTTTTGAAGGAGAGGCATTTCAGACAAGTTTGAGTGAAGGATTAGTTGAAGAATTACCTAAAGATTTAAGGGTTAGTCTTGAGTTCTGCGGAGTAAAAAATAAAATAAACATGTAAGTAATACTGGGCAATCCACATTTAACATTTTAGTGTTACTTACTTGATACTCTTGTAGCTTCGCCCTCGTTTTGGCTAGCGCTTCATTGCGGTCTCGCCCCCACACAACCAGCTTAGCGATCATAGGATCATAGTGAACTGAAACGTCTTGACCCTCTCGGACGCCGGTTTCGACCTTATGAAATAAGATACAGACAAATTCAAAACATTTTTTTTTCCTGACTAGTTTTTGGCAACAGCTTTGCACATGTTGTTTCTAAGATATTGAAGCTTTCAGATAAGTATGTTTTGCCATGCCAAGTCAACAAAGAGCCTATTATTATTCTAGCTATCTATAATCTGATTTACCATTTTATAATGTGTTAGAAGAACGCCAACGTTAATTTTATGTGATCCAATATTATTATTGTGATTAATTATCGATTATTAAAACCTTGACGGCAACTTACCCTCACAAATTCCTCAGGTAAAGGCTGTGTCAATCGATGCAAAGTACCCGCACGCGGCAAGAATCCCGCCCTCGGTTCCTCTGCGTAGATACGGCATTCAACAGCGTGGCCGCGGCGGATGATGTCCTCTTGTGTTAGTGGCAGCGGCTCGCCGGCCGCCACTCGCAGCTGCCATTCCACTAGATCCGTCCCTGGAAAATATTATAAGGACTTATTTTCATAAGGTTTCTCAATGAGGAAGGCAGGTATCGACGCTTAAGGGTAATATTGTGATTTCTTCTTTCTACAGACAAATCTTTATTTTTGGTTGATTCGATCGAGTAAAAAATAAGAATTATGATTTATAATCGGTACCTGACCGATTATAATGCAAGTTAATCTTACTCGCATTTGTCTCAATCTCAATTAATTTTTGAGTAAATCATTATTATTAATTTTACTGGAAATCCGTTCAAGCGGTCTTAGTAGCTTAAACAGGCAGAACAAACAGGGAAATACGTGCGTTTGAAAGAGTGCCTTAGTGAATTGAATTAGGTACTGTAATGGTAAATAACCTAAAATTCCATCATACGATTAACCGCTAGCTTTCTAAAAGTAAGTCTCATATCACCTGTAATCATTTCAGTAATCGGGTGTTCAACTTGCAACCTTGTGTTCATTTCCATAAAGTGGAAGTCATGTGTAGCGCGGTGCAGAATGAATTCCACCGTGCCAGCACCAACGTAGCCGACTGCCCGAGCCGCTCTGACCGCGGCTTCTCCGAGAGATCTGCGGGTCTCTTCAGAAAGACCTGGCTGGAAGCGAAATGTACCAGTTAATCAAATAATGCGTTGTTAGTATGGTTTAATCTCCTGTGGCTAAATATTGATGCTAGCTTGGCTCTTCAAACTCTTCATGTAAGAAAACTAATTCATATTTATTTATTATTTGCATACACATACATTGTCACATAACTTTAGCTAACTTGAATTCAATAAAATTGATGTATTACAGTACCATCTTTAAAAAAAAAAAAAAATATATATGGTGAAGGTCCTTACACTTCGTGATAATAGATAAGATGATAAATGATAATAAGGATGGGAGCAAATAAGAACCACCATTAGTCCGTCTATAAATCATTTCACGTAATGACGTGAACTATCAATGATATGTACCTACATGATGCGAACGCCTCTTGAGAACCGCCGCCGCATTGACAAAATAATGTACTTGACTGTACATTTTAAAAAAAGATGGAGCTGGTCACTGGCATGGCAAATTAATAATCCACCCAAGGATGTGGCCTTAATTATGTCTGAACAGAGGCAGATACAAACGAAAAAAAAATGGCTTAACACATTCCCTGCCGTAGACACACTCGCCGTTATCCGGCAGCTCGAGAATCTTAAAACGAGCTAAAACTTATTGACTTGTTTATGTAGAATACTTAATATACTTACTGCTGGAGCTTCTTCAATAATCTTCTGATGCCTTCTTTGTACTGAGCAGTCTCTTTCAAAGAGATGGACGGCATTTCCGTGCATATCAGCAAACACCTAGACACACAGAGTGTAAATTTATAAAAAAAAAAAAAAATAGGTTTAAGATACCTACCTAGGTAGGTATGTAGTGTGAGGACTAAAATTAGTAAAAAGCTACTAGGATGACGATACAACGTTACAATATACAGTTGTTCCTTCGCGCGGGATATCGCTGAAGGCTTTATATTTCATTGAATCTTGAGCTTTTCACATCATTTTTAGTTACTTTTTAAACTCTAAATCAGTGCATTGTTTTTCAACAGAGTTTGCCCTGTGCTCCTACGGTAAATATGGAGTACTCAATACTCAATATATTTACTCAATACTCAATATATTTACTCAATAATCTGCAATATATTTATTGTTGTAATCACATTGGCTCTATAGGTAGTTGATCAAGTATAGGTAAGTATCACAATGTGAACCTTATTGGGCGTGGAAGGCAGACCGAGGTTGTTTTTGGTTAAAAAAAATATGTAGGTACTAAGGTAAGTAGTGCTACTTGTCTTTTAATTGATTAATCATTATATTTTATTTTTTCCTTATCATAAGGTCATCAGTTTGTCATTTAAAAATGTATTTGACATAATAGCAGTTGTCAATTAATAATTTCTTAATTTTTTTTTTATGAATTAGGTATCAGATTCTGTCTTTTATTAAGTTGACGGGAGTATGAGTATTACCTGTACTTCCACATGTCTAGGGTCTGTGATGTACTGTTCCAGTAGCATGTTGTCATCACCAAATGATTTAAGAGATTCCCGCTTAGCTGATTCCAATTGAGGAAGGAAGTCTGCTTCGGTCATTGCTATCCGCATGCCCTGAAAAAAAAACACATTGTCTTAGGTACATACATACTACCAAAGATAAAGAAACTCTATCCAAACTATCTATATATTGTTTTTTTTCGTCCATGATACTAACAAATGCTATGAAAAATAGGTTCAGCCCAGATATTAAATAAATAAATAAAAAAATAATGCTGGACAATCCACACAGTATCATCTAGCCCTAAGCTAAGCAGAGCTTGTGTTATGGGTACTAGAAGACTCATATACTTTATAAATGATATAGATATGTTTTGTTAAACATAGAAAGACCCAGAACACTTGGGACAAAATATATTTGCAGGTCAAATAAATATTTGTCCCAAGGCGGGGATCAAATCCGCAACCATTATAAATAATTCATATATTTTAGACTTCAATAGCCCATAGTAACATACATAGGTACCTCAAAACTAACATCAATAAGTCTTGCTGATTAAATAATGCTACGTCATGTCAGAACAGTCCAACAAATTACTTTATTTGATAGTTGGCCCTCATATTTAGTTAATTATTTGTCTTTACCTTTCCCCCGCCACCACGGACAGCTTTGATCATGAGAGGGAAACCTATTTGTTGTGCTTCCGCCTGCAGTTTCTCTATGCTCTGTCCTTCACCATGATATCCCTTGACTATTGGCACACCAGCAGCAGACATTATGGCTTTTGATGTGCTGTAAACAGATTTCCTCATTAAGTATAGCACGGTAGGTAAGCTAGGTACATAGGTAAAAAATAACTATGTTTTGTAAATTTCCTTTTTTCTATCTAGTTTTAAAACGTCTGCAGATGACATCGTTTTTTATTTTTAACTATGTGTGAGCATTTGTTTTAGTTCCATAATAAGCAATCTTTTTACTGTACTATATAATCCTAATGAATAACAATACTGTGTATACTGCCATATACTTCTTTGTTTAAATTTTAACAAAGTGAAGTAAATAATCTGGGATTTGACGACCGATTTGGCGCGGTGGGCGAAGGTCCGCCTTCGACGCAGGAACTTGCGGGTTCGATTCCCGCCTCGGAACAATTGTGTGTACGATCTGCAGATATTTGTTCCGGGTGTTCTGGTCGTTTTCTATGTATAGTAAAAAAATATCTATCTATGTAATGTATTGTATTATGTATATCAGTTAATTATTATGTAATTTATTCTTTGATAATAAATGGCTAAATTATTATTATTATTATTATGTATATCAGTTATCTAGCACCCATAACACAAGCTCTGCTTACCATGGGGCTAGATAATGCTGTGTGAATTGTCCAGCATTATTTATTTATTTATTTAACCATGTAGTTATAATAGTAATTTCAATCTACCTTTTGATACCCATATCTCTAATTGCAGATGTAGGAGGACCAATAAATATGATATTTTCTTTAGAACACTCCTCACAAAACTCAACATTCTCCGACAGGAATCCATAGCCCGGGTGTATGGCCTGGCTGTTGGACTGTTTAGCTACATCCAGGATCTTCTTTGCATTTAAGTAGCTTTGAGTAGCCGGGGAGGGCCCTATGTGGTAGGCTTCATCTGCCTGAAATTGAAAAGGAAATAAGAATATTATAATTATTAAATGTTACTTTTTTTATTTTAATAGCTAGAACCTCTTTCATTCTATCGATTCTATTTATGAGATATGTCGATGAGAAGAGTAATTTTTTTTATTCTTTTATAGTTGTTGTTTTATTCTTCATCGTTTAATTTCATGATGTTTCATTCCACATCATTAAATTACATGACAAAATGACCACATAAAAGTACTACAGGCCAGTAATGTGCGGATGGATTTTTGAATCACAAGTTAATCCATGCATAACACATGGATTAACTTGTGATTCAAAAATCCATCCATCCAGAGTTTCATACATAAGTTTCAACATCTTGATGTGGTGCTTATTTTAGCATATACACCAATAATATTGTTTGGATTTGTCAATTTTTGTATAACACTCTGCCACCGATGCATATGTTCATTCTATTAAACAGGTACTTGTAGAGCAGCAATGTTGAGTTGCTGCTCTAGAAGCTAGACAGTGAAAGTGTTTATGGAATGTATAACAACTACTTAACATTTCACTTGTTGTGTGCACAAAGTTTAAGTTTCAAGACGATAAGAAGATATGTTTTTTGTGTTATTTATTATATTATTCCTTGTCATGTGTTTGACAAGACAAAATAAATAAATAATAGGATGAATAATGTCTTTACCATTTCAACATGCATAGCATGTTTGTCAGCATCCGAGAAAACTGCAACAGTCCTAATGCCAAGCTTTTTCGCAGTCCTCATAACCCGGCATGCTATCTCTCCTCTGTTAGCGATCAGGATTTTTCTAATCTGTTTCCGACTTATCTCTTCTTTGATTTGTAGCGCATGCTTGAATCTTGCAATGACTGGAGGGTTTGTTATAGCACTGAAATTATTGATTCTTTTCACAAAGAATAGGATAACCCACAAGAATGTATAACGTTGAGTAAAACTAATTTTAAATCTTAAAATTGTAACATAATATAGAATGAATTTACACTTTAAACTCACCATTGCCTCGAAATATATCTTAGGTAAGACATTATGCTACCACACGAACTGTTGTACTGACTGATTACAAGGCAGGCAGTAGGTAATCAAGAAATCAAAACTTGTTTTTTGTAGATATCAAATTCGTAGGTAGACAAATAAATTGCGTCAGTTGCCAGGCCCCTACTTATTTACGTACGAACAATACTTTATCATAGTTAGGTAGTTATATATTCTTATCAGCTCATTATCAATTTAAATTCAAAATTTATTTTAAAGTTCATTCAAAATCAATGTTCATAAAACCAGTGGTTCTTATTCAGCTATGCATCTAATATCTATTAATTAGAGCTTGTTTTATAAAAAGTTTATTCAGATTTCGTTTCATAATTTCATACAACAAGATAGACAGACAAAAGCCTAAACAAAACTGAAACAAAAACAAAGTCCAACCAAACCAACCAAATGTAAACAAACAAACAGGAGAAGAAGAGATCCCAACTCAAAAAGAAAATTATTGTCAATAAAGTTGACGACCGATGTGGCACGGTGGACGAAGGTCCGCCTGCGACGCAGGAGGTTGCGGGTTCGATTCCCGCCTCGGAACAATTGTGTGCACGATCTGCAGATATTTGTTCCGGGTGTTCTGGTCGTTTTCTATGTATAATAAAAAAAATATATATATATATATCTATCTATGTAATGTATTGTATTATGTATATCAGTTATCTAGTACCCATAACACAAGCTCTGCTTACCATGGGGCTAGATAATGCTGTGTGAATTGTCCAGCATTATTATATTCAAAGTAAATAAAATATCGCTTGAATGAATATGCAATGCAAGCGAATATACACAAAAATATTATAAAAATGCTGTAGGTATCTTTTATATATTATATTTTCTAGGTACATACCTAATACATGATTAACTAACGAATATTTATCGCATACATTATGGTACGCGATAAATACTCGTGTATCGAATATCACCCCAAAACCAACCATGGTTTTGGGGTGATATTCGATACACGCTTTACACAATGGAACAATGAGGAATTTATAGTAAGGTACGTGATCTGATAAATAATACCCATAAAAATCATTACTAATGTTAACAAATCGTGAAGGTTATTAAAGTTTTATTGACTACTTAATATAGTAAAAGCTCTGTTTACTTTGGGGCTAGATAACGCTGAGCTCACAATAACAACGGAGGCGGTTACGGTAAAATAATTTTAGATTTTTTTTTACTTGTTTTTTTACTGCTAGATCTAGCGAACCGATGCGATGCCAAATAATAGCTGGCTACTTATAAGTGAAGGAGTCAAATAACAAATAACCTCACATTAACCTCAATGGGGTGTTTTTAGTAAGATATTTTAGCACTGTTTTTTCTTAGTTTCTTGTTTGTAGTTTTGTAGTACATTTTGTTGATTCATGGTTAATGTTTTTCTTTATTGTAAATATTATTTCTATATTTTGTTCTATTCGTGTAAGTTACCTTCCCTTATAAAGCTTGCGATGCTATCATGAGACGGACACTGGCAAAATTGCGTCAATCCAGACGCAGAGCCATCTAGGAAGAAGTTGAAGTTGAAGTTGAACCTCAATGAATGATGCGCGTTGAGCGTGAAAGAAATTGTTGCCAGCAGATTTACTTCCGTTTCGCAAATGACTACAGTGCCTAGTTATACTCTTACTCTATTCGTTTATACACATGAATATAAATCTTTTACCGAATTTCTATCGAGAAAAATGTACAGAAACTAGAATAGAAAGCCTGGAGTCTGAAAGTTGGCGGCATGTCGGCGGTATTATGCCCGCCCCCGTGCCTTGAGAGAGGGAGAGAGAGAAGCCATTGGCCCGACAAAAAACCTGTCCGTGCATGTTGGTCTCGTAATCAAGTGAAGATGATAATAAATACTTAATCTATTTATTTATTACCACTTTTTGCTTGACTAGCTACGAGACCAAGGTTTTTCAATTTATGTGAGGTTCCGAAGTCAAAAATTCTGCTTTCGACTTTTATACTTAGTGAACGTATACACGTTCTCAGAAATCTTTCGTAGAACACACATCATTTTTTGTACGACATAAATATAAATATCGAATTTATAAAGTATTACGACTAATGAATTTCCCACTTGATCTGTGAAAATGTGAAAATAATAAAATAATCTTATGAACGATAGAATGAGTTTATTACTTAATTTGATTCACTTAAAAGCGTAAGTATTAAAAAAAAATTCACTACGCAAAATACTTACAAACGTTCTGATCTAATAAGTAAGTGAGGTGATGCGAATGTGATTCGCCTCACCTCTATTTGCTACTGTATAAAAAATATGTGGGTGTGACCCCGCTTCTATTTGAATAAGTTACCCCCCCGTAAAAAAATTTGAGAGAGAAGAGATGTTCCGGCAATTTTTGTATAGCGGTTCATAATACCTATTCATTCTTTTATTACTTGACTTCGTTTCCTTTTGGGTAGACGTAGTGTTATATTATTTTGGGGTAGACCATTGGTATAATACCATGGGTTGAAAGTGTGTGCTTTTCATGACAGGAATTCAAGCTAATGTCATGCTAATGTCAATAAATAATAAAATTAAAAGTCAAAACCAAACCAACAACAAAACAAATCAACGTCAGTGTGGCCAACGTAGGCGATTTATCGCCATTTAGGCTTCTCAGGACTAGAATCGGCTATGAAAAATTTTTAAAGGCGACCGGTCGCCTATTAGGCTACGAGTACTTCAGGGACAAGCCATTTAAATTATCCAAATCCAGAGGGCAAATGAACAGTTTATAATAGAAATCATAGCCACCCTAATGTCTGTATGTGACATTAAAGAATGATGGCCACACTATTCCGTAATGGTAGATTGGTCTCTGAGCGGGGAATACCCAAAATTTGTCTTAGCAATTATGAAACCAAATTTAGGTGGCAATGAAGTGAAATGTGTAATATATTGCTGCTAGTGACTATCGCAATTATTTATATTATACCGACTAAATAGTTCAGTAAAATGTTTTGTCATATCTATCACTTTCTTTCGATTCGTTCGCTTTGTAACTTTTACAACTTATCCTGTGCGTGTACATTTCTAAGCTATTAATGATTGCTGTGATAAAAACATTATTTCACTTTTTCACATTTGCTGGCTTACGATCCAGATCTTTTTAGAGTAAGATAGGAAAAGATAATAAAGTTAAAATTAAATATGTACTACAAATATAATTATATATTTTTACTTTTCGGCTACTTTTTAAGCTACAGAACCAAAAATTCGGCTACATTAGGCTACCTATACTTTGAAAAATGGCGATATCAGTCCTCGCTTCGTTGGCAACACTGATCAACGTCAATAATAGAGGAAGGGCGGCCGTTTCGGATTGATTTTTGTTATTTTCAAATTTAAATTTTAAATCATTATTTACTTGTATTCTGATTTCATTTTTGTGCTTATTAAGGAGAAATATCAACCTACAATGTTATAGTAATGGGTATCAAAGGCCTATGGACCGTGCTAACACCTTTTAGTGAGAAGATATCACTACACGAAGTAAGAATTAATAAACTTTCAGTTTTGTTGATAGTATCTTATTTACCACCAGTAAAGCCGAATCCATTATTTAAACTACTGACACTTTCATGGTTCCACGACGCTTATCTGCAGGTCCTTGTAGCGTCCCCCTGAAGACGGCACAGATTTTTCTATAATTTCGAATCTAAATTGTGTTTCCATTGCAGCAGAAGAAATCTAAAATGTATAAATGTTTTTTTAGATCAGAGGAGAAACTGTTGCTGTAGACCTTTCTGGTTGGGTGTGTGATAGCCAAAATGTTACAGAATACTACATCCAACCTAAAATGTACCTCAGGTAATATAAAAGATGTACAAAATCCCAATTAGCTGTACCTTGACAATAACTAAGTACTTACTGTAAGATTTGTTAAGAAATTAGAGAAAATAATATAAAAAATCCCAGTGAGCAAGTCTTTCTTTGTTGCAGAAACTTATTCTTCAGAACAATATACCTGCTATTGGCTGACATAACTCCTATCTTTGTGCTGGAAGGTGAAGCGCCTCAATTGAAACGGAATGTGATGGCCGCTCGCAATGCCATCCAGTTCCGAGGAGCAGCCCCCAAACCAGATAATGCTACAACAAAGAAACCTGATGTATCAAGGAAAAGATTTGGAGGGGTTCTAAGAGAAGTGGGTTTTAAAAATTAAATACTAATGAGTAATGAATTTATAAATCACATTAAAAAAGCAATAATCTTTATGGGTCATGAGTACATCTACATAAGACCCTATTCTTGTAGTGTGGATCTAGGCCTATGTGCGGGCTTACAATTTATGTTTTCCTGCAGTTTGTCTGGAGCAGTTATAGTTTTTGGGTAGCTTGATGCAGACCTTGTGTATTTTATTTATTTATTTTAGGGAAACCATCAGCACACTACTAATATGGGTAATACAATAGAAAATTTCAAGGACATTTATAGGTATCCACTAAAAGATAAATAATAGTAGGTATTAATACAAAAAAGTCCAGTGTATGACAGGATAAGAGCCCATACACTAAATATTGTGTACATGAAGTCTTAAAATTAGGGAAGACAGTGCTGGGGCCCAGCAATATGAACTTTAAACTCTAGGTGGCATTTGAGCTACATTAAATATTTCCTATTAGAAGGTAACTATTTTTTTTTTAATTGTTACTAAAATATTGATAATTTTCAGTGTGAAACTCTTCTAAAATGCATGGGAGTGACATGCATCAAGGGAAGAGGAGAAGCAGAAGCTACTTGTGCACAGCTCAATGCTCAAGGTGTTTGTACTTATAACTCTTTAACATTAATATTCAAAAGAAATGTTAGGGCTTGTGGTTATTCCACTCTCTTATTTGCTGTTTGGTAATTCCTCTGACAGTCAAATAAATAAATAATGCTGGACAATTCGCACAACATTATCTAGTCCCAACTAAGCAGAGCAGCTTGTGTTATGGGTACTAGATGACTGATATACTGATTACAATACATTACATAGATCTTTTTTTATTATAAATAGATAACCAGAACACGCAGAACAAATGTCTGCAGATCGTGCATAGAATTGTCCCGAGGCGTGAATCGAACACGGAACCTCGTGCGTCGCAGGCGGACCTTCGCCCACTGCGCCATAGAGGCGTCGAAATAGTCATGTCCTTGTCCTCCTGTCTTTCAGTTCTCACCCAATTCTTCTATCAACAACTATGGAACCTTATAGTCTTGCATGTACTAAACAGCAAAGAGAGAATATGTATGTATAAGGTAGGTTTAAGGTACATACATGTAGGTGATTTTCGTTCGCGACCCACCTTTACACTGAGCCTTCACACCAATGTGAAGGAGGTAGTTACAATATGGCAATGACTCCAAGTACAAAAGACAATTATTGAAGCTTGTTTTAGCATTAATAAATCTTAAATGGTTTATTATGGTAGCAAAACTACTTATCTGCTAGCTAATTTACTTTATTTATTTAACAAAAACCATAGTCCTTTCTCTAAACATACTAAAAATACTATGTTTTTCCCCCAACCAATAACGGATTTCTATTTTATAGATGGACATTTTTAAAACTTACTTGTAAAACCCCGAAATTACAAAAAACTACTGACAATATTAGAATCTCATGTCGTCCGTCACGTTCGAACTTAACTAACATAACGTCAAATTCATTGATCATATCCATCCATGGCTGTCTAGTAGTAATCTCTCTTGAGCGATAAGACCGCCAATTGCATCTTAATTTTTAAGTCCTTATTTTACATAGTTTCTTACATCCTACTAATATTCTAAACGCGAAAGTTTGTAAGTATGGATGGATGTTTGTTACTCTTTCACGCAAAAACTACTGAATGGATTTTGATGAAACTAAACAATAATATAGCTTATACATCAGAAAAACACATAGGCTTTATAAAGATATATTTATATATTATCCAAAATATCTATCACCACGCGGGTGAAACCACGGGGCGCAGCTAGTATATTTTAAGTGTGCTTAGTATGACGAGTATCTATCTATAGTTATGGTTATATGGTTATGGTTTGTATACTCTTTTGTCCGCACTTCGACTCAGATTAGTCTTATCTATCTGTTCCTTGTAAAGCAGCTGGTGGATGCAGTTATATCTCAGGACTCTGACTGCTTCGCGTACGGAGCTCGGCGCGTGTACCGGAACTTCAGCGTGTCGAGTGCGGGCGGCGGCGGCGCTATGCAGGGCTCGGTGGACTGCTACGACGCGAACAAGATGTTTGACAGCAATGGTACAGAATTGAAATAAAGTAATTATACAGAATTGGCATGGTTTAACACTTTTAGTGCTGAAAATGCACGGTATGAGTTTTCTACAAGTGATTAATATGCGTAAATCCACACTAGCGCAGCGGCTGAGAAAATACAGATCTTTGTGATTCAGCAGAGCTGTAATATTTTTCGAACGAAACGCATGTGCGGCGCAACACAACCGCTGTGTAGAGCGGCAGACGAATTTTTTAGGTAAAAAAAAAAGATCGCAGTCGTCGAAAAAAAACCGCAGTCAAAGTGTTAAGTAGAGATAATTTATTTACAAAAGTGCTAATGATTCCCACACTATGCTGGGCCTGTATCGTGGGAAGGCAGCCGATTTCATGATTTTTCCTCATCATAATAATCTAACCGGTTTAGCCGTGTGATGCTGGCCGTTGCCGGCTTATATTATTATAAATTAAATCTAAGCTATGAAATTAATAGATAATGGTGATTTTTGACGTCATGCTTTTTTCTTGAAATGTAATTATTTTTGTATTCCCTAGATGTGTAAAAACATTTCAGAGTAGTTTCTAAAAATCTGTTATCAATGCAATAGATATGAAAAGACAAAAAACGATCGCGCCAGTTTTTAAAATAATCTATCTATAGTATCGTATATTTATTCTAAAATTATATAAATTCCCAGCCGCACAAGAAACGAACCCCCTAAATCTATGTTTAAACAACTTCTGCACACGGCTTCACTCACACTACGTACCTGAAGGTTTGTTGTTTTAGGGTTCGGTCGCAAAAAGATGGTGGCTTTAGCTCTACTCTGTGGCTGCGACTATGGCGTGGGCGCCTGCGGGACCTCTACCACCACTGTGGTAACGTTTCTGCATACAGTTCCTGAAAATGACGTCATACCAAGGTACAACATATTACTCTTATTTTCAGGCAATTTTAGCATTTTTTTTGTATAGTAAGTATTCACATTTTAAATAAATGTTAAACACATAACAGTATTATTACAATGTAGCCATATAATTGGCTAATGGGTAATTTCGTTTTAATTTATTTTTATATCAACATATTACTAAGAATGTGTCCATTGGCATTTTCTTATTGTCTCCATAGACTTTGTTCATGTGTTCTTCAAGATAGTACTTCTGCACATATGTATATTATTTATCACTACACTGACTCAAAAGGTTTTGTTCTTTTCAGCCTTTTGCTTTAACTATCTATCTTAAACAAGCTTCTGCCCGTGGCTTAGCCCGCATCTCGGACCTATATTGCTAAATTATAATAACAGCTTCACGATGACTTGAATGGTAGGGGAGAGCGGGGCTAAAAGTGCCGGGGGTAAGTTGTTCCGATGTAAATATCTGAAAAGTCTTAGATTAGTCCAAGTTTGCGATTTCAACAATGGTTAAATTATATGTTTTCTAAACTATAGCTCCTTTGTCAGACTGCTGTCTTGGGTGACCGACGTGGATCACTTCGAGGAGAGGACCCGATGGGTGGCGGCGCCGGGTCGATGTGACCGCTGCGGGCACGTCGGCAGGACGCATCTTAGGAAGGGATGCCCTATGTGCGCTACGAATAAGGGCTGCAATGACTATGGGCACAAGTTAGTATCAAATATACAGTGTTTTTTTAACTCAGTTAACAGCAGGGCGTTAAGCAAAAAATGTGTAATTCCAAAATTATTTTTTCTAAAATGATTTCAAAAGAAACAGCACCTGTATCTCTTCTGGTTATGGGTGCCCTCGTACTGTCCCAGTAACAAAACGACTGTAGGTATATAGCATTACGCGCATTGAATTGAATTTAATACATTTAACATTAGCTTCGAGAAGTTAATCAGTTAGTAGAACATCTACTCTATTTTTTATAGGTATAGAAAGTAGGTAAGGTACCCACCTATTGTATTAACTAGTTTCAAAACACCGTTAGGATCTCTGCAAAAGAAATGTAAAGGTACTTGCTTTTTGTTACTATTATTAATGAATATTCTATTTTATTTTAAATTAAGTTTTGTTAATATTTCGTTACTTAAACTAAAACTTAAACTCGGTATTTAAACTCGGAAATTGTCCTCCCGAACCAAGATTTTCTTTTGTACTTTCTTCTAACATTTGAAACGGTGACCCACCCTTACCTATTATGGACCAGTATACCTTCTAAAATTCCTTAGCTTTTAGCCATAAGGATAATCAAAGTAATATATCAAAAGTAAGCCTCAGATTAAGGTAACCTATTATTCACAGGGCAAGAGTAGCGGAAGTAAAACGTGAGCTTGCGTTACGAACCAGGGCTTTATCATGCGGATCGCTGTTTCCAGAACCAAAGGTTATGAAGGAATTTATGAATACCACTCCCGAGATATTCAATCTTGACAGTCTGAAGAAACCTACGCCAAGTCTTATTCAGTTCGTGGTAAGTGGTTTTTAATATAATAATTTGAAAATAATATTTTTAAATGCTTGGCTTCTGATTCGTTAATATTCGGTTAATATCAAGCTTTTACGTATTTATTTTATTTCGACTTTGTTTTATTTACGTTTTCAAATCTTTTGCTTAGTAAGTTCAGCTAATTAATTGCGCATAATATGTTGCGACTCGCCATAGAAGTTTCATTTCAACTCTCGAGTGAACTATGCAGCGAACTTCGAAGAAATAAAGAACTGAAAAGAGTTCATCAAGTCAAAGAAAAGTTGAAAAAGAACTTGCATGAACTTTGAGAGGAAAGATAAGTTACTGTTCAGTGTTCAGTTTATGGTAGAGCTATTACCTATTTATATATATAGTTGTTATTTTTATCTTTCGTACTTAATTAGGTTTTTTTTTGCAGAAAGTGATGTCGAGCAAACTTGACTGGCCGGAGAGATATTGCGTAGAAAAGTTTCTGCCATTGCTTACGAAGTGGCATCTTCAGGACACTGTTCCCTGTAGAACCATCAAGCCAATCACGATAAAGAAGAAACGAAATCCTAAAGGTATTTTCTACGTGACTTATTAATTTTTATTCATTTATTTATTCCACGTAACAATGAATGTGTACATTAGTGGTGTTATTAGCTTAGGTACATGTACCCTGTAAGGGCGAAGCAATTTATTAATAAATAATAACAACATAATTCATCAACGGAGTAATAACATTTAGAAATAACATAATTTTAACATATATCTAAATCTACGGCTATTTACAGCACAAAACATGTTTCTTTTTGCTTTTCTTACAATAGTTTTTGCATTTTAGGTGTACCAAGTTTCGAAGTTGTTTGGGCTGATATCAACGGACAATACGATGCATTGATTCCAGACGATCAATATGAAGGTAAACAAAACCCAATGATAACACTAGTATGGCTATTGTTTCGTCTTGTATTGTAAAGACAACTTCTGTGGCGCGGTGGGCGAAAGCCTGCCTGCGACACAGGAGGTTACGGGTTCGACTCCCGCCTCGGGACAATTGTTTGTAAGATCTGTAGATATTTTTTCCGGGTGTTATGGTCGTTATCTAAGTAAAATAAATCTATTAGTATTAGTATTAGTATTGTATTAAGTATATCAGTCATTTAGTACCCATAACACAAGCTATGCTTAACTTGGGGCTAGATGATGCTGTGTGGATTGTCCAGCATTATTATTATTATAAAAGTCTCTTTAATTTCAGCTGACGAGGATCGTTCTCTGCCATGGATATCAATAGAGCGGCAAGACCTTATGCGGCAATATTATCCAGACCTTGTTCTAATCTACGAAGAATCTATCAAAAAACCACCGAAGGAAAAAAAAGCGAGAGGCAGGAAAAAGAAAGATGAAGACAAGCCAGATAAACCTAAACGAAAATACAATAGGAAACCTAAGAACGTTGAAATTGAAAAGGTTAACGTTTCATTGAAGGAGTTAAACACCAGTAAGGCCAGTGTTAGCGTCAATAAGCTGAAAAGAAAGATCAAGAATAATAATAAGAAAGGGCAAAAGACTATAGATAGTTTCATAGCGAAGAAGCGGAAGAAATCTCTCACTGCAATGGCGTCTCTTAGACACAGCTTTGGGAACATGTCACTTACGCAAGACGCATGCAACTACAATGACAAAGAAAATAAATCTGTAACTGATAACCGACTGAGTTTAGGCGAAACAGTAAATGATGAGAGTGACGGCGATCTATCAGCTATTATTGACAGAATGGTAAATAAACCGGCCACAAAAAAGACTGTAAAAGTAGACAATAAACTGATAAGACTTGTATTCGGCAATTATTCAACACCTAAAAAGCCAAGAAAGAGTGTATTGACCGAAATCCAAAATCATTGCTCAACACCTATAGCTAGTCCTATAAGAAAATCTTTGATGAATAGAAAATCTGGACTGAATAGTTTAAACAATTCTGTGATTGCTAAAGTGAATACTAGTTTCTTCTTCGATAAGTTGAGTGAAGAGCGAGATGCGTTCGAAATGTCCTTAGGACACAAAAGTGCTGCTATAAACTTGGATTCCACGGTTGATTGTAGTTTGCCGGATGTATGTTTGAAATAAAATTATTATGTGAAATTTTACTCCTGCTTTTTTTACAAACCCTCAAATCAATTGAACGACGTTCAAATATTTAGAAAATTCAATGGTTTCGATGATATTCGAAATATTAGAATTTCAGAAGAACTGAACTACACATAAATTAGGTAGGGATTTCTTGGAAGACAAATCTTAATTTACTTAAACTCGATCTCGTAGATACTATAAGTACTCGGGTTTACTTATCGGTATATATACGTCACGTCCACTGCTGGGCATAAATCTTCCGAGGAGACACTAAATTCTGACCTATTCTGATACTATAAAGGATAGAAAAAAATCTATGTGCCCGAAGCAGACCTCCAGCAGAGAAAACCACTTTAAATCCTTAAGATACATTATTTTACTTACAGGCAACATTATTTTATTTTTTAAAACAAACAAACTGCATTCAAAATTATTCTAAATTTCGCTTGCCTTACCCGGGAATCGAACCACACTAAAAGTTCAACAAATCAATACCGTAAGTAATGCGATTTTCTTCTACTAATCGATATTATTATTATACACTCATTTATTAAAATTCTCGTATAAAATACATTTTTTACTATAGAAAATACAAAAATTGTAAAAAACTATTCTACAGTAAAAAATATATCAAAACGGTAAATCACCGACCGCGAAGCTAGGCTCAAGCGGCCGGTGACTAGGGCTGCAGAGAAAGGAACTTCCTGACGATACGTGCCGAGTCCAAGAGTACCGCCTTCTGGATCTGGCCCTTGATCCAACTTCCTAGCGAGAGTCTCTTCAGGTGTTGATCGAGGCTCTTCGCTATTACGCACAGTCGACTGTTGGTTCAAGAGCCTGAAACAACGACAGTATCTTGGACCGGTATGCGGTCAGGTTAGTTCCACCCTCTGTAGCCCTATAGTACGCGCGCATGACGTTCTTGTTAATTTCTTTTGTCCATTTCATGCGCCGCACTCTTCCATCAGCAGCGGGGGCCGGTCGCGGGGCTGTGCGACCTGCAGGTCCCAAGCCAGCTGATAGTGGGGGTCGGCCTCGCCGCACAGATGTTCGCGGCGGTCGAGGCGACGGTGGCAGCTCGTCTTCGCTGCTCAACACATCACTCGTCTCAGGCGGCGTTCTAAATTCCTCTTCATCTGAAGACAAGGATGTGGAGCTAGCCGAAGCGGGCTGCGGTAGTGGTGGTTGGTGCGCTTGTGCCGCCCTTGTACGCGCTCTTGTGATCATTTTGATTCAGTTACATCCATGATTGATTAAAAATATAAATAAATGTAAAAAATTTCACAAAAAGACGTCTGTCACGGGCGGTGTCATATTTTTTTTTTATTTTTTTAATTTTTATTATTCTTATTATTATATTATTACTAATCGATAGGATCAATAAAAATAAAATTTCTCTTTCCTATAAACATTATGTCTTACACTCGTTTGTCGTACAAGATATCCATGAAATTTAATATTTAGTACATAATGGCTTAAATCAACATTACCCAAGAACGTTATAATTTTGTATAACTCTTATAGCTAAAAATTCTTAATGTAAAACTGGCTGAAAAATAAGTAGTCGCCTTCAGGGCCCATTGTTTTTTTTCCGGCCTGT
Organism: Eupithecia abbreviata; assembly: GCA_943735965.1. NCBI lineage: Eukaryota > Metazoa > Arthropoda > Insecta > Lepidoptera > Geometridae > Eupithecia > Eupithecia abbreviata. The sequence goes on from OX030976.1 coordinate 6,189,114, forward strand.
ATATTTACAAATAATGCTGGACATAATGCTGGACAATTCACACAGCATTATCTAGCCCCATGGTAAGCAGAGCTTGTGTTATGGGTACTTGATAACTGATATACATAATACTATATATTACATAGATAGATATATTTTTTATTATACATAGAAAACGACCAGAACACCCGGAACAAATATCTGCAGATCGTACACACAATTGTTCCGAGGCGGGAATCGAACCCGCAACCTCCTGCGTCGCAGGCGGACCTTCGCCCACCGCGCCACATCGGTCGTTACAATTATCTATATATATATATATCGTCGGTCGGATTCATTACCGGAACATTTCCGAAAACACGTGTTTTGAGCTAAGTATGCAGAATGGTAGGGAATTGGATATTTTTTCCAAATCACTAACGATACAACTCAAACATTGGGTCTAATTGTCAGAAAACTACTTATTCCGGTAAAGAAAAAATAATTTTAGAAATCTCTTCGTTTTCAGTATCAGTTTATTTCGAAATGTCCCGCTGCCACTCTAAATTATACAGTGCATCCGTGGTTCATCAATAGAATATTTTGACATGTTCCAGTATGACTCTGAAATTCTTATGTTCATTATTGTTTATTCGTGTTTAGTGCCAGTCGCGCTTTGAACGCTCAGTGTAGTGGTCAGAAAGGGTTGAATTTTTATAACGACACCTATGATCCGAGTGCAACGATGAAGTGCTTAAATGTGCGCAACAAAACTAGCGGAAGAGGTGCAGATGTAGAACTACGACTGCGAAATAAGTACCAAGAGCGACCAAAGATATCAAGCCTGAAGAAGAAAGATTTACTTTCCCTAAGTGATTCAAATGTTATACCAAGAGTGTACCGAGACTACTACTTAAGTTTGGAGGCCGCGGACAATCACCATGAACCCGATGAGCATAACGAAAACAACTAATTTGAAGAACCTTCATATTTTAAGAATTAAACTGATCTCTTTTTATTTTCTAGATATTATTAAACCGTTCCTTTTGGCCTCCTTCTCGAAATTGTTTTTACCTAACTGCAGAATCTGCCCGAGGTATGTGTATTCGGAAACGATTTCGAGAAGGTGACCATGTACGACCACCGGCCTTGGATCAATGTGTCCATTGATCATGACTTTGGTTTTATCCAAATTCATGCCAAGACCGATGCATCGGGAGGCTGAAGCTAGGCCGTCCAGCATCTGGTTCAGCTCCTCTAGCGACTCCGCCAATAGGACTATGTCATCAGCGAATCGTAGGTGTGAGATGTAGTTGCCGTTTATGTTTATGCCCTTACCTTTCCAGTCCAGAGTCTTAAACAAATCTTCCAACGCGCTTGTGAACAGTTTCGGGGATATGACATCCCCCTGTCTAAACCTATCCAACTGCGCAGAGGAGTGATCCTCTGCGCAGTTGGATAGGTTTAGACTGCTGGCCCTGTACTTGGACACTCATAGTGGCGGCTTCGTAGAGACATCTCAGAACCTCGATATAACAATAGTCCACTTGGCATCGCTGTAAGGATTCCAGAACAGCCCAGGTCTCGACAGAGTCAAAGGCCTTCTCATAGTCCACAAAAGCCAGACACAGGGGCTGATTATACTCTTCGGACTTCTGTATAATCTGCCTCACTGTGTGTATGTGGTCTATGGTGCCATATCCACCGCGAAATCCGGCCTGTTCTGGTGGCTGAAACTCGTCGAGTCTCCTAGCGAGACGGTTCGTGACTACTCGTGAGAACAGCTTATAGACGTGGCTCAAGAGTGAAATGGGTTTGTACTTTTTAAGAAGGGTTTTATCGCCATTCTTAAAAAAGAGCACCACCAAACTCCCGCTCCACGCCTTTGGAGTTCTCCCACTGTTAAGAACGGCGTTGAAGAGGTTCTGTAGCTCCTGTATAACAGGAGCTCCTCCAGCTTTCAAGAGCTCGGTAGTTCGTCGGTGTAGTGGCGTGTCAGGGTGGCTCTGGAATCATGGTTGTCTCGTCGGGAACGAGGGGCATGAGCAGCGTATAGACGGCCATAGAAATCCTCTATCTCGGCTGAGATCTCTGGCTTCGACAATACGGTCCTTCCGTCGTGCGTTTTAAGCTTTGTCAGGTGGCTCCTGCCAAGCTGCTGAGTGAATACTTTGGACCCCCGGTTTCGCTCTATCGCCTCTTCAATGAGGTGCGTGTTGGAGCTCCGGAGATCGTGCCGTACCATCTTCGCAATTCGCTTGTTCAGGTCTGACCTCAAAACCTCAGACAAAGTCGCTTGGGTGGTCTCCCGTCTTTTTGTCATCAGCCTAAGAGTCTCATCCGACAGTTTGGACTTCTTGCCAGTACGATGCTTTCGACAGAATTTGATGCACTCGTCCCTCAACGTTTCAACCAGATTGTGTAGGGTCTCGTCAGCGTCATCAGTTGGTTCCAAGGCAACAAATCGATCCCCGAGAAGCTGCTGAAACTTCTCGGTGCCCGCCATGATTTGGATTAGGTCAGGTCGGAGCGTGGACTTCATCAGACGGTTTCTTTCAAGCTTAATGTTGATATTCAGAGAGCCTCGAAGGAGTCGGTGATCAGATCCGGTATTGAACCTGTTGATCACTGAGACATCTCTGAATATGTGCTTGCTATCCGTCATGATGAAGTCGATCTCATTTTTAGTCACAGTGTCGAGGTTTTGCCATGTCCACTTCCTTTGAGGCTGTTTCTTAAAGGAGTTCATTAAGAACAGCCCCTCTTTCTCAAGGAAATTGACAAGCATTAGCCCACTGTGATTTCTAACTCCATAACCATGCGGGCCTAATCGGGATTCGTTGCCAGTCTGGATTCCCACCTTGCTGTTAAAGTCCCCCATAACAACGTTGAAGTGGGCCTTAGTGGTGTTGTGTAAGGCTTTGGATATGTCTTCGTACATATCCTCCACTTCATCATCCGAGTGTGCCGAGGTCGGTGCGTAGACCTGGATGACCTTCATGCTGTACCGTTTGGACAGCCGAAGGATCAGGTACGCTACCCTGGTCGACACACTGGAGATTTCTTGGACGTTGTTAGAGAGGGCCTTATTGACGAGGAAACCTACGCCACCCTGGGATGTTTTATCACCCTCGCGAAAGTAGAGAAGATGGCCCGAGTCTAGGGTTACGGTGTCCTCCCCCTCTCTACGGACTTCACATAACCCCAGAACATGCCATTTGATGTTCTCTAACTCCACTTCCAACTGCGCTAGATGATGGTCAAGCCTAAGAGTGCGTCCGTTAAACGTTGCCAGGGTCAATTTATGTAGGGTGTGGTAGCCTAATGTAGCCCGGGGATTCCTAGCACCCCCTGCCCCGCCGTTACCGTGGCCCAGCTGGGCTGGGCAGCGTTTGGGAAACTACGTCGAGTCTTCTCTTCATCCATACCGCAATGCTTGAAAACGAAAGTTTTCAACCAGTGCGTCCTACCCGTTATGACCTACGGAGCTGAGACGTGGACACTCACGATAGGGCTGGTCCACCAGTTCAAAGTCGCTCAGCGAGCTATGGAAAGAGCTATGCTCGGAGTATCTCTGAAGGATAGGATTCGCAACGAATACATCCGACAGAGAACTAAAGTTATCGACATAGCTCTGAGAATTAGCAAGCTGAAGTGGCAGTGGGCCGGCCATATCTCGCGAAGAACCGACGGCCGCTGGGGCAAACGTGTTCTTGAGTGGAGACCACGACTCGGTAAACGTAGTGTAGGATGCCCTCCGACCAGGTGGGATGACGACCTGCGAAAGACTGCAGGTAGATGCTGGATGCGTCAAGCCAAAGACAGGGCGCTATGGCGCTCATTGGGGGAGGCCTATGTCCAGCAGTGGACTAATATAGGCTGATGATGATGATGATTAAACCGTTATGACTTCTAAATTGATTGTTTTTTTTATTTCATTACTGACTCAATCAGGAATATTCCAATTACTCCTTAATTTTTCAGGAAATTTTCACTTCATTAATGGAACATTTCACAAAATTACGGATAGCTAAAAAACTACAAATGATACCTAAATCTTAGTAACACACAATAAACTTGTCTATAAACTGTATATAATTTAAATAAAAAAATTACACTCAATGATCTTTACATGAAGTAAACTAACATTTGAATATTTTCAAAAACTTTAACCGTCTATTACTCAGAACAATGTATTTTGAAATGTTCCATTACTGTTTCCGACCGACGATATATCGATTTACAAAATGTTGTCATTCTATTATTCTCTTCATTATAGCGGAATGAGGTCGCTGTAGACGTCATCGCATCACTACTGCTGTTTAACCTAGCGAACCTGTGAATAACTACTCGCTATAGCTTTTAGTTGTGGTCGGCCCGGCCGCAAATCCATTTGAAATGCTGATTTTCGAAAGCTGGAAACCACGGCGTTACGTCTCGATCCGCACCCGCCATAATTAATTCATGTTTTACTATTATTGTTCGTATAAGCGTGCCAAATATTTTCTCGTAACTGCGCTGACACCATTTTACAAACAAAGAGAAACATTTCAGATTTTTTCTCATTACTGTGTTGTTTTGTGCTGGAATATCTAATATCGAGTGCTCATTAGTGAATTGTTTTGTCTTTGTAACGCAAAAATGCCGAGATCAGTGAAATAATTCGTAGGTAACATTTTTCTTGTTATTGTTATTACGTGTTTGCTGTCGCTTATTTGCAGAGTTCGTTTTACGCAATAAAGTGACTTGACGATGCTTTGAGGTAACAGATATTTTAAAGTTCATACGTAAATAATAATAATAAAGAATGTTGGACAATCCACACACCATCATCTAGCCAAGATAGAGACCTTTCGTAATGTATGTATTTTTTATTATATATAGAAAGTACCCAGGACACTCGGAACAAAATATTTTCAGATAGTACAAACATGTGTTCCAGGGCGGGAATCGAACCCTGCGAATGCAACCTCCTGCGTCGCAGATTTTTATATGTTTTTTTTCTATTTTCGTGCACGCATTCAGGTTATTAATTAATCTCAATGCGTGCACTAAAGTACTAGACCTAGACCTAAGCTACGACGCTGTAGCAGTGCTACGAAGTCGGTGCTACATCTCATCACTACGTAGTTGTAGCACTGCTACGAACTCGATGCTAGATCTCATTATTGCTACGAATTCATTGCTTGATCTAAGCTACGACGCTGTAGCAGTGCTATGAACTCGATACTTCATCTCATCGCTACGAAGCTGTAGCACTGCTACGAACTCGTAGCACATAAACCACGCTACAAAAAAACTACTTCGAACTCAGTCCCACGTCGGCGTCGTATAGATTCCTATTAGAGCCATTGTATCAGGCTTGTATCACTTTAGTAGCGTATGGTCCAGACAGCGAGCACATGGTTGAGATGACGGTCGAAGTGACGTGGTGTGCAAACGTCCGCCTGCGACGTAGGAGGTTACGGATTCGATTCCCGCTTTGGAACAATTGATTGTACGATCTGCAAATATTCGTCCCGGGTGTTTTGGATATTTTCTATTTAAAATAAAAAATATCGAATCTATGTAATATATTGTATTAAGTATATCAGTGATCAATAAGTACCCATGATATAAATTCTGCTTATCTTTGGGCTAGCCGTTGATGTTTTATTACGATGTAGCAGCTAAATAAATATCATAATACGCTATGATGTACATTTTTACAGTCTACAATCGACCGAACGGTAGCCAACCAAAACATATCACAAAGAAAATATTATCATTGTATAATAGAAACGATAAGGACATTTGTTTCTCCAACGTTTTATTGTCTTTGTCCCGACGTGGTCCCGAGCGAGTCGAAAAGAAGTTGCGGTGTTTTGATCAATGATTGTTTTAGTCCAAACATTTCTGAGTCGAGAAAAGTCGATTCATATTTTTCAATCGTGTTAGTGTTGCATAAAATGGGCGTAGTTATAAAAGCGTGGAGCAATTTGTTGTCGGCTGCCGGCGCAATCGCCATGTTATAGCTCGAGCGGCGAGCGCGCCTCACCTGCCGCTTTCCCAGGGATATCAATTTGCGCCATTTTAATCGTTTTCGATTAACGGTGAACAGTTTTATTCGTAAGAATTTAACAGTTCAGATTGCAGTCTTTTTGAAGGTGGTTTATGTTAAAGAAGCTTCGTGCTAACTGGATAGTAATTTACTTGGTATTTCTAATTTAATCTGGACTATTCTATCCAACATTGTCGCTGGAAATTGGTTACTTCGTTTGTTCCGCAGAGCCACACGGGTTCTAAATTTTGTTTGCGAATAAACTCGAACGTTAGCACGTCTAGTCCTTAATTCGATATTAAAGCAATTAAGGTTACTTCACAGTATGCTAGCCGCGCGCTGAGAGGGGATGCCGGCGGCTGCAGACATCTCGCGCTTTGTTCGACCCGCATGGGAGACTAACTCAAAACCAAGACGTTGTCTAGATTTCTAAACTTACAACAGAAACAACGATCGAGCCGTAAAATTCTAGGAGTAAGTCTGAATCCTTTTTAACCTCATCACTGTGTTAGAAGGAGAAGCGTGGCGGGTTTGTTCACCCCAACGTCGTGAGATATCGCGGAGGGTCGGGGAGATTCGGGAGGCTGCGTCGCAGAGCGCGCGCGCGTACCCGGCCGTTTCGTCATTGCGACGGAGGCTGTCGTGTGTCGGCGCTGGTTGACGCGAGCGCCCGTGTCGTGAGCGCGTCGCTGCCTCCTAGCGTGTCCGTGCGTCCCCAAGCGCGTGCTGCCGCGTCGCGAACCCGCCCCGCGCCCGTCGCGCCCGCCACCCGTCGCCCGCGATCGAATCGTGCCACCACCGCGTGTGTGCAAGTGTCCTTACTCAGTGACCACGCTATCGGGACCGGCGATTGTGGCGCGATGTAAAAGACCCGCGACCGTGAATTCATGTGTAAGTGGGTGCGTTGATTTTACATTGTTTCATGATACCCGCAGTCTGACAATCCTCTCCTGGTTCGTATGACTCCTGACTAACAGCTTTGGCGGTGGCAATCGGAATGAAAATGAATGAATTACTAAGCAGCCGCCCCGGGGAGCGTTCGTTGTATTTTAACCTCTAGCCGCAGGGGATAAGGCCGCGCACGTGCGCTGTTGTTCTTGATCAAAATGAATACTCTTCTCGCCCCTCTCATTTAGAAAAACAATAAATATTAAGAAGCACTTAACTTTACAGCTGGTGGGCTCATTCGAATCGTACCATCCCGATAATGTAACAGGTGTTCAAACCTCAGCGAATGGAGTTTGACATTGAATCTGGGAATTTTTACACAAAATCAATAACATTTCATTATACTACAGACTGAAGCTTGATATATATACATTTTTGTAATGTATTGCTAAATCAAGATACGAGAGAGATGGCATTGGGAATATGAAATTGGGTCTCCAAAAGACGTCTCGTTGATTATCTCGATTTCTTGTCTCTTATTTAATTACATCCTTAGGACTCCCTTGTTCGAGTACCTAAGTGGAGCGCAATTTATGACCTTGTTCTGTGTAATTCGACTTCGTAATATGTTTTACAGATGGTTGTTAAAACGATGCTCTGTTTTGCCATAATGTTTGGTATCTGACTCTTACCGAGTTACAGCTTAAACAGGGCAACTTGTTTTCTACCTTATGTTTCGTATGTTTATTTAACATTTTGAATTCTAAGTAGGTATCATTTGGCAACTTGGGTTTTAAGAAATTAGCTTCTACTATCCTTTTTACTTCTCGCTTACCGCTGACCCAACCGCGGTAGGCGAGAAACAAATGAAAAGCGGCTACAATAATTAAGTTACAAGACAAACGAGCTAGGCCTCGCTTTGTTTGTGCCGCCTCCATCGATACCTACTGTGATCTGATATTATTGATTATGGTGTGTAAGCTCTTTTAAACATTTGCCTTATCCCGGGCGCTTCCACTTATTGCAGCGGTTTAATCTATTTCTTAACTCAATACTTTGCCAGCTCTTATATCCGTATTCCTCAGGATTCAAAGATGAAATCGTCATGGGTACTTATTTTCTATTTTATTAGAGATTCAAATATTGTTTATGAATCACTTATTTTACATTACTCATCGTTAAATTTACCAATCATTGATTTCTGTCTCCGTTACTAAAAATTATATTTTATCATCTATAGTATCCAATCCCCGAGCTCATTTCTCTAAATCAGAATCCGAACACGCTTTGAACAGAAGGGTTTTGAACTGGCCACCCGTTAAACATAATGTCACCAGTGCCATTTCCAAGCAGATTGCCAGTAAGTCAACTGAAATGACCGTAGTTGTGAAATCCTTTAACCAAAGCTTAACACCAATTCTCTTTGATACGAAACGGCAAGAGGACTTGAGTGTACTGCGAGTGAGTGAACCAGTTCAAATCAAGGTAGCAATCGTCTTGAATAAATTTGTCGGTACATTTTAAGTTATCTATAACTTTAAAAATACAATTACGTCGAGTGAAAGCAACCACGGAGTAAAGTTGGCGACACAAATATACCTATTTGTATGTGTACAATCTTATGAGGTAAAATGAAATGGATTTTTCCAAGGAAAATGAAAAAACATTTCCGAATAGCGCATGTCAACGATATTCTTGAACGACTCCTGTGTTTATTTTGCTCGCTATGAGAATAAATAAAAAATCCATTGGATCTTGCATGTTTTCACATGATATTTGGATCGTGAGATTTCGGCCAAATTCAATAAGCAGGGATCGTACACGGATAGGTACGAGTATCTACTAAATACACAAACAGAGGGGTTAGACATCAAATATTCAAAATTAATATCCCTACCTACGTATTCTGGCACACAAACTTCGGAAGATATTATGTAGGTATGCATTTAGGAAGCCCTGAACACGAAAACGTTCACTGTGTATGGAATGTAAGTTTAGTAGATTGTAGAAAAGCTTTTAGCGGAACCCCGCTGGGTGGCTCGGCTATCGCATAAGCCTGTACTAGTAAATATGCGGGTAAATGGAATATCGGCAAACGTGCAGATCAGCTATTAATACTCCGAGAAGCGGCGGCTCGATGTGGACTCGATACCAGCCTTGGTATTTCATAATGTCGCGTAATAACATTCTTTGAATTCCACACCGGCCATTAACTACCTTTGAAACTTATGGCGCTGACATTACCAACATAAATATGAAGAGAACGGTGCGACACAAATAAATCTCCTAATTTTACAGCTACTACGCAAATGGCATTTAATATTCGGGGCCAGGAACTGTGAAATGGTAATGTGAAGCGTGCGATATTTTCAAGCCCATTGCCGTACATTAGGAAGAATGGCGGCCGCAATGGTAAGCAGTCAAGGAAATGGCAATATGAGGTTGCCCGTCAGTTATCTCGTAAAGGTTTTGGAGCACGTTGGCGTTTGAAATCAGGCATTGTGAAGTCCATGTCTGCGCTACAGAGGAATGTGACATATATCTGAGCTCTCGTCGTTCCAGTCTCGAACAACGAAAACATTCGGAGAATGAGTGTGCGTCAGTAACAGTCCCGGCATAAATAAATGGCGCATGTTTCGCTCGTGACAGTCGCTGAACTAGCGAAACGACGGAATTTTTGAATTGTTAACGCAATTTCCAAATATGTTTTACCATTTTAGTGGGGTTTTGGAATATTTACGGTTGGATCTATCGATCACACGGTGGATTTACATGGTTTAATTAGTTACGTACCATATGTGATTTCCAACCCGCATGCCCAGCGTGGGGATTATGGGCATAAAACATGGGATAAAATCCGCTTATCAAGGGGAAGCCTGCGTCCTTTGTACCTAAACGTATCTACTCGTTCCTGTGTCCAATAACATGGCGGCAGAAAGCAGTAGGAATACCGTAATAAAACTCCGGACACTTATCTACCTATTTTTAAGTTGAATTTATTTTCCCATTCCCTCCTGGAAATGTAAAGAATTTTTCAATATCCTCTTATTGTCTACGTAATTATTAGATGGGACTCACAGTAATGGTATATATGTATGTATATATCCTTTGTAAATTCGAGCGATCTGGGTGGATAATTGGATTCCCTGATAAACTTAACTAAGATGTTCCACGTAGATGGATTTGTATTAAGATGAAGGTGATATATTACTTAGGTTTATACCTTGTGATAATACCTAAGTATATAAGGCCTTGTGATTATTCTTAAGCACGTATCGCAAAGGATGTTGTATGATAGGATAGCTTTCTCTTGTAGATATCCATGTCTCTCTCTCCTGATGATTTATAGGCTCATTCGACACTACTGGAGTTCGTGTTCTTAAGTTGAAATCACGACTCTTTAAAGGTATTGCAGGACGTCCTCCGGCCTGGTGGGATGACAAACTGAAGACAGGGTGTAATAGCGCTCATTAAGAGAGGCCTATGTCCAGCCGTGGACTAACATAGACTGATGTTCAAACATTTCCTTTGTAAAAAGGCTGACTGCAAAATATCAGATTATCTAGACGATATAAAAAGCTTGGGATGAGTTTTGCTCCAACTCGAAAACTAAGAACCTAACAAGGTAAAGGTTTCTTGTTCGCTTCTTTACCTTTAAAATATTAAAGTGAACAAAAAATCAAATTGATTACTTTATTTCCTAATTTTACATATGTATGTAATTTGAATTTTGTGACGTGTTCAAGAGTCCTGTATCTAAAGGAGATGAAGCACTACGATGTTTGATATTGATGATGATGATTCTACTACTTCTACTTCCTTCTTCGCCCAATCCTTTACTGCCCGGGCTGTTCAACTATGGAACGCATTGCCAATATCGGTGAGGCGTGCTAAGTCATTACCAACCTTAAAAAACTGTTAAAAGAGCACTATTTGTCCTGCTGTCATTAAGCGCATACCTGAGATTCTATGATTATAAGTAGTATATGTATATTTTATGATATATATGTAGTATATCTCTATGTAAGTACTATAAGTATTTAATTTATAATATCCCATAACTTACAAGCACACAGATCCCCTGGTACTGTCCACGATCCTATCCATCCATGGTTGTCTGGTAGGCTCTTGAGCGATAAGACCGCCAATTGTACTTAATTTTTAAGTTATTACTGTACATAGTTTATAGTTCAAGTGCAATACAGAATTTTCTATCTATCTTCTATCTATTCTACACGAATCTAAATTCATACATTTATTCGCCGTATGAGCACAAGCCACACTATGTCGATGATGTTAGAAAAAGTAAGTAACAGGTACAGGTGTGTAGATACGCCCTCGCAGTTAGAACACGTTCTTTGCTGCTAATTGCTTGTTATTTTTGTCTCGTCTCTTCCGGTACATTCCTATTAGCTGAAGCAGGGGTGTGATACCTGTTTGACACAATGCTTTGTAGAAATAGTGTTTTTGTGGACCGTTAACTGAAGATATTTTATCTTTGTTTACACAGGATAGTGATATCTATTTTTCTGTGCTTGGTTGATACGTGATTGTGACATTCTTTTAAAACTATGAATCATAATTTTAAGGCTAGGTTCAAAATAATATTAATATAATTATTTTTTTAAACAAACTTTTTTTTTAGAAATTCAGTATAAATTGGACGGGGGTGCGTCATTTCATTAAGCTCCATCATCAGGACCCTGGCCACCATCTAAGACCAAAGTGCTTGGGAATACAAATCCAATGAACTCTAATTCGATGGGGTTACGTAGTTTCGTTTACAAGTTCCTATGCCCACCTTCTGTCTCCATCATCTGATCAGCTTCTTGGTACCATAACATTGTATTGTCACCGAACTTACACGAGTATGCTGAATTTCAGCTCAATCTGTTGTGGATATCTGTTCTAAAATTCTGTTGTACAATTTGTCCCACACTTTATTACTAACTAACAGGGCAAGTTAAAAACACACAACCTATACAATCATCAAAAGGCCCTTTCAGTTCCATTTTTTTTTTGTAATATGTATGTTCATAAATGTATGTTCTTGTAAATGGAACACAAAAAGTCGAGTATTTATGTAAGAGCCTGAATGTCTGGTAATAGCTGTTGATTCCGCTTGTTAAAAGTAATTTGTCCATATAATAAATACTTATCTCTCAAATAAATTTAACAATGTATTGGTTAGGTACCAGCAACTCCACCATCAATCATTTCCTTAGACGCTGAACAAGTATCTCATATTGTTTTATCTTCTTTTCGTGTTTTTATTTTGCTACGCCTAGCAATATTTCATTACGATTGAATAAAATGTCTCCAAGATGCTTGGGGCGTCTTAGCATTACCAAGATCTTTATTAACTAAGAAAATAACAATCAATTAAAAGAAACAAATGAAAACTAGTATTCACTATTGAAATAATTGAGGTAACCGCAAACGGTTGCGAACAATCTACAGGTAGCTCAACTGATCGATATCAAAACCAGTCGGAAGCGTCCCGAAGACTCTGGCTGCATTGCCCCTACTATGATGCGCTGCGCCAAATACTCACTAGCTTTCGGGACACGCGTCGCTTCGACCAGACTGTCAGATAAATTTTTAAAAGCCAAATTTAATAACCAATATTATTTTGGTATAGACTTCCACTTTCAATAGATAATGTCATGGGATCTCAGTAACAAGTCACGTTCCACCTAGTTGTTATTCTAAACGTCTTCTATTTGAGTCCGTCTCCCTTTATCATATCATCTCGATAGGGCACAAACAATCGGTCGACTTCCAATAAACAGAAGGCATGGAATATGAATGAGCTATCTGCAAACAAAGTTCTGTTACCGCATGTTTCACCACAACGCCCACAGCTTAGTGGCAATCAGCACGTCAATTTGAGATTCAACCTATTCGTTTTTTCAATGATTAGAATTGAATATAAATGATAATTATAACTGCACTATTTTAAGTAAAATATTACAATTCTGATTGTTAGCTACAATATTTTTGTGAGAAAGTGTATTTCCCCTGGTGCTGATAGCGTAGTTCGTAGTAGACTATATGGTCCCTAATAAGTGGTTGATTCTCTATTTTTATCAATAACTTATTACGCCATCACTATTTAGTACAATATTCTGAATTCAAATAACTTTAAAAAAAAACAGTTGAATAATATAATTTATTTCAAATGTGACGAAAATCCGATTTTGGTCTTTGTTTTTGAGCAGCAAAGTCACCGTCTTCGAGAGGGAGTGGTGAAAAGTAAATGATTTTCGGTTCACATATTAGTTAATAAATTCAACATAAATTGAAGCTTTATGCTAGCAGTAGACTGGCTACCTTAAAACTCTATGGCACTGCGGTTTGATCTGTGAACTTAGGCTATTTCCTCTTCCACCTACATGTGTTATCTAGTTATAACTATTCCATATTTAATAGAATTTTGTGTTGACGACAAACTAATTAGTGGTTTACCTTAATCCACTAACAATGACGTACCGCGCTCTGACATGGTTTTAGCAATTGGATATTGTTGTTGGAGACATTGTTACGTGCGAAGACACGTAATGAATTTAATTTTCCACTATTCTAGTCTCAACTATACTCCTCACTCCTCGTCAGGCACTCACACAAGCCTTCCCCAAATAGGGGGGGGGGGGGGAGGGGTTCACAAAAGATATATAGATATAGATTAAGAACTTATGAGGCTAAACCATGGGTAAGACTTTTTCTTTTGACATGAAAGACAGATTTCGCTTTTTGCAAGCGGCGCAGCGTATTGAGCTGACATCTATCATGCACCCTGCACGCTGTTTTAGCGGTAAAAGTTGAATATGGAATTAAATGGAAGCCCAGTGCCAATGGTAAATAAAAGCTCAAAACTTTTACAAATAGGCGTGAATTTATCGTGTGCCAGAGTTGAGGGGCGCGTGCCTCTGGTTGTACCTATTATTATACAATTTATCGACTGGTCCGGCGAGCCTAGTCCCGTTTTAGATCGCGACCATTGGAACTGGCCGGGATATATTTTTAAACGCCCTCTCGTTGCGCTATTTCGTTTTCATTTATTTTCTGCTGCAGTTGTAAATTCTAAATTGGGTGTTTTTTTTGTTGAAAATAGAAAGGCTTGTTTATCTACGTTTGCAAATTATTATCGGGACCAGGGTTTTTGTGGACATTTTTGATTGGATATCGTCAAAGTAATAGTCGGCTTTTAGGTTTATTTGGTACCAGGTTGGGGTTTCGTAAGTTTTAACTGAAAATCGGATTTGAAATCCGATATTTTAAAGTGGGTCGGTCTTACTGAACAAACCCTTTCTCTGGAGTATTTGCTAAGAGCTCCTAGGTACCTACAAGAAGTGTTTCGCAATTCACTAAAAGGAAGTTAAGTGCGCCTGAAAGATGAAAAGTAGATTCACCATCCAGTTTCCTTTTATCTCGCGCACACGTAAAGGCACTTCAGATGACGATTGATTCTGTTGTACAGACGCAGTGCGGTGAGAGTCAGCGTGCGTCGGCGAGATGGCTGCGCCGGCCAGCTGATAGCATGCGGGCGGCGGCGCGCCGGCCCGCCCCGACCTAGCCGATCCCACCACGAGCGACGTATCCACGGGTAAATGTTACGATTAGCTTATACCTCGGCTGAGTCGGCGGGCGTCGTCGAGAAGACTGCGCCGGCCAGCTGATAGCATGCGGGCGGCGGGACTTCCCCACGATTCCTCTTAGATTCGACAGCAGTTACTGACATAATACCGAGTATTATGACCTGAAATAGCCGGTCCTACCACGACAGACCCATGGGCAATTCGGAGTACAACAAGAAAAGGTGACGTATATCCCTCAGGATTAGCAATATTAAGTTTGAGTTAACTTCAATCGTTGGCGGTATGACTCATTGAAGACGAATTTAGTAAAACAAACAAGTACCGAACTGAGTTAATTTTATAAAATAAACTCGCAAGTAGAGCAACTTGGGTTAATTTAAGCTTCTAAAACTGGAAGTCCAGTCAAAGCTGAGCCCGCATTTGAAGCCCCGCATTTTACTTGCGTCGGTTGCTGCTAACGCTATTAAAAGAAAAACTTTTTAAAAACCAGCAGATTTTATTTACAAATATCGTGTACATTTCTCGTGCAAATTCAAGTCACCCGTTTCTATCTTTATCTTGAGGACAAAAAGAGATCGTAAATTGTTTACTTAGCAAGGCGCTGTTCATGATTCAGGGAAAGCCGTCCAGCACTTCCTCCATTTTATTGATTAATTCAGTATCTTCCTTTGTTGCCAGGCCAATTCGGTCCTCACTTATTTGATTACAAAGTTTACATATTGATTATTTTATTTCCCAAAGCTCTATTATTTTATCCCAAACGGCTGCGCAAAGGGATATTTATGATCTAAGCCCCGCTGGTTTTCGACGTATGACAGATTGCTCTAATTCTGAAACTTAGTTACAAGGGTCGCAGCTATCAAGTTAGAGCTGCAAACTTAGGCCCGGCAGTAGCTCAAAACAGCGTAGGTATGCCTTGGAGGGCTTTTATCGAGAACATAACTTTCGCTAATACGTACAATAAACTTGCTTCCGGGATTAAGATTTCTCAATCAATTCTCCAAGTTTTCTCATTAAAATTTATTCAAATGGTTCAGATTCTTGCAGTTAGTGACACTGAATTGAATGCTATTGACCTAGAATATTTGTAAGAACTTTAGGTAATACATATAGGGAAGTTTGGTCGTAAAATAGCAAGTCCACCTCAGATCTGATCTTCTAAGCTAATTTTTTTTTCTTAAAATGGACTAAAATTCCAATAGAATGGATATTGGTACTTATTATTTATTTAAGTAGTGTATTATTTATTTTGTAAAATTTATTATTTGTTTTTTAGTATTCTTATTTAGATAACCTGAGGTACACCCCCTGCCTTTTCTTAAATTCATATAATTCTTTCCATCCAAAGGTTGCCTGGAAGAGATCGCTTCTAATAAGATAAGGCCGCCCATTGTACCTGTCGCATATAATGTATTTTTGTAATGATTAATTTGATTATGGTGTACAATAAAGAATTTTTGTATTGTATTGTGTATTTGTAAAATAGTTTAATTATTGATTGTAGGTTTCATGCTATTCAGATTCCTATTAACCAGCAAGAGTCGATGTCCAATACATTAAAACTATTTCCGTCAGCCTCGCCTAAGGCTCATGGGAAATTTTCGCTCAGAATTTCGTCGATGTTTAACAATTATTTTATGCATACAACATGTGTGGCGTATGTCAGACCAGCAGTGGGCGAAGATCGCCACTGACTGGGTCCCGGACGGACAACGGCCACGAGGAAGGCCTAGGCGGAGATGGCGGGATGAGCTCGATCTATACAATAAGGAGTGGGTTCTCCTTGCTGAGGACCGAGATGAGTGGAAGAAGGGGAGGGAGGCCTTTGCCCTGCAGTGGGACACCCCGGGCTAATATAATAATAATAATACAACATGTGTCCCAAGTCAATGAAAAAGATGGAAAAGTTTTTCTTTCATGAAAGAATTTATTTTGTTTTCAAAAGTTCCTCGGCCTCATAAAAAATAAAATGTTCTCTGTTTTGAGCCCGGGACAGGGCAAGCTTCAGACACAAAATAGAAAGGAGTTTTCAAAAAATCTTTGAATGGATTTATTATAAAAGAGTTACTCTATGAATAATAAATGAAATCTATAATATGTAAATATCCTATGTTCGATATTTAATCTTGGTTGCCTATTCTATGTATGACATTGATTTGGGGCACACTGTATGTATAGTGTTAACACGGCCTCGCTCGCACGCTCTGTGAAATAAAACATCGCGAGACGGGTCGACCGGGCCCCTGGGAAATTGCCGATCATTTGTGTCAGCGGAGTCCTCTCCTCATCGATACACGTGCCTTTTAATCCAATGTTTTTGAATGACGCCATCTGATCAAGTATGGACGCCCATCTAATAACAATCAGCGAAGGCCCTGCTAAATAAAACAAGATGGCTACCCGACAACTACGTTCTCCTCTCTAACATGCAGAACAAAAGTTTCCCCTCGTTTGTTTCAAATGTACAGCTGTCACACAGAACGCATTCACTCGCAAAACAAGCGTTATACAAGAAATACATAATGCATACTCTCTCGCTTGAAAGCGGTTGCTTTGCTAGAAACATATACGTTTCACACACGCATACGATCTTGGAAGCATATTTGATGTTTAAATATTCAATTCCAAGGAGCTCAAGTAAGCCAACACAGCTCAAACATAAACCTAAACCCCAGAGCCGAAACAAATACTCACGTTACATTTCCAAATATTTGCCCCAAGGATGGATAGAATCGAAATCCCTTGCATGCAAAGTATGTACCGGTAACGGTTTGGATACTTGCACATGCGGCATTGTAGTTAAGTGCACCTTCTTCAACTCAAAAGGATCGCGATCGGATGGAAATAATAACGTTTCCGTTCGGCGACTAGCAGCGCTTTGGAATAATTAATTATTCTGTCAGACAATTTGTCTCGCAGTTTGTATAGGAGTTCCTCTTTCTCATTACACTCAGCCTTTCATTACCGTCCATCGGTGAGGGCCGGGCGATGCTTATTAATTTTTCTAATGAAACGGTTCATAGCCTAATTAGAACGGGCGTCGAGCAAACTGCCTACTGAGAAAAGTTTAGAACGTTCCCATGACGGGTCCTATGTCAAGCGCAACTTAACACGGGAGTGTGCTCAGCAAAAAGTTACCCGCTCCCTGCTGGGCTGTGTACATTGTGGATTCTGTTTTAATTCCAATTCTTGTTTCATTACCTATGTCAAAGTAATAAATTATGTTTCGTACCTTTAATTAGTAAGCGGGGACGAAGTTTGCATAATGGTAGGCAGGTCGTTGGGGTGCTTAATACTACGTATCTGCTGGTAGAGCACTTACATTTTGACAATCTAGATAATAAATGTTAACAAACAAACATTCTGAACCAAGCTAAATAAATGCAAACATGGAACTGGGTCAATACGAACTAATATTCCGAGGGCAATTGTGAAAACTTTTTAGGCAAAGGGCATGCACGAGCGCACCACACCAAACGACAAGCCACCCTTACAACAAGCGTACAACGCATGAATAAGTAAAGGCTTTGTCGAAGAAAATGAGGGATTTGCCGGCACTTCTGTTAAAAGCACACAAGTAGTGTAACTTATGTTTGGAAAGGACGGCCAAACCGTCACACTCTAACGGGCTATTGTTAACTGTTTGCACAAGACCCCAAAAAGTTATATAAAAATAAGTAAAATGCTACTTTCGTGTAATGTCATGCAAAGTTGTTGGTAACAATTTCTAATAACAAGTCCTTGGCAGGACAAGGCAATGTAATTAAATCTGCGCTGTTCCCTTGTTTGCAGAGGACTTTGGCGATAATGCAAGAGTAAATATATTTACAACCCTTTCATTCTATTAGAAAGCGTGTCATTTTGTGCAGCTCTACAGCTCTCCATTACGTGGCGTGTTTGCATATTAAGCGCGGTATTCCACTCATTCGATTTTACCCGTCAATTTAGTACGTACTTACCGAAGCCCGGCTTTAATACAGATTACTTTTCAATTTGAACGACGCTCCTAATTTTCCGACGAAATATTAATTTGAGA
Organism: Eupithecia abbreviata; assembly: GCA_943735965.1. Taxonomy (NCBI): domain Eukaryota; kingdom Metazoa; phylum Arthropoda; class Insecta; order Lepidoptera; family Geometridae; genus Eupithecia; species Eupithecia abbreviata. The sequence continues at coordinate 6,207,634 of OX030976.1, forward strand.
CGTAAAATATTTATATATTCAAAATATAACATTTTGTCTGAATACTAAATAAAGGAGGAGTGTTATTGGTTTAGGCAGTTCTCAGATCTCGGACGTGTATTACCAAAACTTATTACATTACCCTCCGACCAGGTGGGATGACGACTTGCGAAAGACTGCAGGTAGGACTGGATGCGGCAAGCTGAAGACAGGGCGCTATGGCGCTCATTGGGGGAGGCCTATGTCCAGCAGTGGACTGCTATAGGCTGATGATGATGATGACTTTTTTATACTAATACGATATCAATGCAAACTTTATCGGTTTTCAAATAAAGGTATCATAAAGTAGAATTTTCTAGAGTATTGCAGACGCAGATATGGAAAAATAAACATGGATATTGTTTAGTGTGTTATTGCTTTTGTGCAAGAGTAATATCTGTTAGTTTATCCGCCATTCTCTCAGTTACTCAATATCGGGCTGTCGACGAAATCAAAGTATCCCTTTAAATATACGTACTCGTATAACGTTTGTGGTAAAAGCTGAGAAGAAAGGTTTTATGGCAACATTGAAATTGAAAGAATCGATCTTCAATAAAACTCTTTGAATAGAAAAGTCTTCAGTTTAAGGCAAGACTAAATCAAAAAATCTAAATACAATTTCCTGTATTTCTCTAGGCTTACAAAATAGAGACTAGTGAAATTTTATACTATAAATATTATTAAATGAATTGATTATGCGAGAAACCTTATATGTCCATAAAACCCCTACAGGAGGAACATAGCGTAAACTTTCATTTTTTAATTATGAAAGTTAACGGTTCCAAATCTGTGCTTCACATTAGGTAACGTGTTTAATAATGTACTTTGTACAAGGGTGGCTGCGAACCTTACGGCTACATGAAGGTGCGTCGCTTTAATGATGCCTAAATAATATGAGCTTGTACATAAATTTACCTCTGACGGAATATAAATTTACAAATTTGTAACCTACCGTGATATGAAATATGGTTAGAGTAAGTAACCGTATCTTTAGTACACACAATTTCGTGATATGAAATATGGTTAGAGTAAGTAACCGTATCTTTAGTACACACAATTTCATGAAGGAATTTTCATTATGACACCCAAGACTATCGGAAACTTAGCTATACTTGTAAATTTTTAAAATTTTACTCTGACAGATAATATTCAAAAGTGGGTACTAAAGGGTACAAAAGCCTGAACGTATGGCGTACAACACTCGTCGTAAACTACACATGTTTACGACTGTACAAGTACATTCACTCGTAAAATGGAAATAGGCCGGGTTGATTATGCCCTACCAAAATGCCTTTTTCAACAATTGTTCCGGTTGTAATTGAAAATGTGGAAATAACTGTAAACTACCTTATAAATTACTATATCAACGGGTTGCCAATAATATATGGGCTATTACTTACTTCTGTCGCCAAAATTAAATCGCTCGATTAAACTCCAAAATACATACACAGCAATGTATTGTAATGCGAGTCCATAATAGAATGGCCCGATTGATTTTACTTGCGGCTCAGTCGAAAGACCAGCGTTGCTTGTGAATACAACCAGTGAAGTGAAGACAGACCATTTTGTGGTAGAATCACGTTTATTTTACTTCTTTTTCTTATGGTCCATTCTTTGATTTTCAAGTAAATCTTTATCAATCTATGATCTACAAAAAAATACAAGTTAGTTATGAGCACGCCAGTCAATTATTGGAACGATTATAGTGGTACAGGTACATATAAGTGGTATGGGTATAAACGTGTTGATGAAAGAACATAAAACCGAGTATGCAATCTTCGGCAAACACACATGCCCGCCACTTATCTGGGTACAAACAGCAGAAAATGTCCGTTGATCGCGGTCCCTTTGTCAGTTGACCCGAGCCACGCCTCGCTTCCCCTGGGCCGAGTTAAAATAAAGAATAGCTATGATAAAATCAGGACAAAAAGTCACGACAGTAATGCCAATAAAAACATACGTGGGGGTGATAAATAAGTAACTCCGGAAGTCGTCATTTATCTTGGGGCTATTTAGGTCGTTGCAGATTTAGTACTGTCTTTATTTATTACGGTGAATAAATATATAGCCTACTTAGCACGGTAGCCATATGAAAATACTGTATCGCGAGAGCAGATGAAGACTTTTGATCAAAGAGCTATTGTACAAATTACCAGAAACAAGGAGAAGGTACCTGATAAAGCGTTCCAATAAACAAACTGATACAATTTTGTGGAAAGAATATACAATTTTGAAATCTGTATAGTGGAATCGCAGTTCAATGTATTCAAATAAATAGCTACTCCGTACATTGTGGTCGAATAGTTCATCGACTTGTATTATAAATGAAATTCTCGAGAATTGCGTAGCAAGCTACGATTTGTTACGGGCTACTATATTTTGTATGCATTTGCTGCAGACGTCGTGAGTGATGAGATTGCTTTCTTTCTCCTCGTAGCTTGAATTTAACGTTTATAAAAATTGCTTTTAAATGAATAAGTACATTCTCTGACTCTGATTTTAAAGTCATTTATGTTAAGGTTAATATTTTAATTATTTATTACTTCTTTGTAAGAATAAAATTATTTTTGACGTGTACCACTTTGTTAGCAATAAATTGGTTATTCTGATTATTCTAAGTAGCGTAGCTATCTTGCTTTCTGTTGCAAGAATAAAGGACTTATCATTGATGTGTTTTGATGAAAGGTCTATAAATAGCCTGTGACCTGGTATTGCAGTGCTAAATAAAAGGAAGGCCGCAACGTTATGTCCTCGGAACTGTGACGCACGGGGCGGTGTGGCGTGTCCAACGCCGCTGATTGGTCGCTTACTGCCTTACTATATTCAGGTTTGATCTGGATACCAATCTGTAACCTTATATGTCAGTGCGTCAATTCATTGCATGGAAATCGATTGCTAATCTGAATGATCAGTAATATATTAACAGTTTGCCTGTGTAAAACAACTCGTACCTTAATATTTAACTGGCAAAAAATGTGTCTTCGATAAATTTAATAGCCACATTTTAATGTCGAAAGAAAAGTAATCTTCCCGTTAGTATACAATATGTATCAGCTCACACTAATCGATGGGATAACATAATAAAAGGCTCTCCAGAAAACATGTAAATGTAGTTGTATAATAGGTCAATGAGCCGAAGTCCCGTCAGATGTGCGTCAGAGAGTACGTGACGCGGTGGCGACCTTGCTGTTATTCAGATCTCTCTGCCGCAGTTTTTCAGCGCTTATGTTTCAATATTTATAAGCTGTTTGAATTATCAAAATGATACCGTTCTGGAGATAAGAAATTGAATTTGGATAAGTACGTCAATCTGAAGGATTTTGATCGAAATTGGTTTTTTGTCCTTGTTGGTCTTGGGGCTGCGATTTATGTGCAAAATTTTAGGAAATCATTTTATATCACTAAGTATAAAGCAAAGTCGCTTCCCGCTTCTGTCTGTTCCTATGTATGTTTAGATCTTTAAAACTACGCAACTGATTTTGATGCGGTTTTTTTAATAGATAGAGTCATTCAAGAGGAAGGTTTACAACTATTTGACACATAGATTTGCATGCGGGCGAAGCAGCGGGGCGCAGCTAATATTTACATAATTTAATATTGCCTACAACCAAAATGAAACAAAAATCTAATAATGTTGCCAAGTTAGGGTAACGAACAAGTATTTTCCTCTCTATTCCGATAAACATGGCCAACACTAGGTTACCTTCGTTTACGCATGTTACCAGCGGGATAAAACCGCAACCTGACGTATAAAACGAAAATAGACCTGCCCAGTCGTTCGCAACAACATGCTTCTATGTAGGTGTGTGTTCTGAACTTTTTCATAATAAAAGTTTGTTCGAATGTATACTACGGCTTCGCCCTCGATAGGGGTAAACTTTTAAATACTTCATGCGAAAAACTGTTAAACCTAAGTTAACTGTTTATTTGAAGTTAATCTCTTTTTTGTCTGTTAAAGTAAGTATTTATTTGGAGGCCACACCTTAGAACGACTTTTTAACGCACAGCTTTATTTCTGAATCAAGTCGACCCCTTTTCTACAATACCGTTGTTTCTGCTGTCGTTTTAATATATGTATATGGAAAATCAATATTGAACTTTGTAAAATCAAATTATTTACCTACAAACGTCCTAGCTCCAACACTCCATATCTGCTAAATTATTTTGCACAATTTTACATTATTTTTTTAGTTTCATAAAGATCGTAGTAGTTAGTATAGGTGTATACTAAATGCAACAGAATACTTTCTAAATATGAATTTGTGGAAAAAATAAGTAGGTAAGTCTCGCGAGTGTTGGCAAGTTTTGATCCCTGAAACTCCTTCGCGAATGTTCTGGTTCAGTGGTTCGAGAGACGCGATAAGTGACGTCACCATCACTGGAGGTACAAGCTAATGGGTTCGCTTGCAGATACTGCGGTGAGACGACCCAAGATGTTACGGTGCGCTGGCTCGAAATGCTTTGGTTTTTACCGTGTTTGCTGCATCTCGTAGGAAAATATTGAAGGGAATTGTAGACTGATGTGTTTGAGGCAATATTAATGATGATTTGGTTATAAATAAAATAAAAATAAAAAGTTTCTTTATTCAGACATAAATTGTCCACGGACATAAAAAATACAAAAATGGAATACAATTGAAAGAATAAGACCTTAGAATACATTAAAATTAGATTGTTACAATTATTATGATGTGAAGACTCTATTGAAAGACTGCATGATGGGCGAGGCAAACTTGCTGCCCACAACCTGCAGGATGGTGTTGGTACTGCTCTATATTCTGTTCAGCAGCGAGGCGGTTTTCTTGCGGATGCATTTTACATTTATTTAAATGACAAACGAAGGAATCATAGAAATAGAAATAGTTTATTCATATCAGATATGGTAAATTAGAGAGGTGGTATTACAAATAAATTGATCCTCATATCTCGCCACATTACTGGCATGTGAATATATAAAAAAAAAAAGTTCCAGTTAAGTTTCACAAACAAAAAAATATTTCTAATAATAATGTTTATACGATAAATATAATATAGGAAGAATATGGTACGATTTTTCTTCACGGAGTTACCCAAAATATACTATTATTATTTTATTTATTTTAAGCCATTACTGTCCCACTGCTGGGCAAAGGCCTCCCTTTTCTCCTTCCACTCCTCGCGATCCAACGCTGCAACAGAATATACTGCATTGTAAATATTCTTCGAAGCTTAGTATAATAACATTTTATGAATATTTTTCACAATATTCTAGCTAGTCTGCATTTGACAGCTAATATCCGTTTAATTAAATGTAAAGCGGAGTATCCAATGAAGAGGTCAATCCACTCTGCAGCTTCACGTAAACTGGTTACCATCTGCATAAGCTCCGCAATAAATAAACAAATAAATAAATAATGCTGGACAATTCACACAGCATTATCTAGCCCCATTGTAAGCAGAGCTTGTGTTATGGGTACTAGATAAATGATATACATAATACAATACATTACATAGATATATATTTTTATTATACATAGTAAACGACCAGAACACCCGAAACAAATATCTGCAGATCGTACACACATTTGTTCCGAGGCGGGAATCGAACCCGCAACCTCCTGCGTCGCAGGCGGACCTTCGCCCACGCCACAGAGGTCGTCAAAATAAAGCAATATCTAACTAATATAGAGATATTTAAAACATTATAGCCATGTTAGCTTTTGGGACATGATTTCGACTTTCGAACTCGGTAATCTTCTTTCTAATCTACCGACGCGGTAAGTCACCCCCAGTTTTCTGGAATCCCAGAACAACAAAACCTAAATTACTCTATCACAAATCTCGTCATTGAAATCAAACCATTTGATTCACAGCTGAAGATAAAGCAATCGGAACAAATACTCATTGAACACAATTTAGCTCATGTATCTATGTAACACGAAAACGAGGTCACAACACGTAACAATCTCTATTTAATCTGGACCAGCGCTTCCAAGAAAACAAGGAAACAATAAAATAAAGAAGCAACCTCAATCACTTAATTTAGCATTAAAGGAATTCCTATTGAAAAAGAGAATCCGGATAATCAGATCGAATATAAATTAGTCCGGCCGAGGCGGGTCCCCGGATGTACGTCTTTGCCACTCCGAATAAAAACTCAATGCAAAATAAGCCTTATTACTACGATCTCAGATTGAAAATAGCTGTCTAGCCGAAAATGCTATGAGATGTCGGAATTGATTGTGTAGTTTTTTTGGCAGAGGAATAACCAACGTTGGATTTATGTCTTTGGTTCGCATAATCAGTTTAGTTAGCTCTAATGCTCTGAATATTGGATCCTACTATTGTTCCATCAGTACCGGAAGCGTGTTCGGGTTGCGGTAACAGTGGTGTTCTATTTAAGCCCAATATTTGAATAATTAACCAGCTTTCCAGGTGTATCTATTTGCAACTCGTAAATGCTGTTAGAAGAAATGTAACTGATTCAATAGATAGGTACAGAAATGGCTTCTCCTTAAATAGTTTCGTCTATAGAATGCCTCAGCTGTCGGTATGCTCTAAAGTCGTTAGAGTATTAATTTGATTGTGTGGGTAAGCTCATTAAATGAAAACGTTAATTTATCACTGCATCACGCTATACTGCTCGTCTAACACAGGAATTTCACTATTACCAACGCCATTACAATCGATTTTCCCGTTTCCGTCCTGTCAGTTATAAGACCACCCATTATTTCTTCAACTTCCTTATTCTTTCGCCAGTGATTCTTGAGATAAATTGCTAAAATGGTTTGACAATAATCGTTGACAATCAATCGACGCATATTCTGAGGCGGAAAAGAAAAAAATCGGGATATTTGTAATTATTGTCGACCTCTGTGGGGCGGTAGGCAAAAGTTCCACATTCGACGCAGGAGGTTGCGGGGACAGATGTTTGTACGACCTGCAGATGTTTTTTCAGGGTGTTCTGGTCGTTTTCTATGTATGATAAAAAAATATCTATTAATGTAATGTATTGTGAATGTGTATTCTATTATGTATATCCAGTCCCCATAACACACACAAGTTCTGCTTACCTTGGGGCTAGATAATGCTGTGTGAATTGTCCGCCATTTTTTATTATTTATTTATTGTGCTAGATTATGGACAATCAACAATCTCAAGTCTCGGGTCTGCTCGCTATAATTTTCCTTGTTTTCACAAAGAGAAGCCGTAATAGAAGGTGTCGATGGAAGTAACCAAGCTGGGCTGTAACCAACGCCCCCGCTGCATCTGACTCCGTAATTTATACTTTAATCAACGGCCACCGTCCCGCGCCGGATATGATTGACATCCGCTTCGAATGCGCCAATGCGCAAATACATTTAACTTTCTATTAAAAATTTAAATTGCTTTTGATGTTTATGTAGCGAGAATAAAATTACCTTGAGACTCTTGAAGTACATGACGCAGGCTGAAGTGATTGTGCTTCGCCGTGAAGGTAATAGGTACGCTAGATGGCTTTATACTTATGTGAAGCTCAGCTTTTTTCAACTACGTAGAAGTAAGGTACATTTCTTCATCTACGGAAGCTTGATAACAGTAAAATTTGCTGATAAAAAAGATTGTTAGAACAGCAACATTTACTCGACGCTAGTAAGCTTTGCAGTCTTGGAATTGTTTTCTCTTTTTTCCTTGCTCATTAGAGTCTGACCCATTAGCTACAACTGACTCAAACATGGTGAACCACAATAATAATAGGAAATAAGAAATAAATACAAATTACGTATTTGTTCCGTTACTTTGTGAAATTCTCTTATGACTGGCGATTTGCAATCGGAATACAGTGGGGTGATAAAAATCTGAGCTCATTTTTTACAAGCTTGCGTTCTTGCAAGTCACATGTTCCTAGAAGATATTAAGTCCTATAAACGACCTCTGGCTAGATTCCAATAGTGGAATTTGGGGATGAAACTTTGTAGTAACTAATCAACCCCAGTCGCGTACAAAGTGATGTTTTACTGTATGTAAGTGATGTTCCTAAGAGTTTCTGGTAATTGTGAACATTTGTGAAAATCATACAAATAGCATAGATCATCTATGCAAATGATCTATGCTATTTGTATGATTTTTACTGATAATTATTTGGTTTATTTTGAGTAACTGGTAAATGCTCCTCTAAATTTCTAACCCCCACTTTTCTGGTACTGACATTCGTAGTTGGTTTGCGAGATTAATTGTAAACTGTGAGCTTTCGTTTTAATCCCAAAGAATCCCCGAGAAATTGTTTTCGACCAACATTTGATACTTACTCAGTCGATGAAATTTCATAGCGTCAACCACCAATAGTATTTCAACATTTTAGATGCTATTCAAGAGCACTGGGTGCGATAGAATTCCAGGCAATTTTATTTTTCATCGTCCCGTTTCCGCGGACAATGGCTCTAAGTAGAGCAGTGGTGTGAGTGACGTAACCGCGGAAACGCTACCCTACAGGACCATTGCTGAGACATAAAGCGTATCGGGTCCAAACTATGAAGTGCCCTATTTTAACTCTCTAGGTGTTTGTGTGAGCGTTTTCGAAATGTAATTTTTTTAAATTGTTTTTTATGATCGATAAACCTTAGTTTGTCTACAATCTCAACTGTGGTAAAATAATTATCTTTACTGTAGTGTATTTCGATCACGAGTAGGTGCCGTAGTCGGAGACCCCTTAACAGATTATCATCATCGTCAACCTAGATAGATACCTATAATTTCATTCCCCAAATTACAACTTAGAAATTACGGTTTCTCTCAATAACTAATGATTTTGTTCAGTTGTCTCATTTGCCAACTCTATTCGTAATAATTCCTAGGCTTAGTTAAGGAATATCTAATGAAGTTTAAAGTGCCCTAAAATGTTTCCAAAGATTGAGGTCTGAGACTGTTGTGAATATATTATGAAGTTGTACCTGTGGCAATCTCGCGACCGATTCCGGCACGGTTCGCAGAACTTAGCGACATTTAAACCTGTTCCTAAATTAGTTTATAACACGGAGGGATCAACATGTAAATTAGTCTTTGTGTGTTACGTTTTCAGCGAGATAGTTTAGTTTTTAACGAGCTGATTTTAGTTTTGTGCTTTGCAAATGGTAACATTAGAAAACATACATACGTCTCTAATGAACAACGTAATTACGTAGACGGTTACGGACTCAACAAAAGCTAAAGCGTAAGAAAACGTAGAAATGTCCGTTTTTATTTGAGCCATGAATATTTACAATTCACAAAGCTGACAGTGAAGTCAGTGACGATCGTCGTATATGCAAATGCTACTAAATGTTTCAACTACATTCAGTTTATTTGCATTTTTATCGGGCTCTTCATAAGGTTTTCAGTCAGTGAATACGAAAGTAGATACCCTACTTTCGTACGTTATACTATTTGCCTACCTTGATTTGATTTGTATCCAAATACCTCCAAGTTCTTTATGCTAACTATTGTCAGACAAAATCGGGTTCGCAGAAGGAATCTACCCAAGGGATTATAGACCTATAACACAGCGTGAAATTATATTATGTGAGAAATTGTAAAATAAACATAAATCTACATACATATATCAGTAACTACCTATAGGTTTCTCTCGTCCTTATTATGCTTTTCACGAATAAAGCTGAAATTCAAACGTGCGCCTCACTCTTTAAATGATATGAGCGAACATAAATTGTTTTATGTGGTTTTTAATTAATTGAACAAAGGCAAGTACGTGCTTAGAGTTATAGGGGTGAAAACAATGGCCCCATAAACGAGCACCCAGTAGATTCAAATAAAAGGAATGATTTCATACATGTGTTGCCAACTATAAAAATATTATCAAACATAGCTGAAACAAAAGGCAAGGAAATGGGGAAAAATTACAGCGATAAATTTACTTAACATGGTTCATAAAACCGTGGAACTGGACTGTACAGATCACAATATTTCCAGTCCAGGACGGTTGTATCGTTTCTCTTGTACCCGTGTAGCTACTTATACTAGTGAGGGATAGTAAAGGGGCAGTGAATACAAATTACTACGGGGAAAGCTGGAGTCTGTTTAAATTTTGGAAATATTATGCTTTTAAATTTACAGGTTTTGGCCTGGTTATTATTTTGGCAACGTTTTAATCTAAAATACATCTTAAGGTATATTATGCAGAAGTAATATGAAAATCTTTACCGTCTCCAATTTAGGAGAAAATACGAGCAACTTAGCTTGAAAAAATGGCGCCTGCAAGCTACGTTATGACCCATTTTCCTATAGATACCTATAATTCCCTCATTTCCAGATTATTACGCCATACATTTTTTACCTGATTTTATCAGCGTGGAGGTTTTATTATAGCTTAATATTTTAAGATAGTAACACAGTTCCCTAAGGATATGATATCGCATATTCTTGTATGCAGCAAGTTATGTTCATCGGAAGATAATCGTAGATCGAAAGCTCTATGCCTGTGGGACGTCTCAAGTTTGTTGTGAATCAATTCCCCAACTTCAGTGTTATTAATAGTAGATATCGAAGTCTTCGTTCGAGTTTATATTCAAGAAAATATCTATTTCATTTCATATTCTTTATTTTAGGAGCGTAATTTGCATACCTACTTTTTACGGACAGAAACACCTTGTTGGGAAAGGGTCTAGAAATAAAACCTGTCACACTAAAAGACAAAGAAAGAAAGAAAATTTGTTTATTGGTTCGCTATAAAGTAGGTACAACTTGTAACTATTGTAAGTTTTAATTTAAATTTTGTTTGTAATTAGACAATACCAAAATTGAGATTACCTGGCTATAAAAATAGCGACAAATAAATCTACACAGCAAACCAATAAGTCCTGTCTCAGCATAATGTTGCTACAACAAGAAGTAGAGCAACGCTGGTTTTCTGATAGAACCGTGGCGTGTGTCACTACTTAATTGCTCTTTAGTTGTTATGTACAAAATCACTTTGGCCCACATATTTTTTAATGAACATTTGTAAATGCAGGCACTTAGATAAATAATATCAAGATATGCATGCAGGCGTCCCATTTGGGCGTGTGGGTGCGCGACAAATCGCTACATTAGAGACATAAAGCAAGAAGACGACTCCCCGTGGACTCGTTCGAACACATTTCGTATGTCCGCCTAAAACCGAGCCTCTATCATTCGTTATTGGAAACTAAAAAACGTTGTCCTGTTCTATTTTTGTCTTAAGTGCGGTTGCTTTTCTCCTGAGGTTTCCTATAGCTACATTTAAATACATAGTGTACGTTCTTGCGTATAGTACGCATGATTGTAGCATAAACACAATAGAGAAATCGATACATTATTTATTAACGACTTCAGACACACACATACAAAATACAACAGTTATACAGTACACAGGAAAATAAATAACAAGAAACACAGTTAACTAAAATAAGAATAACAAACAAGTATTAAATTAAAATAAATATGGGTAAGATGTCTGTGTGTGCTGCAGTATGTTAAAACGCCTAGGCTCAGCGTAATATTTTGCTAAAGAAGCAAAAGAACTGATTCTCAGCTAGAACTTTGGAAAATAAATATATAACCAGAAAATAAATAACCTTTTAAAAATGACACTATTTATTGTCTGCGACTTGTTTTGACGCAGAGCCGTGACAAGTTCTGTGAATACGGAACATGAGATAAGTGGAGTCGCATGTATTTAAGTATAAGAAGTTACATCCAAGTAAGTTAGTAAGTTAGGTTATTAAGGTTTAAATTATTTAGATTAAGGGCTGTTGATTTTGTTGAAACAATAAAAATAAAATAAAATAAATAATCCCTTCAAATAATATAACACTGTTTTTCATACTCGGAGGAGCAATCGGAAAATGGTACCCTACCGCTATCATCAATTTCATATGAAAGCTTTTATTTATCGTTAAATATAATAAAAATATTTTATTTCGGACACCAAGTAATAAGTAATGTAGTAAGGTAGTTTAGTTGCAGAACTGCTTCTGTGTAGTTAATATGAAACCAATAGAATGCAACAAGAATAAATAAATATTTTATAACATAAAAATATCTTGCTTTTATTTTAATAATATTTGAAACAGTAAAGCAGATAAGTCTTTTCATATAAAAAAACGCAATAACACATAAAATTTAAATCCATTTTAGTGTCTTGGACGTGTGACATTTGCTAGGCATACTTCCTGTACGAGCGTTAAAATGACACTAGTTGAAATGGAAACCTAAAATATCAAATATGTTCTCTTTCGATACAGATAGTTTCTGGGTACTCATTGTGAATCTATGGGGGCCGGTGGATATATCTTGATCGATGTATTTATTTTATAATATTACTTATGATTTTTTTTTTAATGCTGGACAATTCACACAGCATTATCTAGCCCCATGGTAAGCAGAGCTTGTGTTATGGGTACTAGATAACTGATATACATAATACAATATATTACATAGATAGATATTTTCTATTATACATAGAAAACGACCAGAACACCCGGAACAAATATCTGCAGATCGTACACACAATTGTTCCGAGGCGGGAATCGAACCCGCAAACTCCTGCGTCGCAGGCGGACCTTCGCTCACCGCGCCACATCGGTCGTCGTGAATGATGTCAGTCTATGATCGATCGACTAGGTAATTGGCTGAACACCTTAAATCATCACTGATTGAACTGCTGCTGAACATGACTTTTATATTCAAAAGGAATTATAAACTTTTAAAACTATCATGGTTATTAACATACTAGCTGTTCCCCGCGGTTTCACCCGCGTTAAACTCGAATTTCACTTTATTAGGTGATTTTGGATGGATCCCTAACTTTTTTGAAAATATAATATACATACATATAGCCTTTGTTCACCGGGGATAGTGTGGCTTTCTAACTAAGCTTCCCAACGATGAAAGAATTTTTCAAATCGGTCCAGTAGTTTCGGAGCCTGTTCAATACAAACAAACAAAAAATCAAACCTTTCCTCTTTATAATATTAGTATAGTAGTGTAGAAAATCATTTATAACGGGATATTTACCATTAAATCATCAAATCATGGTAAATATCCCGTTATAAATGACTTTTGTGTCAAAAAGAATATACTATTTAAACCGGTCTCATGTCTACGTGACTATAGGCAGCACTTTATTTATTTGTGAAGCAGGAATACATATTTATTTGATGTGGGACCAAATTGACTTGAGTGGCGTTTACGTTCTACGTTTCCTTTTAGTTCAATATCCGTGAAGTTGCTTCAAACGAATAATAAAACAGCGAGAATTCTCCGGTTAGACATAGTGTTAGACATACACGGTAGTATGGGCTAGTCACAAGACTGTTAGGCTGTTACGTATGGCTTAGCTGTAATCACCTCTATTGTGTGTCTCTCTAGTAATCTGCGCTACAAAGCTACCTCGAGTTAATGATCAAGAGTGTTCTGAGACAATTCTAGATCTATCTAAAGGAAAAACATTTTCTTTTACAGTAATTTTATCTTAGATTATCCTTCGTTTTTAATCATAGCCACTGTTATACGGCTCTTCGGCAAAACGTGTGCTTTAGGGTAACGGGAGTAGCTGGAACTAAGTGCCACATCGCACAAGTACTTCTGGACGGATTTAGGCTGGTTCGACTAGTAGAACAAACCACTCACAATGGACAAATTCGGGTCTATGTGCGGACACACACTATAACCATAACCACATATGTGCGTACAAGTATGTACGTGGTGCGTACAGGTGCACTGTTTAGTCTCGGACTCATAATTCCGATCGGACAGCACACGGACACGAGTGGGGAGAGGTCAGGCGTAGGACCAATGGCTTAACCTGCTTTCCGAGGCACGAGGGTGTAATACCACCAACTTCCTAACTTCGGGATGCTTCTGTGAATTGTTCTTGCCAGAAATCCAAATAACAATTTGGTCCCGAACGGGGATTTGAACCCGGCACCCCATTATCAGCGGTTGAACACACAACCGCTTAACCAACTATACAGTCGAATTAGCATTGTAGTAGAAGCATTTTTCCAGTAATCCTGTATAAAACAAAGTCACTTCCCGCTGTCTGCCATTTTCTATCTATGCTTAGATCTTTAAAACTACGCAACGGATTTTGATACTGTTTTTTTTAATAGATATAGTGATTTAGAAAGGTTTTTAGGAAGGTTTGTAAACCATTTGACACATAGATTTCCACGCAGGCGAAGCCGCGGGGCGCAGCTACAATACAATACAATTCTTTATTTATAGCACAAAGTTACAAGTCAAATGTCATAATAATAATAAGGCAAGCAATATTGAATACAATATTGTCCTTAACTAATATGTATGTATGTCATAAAAATATAATTTACCAATTGTATAGGGAAATTATTTATAATAAATTGGTAAAATAGGCAAAGCGTAGAATTCGTCTACAGATAGCTACTAAGGTATTTGTAGCATTTCGTAGCTAGATGGCGGTTATTTAATTCAGGGTACTCAATCTTGATGTGGACATATTTGATCAGCGGTTATAGGTACTCAAAAAAATACAGCACTGCGGGGTCGAGTACTTCAATTAACGTGGTTCTCACGCGTTATTATACACATTTTACGTTCCGTTCTAGTTTGGTTAGTGTTGCTCAATATGTGTATGTTTGTATGTTTGCAGGCGCGCTGGAGGGCGGCGCGCTGGGCGGCGGCGGCGGCGGCGCGCTGCGAGCGCCCGGCTCGCCGCCCGCGCAGAGCCTCGTCGCCAGCCGGCACAGCCTCATAGGTAAGTCAACATTTAAAGGATATTCTTATCCCCGATCCACCTAAAAGAAACAGCTAACGTATAGTACGGCTTTTGAAAACAAACATTAATATCTGAATTAAAATATTATTTCGTGGCAAGATGGCGGTATCTAAATTCAGGATACTCAACCTTAATGTGAACATATTAGATCAGAGGTTATACATACTTCGATTCATTTTCGTTTCGATTTGATGTTTTGGTTATACTTAGTTAATTGCTATTCTTCGATCTGTTCAATATCATCTACATATGTACCAACTAAACCAATGTACTTTAGTCGCTCTCCCGGGCTCTGTGAGGCAGAGTAGCCTTCGCGTCTAAACACAAGTTTTACTTAGTAACAGCGAGGAGTCGAAGCATTTTCAACACTAAGGTTTTAGGGTAGAGGACTATACTTAAAGGTAAATTTAAATGTATACATTAGGAGATAACGTTATTAGTTTTAAGTACTCTGTTAACCTTTACAAACCATTATTAAAAATAAATAGTAATTATAGGAATACTTTTATACTTATAAAAATACTGCACTGCGGGGCCGAGTACTTCAATTAATTAATCTACTTTAGCTTTTAACAATGCAACCGGAATTGCATTGTTAAAAAATTTCACCAGTTTATTATGTTTCATACAAACATTCCGATAATTTGCACAACAAAATACCTACCTCGAATAGCATTTGGACAGTGAATTTAAACAGTATTTCTAGGTTTATAGCTGAGCTTCGGCACATACTCGGCATAATTTATTCGTTGAATCGTGGGTCGGTCGGTGTAATGCGCATACTTTCCGTAGTACGGGCATAACCGCGATACTCCGCGATCAATTTGGCGGCACAGTTTAATTAACAAGATTCCGAGTGTGTCCTGAGTCTAAGGAAATTGATGAGTTGTGTGAGATCGCGGGAGGAGGCGCGGGGAGTGGGGAGACCCTCGTAAATCTGCGCTACGTGGGTAGCCCTACCGCCTGATTAATTTATTTCCCGAAAATCCGAGTTACTCATCTGAAAAGCTTTATTTACGTATTCTTGCCGTCTCACACGTTTTTGCCGTATCCAATTACGTATTCATGCAAGGCATCGGTAAATGAATATGGCTGTAATTATACGAGCAGCGGTTAAAGTTTCCGATATGAAATTCTGATTCGTGCTAATGAATGCATGTATTGGTTATGCTAATTTAATTTATTCCGGCACGCCTTTCATATTTTTTTAAGCTTTCGTTCCAACAAATAAAGTTTTTTAAAAATATTTTTGGTTTTAATTTTCCTAGATTACATTCGACTGATGTGGCGCGGTGGGCGAAGGTCCGCCTGCGACTCAGGAGGTTGCGGGTTCGATTCCCGCCTCGGAACAATTGTGTGTACGATCTGCAGATATTTGTTCCGGGTGTTCTGGTCGTTTTCTATGTTTAATAAAAAATATCTATCTATGTAATGTATTGTATTATGTATATCAGTTATCTAGTACCCATACCACAAGCTCTGCTTACTATGGGGCTAGATAATGCTGTGTGAATTGTCCAGCATTATTTATTTATTTATTTATTCGGGTTTTATTTCATTATTATTAGTAGGTATACCTGGAAAATAAAAAAATCCTAAATTGGAAATTCTCACATTTATCTCCTATAATATCTCTTATTGCAAGTATTGTGCTGCAAATAAGCATCTGTTTATCCAGGCGTCTGCAATCATCTGCATTCCAACACAGCGGAATTAACGAACAAAAATTAATAATTTATAAAGTTCATAAAGTTTAAGCAAGTTCTTTAAATCCTTTGTTTGCCTACCTTTCCCAACAAAGGTGGAGCAGATCTTGTAATTCTACACCACCGTCATTAGGTTGACCCCCGCATTTGCTTAGCTATAACTTTTTACTGCACGCCTGAGACCACACTCGTCATTATTTTGTTGTTGGAACATTATGTTTTGTGTCCATAATGTAACATTTTACTTCGGTCAAAGCATGTAATTAAATTTTAGAAAATCATTTTATTTGTCATTGTTTTTAACTAACGAACGAATAATAAAAGAGGAGGTTCTTTGTTCGGCTGTATGTATTTCTTTTTTGTATGTTCATCGATTTGTCCGTCAATTATGGAACGATTCAAAAATTATAATCGCTTCTTTATGGAGAAATATCCCGACGTGGTCCCATAAAAATATTCTTGGGATAAGTATTTGTCCCAAAAAACTTAAAACATATTTTTCAAAATGATGATATTAATTTCTTGAGAATTAACCATCTGATGCTTGTCACTAGTTCCATGAAGTTACCTAATAACGAATGCTCTAGGTGCACACTAATTATTTTGTACGTCTGTATATTTTAATATATTTTGGTTGCGATGAAATAGAACTCCTACACGAATCTATTATTTGACATTGTTCAGGAAATTCAGATAAATTTTTATTCTTGATATTAAACTTTCATTTTTTAATAACTTGGTGTTCAATGATTTTTATTAACAAATTTTCAATCAAGTATTTTTACCCGCTCACACTTTACCGGTATATAAAGTTGAATGTGAAAATACCGTTCTTAATTTATCACATTTGCTTACGAATGTTTCCCATTTGCGGTTTCAAAAGCCAATTCAGACCTCTCTTTTTTGTGGTTCTTTATTTCTTTACAGAAGTTCGCAGAAGAGGTTTTATGTTTAGCACAATTTCCAACGTTTCCGTTATCAAAGTCATTTTTTATTATAATTTTGTCCGTCCCCAAAGCAATCACTGGGTTTTCATGTAAAATTGCGTTACCCGAATGAGGCCTGAATGTGATTACTGTTGTAATTTCCCGGCATCAGCGTCATTGTGAGGTTTGACAAGTTATCATGAAAGTCGCTATTGTCGGAACGCGCGCTGTCCAAATATAATGCAATGTGAACATTTATTTTGACAACGAAACGCCGCGGGTGAGGACGGCTGCATGCGATAATGCCGTGTTAAACTTATCATTACCGCGCTTGGTTTTGGAAAATCGCAGGCAATTATTGGGTGTCCAGTTATTCCATTGTCGATAGGGACGCAAACAAAGCACAATCTGCGGTATATTTTGATTCATTGTTCACAACGCTCGTTTTATAAAATTATCCGCAGTTTATCACGTAAATTACCTCTTGTCCATGTTTCGTTTCGGCAAATACACGTCTAATGGGAAAGTTTCAGCGAACACGTTTTGGTAGGTTTGTTAAACATGAGTTATGTTTAACTAACTACTGCGAATGGGAAGTTGAGTTGGATTGTATTTATGAAGTTTTCAATTTGGTTCGATTTGAGTTTGCTTTCATACTGTCAAGAACAGTGTACCTGTGTACGTTGGTTTTACGTACAACCAAGGTATTTCACAGAGCATTCAAAAGTCTCCCCTCAAGGCAATAAATGCTATAGTGGGAGGTATTAATAAATTCGATGTCAAAGACACAGCATATAAAAATAAAATATGGTGGTTTTTGCAGGGTAAATGGAGTTCGGGTTGTTAGTACAAAATGCTCTCATAAGCTAATAGGTTCAGCCTCGCACCTACACGGCAGAATTTCAAAATGTCATGCAGGGCGTATACTATCGAAATTGTCTGGTTTTCTAGAAAACAGCATTTGGTAGTTCCCCAAATAAATATACTCGTAATATTCAGCTTTTCTAATATGACGAAAGTTCACCTTCATTTTTTGAAACTTTAAGTCGTCTGGAAGGTTAAAACCACAATGGAAAATGTCTGGCAGTGATCGTACTTGATTTCTATAGTATCCCAAACAAAATATACAAAACAGACTAGGAGTACTGAAGCGAATTTTTGGTGCAAATTCAGCAACTTTGCAAGCCAATATCTGCCAAAACCCAAAACTGCTAGGGGCATACGCTGACAAACTCTCAGCTATTATAAAATAACGAAAGTCTGGCGGTCGCAGGCTGTTAGTCCATAATGCTGAACCAAGACTTCGTAGTTTTTCATGAAGTTCTAATTACTTCACTAGTAAATGAAATTGTGCTTCTAGAATATCAGAATTCTTGGATGCACAATAAAACAAGCTTTCAAGCCAATAAAATGAAGAAAATTACACTACACAAGAGTTCGCTTGTGCTTCCCACACGAACATTCACGCCAGCAGAATCAGCTCGAGTTCATACGTTGACATAAAAGCATTTAAAATATTTTCTGTGAAAATTCTTTACAAAACGCTCACGTCACAATCAAAGTGTTACGTTCGTGGCACTTGGATACGGTTTGAAATGCGATAAGAATCTAAATCTTATACAGGTTGTTGTGTGGCTCGTTGAGGGTTCTCGTAGTTCAGTGGGAATCAGCATAATGTGGATGTGGATGTGCCACGGATAGCCGACGTGTGGCTACGTGACAACGCTCCATGTCTCAATATGCGCTCGTTATCTGCCACTCGTTTGCTGTTGTGGCGTATCTATTGAGATATATTTATTCTTCGGAGAATGTAAGCAGTGCGGTTGGAATATGTTATTCTATTGACTCTTTGTAGAATCGTAGGTGATACGACTGTGGCCGCTATTTGCCGTGATTGGTCCGCTGATTATGTAGCGTATTGATTTCTTCACCATCAACTGCATCTGCTGTCAAAAACTTTTTAGCAAACCTCAAAATAAGCCTCCAGATCCAGCAGCTACTCGTAAATTCAACATGTCAAATAAGTGTTTACCCAATATCGCAAAGGGTTAAATTATTTTGTAATTATTCCAGCCAGCAGAACCTCAGTTGTTTCGATATCAAGATTCAATTAACCCTTTAAAGGTCGGTGCGGCATAAGCGGATAAATTGTGTCCCAACTGATGTCATCAATGATTGATCACGTTAGCATTTCCAGTGGTTCGCGACCGAGCTGTCACTAGCTGTCACCTCGTGTCAAACGGGATTGTCCGCGATCGCTACAATGCGAACGGAATCCAATATTGATACTAATGGGATAAATTCAATTGTTATTGGGATGTTTGTGCTTTCACGTGGAAGAGTACGCGAGATGGAATCGTTCCACTATCGTAAAATTTTCCTTGACAACAATCAGTAACGCTGTTGATAGATTTTTTCAGAATGTGTGCGATTTGTCCTTTGAGTTACTAACAGTGGAAAAAATAACAAAAGAGGTAGTTTTTTTTAAACAAAATAGGAGGAGGCTATATAGTCGATTGCTTGTATTTTTAGGAATTTGAAGTGAACTATTCCTTTTTTTTTAATAAACAAATATTATATTAATTGAATAATCATGTAACTTATTGTGTGCTCGGACAAATACTTATAGATTTGAGTTTCATCAAACCTTTGACAACCAAAAGGATGTTTTGTATGCTGGGCTGTTAATGGAACGTTACACGAGTAAATTCTGACTTACCTACTTTGCACAGAGGCAAAATTATAGAGCATATTTTGTATTCGAAAATAATATCCCATTAATGTCCGAGCACACAATAACTTACATGATTATTAAATTAATATTTGCAATATTTTACGAAATTAATTGTTGATACATAATTATAACTTGACTACGATATCATAGAGGTTGCAGAGAGTCGATGGATCGAGGCGGCTCAGGACCGCTCTTTATGGCATCGTATTGGGGAGGCCTATGTCCAGAAATGGACGTGTATGGGCTGATATGAATAATTATAACGAAGCCAAGTAGCACCAAACCAGAAGTAGTTAACTAGCATCAAATTTCTTTCTCATTTATTTTATGTATGTACGGTTACGAGAAGCAAAAGAAAACAATTCAGCTTAGAGCCTTTCCTCCCAAATTGGACAAACACCTCGGGATCGGATTTGTTATTCGCAAGCGCTTTTGTTTTTTTCTTCTTCCTAATAGGGCTACTGAGACTCTACATAAAATCGCAATACGTCATGTTTCAAAAACAAGAGTAAAAAACGCTATTCCATAAATTAATTACTCATTTACATCGACCGAGCCTACAGTTAACAAAATACCTGGATATTTTACAGTTATTGCCAACCAAAATAGACCCATGGACAAATAAAAACGAGTACATCGACATTGAAAAGGTGATGGAAATGTTGGTTACGAGTTTAATAAAAGCCAACGGTGTCGAGCCATTCAATGAAATATGACGTCCGTGTAATAGGTGCACGGGCAAGAACGTAAAAGTTTCATGGCTTTCCCAGGGCGGGTTTGAGTGTTAACTCAGGGGTAGGGAACGCTCGGACACCCGGAATGTTAATTAAGTTTTTTATGTCTACTTCCAATAAATTGTACGATACTTTTGCGTACCTATATAATCAAACTAAGCCCGAGAAGTTTCAATTACCATTATTTGAAAGGTTTTCTTTGTGGATCGCTATCGTGGGTTTCCTAAGGTTTGACAATACGAGGGTTGAAATTTGCTTTCTGAGAAAATATGAACATGTCATGCAAGGTTGATATGCGAAGCGTGAAAGGGCCCGATGCTCCCTTTGTCCCCTAAATCCGACCGGGTGCCGCTCCCCAATATCCGCTGGAGGCGGCAATGTGGCTCGCGCGAGGATACGACCGGGACTATTTGTGACCGCAACTCGGACACGCTACGCCTTTTATGTACCAATTTTTCAAACTAACTGCGAAACCTGGTTAAATATTTTTTCCGGAACGGCTTCAAAAAAAGAATAACTTGTGCGGCTTGTGTGACTGATTAATACAAATTATTTAGTGAGGTCTGTCTTTAGGGAGAGATAATTTGCGCTTAAACATTAAAGGGGTGGGAAAGCTGTGAAACATTTTCAGATTTCTATCAAGTTAGGTGCTTTATTTCTTAAATAAAATGAGCAGATCCATAACATACCTAGAGCGTGAATTCATAAAATCGCGTGGCTAATAGCTAATCGATTATGTATGAGGGGGACTTACCTGCAAGAGTAATTTTCATCTTCTGAAAGTAGACGTTTTAATTTGACTGAGCCGTAAAGCCGCGGTCTTGCAAATCCGCATACATTAGTTAAGGACTTTAGCCTCGGGGATACACGATCACACACTTAGAGTAATTAGTTTGCTTTTACGTAGTTCTATAGGAGTGCTTTCGTTTAACTTTAGCGAGGTGGATCAGGTTTACGTTTGTACAGCTAGCTCACCGCGTTTGCGTTGCTACGTTCATTTATGTAGTTCTATAGGAGTGCTTTCGTTTAACTTTAGCGAGGTGGATCAGGTTTACGTTTGTACAGCTAGCTCACCGCGTTCATTTACGTAGTTCTATAGGAGTGCTTTCGTTTAACTTTAGCGAGGTGGATCAGGTTTACGTTTGTACAGCTAGCTCACCGCGTTTGCGTTGCTACGTTCATTTATGTAGTTCTATAGGAGTGCTTTCGTTTAACTTTAGCGAGGTGGATCAGGTTTACGTTTGTACAGCTAGCTCACCGCGTTCATTTACGTAGTTCTATAGGAGTGCTTTCGTTTAACTTTAGCGAGGTGGATCAGGTTTACGTTTGTACAGCTAGCTCACCGCGTTTGTGTTGCTACGTTCATTTACGCTAGACATTTCTAAAAGTTTAAAGTCCTACCACTGATCAACGGATGTTGCTTCTTTTATGTAAACTTCGAAATATCTTCGCACAGTCGATCATTGTACCCCGCTGGTACTTGCAGGGTATGGCCAGCTTAACTCCCAGATGCTACCTAGGTATATTCACTAAAGTCATATAAAACGGGATATCTACCATGATTTGATTTTTGAGTTATCAAATATTTCGGCACAGTTTCATGCGCCATGATCACGGAATAACTGAAGGCACTGCACCTGCGAGTAAGTTTTTATGGGCAGACATACCGATCTACCCTAATTTTTTGTCTTTTGCTACGAACGTTACCACTACCACCGGTTTCATTATTATCGAATGCGCATGAAACTGTGCCGAAATATTGGATAACTCAAAAATCAAATCATGGTAAATATCCCGTTTTATATGACTTTAGTGTTGATAACCATGATAGTGTCAAAAGTTTTATAGGTATATTCAGTTTCTGACGCGAAGGAATAATATTGTTTAGGTACGTTAGTAAATGTACGAGTCCACTGCATCTATCTACTTAAAACTTTTGAAACTATCATGGTTATTAATACTAAAGTCATTTAAAACGGGATATTTACCATGATTTGATTTTTGAGTTATCCAATATTTCGGCACAGTTGCATGCGCCATGATCACGGAGTAACTGAAATCATGGTAAATATCCCGTTTTAAATGACTTTAGTATCTATCTACTTATTTTAAATTATACTCCATATAGCCAAAGAGCACAAACCGAATCACCGTTTAAGTTAGCTTCTAGATAAAATGAGTACTTACTGTGAAACATAAATAACTGAAAAAAGAAGGTAAATAGTTAACATCCCATTTCCTACACAAATGTGCCTAATACAACTCTGTCCCGTAGGAATAGCCGAGAAAAATCGTTAGAAAAGTACTTTGTTTAGTACGCTTCATGAAGTTCGCGAGATATGCTTATCTGTTTTGTTGTTTTAAAGTTTGTAAAAAGAAAGTCGTCGAAACTCTTCAGCTACTTTAATATTGAAAGCAAGAGTTCATGTTTATGTTCTGAGCAGTGTTTGAAGGTCTGGTTAAGTTTGGTATTTACCTTACCTAGTAGGTAGGGCCAGGCAGGTTTGTTTGTTATTCTGTGCTTCCTTCCTTGTTAGTCGAGGATCACTCGAGGATAGTGCTTATTTCAAGGTCAGAATCACCTAGTTTTGTTTAAATGACCGCATCTGGCATTTTACGAAATATAGACCACTAGCTTTGCCCTACGGTTTCACCCGCGTGGTGATAGATATTTTGGATAATATACATATTTCTTTGTAGCCTATGTGTTATTCTGATGTATAAGCTATATTATTGTAAAATTTCATAAAATCCATTCAGTAGTTTTTACGTGAAAGAGTAACAAACATCCATCCATCCATACTTACAAACTTTCGCGTTTATAATATTAGAAGGACTATACAGGTCGCTTTTTAAAATGGGAGTGGATAGCCATATCCGAAATTACAAGAATTAGAGAAAAGAAAAAAATCATGAGGTCAATTTATAAGAACATAAAAACTGTAGGTATACTTATTTTTATTTGATTTCTCTTTGGATATTTTTGGAAAATCGAAATATGCAGAGTTTAATTCTCATAAATCGAGGTCTTAACTCCTTTCACGACTTTTCACTAACTCTCGTAGTTTCGGAATTCAGATTTGACTAGCTATCCACTCCCATCTCAAAAAGCCATCCTGTGTACGATTAAGTTTGTCCGTGGTAAATATTTAGCAAATAATACAAAATGGCCGATCGCATTTAGTTTTATAACGTTTTAACTATCCAGTTACTCTTTTATAAATTAAAGTTTTATATTTAACTACATGTAGATTTGAACCAAGTATAAACATACATACATATACCTATATAGATGTAGAAGTATGTAGATTGAAAGTAATAGGAAGGATAAAGTTATACTTTATTTGGTATTACTGGTATTTCAGATATAGAAGAGCTCAAGTGTTTGTGAGTTATGGGACGTGTAACAGGTGTAGAATTTGTGGATCGGCTCGACTACATCGTCTTTACCCTTTCCCTGAACAAGTATCAGTCAGTTTTTTCCACTTTTTCATGAATATCCAATGATGCGATGAGTATTTCAGTATAACAGTAACTTGATGAAACGGCTTGAATATTTTATCGATGAACTCAGTTAGATTAGTTCTATTGAATCGGAAATATGCTATAGTCATTATAGGCTAGTTCATTAGGTAATTAATGTCGCTGTTCATTACCCTAGGTCACTGGTTCCGGGCGAATTACGTCTATGTTTAGCTGTAATAGGTGTTATGAATATGTAAGAGGTTATGCAGACAGGCGGTACAGATCTATAAATAAATAAATAAATAATAAATATTGCTGGACAATTCACACAGCAATATCTAGCCGCATGGTAAGCAGAGCTTGTGTTATGGGTACTAGATAACTGATATACATAATACAATACATTACATAGATAGATATTTTTTATTATATATAGAAAACGACCAGAACACCCGGAACAAATATCTGCAGATCGTACATACAATTGTTCCGAGGCGGGAATCGAACCCGCAACCTCCTGCGTCGCAAGCGGACCTTCGCCCAACGCGCCACATCGGTCGTCAAATAAATATCTACTAATTTTGAAAAATATCTTATGTCCAAGCTTATGTCCAGCGTTGGACTTATATATGCTCATGATGATACATAGCTCTAGCGTTCATTAGGGGAGGCCTATGTGTGGACTTATATAGACAATGGACTTATATAGGCGGATGATGATGACATAGCTATGGATAATACCCACAACATCAAGCTAAACCACGATTAAACTAGCAGCCTTATAACGTACTGTAATCCGTCCAACGGACATGCTTGTAGGTAGACATATTGCCGCATGTTCTTCACGGTACATCAGCCTCGAACAATTAATCAGGTATAGAGATTAATTAGGCACCTATAATATCAATACGGGCTTGCCTACATTCCTATCTGTATTGCCATGACATTCTGAATCATTCATCGTCATCATCATAGCCTTTATTATTTCACTGCTGGATATAGGCCTCTCCTGATAAGTGACTTATTGGCTCTTATCAGTGCCGTAATCCAAATACAATAAACATCATGCCGAATGGGCCAGTTTTTAGATTTTCCATCCTGTACTAAACAGATTTAGCTTGTAATAAATGAATTATTATTATTATTTATTTATCGCGGGATTAATTCCATGGTATCATCGGTAATAGTAATCATACCAACATCAAACTATTACAAATCGCAGCCATTCAAACGAATAAAGATACGTTGTCGACAATAAAACAAATAAAGAAAAGTTGATGGACAAAAGCCAGTCATTCGTAATAGCGTTTTTGTGGGATGAAATCGAACGCTCGTAAACTTTTATTACACCAGGAGTGTCCTCCAAGTAGCTTCTCGTGGAACAAGAAACTGCAGAACTTTCCACAAAGGTTTTATACATTTCCTAAGAGGGAAGAATCCATTGTAAAACGTTCCATCCGTACTCGCCTTTGCTGTCATTAGAGTGCCCTTAACAATAACCGAGAAGTTATAATTCCATCTCTTTATTCTCTAAACGCGGATATTAGATGAATTTATACGAAGAGTTGGCGTCGAAGGCGTCTTGAATTCATTACGGCGCTGATCAAAGGCTCAGCAGCGCTATCGATAAAAAGTTCGGTTTGAAGTGGGAAAATATTTTATTTTTGCTTTAGCCGGCTGATGAGCGATCGCCTGCCGGATCGTCCCGCGGCTCGGGGGAGCGATTCGACGTAACGTGAAAAATACACAAAGTTCCAGTGGTTGATTATGTGCACGTGTCCTGAGCGGTAATGTGCCGCAGGGCGCACATATCTTCCGCCAGCTTGCCTCCCGGAGGTGTCGCTTTCTCAACATTCTCATTGTCGATGATTGAAAACTTTTCATACCACAGGAGAAATGCACACAGTTTCACTTACTTACTTTCGTTTGACTTTGTTTTATACTATGTAGTACATATTATAAAACAAATTCGCTTTCCGCTGTCTTTCTATCCCTATATATGCTTAGATCTTTAAAACTACGGATTTTTATGCGGTTTTCTTTAATAGATAGAGAAATCACTAGCGTAAGGTTTATGAACCATTTGATACATAGATTTCCAGGAGCGCAGCTAGTATTCTTGAAACAAAACATTTTCCTAGGTCACATTTACGAGTACAAAAGAAAATTGAAATTAGTAACGGTGGTTACATTTTCTCTTGTTGCTAAAATGTCTTGAACAGAGGGACACAACGTCTGTTTGAAATTCTTAAGGCTTAGTACCCTTATCACGAGGAGAGTTAATTGAAACAATGAAATAGTATTTTGGGTTGCGCTCTGTACAAACAAAAAAACCTAATTCAAATTCCATAATAATGAAAATGGATTTAAAACTTAGTTTAAAAAAAATAATCACCGATATCGGTTGGCGTGATATTGAGTTGTTCGTCCATTTGTCACGCACATACTTAATGCAAATTTACGACTTATATGGTTTTCTGATATGGCATTATCAGAACTGGACCAAATTGAAATGGGACCAAACGGGAAGCACAAGCTTTCAAATAAAAAGAAATCAAAATCGGTTCACCCAGTCGAGAGGCAATAAACATAGAAATAGAAAAATAAAATAGTTTTTAAGGTTCTCTTGTGTAATTTTTCCAATATGAGCTTTACCTTCTGCTTAGAATAATTTATACAGTAGAGTAATTTTTACAGTAGAATTGAGATCCTCCTTTTTTGAAGTCGGTTAAAAAGGCGAGTAAGTGCGGGATGGTTATCGCAGGCATAATAATGAAAGTCAGCGTGATGGTAGGTGCGGGCCGCGGCCGTGGGCGACGCCCGGGACGCGGACGAGTATCTACTAATTGAATCTGAGAACTTGCCGAGAACTTTCCAAACTTGCGCGAAATTTGATTAGCTCGTCATCTTTCTTTGAGCGTCGGGTTTAATTTTTTTTAAGTTCCGGATTACCTTCTCGAGATTAATCATGACGTCGGCCTAATCGCAAAAATATCACAAGTTTGGAGCTGTTTCGTAGCAAATGGCGCAAGTGGGTGTATTTTATATTTAACTGACATTGTAATTAGAATTTATTTTGGCGCTACTCCGAACTGGGGCAAAAACTGCGTAAAATCTGACATTAAAATTTCTTCGTGAGTTACTTGAATGTTAAATGAAAGAACAATATTAGAAGTTAAGGACGATTATTTTATACATGTTCACCTTTACTTTATTTTCGCTATATACATATCTTGGTATTGAATTCGCTAAATACATACATAGAGCAATTTAGTCTTTCAATTCGCCAAAGCAATTCCTTTACATGTAAGTTTCGTTTTTAAAGTAGAAATTAAAAAACTTATAAAACCCTATAAATATATATTTACATTTATCTCGAGACGCGTGTTATACCATCAGTCAAATTCGTCAATTATTTATTTTCACTTTGTATTAAATTCGCTAAATACGTACAAAGAGCAATTTTCAATTAGCTAAAACAATTCCTCTATTTGGCGTTTTTGAAAAAATTTAAAAACTAAACTTACAAAACCCTCAGTTACTAATTGAATGAAAACATGAACCAAAGCTAATATCTAAGTAATAAAATTATATCAGTCAGTATTGTCGCTCAAATTGTAACAGAATTTGTTGTTACCAAGATAATTCACAATCAATCTTAAAATATTTCCATCACTGCCAGTGTCCTGACTGGATGGTTCTAACTTTTTAAGCACTTTACGTAATTGCCAACTGGGACAAAATACTTTGTTATACTATAACATAAATACATGAGGCGAAACAATGATAAATCTTTACTTAAGTCGCTGAAATACTTATAGATGTAACATCAGAGAATTTGGCATAAAATCCAGCTCCCAGTTAACTTTGACGCTAAGCCGCCATTTTAGCATTATGGCAACAAATCTCTGATCACACATGGATCATTTATTGAAAGCTGCAGTAAATCTGACCCAAAGCTGGCTAAAATGGCAACAATACAAAATATTGTTTGCTCGCATCCATTAAACCCGCGGCGAAAACGATTGTAGCTATCGATTTGGTGCTTTATCGTTCACGTAGACCTATTTGCATTTCGTATGAAGGAAGCAGATAACACATACGTTTCACACTGATGATATATTTTGGTTGCTGATTGAGTCACGTATTTTTTTTTGGGTACAACGTTTAACATTTCTAGAAGGTTTGGTCTTTGATTGCGCTGTATGTATTGTTGAGTTCAAACGCAGGTTTATTAAGCAGGATACTGTCATACTTAGAAATATGACTTGTAGTAAGTGTCGTTAATTGTCTTGTTGTGTAGTCAAGCCTAATTATGTTAGCAATTGCATAATCTGCGTGTTTAAAAAAAACTGTCACACGACTTTAAATCCCTGTATAATGAAAACTAGTTTGGAAGTAGTTTTAAGCTCGGAACATTTCGAAAGCGCGATGGCATGATGACATCACTGATGGATGTGATTGAGATTATATGAACCGATGACCCGTTGCCATGGAAACCTTTTTGTACCAATGATTTTGAAGATTATCATATGATGATGTTTTAAATATGTTTTACAGCGCACATATCAATGCCTAGTAAATCAAATATATATAGGACCACCTCATAATCAACCTTTATACAAGCGAATATATCACCTAAATTTTTAGCTAGTCGTGATTTTTCAAAAGTATTGTTGTTTTTTATATATAAAATAAATACTATGGGAAAATCCCTCGGGAATTAATTTTATATCACACATTCTCTTTACAATAAATAAATGAATAAATAAATAAATATTGCTGGACAATTCACACAGCATTACCTAGCCCCATAGTAAGCAGAGCTTGTGTTATGGGTACTAGATAACTGATTTACATAATACAATACATTACATAGATAGATATTTTTTTATTATACATAGAAAACGACCAGAACACCCGGAACAAATATCTGCAGTTCGTACAGACAATTGTTCTGAGGCGGGAATCGAACCCGCAACCTCCTGCGTCGCAGGCGGACCTTCGCCCACCGCGCCACATCGGTCGTCAAAATAATGCTGGACTATCCACAATAGCGAAAGTATTTTAAAATCGGTCCATAACCGTCGGACAAATAAACGCACATACTCACTCGTACATAAAAAAATACATACAACAAACTTACAGACGAATATAGGACAGAAGGTTTATGTTCGGCTGTATGTATTATGAAGTCGGTTAAAAATTAGCTTCCACGATCATTATAGTCCTTGCTGACGTTTACTTTTATACTTTTTATATTTAATACCCCGTTTATTGCCTAAGAGATATCGCAGCTGAAATAGTTTAAGATGCTAGCCAAGCCGCAATTCATAACGCCCACACAGATGCCTCAACGAACTCAGCAAATTGAAACTGCGACCCCGATTTTCAATCATTTATCCTTATTAATGACCTTTACTCTATTTGGTCTCCATAAACATTCCGATAATCTCGGTTTATTAATTACCCTTAGCTGTTTCAGATACTTTTCAAAGTTTATTAATTATCATAAAGATAAGTCTTGGTTTCTCCTCCTAACGTAGCTACTTTATTATCTGTTCGGTATCTGCGCAGTTTCAAATGTCAGGGAGTATAAAATTATGCTGAAATATAATCCCAACGTACACACAAGGATTAAACTACAAGTAGAGGGCAACTCCTATAGAGCTTGTAACTCAGTAAGCAGCATTTATTCCTGGGCATTTAAGTTAAACCGAGCCGAAGATACCACATATGCCTGTAATATATGTAACGGGTGGTTAGCGGGTTTCGCTTCTCGAATTTCATTCCCCGGCAGAGATATAATGTACTTTGGTTCGTTTCGTCGAGACATAAGTTGTTTCAATTTATGTTCGCCCGAAATATCGATCGTCGCCTCTCGTCTTTAATTGCCTAGAGAACTCGTTTCACGGGAACGATAACAATAAAGTTGATGTTCCAATGGGAAGTACTCTTGAAATAATTTATCCAATTAGCTCGCTGTATAAAGCTTGCATTATGTTTTGCATAATAAATAGATTTACAACCGAAATTGTTCGTAGCGTAAAAATGCTTTGTGTGCGAATACTTCATGAAGTTTCTGCTGCTCATATTTAATGCAAATATACTTGGGGTCGGGAAATGTAGGTGAGAAGAAGTTCTGGCGTGAGTAATCGCATTACCCTCTGGAGCAACAATCAATTTTCGCCTTTAGCAGACTTGCCAATAGCATTTTTATAGTTGAGAAAGCGCAGTTTTTTCCACTTTATTTCTTGCAAAGTTCGGATCATTTCACCTGAATTAATGGAAAAGCTTGCCAAGAAACTCCGGGTAAAGTTCAACTCAGCTTATTGTATTTAATGTTAATTTTGCACAATCTTTTCCAGTTGGCTTTAGGTGAATTGGAGCACAAAAAAGTCTACTAAAAGACCTGAAAATTTTAAATTATTCGGAGAATTAAATTAAAGTGTCGAGCCGTACGAAACTGTTAGTCAAATCATATAAGGTAAATTCACACGAATGTTTACAAAGCTATATGTTAAAAGTTGTGGAGAGCGAAATGCCGGCCTGCCTCAGCGTTTGTTTTAAACTCTGGAAGTGCAATGGACTGAACCGAAGGCGCAAAGTTACCAACTCACTTAGCCGAACTTAGCTTTTGGCAACAGGTTCAAAAATAAACTCTAGAACTGAACTACTGGCACATATGAGAGAAAATTAGTACTAAGGTGTCTTGGTATGTTCTTTCACGCAACTATCGTCACTTGATGGAGTACCGGGGCCTAATTCCACTGACACAATCTCCTCACAATGACAGTAGTATCGCGTCTAAATCGCCACTATTGACACCTATTGGTATCCTACAAGCACAATCTTTCTCAGTCTCAGTTGTATCGTGGTCGTATCTATGAAACTTACAATTGTGACAAGTTGGAATTTACAAAACCTATCGTCTTATCAAGGGGACAGTCAAAACATAAGCGGAATATCTCAATCCTCATATTCGTAAGGAACGCCGGCCGTACTGATCTGATGGCATTTCCATAATGACCAATGTAAGTAAAACAAACTATCTTTGTTGATTAAATTCCCTCTTGCCTAAGCTTTATAATGTTTATTTTATGTAACTAGATAGTACCTACTATTTAAATCAATTTATTTTGCAGATATTGACTGATAAAGGTATTGCTGAAAACTAGTCTTTTGTTTTTCGTACAACGAACCGCGCGGACGTCACAAATTTGTTGACACGCCTACTTTAGTTCTTTTCATTCAGTTTCAAACAGTTTCGAAGTACGGCCGCAAAACTCAAAGTGTAGTTACTCTCGATTACTTACAAAAGGCAATTTTGGGACATATAAACCATTCAAAGGACCGCAAACTCAATATAAATTTTAAGTTCCTATTACTTCGCACAAGGCACGAAACATGTAAAACTCATAGACCAAAAATGCTGACATCTTTTTGCCTAGAAGTTGTAAAATAAATACCTCATGGCTCTGACGAATAAACAGCTAAGTTGACTCACGCATCATCGCACACTTACAAGGCTGGACTAGCAGAATTTCCCGAGTCACTTCCCTACCGCGATAAAACTATCGAGATCTATTTAGCTCAGGGGTTAGAGATGAGTTGCTGACGTCATACTTGAGATCGGGCTTTTTAAGGGAAATTAAATAATAATACCTACTAATAATAAATAATTTACTTATTACTAGGTGCGCCCCGTGGCTTCGTTTGCATGGAAATCAATGGTTTATAAATTTTGAATCAATCTATCTATTAAAAAAAACCGCATCAAAATCCGTTGCGTAGTTTTAAAGATCTAAACATACACAAGGACAGACAGACAGCGGGGACTTTGTTTTATACTATGTAGTGATTGATTCTCTCATAAAGGTAAATGTGGTAGGTATAGAAAAGCTTATGTTAATAAGATAGTGAGTGATAGACTCTATTTTTTTTTACTAAACTAACGCATAAACAACAGTTAGGTATAACGAACGTTGGTGTTCTTTCAAGACAAAAAGCCCGAAGTTACATGCTAAAATTAATGATGAACCCGTCAATCTACAATAGTATTGATAGTACGAGAGATTGGTAGTCAGTTTCAACGAACTGACTATTAAACCAATAGGGTAGTGTCCTGGGTAAAAAAAATATGTTTCTATTTAGTTCGTCAGTTAGATTATCATATTCTTTTTTTAATGAAACAAATACAAAAATAAAGCGCGTCAAAGTTTAGGAGTGGGGGCTCGTGACGTCACCACTTGCTAAAAAGTGTAGCAAGGCGTGACGTCATGCGGAACTTTAACTGGCTATATGTTCGTATTTTTTTGACAAAAAAAAACACGGGTCCAATATCTTCTAATAATCTAACTGACGGACTTAGTAGATTTTTTTAGGACACTACCCTACTGTCTTGACTTCCAAGAGAAACAGCTTCGTTCAGCATCAATATGATATATCGTAAGCTATTTATGACTCGCTCCTGTACATTCCGGCAACGATTGGGCGATGAGTTCGCTTGGTGGTTACCGCACTGCTTTCTCGCTCCAGTTTCTCTGATTTTTCTCGGACATTTTATCTTGTTGGGAAAAAATCGTGTACTTAACTCTTTTGTAGGCGAATGTTTTATGGCTTGAAGTCGAAGCCGCGCGATAAATAAAAGAAAAAAGTTTTAGCTATATGCAGTTTCGATTCAGATCGCGGCGACCATCAAAAAAATTGTATTTTATTTGGATTTTTTTATTTAAGGCCCGTGGAGTTCTTATATTTATGAATTATGATAATTAAATGTGATGTTATGTTTTGATTAGGTTCCTAAACTTATCGAGTTCTAGTGCAGAATAGATTCAGTGCTTAGAACAGTATTCGTATATGATTTTGTTTTATACATTAGAAAATTTACCTTAATTAAAAATTAATAAAAAACCCATTAGTAGATTGACATCATATTATACATACATTGTATTAATGATAATAAATAAATCCTTCTAATATTTGTTACTCTTTCACGCAAAAACTACTGAACGGATCGGGCTGCAGAAAATGTTATATACAGGTAGTTCCAGACCCCATGAAATATAAATATAACCTTAATTGAAACCTTATAAACAACGCGTGCGAAGCCACAGGCAGAAAATCGTATCAAATAATGCTGAAAAATCCACACAACATCATCTAGCCCTAAGCTAAGCATAGGAGCTTGTGTTAATTAATTATGCTTCTTGCAGTCACACATTGATTTTGATTATTGGATAGTGGTGGATGGTGGTACCTAGAGCTTTGGTCTATCTTTATCAGTCTTTGAGTTTCTCTAGCATAGCTCTATATTTATAAATCTTACTATAATGCTAATGCATATTGACGAGTAAAATCGTCCATATTGGGAGGCTAAAGTTTTATAGATCCATAAGGTATAAAACGTCCGTAAAGAAGTCAGCTCTACATAGAACATGAAACTCATAATAAATGTTCCAGTTATAACTAGAGATCGGATTATATGCAACATAAAAGCTTGAAATAAGCCTGCAAATATGCATTAACAATGTTAGAAATATGCATTAAAATACATTTATAATTACAAAATATGCAACAATAAATAATAAACGATATGTCTGCCAATAGAAACTTACTCGCAGTGCCTTCAGTTATCTCGTGATCATGACGCATGAAACTGTGCCAGATGTTAAAAACTCAAAAATCGTATCATGGTAATATCCTGTTATATCCCCAGGTACAAAGGTACAAACCGCCCCTGGCTGTTTGTACCTTTGTACCTGATGTCCAAACATTAAATGAATTACTGAAACCACGGGCAGAAGTAGCGTTAAATATAGTTATACCTAATTAAGAGGTATTGACCAGTTCTTTCCTTCTTGGGATACGACTCTACAAAGACTCATTATAGGCTGAAACAGCCTCCGGCACGTTTTGGTAATTAGCGAAAACACCGAGCCATGCCCATAAATCATCTCATACGCAACTTGTTCTCTGTTAACTAGTTCGTATTATTCATGAAATGCAGAACTGAAGAAGAAATACTTACCTACAAAATATATATTTTGAGGGGCAGATGTTTGCATTATTTTAAATTAACGTCGTTCTCCTTCATCCTATGCTAAACAGGTGAAAATGAATACAACAACTTTGCGACCTTAACGCCTTCCTCAGAGATTGGTGGGAGATCGCGTGCGACCGCATCGAGTGGAAAGATTTTGAATTAGAATTAGAATTTATATCATGTCAATAAAAAAAATGTTTGCTTATAGATACTACTTGAGGGCTTATTAATTCCTAACCAGTATTCTTAAAGTTTCTTGCTTCGGTTTATTTGGTCCAAGGAATCACACTTTTAGAGTTACAGACCGTAGTACATTTTAATGATGTGTCGCGAAGCGCGACGCAGTGCGGCGCGCCCAGGGCTAAGATTTATGTACGGAACAACAGCCTGACGGCTCTTTGAAATAGGCCTGCAGCAATCCCACCCTCACACCAAAAAACAAAAAATATCGAAAACTTTCACTACTTTTTACTTGTTAATCCGGACTAGCTCATGCATCAAAAAACGTAGCGAATAATGCTTTAACTGCCAGCATGTACGTGTTTGCTGTCGATGATTTATGTATTTGATGACATAGCTCACTCGACCCGAACACTCCAACGCTCCACGTCACATGTGGCATTTCATACGTACTTGTGATCAAAATAAACACATTTAAAATGAGTCTGATATAGGAACCAGCTTCGAAGAGCGAAATAAAGCTCTAAATCTCTAACAGATTAGCAATAAACTTTGCATGCAAAAGCTATTCAAATCCACCCCGCATTTGAATCCTTATAAAACCGAGGAACTACTGACGTGTAAAGTTACAAAGGAGGTACCAAACACACCGTCTATTTCATCCGGATATAGAGAATTATTTCGACGTGGGGAAGTGCGCTATTGCCTCAGAACTGACATTGTTTGAGAGGCGTTCGTGCGTGAGCAGCTTTGAGCGGTTTTTCAGACCCCGTGCCCACTCTATGTGATAGGCCTTGTCGAGATTTTCAAGAGCACTATTCATTCACTACTGTTTTATTTTGCACATTTTTTACGTACTCTTAAAATTGAGGTTTTTGCTATATTTGTTTATGGTTAATGCGATCGTTTCTGAACAGTAAAAGCAAAACACACGCTAGCAAATAAATTAATAAGCCATGTTTGCCAGTTACCCAGTACAGAGAGCTTATTATTGAAATTCATAGATGATAGATAATTCTTTATTGCACACTAAGTATAAAATGACAATGTAAAATAAAAACTTAAAATAACTAGATGAAATTGGTGGTCTTATCGCTTAAGAGCGTTGATCTCTACCAGACAACCATGGTTGGATAGGATCGTGGTACCAGGTGATCTGTGTGCTTGCAGGTTATACATATATTATAAAATAAAATAAAATACCTTTAATACTTACATGGAAATATACTACATACATATCATAAAATATATATACTTATACTACTTAAGATCATTATTAGATTCATTGGATATCCTCACGTGAATCTCATTCGACGAAACCAGAACACTGGTTCATGGAAGCCGATTAATTTTGAAGTTGAATGCGTCTATACAATTGCATTCTGAATAGATTAGGAGGTCGCTTTGTTGAAGCAATTCGTGTAATGGCACGTGATTGCTCATAATTACGCGATTAATAGAACAACGTGGTGGGCTTACTCATGAGAACCGGATGCAGTTTTAATGACATTTATAGCTCTACTGAACGTTAATCAGATACAGGTGAAAATTATGGAGCGATTAACCTGCTCAAACTAAAAATTACAGAAAGTAAATTATCCGAAGAGAGTATTTCCCATTTTCCGAGCTTGTATCCTGTAAATTGTAATTAATCGTTCAAAATTATTGTAATCCTTTTTTATGAAATGACTTATTAGATTCTCAAGCAAAATATTCTTATTTCTGCTTGAAATTAAACGCTGTAATTTTACATTATCACAAATGTAATTTATAGAGTTGGGTTAAGTAAATACGTAAATTGTAACCAAATTACCGTGAGTAATCCTACGTGAGTAGTACGTCTAAAGCCTATTACTCGAATAAACATGATAAGTAGATACGCCAACAACAATCAGGATACCGCACTGCGCAACGTACTACCATTAAAATTTACCAAAACCAGTGTACCCGAAACAATTCACGTACGTACCTATTTACATACAACAATAGGTTTACGTTTCGGTGACGTAGTGGGGCGAGGTACTCACTCGCACAGTAAGTAGCGATAAATTAATTGCATATTTGCACTCGATCCCGGCGGTCGTTACCGCAGCAACGGTAATTACCGCCCGCCCGGTCCGGGATGGGCCTGCCTGGGCCTGCTTCGTATGCCGTGGCGACACCGCACCCGCGCCACCGCTCGCCAACCGATTGCACCGATATTCATTTAATTTTGAGTTCGTTAGGCGAGTTGGGAAGTACGCCAGAGTTTTCTTTGGAACCTCGTAAATTGGAATGGAACTTTAGCAGAGTGGACGCTTCACTGAACAGAACCGTGGTCGGCAGTTTATAAAAAGAATAGGGTCGCAACAATGTGCTCATTCGATTTACGCTTTATTCGCTTCTCATGGATGGACGTTTATTATCATTATTGTTTTCCCTTTGTTCGGTGACTGGCTGGGCCCTTCGTATTGAGAGAAATTAACTCATGAAACTTGAATGTTATCTTCGTGATGGGTTTTATTGTACAGTCTCTTTACAAGCGGTGATGTAATTGACTCTCGTGACTGTTAATTATAATCAGTGTGCAGATAATTTGAGCTGTTCATTTCACACGTGGATGCTTACCTACTGTACTACCTTGCTTAAGAACTCTTGCTTTTGAATAAAACAAGAGTTTCAAAAGGAAATATTTTGCTTTTGTATATTGCAAGGTGGTTGAATCTCACATTCTATTGTAAAGGGAAAAGTACCCGTATGGATTGACGTTTCCTCGCTCTAAAAAAAATGATTTTGCTCACATGTGTAATAAAGAGTTCAACGTCCTGAAAAAAGTTATTTAAATTCAGAATGTTGTACTTAATTTCGAAGGCGTGATAATCTATGGTCCGCGACGAAAAAAATAAAAAACTAGCATTCTAAAACTCCATGGTTGCTGACCAAAACCAGTTTCTGACATTCGACCTCTTTTATAAATTACGAAATATTTTCTCGTTAATCGAGGTGAAGAGATCAAATGTTTTTTATAATCGTACCTACTCGTATTTTTCCGTCGCTAGCTTAGTCTACTCTAGAGCCACTCGCTATCCTCGTGACTACTCTAGACTGCTTCGCTAGCTCGGGATTTAATATTGGCACGTTCAACAAAAACCAATTTTGCCCACTTGTTGAACAAATAACTATGTAACGTTTCCATACAAACAACGCCTGCGAAGCCGTAGGTCGAAATATCATCATCATCAGCCGATGTTAGTTCACTGCTGGACATAGGTCTCCCCCAATAAGCGCCATAGCGCCCTGTCTCCAGCATCTCCCTGCAGTCTTTCGCAGATCATCATCCCACCTGGTCCCAGGGCCTATGTTTGCCGAGTCGTGGTCTGCAAACATAGTGAACGAGTTATGTCGATAACTTTGGTTCTCTGTCGGGTGAAACAAGTATATTAGTATATTTTTAATGCTGCCTCGACTTAATACCCATATGTTTTTCTCAGAGATGATGACGTGCCGGCTGGGGTCGCGGCGACTAGGCGGCTCTCGAGGCTCCCTGCAGGGCGGCGCGTCCGCTGCCAGCGAACTAGACCTCTCCACGCGCTCGCGCCGCGCACACAAAGCACGGTAAGTTTTACTACTGGGACAGGACCTATTGGTTCGCTTTGTGGAGTCACTAGTTGCTTTTATACAAGATAGGAAGTTATAGTAGAAGGTAATATTTTCCAATATGAGCTGTATCCACTGCTTGATGTAAATACTTTTGATTTTTATTTATTATAATTTGTTAAGATTAGAAGCAAATTTTTATTTCGTTAAGTTCGTATTTATTTTATAATAGTAACAAGTTGTAATTACTTCACAGTAAATCATGAATTTTCTTTCTTTGCTATGATGATGTGGGAACTAGGGTCGTAGCGACTGAGCGGTTCACGAGGCTGTGTTATTTCTTCTAAACAAGCTAATTTCACAAAGCATTGGTGATTTTTAACCTTTATTTTAATTGAACGACTGCACCAAATTTTTTTAAACATATTAGCACTCTCGATCAACTCACATTTCAAACGCAAAATAAACGAATCTAAATCGGTTCATCCGTTTAGGAGCTACTCCCACAAATACATAAGCACGTCAAAATTCTTATACCTTCGTTTGGGATTAAAAAGATGTTTCGCAGTATTGCTATGGTTTTTGACAGAGACGGTGCATGCAGCAGCGTTATTCATAGCGAAAGATCAAAAGTCAAAGTAAGGAGTGATGACAGGCGCGTTGAAGTCTTTCACTAAAAGCTAAGTGTCGTAGCGCTGTCTACGGCGCGTGCTACGAAGTGCTACGCCGTAGCAAAAGTGCTACGTAATAAAGAAGGAAGTTCGTTAATTTCCATTGAAACAACTGCAATTTTATGTACCAAAAATCTTGACTTTCCATAAAGTAACAATGAATAATACAGATTTTAATTAAAAATGCTTCAGCACTGGAAACTCTTTGAAACACGATCCTAATTGAAGTAGCCGAAAAGTTTTCAGTCACGTATTGGTCCGATGTGAAAAACCATGCCTACAGATTTTTTTTTATTTTTGTACTGTGAAATAAAAACGCGACCCATTCAATATAGACCGTAAATTAAATCGTGACCGCTCTTCTCTTTTACACCGGCGGCGCAGTAGCTGCACATTGGCTTGTTCCTTTATTTTTTTTGAAATCATTTTGATACTTTCAAAATATATTTCTATCCTAGCGAAATAAACGGCTTAATGCCTACGAGTTGATAAAAATACAAACAATTCTGCAGGATTTTATATTTCTTTTTTTCTTACGTGACGTGACGTCGCTGGTACTCTATGTTTTATGACGTGCCTACGGTCTAAAAATAAAATAACAAAAGTCCAATATGTTCCCTGCAAGAGTACGGGTAAGCTCCCATATTTATAAGAAATCTATTCATTTCCAACAAAATCAATCAGCAAATGCGTTGCTGATTACATTTTTATTTACAAAAATATTGAAATTTTCAGCTTAAAAGAAAACGATTTAGGAAATGTTTTATAAAAATAAATATGGCGCTCAAAAACACAAAATTATTAAATTACACCCTGGAGAACATTTTGCTTTCATCGTTTCTAATAGAAAAAGACGCTTCGCTTCTCAAAAAGTCTCGAAAACCGTTAAGTGGCAGAAGCTCGACGACATCTTATATCCGGTTGTCGCTTACTAAGCTCGACGTTTTGATGTGTCACAGTATATTGGGTACGTATTTTTACACCTCGTGTAAACGTACCTAAAAATGAGCAGATTTCCGGCAGATTCTTCATAATAATTAGATCAAGTGACTTATTTTTTACTTTTAATAATTATGTTATGTTTTAATTTTGTACTTACAATACAATACAATATAACTTTATTGCACCATCAATACAAAAAATAATAAAAATAACAAAGGATCTTAATATTAACTAAATCTAGTGGCACAATCGGATTCTTTATCTCTAAAAGCGTAAAACTTATTCAAGCTACTCGTACTTGTTATGATTAAGATAATAAATTGTATGTGTGTGTTTTATATTTCAAATAAATGATTTACCTTGCTTACTTACTTGATTGTTTGGTTTGTTTCCTAGATTAAAACATTCAAAACATTCAATTGATTTTAGTGTCTCAATAAAATCATGATATAATTTTTTAAAATCACAGGTTTTTACTTTATCCATTAATGCTACATCGTTCTGGAGACAGATTTTAATCTGACCCACAATGACATTCTCGCGTGGTTCAACGTTGTGGAAATGATGTTGGTCTCTTACGCATTAGACTTGTTCTTTGTCTTGGTCCTTGAGAAGACCGCCAAATTGTCATAATAATTATAGTGCGTTTTTTTTAAATCCTTTTTGTTGTATTTTTAATAAATAATTTTTCACTTCTCTTGCTCAAAAAGTGTATCATAATAGTGTAGCTTAGCGGGCCTAAAACTCGAGTTTAATACCTCGAGCTAAAAAGTATTTTTTCTTTTTAATTTTTGTCTAAAATCATCAGCCCGTACAAAGCATTCGTTCTCTTACATAAAAACTCGACTTCTTGGTGCTCCGTCAATCTTTTTTTTTGAAAATAGAACCGTCTTGGTGATGTTCTATGAAGGTTGATTCTTCCCTTCACGGTAGAATGCGAACTGTTTCGTTGCGGGTTAAATAGTGTGAATTTTTTTATTTTCTCGCAATCGAAGTGAAAAGTAGAGTGTTTTACTCGGGCCAAAACCACCCATTATAACTCTGTCTTGTCATCCTCCCTCGCTACGCTCGGGAGTATAACAACCTCGTATATAATGGGATGGTTTAGTCCCTTGTAAAACAATCTACTATTCTATCTATCTTGTAGTCTTCGTCCACCTTACTAGATTTGTATTTCTGCAATCTGTTTATCCATGACTCTCTTAGATAAGATGCCTGAGGCATGTAAGGATATGCCGCCAATTATGCATGCACACGACACTGGCTCAACCTGCCGTAAAAGCCAAGTAAAGCTGAAAGCTGATAATATTACCATTTGATGCTCAAAAAGAGTTTGGATTATGAAAACTGGAGCCCAACTCTGATATATGAGTTATACTGACGTCGTTTTGAAGAATTCGACATAATGGTGATTTTAGTATCCATGTGAACTGACTGAAAGTAATCTCTTAACATTTTGACTGCGGTTTTTTTTCGACGACAGCGATCTTTTTTTTTACCTAAAAAATTCGTGCTGCCGCTCTACACAGCGGTTGTGTTGCGCCGCACATGCCTTTCGTTCGAAAAATATTACAGCTCTGCTGAGTCACAAAGATCTGTATTTTCTCAGCCGCTGCGCTAGTGTGGATTTACGCATATTAGTCACTTGTAGAAAACTCATACCGTGCGTTTTCAGCACTCAAAGTGTTAATATACTACATATTACTATATTACAACTATTAATACATTACAATACGGCAATTGATTCGTAGCTTACTGTATGTAATACTTAATGTGCGGTTCCAACAGTCAACTCGGTTAAGTACCTCCACCAAATATAAAATTGCTGGACAACAGCTAGCTGAAAAAAGTCAAAGCAGAAAAAAAAACAGATTTCTTGAAACAGTTACTTTCCATGAGGGAAAATCAAGCATCACACTAACTTATTCTTGTCGGAGAATCAACAAGGCTGCTTGTATTCACGTTACTGTGATTAATGCTAGTATTTGGGTTGTCTAATGTGCCAACAGTGCTAACCCCATTATAATCCACCCCTATCATAGTTTTTTACCATATATCACCTTTTTTCCAACAAACTTAATTTAAACCCTTGTAAAAATTACTGTAAAAATTGTATGTCACGTAAACGCGGCGACGACGCCATTAGGGCGTCGCCACGAGAGGTTCGAGTACCTGTCTCTTGTTTGTCCAGGCCGAGGGCCCTTCTTGAGTGTCGCTTTAATCACAAGT
Organism: Eupithecia abbreviata; assembly: GCA_943735965.1. Lineage (NCBI taxonomy): Eukaryota > Metazoa > Arthropoda > Insecta > Lepidoptera > Geometridae > Eupithecia > Eupithecia abbreviata. Next base: position 6,249,588 of record OX030976.1, read on the forward strand.
GTTGACCTCTCGTGCAGCCCTAAAAAGACTCTCGTGCGGTCATCAAGAAATAATTTTTCAAATTACGTGATATTTCAATGCGTTTTCAACATGCAAAGGCTAGTTAATTATATATATAGCTGAGTTTGACCCTTTTTGGCCAGCAGGCTAGCACGGTAGCCATGTATTATTATAGTTTTTGTTTTTCTGTAGGTTTTATTTTATTTATGTTTTTTTATACTGTGTACTGTGTTTTTTTATGTGTTTATTGCTTTAATTGTGTAGTCTGTTTTTTGGCCAAATAAAACTATTCTTATTCTTATTCTTATATAATCTACTGTTTGCATATTACACATATTGCTTTTATATTATTCACAAGGATTTTTATATCTACCGACGATATAAATATGACATTTCGATAAGAAGAACCGTCC